>OV121095.1:19085288-20445288 GCA_921293015.1 Phorcus lineatus
CTATATGTTGTTTGATTATTTTATATAAGTTATTCATACTGTCCCCTGTGATCTGGTCCAGGTTGAGAGAGAGTTTGTTTGCAAGGGAGATAACTCGTTGCACCCAGGATTTTCTTCTTCGACGAGACCATGAAAGAACACTGTTTAGTAGGGTTCGATTCTGCTTAGTCAACCTTGAATAAAATTAACACAACTGTGCCCTGTAAGTCCCCAGATGGCAGCTCCATATAGGAGGACAGGTTGTACAACCGCTTCATACAGTCTCGTGAAGGTATTGTGGGTCATTCCACCAGCTTGCATACACTTAGACTGAATACAAGACAAGGCTCTGCGTGCAGACTTGCATAACTCTTTAACACTAAATTTCATGTCCAGATTTTCATTAAACCAGAGTCCAAGATATTTGTATTTGTCCACTATATCAATTTCAAGAGGTCCACATGAGAACTTAGAACTAGTTATTTTCACATTCCTATTTCTAAAATGAATTACTTTAGTTTTTTCACTGTTCATTTGTAATCTCCATTTTTGGCACCATTCATGCACTGTATAAAGCATTGTTTGAAGAGAGCTTTCACTTGGGGCAAGTAATACAATGTCATCTGCAAACAATAATAATGATAAGTTGAAATTGTCCACCTGAATGCCACAAATTAAAGCATTGATATCCTCCGCTAAGTCATTAATATATAATGAAAAGAGTGTTGGAGATAGGGAGCAGCCCTGTTTAACACCATTCTTTACTTTAAATGTTGGGGTCATATAACTGTTCACTCTCACTGAACACTGAACATCTTCATATAGAGCCTTAATCATTGTATACATATTTCCTGATATTCCAGCTTTATTCATTTTATACCATAAACAGTCTCTGTTAAAATTGTCAAACGCTTTCTTTAAATCAATGAAACAGTTGTTGTTAATAACTGTATAGAGGGTGTATATATGATCAATACAACTGCGCTTATTTCGAAATCCGTTTTGTTCGTCAACAAGTACGTCATTTTCTTCAATCCATTTAGTAAGTCTTTGGTTCAAAACATCACAGAATATTTTGCAGGGAACTGAAAGGAGTGTAATTCCTCTATAAGTTGAAGGCTCATGAAGATCAGTACTTCCAGGTTTGATTATGGGGTTGATTATCCCTTGTCTCCATGCTGTTGGGGTTAATCCATTCTGGAAACAATAGTTGAATATTTTATGTAGTAAAAGAATACTATTATCATTCTTTAAAGTTTCTGCTGGTATTTCATCTACACCGGTTGCCTTGCCTTTCTTAGCCCTTGCCACTGCTGATCTCACTTCACATAAAGTAATTGGATCATTTAAAAGAGTGTTAGTGTTATTGGTTGTTTAAAGACGAGACAGTTCATGTTTGATTTTATATAAGTGATTATCGTCATAAATATTTGTTGGTTGTGCGTTATAAAGTTGATCATAGTCAGTTTTCCACTTGTCTAAAACAAGCTTAACATCAGAAATCATATCACCATTGTCACCTTTAACCTTCATAGGAATATGATTTTTACGCTCATTTCCCAGTCCTAATTTGCCTATTTCTTTCCAAAAGTCACCATTTGCATGTCGCTCAAGAAGTGAAGCTAGTGATTCCTGTTTCTTCAGTTGATGTTTACGCTTGTATTTCTTATGCAGTTTATCAAAGTTATTTCGCACAGATTGAAAATTGTGTTTCAGATGTTTCCTCCTTTCATTGGATCCTGTACATTTTAACCAACTCTTTTCTGCAGACTTAACTTTATTCCATGCTTCCTGCAAGAACTCATCCCAGTAAGGTTTAGTATGGCACTTTCCTGTCCCAGATTTATAAATCAGGGGTAGTTTATACAGTGTGTCTATACGATCCCTGCTTAATGCATCGATCTGTTAATTTGGTTACAGATTTTGTTAAATCTAAGATACAAATATAATATCCCATCATTAATGATGTTTAATGTTGATTAAAAGTTATAATATTACCATTTTTCCAAGTGTCTACGAAACCACCGTCAATCTGTCTACGAATCCACCGATATTTTTGTCTACGAAACCACAGTGTCTACGAAATCACCTACACCCGTTTATACCACCTTTTTATAAAGAAACTAAGAAACAAATATGTCTCTGTGAAATGTGGAGCCCTTTGGTTTCTCTCTGTTTACAGCTGTTCGATCTACGCATGTATTGGTCGTTTGAAAAATGCTGAAAACTATTATCTAAATATAAATCTATATATTGATCTGATTTTGTTAAGTCGCTTAACAAATGTGATTCAATCAGTAATCAAATGGGACTTTGAATAATTGTTTGAGTAGTGTTGAATCGTTCGTACTCGATAACAGATGAAACCGAGTCAGAAAGTGAAGTAAATGAACATCAAATCAAATTTTCTTCGTAGATGTGAAAAGAATAGAACAAAATTATCTAAAAACATGTTTTACTGACACAATCCATTATAAAATATGAATGTTATTAACATGTTTTAGTATCCCCCGACCCATCTCAAGATGGGACGTCCCAACTTGAAGTTGGGACGCGTCCCATCTTAAGATCGGGCGGATCCGCAGTTGGGATGATACATATATATATATATATATATTGAAACTCAAATACATAAAAATGGTAACATGCATGAAATGTTAAGTTTCATAAAAATTCTTCAGCAAAATGGATTTTGATATCAAGTAATGTATCTGAACAATTGTGTGCGTATATTTATAATTTTCATTCAAAACTGCATTAATGACAAATTTGCTATTTTATGATTCAAATAACTAACGTTGTGGTGATAATTTCTTGAACCCCGACCATTTCTGCGTGTAGAACACTTGAAGTTGGATTTGATAATAAAATTGACAAATATGGTAAAGTTTAACATGCAAAATGTACATGAGTACCTACATGTAGAACATTGTTTAATTAGATACAAACACGCTAAATTATGGGAGTGTCTAGATAGTCTATATATTGCATATAGGAATGAACATTGTAAACTCATCTGAAAGGACAAAATTTGAGGAGACCATTTTTAAAGATCATATTTTAACATGAGAAAATTGCAATTTCATGTCTTTTTTCACTAACGGTGTCCAGTTAAATACATTTACTTTCTAATAAGAAATAGTTACCGTACAATGATTGCCTAAATAAGTTTTTTGTATGATAAAAAAGTATTTAACTCATTTACTCTGATAACTATTAAAAATTTAATACCAAAGTGATTTTGAGTTATCTACCCTGAATGTTAAATTTTAATGAGTGAGTAATTTTTCATTTTAAAAGCATAGTAATAATGGACTTCTTTCGATATGAATAAAACATATATACAATTCGTTGTTTTTCTGAAAGGTAATTTATCTGTGATTTACTTCACATTGCCATCAAGTTGGGTTTTTTTCTGCGTAAGTTCATATTAATAGAACAATACAAACCCAATTATATCATTAAAAGCTTAACTAAGAAAATAAATTTCATTACTGTGATGTTTTCGTCATCCGATGCACAAAGAGGGTGGTAGAAATGCTGTTGAATTTGGTATATTTATGAGAAATTATATATAGCACATATTTTTCAACAAATTGATAGCAAATTTAGCTATTTCTTTACTACTTTGGATCCAAACTTCGTTAGGTTCAATTCAATTTTTACAATCAAACTGAGGGATAGCATAAAGGCTATTGTAAAACACACCTAAAATGTTAGGAAGAGAATTAATTTATATCAAAATAAAGAAACGAGTTTTGTGCTTTAGGTATGAGATCGCTACCTCCAGTTCATTGATCAATTATTTCTCTGCTTATGTCCCCGATATGTTACAAAAATGAAGAGGCGTTCATTTGTTAAAATATTTCTAAGAGATAGTTGGGAATGAGACATATCTTTATGATAATTCTGCTTTTTGCACAATCACGTGTCATTTCCTCAACAGCGAAACAGTTACCACAGGATGAAAAATTACAAAAGTTCTATACAGTAGAGTTCAAAGGGATCTAACTGCGAATACTATAAACAAGAATTATCCTTTAGAACGTACCTATCAATGCCATAAGCAATATATGTACATATTCTTAGATGGATTGGCCATATAAACCTAAAACTGCTGTTGTGAATTACGTTATTAACCCCCTGTTAATGATGAGTTACATTGCCAATTCAGGGTTCCAGCCCTTCTAATCAAAGTTATTTATCCCAAATTTAATAGCACTTAGCCCAATTTCTTTGCGCTAAAAAATATTATATTAAAGAACTGGCCAAACTGTTTTAAATTTGTCAAAGCTTATCTTATATAAAAAAAATTTAAAAAATATAATGAAACTGCATACGAGTTATATTGGTATGATCTTAGAATTACTATTTTGTATTATAACTATATATGTCTTTGAATTATATTGTAAATAATGTCGTCTTATCTGCATTCCATCTTGGTGTATGTTTAATTGTATGTATTTATGTTCATTGTACTCTTGTACCACCGTCGTTGGGTATTTACAATTGAGAACCTTAACCTAAAAACCTTGTTAAAAGTCGTCTATAAAAGAAAATATCATTCAGACAAATAACACATGCGTGAAGAAAAACAGGGACTTGCAGGGCGGATGGTCTGATAGGGTTTTATAGGTTCGAATAAACAAAAATGCACGGTACTTAAAATATACAATATAAATGTAAAGAGACATATAACAATACTAAAAGTTTTACTAAATGAAACAGCTTCAATTTTTTACTCGTTTTCAAAAAATATTTAAAAACTACAAATGTTTAAACATATTCTTAATATTTCAATCTCTTTGTGAATAATACATGTACGTGCACTGTTGCTATAATCCTCTTCACTCCATTTTAGTCTGCCGTTGTTTTATGGCAAGTTTGTTATCTGTTTGTTACATTTTGTTCCTATTTGAACATGGAAGGCATAAATCGACATGGTTGGCACAGGGAACATTCTTTTTCAATTATTATTTTTATGGCTCTAGCTTTGAGACTGAAGTTTGTAGATTTGGTAGATACGGTATTGACTATTCCAGGCGGTCCATCCTCAAATGATATTTAATCTTTGCTGAAATCTTTCCCTGAAATCATTTTTCCAAGGAAGCTCAATTTTCAGAATACATTTCACAAGGATGAAGATGAAGATCTCTACACAATATCAAAATATAACCGAATTGCAGGAGCTCAATTTGGTTGGTGCAGCCCTTAACAGACCATAATTAAATGTTAAGTGAGATCAATCAGTCTTCCTAAGAGTCTAATAACATGTCTGGTGCGTAATTAGCTTTTTAGTTTTAGCTTTTTCATATTTGTACTATACAGAACTGAGATCAAATGGTTGAGAGAGTATATATAGGAGACATCTTCTTACATATAAAACACTTCCCGTAAACAAATATGCGTTATTTCTCGAAAGTTTTCATATCCTGTCTCAGGGTAAAACATATACACTTTCGCTCCACTTATTTACCCCTGTGATATAAACCAATTACAACTTACGCGCTGTGACTTATGACTTATCCTAGAATAGTCAACTAATAGCAGCTCTTGAATGCGAGTCGACAATTTCAAGACTGCAACGCCTTGTTCGCAGGTTTCTGCTTGCCTTCTTTTCGGTGGGTCACTGCGGAACATCTTCAGGTTCTCAAAACAGTGTTTTCAAACATTCACACACCTGCTTTCATGAAATGATCATATACGAACGTCACCCCGTTGCAAAGGGCTCTCTGTACAAATGTACGCGATAAAACTGTCTGATTGGCTTGTATAATAGGTCGCAGTGCGTAAGTTTCAGTGGGGTTCTAGGATCATTGCAATTGTTATCTTGTGCTATCGTCAACATTTTATTATAATTTTTAATGATTACAGATAGATCTTAAACTTGATTTGATAGGTTAAATTTACCGACTATTTAGCCACACATATCCAAATCAGTAAGAACATAAAAAAGATGCTTGCCCATACACTGCAAAAAATTGCGTTTTGAATTTAAACATGTTGCGTATGTGTTTTACTCAAAACATGTTGCGAAATGTGTTTAAATGTAAAACAGATAAATTTTAATAACACGATAGTTTTTGTTTAGCATTTAATTTGATGTTGATATGTCTTTAAAATATTGACATGGTCATGGAATTATTTCATTTTCAAAAAAAAATATTTTGCAAAGTATGTCTTAAATTATTTCTTGTAAAGTAAAGAAATCATTCGGCTGTTTAGAGTTTATCTATAGTATCAGAAGAGCTTTTTGTCATCAAACACATTGAATTTCATGTACTTAAAGATTAAACATGAGCAAGGAAAACTATCCAAAAAGGTTATATTATTTTCCTTGCACCAAAAAGTCATACAAAATAGCAAAAAATGAATAAGACTTAACAATTCTATGCTTTCATATATTTATCAATTGAACAGGTATTTTATTCAAAAGTCAGATGATTCGAACAGGATTAGAGTAACAGTGGTCAACATTTTCGCACAAAATATGTATGTATGCTTTAGATTAACAATAAATGTTAGAATAACAAGCACAAAATCTTAATGATTTTCAGAACTGGTCAATAAAATAAGCGTTAATTGGCTGGGAGCGGTAAGGAGTTACTTTCCCCTTGATCATAATTATTGCGCGAAGTTGTTCCTTTGTTTGATAAGTTTTTGTTATATACACTGAAAACGGGCAATACCACCAAACATGAGTGTTCAAAGTTTGAATGAAGTTTCAACGGTACAAGGTGTGTTTGAATTCCCTCGACAAATGAACTATTCAGACCAAGGAATCAACATTTTTCAAGGTAAGATTTGGTTCAATACACGAGACGTCACAAAATTATGATGCTATAACGAACTCAGATAATAATGAAAATAAAGGTAAAATAATAGAGTGTTTTGTCGATCTGACATACCATGAAGCAAATAACAATGCTTGTTCAAAGCTACTCGAATATTTCAGGCCTCTCTTACAAATATATTCATATTGATAATTGTTGTATGCATTAAACATTGTTGTAAACATTGTTATTTCGCCACTTGATCAAATAATCAATTAGTAAGTTGTGTTCTTAAAGCTATTGGGATTGCAATTACATTGTTTGAATGTTTTATGCTGATTCATTAATAACTTATTTGGAATAAGGATTGGAATTGGAATTTTCTAAAGATTTGATCTATCGATAACTTATTACATGAAAATGATTTATGCTTCGCTAAAGGGACAGTAGCACGTTTTTTGAAAGAATTTTTTCTTAAATTTATCCAAAGAAACATAATATAAAAATAAATAAAAATATTCAAGTATCATGAAATAATCAGTTGCGGCCATTTGTGTGAAACGGATGGTAATGGATTATCATAGCTTAACCAAACATTGTATGTTGATTTAAAAATCTTTCTTAAGATTAGAAAAAAACATTGCCTTGCAATTTGAAACATTTAATTTTGTTTTATTCAGGTCACATTTCCCATCTTAAACAAAGTGGTACATTCCTTTTAGCATGTATAGTCAGTCTTTGGAAATAATGCTGATAATTTATGAATAAAGCACGAAATGATACGAATTCATGAAATCCTTTTGTTAACTTTGTTTTTGTAGGATGAAGATATTGATGAACAATGCGACACCACCGAGGCTGTTTTAGAAATGACCATGCTGACTGAGGAAAAAATAGCCATGACAGTCTCAAGATACAGCAAAAAGGCCTCACCAAACATGATCTCAAAAGTTTATGTAAGTTGTCGCTTGATATTATTCTTAAACTCTTGGCAACAATTTTATATATATACTGATGGAATCGTATGCAGCTTTGGAATTATATTTAAACTTCCATTTTTGTGCGGCAAAGTTATTAACAAACTAGCTACAAAAAAAACCCCTCAAATAATTAATTTTTTTATCAAGTGCTGCTGTCATAATTATATTTGATAGAAGAAGACACTTTGATGATTCCTTATTTGAAGTTCTTCACTTAAATTCAGTAGAACAGTTAGTGTATCATTTCTCACTTTTCTTTTTAGTCGAAGAATGATGACCTGACCAGCTGCCACACTACTACAGCACCCCGACTACTGATTATTACCAACAAGTTCCTCACCTATTTTGATCATGCACAACTTGAAAAGCCACAGTGCCACTAGCTCCTAAGTTTGTTGCTGTCGCTTCTCATCTGTAATTTAAATTTTTTTGATCGGGTCAAATTTGGCCGTAAAACAAATAAATATTGTGAACCTATCATATGTCTTATCTTTTCATTTATTCTTTGTTTTTAGCATATTTTCACATTTGCATGTTACTTCATATAATGTTGCATGATGTTTTTAACTAACTTTAGTTTCCTTTTGAAACAAAATCACATTTTATTTTATTCATAAAATTATCGGTTATCAGTTATTGATTTCAAGTATCTAAAGTGTTAAAGAAGGTTCATCAAAACGTATTAATATTCTTTCTATCATATGGTGAAGTGCTAGAAGGTTTATGAACTAAAGAAAAACTTGCAAAACTAATATTCAATGCATTGCCGTTTGTGATTGTTGTCTGTTTGCTTAAGATTACATCTCTTTTTCATTTAAGGTCTTGCAAATCAAAACACTTTTACAACATGTTTAAAATCAAAACACTTTCTACAACATGTTCTAACCCAAATGTGTTTTGATATTAAACACTTTACGGAACGTCTTTGGGATTTAATCATGTTTTGAAATTCCATGTGTTTAAAAAACAGGACAAGATATGTGTTTGGATTTGTGTTTAATATCCAAACACCATTTTTGCAGCGTAGAGCTTGGTTTCTTTCCTGTCCCACAATTCTACTCCATGTCTTTGTTAGCTTTTCTCTTGCTCTTTTTCCTAATCCGAGCCCATCCTATTGCAGTGAGGCAGTAATTTATTGATGATATTTCCAAACCATGTCGATCTCGGATATGCTATTCACGATTTTCGTACTCTTTGCAATTTCTTTGTTCAATAAATTGTCAAGCCATCTTATCTGCAGGAATCAGCTGAAGAACTTGTTCAGGAAATTGTAGATTATCTTCTTCATCCCATATTGGCTTTTATGTCTCACAGCCATATTGCAACACCGTTCTTATCAGTGTCTCTTTTTGTATTTGACAACCGTTTGTTTGAGAGTAAAATGCATTGGACAGGTAAACCAATAGTGAGACACCCTGAACCCTTTATTTAAAATTGATTTCCTAGATTATCTGCTACTGCTTTATGAAATAAAATTGAAGGATATAAAGGTAAAGAAACAAAGATTCTTGTTACATTTAGGTTTTCGGTTGTGTCAATACATTGAAAACGTAACTTCTCTCTTTCCTGTGATACATATAATCATTACATGATTTGATTTTTTAATTTGAAGTTTTCTGATTGGCCAACTTGGTCACATGACAGCATATAACAATCCTCTGGTAGATAAAAATAGATTTCGGAAATCCCAAACTTGAACTCCATATTTTGCGTGTAATACTGTAAATAAAACAATAGGCATTACATCTATATTAGAGATTCATCCCTTAATTTCGACAGAACAACAGTCACACAAGGCATTGATAATGTAATAAAACACTTATTGATGCTGGAATCTGTTGATTCAATGTTTTATCGCCTCGAAGGTCGATAAATCATTTTATCATTTGAAGTTGATAAGTGTTCACTATCATCAATAGAAATGCTTTATTATAACTTATTTAAACGGATGCTTTTGTTACTATAACTGTTAAACAGTTAATAATTTCAATATGAAGAATGAATTTCAATGATTAATCTTCAAATGATATGCTGTCTCAAACACGTACACTTCATACTCCAATATACGATCATGTGCTCCTGTGCATACTGTCCTTTTGCCTTAACAGAAACATCAACATTATTATAACTTATTTGGCATTTTCGAGACTGGATAAAACAGGAACAAACGATCCTTATGCAAATCCCTACAGCAAACATTCCCACTTCTTGATAATGCCTTGGTCGTGTTCTATAACGTACATTTTATCTATATTTGTGTATCAAATGTTGATCAACCAAATTTGAAAATATGACTTATTTTTAACTACTATCTGTTTTCACTAGATAACACTTGCTCATACCTTCTTTGTTATACTCATTAAACAGATGATGATCCATGCAATAGCAGCCACATCCTGCAGCATGACAGGCGTGTGTTGAGTTACCAGTCTTTACCGTTTGAGGCAGAAGAATGTGACAGGTACCTGCCCCATGGTACCAACTGGTACCGCATCGACGGCGACTCAGGGTCTGACCTCGTCACCCACTGTCCTGATCTTGGTCAGTGTGGTACCTTGTTTCCTATATGGTTAAACGGTGAGTTTCATGTAATTGTTAACGTGATAATATAGTACGTTTTTGATTAAACGTCATCATTTTCACTTACCGTAGACAAGTGACCTTAGCCTGTTAGCCATATAACATGTAATTGACTCAATCCCACTGATGTAATGAAAACATCATTACCCAGAACAGAGTTATCCGCCCGTCACTAGTCCATCAGGTGGCGTGACCTGTCATCCAATTAGATTCATTCACGTTACCTAGGAGTCCCAACTTACGACGGATACGTAAGAGGGGAGCTGGGCGGGAATGACGACTGTCACTTGTCTAGACCTTAGCCTGATACCCTTGTAGGTGGTGGGCAGGATTCGTCGCGTTCAGGGGTAACTCTTAGCATTGTTCTGAGATCGGTGACCTAGCGAGCGACCGTTTTAATCGGGAGAATTGTCTGACCTCTAAAAGTCGACGACCCCTAAGTAAAACACCACAGAACACCATAAAACATTACAACCAGACCAATTTATTTACAAGTGCAGAGATGACGACCTCGACGTGTCATGTGCCATCATCGTTGATGGTTGCGTCCTCTACCTGAGGGAGCCCATTGGTCCGCTGCTGTGTAAATACCTGCGCCCCTAGACGGGCTACGCCCCCAGGTCTTCCGTGGAGACATCGTGCAGGTAGTGGTTCAGAAGCAACCCGCCATGATGTCCACCACCAACAGATGCTGTGAACGGCCATTGTCGCCGATATGTTCCGAATCTCATACAGGTTGGTCCGCGCAGGTGCTGGTAACCCTACCGCTTTGTAAGCGTCTACCACCGCAGACCTGTGGTAGACCCCTAACTGCCTTTTGTTGATCTCCTTTGAGCTCGTTTGGGAGTGGGGCAGAGAAAGTCTGCACCTCCCTTGCCTCACGGTCCGCGTCTACATAGATGCGTAGTGCGCGCACAGGACATCTGCTCATCTGTCGGCTCAATGAACGGGGAAATTGACGGCAGTGTGAAAGTCCTACCGCGTTTGTGAGTGCCTTGGTGTTTGCACAGTAAGTCTGGTGCCAGGCCAAAGGTCGCCGAACCCCCATCTCTCACTTCAAACCTGAGCAAATCAGCTTTCAGAGCATGCAGTTCTGATATCCTGGCCGGTTTATTTATGATAAGACACAGCAGCGTCGTGTCCGTCAGCGGCTCATAATGTTCAGATTTGAACAAGCACCACCGCTAGATCCCATTCTGGTGGTTTTGATTTGTGGCTGCAACCCACGTTCCTGTATGTTTTAATGAGCTCCTTGAAGATGGAGATGTCCAGACTGGGATCCTTCTTGTGCAGGACGGACATTATAACTGCGAGGATTGTGTTGATGGAGGAGGCCTTTAGCCCCCTCACTGTGCGCAGATATTTAGTGACCTGAGGTACCGTTACTGCTTGCACATCGAACCCTTTGCCCTCGCAAAATGCCATAAAGGAAGCCAATTGACCTCTGTGAGGTCGTGACTGCACTGGCCCCCGCTTCCAAAAACCTTGCGCCCTTCAACCCGTTGGAGACAACCCAAGCATGCAGATGAAGAACCTCCGCGTTCTCGTGCACTCGTTTGCTTGGGTTGCTTATGAGAAAGTCCAACCAACTACGGACCGGTTCCTGAGTGCAGAGCCGTCGTAGGGGTACGTAACAAGGCCTCACTGGCCATTTCAGAGCGACCAGGAGTATTCACAAGACCTTGGTCTTCTGGATTTTGTCCACCACCTGTGTCAGGATGACAGGGGGGGAGGGGGCCGAAAGCATAAGCTCCCCTTCCAACCGAACGCCATGCAAGTGGATCAGGTACTGGTGACAAGTAGATCGCCAAATGGTGATTGATCCGTGTCGCAAAAAGGTTGATGTGGAGTCCTCTGACTGGACACATTATACACGCCTGCTCATACGCATGCCCTCTGATCGGTTGCTAGGTGTGCGCCACAACCCTGTGTGGAGGCGTCCACGTACAACTGGCTCCTGCCTGGACATTGCCTTCGTTCTGCCTTGAGGGTGGTGAATGAGCTCTTGCGGCATCCTTATGTGATGGCCAAACGATCTCTTCCAAACATGCCCGTTCAAAACTATTTATCTAACTAGCAAAAACTGGACGATGGGCTGTGTCAACTGGATGAACAGTCATGGTGCCGTTGAGATACCGAACGGTAGGACATTCCATTGGAAGTGACGCCCCTCCAGAACGAATCGGAGGTACTTGCAATCCCTGGGACAGATTGGGACACATGGTCAAGAGCCGAAAATATGGTGGCTGCTCGAGGTAGGACTGGTTGAAGTGTTTCATGTCGTGAATCAGCCGCTATTTTTTCAGAAAGATCAGAAAGGATTTCTCGCTAACAGATATATAGGAGAATGTACAAGAATGGTATACGATATAATGGATTATACAGAAACTATGGAAATTCCTGGCATGTTACTATTGATAGACTTCGAAAAAGCCTTTGACTCCGTAGACTGGAACTTTATTGAGCAGGTTTTTGCATTTTTTAATTTCGGGGAATCTCTGAGGAAATGGATCAAAACACTATACTGTAATATCAGTTCATCAGTTTTGGTAAATAGTTTCGGCTCAGATTTCTTTAACATAACTAGAGGATGTAGACAAGGTGACCCCCTTTCACCCTATGTATTTATTATATGTGCCGAGATTTTATCTGTAATGATCAGAAACAACCCAAAGATAAAAGGAATAACAATTGGAAATACCGAATATCTAGTTTCTCAATTTGCAGATGATACGTCCCTTGTGTTAGATGGAACTGAAAAGTGTTTACAAAATGTTTTACTAGTACTTGAGGAGTATGCCTCCTTCTATGGCCTTAAAATAAATGTAAGCAAAACAAGAATAATTTGGATAGGCTCTCTGAAAGGATCAACTAATGTTCTATGCAAAAAGTGGAATTTAAATTTGGCCTCAAACTGAGTTTACTGTTCTCGGTATTGTATTTACCCATAACTTAGCTGAAATGGTTGAAAGAAACTACAAAGATAAACTCAAAAAAATAAATGCAAATATGGACAGCTCGAAACCTCACACCCATTGGTAGGATAACAGTATTAAAATCTTTAATCCTTCCCACAATAAACCACTTGTTTTCTTCCTTACCTAACCCACAGAAAAATATAATTGATGATCTGGAAAAACAATGTTTCTCATTTGTGTGGCACAATAAACCGGATAAGATTAAACGTAATATCTTAAAGCAGAAGTATGAGGATGGAGGTCTAAGAATGCCAGACATAAAACAAACTATTATTCCCAAAAAATTACTTGGTTTAAGAGAATTATTTTAAATGACTCAAAATTGAATGCGCTTTTTTTATACAATGTTTCTCAAAATATCCAAGACTTTATGTTAATGGGAGAAACATTTATAAAGCAACGGGTCATAAATAAGAAAACAAATGATTTTTGGAGAGATGTTCTTTTAGCATGGAGTTCATATACGTCATATAAGAATAAGAAAGTTGTTCAGGGTAGCAATGTCTTATCACAATGTTTGTGGTACAACGAACACATTCTTTTAGACAAAAAACCCTTTGTGTACCCACACTACGCCAAGGTCGGTATTACCTTTGTGAACGACTTGATAGATACCGATGGAAAAATATATACATATCAAAATATTCATGAGAAATATAGAGACAATTTAAAAACAAATTTTTTAGAGTATGCAAGCCTAATAAAATCAGTTAAACAATATTGTAAAACTTATGATATTTTATTTGATAAAAAACCAGAAATACCCTTTATTCCTTATTACTTTCAAGATATTCTTACAAATACAAAAGGGTGTAAAAAATATTATGACATACTTAGTCCAGTAGTAGAAGCTGATATGTTTAGCTACAAGTTGAAGTGACAAGTATAAGTGAAAAAGACTGGAAATCATATCAAAAGATTATATTCCGAGCTCATAAAAATTCAGAATTTAGATAGTTTCAATATTCTGTGATACATAGAATCTTGCCAACAAATTTACTATTGTTTAAGATGGGTTATATTGAAAGCGAGGCATGTTCACTTTGTAACGCTGCATCTGAAAGCTTGATTCATCTCTTTTGTGATTGTCCAAAAACTAAAACCATATGGAAGGAACTATTTACTTGGATAAAAAGGAAAACAGATATTTCTTTAAATATTGATAAGAAAAAAATCATATTTGGGTTTCCCGACAGAAGGAATGATGTCATTAATCTACTTATGACAATTGTGAAATTTACAATATTTAGAATAAAATCATACACATGTAACCCTGGATTTGATAAAATTAGAACTGAAATAAATAAGATTTACAATATCGATAAAACACATGCCATTTCATCTTGTAACTATACTAAGTTTGTTGGGTTCTGGTCCGACTGTCACCATTTATTTAATTGAAACCAGCGGATCCTATGTGATAATGTAATGTATGTATAATGTATGGATGCCCATGTCGCTATATAATAGCCCTTTATGTCTTGGGTTTTTTACGTTGTCAATATGAATCCCAATGACCTGATAATACTTTGTTGAAAATTGATGTGATGATGTTGTACCACAAAAACTTGAATAAAAAAAAAAAAAAAAAAAAAAAAAGAGCCGAAAATATGGTGGCTGCTCGAGGTAGGACTGGTTGTAGTGTTTCATGTAGAACCCTGGTGTCAGATCCTGAAGCGCTCACTGCCTCCTTGGAGATTAGAGTCTCCACCTGTTCGTGTGAGCGCGAGCCTTTCAGGCTCTAATGGCCGCTCCACTGGTGAACAGGTTAAAGAAAGGAAACGCCACCGCTCTTAGGCCCGGCCGGAGACTGGGTCTTGCCACCCTTCCGTTTCTTTGGGGTGGTTACAACGGAGGAAACCCTGCTACCTCCTGCTGCCAGGGGGGAATGAAATTAGAGGAGAGGCGACCAGAATATCTGACACGTGTGTCTTGTGATCTTTCCCAGCTGCCAGGAGGAGTAGGTCAGGCGGGAACAGCACGCTGCGTGGGTTCACCAGCTCCTCCTCCTGACAGAAAGTCTTAAGACGCACTTGTTTGGACTGGGAACATTCCCTGTCCACTTCCTGCAGTTTCACCTGGCACCAGTCGGCGATGGCAGCCATGCGCTCGGCCTGGTCAGGCGCCTCCTCCTCTCGAGTTCCTTCAGCAGAGGACGGAGGAGTGCAAGAGGTGGGAGTCGGTAGTAGCAGAAAGATGGGGCCTCAGTCCCGCGCTGTTCCGGGGGACGAGCCCTGACGAAGGACTGCGGTCCAACAATTGAGATGAACGGTCAACAAATTTACAATAGCAAGTATATGAATAAGGAATATAAGCACATATCCCCTTGGTGGTTAATTTTCATTTGATCTTTACGCAATTATAAGATATGTAATGCGAGACAGTGACTTTGAGAGATGACTGTATCAGTTATGCCATGAATATAAAATCATTCGTTTCTCGATGGATTTGGTATATCAGCTCTTTAAAATACGTTAAAAAATTTACGCCTGTTGTAAAATTTATTTTTAATATACACTGAATACATTGAAAATATTATAGAACCACTTTTACCCACATTTGCGTTTTTCAAATAACGACAGGATCAATTCCCGATGTATTAGAAGGAATCGTGAATCGGACTGCCTGTAAGCGAGGATTCTTCGACACGGCGTGCTGTGAAACTCGAATCAACATCAAGCTCAAGAACTGTGGGAATTACAGCGTCGCCTACCTTAAAGATTTGCAGAGTTGTCCAGGCAAATACTGCTTTGGTAAGTGAAGTGAATTAGTCTCTGTCATGTCTCATGCGGTTATTATATCAATATTATGTTTTGTTGTTTGCCGTGATAGATATTAGGGTATGTAAGGAGCATACAAATAAGATGATGTAGTAGGATGACATTTAAGACAATGCTTTTGTCTTAATCTGTACAGGATCCGCGACTAGTAAGTAACAATCAATAAAAAACGTAAAAGTTTAAGAAGAAATTATCTAGCAAGTGTTAGTTTTCATTCCTCCAGTATTCTGTATCTTACTTTAGTATAAGTATAGTTCTGTTTTCTTATCAATCTAAGCCTCACAATCATTCAATCGAGTAAACGTTGTTCCCAGACATAATATAATCGAATTATAAACAAGCCCTATTGGTGATTTTAGAAATGCGATGATTTAAATAGAAATGCGATGATTTTTAAATAGTGTCTTGTTTTTATTTTCAGAGTACAAATGGTTATGCCCTCCTGGTCAAAGCTCTGAGAGCGGGTTCATGCCTTGTACAAGTACGTTACTAGTTTAGTAACTCGTCATGGTAGGTTGAAGATAAACCAATCGCTTTTTCAATTTTTTTTCATTCGAACGTAGATTCGAAACCTGTTGATATTTAATTCGAAGCCTGGAGCTGCGCGTTCGGCTACGCATGACATCAACAGGTATCGAATCTACGTTCGAATAAAAAAAAATTGAAAAAGCGATTGGTTTATCTTCAACCTACCATGACGAGTTACTAAACTTTTAATAACATTTCTTTGATGTCGCTGATGTTCAGGCGTTCTTAGATTTTAGATAGGTATAATGGGTTAGATCTAAACTAATATTGAAGTGAAAAGATGAAGTGGGGAACGAATCACACACAAAAATCAAAACACAATAGGTTTATCTCATAATTCTATAATTATGTCTTATTTGGAAAGTACCCAAAGACGTTTTATAAAGAAAATACAAGGAAAACAACGATGTTTTCCATTAAAAAAAATCTTTGTTGATGTCGGTTCGCAGTGACAGAAATGAACTTAAGCCTATTTAATTTAACTATTTTTCAGCATCGTTTGCCAATTTAAGCAGCAATGCAGAGGCAAGAGTGGAACCCTTTCTGAATTCAAGTAACGGCTCGCAACATCCCGACCGTGGTTTGTTCTTTCACTGTAACCGGATATCTGATGGGTCGAGGTCCAGTTATTTCTTCGATGTAAACTGGTACATCGATGGGAAACTCGTGAAGACCATCTCAAATGTCCCAAACAGTCGTTACGATACAGACACTGCCTTAGGGGAAGATACTACCTGGCGACTTCCTATGATGGTTGGTTTCCTTTGTGTGTCTATCTGTCTTGTTTGATCGTCACAGAGGAAGCTCAAGTCAAATCATCCTATGCTCACCTCTCTTTCCACTCAAACATTTTACGTTCTAGAACTGAAAACTGATTAGATGTAGTTAGAGATGATTGTGCATCAGCTACGCCGTAAATAAATCCTTGGAAAAAGCCCCAGCTTCGGTAAAACATGAATGTATTGGAATATGCATAGTGCGCAGGAGATTTATGACAAAAGATAGTCACAGATTCTGTGAAAGGGTTCGAGTTACAACAGAGGTTAGCGTTAAAATGAGTTATGGTTTGAGTTACCTCTGTGAAGAGAGAATGGTCGCTGCCATACTGCCATTTAATACCAAACCCATTTCGACTATCTGTATATTCTTGAAACTGGTTTCGGCCATCTTCGATAACAGTGTATTATCCCCATTCTTCAGGCAATGTTGGTCATTGACTATCAAATGAAAATAACTCTTATCTATGCATTTACAAGAACTGTATATTAATCAGTGTTTTAATAGTGGACCACGTGTGTCACTCATCTAATATTGCCAATAATGACTCACTGTGACTCACCTATTTAGTTTCTTATAAAGTCTTTATTCGTTCAATATGGTTAATCTAAACACTAGTAATAACTTTTGTCCTATGGAATACAACTTAATCATATAATCAATTTAACATCAAACCATAACCTATTACATAGTGACGCGGAAACAGCTCTGAGGTTACGGAGCTACCTAAAAGACATCGTACCAAAACTCAGATACGTTTTCCAGACATATCATCATAAATTTAGCCTCCAATCGACAATTACAAAAAATCTGTCAATAATTGGCACGAAATGACGTTCGTCATTCAGATATCAGCAAAATATAAAAAAGACGAACAGCAAATCAATTTGCTATTCGGCATTCGACGAATGACGAACAGCATATAATAGTCTAAATTCTGGTTGCCGACTGGCCTGTAGTTTAGTTAGAATGCCCATCATTATTTAAAGCACCAAAAATATTGTTACCATATTTGTGACAAATTCAATACTTTTCTAGTAATAACAGGGTAAATCATTTTGATCTCATGTAAGTACCGTTTCATGTAAATGTTCATTTTTTAAGACATCTTAAATATTCAAGACTTAAGACTATAAGTAACCATGGTATAGCAGTTCCGTTTCATATAAAGGGAAGCTTTCACATAGAAGATAACTATGGTACTATGTCTCTCCACCCTGCTAAATCAGCGTATATGAATCCGCTCTTGCTCCTTCCTAATACCCTGATCTCTTTACAGCCAAAACCCTCGTATCGCTAGCTATCTAACCAGCCAATGAGACGACTCACATTCAGCAACAGCGGCACAACCCGGATGGAAAAATCTGTTGATTTCAAGCTAGTACCTTAGAGCTCCTTAATTAACGATATTTCATTGGCTGAAAAGATAACAGGGGAACATAGCCACGAATATCAAGCCGCTAGCCATACGAGGGTTTCAGCCCGAAAGAAATCAGGGTATTAGGAAGGAGCGAGAGCGGATTCATAAACCCTGATCTAGCAGGATGATGTCTCTCATGGAAATATGTTTCCAAGTCTTCACTTCCTATTTGAATATGCATTTTAAAGAGGTTGTAGACGTGGTGGATATGAATCCTTAGTGTCGAGGCGACTTCCGTAAAGGTTAATGTACTGTCGATAATGTTTTCACACTCTTTAAATTGTCGTTCAGGAATACTGATGAAAAAAGGGGATAGATTTCCTAAATGCTCTTGAATCAGATATCACCTTTGGTTTTTTCTGATACCAAATGATATCCATTCTACGTTCAATATTTATAATGATATGTATTCAAAGACAAAGGCTAGTGTTAAGTTAAATGAATTAAACTTCTTGGCATATTTCGATTCATAATTCGTGGAGTTAGACAAACGTGTATCGTAAGCCCTTTACTAATCGGTTATTTGATAATCAGTTACTTACTTGTATCCTTTATGTTAAGAAAAGCCTATCATTTTGAATGCTTCATAAAAGTGGGGTTTTCGGCGATGCCGTATTGTGTAGACGTTTCACATTCGGTTTTGTTGCTTATTTCTTTGTTACATACAACTAATTTGATTGAATGTGATAGAAATGATATTTTTGTTAATGTTTTATTACACATCATAAAGTATTGTATCAAACTTTGATAGGGATATATTCTTAGATGTCCTCAGCTGTGCCATATGATGTAACATAATTAAGACAAAGTTGATAAAAAAAAGTTTGTTTTATATCGTCTGAAAGATTTGTCACTTATGTTTGGTTATGTGATGAAAGTACAAAGTTTTTATTAACGATAAACAATTCTTACAAGAATTGGTGAATATTGTCACAAGAAATTTTTTTTTATTGTTCCCTTAGGTTACATAGTCAATAATGTACAACATAAAGCATATAGGTACAACAATAGAAGGAGTTATGGAAAGATTCCTTTCAGTATACAAATGTAATTAGCTATTAAATAATGGGATGAGTGGAAACCATTTATTATTGAATTTTTCAGTTTCATTATTTCTTTTGGAAATGAATTTTTCTACTAGAAATATCTGTTTCAATTGTTTTTTGTAATCATTGATTTTTGGAATCAAATTCTTTATATTACATAAATTGATATATTTTTTGGCAGAAATGATGATTTGATTCATTAACACATTTTTGTGTAATGTAACAAACCAGATCAAATATTTCGAGAAATTTATCTTTTGCGGAAAATAGTTATTGATCCAAAGTTCCAGTTCATTTCAAAATTTCATGGTTTCACAACATTCCCAGTACACATGACAAATACTCTCAGAAACATTTTTGCAGAAAGAACATAAATCTTTGTCAATGAGTTTCATTTTCAATAGTTCCTTTTTAGTATATATCACTCTTTGCAAAAATCTGTACTGAAAATCAAGAAGTTTAACATCTTTTAAGCCATGTCTATAGAAATTAAAAGTGTTGTGCCAGTCAAACTCAACATCCTCAAATATTTTTTCCCATTTATGACAAATCTCAAGTTTATCTTGTTTTGAAATCAGCTTCTCATAATACAATCTTGACCCTTTTGTAGGCCTAAGAAAGAAATTAATCTTTTCTGAAATGCTCAAATGTTGATCAAATCATGTTTATTCAGGCGTCATATGTATAAAATGATGAAGCAATTCTAACATTTTTGACATCAAAAGACGTAAGGCACGATGTAGAGTAATAATGTTGCGAAAAAGTGCACTTCCTATATATAGACAAAACGCGGTAGATTTGATGGATATCCCAGGCACCAAAGACGTTGATATCCGTATTGATAACTTTATAGTCATTTTCAATGTTACTATATAATCTATCATGATTTTCGCTGCGAGTATTAGAAAGAACTAGATGTGATGCACAGTGATGTCCCCCTTCCAAACTTTTAATCCAATCTAATCATCTTATTGTCACTCATAACAGAAACAATCCAAACCAAACATATAACAAGTTCAATGGTGCATTAAATAAAAACAGAAAAAAATAAATTCAGAATAACCAAAATAGCAAAAGGCACCACGCAAGCACTAGATATAACCACATACAAAGTTTCGAAACAAAATATTAAACTCTTTTTGAGATATGGCCCGGAAACAAAAGCATCCCCCAATATGCACTAAGTTGAAATAGTCTCGATGGAAACCAGAATTTTTTTTTCAGAAGAATCAAAATAGCAAAAGGCACCATTCCACCACTAGACGTAACCACAAACCAAGTTTCGTATAAAATATTGAACGGTTTTTGAGAGACGGCCCGGAAACGGACCATATCCCCCATTTCAAACTGTTCCCATGGAAACCAGAAAAAAATTCAGAATAACCAAAATAGCAAAAGGTACCACGCAACCATTAAACCTAACCACATACCAAGTTTCGTACAGTAGTTTTCGAGATATGGTTCAGAAACGAAAGCGCTTAGGAATTACGGAATTACGAAATAACGGAATTTCGGACTGAAAACTGAAAACATTATGTCTCCCGCATAATTACCAACGGACGAGCAATACTTTTAAACCTATTATATTAAACAAACTTTTAAACAATTAACAAAAAATTGTTCTTATTTTCTAATAGAAGCTTTGTTGATACGTACTCTATACAGGTTGTTGTAAATTTCCAATACCGTATTGTATAATCACACATGATGGTTGTGAACATTGTATTAATGTATATGTCAGTCTGAGGCTTTCTTTTGCAATGACTTATCAATTGATTGGGAGCTATCTTTTATCCATTCATTTATCAAGGTGAGCTGCTCCTACCGTGCCAGGTCCTCATCAGGCAGTGTTCCCAGTCCTCCGGTGATGAGTGATGAGTTCTTTGCCGGTATAAAGGTGAGTTCAAATGGCCTATCACTTGTTATAGATAAGGTAGCTTTATTTTAATATAAAATAATTAAGTCCTTAATATGTACAAGACGTGGAAAGAGACAATATTTCAAGAGTTCCTTTTTGACGTTTTGATCGTAAGTGATGGTCACACGATCATTCGATGTCGACGTTTTATCATTTTCATTTCTCCCCAAATTACCTGATAAAACAAACGATAATCTCAGTTTGCAAACAATTTTTCAGGTTTTCCCAGAAGGTGTAATTGAGGTTGACGAGGGTTCTACTGGAACTGTTAAATTCGAATCAACTATTCCAGTCCCTTGTATCACTGGGAGCGGATGGTCATACTGTGATATAAATTTTGAGAATGCTGTTGACGAAACGCACGGTGGCTGTACCTTATCTGGCGCTTCGGATAAGGTTACACTAAAAAAGGACTGTGGTTTTCATTTCAATGGGGCAAATTGGAACTTCACTCAATCTATGCCTGTAACAGCTATAACAGACGGTATTACTGGGGACAAGGTTGCCCGTATAAGACTTTCCACACCTGAAGGCTTGTATGCGCTCTGGTCCAACTACACACTTCCAGAAATAAAGGTAGAAATGCGATATAATCAAGTGTGAAATGAATATACGTATGTTCCATATATTATTCCTCGATAACACTCCAGGGTAAAGATTCCGATAAATCTATAATATATCATCTCTAATAAATAGAGGCCATTTGTGATTTTAAGACATTACAGGAATAATTCCTCGAGTGAGTTATTTTCACTTATGACATGAACGTTTCATTATTAGAAAGATATTCGAAGTGAGAGAGGGAGTGGATTTTTGTTAAGCGCCGCATGAACAGTTTTCAGCATGTGGCGGCGTTTGAAAACAGATGCTCTCTATAATAGACTTGTAAAAAAATTATTATCACTTAATAAGAATGCGCGGCATTATCGGTATATCTGTATATTGTAATACAGAGACAACATGGTACGTTCAGTTACACCCATCTGAAAAAATTCATTTTACGGGAGGTTTTAAAATTAAAATTATTTGCAAAAATAGCTGAAAAACGTAAAAATAACATGATTTTAATGAAAGTTGTTAAAAAATGTGTGACCCGCAAAGTTGATATAGCACAGACATGTTAAAAGTACGAAACCAGTCACTGCATTATCTCTCTTTACAAGACGACAGCATTGATCACTCTTCTATTTGGCTTTCCTTAGTCATAAGAGCATGGACAAACTGAATCATGAAAAGTACCAATATATTGCAATACGTGATGCAATATGCATTTCTGTATCGCAATATATTATTTTGTATGGCGAAATATTCAATTATGTGATACGAAGCCGAGTGTAGGTTTTGTCATCACTTTTGCTTATTCTTTTATCGTTCATAGAGCCTCGTGTCCCCTTCAAAACTTAATAATAGAACATGATGTTAAAGTGTTTTATTGTTTATTTCTTAACATAATGAAAAATTACAGGTGATAAAAAGAGATCGCAACCGGATGACAATGGACATGAGGTGTAGTTCATACACAGATGTACACATCCTTACCTTTGACGGATTTAGATATGAGTATGTCATATTTACATTCTCTTATCTCATAGGGCAATCAAGCAGTTCATACGATGCATTAAGTTCATAAAAAATGTACATAGTTGAGAAACGTTTTAAGAACATTATGATTTAATGCACCATATATACTTTGAGTTAGAGTGTTGTGTGTGTCTAAATTGCATAACATCATATTTGTTACTTCAAATACTTTTTGTGTGAGACTAATGCTGTAAATACCTATGGTATGGACACTGATAAATTATCCTGATTGTAGACCTTGTAATATATATATGTCTTTACAAAACCACACATTCTGGATTAAAACGTAAGACAACAGTTATCATAACTTTATACCATGAAAGTTTTATTTACGAATGGCAACATAACATGAGTGCTTTTAAGTGTCATGTCAGTATTTTCATCAAGTAATAAATGACAATCGTATTAACAGAACAAATAGAATGGAAGACTGTCTCTTTCTCCGTAAACTATCTGAATTCTATTTCTTCACCATGGTTCTTCAATACTCATTTTGCTCAAAGTTATTAATGCTTTTCTTAAAAGATAACCACCCATTTCATTTTTCAGAACTGCTAGTCCTGGATGGTACTCGTTGTACAAGCACACTGAGAAACCAATTGAGGTAATTGAATATGACCCAAGAAGAAAATTGCAAAATTTTAAAACTTAATATGGAATGTAATCCCTCAATTTTAGAAATCAAATATAAAGCAAACTCCAGCGATGATTGCCTTTGAGATTGATACCATCATTTTTCTATACGTAATGGCACTGCCTATATAATCCAAATTTGTAAAAAGCGAATCTGGCAATATGAAAAGATTAGTGAGGTACCGATTTTCAATATCTTTCTTTGGATTTTGTTGATATCGTCAACAAGTTACATGTATATATGTAAAAATTATAGGTTAGGTACCCAAGGACCATCCTTTCTAAGAATGTTAAGTACGTGAATCTCTACCTTAAGGTGATGACGATCACAGAGCCAGGCACTATTTGGGGAACGGTCAACTGCGCTGTGTCGGTGAAGGCAGGGAATGACATCTACATAGCATATCTTTGCCAAAACAAGTCCATTGTCGATCGAATTGGCTGTCAAGACGGTAACAACCTTGAGGTGTTAGACAGACAACAAGGAAAATTTACTTTAGTAAGTTCACTTTTACACACACGCACACACACCCACCCGCGCGCGCACACACACACACACACACACATATATATATATATATATATATATATATATATATAAATATATATATATATATATAAATATATATATATATATATATATATATATATATATATATATATAATTATTTATTGTTATATATATAAATATTACATTTAAGAATTGATTAAGGGTTATTGATAAGAAAATAATCTCTATTCTTGTTTAAAGTTTAAGAGAATAATCAAGTCCTAAACAGTTGAAAAATTCCTGTTTCATCTTTGACTGTGTTGGAGGATGTATCTAACATACAACCTTCAATGAAATATTCGCATGATATCCTTTACAGATAATCTTACCCACTGGTACGAAAGTCGAGATAGAGTTTCACCCATACGTGCGGGGTTCGTCTTGGGTGTATTTACAAATCAATATTTACCCGTCCCCTGAAGACTACTCCAAAGTGACCGGCCTTTGTGGTAATCTAAATGGTGTTCGAGATGAAACCAGCGACCTAGCTAAAGACAATAGGTGACTAAAACGTCTTGAACATTTTTGTCATAATACATAATAATCTAAACAATAAAGTCCTACATTGATATGTCACTTTATCGAATCCGCAGAGCTCCTTCAAAACTCTGATCCCAAAGTTTTGTTTAGCTTTTAATGTCACCTGACTATGAAATAACATACACTTCTTTATACTAAATTCCATTCAACATCTTGAATTGTTGTTGAACTGAATGGAAGATATCTTGGATTGAAACCCAAATTTCCCGTGTATACGATTTGCAAAGGAAGAAGGATTTTAATAGAAGATCCATTACATTAACATTGCATTTTTACACTAATTACTTTTTTTATAGGCTCGGAAATGTGGTCGACACTGACGCTTTTATAGAGGAAGCGTTAGGCACTTTTGAAGTCAATCCAATACTTTGCCTTTGTGCAAAGAAAAAAAAAATCGTTGGGAATTCAGATTTCAAAAACTCTGTGACCTGCGACTGGAGAACGGGAGTTAGCTGTCCCCGTATGAAGTGGAATGCCAAACCGTGCCATAATAGACTGAAAAGAGACGCCCACCTGGATGAAAAAGACTGGGTACATGAAAACATGATATACGCAACACAAAGAAGGGTAAGATTTATTTGTGCTATTTGACAATGAAATGTAAAAAGGAAATACTCATTACAATGAAGACAGAATGAAACTTTTGTGCTTGCAAATCTTTCGTTAACATGTAAAACGTACAGTTAGCAACAGGTATTTCGTCTTTTAGCTCTTCCTTGCATGACCCACCAAATTTTTTTATTTATTGATGTGTGTTATCTCTCACAGTTCATGAGTTTGATGAAGACAATTGCTTAAATAGGGAAAGAGGCATCTTCCCACGACAAGTTGAAAACGAAACGTATCAAGATAGAATTATCCATTTCCTACCTTGCCCTCATCGGTATCAAAACATCTTAAACGAAGCAGCGTCACCTGACGAGATCACGAGTTAGTGAGCCAGTGAAATCGAAAATACCTTCGCTTAACCTTGAGACACTTTGATAAAGAAAATCCAAGCGAAAATTTGATATTATACTTTTGTCCGCCGGTTTCTTTGCAGGGTTTTACACCAAGAATCTAAAATTTTAACATACATCGTTATTCCTCATGTATTGCTTTTCTGTCTTTTGTAATAAACATGATTTTTCAAAATCCAAAAACCCTTCCTGAGTAACTTAGTTTCCTGCTAATTGAGGTTATTATTTATTCTTAAGTAATCTAACATTTTTCGAAAATTACGTTTATATACTCTTGTCGATGAACTGAATAAATACAAAATCCAGACATTATTCTAAATTATATATTCATTACAAAATAATGTTTATAATAATAATAATAATAATAATAATAATAATAATAATAATAATAATAATAATAATAATAATAATAATGTCGTTATACAATTTTAATATTCAAATAACGGAACTTAACTTATTAACCTTAAGCAGTATATCGACCACATAATTGATATATCTGCCATTTGTAAATTAAGTAGGTTATATGCTTGAACTAACTTACACTTGAAAACATTACTTTTAACAATCTGTCTCCGTTTAGTAGGAGTAGCTGTCTTTCTTTCTAGTAATGAATTAGTCGGAAGAGCTCTAAATCTACTTCGGAAAGCCTGATGCGTTTAATTGGTTTTAGAAAATAGGTAGAAATCAATAAAAATCGATGATGCACTACGTTCTTCCAGTTGTTTGTATCGTTGTTTGTACCGTTATGTAGGTAGCCGACGGGTATTGAATTATACTGTTCAACATTCATTAAGGACCGTCGATTGTTTAGAATGTAAAGAAAATGTTTCGAAATGTTTAGCAGCCAACTCTCGACGTGCAACACAGTGATAAAGAGTTAAGGGATTCGAACACTTTGTCGTCTTGCATGCAAACCGTACTTTTGCAGTCTTCTACGCACAGTTTGTGTCGAAATGTTGACCCCACGCGTGTTACAGAGATCTGATCTCACCTGTTGATTTTCGAAGAGCTTACAGTAGAAGAAAACGGTCATCACGTGGCGTTGTTGATCTTTCTCTACCTCCAGCATGTCGTCTAGTAGCTGTACCATAGATTTGAAAACGATTCCAAGTCCTGTTTATGACACTGACACTAACACTGAGTTATTCACGTACTTACGTTGTGTCGTCCCTCTTTGCAACATTCTCGTTCCTTTGAACAATTCTTTATTGGTCAAATGTCGCCTACGACGCTGTGGATTTCGGCCAAATGAAACTTCAGATGTGTTGCAAACTTCGCAAAAGGCCTTACCATTTTGATCGCAATGAAAACCCTTAGAACACATTTCCTGATACACATGCTTCCATGATATCACTGAATGACCGTGTGTCCATTCATATTTCATATGTACAATAAAATCAACCTATTTTGACAAAAAGAGGATATCTTGTTGACTGTTTGTTTACCTTCAGAGAGTTGCACGTAGTACCTGGACCTTGTCAGCAGCTAAGAACAAATGTTTGAAAGTTATGGAACAATATGCGTCCTTCAACAAGTGCAGGGAACTGCCCGGGGTGAATGTTAAGAGTGTCCTCGATGGCTGTGCTGTCGATGTCGTTGTAAGTATATATGCTAACTAACGGAGGAAGATTGGGTCTCAAAATGGGGACGTTTTGGTATAGAGTATCTACTGTTCCTTGCCTCTTTAAGGGCCACTGAGTATGTTGATACAAATTAGAAAATAGTACCAAAAATCCATCTCGTTGAAAAATCTTTACATAATTTTTCGCTAATTGTTTCGACTCCAAATAAGCCGCGAAATCTAGCTAATTAGTAATGGTGTTTCCCGTGTCTATAAATAGATCGACTTTATTATTTTATTGCGCAAAGCATTGTGGTCGTAGTTGGCTCCCATTCTTTAAACAAAGATAACCACGTGGGGACGGAAAAGAGAAGCAGGATACAGTTAAAATGAATATAGACCAAAAGGGAGACAAGTTGGTCGACAAAGGGAAAGTCAAAACGGCGAAACACATGTATGATTTTTTTGAAAGACAAACTCTCTTTACTTTGAGTTCGATTCGTTTTAATATGGGCAGTATTCATATTGAGCGCGCCCATTGTACGTTGTTTTATATTAAATACATCATGATCAAGATGATGACGAAGTAACTCTTACAAACGTTTTGATTTCCATAGAGCAAGGCGAGATAATTAGCATATACCCATCTTGTGACAACTGAATCAATTATAATTTCCCAGTCTTCGACAGAAAAAGGATTTCTTTAATTTGAATATGTACGGTGAATATGTTTTATATTAAATAAACAACAACAACATCCTTTCTTGTTTTGCAAGTTTTGGTCACCTTTTTGTGTAAAAAAAATTATGCTTCTTTCTTTTCACGAATTTCAAGTGTTTATAATATTTTAAGAAAAGTAATTTTTTTGTTTATTTGTAATCACTAAAACCCGAGCTTACGTAGTACACAGGAAAGGAAAATCAACGAAATGACATCATAATTCAGTAGCGCGCGCTTCTCGTACGGGTGAAATATAATTAATTACACCGACTTGTCTTGGTATATATACTATTTGTCACATATGATGTTGTAGCTGAAACAATTATCTACCAATTGATATAATTTTTAGGCGTTTTTGAAAAAATGTTGTATTAGAAACACTAATATACTCAGTGGCCCTTTAAACAGCTAGTAATCAGCATCGTCAACATGTGTTGTGTCAAGGTGAACTAACAAAATGATCTGAATTCCTGAACTAATAATTTTCACATGTCCCCTGAAACAAAATATATATAGTATCTTTAAACTAAAGTTGTTGATACGTTTGAATATGATTGAATGTTTGACATGCAAAGGGATCTACCTTATGGTATTATTAGTACGGGTTAGTTATTTTTGCCATCTTCTGTTACCTTGTTGTTATATTATCTGCTTTGACATAAAAACATGCTTACACACACAAATATATATCCGTCCAAACGCCTTATGATTATATACGAAGCTTCATCTGCACCATAATTAAATGAAGATAATAATTCCCTAATTGTGTTTTGTTTTTGTTTCTGCACACATGATAACCAATCCTGGCACCGTTTTGTAACCGTAATGTAATGCGTCGTTGCAATAGAGTTAAATATGTTAAATGCAGTATAGTTGATGCTCTGAAATGTTGTTCAGGGTGTTTAAGAATTTTACCCCCATTGTTTTATTCAAAGAGGAGTGGTGAAGTGGATTGGATCCCAGCAGCACTAGAAGTAATCAAGTCTCAGTGCATCAACATACTGGATGTGGATGTGGATCTCTGGATTCCTACTGTCCCTGGAGAACCTACACAAGGAGAGATAATCTTCACAGAAGCAAAGTGTCCAAGTGAATGCAATAATAATGGCCAGTGTGAAAAAGGTACAACGATCAAACTCATCCCCCTCTTAAGCATAATGGTATCCAAAAGACCGCAACCGATATACGGGTACTTTAGGCGCTTCGTAGTTACAATAATGCAAATGTAGAAGGTGACAAGTGAAAAATGTATGATTATAAATTCGATATCATACTAACCAATTAATACATTTTGAACGTCAACAATAAGCAATAACAAAATAAACCTATAAAACTAAAAACTAGTAAAACTATTCTGAATCGAAATAACAAAGTAAACAAGTGTAAATTTGATGCATGTTTGTTTGAACTGCTGTCCAAGGACCTTCGGATAAAAGTTAGGGCTCTACATTTGAGGTTTTTCAAAAGTTTTGCCCCTCTTGAAATTTTAAATTGACACAGAGTATGTTTTGTTATATTCATGTGGCTTCATTAAGAGCCAAACTACCATATGTCCTGAGATAAGTTCAAATCGCCTCCCCAAACATGCATACTGTAAAATCATAATATTTTGCGGGGGGTGGGGCAGAGGGTAATTTTCACGCTTTTCGCGCAAAGCCATAATGCGCGAATAATAAAACATCGCGAAATATTATGGTTATGAACGTGAAGAAACCCAATAACAGACAAATAATTTGGTTGACACATTTTATTACTCACAGGAATGTTTGGTTCGTTCTTTAATGACGAATTTAATTAGACCTCTCACAAGTGTGTACATCGTACGCCGATATGAACGTTGTTTGTGTGCAAACACAGTCATCACAATAATCCGGCCTGGCGGAATCCACTCTTGATCGTGTCCTGATGTTTTGATTGCGGTAAACGCTTGAGCTTCGATTCGGTGCGTATATTTTCGGTTCAGTATGATATTTCTTTGAACGAGATCTCGAGAAGTCACATTATTCAAACACTATTGTTTGGGGTTGAAGATTAAACTAAACCGTTCCGAATGTTAACTTCCGGGAGAACTTGGCGACAGGAATCGTTACCACTTCAAAACTTGAAGACGTTAAATGGCAATACATAAACAAAACATTTGATCATTAACTTTTTGAATAAATATGGTTTTTATAAGTTATTTACTACTAGTTTCAGTGTAATCTTTGCTGCACGGTGCATGTTGTTTTGCTCAACAAATTTTTGCTACTGCTTAGTCAATATGCGCGAAAATTAAACCCCGCGAATCAGTAATGTTTTATGTTTGCGCGAAAATAACACCCCGCGAAAATAAATGATCTCTAAAGTGCCAAAATGTTAAAATTTTCTTGTTTTCCTTGATAATTGGAAAACGGTAATATAAATGTAAAAAAAGTCTTAATTCTGAATCCATTTTACGCGTGTATTAGTTAAATGACCAATTTAATACTATCAACCCATGTTTGTTGTGGTTCTTCTGTAAATAAGTTTCCAAAATTACTTTTGAGTCATTGGCGCGCGCCATTGTCCGGTGTTTGATCATAAATCACAACGGTTCATTGTCACTATACTGAACTGAACAGATAAGCATCAGGATGCTGATTTTGCTGGAACCGTCACTACTCCTTCATAAAATAAGACCATTTATAGAATTTGATAGATTTGACGCCAACAACATACTCTGTGGCCCTTTAAATTTCTTAAATATTTTTTCTGCAGGTGTTTGTCAATGCAAGCCTGGCTTTGTGGAAGAAGACTGCTCTGTGAACCTCAACCTCCCTCCTACAGTGGAACGGCTGACACGGAACGGAGTCTGTGACCTCAGCAACCCCAACACTTCCTGTAGTGCTACCCACGTGTTCGGCATCAATTTCTATGCCTCTGATAGCTTAACCTGCCGTGTCAAGGAGTTTATGGTAGGACAACTTATTTAAACATTAAGGTCACTAGAATCTTTGAATGGTTTGACGATATTTACATGTTTTACGTGTTTTGATACCCATATATTTCAAATTTGAGAACTTTTCAATTGAAAGATAATTTTGAGACTCCGCAATCTTCACAATCATACAGAATCACTATGGGAACACTTTAACTTCGGAAACCTGATAAAAATCAGGACGTTCCGGGCCATATTATTCAAATGTGTCGTTCAAAATAACTTTTCTCATAATGAACATCTAGTTTAATTTAAAAATCTCCCATTACAATTTATTTATGTACCTGAATAAGTTTCAGATAACAATCATGATGTTGCACTTGCTGAAAGGAATTTTGATGATGAATATAAATGGCCATTTGTTGACTTTTATTACCTGTTACTGATAGATTGAGAAGACTGGAGTTAAAGTGGACTCAACTTCAACTACGCAACAAGCTGTGTTTGAAAACTTCCGCCAGGTACATATTCAATTGTAAAAGTATTCCATGAGTATTTTTTATATTCTTTCAAATACGAACGAACTTAAAATGGGATTGTTGATTAACAATGACATATATATTATTAGTACCTTCCCAGTTGTTTTAAATGTGATTAAAAGTATGTTATTTATATCGAAGTAATTTTTTTCTCTAGTTAGAATTTAAAATTTAAAATAAGTAACATCTTTTTCCGCAAACTTTTCAAAGCTATTGTTAATTCATGTTTTATCAACCATACTGAATTTAGATAATGTGCACCTTTCCCGATACGAAAACCTTCAGTACACGACATGATGGCATCGGAGTCCATGGCTATTATGTTGAAGTCAGCAACAATGGTGCAATCTACAGCAAGTCCTTGACTTTCATCGCATCTGACCCCAGATGTCACCAGTGTGACCTCAAGAGCATGACCTGCTCACGAAAGGTCACCTTATATATTATATAAAGTAAACTGGTTACATTTGAAAAAAAACCATCACACTTTTTATTGCCCTTGGCGTTAACTATATACGATTTATTAATCATCCATTGAGGGAAACAAAAGTAGTGTGATATTCTTCGTGTGTGTACTTATGTAAATATCACGTTTTCCTAGCAAACATTATTTCAGTTTCCTCCGGTGAAACCAAAAGATATACCATAGTTTGTGATATTACTTAAGCAGGCTGTGGCGTTAAGGATGGGTTAGTTATTTTCTGGCTTATGTACACAATTAAAAATGATGAGTTAGAAATAATTAAAAATATACCCTAGCTTGATAAACTGTAAGACTCAGTGGCTGTAAAAATAAATCTCAAATCCCTATTGTTATTAAAGGCTGACTCGTGTCTTATCGAGGGCAAGTGTTACACATCAGGAGAAGCCAAACCATCAGAACCTCACATGAAGTGTATACCAACTGTGAGTGGCTTCAACTGGAAGCAAGACAACAGTAAGAGTTTCTTTTATTTGACATATTGAATTTACATAACAAAGTAGACTTGAACAATTTGTGGAGTCAACGAGCGGGCCTAAACGTTTGAATACTGTTTAACTACATGATTGTGAAGATCCATGTCTCGGCATTCTTTATAACTTTGGTGATTATTATTCTGAAAAACGATCCCTCCTTTAGTTGTCGACCCCCTGTAGATTTATTTGCATAGTGGTGTGAAAACAAGTAACAAGAAGTTCGAAGCTTGTGTCTTCATAATGTGTTTATTCCTTAGTTCAGGCATAAACGAAAAATTCTGAAAGTACAAAGAAAATCTGCTTAGTTACATGTACAATGATAAAATGTGGTAATTTTCTCAATCATTCAAATTATTTTGTTAAGATGATCTTTTTGAAACGACCTACATTATACAAGTCTCAAACTCTGGCTATAATAAAGCCCTCTTCAAATTACCATAAATCATGTAAATATAAGCAAAATATAAAGATTAATAACACTATAAAATTCCAGAATTAATACCTACGTTTCATTTAAAAACTATTTTTTTTGTCAATGAGCAATACTATGAATTGAATTCAAATGTAAACTCTCTTTTGAAATCCACATAATTGATTCTACAAGAAACTTAACGCTTGAAAGGTGCAACACTGTAAACAATGCACTGTAAGGACGGCTCGCATACAAAAAGAAACCTTCCGCAATTAGGGGTGACAGGTTGTACATTATCTAAAATCAGTAGAACAGATCTAGATGTCTAGTTTTGATTTATAAACCTTTGGCAATCATAATTCTAAATAAATGCATAAAAAACACTAAACAGCAGCAATAACTCTTAATTTGTACTCAAATAAGCCTCAAATAGTAAATACCCCTACGTAAATGAAATTGAATCGTCCTAGGCAAAATTACCGCAATGCAGCATGACAAAATCATCATAAATTCAATATTTTTAGACACTTTAAACATCAAATACATATATCATCAAAGTCTATGCATCAAATAATGATATTCACCTGAAGAGTGCATCTCTCCAAGCTGCGGACAGGCAACAACATTAAAACTAACAAGGCGACCACGTTTCTTTGCACCATGCCGCAAATACCGGAAGTAACTCTCCGGTCAGGGAGCATTTATTGTAATTATATAAAAGGGAGTAATCAGTAAATGAAATTGAAAATGATTACTCTGTCATTATTATTTTGCAAACACTACGGAATACTCTTAATCTTTTCAAAACACTTAGAGCTATGTAAAGTGCTAGCAATTTTGTAGGTGTTTATAGACTTGCAGCGTTTTTAAAAAATTTAATTTGTTTGATATCAAATAAGGTTTTATTCGTTATTTAGCTAAGCTTTGATAATTTTCTCGGTTTAACGGCACTTACCATCTCTCAACAATTGGGCATTATATTTACATGCAAAGAGTACTAGTTCACTTCCGGTTTAACCAATATATTTTAGCATCTTAGAATATAGGCGATTTGTACTGTACAAATGATCTTTTGATGTTTATATGTGTATTCAATTCCTTGAAAATAGAAGTTTATTCAAAAGTCTCTTGCAGCATAATGCTAATAAGCGATGTAAAAGAGTTCGTATGATGCTGCATGTGTCGGTCAATGATGGTGTGCTAGCTAGCTTCGAATCTTGGGTAGGGTGTGTTTGGTGTACTTGTTGAGGAGGGTGACATGATGTATTGATGAGAAGCGAAAGGGGTTGAAGGTAGAACATTAGATTTTTTTTGCTCTTATTTGTTTAATATGTGTTGATCTGTTTAATCATTAAAATATTATTGGAGATCTTTCTACGATAAAAGGATTGAAATTGAACAGAGAGTGTGTGCTATATAACCAAAATGTCTAAGTCAAATAGATTACTCCTGACAAATTATTCTTGATAAATGAACAAAGCACGAACTCTCTTAAAGTAATGATTTAGCTTGAACTTAAAATGGAGTGATTGGTAAAAATTAAGTGTATATGATAAACCTAACGTTTCATTAGTTATTTGGGAAGTTAGATATCATCTATTATCAGGGATGATGAGCTTCAGATCTAACGAATCTTTTTATCATTGATTTATTGATACCAAAATGGTTTACTCCCTTATTTATATTGTTGTTGTATCTTAGAATACTGAAGTGTAAATGGTGTTTTTATGCATATGTTATTCCTTTAAAATGCAAGTTTATTCATCATTATTTATGTATAACGTTTAAATGATTTGGGCACCTTAAGTTCATCTTGCAGAGAGTTGAACGGTAATACATGTTGAAGAGTATATTCATTTAAAGCCAGAGTGGAAATAATTATTCTCATTGCTGTTCATACTGTTTTGTAATAAACATCTAGGTTGGTTAGTACGACTGGTTGGCGGTAATAACGACTCTTCAGGGAGAGTGGAAGTGAGGAACAGTACTGCACATTCCTGGGGGACAGTTTGTGATGATAACTGGGACTATAGAGATGCCGCTGTGGTGTGCAGCATGCTGGGCTATGATCGAGGAATTGTGAGTTATCCCTTTTTAGTGTTCATCTGTAAGTCAATATCTTTCTGAGATATGGATAATCTTATCATCACGAACACTTTAACCTATAAAGATGTTCGAGTAGATTTTGATTATAGGGAAGGCATATCATGAAAATTCTTCATCAATGCCAATATATCATAGAAGATTTACGAAGTAAATGGTCACAAACGACTTGCTTATCTTAAGTCCAAAAATATATATTTAAATTGCTCAATGTTAATGATAAATTCTCATCAAAAGAGAGTGTTCCCTCAATAACATTTGTTAATTCTATTTTGTATTAAGACGTCTTTTTGCAGTTGTTTTAAATATACCTGATATTTTTGAAAGGAATAAAACGAGTGGAAGTGAAACTGGTGTAAAGTTTTCCTGATTTGCACATTTAACCCTGACCCAACTTTTTGCTTTGGCAATGTATGTTTTAAATTTTTTGTAAATCTTTCACTGAAAACCAAAGATCTTTTTACTTTTCTGGATTTTACAGAAAACTTTATATATATTTCAAGAAATCAACGATCCTGTTGTCTGTTTATAATTATTAATCTTCAGTCATACAACTCTGCCCATTTTGGACGAGGAACAGGAGAAACTGTGCTTGATGATGTTGCGTGTTCCGGTTTCGAATCCTCGTTACAAGACTGTGGACATCCGGGATGGGGACGTCATAACTGTGGACACCATGAAGATGCCGGGGTCGCTTGTTTCACTGGTAACTGCAATTTGTTCTTGATACATCCAATATGTTTTGCTCTTTTGGGCATGCATTCCAAATTTATCTTCTTAAACACCGCGAATAGCAATGTTTTCTGAGCTTATGGTGTAAACATATTTTTATTTCGTATGAAATTTGGATTGGCGAACAAGCCATGTGGCTGATTTTAACGCTGCTCCAATAAAAGAATCTTCAAGCTGGATACAGAACAAAACGAAATCAAGAAATACAAAACTAATGAAAAACTTTTTGTGATATAAATATCATAGGATTATGAAAATTATCAAGTGTTGTTGGGTATGCCTAGTCATTGTGTAAACTGCAGCTTATGATTATAAACGATTATTAAATTCAAAGTAATTTTAGTGGTTGAGCTTATCTATCAGTGTATTAATTTCAAAAGTCGTATAGTTTAATCATGGCTTATTTAATATCTGACATTTAAATTAGATTAATCATTTGAACATTCTAATTATGCGATTGAGGAGTGTAACAAATAAACCCGGGTAGGCAATGGCTGGTGTACGCCACTAATGAAACGCCTTTAGTTTGTATTGCTGATGAGGGTCAATTGCGGCTAGCCACTAGCCGTTGTGAAAGTGGTGAAAGGGCATAGGCATACTTTTAGTTAGAAAACATACTAAAGAAAACGTGTCTGGTGTTTTCGCTGATATATCTTCTTTTATGTCTCAGCCTTTGTGTGTGTATAGATAAATGAAAACTGAAAAATACAGGTGGTCCTTACTATTTTCTTCGTAACCATGAATGACAATTTAATCAACAATTTGTGCCTTCAACGCTTTTGTTGTCTGATCTAGGATGGGAAAGCCAGACCCCTTTTTGATTAAAAATTTGCAATGAAAATTAAAATAAAGAGGTTTTAAGTTGGCGTGTTTTAATTTTTACTCCTGCAGGGATAATGCAGTAAATGGAAGTTATATTATACATGATATCGACACAATGGTCGAATGAAAGAATAGGGTCAATTTTTATTACCTACGAGGGCAGTCATATCGGGGTTCATATTTTTCATACGATGCTCTAGGGCAAAATATCACTTTTACATTATGACGCCACGTTATTAACAATGCTTTGACGTCACAATTCTACTATGACGTTGCGTTCCAAATGTGACGACGGCGGGTAATCCGCCTATGCTTGGAGGTTGATTACGATAATTTTTTTTCTCGTGACTTCGCTAATAAACAGAATATCATATTCGTGTCCCTGACATACTATGTTTACGACACTCGTGCTTAAATATCTGTATATATTACCCATATCGGAAGATGGACACAGGGTAATATTTTTCCTGTAAGTCACACGGGAGTTACACATTTTCTAAGCATTTGATTGGTTGTTGTGAACCAATGAAAAAGAACGTAGTGCCGGGACTATTTCATTCATCTTTCAAACTTGTCCCGACTGGTAATTTGTTCACTCTTAGAATATATTTTAACAATGTTTATTTATTCCATGTAGTTGCAAGTCGTCATTTCTCAGATGTGCCGCATCAAACAACGTGAAATAAACCTGCCCCATTGCACAAGATCATAGAAATAAGCGATTTTTTAATTAGTTCTTCAACACGTTAAGCTAACAGTCGCGCAAAAGCGCCTGGCTCCGTTCTATCGTAATGACGTCATAGACACGAGCGGATATGACGTCATAGTGTCATCAGTTACGTCACAAGTTCACCCCTTTTGTAGTATAACCAAAGGGCGTCGCTGACCTCTGCAAATTAACACAAAACTGTTGAATGTAATTAGCTTGTTTGACGGTTATGAAAACAGGATTAAACGTTCGACAACAACTACAATTAGCTATTATTTTGAAACTTTTTTTCACAATTTACAATTTAACCGTGCGTAGGTAAGTGTCAAGCAAAACCACAGCACACGCGTATGAATTTGGAAATTCGCAACACTAATCCTATATAGAAGAGCGATTATTTCTATCAGATTCTAGATTTGACATTTTAAAAAACATATAGGTAATATAAACAATAACCAACTCGTGACGGGAATGACAGATTATCTTTCCCTCGTTATATTAATTGTGTAATTCTCTCGCCAAGGCTCGAGAATTACGAAATTAATATAACTCGGGAAAGATAATCTGTCATTCCCCGTCACTCGTTAGTTATTGTCTATATCACTCGCTCTCGCTCGGGAAATAATAATATTTAGGCACTCGCGTCGTAAACATAGTATGTCATTGACACTCATATTATATCCTCTATTTAATGCACGCCATGCAAATAGTTCATCACTCACATCAATCCTACCCCTGACATTTGCAACAAATTTCAGGACTTTGCCTGCATTCTAGCCACAGGAACTTGATATCTTCAGTAAACCTCTAAAGAGTAGGGGAAAGGAGAAAGCGCAGCCATTTGCCGATCTCGACCAATTTTAGGATTAGGTCGCCTCGGTGAAAAAGAAGCGCCCGTGCGTCTCAAATATATTTCCACATAACGCCAGGCTTGTTTCAACCATATGTCACATTGGGAGAACTTCTATATCGCTTCTAAATCGCCATTTGAATAAAAAAAATGCTCTGAGGTGAACGTTGCCCCGCTCTCGCGTTCTGCCGAGGGATGTGATTGGTCTTTGATATTTATTGAAGTTTGATATTCGGGAAAACTTGGAGAATAATTTCTGTCAAATTTATATTGCCCGTTTTTACTGCTGAAAAGCCTTTTAAAGACAACCTATGACCATGTATTCATTGGAATATTTATTTTATTTTTATAAGAGTTACAGTATGCAGTAGAATTCAAGACTGACAAATTAGATGTTTAGGGTATTTTAAGGTTTTATCAACAAACCATAAATTTTGTTCTTGATTAAAACTGAGACATCAACACAGCGAAATAGATCATGATATATTGGTAAATTATCCAAAGACCACACTACATTATTTTTTTAAAATGCTTCAAACAGACCATGGATATAGATTCATACAATGTACCATGCAGCTTAATTAATAGTTACTAAATAAGATTATTTATTTTTACAACATTTATTTTTCAGATAAAATAATTAGGACCTCGTGGTATTATATATTATGTTGGTTGGATGGTTCCTTTATAAGGCTTAACTCAACTATATAGGGGTTGTAGTTCTTTTCAACTGCTTTTTACTTACGTCTTACTGACGATACCTTGTGATTCTAGACTTAAAAATTGAAACACCCCACCCATCACCGTTTTCGAACGGCGGAGCTTACCACGTAATTCCGCAAAAGCTTTGACCTACAACACATGGAATTTTCCAGCCGAATATGCAATGAAAATAGCTATGCTTACCACATACAGAAAGTACATAAAAAGGTGACAAATTCAATAAAGAATGCTTTTGTCATAAGTTTTGCCGATGCAATTACTAAATTTGCGGTATATCGCACTCACGACTAGGTGCACTTGATTTGGACAGCGTCACCCTAAACTGCAAAACGGGCATAAAAATGAGACTCATTGTAAACGCGACAGGAAAGATTGGTGTATAAGTGATCAGCTTTTTGATCAAGCAGAATTATTAGTTCATTTGAGTTGCCTTGCGAAAGTGATCTTATGACTTTACAGGAAATACTGATATACTATTATGATATGTCTCTAAAGACAAAACCATCAATATGGTTGAATGTTTTATTTGGGTAAGATTTTTGTGAAGATTTATACATTCATGAAGAATAATTTGTAAACAACGCCCCTTAAACAGTAAACTCCTTTTAATCTGATGAAAGGGTTCAGCATTAACTGTAAATTTCTGCTCCTCCCTAGGCTGACTCATACAAGTTTACCAACTCATCCATCCACATTGATGTGTACTTTTCTATATTGCACTTCTCTGGCCTAGGCGGGGGTCAACTTGCTTCTACACTTGTGTCTGTTATTTTTAAATTATTTTAAATAACTTGAGGTCGAATTACATACTGTGAAGCATCGTATCTGTTTTTCTTTTTCGGGTTTGGGTTTTGACAACTTTATATCATAGAAATAAAACACACTAAGATAAAAACAATGTTTAAGTAAAATAAAAAAAATATGAGAACGTTTATGTTCGGTAGATATTACAAGTTAATTTATTAACCAAATGTCCGCAAAAGGAAATATCCGATGTTAAAATAACGCCTATATGTTCATGTTTTAGCTAAGTGTGGTTTGATAATTTTTTATGCAATCTGTTAAAAACGAAAGGGTCTGGAGGTATACAAATAAGTATCTACTTGTTTTAATTAGTTAATTGTTGTTTATATGTTTTTAGCTTAAGCTGTAACTGTAGAATTATATTTGACATATGAAACAAGGACTTGGAGCCAATACATGAGAGTCTTTGATATTCAATCACTATGTTTAATTCAATGAGAAGATTCATGATAAATCATTTTTATCCCACAAGTTAATGTGTTACTGTGGGATAAAGTCTTCGCCGTGTCTATCTTTCTGTCTGTCGTTCAATCTGTCTGTCATTATTTCGTTTTTGAAGCACAATTCAAAAACTGTTCTCTACATCTGTGAGATTAGCATCTGTACGACCCTTCAATTGGAGGTGTGACTATATATATTTCATATTATTATTATTCGTATTAAGATGTTATCTTATTTTTGGTGAATATAAAACGAAACTTGCAATCAATTTGTCCAATGTTAAGTTCGTTTCCAGAACAGAACTCATATAGTAAATGTTCAACTTAATTCAACATTGCAAAGGAAACATTCGACTGCTGAAGTTGTGCCTTTTGATATATTTTCATTTCTGAATTTTTTTAGCTCATCAGGTCTGAAAGACCCGATGGGCTTATGGCATGGCAAGGCGTCCGGCGTCCGTCCATCCGTCCATCCGTCCGTCCGTCCGTCCATCCGTAAACTTTTCACTTTTTCGACTTCTTCTCCAGAACCAATGACTCTAGAGAGCTGAAATTTTATGTGCATACTCCTTGGCAAATGGGGATTCTAAATTGTAGATTTCGTGACCCCATGACCCCAAATGGGGTCACAGGGGTCAAAACATGAAAAACCTATTTTAATCTTCTTCTCCAGTTCCAAAAGGTCCAGAGAGCTGTATAGTTGTGTGTAGACTCCTTGGGCACTGGAGATTCTAAATTGTAGGTTTTGTGACCCCATGACCCCAAATGGGGTCACAGGGGTCAAAACCTGAAAAAACCTATTTTCATCTTCTTCTCCAGTTCCAAAAGGTCTAGAGAGCTGAAAAGGTGTGTGTAGACTCCTTGGCCAACGGGGATTCTAAATTGTAGGTTTGGTGACCCCATGACACCAAATGGGGTCACAGGGGTCAAAACCTTAAAATCCCATTTCATCTTCTTCTCCAGTTCCAAAGGTCTTGATAGCATAATAGTTGTGTGAAGACTCCTTGGACAATGGGGATTCTGAATTGTAGGTTCGGTGACCACTTGACCCCAAATGGGGTCAGAGGGGTCAAAACCTTAAAATCCTACTTTCATCTTCTTCTCCAGTTCCAAAGGTCTTGATAGCTTAATAGTTGTGTGTAGACTCCTTGGACAATGGGGATTCTGAATTGTAGGTTCGGTGACCACTTGACCCCAAATGGGGTCAGAGGGGTCAAAACCTTAAAATCCTACTTTCATCTTCTTCTCCAGTTCCAAAGGTCTTGATAGCTTAATAGTTGTGTGTAGACTCCCTGGACAATGGGGATTCTGAATTGTAGGTTCGGTGACCCCTTGACCCCAAATGGGGTCACACGGGTCAAAACCTAAAAAACCTAATTTCATCTTTTTCCCTAGTTCCAAAAGGTCTAGAGAGCTGAAAAGGTGTGTGTAGTCTCCTTGGCCAACGGGGATCTTAAATTGCAGGTTTGGTGACCCCATGACCCCAAATAGGGTCACACGGGTCAAAACCTATAAAACCTAATTTCATCTTTTCCCCTAGTTCCAATAGGTCTAGAGAGCTGAAAAGGTGTGTAGAGACTCCTTGGCCAACGGGGATTCTTAATTGTAGGTTTGGTGACCCCATGACCCCAAATGGGGTTACAGGGGTCAAAACCTATAAAACCTAATTTTCATCTTTTTCCCTAGTTCCAAAGGTCTAGAGAGCTGAAAACTTGTGTGAAGACTCCTTGGACACTGGGGATTCTAAATTGTAGGTTTGGTGACCACTTGACCCCAAATGGGGTCAAAGGGGTCAAAACCTTAAAATCCTACTTTCATCTTCTTCTCCAGTTCCAAAAGGTCTTGATAGCTTAATAGTTGTGTGTAGACTCCTTGGACAAAGGGGATTCTGAATTGTAGGTTTGGTGACCCCTTGACCCCAAATGGGCAATGGGCCTTTTTTATTTGATTGTGAATAACTCAGACGTTGGGACAGGCTATCTTTCCTACACTGCCCATGACCCCATGGTCTAAATCCAAACACCTATTTCTATCTAAAGTCTGATGAGCTACAGAGCCAATGGCTCTATTTTTTTATCTTACAATGCAAATGACCATATATTTACATTGTATGCAATTATTCAAAAATGTCTTTCACGTAGAAAACGTAAATTATATGTAGCTTTTGTTGATTTTAAGAAGGCATTTGACTCAGTAAATAGACATAAACTTTGGTATTGTTTACGTAAAACTGGTGTAAATGGGAAAATGTACAGAATGTTAAAAGCAATGTATCTTAATGTTAAATCTTGTGTAAGATGTGGTTGTGACGTAACAGATTATTTTGATTGTCCGGTGGGCCTAAGGCAGGGCTGTATTGCTAGTCCATTATTATTCTCATTTTTTATTAATGAACTGTACTGCGATATTATGCAAAATGGTAAACATGGCGTACAAATGTTCCAAGACATGTTAGAAATATTCATACTCCTATTTGCAGACGATGTTATTCTGATCTCTGAAACAGTAATTGGATTGCAAAACCAGTTAAATATTCTTGAAAGTTACACTAATCTTTGGAACTTGTAAGTTAATCGTGATAAAACTAATATTGTCATATTTAGAAGAGGGGGGCCCGTTGCATCGAAGGAGAAATGGTTTTTCAAAGGTAAACCCATTCATATAGTAAATCAATATAAGTATCTTGGTGTGTTATTGTCACATACACTGAATATGAAACACTGTATTAATGATTTGTGTCTTAGAGCAAAGAAGGCTTTGATTTCGGTTTTATCTATTTCACATCATTGTGGGGTGTTATCTCCTAATATATTTTTTAAACTTTTTAATGCCCAAATACAGCCAATTTTACAATATGGACCAGAGGTGGGGGGTTTTCAACGGTTTGACTGTCTAGAGAGGCTTCATTTGATGGCTTGTAAAAAGTTCTTAGGTGTACCAACAACTACTCCAAACTGCATGGTTTATGGCGAGTGCGGGAGATATCCCCTCTATATAAATTCACAAATTAGATGTTTAAAATATTGGCTTAAAATACTCAAAATGCACGAAAGACGCCTTCCAAAAGATGCATATAATACGATGGTCCATTTAGATAATATGGGTAAGGTATCTTGGGCATCAAATATTAGAAATCTTTTATGTTCTCATGGTTATGGTTTTGTTTGGTTAAACCAGGGTGTCGGTGATATTAAAATGTTTTTAAAGGAATTTCGTGAACGGTCTGTAAATATGTTTTCCCAAGAATGGCATTCAATACTAGAAACAAGTTCTCGTTATGACCTTTATAAATCGATCAAAACATTACTGCAACCAGAACGGTATTTAAGCCTTCTCACATTTAAAAGTAATAGAATCTTATTCACACGATACAGACTAGGCTTGATAGATTTAATGATGAATAAGGGCAGAAAAATTTCTATGATTAAAAGCGAACGTATATGCCAACTGTGTAAATCTGCAATTGAGGATGAAGTTCACTTCACATTTGTCTGCCCATGTTATGAAGATATACGAATAATGTTTATATCAGATAATTTCTTATCAAAACCACCATTGACAGCATTTATATCAATTGTGACTTCTAGGGATACTTCAACTATTATAAATCTAGCTATGTACCTTAAGTATGCTCAAAAGCGCCGTGATGATATGTTGAAATGCAGATCTATATCAAACTAATTTGTATTGCATATTGTGTAATGATTATTTTTATGAATATCATAAAAATGTAACTCTCCTGTATATGGGCCGGAGGCCTTGAATACAATAAACGTTGTCTTGTCTTGTCTTGTCTTGATTCGACAACACAGATATATTTGTTTCCGGGCCAGAACTAAAAGATCATTTAGTCACATCTAACTGAAACATTGCAAGTGTAAATTGCTATTGAAGTGGTGCAATTTATCAGTATTGTTTTACATAGATGGTAAACAGTGATAGGTTGCCTACCTAGATGTTATTGAATGGCAGAGCTTCAAAACGGTTCATTGTATCTTACTGAAATGGAATATCATTTGTTGTTTTATAAGGACCTAAAATATCTGCAACCAATAGTTCTATTATCGATTATGTAATTGGTGTACTAAAGATATATTTTGTGATATAATTTGGACTGATGGAATACATAATCAATTGATGACTTTTGTTTTAACTAACGAACTCTTTTATAGGTGTAACAAGCTGATTTTATTGTATATGTGAAACAATCAGTGTATTTGATAACCCTAGTATTTAATAAAGCACTTTTAAAACTCAGATATTATATATTCTTAGGACTGGTGAGCTACAGAGGCAATGGATGTATTTTTCTTCTTCCTAGAGATTAATGGGCCCCTGACACCTAAATGAATTACTCTCTTGATGTAATGTTTCACATTTAGAAGATTTTGCTATCCTACATCCAAGAGAATGCATATATCCAGAGGACAAGAAACATATTTTTTTCCTTTTGATGAAGCGTTAATCAGTTGAGCTAAACATGCATATTTTACTTTAATCTTAGTTATAAATTAGGAATAAAACCAGTACTCAATATTGACACTCTATCAGCTTTTAATGTGCGTCTTTTATAAAGCAATCAGACAATGAAAAGGTCATGAAAATAATGGACTGTATAGTTACAAGTTAGAGTAGTTAGAGTAAGAGTTGAAGTTGAGATTTATTTTCGAATAGTTTCCAACAACAAAATATGTCCGTGCGAAGGTATCTAAAGTTGTTGACGAGTATATTCATTTTAAGCTAGAGTGGTAATATTCTAATATTTGTTACTACGTTTTTTACATTAAGGATGGCAAGTACTACTGGTTGGAGGGGACAGCTTGTCCTCAGGAAGAGTGGAAGTGAGGAACAGTACTCATTATTCCTGGGGGACAGTTTGTGATGATAGCTGGGACCATAAAGATGCTACCGTTGTGTGCAAAATGTTTGGCTATGAAGGAGGGCGAGTGAGTTTTCTCTAAAACAATTTTTAGTTTATTTCCGATATATAAATTATTTAATTTTCGCACATAAGTAAAACTATGAAGATATTCTAGTAGAAAGTCACGATGCAACTTCTTAAGTTTTAGTCGTATTGTTTAGATTCACACTCTCTGCAAATCCATGTTATCGTACTGATACCAATTTTATGATTAGTTACAATGAATGCATCTGCCATAAATCGAGTAGTTTTGAGATTCGTCAACGGACCTTCAAACCATCATTATGAACGTAATTGCATTCTATGAAGATACGCCTTTAAAAGTAACACTGCCAGTTTGACTGCTAGTACTTTGGCAATGCATTTTCTTTTAATTTATATTCTTCATTGAAAAGCGATGATCTTTTTCAGTCTTTAAGATTTTACAGAAAACTACAGGTAAATTTCAAAGAAGTAATGATCCGGTTATTTGTGTATGATTATCTGATTTTCAGCCATACAAATCTGCTCATTTTGGACAAGGAACAGGAGAGATTGTACTGGATAATGTTGCGTGTTCCGGATTCGAGACCTCTCTACAAGACTGTGGACATAATGGATGGAGCTCTCACAACTGCGGTCACTATGAAGATGCTGGGGTTGATTGTTTCAATAGTGAGTGCAATTTGTTGTTTTGGGGCTACTTTCATAAAGCCCTGAGGTGATATTAAGTCATTAAGGTAACTTAGTGCAACGTTCAAAATGGGAGGCAAGGTTAACCTTTGTAAAAGTTGCTTTGTGAGAAGGCCATGGAAACTTGATCTTCCTATATAACGATTATCCTCGCCCTCCTCAGCTTCTAAACTTAATCTTGTTTTTTTTGCAAAGTTTGACTTTGGACTTGCCCATTTTAACGTAAATAAATAGCTATGTAGCAAATACACCCAGGAGGCAAATTGCGCTGTCGTTGTTTTGTGTGGCCGATATCGGTTGGATTAGCTGGGACTAACCACAAGTGTCAACGGATGGTCCACCAATTGGTCAGTGCTGGAAGGTACCTTTGTCTTAAGGTCTTTGTCATCTATGTGGAATCGGTATATAGGTTTAAGCTGCTATCGTCCATCAGTCCGACTTACAGGGTTTAGCTTATTGTAGGTACCTGTCTTTGTTATATTTCGCCATTATGTGGAATTGGTATATAGGTTTAAGGTTATGTCCATCAGTCCGACTTAAACGGTAAAGGTTATTGTCTTTGTTCCGTTTAAGAATATATTCGAGGTATCTTCAATGGGGACAGCTTTTTTCCAGAGTACATTGAAGATATATTTTTATCGGTCGTATATTTAAAGGGGAAATTTTTCTCAGAACCTTTAATCCAGTATAAGCCTTTCTATTTTTTGTAACCCTTTATAAAGGGAAATGTTGAAGTTTTTTCTAGTTCAAATCTATTAGTAAGTCCGAGCATTGTTTTATTGCTGCATACAATGGTCCACAAATTCACTGAAAAGTTCTTAAGGCCTGAAATGTTTAAATATATTGGACTTTTTTTTACCGAAACTAATTGACATAGGATGCTGAAGTTGTATCAAGTATTTGTGACATGGAGACGTGGCGTGGCAAGGTTCTAAATCTTTGAATATGTTGAACTTTTTCTCCTAACCCAAGTGTCATAGTATGCTAGACATGTAGGCTTGCCGCAGTAGGCTATCTGGAAGAACCAAATGGGAGGTTATGGGCTGTTTCCTTTTTATGTCAGTGAATGACTTTGAGCACTGCCATATGCCAATTATCATCACCCCATGGTTGGACTTACATTTAAATGATCTCGTGTTTTGTCGAATTTACTTCTTGGTCATGTTTTCTGATTACGAACAAATTTCTGTTGTACTGTGCAATGAGAGATCTTTATCCTAGATGATCATATGCCTCAAATGAAGGAATTGTCCTGTCAAATCAAAGCAAAATGTTTTTGGGTGAACGAATGTTTATTTATCGCTAGGAAAAATAACATGGATTTTATTGTTGTCTGAACGTGATTTTGTTTCATGAATGTTTTACTAAGGGTCAACCTATACTTCCTATTCATTATTAATGAACAAATAAACTCCCGGTTTGATTAAAAAATATATATCGACTGGCTTTGAGGTAAGATACAGCCCTGACAAAAAAAAACTAGGCACAAAAAGAAAGGGAACCCGAAATTGAATTTATAGTAGGAGAAATGATACAAAAATGTTACATCCTTATGGTATTCAAACCCATAACTGAAAGCATTGAGAGCTGACACTACAGGGTAGCACCATATGTATGTTCCTTTTACATAAAGCACATGCATCACGAACCGCACGTACTATCCACGCTATGAAACTGATCTACAGTGTGAGTGACCGCTATCACTTGTGAAAATGACACGTCGACAGTATCTGACGAACGCACAAGAATGGCAGGCAATCAGCATGATAGAGGTTGAACAATCTCAGAATGCTGTTGCCCGATTCTACAGAAGGTCGAAAAGTGTCATTTCGCGTCTCTTCAACCTTTACCGTCAGACAGGGGGCGTTACAATGAGGACCGGTAGAGGAAGGCTGCCTTAAACCACCCCCAGACAAGACACCCTCCTGAGAACAATAGCTCTGAGGAATGTGTTTGTCACAGCCCGGAACTGAAGAGGGTATTCTCTAGAGCTACAGGACCACGGATTTCGACCTCTACCGAAAAGGCTCCTAATGGCAAGAGGTCCTTTCAAAGGTGTGATCATGACAGCTAACCACAGACGTCTCCGTAAACAGTGGGCTCAGCAACGTCTGAGGTTGGGAAACCAGCAATGGCGAAATGTGATGTTCAGTGATGATCCCACTTTTGTCTGAGAATCACGGATGAACGATCACGTGTGTTTTACGAGAGACACTGTACAGGAACATGTCCCGTATGGAGGCGGCTCTATCATGGTCTTGGGAGGGATTTCATTCAATACAAGGACTTATTTATTCTTGTACAGGGTAATTTGACAGGCCAGCGGTATGTGAACGAAATCTTACGACAACTTGTAGTTCCAATGGCGCGCAGAGCAGGTCGGAACTTTGTGATTCAGGACGATGATTCACGTCCTCACAGAGCTCAAGTCCCAAGACCTGTCCCCCATTGAACATTATTTGTGGGATGTATTAAGTCGTAGAGTGGGTCTCAGGGGCACTGCACCAGCCAATCTTGATGCATTAGGAAGAGCACATCAAAAAGAGTGGTAATTGATTCCATGGGCGACAATTAGACAGTTGGTTTCCTGTATGCCTGCAAGATGCCGTGCGTGTGTGGCTGCTAATGGTGGACACACACGTTATTAAGTATGTCTGACATACAAGCCATACAGTTGTGTTAAGTAACCATGAGAAGTTTAAAAAATCATGGGGTTTCTTTATTTTTTGTGCCTAGTATAGTATGTCATCATTTTTATTGTAAATGTTTTAAAACCTGTCTATTTGATTTAAATATATTTTATTCACAGAAGTGAAATGGATTAGGGACAAGTTGTCCAACTTATCAAACCATCTCCAGAATAGTTACATTTCACATTTGCATTATGTATACAGTAAGATTAAACAATATAATACAAAACTTACAGAAAATAAAGAGAAAATAAGGGAATTTAGATCAAAAGGCAAACCTGAATCTCTTTGTTTCTTGAATATGCACATGTATGTACATGTTTGAATATGGATTCGTTTTCATAAGGCAATAGATCTGCATGGCCATTAATGACTAAACTAACATCAAAGAGCACTCTCCCTTGAGTAATGTTTAATACCTTATTTAAACATATTTTGCGCTGAACTTGAATACATGTACAATCAAAAATATAATGAAAGGCATTTTCACATGGATTTCCACATAAACAGCTTGGGTCGTTGACTAAACCTACTTTAAATAGATCATAGTTTAACTCACCACATCCATGTCTTAGTCTTGTGTGTAAAATGTTTAGAAACCTTTTTCCTACTGAAAAATATTCAGGCGCTGAATCTTATGTGTTTGAAAATTTACGTTTGAATTGAGAAATGTTTGGACAATTTCTTATTTCAAGAGCCAAATTATTTCCATTTCGAATTGCCGAAGGAAAGAACGATTGATAAAATTCCTTTATTCCTGATATGGGAAGTTGAAGATTTTCTGAATTTCTAAGGTTGTAGTTGTTAGTGTCCCTACCTTTTCAGTCAATACTTTACACCGATAATCAGGTGCTTTGTTTATGAAGATTTAAAAAGCAAACAAAGTTTTCTTTTAGGGGAAGAGTGGACGAAAAATGTTATTTATTCTTTTACACATTTAGTCATTTGAAAACAGATATGTATTATTAGTGTGTGGCTATATGAATCATCCATATTGAGTTAAATGTATTTGAGAAGAATAAACACTTGAATGCTGAAATCTTAATTATTGCATACTTTGATAAAAAAAAATATATGATAATTGTAGGGTTTATATCGTTGTCAGTTTAATTTTTAATAAGTCTTTGGTCTAAGACAATATTTCATGAATTACTGATCGGCTACAGAACCAATGACCCCATTTTTTCCAAAATATTAGACCAACGCTGGCAACTACGATTGGTTGGTGGGAACAGCTCATCAGGAAGAGTGGAAGTGAGGAAAAGTACTACACAACCCTGGGGAACAGTCAGTGATAACAACTGGAACGATAACGATGCAACCGTGGTTTGCAGAATGCTCGGATACAATAAAGGACAAGTGAGTTATATTTTTATTCTCTTCGCAACTATGAGATATCAATAATGTTCATTAATCATTAGGATAGGGGTAGTATTTGAGTAAAGGTTTGAGTTGAAACTGAGTTGAAGCCAGAGCGAATATAAACTTTCACATCCTGATTTGAGTAAACGTTATCCAAATCAAAACCTTTCAGTTTGCTACAGAATCAATGACAACACTGGATCAACTTTTTTAAAAATCCTGTATTTAAAAGTGATACCAGTTTTATGATCTGACATGAACGTATATGTTTGGAGTTTTAGTACCTTTCAGTTACATTTGTTTAGGTATTGGCGTTTCTGAAGAATATTTTAGAAAAAGTCATAAATATGATGGTGGACACTTTCGCCAAACTTAACAAGGTTTGATTTCAAATATGTCAACTACCTAAGAGATGTAGACATTTCATCGTCATGAAAACCTTGGATGATATTCAGTTTGAGCATTCAAACATAGTGAAAACATCTCCATAGTATTAATGAAATTTAGGCATATGTAAGCATGCATTAATCTAACAAGATACAATACGCTACCAAATTGCAGACTGCTCTAATGTTTTCTTATATAACAACTGCTTGTCTTAAAAACATCTGCTCGGGTGATGATCCTTGATATCTATATCGTTACACGTCAAGAATTGTTTTAGTTTATTTATTTTAGAAACTTTCTGTCACTAAGGGAGATTGTTCGATTAAAATTTGCTGTTTCAACAAGGTTTCTTCAGTTTACGGTTCCATTGTAGATGGTCAAAATCCTGTTATAGAAACAAAAAATAAAGTTCAACCGTTTTCATACCTACATTGAAGTTGGCTGGCTGTAGAAGTATTATGTCAGATACCGCATACAAAAATGTTATAAAAAAGTTTAGTGCGTAGGTCAGCCTCAAGCTATGATTTTGACTAGAATATTTATTCATTCACATGGGACTCGGCAAGCAATGACGTGCACTTGAAGATAAGATCCTTGATATTGGTAAGGCAGTGAAAGTGAATTTATTTAATAACACTGAATATTGCTAAGAACCAGTTGGTTTTTACTCTATATCTGTTTCGACACAAATATTTGAGATGGATATTGTATATCTAACAAGGGAATTGCGTATTATTTACATCATTTAACTTTGGTGTAAGTTTTGCATTCCATTTGTCAGAAATTGTCAGTCCGGTCTTTAAACGAATGAAACAGTCATTTATAATACGTTTCTAATTGTTGACGTTACTCTGTATTGAAATCTATCTATGATTAAAACAATATTGTCGATAAACCTCATCTCGTTCTAATAAATTTAGTGATGCTATTTAGAGAACATAATGAAGAATTCACTTATCCTAGCTAGTATACAGTTTTCTATTGTATCTGTTATTGCATTCGTACAATTGTTAATCTATAATTATACTTGCTCTTCAGACATACAGCCGTGCCAGTTTCCAAGTAGGAAGAGGAAAAAGTGTACTGGATAATGTTGCATGTGAAGGATCTGAGCCCTCGCTGCCATACTGTTATAATCAAGGATGGGACTATCATTATTGTGAACACAACAAGGATGCTGGTGTGGCTTGCTTCGATGGTACTGATGATTTTTTATCATAACATTTATTAAACTTGTTGAACGTTATTTCAGTGAACAACACCTCGATCCCGTTGCACATAACTCTAAGGTAACCTTAAGTCACTAAGGTGGCCGTAGTGCAATGTTAAAGATTCAATGGCACTAATGTTTAACCAAAGTGTTAAGTTGCTTTGGCCAACGACCTCCTGACCTTTCACATCTGCAATAAGTACGTTGACTATAGACGCAAGAAATACAAAAAGTTCATTATTCGAATACTGGGGAATTATTCGTTGATAGTAAACACAGTTTGACCAATGGACGATATTCCTATCTCGTTGCAAGTTAGAAGCGTTGAGTGGATGAGGTTTAAAAAACTAGACTGAAATAGAAAAATAGCTTGCATTACCTGTATTACATTTTAATATTTGATTATAAGGTACAATGCATTGATAAAGCATTCGCAACAAAATCTATCTATTATTCAAGTTACCTAGCAACATTCCACAAAGTTATATTTAACAAGAAGCTATTCCAATTTCCATGAAGAATTTATGTTCAGTCATAGCAACTATTTGAGTTCCTGTGTATTACTTGGGGTCTACAGTCAGAGGAAAGAGACTTCTTTCCAATATGGAGGCTGCTCCAAACTGAACCAGTGACACAATCACTACATGTTCTTTTAAGAGGTCATGTGACAGGATGTAAAGCATTCCTAGAGGTGTAATTAACAATGTATTTAATCTGTCTCTTAACACAAAATCACTTATTTTCACTTCCTGTTCCGAAGACAGCTGTGTATTACTGCTATGTGCCTAGCTTTTTGATTAAAATTATACCGCCAACCTAGAGCGTCAGCTGGTTCATTCTGTCCGTCCGTCAAAATATTTTGTATATTTCTATAACTATCCATGAAAGCTTCAGCAAAATTGATACACCTGTTAGCCTTCATCGTTAGTTGTGTCTTTTGAGGGTTAGAGCTATACTTGGATTCTATTTTTTTTATGAAAACTTCACACCTACAAAAGCTATATGAAAAGTCATTTGTACGGAACATATATTCTATACTATACATGATAGCTTCACCAAACTTGATACAAATGTCAACCTTCATCTCTGAATGTGCCTTTTCAGATTTGGACCTTAAATCGATTTTTATCTTTTTGGGTCTCCATGGAAACATATCTAAAACAGTGACTAAGAACAAAGTCATTTGTCCGATTCATATCTCCTATATACATATCGTGTAAACTTCGTGAACTATTTGAGCTGTCGATATGGTCCTAAAGTTGAGCACTATAAAGATTAATATAACAAGAGCATGATGACAGTACGATTGCAAGACAGAGAGTGTATTGTTAGATGATTTCCTTGTAGTCTCGATGCTGATTGGTTGATTTGAACAAATTACCTTTTGTTGATTGACAGTGAATACCCTTAAATTAGCTAAGGCGAATCACCGCGAATTCCTACAACATGTACACTTGTGCCGGCCCGACTCCTGGAAAATTCGTGCCGTAGTCCGATTTGACAGTTGATTTTGTCACTTTTTAGATTGTGTCTACCGGTAGACATTACAAATAAACTTTAATATGATTAATTTTGAAGAACGAAAGTATTTTCAGCTGGCTTACTTAGTCCAAGTTTGCCGCAAAGTTTCATGCGGCCGCCTTCTTTCGAATGCTGTTCCAATGGTATGACGTCCCAAAGGCTAACCGTTTTTACGTCACAATGTTTGCGTCGCTGTCACAATGGTCTTAAGACTTATGTATGTAAGGTTTTACGATATTTTCTACGAGCTTTATAATTGTTGACTGGTCTCATATTAAACAAGTTTGTTTTAAGGTCCCGCTGTCACGTACATTGATGCCACTAATTGGTGTTATCAGTACGATGTTATATATATAGTTATGTAAATTATGCTGCGAATTTACTTAAGCTAGACCTTATTACACCTCTTACAGAAATAAGAAAGTCGCAAAATCCTTTGCATACAAAAAATAAGTACGCAAAAACAGAGTTCGCACTTAAATTTCTAATATCGAACGGTCATGATACGATATCGATAAATAGTTGCGTTTGTAAAATGTCCGGGTTTCATTGTTATTCAAACGCAACTATTTATTCTCTAATTTATCGTGTTGTTATCGTGCTCCTATCGTGTCCAGAGCCTTAAGCCTGATCAACACAATCACAATACAATTACTATATTATCACCACAAAATCACTATACAATAACACGATCACAAGATTTTCAGAAAATTGTTGTTTTTCAACGTAATCAGGCAATTAGGGAATATATTGTATGTTGCTCATTTTAAGCATGTCATTAGCTGCTCTTTTGCATTTTTCTGTTTGAAATTGAAATTAGTTGTAGTTTCATGATGATTCTTTTCAATTTTTTGTCTGATTTAATGAATGTGATATAGTTTGATCAATTTCTTCAAGTCATCTTGGTCTCCGACAATTTTAGTGAGGTTATGTGCAGCATAATATCCCATTGAATACTCCTGTAAGATCCGCAGCAGTCGCGTACTGAATCATGCTTTTGGAGTCTTCAAAAGAATCAAAAATTTATTATAGAGATGACATGAAAATGAAGATAATCAATTTGTACATTTGCAGCCCCATTCACCACTTTCAACGTAATCGAGCGCCAACTCTTAAATCGCTATAATAGTTCCTTAAGACATAAATCCCTGTCATTTTGGATAGTTAATCCTTTTGGTAGGGGGTCATCAATTCTAGTATTGATTACCCCATGGCTAAAGAAAATATGGTATAAATAGAATTTTATACACCTTCTAAGAACTGAATGTCCTACAAATATTGTGCGCAGATTAAAAAACGATTAGTAATAACTTTGCAAAAGAAAATAATTTTATGATAGTCTGATAATTGAGATTAATTTGAGCGATTTACATGTGACTATCGACTACATTATACTACTACAACATGATGGTTGAGGGCAGATCAACCATACAATGTTTATCAAGGACGATATGTATCGGTAGAAGAACACGGGTTTTAACTAGCATCTTTCTTATTACATCTGAGTAAGAGATTTTAAAAAGCATACATTAACAGAGGCCTTAATTTACAGGATGCTAACATCATCATTGGAAGATTAATTTTTTTATAGATTTGGTTTTGATACTTCGTGGAGTAAAAGATCTGTAAAACTCATTGTTCTTCCCGAAAATAAAGGATACCTTTAGGATGACAAAACCTGGTTAGGTCTTTTTACCCTAATTAGGGCTATGATGAAATGCTGAAATCAAATATAATAGTTATTTTTATATGAGCGACATTTCACGCCTTCTTGTTTTACTGGTCTCACTCGTGTTATCGTTTACATTATTAACACAAGAGGACAAGTATTTTCTTTGCGTGAAGTACTACCTAGAAATAGAAAACATGACATTACAATACCGTTATTTGCCATAGGGATATAAAGTCAACATGTTTACACAATTATGTTGTTAACAATGGATAATATCAAGGAATCTAATGCGAGTAAGTGATGAAATGTCTTCTCATATATTAAGATAACTTGAAGTAAAACATGAAATTTATGAATACTGCTAAAAATAAAACAATTTCTCAAATGAAAAAGGTCAGTTCTGATTTGAATTTGTAATAACTTTTATGACACGGTAGGTTTGTAGATATAGATACTGTGGGTTGGTAGCTCTTCAGTAGGTTTTCGGCGTATTAGAATTTATTTTACAGAAAGAATATATAGAAAAGATGTTAGCTGTCCTTAAAGAAAAAACCCAAAACTGATCGTTGTGAAAAACACCTTATTTTAACCGCAAATGTTTATCTGAAATACAAAAGAGATATCTTCAATTGTTTCGGAAAAGTATTTACAAGTATCCTGAACGCAAGGCTATCATAATATACAGAGATAAGTAGTATACTTACACCCGCACATGCAGGATTTAGAAAAGGTTCTTCGACTGCCGACAATATATTATTCTAAATATAGTCTTAAGAATACTTATATGTATGTGACCTAAGCGTAAACTTTACTGTGTTCATTTCACTAGAGCCTTTGACACAGTTTGGAAATGGAAAAAATGTTTGTATAAAATTGTTCCCTGTGGAATCAATTGCAAGTTCTTAACGCTTGTTAAAATATGTAACAAAAGACATATTCATCTGTTATTGCTGGAAATACAATTTCATCATTCTTTCAATGTAAAAAAGGTGTTGGACAAGGGGAAAACTTTTCACCGCTATTATTTTCATTCTTCATATATGGTCTTGAGTCTTCATTAGTAGAAAATGGATGCACAGGAATGAACTTTGAAAACGCAAATGACGACTTGATATATCTCAAGTTACATCTTATCATCCTCGTATATGTGGATGATACGTCATCTTTTGTGAGTCGCCGAAGGGCTACAGACCTCATTAACATAGATTTAAGAATATTGCTCATTGCTGTTAATTCAGCAAAAACGAAAATAGTGGAAAATATTGGAGGGGGGCCATCGAAAACAATAAACTTCAAATTCTCTTTCTTGCTTTCAATAATTGAAATAGTAGATGTATATACACATCTCTGATCAAGGTTTCTCAGGAATGGTGGGTTTCTGGCATGAATTTAAGCCTTGTTTGAACAGTTGAAAAAAGGCCGAAACTTAAAACTGCCGATTGATTGAACTCTTAAATTTGTTGATACTATGATAGGCCCAATCCTCCTTTTTGGATATGAAGTTGGGGATTTAAAAACCTGACACTTATATAAAAAGTGCACCTTAGATTCATTAAACTCGTTATCTCATTCAGGCACAAAGTATCAATTAATAATTAACAGTTAATAATTAACAACTTTCGGCTCTGCTGTATAAACTCTGTTAATAATTTTGGTCGTAAGTTACGATGGATGTCATTTGCCACTAAAATTCTTAATAGCTGTGGCTTATCCGAAGTTATTTAATCCTCAGAATATCCCCACGCCATGGCTGGTTCTAAAGCTTACAAATATTTTAAGAGATACATTGGCGTAACTTAATACAGAGCAGCTCCAAAGGTCAATTCTACAAATGCTTCAAATATAATCTATGCTGTGAGCATAACTTATACTAACCTTAAAAACACTTATTTTACCATATAAAAATTAAGGACCTATAACCATAATCTATCAATTGAAACCGCTCGATGGCATATAATTCCAAAAGAGGAGCGTTTCTGTGAAGTGTGTAAAACTTATGCTGTTGGGGATGAGTTTCACTGTCTCTTTAAATGTGACACCCTTCTCCAACAGCGAATGTCTATCTCTTGATAAAAAAATACGTGATCTACATAAGCATGTTTCAGTAACCCAGCAGGCAATTTGAAACGACGTGCTTTAGCAACGTTGAAATTTGATTGGATTTGAAATTTGCGGCGACGGTTCAACGTTCAAGCCAAGACATATTGACGTTGAAAAGACGTCATTTCGATAATTCAGTTTGTGTTGCTTTGTTTCGTTATTATATTTGAAACAAGCATCATCTGTGAGGCTATGCTCTCACCTTCAGCTGTTTCATCTGCCTCGGTACGATACTTAAATGGCTGAACGTGAGATGTTATACATGTAATGGAAATTAAGTACGATGTAAGGGTATTAATGTTTATTTGATACTGCCGACCAAATTGCCACCAAAACGATGTTTGTTACAAATGCGCAATTACCGTTTTGTAATAACTATTAACTTTATTCAAATCGAAATTTTATGTTGCCAGTTGTGAACATAAGTGAAAAAAAACTGTTGAAAAATACCATATACCTCGTTTATTCTAACTAGACATAAGGACAGAGTTGCGTCCTTTTATTGTGAAATGGAAATAAATTAACTTTTATTTTTCTAATTTCAATATTAATAACACTTTTAAATGTCAATGATAGCTGTTTGTTTGTGCAATTTTTAAACAATCTGTAACTTTTTAAAATGAAAATGGAAATGAAATGTTATAAAAGTAATCACTTGTGATTTTTTATGGAAGGGGATGTGTGCCAAAAATGAAATCATGTAAACTCGTAATTCGCAAGTTGTAACATGTTGTTCTCAACCATCCAATTCTCGAAATGACAAGTCCAAGTATGCAAACCTAACATTTCAATCCTGTAAAACTCAACTTTCTGTTCTCAACTTTACAAAGTTCAAATGTAATTCTAGAAATGTTAAAGTCGAAATTCATTTTTGTATTTCAAATAAGAGGGATATACACATTTAGCAATCCTACAAGTTACGTTTTACAATTGGTAAATGAAAAATGAAGAGTTGTAAAATCAGCCTAGCGAAACAGACTTTTGCATCTCGAGTTTTACATGAGTTGCATGGTTATGATTGCAATGTTCCGAAATACATATGTACACGATTTCGCATTGACCATATTTGGAAGTTTAACGAAAATTGCCGATGATTTCCAAAGATGATCGGTATTTGACAACAACGAGACCTCCCTGATCCAAGCTCCATGCAACGCTGTGCAAGCTTTCCGGATAGCGTTGAGTTTAGTCCACCACAATGCGCGGAGCTTGGGCATGGGACCTTCACCTTTTGTCAACGTTCTTAGTCAATTAGTGATCTAGATAATTTTTGTCTACTGTTTTCGTAGGGGTTACACGAGGTTTATCTCACGAAAGAATATTATGAACTTTAATTCTGAGTTAGACTTTACTGGACACTAAATCTCTGCACAACTTAGTGCATCGAGATGATTCACTATAAAAAAAATCTCGTTTTAGATATCAAGGTAGGGTTTCAAAAACTCACCAAATTACGAGACTGGTTTTAATAGAATAATGAAACAACGGCATACTTGACGCGCAAAGACAAATAACGGTAGAAAAAATATATCTATATTGTATACCAACGTTACCCCTAAAACACGGGCAGCATGTAATTCTTTCAAATTAACAGTTAGAAAAATAACTACGCAACGTAAAGTTAGGGGAAAGTTCCAAAATCATTGAAAAGAATTAATTTTTCTTTTGTTAGTCTTTCATTCGGTCGTTTAACCAATGAATATTATTCCGTTAAAAGAAACATTTATTTAACACCGTTTAAAGTCATGTTTTAAATCTATGAACGTTCTAAACCAGACGTTTGTAAACAGTTTGAACAAATTTGATTGAAGGACATGTCAAAATCACATGACTGGCATATCATGTGACATGTTATTTTTAACTCTCCGCCCGATCGACAGTTATTATAGGGTCGTCTTATAAGCGAACGGTCTATTAATTTTTGCCCGGTCTGGCAGGCCGCCCGAGAACGTCGGGTCATTATTCGATACATATTTTGCCAAATTTTAAGTCGAAAAGCTCTTGAAAATTCAGATATCATCAACAATTTAAATCAAAATACCTTTGTAATCATCAAGATGTAAAAATTCTAACAATTATTTGAAATACAAGATTATACATTTCCATACGTATAACTTAGGGGTGTACAACTTAGATTTCTCGCATCAGAAAAATCAAGACAAGTGGCACAGCAACAAAAACACGACTATTGTATTGTAATTGATAGTTAATTATTAACGATTCACGTAGTGTATATCTTGAATTTTATCCAAAGGTGTGTTTAATTACAAATGTTTTCCAACTGTGTTCATCAACTGTGTGCAAGTGCAAAACTGAAGGAATTAAATAATATTACGCAAGTGCGGCTTGAGGAGAACATAAAATCAAACTTCACATCAGTTAAGTAAATGTAAACCATTATTCTCCTAGTGATAAATCATAATTAGGTGATGTCATAAAATAATAATCATTTAAAATTAATTGCTAAGACGACACAAAAGTATGGTGCTGAAAGATTGTCTACAAAGTAATCATGCTTTAACAAAGGCATCGGAAACGCTCATATTCCATTGTTATAACGATTACTAAACAATAAACATGTGCTTTGAAAAAATGATACTTTTCAGTTTTGTAAAAATGTGTTATGCTACGAAATTGATTAAGTATTTTGAACTATTGAAAACGGCCCCCGAAAAGTTAATATGCATTGACTACGTCACAAAATCTGAGGGGCTCGAAAATATAAATCGCGATCAAATGGACCTTTTCGAAGTTCGGAAAATTTCTTGCAATAAACACGGGTATATTTTATGGAATGACGTATTCAAGAAATTTTTTTTTGATAATGGTCAGATAAGAATTAATTGCAAATGATATTTGTTCTATTATACATTGTTGCTATTTGCCTCAGGGTTTCGAAAAGACCGTACGCGAGTTACTAAGAACTTTGACAAAAGGTTAAGGTCGCATGGCCAAGCTCCGCGCATAGTGGTGGACTCAACTCAACGCTACCCGGAAAGCTTGCACAGTGTTGCATGGAGCTTGGATCAGGGAGGTCTCGTTGTTGTCAAATACCGATCATCTTTGGAAATCATCGGCAATCTTCGTTAAACTTCCAAATATGGTCAATGCGAAATCGTGTACAGATGTATTTCGGAACATTGCAATCATAACCATGCAACTCATGTAAAACTCGAGATGCAAAAGTCTGTTTCGCTAGGCTGATTTTACAACTCTTCATTTTTCATTTACCAATTGTAAAACGTAACTTGTAGAATTGCTAAATGTGTATATCCCTCTTATTTGAAATACAAAAATGAGTTTCGACTTTAACATTTCTAGAATTACATTTGAACTTTGTAAAGTTGAGAACAGAAAGTTGAGTTTTACAGGATTGAAATGTTAGGTTTGCATACTTGGACTTATCTTTTCGAGAATTGGATGGTTGAGAACAACATGTTACATCTTGCGAATTACGAGTTTACAAGATTTCATTTTTGGCACACATCCCCTTCCATAATTTTTAAGTTGTTCTGATGTCGTTGAAACAAAGTCAAAACACCAACCAAATTTCAATGTCAGGAAACTAATGTCATATGCCTGCTGGGAAAAAATTTAATGTGTACTAAAATACTTAGCACTTAGTCATTTCTTAATGGATTGTTTAAATTTAGTGATAATGTCCTACCACTTGCAATATCAATGTATATATTTTATTTTCTCATGTATAACCATTTGGTGGTTGATATAAACTGTTTTTTAGGTCTCTCTGAGAATTAAGAATAACGTTGATACTTCATCTTCAGTCGGTTGTCTCAATGGTGTGGCTGGTTGTATTCCGTCTTTGATTCATTGCTGCTGAGACAATGTCAAGTATTCACGCATTTATACCTTACGAATTTTGCTTCACTAACGGCTTGCTTAAAAGGTGACCCATTTGCTTCAGTAAACCTAATGACTCAAGCACGAATGCTTCTGTCGATGTATAGTCAGGCCAGTCCTTCTTATTTGTCTCTCGAGCTTGAAACAGTGTTATGGGGCCTGAGGAATCTCATCCTTAGATGAAGCATATTTTTCATTAATATCACTGAGTAAGGTGGAATAAGAGCACGCTTTCAAACAACATAACAACTGTTTGGGCATTTTTGGTTGAACATACAAATTCAATTGTTTGATGAAATCCCTCAGATTCCATCCAATTTCATTCACTTCATTTTTGGATTTGTTATTTTGGGAATATTCATTGAGACAGGTTTGCTGAAATTATAGAAAGAAACATACACAATCTTGTGGATATTAACACACCTGACCTTGTGGGATTAAGTGGAGGTCGTATGAGCTGAAGGAGACGAACCATGCTATTTTATTGAAAATCTGACTGAAACGGATCAGCAGTTTTGTCTCTTTATGTCATCGAGGTTTATATCGAAGTCACCACAAATCAACAGTTCAGCACCTGAATGGGTTTGCCTAGTTCTTGTTTTACAATGTTGTCCCTAAATAGTGACGATTTAGAACTTTAATAGTGACTTAACTGTCCAATTAACGTGGAAACTTTCAAACTTGAAAAAATATTGTAATGACTATAGTAATAATAAACCTGTTTTAAAGCTCTTGCATAAAAAACTCAAATCCTGAATTTTTTTTAAAGAATCGGCAATATCCCACATTGGAATTCAGCAATGTTTAAGTGTTGCATTACTTATACTATGAAACTAAACACTGCATCATTTGGGGTAACAGCCTATTCAATCGAGCCTAAAGATACTTTGCTGACAAAGTTAAATTCCTCAATAGAAAGCTGTAAATATTCACTAAAGAACAATGCTTTTTATTTTCAATAGCCTATTGTATTTGGCACTTAATTGAAAGATTTGGACACAGCGACAGTCTTAAACTATAATGATTATTAAACATACGTTGACGTGCGAACCTCGGAGACAAAGAAGATGAATTTAAGAAGAGACTGGGGACTTTTGTTTGTGGTAGGTAGTGGACCATTTTTTTTATTTGACGTTTGTACAATGATCATCCCCAAGCCGGTGGTACTTTCGCAATTTGGAGAACCCAACAGAGTCCATCCCAAAGACCCTGTGGTGGAGACTCAACTCCAATCTGTGTCCAGGCTGGGTGTACAAAGGCAGAGTTATATATTGGCTAAAGGAAAGGTGAACAAACAGGTCCAACATCTGGTTCTGCTTGCCACATGCTAGATTTTAGACAAAGGGAGCTGATTGTGGTAACAGCTCAATAAATTTTGAGAGATTGTAGGGCCGAATATATCAGCTGGCGCAGTCTCTTACCGTTGACCTGTTGAAGATGTCTATGGCAATATCAAGTTAACAGGCGTTTGAATTTTACACACGGAATTTCTAATCGATATGAAATATAAAATTTCGAAAAAATTAGGACATGTGTTTAGACCATCACAATACCTAAAATACCTATTAATAGCGAACAAATCATTTGATTTATGGTACAAAACTAGAATCGTAAGATAGTATATATGCTGTAAGTCTTAATTCACACATTTATCTGATATTAATAATGACCTTTGACTTCTTGCCAATAACTTAAAGCATAACACTTCGGTAAGTTCTTATTAGAAAGTTCAAGTGAAAAAAAAAACCATGTAAAAGTATATTATATAAACATCTATTCACAATAACAGATCAATCAACTCATTCAGAGATTATAATCTTGAACTTCTTTTCAGCAGAAAAAATGTAGTTTATTCATCAACTCAATGTCAGCACAATAGATGTTCGAAACAATGCCGATGTACATGTGCTTACTGGCTATCTTACTGGGGAGGATTGGTGTGATTTAGGAGTTTGATAAGTTATTAATGATATGGGTTAGAAACGGAAGGGGTTGGATATATACAACTTAATGTTTATTGTTGTTATTCTTTATTTGTTTTATATCGTGATTTTATCTTTATCACCAGAATTGTTTTTGACATCTTTGTCGATACAATGGTTGTAAATGAATAGATGATATGACATCTGATAAATCATTTTTGTCTCCCTGGTATGTTATGTTATACCATGGCCACTCAATAGTATAAGAGGGCATTTCAAAATATATTTTGCGATGAAATTGGATGCATGATTGATTTGTTTTTAATAAAGTAAAACTCCTTTATAGGCAAAACTTGAAGATTTTATTGCATGTTTGATAAAGGTTCAGTATAATTATATGAATATGTAATGAGTTACTATTGGAACTCTTACATTATCAGGACTTGTAAACTACATAGGTAATGGATTTATTTCTTAATGACATAGTAATTCTTTGGCCTTTGTCAACAATAATAATTTCCCTGATGATATGTCTCTTTTCCTTTAAGATAATTTTTGCTCAAATGATGCGTCGATGTGGATATGATAAGAGTAATTCTATTCTGTCCTCTATTTAGAGATAAACCTTTCTTTGAGGGACAAGTAAATCATTTTCCCCTTATGATAATGTTTTGAGCAGTGTTGCAAAACATACCTACTATTCCTAATTAAGGGTTGATGAGTTTTATTAAACCATGATACGAGTTGACACAAACTTTAACTAGGCGTCTTTCACAAGGCATTCAGATATTCAAAAAGCTCATGAAGATAACCTGCTGTTCAGTGACAGAGTTGAAGTTAAGGTTGAACTTCGCAGAGTTGTCTTTGTGAAAAAAAACTGTCCGTGCAAGGGTATCCAAAATTTGAAAAATAAGCTGATTGTTGCACTGTAAATGTTGTTGAAGAGTATATTCATTTTAGGCTAGAGTGGTCATATTCTCATAGCTGCTTATATTTCGTTTGGTAATTTACATCTAGGATGGCAGGTACGACTGGTTGGAGGGGACAGCTCGTCCTCAGGAAGAGTGGAAGTGAGGAACAGTACTGCATATTCCTGGGGCACAGTTTGTAATCACGGATGGGACTATAAAGATGCTACCGTTGTGTGCAGAATGCTTGGATATGAAGGAGGACGAGTGAGTTATGTCTTTGATTATTTTTAATTGATGTCCTTCTGATATATCAATTATCAAATCTTCATGGTTCATTAAAACTTTAAAGATTATCTAGAAGAAGTTTACAGTGCCAATCATGACACTGCCTAGTTTTTGAGATGTAGTTTTTTTAATATTCTGAATATCTTGTTCAAGTGTTACCAGGAACACTGCCAGGTTCGACAGACCACCATTTCATAATATGAAAGAACGAAAGGGGCCATTACATTAAAACAAATTTCAAATATGTCTGAATATCATAGAAGGTGTACAGTCAAGTTACTAGTCAACTTTAATCCAATTAAAAAAATTTTCAAACTGTCTAAAATTCTTATTAAAACAAAATTTGTCCCCTCAAAAACCATTCTTCAAATGTCTGTGTATAATAATAATAACAAATAGTACTTACAGAGCGCATTTCTACATGCGCTATGGAAGGAGAACCACACAATTGGGAATAGGACGTGAAAAGTTTATCGAAATTGTTTATAGAGATGATAGTGTGTGCTCCTTAGAGAGCAGGGAAAAGTGTTCCACAGAGTTGGGCCTACATGGCAAAAGGATCGTCCTTCAGCTGTTTTCAGGTTGTACTTGGGTTTCCGGAGCAGATTTTCACAAGAGGATCGTTGAATACGTAAGGTTTCGTATGTTGTGAGTTTGTTTGTCAAATAGGCAGGAGGAGTTCCATCCAAATGACGATATGCCATGACTGCAATCTTGTATTGACAGCGGAAGGACACAAGGAGCCAATGAAGCTCTCTCAGTACAGGCGCAACATGGTCGTCTTTCTTCTTTTTTATCACGAGACGTGCAGCACTTTTCTGGACTTGTTGGAGACGTCCTGTTTGCTCTGCTGGAAGTCCGACTAGTACTGACTTACACTAGTCTACTTTTGACGTTATGAAGGCATTTACTAGTCTGGCTGTGGCGTCCTTTGTCAGACACCTCCTGATGGATGCAATCCTCTTGATGTCAAGGTAGGATGTACGGCAGATGTCCTTTACCTGCTCCTGCATACTCAGCGTCTGGTCTATGTGCACTGCCAGGTACTCCACACAGGATTGAAACGGGACAGTAGAACCACCGATGATGGCGGAGTCAACGTCAAGAAGCTTGAGACGGCTTGGCGCACCTACTGGTATGAGTTCAGTTAAGCTTCTCTTTGTTGCTTGTCATCTATTTCAGTGTGTCCTCGATGGTGAGCTGTATGTTGGTCCCTACAGAGTGGAAATCACTAGCTGGTTCCGCTTCAGAAAGTTCAGTGTCATCCGCAAGCTTGTGGAAGTCGTTCAATCTTGTAGAAATTACATCCGAAAGTGACTGTGAGTAGAGTGTGAATAACACCGGGCCCAGACCAGAGCTCTGTGGTACTCCATATACAAGAGGGTGTGAAGTGAATCTAACACTCCCTACTACGACTGACTGACTGCGTGCACTGATATAAGAGTTAAACCAGCTAAGCACTGTTCCTCGAATTCCAAATGTTGTCTTCAGCAGCTCTGTAAGGATTGGTCGATTGTGTCAAATGTGACACTAAGGTCTAAAAGTGCCATCAAGGAAACCATTCTGTCATCGGTCTTGGACAAAAGATTGTCAATGACACAGAGCACTGCTGTTTCTGTCCAAGATTGAGACACAAAAGAAATTTTAGATACTTGCCTGTAGTGTTTTAGAATGTTTGGATCTAAACCTGGTTTCTTCAGAAGTGGTGTTACAACAGCACTTTGAACTGTGTTGGTACTGATCCAGTCGACAGAGAGATGTTGACGATACTGGTTATGCTTGGTACAAGATCAGCGATGCATGTCTTGGTAAGTGATGAAGGAATAGGATCAACTACAATTTTTGTGGGCATGCCTGTAACACTTTTACTTATCAGTTCTTCACTCACAACACCATAGTCAGATTGTGTTGGACAATCATGGATGACAAACGTTGGAGGATCACATGACTGAGCATCAAGTTCCTGGCGGATGGTTCTAACCTTGTCTGAGAAGAAGTCACAGAAACGTTGTGGTAACATCTGGACTGAGGTATCTGTTGGAAGCTGCTTGGACTTCCGTTTGCCTATCAGCTCTTTATTAAAAGAAAGAGTTCTTTTGTAGAGGATTTCGATCTTATTACAGTAGTAATGCTTCCTGGCAGTCATAATCGCAGACTTCATTGCAGACATCTCTTTTCTGAACATCTCTCTGTGCACCGTGATACCGCTCTTTTTCCACTGTCTCTTCACACGTCGACGCTTCATTTTTCGTCACTGAAAAACTGATTTTAAGTAATCGATATATTTTGTGAAAGGAAAACAATGAGTTGAAGACACTATTAGAACTCTATTGACATTACATGTGAAAGGGACAGTAGCACGGTTTTTGCATATGGTTTGTTTCAAATATCCCCTGAAAAGAATTGTATGCCAAATGTATAATATTCAGAGACTCAAACATCTGTTTACTCATCCTGATCATCTGTTTTCGTACAAGAAATATTAAGGTATCAAGCCAAATTCACTGGCGACCAATTGAGTGTGAACACCTAAGCGGTATGCGCTTCCAATATGATTGCCATGTAGGGTTTACCTCCCTTTGTTGTAAGTTAGACGTTCTAAAAATAAAGAAGTATCTTTATCGCCTCTCGTCTACTTTCACCATCACTCAACTCCTATATACGTTTGAAAACGTTAAACATCTCAAAATTATTTGAGATAGGGAAATGAATTTGCATAAATTTACCGATCATGGAATGTTCTTTTCATTAAAAAAGTATTGACTTTCATTCTTAACAATTATTTTCGCGATCTTGAGATCACTTTATTAAACTGATAAAACGTACTACTGCCCCTTCAAGTGAGACGCATTTTTTAACTGATATGCAGATATGTCATTGACTTATCCATGTACTTTGGCTATGTATTTTCTGTTAATTCTAATCCACCGAAAGGCAATGATGTTTTTATTTTTACATAATTTTTAATATATACGAATTAAAACCATTATTAATCCTATTTTCTATCTGTTATTATCTGATCTTCAGCCATACCACTATGCTCATTTCGGACAAGGAACAGGAGAAATTGTACTGGATAATGTTGCATGTTTGGGATCCGAGTCCTCCCTACAAGACTGTGGACATCAACGATGGGGCTTTCATTACTGTGGACACTCAAGACAAGATGTCGGGGTCGATTGTTCCACTGGTGACTGCAATTTATAATTTTAGAAACTATGCAATCATCTTTATTCTATTTTTAGACATATGCATCAAATTGATCTTCTTGATTATCATGAATATCCTTAGCTTCTCAATTTATCTTGCAGCTTAATCATGGCTAACTGCAATGTTTGACTTTTAGACTTGACCATTTTAACTATGCGCTTTAGCTATGTAACAAATTTACTCAGATGGCACAATGCACTGCCTTTGTTTTGTCAGGCTGATATCGGATGGGTGAGTTTGGGCAAGACAGTAGTGTTGGCCTGTCAACAGCAGCTAATTGTGATATCATTTCCCACTACTAAGTGTAAGGGGATTGCAAGTTTTTATGATCAGTCCGAGTTAAAAGGGACGGCTCTTTTAAGAAATTGTCTATAAAGGGTACTTAAATTTGATATTTTTGCTTGATTTCAATACATTTATTCATGAAGCATGAATGGATTGGCCAAAAAGCTTCTAGGTGCTAATTTTGAGGGTGCAGCGTTTTCAATTGGGTGACCCATGAACACGCAGGGCTTTCAAAGAAATATCCATAATATCTCCAATAGTATATCAGTCAAACTACTATCGCAATGATCATCGATAGCAGGGGGTCGTCATCAGCCTGCCTAACTTGAGACTGACTAGTGAAATAGCTATTAATTATTTGCGACTGTTCAAACCCCTCCTACTTATCAATGGGTTTTGCGTGTATGTGAATAAGCATTACAAACATGATTAAATATCTAATCTTGTTATGGAATCTTTCAATCTGACTCAGTCATAGAGATGTCTTAAACTATATATATAATACCTTATACAATTGTGCCACTTGTGGGAAATATAGATCGACATTGTCAGCTACTTGTATTTATTTAGACCCAGACTGGCAAGTACGACTGGTTGGGAACAGCTCATCCTCAGGAAGAGTAGAAATGAGGAACAGTTCTAGATATTCCTGGGGAACAGTTTGTGATGACAGCTGGGGTAACAGTGATGCAACCGTGGTTTGCAGAATGCTGGGCTACTATGGAGGACAAGTGAGCTATCTTTTTATGTTTGTATTAAGAAAACGAATACAAGGAACTAAAAACCTCAAATTGTTAAGAAAGAATATGAACGAGCACACCCTTTTTGAGTAAACTGAAGAGAGGTGATTGTTGTCTTTCCAATTTCCTTTCAGTATGCTACAGGGTCATTTATAACACTGCTTATATCTGTGATTATGTATTTTTCGATCTTCTCGTGACTTAAAAAAACTGTCTAAAGTCTAAAGTGTCTAAAGTGATAACATAAGGGTTTATATCTGTAGGTTTGAGAACCTATCAGCTTAATACTTGACACATTTGCTCAAACACTACTGAAATAAGAGCCAACATCCAATACTATTTAATTTTATATCGGGTTTCAAAAGATACATCTTTATCACTAAAATGATATTTTGTTGTTCTCCATTAAAAACTAAAAACGACAATATTATATTAAGAACTCAAATTTATGCGTCCCCTTTCACATTTAAATCAGTCAAATGACCTACTAGGCAATACCAAATTAAATCTATCTTTGTGTCAAAATATTACGTAGGTCATTGTCGTGCGCCATTGTCTGATTTTAGATCACTAATCTCTACTTCAATCTGTTTATTTTATTCTGATCTCATAAGAGGTGAGGTGAGGTAACTTGGGTTTTAAGACCCTTAAGTATACTCCTTAGTATACATCTATGGCACGGCAGTTAGTAATACTATCAATGTGACTATGCATTGTGGTGAAACCTGCAAGCATCGACTGGAAGTAATGAAACATGCACTTAAATTCATTGTAGCATTGCATACTACCGTATGCAGAACAGTTCTCTACCGCAGACAAAGTTGGCAAGCCTTTGCCGGGATTCAAACCCTCTTGATCCGAAGCCGAATTCGCTAACCACAGGGCTATCCCGCCGCGAAACTCATGTAGATCCTTGTTTTCTGAAACAACCACTACTTATCGGTCAAATAACACAAGTTATGAAGTTTGACATATTTGACAACATACTCTGTGTCCCTTTAACTAAGTTGGTGTTCGAATTTGTAAAACTACCGAGAAGATGTAGACAGAAGAAGCCTCAGATAATCATTTTAAAGGGCCACAGAGTATGTTGTTGGAGTCAAATATGTCAAACTTCATAAATGGTGTTATTCAAAAGAGAAATAGTAGTTGTTTCTGAAAATAAGAATCTTAGTGCATATCAGTTCACCATAGCGACAAGAGGCAGGTTAAAGCCGTAATTTATGATCGAAACCAATGATTGAAACATAATTTTGGAATTTTATTTACAGCAGTTATCGCGATGAAAAGGGGTTAATGTGAACATGTAAATGGGAAGCAGAATTTCTACTTCTAAACTTTTATATGGCCGTTTTTCGATTATTATTGATAACAAAATATCGTAATTTTGACAGTGTGGAGCTAAACAAGAAACTTAAGAAAGGCGATTTGAACTTAAAGCACAAATGGTCTTTGACTCTGTTCAAGCCAGATAAAAACTTATGAAACATACTCTGTGTCACGTTAAGGATTCAAGCATAATGAAAACATTTCCAGACTAAGTCTTAATTACAGATTTTGACGAAAATAGTTTTGGTAAGGATATGCAAGCATGTATAAACTATACATGATAAATTAAACCAAAATATAGACCGCTCTAATTTTTGCTTACACAAAAACTGCATGTTTGTAAAACACCTGCTCGGGTCATGCCCCATGCCATGTATGGTAATTGACGCTAAAATGTGTAACCTCTTGATAAATCTGCCATTTTTACGAAATATAGGGATCTAGGTGAGATTGTTAAGAGATTGATAATTATTTCAATAGAATTATTATTATTATTATCATTTTTTAAAATGTTGGAACGTAAAAATCGCAAATTCCGGAAATAAACACAAAATTCAGTAAAGAGGCCTAATACCAAAATCTGGTCAGTGTTAACTTTAATTTGGCCCTCGTATGCAAAGAAAATCATTTCCTTACCTGGTTGAACCCTTAAGATCCCAAATGGTTCGAAAATCGTATGATGATAGCCTGATAATAGGGATTTTTTTTTTAATGGAAAACATTGTTCCAAACCAGGGAAGATATTTCGTATGTGTAGTATCAACGCCAATTTCTTTTTATTGAAACTGTTAACCAGGAAATTTGTTTCTTTTATTTCATTTATGAACATTCCTTTACAAACTTTAAGATTACAAAAATGATAAATCGTTTTGATAAGATAAACCTAAAATGAAATAATTATTTTCCGGATATCCATTTGTATTATAATTGTCATTTGATGGATATAAATTAACAAGCCAACTGATGTTATATTTTCTCGTTACTAAATTAAAAAATATCCTCATTTTCACCAATCAAAGTTAACTCTCACCAAGTTAAGTTTTAAAAAGTATAAATAAGGTCAGTCTAAGGTCATGAATTCCTATACAACCATTGAATTAATACGAAGGTTTCTTGGGCTAGAAATGTAGAGCGCTGATTGGATGCAATCAATATTAGTTGTGCAATCAGCGACGCCGTTTTCAAAAGTTATCATTCAAATCGCCCAAGTTATTTCCGTAAGTTTTCCAAAAGCTAAACTTTATTGTAATATGCACCTTGCGTCGTCTTTACAGAACACAAACGCCTCATTTTGCGACTGTATCTTTGCACAGGCCTGTATGACGACAAACATGTTATTCACGAATTCGTTGTTTTCATTGGCTGAAGTATTGCCAGGTAGTTTAAGTTGCAATATTGTTACGGTACGGGAAACAGCCGGAAGCAAAAAAAACCCTAGGTAATAAGACAGAGGTTGCATAGGAAGTTTTGAAACAGCTCCCTCTGTTGGGAGAGAATGAAGTATGAACTGTCTTTTAATTGTTTGATAGAAATATCGTAAATATTTATCTCAGAGAATCTTAGACACTCTGTGATGTCTTATTGGATTGTGGACATGATCATTTTATGTTATGATTCAAAGACCTGAATTTAGAAAAGGAAAACCAGAAAAATATTATTAATATTTGAATGCATTAATAACACTTTAACTGATAATAAACTAATAGTATAGAGTCACAACACAGACCTATACAAATAAGTTCCACACTTTTAAATGAGTCGCAGTTAAGTTGGCTAAAAATACATTCACCAAAGTCCTTGGTCAAACAGCAGTTGATAAAACGAGTCTTGTCTTTATGAATCGGCAGGTAAATCCACATAGGTTTAGTACAATGGCGCAGCAGAATTATGGCAAAGTCAAATGTAGAAAACCAGGAAGCTATATGTGTGAATGAATGATTTCTAGTAGCTGGCCTTAATATATTGATCACATGGCTTCCATTTCCAGAACGATCTCAAAGCTGAACGGACGAAACTTTGTAGACATGCAACCTTCTAGACTAAGCTAGACTACATAATAAAAACAAGTGTGTGTCCCGTTAAATAAATAAATTAGTGAAACAGTGATACACAATGTTTAACTTGTAAAAAATCAAACTCTAATAAAAGACTTCGATAATCATTATTCACGTTTTTCCGAATGTTGTTCTCATATTTTGATTTCCATTTTGATTTTGATTACGAAAATTACCTTAATTTGATAATGTATCTATGTTAATGAATGTGCTGTGAGAAAAACAAAACATACCGTTCAACCCCCTTCATACATGTAAGTGGGCTATTTAAGTATCATGTCAGATGCCGCGTAACATTGTTTTGTTAATTGAATTTAAGAAGTTTTTGGGTATGTCAGCTTGAAGCTTTGACTTTGACGTGTATGGAATTTGATTTATTAATTCACAATGGGAATCAATGTATTAAGCATCTACATGTGAGTGTTTTAGAGGGTACTGAAAACATAAATCGATGCACAATATATAATAAGTTCAAAGGAACTACTACCCACATTCTTGTTAATATTTGTTGTATTAACATCGAAATGTAAAATTAATGTGTTTCACGGTTAAAAGCAATCTCCGCATGTCACAATGTGATGCTGTTGTGACATTACTAGCAAACTTAACATTTATGTAATTACATATTCACTAAAGTTCGACTCATTCAATCATCTTACAACCAAAACGTCGTTTCTTTGAGGTGATGAAAAAACATAATATTCCTATTACATACCTAAATTTATACCCACTAGAACACATTTGGCGTTGATTTGTTATCACCGAGTTCCACATTGCAAAATCTTAACTTTGATAAATGTCTCATGAAGTTTTCGTTTCAAATGACCTTTATTTTGTAATAACATAATATAAACGTAAATAAGAACGTAAACTCATAATTAACCATTTTGTCGAAATGTTTAGTTTTTATTTCATTGCAGAAATATTAAATCTGTAAGGTTTTTGGTTTCCCCGTCCCTCTTGTATGCCATGTCAAAATTGTCTCCGGCATATTTCATATAAGTACTTTGTGTATGTAGTGTGACAATTCCCTTAAAGATATTGATCCTAAAGTGTAACTTAAAAAATTTATTGTAAGAATTGGTTAAAAATTTAAATTTCTCCAAAATAAAGATCTTACCTAACATTACATTACATTGTTCGCCAACTTTATTTTTGGAAACATATACTTTGATTATGTAAACCTATGTAAACGAAAAATAGTATTTAAATAAGATTGAATATGTTATGTTTTGATTGTAGTATACATCTTTTTCTACAATATTTTCGAGATGGATATTGTACATCTAAAATGTGAAGCTGTGTATCGTTTACCTCAGGAAAATTCAAAACTTGGGTGTAACTTTTGTAATTCATTGTCCGACCTTCTAAATCCTAGTTACATTAATTACACAATCATCTTAAAACTAAATACAAAAAAATTATCAAATCTTATATCTATGTCTGAAACGTACATTGTCGGTAAACAATACAATGACTGATTTTGTTCATAAATGCTCAAGCTATTTAGAGAACATAATGAAGATTCCGCTAGTCTTAATATTGTTTTGTATATCATCTTTTATTGTGTTCACGTCCTTGTTCTTCTATTGTTACATTTGCTCTTCAGGCATACAGCAGTGCACATTTTGGAGCAGGAACCGGAGAAATTGTACTGGATAATGTTGCATGTGTAGGATCTGAGTCCTCATTACCATACTGTGGGAATCTAGGATGGGGCTCCCATAACTGTGGACACAACGAAGATGCTGGAGTGGCCTGCTTTAATGGTAATGTTGATTTTATCATCGAATATAATAACTTGGTTGAACATGATACTCATGTTGAACTCATGCAACAAGTAAACTGACCAAGTGATTAAATTTGACTTATTTGCACTATCACTGTATGTGTTTTTTTCAAAATCTTCTTCAAAACCCAGCGATATTTGCAATCTCATTGATCTGACCACCGCTCCATAAGAGCCGCGTCAGACGGCCTTGACCGCCAGACTGTGTCAGCCATAAGCATCGAGGCTGGAAACACAGGGGCGTGTATCGCCGAAAATAATAATAGTAATATATAATGAAGGAAAAAAAGGGTATCTCTACTATATAAATACTAAAGGGATATAACGCCCTCCGACCCCTCGTCTTGTTCCGGGACGAAATAAACTTGGAAATTCAATATAGATTAATATAACAATATACACACATGAAGCCTGATAAATTCCCTTTCGATAGAATGTAAAACAATCAAAATCGGTTGACTTTTGACAGAGCTACACTGTTTTGAAATCGAAAAAAGTATGTTTTCTTGTGAGTACGCCAAAATCCTGCCTCACTAAAACATCGCTTTCAAGCTGATAAAATATGAATTAAACACTCGCATTCGTACTTTACACGAGAAAAACAACTTTATCGCAATCCCTATGTATTCCGATTTCATAGCATGACTGTTCAGATGAAATATTATGTGATTCATACCTTGTAAGCGAGCTTTTACTGCATTAAATGCGGTTTCGATCGCTCGGGTCAGCCATGTTTGACCTTAATATCGGAAGGGTAGCGCAGAATACTAGCGGCTCGCTGATTTGCTAAACATTAATTCTTCGTAACTTCACTACAGAAGAGTTAATGTTTAACCAATCAGCGAGCCGCTCCTATTCTATGCCATCTGTCCAATATTGAGGTCAAACATGGCAGACTCGAGCGATCGAAACCGCATATAATGCATTAAAAGCTCGCTTACAAGGTATATATCATATACTATTTCATTTGAATAGTCACGCTACGAAATCGGAATGCAATGGGATTGCGATAAAGTTGTTTTTCTCGTGCATAGTACGTTTTCGAGTGTTTAATTCGTATTTTATCAGTTTGAAAGCGATGTTTTAGTGAGGCAGGATTTTGGCGTACTCACAAGAAAACATACTTTTTTCGATTTCAAAACAGTGTAGCTCTGTCAAAAGTCAACCGATTTTGATTGTTTTACATTCTATCGAAAGGGAATTTATCAGGCTTCATGTGTGTACATTGTTATATTAATCTATATTGAATATCCAAGTTTATTTCGTCCCGGAACAAGACGAGGGGTCGGAGGGCGTTATATCCCTTTAGTATTTATATAGTAGAGATACCCTTTTTTTTCTTCATTATATATTACTATTATTATTTTCGGCGATACACGCCCCTGTGGCTGGAAAGACATTGGCAACTTTTGAATTGACAATCAAATCACCACATCTAACCTTTGTATCTCGGAAATCGAGCTTCTAAATGGAACCGAGAAAATCCGATCTGGGATGAACGCAAAAGGATCGTGTGTTTGTATACTATCATGACGAATACGCTCCCATTTGGTCGGAAAGTTAGCTATGCCTGCGACCCCGGGGAAGATAATGAGGAAGATGTATTATCGTGACAATATTTATTACGTTTGATTTTCCGTTTTCTTCGTCTAAGAGCAGTTTCAGAAATTTTGGAAGTTATAGTGAAGAAATTTACCAAAGCAAAACTACGACACATTGTTGAATAGATCTGCAGAGCATTTATCTCAAAATTAGGGTGACAATAATATTTTCAAGGGGTTTCGAGGAATTATTTTCTATTTTTGAATTTCAAAGTAAGTATTTTTCTGAATGGTGGTAGCTATAAAAATCAACTGTAGAAACAGAAACATTTGCAGTTGCATTTGATAAATGACATACAGTTACATAATTCGAACTCAGATCCCCCGAAAGACTCCCGAGGGTGCTCCCTCCACTCGCTCTTTCGCTTTCATTCAAAATTCCTATATCCGCCACCGGTGTGTATCTCAAAAGCAATAATATTTTTTTCAGTAAAAAAGCTGATCATACAATTCAAAATTATAGATCTCAGTTGCAACAACAATGCTGTTCATGTTTTATGCTTTCTATTAAAAAATTTGGCAAAACATTTTACTTTTGACTTTCCGCAATCTTTGATGATCAGTCAAAAGCGATATCTACGAGGACTTGTGATTGGTTAAAATAATTGACGTTGAAGGTCCCGGTCAAGGCCGTCTGACGCGGCTTTCATGGAGCCGTAGTCAAATCAAGAAACGCCGCGAGGTACGAGGACAAGTTTCGAGCTGATTTCAATGAGATTGCGATATTTGAGGCTGTTATTTTAAGAGCAATATCTTTGTAAGTTTGAGACTCAAATATGTAACTTTGTTGTTGCCCTATCTTCAAACAATCTTTCGTCTGTTTTCCAGAAACCGTTAAATTTGAGTTTAAGTTTATGTCTTTGTGGATTAAAGACAAAGATGTATAATTTTCAATGCTGTACCCCAAATAATAAAGGCGTAGCAGTAGCGTATCATTTGGATGGTATAACCAGGACTAGATCGTTCAGGAAGCTCAAAGTTTCAGTAGTATATCTTCATCACATTCAATCAAAATTTGTAGATTCGGTTTTTATTCATTCTCAAAAATGGGCGTGGCAGATAGTCCACCCTCAAATCTTCATTTGTCATTAGTCTAGAAACTATCAATGCCACGAATCTCAATATTTATTATGTTATCCTTTTGGGACTGAGTTTTAAATGTTTCATTTTCCTATCCCCCAAAAAAGGATGAAGCAGGGGTGCAACTAAAGGGAGGGAATACTTGATTTCGGTCGTTTACCTTGTTTGGGTATAATTTACATGGCCAAGAACTTTCAAATGAGCATAAGTTCAAGCCTGTAACTGGTCATAGATCACAGCAGCCGACGCTCGAATAGACACCTGTCAATTTGCAGACAGCTGAGCACCTATACGCTTTCTGTGAATTGTGAATTGGAGAGCGTGTATTCGAGTCTTGGAACGTCTAGAGGGAATCTATACCTGCACTTTAGTGATTACAATGACCTCTGACCAGTAAACTTGTCTTCATGATGGATTAGATCTTAAGTGATTTCAGGGATGTTTAAAGCAAGATTTGACAATAGGACTAAATCAAAATTAGGAGTTATTTTTAACAATCACCCAAATATGTTATTTTGACTCGTTTATATGAAAAATTAACTAGAAGGATGAACTCATTTTAAGATATAAAATAGCGCCGTAAAAGAAAGTTTAGAATGTGCTGTAAAACATAATTTTGTTTAAAGGCAATATAGCACGCATTTTAGCAAGCTGGCTATTTTAAAGATCGACTGAAATGACCCATGGCAATTTCATGATTCATAGATTATGTATTCTAATTTGCCAGTAACTTGATTTTAAATTTTCGAAATCGGCCGATAAACAACTTTAATGCGGCTTTTCGAATCACCAGCTAATTAACACCAGTGAACAGAACTGAACTGGCCCGTGGTCGCTGAACCGTGTCCTGCCGCACGACGTGCTAGTTGGCGGAAGTATAACCTCCTTAATGAAAAAACAACAGGAAATCTCACAGTCTTAACAACTGTTTAAACATATCTAAAGTCATCCAAACAACTCAAACCTCCGATAAATTGATGTTAAATATATCTTTAATTATTTGTATTGTTCCAAGCGAAAGACAGTGTTTTAACATGATGCTATGCGCAATATCCCATAGCATGTGTACATCAATTACGACGTCTGCAAAATGTTGTCACAACAATCAGATTGGTTTGACTAGTCTTATTCCTTTATGACACACAGGTGTCCGTTATGTTATCCTTTTGCATTCAATTTCAATTCTTGATTTAATGGTCTCTAATTATACCTTTTGAATTTTCACGCCTTGGACCCGCCAAGCGTAATATATATCGCCTGTCATAATGGCGTAACTCTTGGCATTCGACTGCTACTTAGTTTATTGTCATGGCGCCCAGTCATTTTGAACCAATTAACTTGTAGAATATATATGCAACCAATAAATAAAGAGAAGGAACTCTGGCTCATGCACTTCTACCGACGATGACACTCATTTGAAAAGGTTTATCGTAAAAAAACGGGTACCAACAATTTTTACGATTACATAGGATGTTTCAAAAGGTATGTTTTCATGTCATTTATTGTTAAATTCAAGGACAGAGATATTGCAACACGATGTGATATTTTACTAGATAACAATATGATAGATGTTTTCATGTCATTTATTGTTAAATTCAAGGACAGAGATATTGCAACACGGTGCGATATTATACTAGATAACAATATGATATATGTTAGTTAAATACAAACGAACCATCCACTAAGTTGGCATAAAAGTGAATTGAAAGAAAATAATTCCTTCTACAGTAAACGTTAAACAATGTTCTTACATTGTCTCCCGTTTATTACAAAAACTTTCATTCATTCGAAAGAAATTAGAACTTCACACATACCAAGTTCTTAACCTTTTTGATATAAACCCACCCAAGGAAACCGAGTCCAAGGATTGTCACAGTCCAATCAAAATGGATTTGACGACTGAGAAGGGAAGTTGATATCATGAAGCAATTATATATCGTATTTAGGAATTCTTTCGGTCATGCTATTACCTCTACTGTGCTGCTGAATTAGCTTAAAAATACAGAGAAAATCAAAGGGCTGGAGTTTCAGCTGACGACTAGCACGTCACACACTGGGTGTGGCTTCGAGTCATGCTTCGGTGATTTTGTGTAAGCGTTCACTAGTCTCATTAATTGGCGGTTATCCAAAACAGGGGTGTAAAAGGTCTCATTTTTGGCTCTGGTGATTCTTATAAGTGAAGCGAATACAGATAATAATTTGTAATAATCAAAATTATGCGTTACTTCTCCTCTCTAAAGCATCGGCAATCACTTTCTTTGCTTTCTATCGCGGCACTGAAAATCGTCCTATTTGTTAGAACTGACCTGCAATCAATGATGAAAAAGTTGAGACTACTGAAGTCTAAAATAAATAATATCTACAGTCAGCTAGCTGTGCACAACATCGACCAGTAATGCGTGCTATTGAATTTACCTTGTCACATTTGTACCTTTGTCAAATAGTTTGTACAAAACGTGTTCATCAATTTCTCTTTTTAGTGGTTCGGTTAGCAGAATGGTCCGAACAACTCAGGGATGTTGTCAAAAACCTTCCGCGGTTAGAATTGTACAGTTGTATTTTTTTTTAAAATAAGGCTTCACTTGGAAGCCGTAATTGTAACAGGCTGAGTTCGATTCATTTATCTTTTAACAAACGTGTCCACAAAAATCATAATAAAAGATTGTAATAACAATACACTTACTATTTTGAAAAGCTTAAAGAGCCACTCCGTGAGTTGTTGGAACCAAACTTAACCAATGGTGTCATTTGATCGCGAAGTATCGACTGTTACCAAAATGACATATCTTAAAGTTTATTGTTTTGTTACAGTGACAATATGAAGGTAGAACGTCGCAATTATGATCGAAAACCGGACAGTGGCACGCGTCAAATAGTCAAACGTAATTTTGGAGACTTACCTAAAACAGCCAGGAGGGCAGTTAGCAGTTGATAGTGTTTGTTAGGTTACATTACTAATATCCATGTATACTGGACGTGATATCTACACCTCTGTGCATTTATAAGGCTGTTTTTAGATTTTCATGGAAAACGAGTATTTGCTATATACATGTATATGTTACGAACAATCTGGGGTATATCACAATCTGCAGATTGTTTGCTCACAATCTAGGAATTCCTAGATTGTTTAAACAATCTGCAGATTGTGCGACCTGAACAATCTGGGAATGATCACAATCTGGGAATTTGTGTTTTAGTAGTATTTCCACCATTATAAAATGTGAATTATTTAGCTTATTAAGGTTTTTCTATTTAGCAAGTATAAGGATCGATTCCTAGATTGTGATGAGCAATCAGCTTGTCTCTTTCTCAAAATGAGGGGGTGTGGGAGCCGATTCCCAGATTGTGAAGGGCTCATAGCTCACCTTTATTTAAACTGAGAGGGTATATAGGAGTGAATTCTCAGATTGTGAAGGGCTCACATTTCGCCTATATGTCAAACTGGCGGACTATCGGGATCGATTCTCAGATTGTGAAGGGCTCATAGCTCGTCTTTATGTCAAACTGAGGGGGTATAGGGGCCGATTCCCAGATTGTGAAGGGCTCACAGCTCACCTTTATTTAAACTGAGAGGGTATTGCAGTCGATTCTCAGATTGTGAAGGGCTCACAGATCGGCCTTAAGTCAAACTGAGGCAGCATAGGGGTCAATTCCCAGAGTGTGAAGGGCTCACATCTCGCCTATATGTCAAACTGACGGAGTATAGGGATCGATTCCTAGATTGTGAAGGGCTCATAGCTCGCCTATAAATCAAACTGACGGAGTATAGAGGTCGATTCTCAGATTGTGAAGGGCTCATAGCCCGCCTATATGTCACACTGAGGGAGTATAGGGGTCAATTCTCAGATTGTGAAGGGCTTACAGTTCACCTATATATGAAACTGAGAGGGTATATAGGAGTCGAGTTTCAGATTGTGAAGGGCTCATATTTCGCCTATATGTCAAACTGACGGAGTATAAGGATCGATTCTCAGATTGTTAAGGGCTCTTAGCTCCTCTTTACGTCAAACTGAGGGAGTATAGGGGCCGATTCCTAGATTGTGAAGGGCTCACCGCTTGCCTTAAAGTCAAACTGAGGGGGTAGAGGGGCGATTCCCAGATTGTGAAGGGCTCACAGCTCACCTTTATTTAAACTGAGAGGGTATAGCAGTCGATTCTCAGATTGTGAAGGGCTCACAGATCTGCTTTATGTCAAACTGAGGCAGCATAGGGGTCAATTCGCAGATTGTGAAGGGCTCATAGCCCGCCTATATGTCACACTGAGGGAGTATAGGGGTCAATTCTCAGATTGTGAAGGGCTTACAGTTCACCTATATATGAAACTGAGAGGGTATATAGGACTCGAGTTTCAGATTGTGAAGGGCTCATATTTCGCCTATATGTCAAACTGACGGAGTATAAGGATCGATTCTCAGATTGTTAAGGGCTCTTAGCTCCTCTTTACGTCAAACTGAGGGAGTATAGGGGCCGATTCCTAGATTGTGAAGGGCTCACCGCTTGCCTTAAAGTCAAACTGAGGGGGTAGAGGGGCGATTCCCAGATTGTGAAGGGCTCACAGCTCACCTTTATTTAAACTGAGAGGGTATAGCAGTCGATTCTCAGATTGTGAAGGGCTCACAGATCTGCTTTATGTCAAACTGAGGCAGCATAGGGGTCAATTCGCAGATTGTGAAGGGCTCATATCTCGCCTATATGTCAAACTGACGGAGTATAGGGATCGATTCTCAGATTGTGAAGAGCTCATAGCTCGTCTTTATGTCAAACTTAGGGAGTATAGGGGCCGATTCCTAGATTGTGAAGGGCTCACAACTCGCCTATATGTCAAACTGAGGGAGTATAGTGATCGATTCTCAGATTGTGAAGGGCTCATAGCTCACCTATAAATCAAATTGACGGAGTATAGAGGTCGATTTTCAGATTGTGAAGAGCTCACAGCTCGCCGATATGTCAAACTGAGGGGGTATAGGGGTTGATTCTCAGATTGTTAAGGGCTCACAGTTAATCTATATTTAAACTGAGAGGGTATAGGAGTCAATTCTGAGATTGTGAATGGCTCATAGCTCGCCTATATATGAAACTGGAATGTAGGAAAAAAAGTAACGAAAAAAAAGTAACAGGAAAAAAAGTAACACTTTTTATATAAAGAAATACTTAGAGTAGGAAATTGACTTTGAATTATATTAGGATAATTGTTGATAATCTTGTCATTAAAGAGGATTATGAAAACCAAGTTTTAGAATCATAATAACATCACATTTAACATTAAAGGTACACTTGTTACCTATAACAACATAATTACATTGGTATTAACTGTTTCCTTCTCACCTGCTCAACTATTTCGACATAATACTTCTCCCTTAATTGATCATTAGGACTGGCCTCACTCATTTACCATCACACTGGCCTCACTCATTTACTTATTAATTACCTTCAAAACTTTGATCAGGAAAGCTAATCAACTATTTTTAACAAGCTTAGAGATACTGGTTTCATCATCTATGATATATAATGTGCACTGTAATGTTCAAGTTTATCAGATCTTCAGTATGGAGGTAATAGAAAGTAACAGAGGAGGAAAGAAAGTGTGCTATGAAGGTCACATGTACACTGTTGCCAGTAAAAGAAAAAACAAGATCTGGTGGAAGTGTAGTAAGCGTGCAAAGTCTGATTGCAGAGCAAGCCTTAGTACAACTATAGTACATTATGTCATATTTTGTTAAACTTATCAAATAAAAAAACAAAAAAACTGTTACCTCTTCCTGTTACTTTTTTTCCTAGCAAAATCTGTTACTTTTTTCCGTTACTTTTTTTCCGATCACGATGAAACTGAGAGGGTAGAGGAGTCGATTTTCAGATGGGGAAGGGCTCATAGGTTGCTATTTATCAAACTGAGAGGGTATAAGAGTATATTCTCAGATTGTGAAGGGCTCATAGGTCGTCCATACGTCATATATACGGGGGTATAGAAGCATGTTTACACAGATGAAAATGGAAAATGAAGATGGAAAATGGCAGCATCATATTGAAATATACTACGCAAAGCAAGTCCACTTATTGTTGTTAGTAAATCCCGCCTGTTCTTGTGGAAACATTCGGGAGGATCCTTTTCATTACTTCTTTAAATGCCCACTATATGATAGATTCCGATCAAATCAATACTTTAAAAAAAAACGATATAACATTAAAATCTACCTTGAGCGGCGACAAATCCTTGTCACAGAGTGCTAACGACTCCCTAATAATATCTGGGTATCATTTATTATAAATAGATTACCATAAATGATACCAACCGATTTTTATAGCTCTTTAATAAAATATGTTCCAAATGCAAAGGTAGAGAATGCTTAATATGAATTTGATTTTAGTAAGAATAACTGCAAATATATATTTTCACCAATGTACTTGATATCTTAATCGTTTCATGTTTGTTTCAGGAGAAGCATTTATATAGGCATTTGCTGCCTGTTTGCTAATCCTTTTTCCTTTTTAAATATATATATATATATATCTATATATTCTGAATGTTGTGTATTACATGTTTTATGGAAATTAAATACTGTTTAAATAACACAGAAGAAATTAGTTGTTTGCCACTCCCGTAACTATGGTCGCAGCACGGAGTAGAGACGATGCCATTATATGACTCTTCTTGCAGCGTAGTAAATAATCCACTCAAAATAAAATATTCTTAAAATATTGAATCATGAACAGATAATAAATAAATCAAATAAAACATTTCTTTGTAAAATTCACAAACCGATTAACGGAAACTATTATAAACGTTACAGAAAAACATGTGTCAAAATGTTGACCATAGTGTGACCGAAGAGCAATTAAACATTTTACTCCAGTCAATTCATTATTGCATAAGTATTTGCCCCATGATATCGTGCGATAGATAAACATCAAATACAGAGAGGAAGTTAATGTGATTGTACGCGAATTTACGCGCAAGTCTGAGTAGAGACGCGACACAGTGACACGTTGCTTTGATAAGCAGACCCAGCTAGACATCTGGTCTAATTAGTCACGACAACACAAAATGCTAACTGTTCGAGTATTATAAATTTTATAAATTCATACATGTATATTTAAAAACTGTTCATATACAAACTCAAAAGAAAAAGGAACTTTCCGATTTATGCATCTTTCGTATAAAAACTTTCAATCTCACGATCCAGGAAGAAAATGAGGGGAAAGGTAACAGTTATCAAGTTTCCATAATGAACAATAAATATAAGAATCAGAGTTTGTTGTCTTTGATGTTTGAAACTTTTTTTAGCATCACGAGACTATTTCCTTCAATGTGCCCTTTAAGTGTAAGTGTCTATGCAAGTAATTCATACCAAACAATTAATCAACAAACCCACTAGAATAACACACTCGTCGTCTTCCCTGATTGACTTAATATTTGCAAATGCTGGTGATTGTGTTGATGAATCGGGTGTGTTAGATCCAATATGCAGTGATCATTGTCCAATCTTCGTTCTTATTAACACTCATCTACAGAAACAAACCACATTCAAACGCACTGTATATGACTATAATAAAATAGACGAAGAAGGTATCTTAAATGATCTAACTTCCGTAAATTGGGAAGCATTATTCCACTCAAAATCACAAGATGAAATGGTAGATATCTTAACATGCACACTAAAAACTGTCTGTAAGAAACATATCCCAAATAGATTAATAACAGTAAGACCAGATGACCCCCCGTGGCTAAATAACGAAATTCGTCACCTTATCAGAAAGCGAAATCGCCTACATAAGAAAGCTAAACACAGGAATTTGTTTTCTGATTGGTTAAACTTTAAACGAATGAGAAATATTGTTGTATCTGCTGTTCGTATTGCAAAAGAAAATTATCTTAAGAAACTAGATGAAAAAATTAACTCATCAGTTGGTAATAAATCCTGGTGGCGATTAATGAAGAACTACTTGAACAAAACCAAAAGTAAAACCACTTTCCCGTCGATACTTTACCGAAACAAATTGTATGATGATAGCAATGATATTGCAAATATACTAAATAATTATTTTATATCTCAAGCACAAGTTCGAGACCCTTCCAAACATCCACCCTCAATGAGCTTAAAAACAAAAAATCCCTCTCGTCAGTCACTGTATCACCTAAAGAAGTTTTAGATTTACTACTATCAGTTGATAATAATAAAGCAACCGGTCCAGACGGTGTTGCTAACAGAATTATCAAAATGTGTGCACATTGCTTGAATAAACCCCTCGCCATCATTTTTAATACTTCCCTCAGGGAAAATTTATTTCCACAACAGTGGAAAAATTCATCTATTATCCCTATTCATAAGAAAGGCAGCAAAAATGAATGTACTAATTATAGACCGATAGCGCTAATTAGCAATCTAGCTAAAATATTTGAGAAATGTCTATTCAAATATCTTTTCAACTATTTTAAAGAAAATAACCTATTGTCTAACTTGCAGTCTGGATTCATACCAGGTGACTCAACAGTAAACCAGCTTACATATCTATATAACTTCATATCAAAAGAAATTGATAAAGGTAAAGAAATCAGAGCTGTCTTTTGCGACATAAGTAAAGCTTTCGACAGAGTTTGGCATGAAGGATTGATAACTAAATTGAAATCTTATGGCATTGAAGATGATTTACTTATGTGGATTAACAGTTATTTAAGCGACAGAACACAAAGTGTCGTAATAGAAGGTAAAAGCTCTGATAAAAAAAACGATATTAGCTGGAGTACCCCAGGGATCCGTACTTGGGCCACTATTTTTCCTAATATATATAAACGACCTAGTTGATGATATAGACTGTAATATCAGACTGTTTGCTGATGATACGTCATTATATATTGTAATTGATAATCCTAATATCGCAGCTGTAACATTAAACAATGACTTACAAAGAATCTCGAAATGGGCCGAGGTATGGCAAATAGATTTTAATCCAAAGAAAACTGTTTCTGTGCAATTTAGTAGAAAGCGCAATCCCAGTCACAAGCCCGACCTAAAATTGAATAATGTAATTATTGACGAAGTCAATTCACATAAACATTTAGGACTTGTCCTACAACAAGACTGCCGGTGGTCCTCTCACATCGATGCCATAATTGGAAAAGTGGGACCAATGATCAATTGTTTAAGAAGTCTAAAATACCGCTTGAATAGAAAAAGTCTTGAAACATTATATAAATCATTTATTCTTCCTATTTTTGATTACTGTTCAAACATATATGACAATTGCACCATGCATGAAGCAAAACTCTTGGAAAATCTTCACCTAGATGCATTAAGATCAATATGTGGAGCTGTAAGGGGCACAAGTCATAATAAGTTATACAAAGAAACAAATTTTACTTCTCTAAGCGATAGGCGTAGATGAAATTGTGTCTGTTTTATAAAATGTATTACAAATTATCTCCATCCTATCTTTCAGATCTAGTTCCAAATAGTGTCTCTGTAAATAATCCTTACAACTTGAGAAATCCGGATTCTCTGCAGACTATTTCGTGCAATACTCTTAGACACTCTTTATCATTCTTACCCTCTGTTGTTAAAGAATGGAACTCCTTAACAGAAGAACAAAGACTTAGCGATTCAGTCAGCAGCTTTAAAAGGTCAATAAATAGTACTATCTTTAACAATTACTATTTCGATAAAAATTTTGGACAAAGACATGCTCAAATAGCTCACTGTAGACTGCGTCTAGGTTGTAGTGACCTTAACTATCATAAATTTAATAGACATTTATCCAATTCACCTTCATGTTCATGTGGTTACTTTTCTGAGGATTGTGTCCACTTCTTTTTTACATGCCCATTATATAATGATATCCGACAAAACAAATACTTCTATGTTAAAGGATATGACCTGAAATCAATCCTGTATGGCAACAATGAAAAATCACCAACTATAAATCAACATATTACGCAATCTGTACACGACTTCATTTCTGAAACTTTAAGATTTAAATAAGATTGTTAAAACAATATGCCTTGCTTTGAAGTTACTACTAATTATGAAATATTATCTTGCTGGTAAAACATTAACCATGTCGCATATATTGTGATTTTGTATTTGTATGTATTAAACATTTATTGATAAAATGTTCAAGGGAGAGGCCTTGACATAAGCGCTGTCAGCTTGTTGGCCGATCCCATTCACAACATGTACACCATTTGTGAAATAAATATGTTTAAAACATACCAAAGAAGATTAGTGTTTTGTGTTGATATAGATAATAATTATGCTCAATTAACCTAACTTAAGTCAAATAAGCGAGAATGAAGAATTAAATTTCAGCGTAATTAACTTTTCAGACAATAGGTTTACTTTTCATAGTGAATTGTTATTTATTGATTTCTATATGCAAACCTTTTACACATATAAGAAATAATTCTTACTTCTACATAAATAGTAACACCCTCAAAACAGTGTTATACGGGTTACCGCAAACTATGATTAATGAAAATCTAAAATCGCAGAATCGATATACAAATTTAGTTTTCTGCCTGCACATATTCACAATATGTGAATTGGACCCTCTACTAGCTAAAAAACACACAAAGACAAGCGCAATGCCCTTCACAATCTATACTCCCTCAGTTTGACATAAAGGCGAGCTATGAGCCCTTCACAATCTGGGAATCGATCCCTATACTCAGTCAATTTGATTTATAGGCAAACTATGAGCCTTTCACAATCTGAAAATCAAACCATATACTCTGACAGTTTGACATAAACGCGAGCTATGAGCCCTTCACAATCTGAGAATCGACCCATTTACTCGGTCAATTTAACATACAGACGCGCTGTGAGCCCTTCACAATCTTGGAATCGGCCCCTATACTCCCTCAGTTGGACATAAAAGCGAGCTGTGACCCTTCACAATCTGAGAATCGACCCATATACTCCCTCAGTTTGATTTATAGGCGGGCTATGAGCCCATCACAATCTGAGATTCGACTGCTATACCCTCTCAGTTTATATAAAGGTGAGCTATGAGCCTTCACAATCTGAGAATAGATCCCTATACTCCCTAAGTGTGACATATAGGCGCGCTGTGAGCCCTTCACAATCTAGGAATCGGCCCCTATATTCCCTCAGTTTCACATAATGACGATATCTTAGCCCTTCACAATCTGAGAATCGACTGCTATACCCTCTCAGTTTAATTAACGATGAGCTATGAGCCTTCACAATCTGAGAATCGATTCCTATACTCCCTCAGTTTGACAAATAGGCGAGCTGTGAGCCCTTCACAATCTATGACTTGACAACTATTCTCCATCATTTGAATGCATATACAAATAAAAACCTAAATAAACTAAACAATTATCATTTTATAGTGCAAGATGTACTACAAACAAGCAAATTCCCAGATTGTGATCATTCCCAGATTGTTCAGGTCTCACAATCTGCAGATTGTTTAAACAATCTAGGAATGAAAAAAATTCCTAGATTGTTCGAACAATCTGCAGATTGTGAGCGAACAATCTGCAGATTGTGATCATTCCCAGATTGCACGGAACATATATATATATATATATATATATTTTGGAAATGAAAAGTTAAGATGTTTTGATTTTATATCACCGCATATGACACTTAGGTTGGTATCAAAGGTAAATAATATGTTATGAAAATCACGGAGTGGCTCTTTAATAATTCATTACTTTTATATCATTTATCAATTTTCCAGATTTTTCTTTACAACTGGTGGGAGGGACCGATTCTTCAGGAAGAGTTGAAGTGAGGCAAAATGAATCCTCAGCCTGGGGGACGGTGTGTGATAACAATTGGGACTACAGGGATGCTACTGTGACCTGTCACAAGCTCGGATACAATTGGGGAGAGGTACCGTGTCATTAATGAAGTAATGTTATTTGGAAGAGTTCGTGTTATAAGGATAGGATAATGATATTAGATTGATAGGGTTGGGTTAATGATATGTCTAAGAGGTCATGATATAGGGATAGGGTTATACTGTTTTGTAGAGGACATGTTATTGGGATAAGGTAATGATATTTTTAAGAGTGGTTGAAATCATATTTTAGGGATGGAGTAATGAATCTACATAATGATATTTGGAAATTTTCATATACTTGTAGTAGATATGTACTGTTGTATATGTGATGTAAGTTGTAAACGGATTGTTAAAAAAATAGTAGGGGTACAAAACATTGTGGGGCACATTACATTCTAGCAAATATTTCATTCACTTGATTCGTCAAGGCACACAGTGACGCCTACTTTGGGACTGGAAGTGGTCCAATCTATATTGACAAAACTAACTGTGTGGGGTCGGAGGGATCTCTCGCTGATTGTGGACGTTCTCTATGGGGTGTACACAACTGTACACACAGCCAAGATGCGGGTGTTAGCTGTCACAATGTTTCAGGTACTTGTTAAGTCCCCATCGAATCCTTTTGAATACTTCTAATTGAACACTGTTGTTGTGTATTCAGTTCTTTGCTACTACATAGAATAGTAGGTATAAATTTTTATAAATAAAATTCAATAGTTCATCAAACTTTATTTTCAACATGTTTTCAAAAAGTCAATTTCTCGAAGTCTCACTTAATTTTAACTATATGAAATGTAATGCAGTATGTCGTTTATTTTCTATTAATCTCTTATATGAGATTCAACTGTTCAGAAAATATTAAAAGAGTCCGAAACAAACAAAACCATCAGGTACACAATGAAATTTTACATCCATCTCAGGATGTGTTTTGATACAGAGTTTTTTGGCCCTCGGTTTTAGAAAATCTTTTGCAAATCAACATTATTTCCTCATGCCTCCAGTTCGTCTAGTGAATGGGACATCCACATCAGGACGTGTTGAACTGAGATGGAATGACACGAGTGCCTGGGGAACAGTCTGTGATAATGGTTGGGATAGCAATGATGCAAAGGTCGTGTGCCGCATGCTTGGTTTAACTGGAGGAAGGGTAAGACAGGACAAGCTACGGGTTTCGGATTCCGATACTTATCTGAAACTTCTTTTCTTATGAATATTGATTTTTCAAAATGTATCACAGATTTAAAACAACTTCGATTTAATTCAACTAAACATTGGCAAAAATGAATATCTCATAACAGCGTTAAATTGTATTTTAAAAGAAAGTATTTTGTTCTCGTTATTAGGTATTAATATGAATGAAAACGTTTCGAGCGTGGATTGTGAATGTCAAAAAGGTTATGCCAACCGACTATTATTATTACTATTATGAATGTTATATATATAAATGGTATTATGAATCATATGTATACTAAAAAGATGTGATAAACAATTAAACCTATGTAGAGTGGATTAACGACTTTAACCAACGCCAGGATTACCGTTACGATTGCGGGTCTCAGTTTCGAGTTAATGTTGGTACTCACATTTACTTACTTTAGTTTCTCAAACATATATACACTTTTATATCACAGTTATGATGAAAACAGTGGTATGTTCAACAATCATGTGTATCTTAATTTAGAATAAAAAAGTATATCAAAGATACATATCCAAATATCTAAAACTGGAATAAGCAATAGATATCATAGTAATAACTATAGATGTATCATTATCGTCTCTCGTCTACTTGTAAAGGAGAGTTTACTACCATACATTTTGGAAGTTTTAAAATTAGAAGATCAAATTTTCTATAACGTAGTCCTAATTCTTACTTCCCAGTTATAAAAATTCCAATGATCGACTGTCTCACAAAATACCGATTCATTGTTATAATCCTTTCATTATTTTGTGACAAAATATTCTCATCCCTCCCTTCCCAATTAAACCCCTGTCCATGAAATTTGGTTTGTTTGAAATTAAAAAAATAACAATGCTTAGTTGAAGCATGATAAACGTGATTCACTGCTTTAAGATCAGGTCATTGTTGACAGAGACCATTATTCATCGGTGACCTTTACCTTTAAAAATTTAACAATTAAGAGATTTGAATTTATATCGAATAGGACTGACGGTTTTGAATGGCTAAAGTGGAACGAAACATGGCCATTGCAAGTAGTAATCATATCGTAACTAAGCGAAATATGAGAGTCATATAGATATGCATTGAAATGAAGAATGCTTTGTTCCTAGGATTATCAAAGGGCTTACTTTGGTGAAGGAACTGGCGACGTATTCCTGAATTACGCGCGTTGTAGTGGCGACGAGCTCTCCCTTTCTGCTTGTTCGCACTGGAGATCGGGAGGTTATACCTGTGGACACAGTAGAGATGCTGGAGTGGTTTGCGATGATCGTGAGTGTGATAAGATACTTCTTTGTTTATCAAAATTTGCATTGGTACATAAATGAGACATTTTGGATTTTTTCTCTTCATAAAAAAGACACCTTATCAGGAAAACATGAAGGAATCACTGAATGTAATTAATGAAAAGCATGTTGTGCCTTGATAGCGCCCCTCTTTCTGAAATTTATTTAATGATAATAATTTTGCATTTTAATATTTTCAGCCGATGAAATCTAAATTGACAATGGCCAATTGACACCATTGAGGCGATGATACCAATCAAGAGATCGCCATCACTGGATACTTAATCTACTAGGACGATAAACACAAAATTTCTTTGTTATGAACTTGTACATCTTTTATTATATTATATTACTTAGAAAACAATATTTGCATTGTAGTCATCCGTTTTACTACTAGCTCTTTATTTCTATAAAATTCCAGTTCACAATGTTTTAAATAATGTTATATAATTTAGTAAATTGCGGGAATCTTATGAAGGATTGCGGTAAATTGAAGATACTTATTAACAAAAGGAAATGTAACAAATATGCTCATAGAAAGAACAGCACATTAAACCGCTGTAAAAGGAAGGTTTGAAAGAGGAGATTAATTTTTTTGGGAGGACTTTATTTCGAAGTGAAATTCATAAATGGTACTGTGCTTAGAGGCACATCTGTCTATAAATATCTAACAATAATGACAAACCTGTTATTTTACATTTTTCTTTGTCATTATAGATAGATGGGATTTTATAAGGTCAATTGACCTTTTTGTTTTATTTTCGTAAACAGAAATAATTGAAGGAGGTTCCATACCAATTGAAAAAATTTCCAAAATACCTTAACATATTTTCTTAATACATTTCTGATCTTTTTAAATAGGGGTTACCGTGATCGTGTTTAAAGATTAGGTCAGAAACTAGGGTGAGAGAGGGGGGGGGGGGCTAACTTTGAAAATAATTTGCATATAACTAAGAGATACGATTGTTGTTCAGTACAAAGGGAATACTCAAAATTTATTTCTTGAGGTTGTTTCATTTAAATATAAAATCTTTATAATCAATATTTGACTAAAGGAGATGTGTACAAACAATGGTAAGGAACCTCCTTAATACCAAAATGAAATAGACATTTTTTGGTTATTTTGTTTTGTTTTTGATTTCGTGTCATAAATAGCACATCCGTTTTCTAATTAGCTTCACTTATTATATTTCCCTAGAAACATAGAATATCTTAACTGTGAAAAAAATGTGTTTAACTGGTAAACTGCTAGCACTGAAGAGTTTTCTTTGATTTAGAAGCAAGGAGTAACTAAGATTTCCTGTACTTTGAAACTCAAATTGAATGCATATTTGCGCACGTCAACCAATCAATCAGATATTTTGAAATAGTTGTTTATCGTTATATGATATCCATTTCTGGTAATATTATGTAATGTGTTAAAATATATCAAAATGAATGCATACATTCTTGTGCAGGAAATCAAGTGCCTTGGAAGACATTTACTTTATATTTATCGAATTACATTGCTAATTTCTTAGCTAACTCATTAGATATGGTACACTTAGTCTCAATATAATTTGACGTACGTTGAAACCTTTATCTTCCATGATGGGACCAACAGCCAAGCCCTACATTCCTCGTTCTCTGACCATACTATCGATATTAAAATGTGCACTTAAATAATTATTTTATTGCCGTCGTCTGAAAGAAAGGCTTTGAAATGACGAACGAAAATATGATTGTTTCCTTTTCGATGAGTGTTTAATCCTTTTTAAAATTGATCAAAACAACGAAATCATTCTTGACTCGTATGAATCAAATACAATTGTAACAACTGACGCTCTGCTGAGTAGATCGGTAAATTGGCCGAGCATTCGTGAAAAAATAACACAAAAAGTGTTTACTCATGATCAATTACATTATGAAGTTGTTTTCTATCTGTTTTCACATTTGACGAATTTCTAAACTTATTTTATATGAATTGCTGTCTATTTGTTCAGATTTTTACATTTTAGAAAGGAATGTATTTGTTTTTGTCTTTGCACATTTATCTTCATTACTCGAATCTTTTATATAGGTTTTCTTTGTAGCTTTTCAAATTTGTTTTATTCCATTTTATTATTGCATTAGGAATACCTATTTTAACATATATACCCTTCATTCTGCTTTTGTACTCAAATAAACGTTGATTTGAAATCTGCAAAATAAAATTGATGATTTATCTCAAAAGTTTTTTGTTTCAAGATGTTTCATTATAAAACCAAACAGGTATCGAAGATGAAAAAGGGATTTAGAGAAGTTCATTGAATAGTGTTGTAGGTAGTGGTAACATGAAAAACAAGGACGTTACATTAATATCCATTAGTCGATGAATGAATTGTTTCGTAACAGATGTGATGACGATCACTCAGTCTCCGCAGAAATAATCATTTAAAAAATCTAATTTTCTAAAGGAGACTCAGAGACCATCACAGAGAGATATGAAATCTGAATTCGGATGCCAATTTTAAATTCGTTAGAACAACGAGTGATCAGAGAAGAACCATGGCTGACAGGCAAATACGTTGTCTCACTTGTTAAATACGGATCCTTCAAACCCAGGGACCAAGAAGCGTGCAGCTCTTTCACCATAGCCTGTTAGACTTGTTTTACTTACTCACCCCCAAGGAGGAATACCGTTAGTGATAGATTAGAACTGATTTAAATGAGATTGATAACAACTGTTTGAACAACTAATAATTCAATAGCTGTTGAGGCCTGAAAGGTTGCCAGACCTAAATCATAGTTGCAAAAGGGAAATAAAAAGTTCCAACGATCTAACAAAGGGAAGAAAGTTTATCTTTATATCTATTGCGAATGTTGAACTTGGCCGAAAAGAGACGAGAAAAGACACTTTATGTTGTAAACTCCATTTACGTGCAGAATATTTCAACTCATTCCTGCGTCGGATTCTTATAGTAGACGCCTCATAGGGACATATTACCGAAGTGTAGGTCAGGTGGCGCAATATATGATCTGAAGAGAGTAATTGTGGTATGTGTCCGAGTTCTTAAACACATACGGCTGTGTGCTAACTTAAGATGAAATCAATGCAACTATTTAACTTAGAGTTTACTTCACCTTTAACTGACATGAGAAACGCTATCAGGTATAACCAACATTTATTTCCTTTTCATTATAGAAATAAATGTCTTTAACGTAATGTTTAAAAATCTAAATACATGTACGACAATGCTTGAAAATTCACGAACATGAATATGTTTAATGATGAATAATCGTGTATCACTTAGGTGCGCAGCAACACTCGACAGTACTGTATTTCAATTCGTTTGAGTTCTGCTTATATACAGTGCTGTCTGGTAAAGCTACGCATCTAAGATATACATGTTCATTCTTCAGATACAAATACGGTATATGCGATAAAAACCATGTCACTGTTAAAGTTTAGAGCTTCATTGATAATATTAATGCAAAATATCCATGGTGAAATGTGTTTGTCAGTGACACTGAAAGTTTTCAATCGACTACCCCCTATTTGCATAGGTCGGCATGTGTAGGCTAAGTGCCAGAGAGACATTATAAACACTTTTTTACATGACGTATTAAAAACGTTGGGCCAAAATGTTTCTGAAAACGTTTTATGAATAAAAGTAACCTTGGCTTTGTTAAGTAGCTCTTTTAACATTCCCAAAGTAAATCCTTCTCAAGGGGGTGAATATTGCACCATATAAATGATATATATATGAGAACAGAGACAACTGAAACGTATGATATCATGATATATATGTATCCCCTAAATCTTATCTTATATTTAACCATTTGACCAGCGATAAAGTACCATCATCTAAAAAGGACCGGGTATTTTTAAATGCCAAGTGGAGGAGTTTATCTGAGTTAAGCGCATTCGTTTGAAATGTGCGGTCATTTACAGCACAAACACCTTTAAACCTTTGTTAACAAGAAATGACTTGAGTTTTAATATCTTTTAAACTTTAATTCATTATTGATTTTCATAATTGTATCTTTATAAGTAATGTCATCGATGATGAAATAATCTATAATCTATACTTAAATTATCTAGCTTCCCTGATCATTCGAATTTTGATAATATTTGAAGAATTTTGAAGAATGAAAACAAACCTTTGTTATGCAAATATCAAACTCAATAATGCTATATTAGCTTTTTAGCGGCTCTTTAAAATACCCTTAATTTCACTCGATTCAAGATACGTTTAAAAGCTTGAATATAAGGAATTATCCATAGTGAACGTTCGTGTTTATTCTTTATTAATCAGAAAGAGCTTTGTTATAAAACTAATAAGTAATTATTTCAAATATTTAGATATATTGTCAATGGTTACAATTGTTTCCTTCAAGGGTTGTATGGTTTCGGAATCATACCTCCTGCAAGTTCTTAATGTCGTTATCATAGTGAAATATCGTAACCTTTTTTTGGAGACATCTTTTTTGTGTAATATAATTATTATATTATATATAATGTATTTATCAATGTAAACAGTTCTATTGCAACTTGTATGTCTGACTAATCCTTATAAACTATATAGACTGAAAATTATCTTTTATGGAATTAAACTAACATCCCATCACAAGTAGTTGACAAAAAAACCCAGACTTCTTGCATTTATAGAATATTTAAAGTGATCTTTGTTGCGGAAATTTTCGTGTATGAAAACAAAATATCTTTGACTTGTGAGTATACCTTCAGTAGATGTGAAGAGTTTTATGGCTATGCATTTCTCGTGCAAGGTTTCAAATTAAGAGGTGATAATATGTAACAAATATTTATTACCAATATTGTTTATTTTAAGAGGTGACCTTTTTTTCAATATGAGTGCATATATCACCTTTGCCTAGCAACAATTGTTGAAGCGTGAGTTACCGTATTTTGCGTTTGTGACGTCATTGTTAGTTGAAAAATGACGTCACTGTAACGGGCAGTCGCAAAGGAAGCATGCCGTTTTCTGAATATTTACATGTGTTTTCGATGGAGTAGAATCGGTATAATTTATAAAGATATAGAGATTCTAACCCTCGGCAGTGTGTCATATGACTTTTACAAAACTCATGCGAATTTCTGTACATCAGGTAATACACAAATTCGCATTCGTTTCGTCAGAGTCATATGACACACTTCCGAGGGTTACAATCTCTATATCTCACTCAGATCTCTGGAAAACAATCCTAAGTATGGCAGATCGAGATGCTAAACACTGAAAAAGAAATCACATGGACTGAGAAATGAGTGTTTATTCTTGCTATTCTTAACATTTTATACAAACAACTGACTTAACTCCCCTGTTGCCAGCCAGGACATACATGTACATACACGAAACGCCATCCAGGTGCCGGGATGTACATAAATGTACATTCCATGACATTCCCCAATCATAATTATCAAATATTTATATAATTGATATATCAACATAAATTTTGTATTATTTGCATTGAAAAATTACTAAGCATTAATTTGGTGTCAAAATCATTTGTATTGACTCATTTTTATTTGAGTTAAACCTATTTTTCCACAATACATCAACAAAACAGTTTGAAGTGGCCGCCATTTTAACTTTCTGATACAGTGGCAAAGTGTACTTCCAATGAGAAAATCGCGTTACGTTATTTACCTTTCAAGTATTAAAAAATAATTGACTGAACATTGTTCCTAGGTCTCTCAACTGTATCTCCATAATATTTATTAATATTTTTGATTATCAGATATATGGCACGTAACTAAAAGTCATCATGTAAACAAATTTGATATCCGATCAAAAATGACTGGTCGCCTCTTTTGTGATGTCGTGTAAATATCCAGACAAAAAACTCCGATTGACAAATTGTCCCGCGATAAAAACCCGAAACACTTGGAAATAATTACTCGTTACTTCATTATTTTGGAAATGCATGCATCTTCATGACTCTGTAGTCGTTGAACGTCCAAAACATTAGACATTAAATCGGGCACCTTGCTCCACGGTGAACAAAAATGGCGGTCGTGGTGTCACTGACCTCCTGCTAAATTGACGTTTCCTAAAGACTGTTAGAATAGTTCTTGTTCGGCATCAATCATCCACCGGCCAACATGGTATACTCCTTGTTCATTTAGGGAACTTTAATCATAATGGTTATCTTTTATTGTGGGAGAAATATATTTTTTTTGTCGTATTAGATATGTTTATCTTATTTCAATGTACGAGGTTAATTTTTTTACGCGGACTTAGTACTGTAGTACAGCAAATTTACGTTTAGTAAAAGGCAAAACAATTTGAAACACCGTCAGATTTATTTCTCTATCTAAAATATCCTATTTCAGTTGATATTGATGCATATTTGTGATGCTGAAGGAGCTAGTAAAAAATGTAAAATGTGATGAAACATGAGCAATTTATAAGAATTTATATAGTCAAATGTTTTAACTGATTTAAACTCGTTAGACTAAATACCATCATATTGTTGTTTTAAGGCGTTGAACATATTATTTTGTAATGGAAATAATGAACTTGGGGAATAATTATCATAAAACCAGCTTTATATTTGGAATGATCCGACAGACTGTTTTGCATGCCCGAATGTGTCGTCTGGAAATTAATCTCGTGCTACAAACGAAATTTCCAAACTGGTTCGCTCCTCTCAGATGCGCTGCGAGCCACTATGTGTCAAGCCCTGCAGTGCTTTTTTTTTCTTGAGTATTCTCTTGTAAAATTGCTTCCAATGCCAATGTTCATTGAAAAAGATAACTCATTACTTCATAAAATATTTCACAAGTTTTTATGTTTATAGAATTAGCCCTGACAATACTGATCAAAACTGATTCCTATATATTTCAATAAGATATATAAAGAAATAAAATTATTGAGGTGGATGGCAGAGTAATTAGGAATGATGTTATCCTTATGTTTATGAATATTCAACATCAGCTTCAGATAGATCTGGTTCTGTACTCTCTGTATTCCACTTGTCAATTAGCGGAAAGTTGAAAAGTATTTACATTATGTAACATCATTCTTGATTCCATGATTGAGTATTTATTCAATTCTATAATAATTAAACTCTTTTTAAGGTAAGTGATAAGAACATTGAAACATTGAAACATTCCCTCAGATTTATTTTTTGGGAATAAGTTAAAAGCTGACTGATACTGATAGTGTCACTGCAATTTGTAACTTAAATAGCTTTTCTATGTGTTTTTGTGTAAAAATTGTCTAGAAATTAGTTTTTATGATTAGAAATTCACACCAGCTTCCAGTCTGAGGCTGGTACAATTACTTAGGATATTAAAAGTTTGATATGCTTATTCATGTTCGAATCATCACATTTGATTTTATTATCATTCCCAAATACCCTATTTTTTTACTATTGATTTTTTAAAAATCCCTACACTACCAAACATTGAGTTTGTAAAGGATATATATAGCTGAAATAAGTTCATTGTGACTGTCATGTAGTGCAATGATGTTGCAGTAACAGTCAATGAGCTTTAAATGTACAAATTTCTATGCTTTTTAATGCAGAAATGATCTTTCAAACAAACGGAACATAACTCAAAGAGAAAGTTTAAATCACATAATGCTATAATAGACTTTAAATGCATTTATCCTAGCTGGTTCCAATCAACTTCTTGATTGCGTAACCAAAGTTAATGGCAGATGAGCTTAAAGTTTTAATGAAAGGAGATATATATCTTGATTTCAATGTACTGTTTTTTAATGTACTGATGTGTGAATACCTTGAGATCAATAATTTGTTTTATTTGTGTGTCTGATTTGTTTGAATTAATTGTTATCAGAGAAATTAAATTTTAATTTCTATATTTGTAGGTTTACAGTAATTCCTGGTTCCAGGGAGGGGATGACAGGAGATTGATGATAGCTTCTGTTCTGTAAAACTGGTTCTTGGATTCAAAATCTATTCATTAGGAAGAATAAACTGAGAGCAAAATTAAATCTTTCAATTATCTCTGTCTATATAAAATGTTTCATTCTGTTTTGTAAACAATTATTGAATAAATTTGAAATTATCATATTTTACCTGTATTTATCTTCCACCTTATTTAAAATATACTTGTTTCTCATACCTGATTAATACTGTGATTATATCAGACACAAAAGAGATTTAAATAATTACATTTAATATGGAAAAAATTATGATGTAAAGGTGTAAATTAATCTTGAAAGCCTCCTGTCCTAACTTTGCTTTGAAAACCCTGGTTTTCAATTAGTTCTTTTTAAGTTTTCATCACCATATATTTTCAAATCACATTTAAGTAAACTGATTATCATGAAATTAATTATTATTTTTAAAAAATAACTATTAATCTTTAACTAGAAATTTGGAAATTTAGAAATTACTTTATTGTCTGCTTTATCAACAAATGTTTTGTGATGCAGAAAGGAATATCCCATGATGTTTCCTCGTGAGTGAGTGAGTTACCGTTTAGCGCCTCTTGATTAATTCTTCAGCTAAAAGCACCTTGATTCTTTTGTCAAGTCATCTAGCTCTCGCATAGTCTGTGGCAGTGTATCGTCAAACATAGTCTAAGGGAGACTACTTGCCGTGATTTGGGCGTGGCTAATATAAAGCAAAATTGAAGAGGTTCAGTTTGTTTATTTCATATTTCTCGATAACTGAAAAGACTGTTATCGATCTATTAGGCTAAATACCCACAGGAAAATAATACTTATATATATCAAACTAAGACAAGTTTCCCGCGATATTTATTGCGCGAATGTCATCGTGCTAGCTCGTGAAGGGGGCGGAGCGTATACGGTCATGGACAGATGTCAGTCAAGTAAGCCGGGTTCGGGATGCATGCTTTTCTCATATTGAAATGGAAGACATATTCTTCCGAATAAAGTTAGAATGTTAAGTCCTCTTGATATACAATTTGGTTCGAAATTATATTTTATTTATTTGCTTGAAATTGTGCGGTCAATTTATTTCCAGTAGCTCAACGAGGTGACCACTGATCACTTTCAGGAAATTGTTTTCGACCTCGAAGTTAGCCTAGATAAAATACACATCGGACTGTGCTCATTTCGCTTGAATCATTCATGGTTTAGTGAAGGATATCTGTCATAGATGCTAATCATTATATGAATTGTGTTCTTGCTTCGATATGAACGCTTTTTCAGCGTAGAAATGATATAATGAATTTGCATAAGTAATGTATATAGGCACATCGTACTGTTGAAAGTGCCGCGAGACGTTCTCGATTATTTTGTCGGATTTTATACGAGGGATAAAAAAACAATTAACATAAAACGTCATTTGGAAAATATACTATGTGAATGTCTCTGATTTCTTGATTGCTTGTCTATACTTGAAAATGTCTTAATTTCATTGTATACATATTTTGTTTATGTACATGCAAATATGTTATTTAGATTCAGTTTTTCCTCGTCGGAAACTGTTAACGGTTATGGACTGATGAAGGCAATGTTAATTTCCGTTTTAATGTTGCCAAATTTCAGATCATGTTCAAGATTGGAGCCATATAAATAAGTGGATGCAATTTCAGTCACCATGCATGTGTGGTGACAACGAACGAAACATTCCAACGAATAGTACAATTTACGGGCATTGTTTGTCAATGACGTCACGATCAACAATGTTCAACAAATTGTCGACAAAAAGATAACTTGCAATACGACCGGACCTGAATGTCGCATGCAAGATGTAAACACACCAACGTGATCACTGACATTTCCTCTCTTAAAAAATTAACATTTGATTAACATTTGTTAAAAAAGGAATTTTTTCCTAGCAATGAAACAAAGTGATACTATTCCATGGTTCGCTAATTTACCGGAAAAACACAAATTTTGACACCAACGACAATCGTTGTTCATACCAGAATTTACATTTATTTTACATCTGTTGAAAGCCAATTTAAATTCTAAACTTTCTGTCTAATTTGACAAGATAGGGTTGCCGGACAAAAAAGTTACAGCTGAAATACGAAAAGGTGTAAATATTTCGTGACGTCACGGCAACTTATCTGGCACAAGGATAGCGCCAACGTTATTTTTATGAAGCGCCAAGGGGGTTAATAAACGTGTATATATACAATATTTTGTATGAAAATGCCAAGTACCACAAAAAAATAATATCTGAACACAGAAGACAAGAAAGTCAATTTCTGGCAAAAGACTATTAAAGGTATATTTTGCAAGAGGTGATTGGCAGTTTATTTTGGGCTTATTGCCGCTTTCAAAAGAATTTCACTTATATCACGGCTTCTAGTAATATTACAGAGAGAAAGTCCGCAATACCCTTGCGGCTAAGCATTGCGGTAAAACCTTGCAGGACATTGACAGAAATGTTTTTATAAATATGAATTAATCGAAGAGGTTTTTGTCATCAATAGGGCAATAATACGAGTCATTTTGAACAAGTAGTGTGTCATTTGATTAGCATATATTACCTTTTTATACTGATAACTATTAACGACCTTAGAATCTTTGGTTCAGCAGCTTTACAGCAACTTCAAACTCCTACTCCACCCTTGACGTCTCCAGTGAACAGCCAGCTCTAAACATATCACTATCAGAGGCTCCGTCACCCCTGAGACTTTCTTTAGGAAAAATAATATTTTATTACCAGATCTTGTTACAGTAAACAAATCAAACTGCTACGTCGATTGGACCTGCGAGCCGATCAAACGACGTTTTACAACAGGTCTTGGTCGTTGATGAAATTGGCAGGCCATTCAAGGTCTTAGCTCATACTTCCGCGTTTTCAGCGGTTCGGGTGGCAAGTTATACCTTCAACTTTTTAATTCAAATATTTCAGCATGGTTATAGAAAATATGATAAGAGGATAATTTAAACACAAAGCAAGCTAGATAATTATTTCATGCCTTTCTGTCAAAACTTTACAATGGCTGTTTGTTTCACAATAAAATTCAATAGGAATTGAATTGTTTATGAATTCTCTTAAATTCATAATGGTGAAATATGCAGCTTTTGCACAAAGGTGACAATGTAACATTGTTTATGGGTCACTTTGTAACATCATCAATAAAATAAATAGAATAAAGAGACTGTCACGATTTCATAAATTGATATTTTAGAGATAATAATGTTGGATCAACATGTTACGAGTTCATATCAACTTTACATAAAGAAGTTAATATTTATAGCATGAAGATCTTTCTGGCATTACCAAAATTAGCATTTTGCAATTGTTATCAATAAAACACATTTTATTCAAAATTTAGACAAAAATTATTACTATAAATTCATTTTGTAATGAAAATGTTTTTTAAGAAATTGTTTTAAAAAATGTTTCATTCTTGACTACAGTGTTTCGCAAATGTATACCAAAGGTGTCATAGTGTACATATGAGTTCCACATCAAAGTATGTGAAAGGAATAGTCTGTATCCTTATCTCCTCAAATAAAACATAATTCAATGCACCGTGACCGACTCCAATCCCTCCTTCCCCAGCATGAAAACTAAAAAAAGGTTATAAGCGTCAGCCTTCAAAACACAGTCATTACCATCATAACATGGCACAGCAAGAGTCGCCATGCCATTGTCCATACGCTCTAGTTCGACGGTCAGGCCAAGTGGTCAGTGTATCTCACCAAGTCACAAAGCACTAGCGTCACACTATTTACCAACTGTCGATCTTTGATATTACTGACAAACCAATTTCGCTTTTTATTGGCAGTTCTGAGCTGATGTCAAGCAGTTGTTTTGGGTTAAATTCAATCAATTTTCTTTTTTTAAAATTTCATCTGTTAATTCAATTCTTACAATTTGCTTGGATTAAAATCTGTTTATTTCCTAAATCCCCAAGGCAGATTCAGAATTTTATATTTTTCTGAAATAGACCATGTCGACTGTGATACGTGATACACACCCCACTATTTTTTCATTCGGTAAACAAACCGCCCCCTCCTCGAAATTCCTTAATCTGTCACTGACTTTTATCTTATTTGCAGAAAAGGGTATACTATATTCCAGAGATTTGATGTAGAATAGAACAGGGTAGATACATGGGACATTTCAAGCTACATGCAAAATATAAATTTACCCTTGACGCTTAATGAAATAAACCAGTTTTTTACATTCTCTATAGAGCATGTATATCTAGAACACATAGAATATACACGTTGATTTGCAGCGATACCCAATCGTTCTATGAGAAGACCATGTCATAGAGGAGATGTTAAGATTGTAGACAATTAAATGATAGCTCCAGTTCTGTTATGTACAGAAAATATAAAATCACATTTAAGAAAGATACCTTTACCTTATTGTTGAAAAGAAGGTGCGCATAATCTACATCAAATTTGGATGTTTATCTCCTGCCACTTAATTATAATAAGGGCAGGTGGAATTCAGTTGAACGTGTTTTACGTATATGTCCTATCTGTAACATCGACATCGAGAATGAGTACCATTTCGCTCTCGTGTGTCACTTTTATAAGGACCTGCGAAGAAAATTTCTTCAAAAATATTTTTCTTTATCACCGTCTATGCATAAATTCAGAAGCCTGTTATGTACATCTCAGGATGATATAATCAAACGCTTTCAGTATTTCATTTACCATGCCTATGCTAAAAGAAATGTGTATTAAAAAAACCCAATATGAACTCCACTTGAGATTTAATACATTTTTTGTTTTATATTTTTGTAAATGGGCCTTTGGCCTCATTACAAATAAACTCCTTTGACTTTGACTTTGACCATGATAAGAATGACCTTCGCCTTAAATGATATTCCAATCGGTATCTTTAACCTAACAACAAATAATTTCTATATGATATCCAAAAATGTCGAAAAAAAACTTCTTCGATCCCCTTGGGCTCAGTTTTGTTTTGGTTTGAAGAGCGAATAAATAAAACTTAGTTCGAATCCCGCGATGGTAATGGGGATAATTTTCACATTCCACATATATAATCGATTATGAAAGTTGTGAAATTGGCCCTGAAAAATGGTTTGCATAAACAAGGTTGTAATTTTATAGTGTTAACGGTTGGTAGTAGCGTGGCTAGTAGTGTGTCAGGTTGGCAATAAACAAATGTTGTATCAAATGTATCGGCGTGCGCTCGTCATCCCCGATAGTGATTTCGAAAAGTTGAAATAGCTAATAACGAACAAAACATTCAATACATCCAATCTTGTTATTCTCATTTCTTTAAAAGAGTAGTAAAGATAAGAAGTTGAGTGTAACAATGTGAAAACTATCGAAATCATCTACAGCATCCAATCTCATTTAAATAAGTCCGAACATATCATTCGTTCCTCGCTGCGTTTCGAACATTGCTATGTTACATTATCCAACCTATAGTAGTTTACGCGAAATAAGTAAAGCAGGGACGGATGTGTGTCACAAGTACAACTGTTGAAATAATTACTTTGGATGTGTGTGCACAAGAAAATCAGCATTTTTCAATAACATAATTCAAGTTCCGTTCCCTACCTATTTTTGGGTATAATTATATCATGTATCAGAATGACAACTCCCAACATTTGGTCTCTACGGAGTGTTGTGCACCCCCGTGCCCCAACCCACTTAGTCTCCGCTAAAGTAAAGAATAAGGTCGAACCCGAAACTCTCTGACCCAAAAACTTACCTACTCGTAGACTATGTGAAACCTATAGCTTATCTTTTAGTATATCACAGTGTTTCGCTCCTAACTCCCTTCCCAGTTGTGTTATCTCATACCTTTTTAACCCTAAAATTACATCGATGTATTGTGCATGTGCAATCATTCATTGAAAATGAATATCATTTTACTGGTTTGTAACGCTTACAGAAATCTTAAACACCAGTTTATTTTGAACTTTATCAACCCTTCAATACAAGGAGTTGATGACACGTATTGTCATGTTTATTCTCTATGCGACTAATTATCGCAAATCTGTGGACTCATATGTTGCATGGGCCGATAGCCTAAATGTACGGAATCTATGTACAATCTACTTTAAACAAATGTATCTTATTAATGATAAAGAAATTTTAAGAAATTGTAACGAATTCAGATATATATATGAACGTTAACCCATCATACAATTTTCATATTTGATAACAATGACGTATATATATATACACTTTCCTATGCAAAGAAGTATATCAAGTATACTGCTATTACGCTAAGATTTATGTCAGTTCAGGTTATTCAAGCAAGTAACTTAAGATGGCATGATTTGACATTTATAGGTCAAACTCTTTTGATATACCCTTGACACCGATCGCGAGACAGTATATATGAACAGTATTCCGATACGGTTTTGTGGGTCAATGTACATGTATTTTAGGACTAAAACTTTCCAAATTATTAGTTAGTCTCAGGGTAAATGTATATTTATATTTCTAATGCTATTTTTGTGACCTGCCTAATATCGTAAACGTTCTTACAGATAAACAAAAGATAAGCATAACTTTGTAGACGGATTAAGGTAAGTAAATGTTTGTATGAGAAACCTGTAACTTCCTTCAAAAGTTGATTTGTACGCAACTCTAACAATTATCAACAGAATGACATTTAAAAAAGTAACGTTAACTTATGAAACGTTATGTTGATGAATACTATATTGTCTTCATTCAATGCATTCGTTTTATGACCGTATGTGGACATCACGTCCACTTGTTTCCTTTATGTAAGAATACTATATTGTCTTCATTCAATGCATTCCTTTTATGACCGTATGTGGACATCACGTCCACTTGTTTCCTATATGTAAGAATACTATATTGTCTTCATTCAATGCATTCATTTTATGACCATATGTGGATATCACGTCCACTTGTTTCCTATATGTATGAATACTATATTGTCTTCATTCAATGCATTCGTTTTATGACCGTATGTGGACATCACGTCCACTTGTTTCCTTTATGTAAGAATACTCTATTGTCTTCATTCGATGCATTCCTTTTATGACCGTATGTGGACATCACGTCCACTTGTTTCCTTTATGTAAGAAAACTATATTGTCTTCATTCGATGCATTCATTTTATGACCGTATGTGGACATCACGTCCACTTGTTTCCTATATGTAAGAATACTCTATTGTCTTCATTCAATGCATTCATTTTATGACCGTATGTGGACATCACGTCCACTTGTTTCCTATATGTATGAATACTATATTGTCTTCATTCAATGCATTCATTTTATGACCGTATGTGGACATCACGTCCACTTGTTTCCTTTATGTAAGAAAACTATATTGTCTTCATTCAATGCATTCATTTTATGACCGTATGTGGACATCACGTCAACTTGTTTCCTATATGTAAGAATACTCTATTGTCTTCATTCAATGCATTCATTTTATGACCGTATGTGGACATCACGTCAACTTGTTTCCTATATGTAAGAATACTATATTGTCTTCATTCAATGCATTCGTTTTATGACCGTATGTGGACATCACGTCCACTTGTTTCCTTTATGTAAGAATACTCTATTGTCTTCATTCGATGCATTCCTTTTATGACCGTATGTGGACATCACGTCCACTTGTTTCCTTTATGTAAGAATACTATATTGTCTTCATTCAATGCATTCATTTTATGACCGTATGTGGACATCACGTCAACTTGTTTCCTATATGTAAGAATACTATATTGTCTTCATTCAATGCATTCGTTTTATGACCGTATGTGGACATCACGTCCACTTGTTTCCTTTATGTAAGAATACTCTATTGTCTTCATTCGATGCATTCCTTTTATGACCGTATGTGGACATCACGTCCACTTGTTTCCTTTATGTAAGAAAACTATATTGTCTTCATTCAATGCATTCGTTTTATGACCGTATGTGGACATCACGTCCACTTGTTTCCTTTATGTAAGAATGCTATATTGTCTTCATTCAATGCATTCGTTTTATGATCGTATGTGGACATCACGTCCACTTGTTTCCTATATGTATGAATACTATATTGTCTTCATTCAATGCATTCATTTTATGACCGTATGTGGACATCACGTCCACTTGTTTCCTTTAAGTAAGAATACTCTATTGTCTTCATTCGATGCATTCCTTTTATGACCGTATGTGGACATCACGTCCACTTGTTTCCTTTATGTAAGAAAACTATATTGTCTTCATTCAATGCATTCGTTTTATGACCGTATGTGGACATCACGTCCACTTGTTTCCTTTATGTAAGAATGCTATATTGTCTTCATTCAATGCATTCGTTTTATGATCGTATGTGGACATCACGTCCACTTGTTTCCTATATGTATGAATACTATATTGTCTTCATTCAATGCATTCATTTTATGACCGTATGTGGACATCACGTCCACTTGTTTCCTTTATGTAAGAATACTCTATTGTCTTCATTCGATGCATTCCTTTTATGACCGTATGTGGACATCACGTCCACTTGTTTCCTATATGTATGAATACTATATTGTCTTCATTCAATGCATTCGTTTTATGACCGTATGTGGACATCACGTCCACTTGTTTCCTTTATGTAAGAATGCTATATTGTCTTCATTCAATGCATTCCTTTTATGACCGTATGTGGACATCACGTCCACTTGTTTCCTATATGTATGAATACTATATTGTCTTCATTCAATGCATTCATTTTATGACCGTATGTGGACATCACGTCCACTTGTTTCCTTTATGTAAGAATACTATATTGTCTTCATTCAATGCATTCCTTTTATGACCGTATGTGGACATCACGTCCACTTGTTTCCTATATGTATGAATACTATATTGTCTTCATTCAATGCATTCCTTTTATGACCGTATGTGGACATCACGTCCACTTGTTTCCTATATGTATGAATACTATATTGTCTTCATTCAATGCATTCATTTTATGACCGTATGTGGACGTCACGTCCACTTGTTTCCTTTATGTAAGAATACTCTATTGTCTTCATTCGATGCATTCGTTTTATGACCGTATGTGGACATCACGTCCACTTGTTTCCTTTATGTAAGAAAACTATATTGTCTTCATTCAATGCATTCCTTTTATGACCGTATGTGGACATCACGTCCACTTGTTTCCTATATGTATGAATACTATATTGTCTTCATTCAATGCATTCCTTTTATGACCGTATGTGGACATCACGTCCACTTGTTTCCTTTATGTAAGAAAACTATATTGTCTTCATTCAATGCATTCGTTTTATGACCGTATGTGGACATCACGTCCACTTGTTTCTTATATGTATGAATACTATATTGTCTTCATTCAATGCATTCCTTTTATGACCGTATGTGGACATCACGTCCACTTGTTTCCTTTATGTAAGAAAACTATATTGTCTTCATTCAATGCATTCCTTTTATGACCGTATGTGGACATCACGTCCACTTGTTTCCTATATGTATGAATACTATATTGTCTTCATTCAATGCATTCATTTTATGACCGTATGTGGACATCACGTCCACTTGTTTCCTTTAAGTAAGAATACTATATTGTCTTCATTCAATGCATTCGTTTTATGATCGTATGTGGACGTCACGTCCACTTGTTTCTTTTATGTAAGAAAACTATATTGTCTTCATTCAATGCATTCATTTTATGACCGTATGTGGATATCACGTCCACTTGTTTCCTTTATGTAAGAAAACTATATTGTCTTCATTCAATGCATTCCTTTTATGACCGTATGTGGACATCACGTCCACTTGTTTCCTTTATGTAAGAAAACTATATTGTCTTCATTCAATGCATTCCTTTTATGACCGTATGTGGACATCACGTCCACTTGTTTCCTATATGTATGAATACTATATTGTCTTCATTCAATGCATTCGTTTTATGACCGTATGTGGACATCACGTCCACTTGTTTCCTTTATGTAAGAAAACTAAATTGTCTTAATTCATTCAATGCATTCGTTTTATGATCGTATGTGGACGTCACGTCCACTTGTTTCCTTTATGTATTAGAAAAGTGTAACTGACATTTACAAATAACATCGTGAGTACAATATTTGCATGTTCAGAAGTTAATCTGAAAAATGGTAAATGTGAAGCCTCCCAACATGCTATTTATTTATAAAGATATTAATCCAAATAGACAGCATGTAGATTTTTTTGTGCTGTCAGTTAACGTGTATATTGATATAGGGTAAGTAGACACTTTGTGACATAAATGTCGTTTTATGGATTCATAAAAATGTCTCATGGAATCGAGGCAATGTCTCATTCGGTATCGACAGAATGTACACGGGTATTATATGTTATTCCATGGAGCCTAATATTATTGCACGTTGTCTGTCAGGCGAGGTTTATAAACTTTTTATCTTTTCAAAATTCTCATGGTGATGCAACCCAAAAGCGGATATTTAATGGCACCAACAGGATTAGGGTTTATAAGTTTTGGACTGGACACCCACAAACAATACAGTTTGTAAATTTGATGAAAATTATGAGTATTGGGCTATTTTTTGTAGCGATCCATTCTATTTTGTAAATGAATGACAGATGAACACTTGGGACATTTGCAAAAGATGTAATTTGAAGCTTTATCGTAAACTGGATGAAAAAGCATCGATTTCTTAAAAAAAGGAGCAAACTGCTGTATCAATTTTAGGTTTAGCATAATATATAAATTTGGAACTCTTCAACAGTGAGTTCCAGATTTCAACACGCATGTATGTACATAAATAGCTCAGTCTCCTTTTAAGTAGGTCACGACTAATAATTCAATATTCCATCTGTGTCGCCACATGCTTTGTATGTGACTAGGAAATGTCGACACGATGAGACACAACGCTGCGTTCAGACTAACACTGTTGTCATGGAAACAGGAAGGTCATGGGTTGTGCGTGGAGGTTAGTCACTAATCATACTGATGTCTTATTCTTATCTATGTCATAGACCTATACTAAATCTGTGTTCGGTACCAAAATCCAAAAGGTCAAATCAAATGCAAATACTCGATTTGATTGCAGATTCATTTCCTTCATATCTATTTGATACCGTATAGGAGTACATTCATATCCTTCATATCTATTTGATACCGTGTATGAGCACATTCATATCATTTATGTTTTTTGATAACGTATATGAGCACATTCATATCATTTATATTTATATGACACCGTATATCAGCATTTTCATATCATTTACAGCTGCTGAACAAAAGTGTGTTACATTACTTGCAAAACTTAGTATATATCATGTAAATAGGTGTTCACTTATGTTCGACTCATTAAATGACTTTTCTGCCTATAACTATGATTTTTGAGGACATGAAGAAACATTATGTTCCTGCCACATACTTAAGTATCAAATTCATATTTCCACTAGAGCAAATTTGGCATGGATTTGTACATCACTTTTCATGAATTTCTCATTAATTTTTTTTGTGCGTAAATAACGTAATTCATTTCAAAAAGGAAAACCTTGGTAACTATTTGGTCAACCTTTTGCCGGAAATGTGTTTGATTAATATTTTACTGAAGAAATATGAAAATCTGATTAATTTTAATTTTTACCCCATTCCTCTTTATAGTTATGCCAGAATTGTCTCTGGCATACCACATATATGTTATTTGTATGTATAGTGTAGATATGAACCCTGAACATATTGATCCAAAAGTATGGTCTGTAAACTGTTATGTTAAGATTTGGTTACAATCTAAACATTTCCAAAAATGGTGATTTTATACAGGAAATTATGAACAGTGTAACAAACTTTTGTTCAGCAGCTGTATATCTATTTGATACCGTACGTGAGCACATTCATATCATTATTTTGTATTTGATACCGAATATGAGCACATTCATATCATTTTTATGTATTCGATACCGTTGTTGAGCACATTGATATGATTCATATTTATTTCATAATTTTGTATTTGATACCGAATATGAGCACATTCATATCATTTATATGTATTCGATACCGTTGTTGAGCACATTTATATAATTTATATTTATTTCATTATATATACCGTAATCTCACTATCGTGAGGCCCCAGCTTAAAGTCGAAGGTTGACATAGATTTTTTTTCAAGGGGCAGTCACTTTTTTCCGTCCTGCGGGCTGATACAATGGGTTAGGCACATGCCAAGTCACATGTTTCGAAAGGAATACAAAAACCATATTTCCCTCCCAGAAAATCTCAACGAAAGTAATCCAGTTTTGTTAGCACAACGAAGTAAAACAGACTCAGAGCAACTTAGAGGCACAGTTGAATCTTCATCAACAAACTGCAAGGAGAAGCTGAAGAAGAAACTTCGACATGCCGTGGACCCCTCTCTCTTTAAGACACCAGTGTTCTATATCTTCATAGGCTTTCATGCTTTTGCTTCAACGGGTATTGTAGTATTTTCATCCTTCATTCCTCCAATTGGAAAAGACAATGGGCTGACCGATGGCCATTGTGCAATGTTGGTCAGCTTGTACTCTGTTCTAGATCTCTTTTGCAGGTTCTACGTCGCGTATATATCTGATCGGAACTGGATTAAAAGGTACAGACTTCTTGCGGGATGTTTTGTGATTCTTGGCACAGTTTATCATTTTGTACTATATTTAGACTGTTCAGTGGAACATTCAATTCCCTGCATCCAATTACTGCTGTGCATTTTTTAGGAAAGGACAAATTCCATACTGTCTTTGGATACGTTCAATTTACTCACGGAATGGTACGCATTGTTGCATTTGGTAGGTAAGTGTGAAATCCTATATGAGTTTGTATTATATACATAAACAACATTGCCAGACACTTTATGTTCACGATAATGACAAGGTCGATTCATCATACTGATCTTGGTTTCACTTCAAAAGATTCAAATTTTAAATGAATAGATCAAAATAAAAGGTTTTCTTTTCAAGAATAAACTCTGACACAAGTAACATTTTTTTTCAATAAGACATATGATACAACAGTGAATACAGTTACTGGTGATAAACTTAAGCCTTCTGTAAAGAAATGCCACCCCCCCCCCCCCCCTCCATCTCCCCTGAAACGGGACGATTTTATTCATTACTCGCTGAATGAAAGGCTTTTGTAAATTAAATTCAAGAGAATCCCTGACATGATCATTGTGGCCAACCTTATTCATTGAGACGTCACAAGTAACGATTACGTTACGTCAATCGGTAAGCACGCGATGTCAATCTGATCGTCGATATCATGCAGAAGCCAGCAAACTGTTCCTTTTTTCTATTGCATTTTAAGCGTTTGCGTGTGACTGATGAACTAATCTAATAAAAAAACTCATAGCTATTCAATTAGAAGCTCTAGTTGAGGAAACGTCATATAATACTAGGTCTAGATGTTTGAAGGTCTTATAGCCCATTGTTCATAAATTTAGATGGTACTTATGTATCATCCCAACTGCGGATCCGCCCCATCTTAAGATGGGACGCGTCTCAACTTGGGATTCCAAGTTGGGACGTCCCACCTTAAAATGGGACGTTTGATACTAAAACATATTAACAATATTATTATTTTAATATGAATTGTGTCAGTTAAACATGTTTCTAGATAATTTCCGTATTCTTATCACACCTACGAAGAAAATTTGATTTGATGTTCATTTACTTCACTTTCTCACTCGGTTTCATCTGTCATCGGGTACGAACCGTTTAACACTACTAAAACATTTATTTAAAGTCACATTTGATGACTTATTGAATCACATTTGTTTAGCGACATAACAAAATCAGATCAATAAATAGATTTATATCTAGATAATAGTTTTCAGCATTTTTCAAACGACCAATACATGTACATGCGTAGACCGAACAGCTGTAAACAGAGAGAAACCAAACGGCTCAACTTTTCAAAGAGACATCTTTGTATCTTAGTTTCTTTACAAAAAGTGGTATGAACTATTAACATTTTAAACAAAACTATGAAGTAATTCTATTACCGATCAAAATTTTACAATACTAGTGATAAATTACTTAAATATGTTTTATAAACCTACCTGATATGAAGAAATGAATAATCCATGCACAAATATACTATGAGCAGAAATTAAGGTACTCTCAATCGTCACAATCGAGCACTGAATAGACAAGATACATGTATGTTACTGTGAAAGCTTGGCATGACAGAGAACGAAAACCTGACACTGAATGAATGGGCACCAATTTGTCACCTAAGTGGTGTTAGGCTAAAACAACATATGGAGACACCATAAGCCCATGTTGTTTCAACAAACTATTATCTTGTTTATTTACTTGGCGACTTGGATTATTGTATCAAATGTTAAACAATTTTAAAGTTCCTGTTATCAAAGTCTGGTTCCCAACATTTTAGATATTTTCCACTAGTGCCAACTAAGAGCTTGAATATTCCCTAGTAACTCATATTAATATACTAAAATCTATCTTAACGGCGACAAATCTTTGTTACAGAGTGTTAACGAATTCCTAATAATATCTGTTTATCATTTCCTAAATTATACCAACTGAGTTTTAAAGCTGTTTTCTTAAATCTGTACCAAATGCAAAGGTAGACAAAGCTTAAAATAAAATTGAGTTTAGTAAAAATAATTGCAAATACATATTTCCAATGTAGTTGATATCTAAATCATTTTATATAGGCATTTGCTACCTGTTTGCTAATCCTTTTACCTTTTTGTATATATATTCTGAATTTTGTGTATTACATGTTATATGGAAAAAAATGCTGTTTAAATCATATTAATATACTAACTAAGCATTATGTGATTACACATGTTACATGTTGTCATACAATGAAATATGATAACATTTTACAATAAGCAATGACAGTTGCAATATCAAATTTGTATGATAAATAACAATATCAATCATTTAGTACTCTGAAGATATTTCATTAATACATGTATAGCAGCACAAAATAAAATTGTTAGTATATCAATAAAACTTCGTTGATGTGTATTTACTAACCTAATGCCTTTTAGCGACATGTTAAGTAATCATATTTATCGATAACAAAACTATTAGTTAATATAACTTTTCAGCTGTAAAACAACAATAATACACTGAAATGTAATACCCCCACTCACCTATTCATCTTATTTGACTTATGTACGGATCAGTTGATTAACTTATTAGCAGTAACAACACACAACTATTCTCTTAATTCAACGCCTCCAATAAGCCGAAATAGACGCTTGTAAATAAAAAACCTACCTTTTCATGCTGATCGAAATCGGATGTTACCTCGGGTTAAGTAGAAAATAATAATTTTTCTCAACTCTGTACCCTGGTTTGGGTAAAGAAATCTTGTGAAGGTAAAACAAAGTTTATTAATGAACTCAAAGTCAACAAACTCCGATTATAATTTTCTTGCAGTATTGATAAGAAATGACTTGACATATTTTATCTCTACATTACCGTGAAGAAATTGCCTTTGCGATATTGAATACCTTAACCGAATTGTGTTGCAACCGTACATCGTATTGGTTTGTCATAACTTTGTGTTGTATGTTTGATGGTTTGAAAATATAATTTGTATTGGAGCGGCACTAATATAAGCTTCCAGCTTGTTTGCCAATCCAGTTTGATTTCTTTGAAATGAAGAAAATATGTTTAAACCATAATCTTCTTTTGTAAGCTAAGTTCTTAAATTGTTTTAATTTGAGAAAAAAAGCCTGCTGTTTGATTTCATTTTGGTTACTTTACACGATAATCGTTCTGTTTATAAATAAATATTTTAGAACATATTTAGTTTAGCAAAAAAACCTTTCATCACATAACACTAAAATAACAATAAATATACAATGTGGTTGTTGTTTTTGGTTAGGGTTAACGTCTGCTCCCACCTATTAGTCATATTGCCGATAGGAGCCAACGCCTTAATAAATATGATAAATGATAACCATTGACTAAAAAAAACAAACGCTCGGCGTGCACCTTTGTAGTTTTACAAGCATGCTCATGTACAATTAGTACCCATTCTTGTCCCTAATTGGGAGGTGACACGCAGGTATCAGTGTCATAACTGAACCGGATGTTTACCAAAATCCCTTCTTTCTGGTTTATCTAAATGATACATGTTATTATGTCATTACTAAATTCAACATTAGAATAAGATTATTATTAACATGATTAAGTATCCCCCGTCCCATCTCAAGAATTCCAAGTTGGGATGATACACTTACACCTGCCTTATTGCTAAGAGATTTCGAAATTTTAGGACTTGATTGTTAAAGATAATTATGCAATAACATTATAATGCATGCGAATTTGTATCCCTTTTTACCCTAGGCGTATTCTTCATGCTCCTGCTAAGTCTAGGATACGTTCGTATCTTCGGCGTACTCTTCGTGGCCTTCCAGGATGAGTTTTCCTCGTCTGCATCTCTGACGGCCTCAATTATGGGAGTATACGCCGTTGTGTACAGTATGACATGTAAGCTTTATTTAGATGATGCCCCTTGGTCTTGCACTATCTAACTTATTAACCGAAACGCATATCTGCCTCCATTATGGAAGTGCGCACCGTTCATGTGTTCAGTGTACAGTAAATCATGTAACCTTATTAAGATTATGTCCATTGGTCATTCACTATCTCACTGAAGCGTTGATAAAATATTTCCCCACTCATGTACTTACCCTTTCGGCTATCATTGTAAGGCTCAAACTTTGTAAGAATAGTATTTTGATCCGGAGAAGCAGGCTGTGAGATTATTACGAAATAGTCATCGTTGGTGAAAATATCAGAATTATTGTACTTATATCTTTCAACAAAGTCTTTTTTCAATTTCATACATCTGAGGTCAGCATTTTTACCTTTGTTTCTAATCATATATACATGTTATGTTGATACGGTATTTTTCTATTAATAAGCCTTGCTGGCGTGTAACGTAGGCTTGGAGAGGTTTTCAGCTAGACGGATTACCATTACAGGAGGATTGCTAGTAGCAGGGGGCGTGGCACTTGATATGTTCGCCTATGACGTCACTTTCCTCCTCCTCACCAATGGAATCATTGTTGGTATGTAAAGGATAGAGTCACCAACATTTTTCAAACTTTAATTCTTTAGAAAAAAGAAAATCTTGAAAAAGTAAAGTAAAGTAGACGTGATGACAAATATTGTTTGATTTATCCTTAATTATACAAAAATGCCAATATGATAACGAATACACACGACACGGTCTCATTGAGAAAGCTATCATAACAGATGTTATAGGGGCATATTATTGCTTGAAACTGCATTTACGTTGCACATTTGCATAATAGTTCCCTCATAAAAAAAATCCTTTGCATTTAAGACGTTTTAAACCCTTAAGACGCAGTATTTCCTGAAGTCTTTTTTTTCTTTTAGTTCTTGTAACATCCTCATATATATTTCAAAATTCATTTCAGGAATTGGAAACGCCATGATATATGGACCGGCAATCGTTATACTGGGCCAATACTTTGATAGACGCCGGACACTTGCTGTGTCGATAGCTTTCAGCGGAGCGTGTGTTGGGGGAATTGGATTACCTCCCTTTGTTCAATTCATCCTGGACGAATACGGAGTCCGTGGAGCAATGCTTATCTTCGGAGGCGTTCTGCTCCACGTTGTGCCAGCTTCCATGCTGCTAACGCCTGTAGAAGCTTCTAAACTAGTTCTTGACAAATGTGAACAGAAAATGCTTGAAGATGATGTTGTGGAAAAGGGGGAATTGTTAGATGATGACATTGTTCTTAAAGAAAACATGCTAGAGGGTGACCTTGTGTTTGAACAGAAACTAGTTCACAATGCCAGTGTGAGTGAAGTTAACATGTTGAATAGAGAAAATGTTCTGGATAAGAAGAAATTGCCCGAAGAAAAGATACTTAGTTCTAAAGACGATTGTGTGTCGAGACTATCGGGCAATCAGTATGACGTCCCAACGTTTGTCCATTTATCAAATTCATTCCATGATTTGAATCAAATAAGTTTTTACTCACATTCAGAGAATTCAAGGTATAAATCATTGCCAAATAACCTTCATGAATATCATCAACACAATTTGGTTATCAAAGATAATCACCCTACTGAAAATATCAAAAGTGACACTATATCGCAGGATGATAAAACTAAACAGTCCATTATGTCAAAAATTGGAGACATGATGAACACGTCACTATTCAAGAATCGCCTTTTCTACGCCTTCATTGGATTCCATCTATTTGGGTATGCGGGTATAGCAACGTTTCCATCATTTGTGCCTCCAATAGCAAAGGAAAATGGATTTAGTGACGTCCAGGGAGCTCTACTGGTGAGTCTACACGCAGGTCTTGACCTCTGTTGTAGACTCACAATGGGATTAATAGGAGATCTGGGATGGTTTGAACGACACAAGATTGTCGCGACGATGTTCCTGTTGCTAGGCACTGTGTATCAACTAGTTCGTCTCTTTAATACGTTTACTCTGATAATCTTGTATGTGGTTGTGTTCGGGAGTTTCAGTGGGTCCTTCTATTCCTTGCATCCATCCATTGCTGTTGATTTCTTCGGAAGGGAGAAGTTTCCCAAAGTGTTTGGATACGTGCAGTTCTTCCATGGGGTCGTGATAACGGCTTGTTATCCAATAATAGGTACGGGGTTTTTTAAATTTTATATATTCAGGCCGAATCTTGGGATGCTATGCAGGAATTAACGGTTGCAAATTTTAATCGAATGAGTATCTCAACAATCACATTTGATAATGTTATTATGACATGATCTTGTATTCCATTACCTGACACAATGTAAATACAAACATTAAGTTAAACATACGAACACTTTACACCAATCACAATATCAGGCATAAATATCAATGAGCATTATGTTCATGGTACTTAAGGATGTCCGTTCCTCAAATTTAAAGTATTAAACTTTTTTCTAACTTGTTTTTTTCAAAGGTTTAGTGTATTTGCTTGAAATAGCCACCCGAAAAAATAGGGGTTAGTGTGGGTTTTTTTCGAGATATTGTAAGACAAAGATCCATCTGTCAGTCAGAGTTTTAACATGGGAGTCTATGGGAAAATGATGACCTTTTCGTAAAAATCTTACATTTTTATTAGTTCCTGTATTTAACTTTTTTAATATGAACAAATGTTGGAGTTAACAGAATCTTCTTCCAGAAAAGAGTAGACAATATGTATGGTACTGTGGATTTTTAGCCGCTACGGCACATCATGTATTCAAACATTTCAATTAAATTATCAACATTTTAGCTATTTTTGGATTAAAAACATGCTTTCTCCCACTCATTATCTTAAAATATACCTGAACGCATTCATACAAATCATATTCATTACAAAACATCTAGTTTCTAAGAAAAACAGATAATAGAACTTGCTCAAATAATAGTTACAAATAAAACTGCTGAGTCAGCAAAATTGTGAATTATTTCAAAAAGAAAATACTACGTTTCTTTATTTTGATGAATATTTAGTCAGAAATCATCAAAAATTAAGAAATTACCGCTTCATTTTGGTTTATTATTTAACAACAATATGATTTAAGGTTATTTGAATTTTGTAACTGTGACTGAGGAGCGAACAGCCTTAACTGCTTAACTGAAAAGTACAGCTTCTAAGAAATGCATTGCTTTACGTGTATCGTACCAAAATATACACTTATTTTTTTAATGGCATTTGAAATTATAGCATTGCTTTGTAATAAATCAATGACTTGTCAAAAAATAAGAGTATATTATTTATTCATGGAGGTTTTGTGACTGATCCAAGAAATTCATAAACGGTTGACCATTGAACCAAAATTTCAGTTCCATTAAATTTTCATTATGTAGATAACACTTATCGTAATGAGTGAACAAGAGTAATTTTGTAACTTATAGTGTCTGCAATGTATATGTAAATGTCTTGGTTTTACAGTCTTCAATCTTTAGAAGATGTCTTGTTTACGTTTAACGATTTTAGAATATCTATATATTCAAACAATGTCATGGAACATAAAATGTACAAGTTAGATAATCTGTTAAAAAATCCCTGCTTGATAATAACATTTATGTAAAATATTGTTGAAATATTAGTCGATAGGCACATTCACTTTATGGAACTTCAGACAAACAATAAGATACCTCCATCACAATAAGATAAAAAATAAGATAAAAGAAATGATTTACGAGAAATGTTGAATTTCGTAAGTCAAACAACGAGGCTTTTAGGACGATAACTTTTGAAACGCCGTGGCTTATTACAGATCTAAGTTTAATTGCATCAAATCAGTTTTCTACATTTCTAAACCAAGAAAAGCTCGTATAAGGACAGAGGTTATTTTAGGTATTTATGATAGAAGTACCTCTATGGGGAAATAATACGAATGATCAGTTGTTGCATAAAACTGGTAAGTAATTTGAATGTTTAGTTATGCCTCATATCTACACCTTGTGCCTATAACTCTTTTTGTTTCAGGGGGATTGAGGGATTTAACCGGTAACTATGCTGCCTCATGTCACTTCCTCGGTGCTGGTTTATACGTGGCTGCAATATTCCTGCTGATTAAACCGTGTCTTGTTCCACGGCGCGAGGAAAATACATGACGATCTCTTTATTATGATTTAAAACTAAGTTGTGTAAACATTAGTTCCATCTTGCCCCTGGATTGTCTCCAATAGACATAAGGAAGTGAAGATATCCTCCAATAGTTTTCAACTAATGTCCAACCTCCAATAGCTATTCAAGGGTTGCCAATTTTTTGTGGTAAATACATCGAATAAGTAAAATTAACACAATAATGTTTTACTTGAAAGCAAATAAAGAAGGTTTTTGAATGAATTTGGAGTGTTTGACACTTAGTTAACATAAATAAGGCAGTGGGTAGTCACCTCCAATAGTTAGAAGTGACTTAGTTTTAAGTTAGATATGGTCCTCAAAAGTCTCCATTAGTTTGGCACGCGGGCTCGTCCACGGCCTAACGGCCTTGGACGAGTCCCTCGTGCCAAACTAATGGAGACTTTTTCGGACCATATCCTACACATAGACTTTCTATTTTGACGGAACTGTAATAGCGTCTAATCATATATGTGTTTATCTCAAGCGTTCATAAGAGTCTATAGTGCTGAAGAGACACTTTGTATTTCTATTGTTTGTCATATATACGTCAAACATTAATAATCTTATCGATTACAAGTCTTTTTTGCCCAACAGAACCATTATAAGGCTAATCGGTTCATCAAAAAGAGAAGATAAGGTATTGAGTCGTGTTTTTATTGAAACTGGACAATTGCTCACACGTGATTTTTTAAACTTGTCCAACACAGACAGGACAGAATAGGGTTTGATAGTGTTAGTGAAAATGTTCGATATTGTTTGATAGGTTATATAACAAGAGCTTATGTAGTGGGACGAGTGATTTCGCCTCCTGCATTTATATAAGTCTGTTGCAGAATTCAATTGAAAAACCTATTTGTATTTTGCTATAAACTATTTATTAATATATTTTGCTTTCAAATATTTATGTTACGTATCAAAGCCAAATAAATGTTCTTCATGATTTAGGAGAGAGAGAGAGAGAGAGAGAGAGAGAGAGAGAGAGAGAGAGAGAGAGAGAGAGAGAGAGAGAGAGAGAGAGAGAGAGAGACAGAGACAGAGAGAGACAGAGACAGAGAGAGAGACAGAGAGAGAGGCGGACAAACAGACAGACACAGACAGGGAGGGGATGGAGACAGTCAGAGAGGGTATTGGAGAGACAGGGAAAAGAAGGTGGGTGGGGTAAATCTGATAATTGAACTACTTCGTGCCCTGTACACGTTTGTTTATTACACGTTATGTTCTTGATACTATGTACTAAATACGTAAGTTTGAACCTTACTCGTTTTAACGTTATAGTTACGGACTGAATAATTGGAATTTCATAGAATACTGATGAGTGTTATTTGCATTTTTCTCATTCTCGGTAAGTCGAAAGTCCAGTAAATGTAACACGTTCATCCGAAACAATATGAACGCCTGTCACTTTAGATCTCTCAACGATCACAACACGTTTCGGCAGTAGCACGTTCTTTTGAAAAATGTATTTCTTAAATATTCAATCAATGCAAAATGTTTTATTTTCAGAGGTTCAAACAATGTCATGACTTAATCCGATCAAATGTAGTTGTAGAGCAAATAATCAAATTTCAACCGCGGACGGCCATTTTGTGTGATCGACCTTTGAACATTTGGTTAAGATAAATGGACTTGCGTAGCTTAATGGATATGTAACTTAGAACTTCTTGTATTGATTAATAACGATTGCCTTGCAATCGGTAAGATCTGTTAGAGTTTTCGTGCAAAGTCTCCTTTGAAGATCGACAAATTGAAGATGAATAATGTGCACTTTTTTAAAACTAAAACACACTGTTTTCTAATATGACCGGTAACCTTATATCATTGTACTCGTGTAAATAGGTTTATGTTTTTTGGCAAACGGGTCAGGGATGTGATCCATATACCGTATATGACCGGGTATAAGCCCCCCTCGCGTATAAGCCGACCCCCTTTCTCAACCCCCCAAATCCCAGTAAAATCCCGGTATCTCATGTATAAACCGAGCCCGTTTTCTACACTTCGCGGCTGACTGGCTGATGTTCCATGGCAGGTGGATGTTACCATCGATACGTTGACACTTGATCTGGCTTTATCGAAACATTCTTTATTTTTCAGGCATTCATCAAAAATAAACTATTACTACAAAATAAAATATTGATTTACAGTGTCTGTTGTTTGTTTTTATAAAATCTTACTTCATTGCCATTAACACGAACTTTTTAGACAAACTTCCATGCATATACGGCAATAAAATCAGTGTTTGCACAGTGGGAACGTACGCGCGTATGAAGGGTCGACCACCTTTATTTCTCTTAGGACATAATCACTCTGTGTCCACGTGATCTTGTTGTACCCTTAAAGGCGCTATAACACTTAAAAATGATCGATTTTGGTCATTATTTCAGATTGTGTTGGTTTCTTAATCTTCTGACATTATTCCAATTGAGAGAACAACTTTAATATGAATTAGATCCTTTTAAATCGAATGTCAATATGTATCGTGGAAGTCACTTTAAATCATTTCTTTTATAATACTCGCACAATGACTGTTCTTAAAACAGTAAAACCTTTTATAACTCAATACAACTGCCCTTAGTCGTTAAATGAATATTGAATTACATTTCTAAGTGAAAATTGCATGCGGTCATTAGATTGTGACCACCTTTTAATCGTTTGAGTTAGGGAAACTGGTTCACGCAGCTTACCCAAACGTGATCGTTCTTATCAGAGATCTTTTTATTGATTAACTTAATTTGTCCTTTTCGTGAGGTACCTTCCTTTAACAAAGTGCTACAATGTTTATAAAGTTTTCACAAATACTCGTATTCGCAACTAAACAGACTCTCTTATGTTTACTCAAGGATTAATATATTGATGAATGAATAGGTCGTGTTGGTATTCATTGCCATGGAAATGGTCGGTGAATAATGACCTAGAACATGGATATACGGTCAACATAATGCCAGTTTAACTATGCATAAGCACGATGTGCTCTCGTTTTGGTTTGATTGTAACTGAGTAAACATAAAATATATCTTACCTTTGTACTGGCAAGCCCTTCTCCTGTGTATTGTTTGAGCAAGGACCGGTGGAACTACACATTGAGTAGATTTGTATTTTTATCCACTGGGGTACGTATATTTTGTAATTGTAGATATTGTAGATGTTTGCATCCTTAGTTGTTAAAAGCGCATTTCTACGGAAAGACATATTGTACTGTATATAACATGATGTGACACCTGATGTATATGTGAAGCAGTATCAATCTAATTTAAGAAAATGGAAGGGGCGGATATGGGAAGGGGGGATGAAAGGATGGTCATATACAGACTTCATTGTCATTAAGGATGAAGATTTGTGTTAGGGGATTGTTATTTAGATTTGATGGTTATGTGGTGGCAGCCCTTTAGCTATAAATTACTAATTCGGATCAATCATTGTACGTAGAATAAATACTTAAACTTGAGTTTTGAAAGGATCTCAATTTGACTTATTTTACGACTTGGCAAATTGTGTAAACTATCACAGATGTGTAGTACACTGGGTCAGACTCACAATATATTAGTGCAACCGTGATAGACAAATATTCTTTAAAATGAAACATTATCATGATTTGTTATGGGTGAATTTTGCATTGATTTTCAGAATGAGAACTGATTGAATTGTTGTAAGGTTTGAATGCTGCCAAATATTGTTTAAACTGTTAAATTTAAACTGGTTAGCTATGTTAGCTAACCCTCTCTTTACTACTGAGGTACATAAGAAAAGAAACATCTCGGCTGGTTTTATCATTTGTATGATTGTCAATAATACATATGTCATGTATTCAACGTCGTACTCTTAAACTGCAAGGTAAAGGTTTTTTTAATAAGAACATCTTGGAGTAGTTTTTCTTTTAGATAAATAATGTTTGATATTAGTTAAATCTTAAAAACTGAATTTGGCTAAAACACGACTGTATGTACGATGTATTTTCTGTGGGAATCACTTATGTGCAGTGCCTCATTCGTAACACATTTATGGAATTTATGTCATGTTAGGCTTCATGTTAATGAAAATTTAAACCCCTGCCTACATTACACAAATACGTAATAAAAGAGCATTAACTTTTAGTCATTGAAAAATCGAAATAAGCTATTGTGTATACTTTCTTTTGACCATAGTTTATATATCAAAATCTCTCTGCGGTTATTTACATGTACAACTGCATGGTTCAAGTTTGTTTGCTTATTACGTTATTCTAGTGCAAATATCATGTATTTTTGATTTAGTGTCGACGTCAATAAAATAACGTCAGCAAAACTAACAGAGGATCACCAATTGTTCAGGTGTGAAAATGCCACTCGTATATTTATTTAAGGTTCGTTTCATCACTCGTGCAAGACTTCGAATATTGACATGATTAAAAAGACAGAAAGGGTCATTTTTCAAAATTCTTTTTTTCTTGAAATTCAGATGAAAAATTCCAAAACGACTCGCTGAGAAAAATTCAACACAATCACATATTGAATTAGTGCAAAGGACGAGACATTACTTGTTGTTTAAAGCTGTTGATCGCTCATTATGGACTTTGTAGAGAAACAATTGAGTGTTTTTGGTCAATTCAAGAACCTGCCAAAATTGTTACAATTGACTCTGATATACTATGATGTGAGATTGCGTTACTTGGAAATGGATCTTCACTTCTGTATTCGAAATTAATCATTGTCCGTTTCTTTTTCACAATTTCTATGATAACCTTAAAGACCACATTACATTATATGTCCACTAGGGTACGCAGGTAAGTTAACAAAGTTTCGGTGTATTATACAGCTGTATAATACATGTACATACAGCTGCATGCCAAAGGTTTGTTCACATACCTGAACATACTAGTGCAAATATCATGTAATTGGAGATGCCTTTGAGGTATCATAGCGTTGCGAAAAAAGTAACATATAAAATTTAATTTTCAATAGACATATGCATATTTATTCTTCTTTAAGGCAAAGGTTTATCGTACCCCACAATAACCCGTAACAGTTTTGGCAGGTCATTGAAGTGACCAGGGGTCGAATTTCCGAAATTACTAATTTTTATTATTCTCCATAAAATCCTTTATAAGTTATCAACTTCTTTAAAAATTAGTCACGTTTGTTTCTTAGCACAAAGTCAATGTGATTATGTTGGTTTTAATCTCAGAAAGTCGATATGGGACATTTTATTTGAGATTTAATAAAATCGAAATTTCGAAAATGTGACCCTCTCTGTCTATATCAATATGTCAACATTCGAATTTTTGCACGAGTGTCCAGACAACGTCACCATGAGTTCAAGAATGGCTATTTCACACATTGACAGTGGATGATCCATTGTCAGTCTCACTGAAGTTATTCCAGTGACTTTAAAACGAAACCAAAATTACATGATATTTGTACTACTGTTCAGTGGTAAGTGAACAAACAGTGTCAACTCCTAACTGCCCTCCTGGCTGTTTTAGATAAGTCTCCAAAATTACTTTTGACTGTTTGACGCGCGCCACTGTCCGGTTTTCGATCATAATTGCGACGTTCTACCTTCATATCATCACTATAAAAAACAATAAGCTTTAAAATGTGTCTTTTTGGTAACAGTCGATACTTCGCGATCAAATGACACCATTGATTAAGTTTGGCATGTATGACTCCAACAACTCACGGAGTGGCTCTATAACATCTTCTCTTCTCAAGATATTCGGTTTTGGGACTAGTACTGTGCTTGGAATTACCAACTATTAAAATGGTAACAGATAAGAAAAGATAAAAGAGATTGCTATTTTCTACACAGCAAGATGCCTTCCTCTGTTGACAAGAAGATAAGAAGGGGACGTATCCTGGAGAGAGATTCCGGATGGGCATGGGTTATTTGTGCAGGTAGATGTAATTCGTAATAAGATTATGATGAAATTTAGGTTAAATGACGAGCAAAGGCGCCGGACTATAAATATACATGTCAGTATAACACATATAGAGAATTCTAAACGACGTCCTGTTTAAGAAAATTATTTTTTAGAAACAAGTGAGTGGTTTTGTATTCAGCAGTTGAAAAGCTACCGATATTATTCTCGAGTTCTGAAACGGGACGATTTTATTCATTTATCGCTGAATGAAAGGCTTTTGTAAATTAAATTCAAGAGAATCCCTGAAATGATCATTGTGGCCAACCTTATTCATTGAGACGTCATAAGTAACGATTATGACGTCACGTCAATCGATAAGCACGCGGTGTCAGTCTGATGGTCAATATCATTCAGAAGACAGAAAACTGTTCCTTTTTTCAATTGCATTTTAAGCGTTTGTGTGTGACTGATGAACTTATCTAATCATTGAATTATCTAATCTTAAAACTCATAACTATTCAGTTAGAAGCTCCAGTTGAGGAAACGTCATATAACACTAGGTCTAGATCTTTGAAGGTCTAATAGTGAGTGATAAGATAGTCGTAGCCAAGTGTTCATAAATTTAGATGGCACTTACACCTGCCTTATTGCTAAGAGATTTCGAAAATCTAGGCCTTGATTGTTAAAGATGATTATGCAATTACATTATAATGCATGCGAATTAGTATCCCTTTTTACCCTAGGCGTATTCTTCATGCTCCTGCTAAGCCTTGGATACGTTTGTATCTTCGGCGTACTCTTCGTGGCCTTCCAGGATGAGTTTTCCTCGTCTGCATCTCTGACGGCCTCAATTATGGGAGTATACGCCGTTGTGAACAGTATAACATGTACGCTTCATTTAGATGATGCCCCTTGGTCTTGCACTATCTAACTTATTAACCGAAATGCATCTCTGCCTCCATTAATGGAATGTGCACCGTTTTGTGCAATAAATCATGTAACCTTATTAAGATTATGTCCCTTGGTCATTCGCTATCTCACTCTATCTCTCACTTTCTATCATTGTAAGGCTCAAACGTTGTAAGAATAGTATTGTGATCCGGAGAAGCAGGCTGTGAGATTATTACAAAATAGTCTTCGTTGGTGAAAATATCAGAATTATTGTACTTATATCTTTCAACAAAGTCTTTTTTCAATTTCATACATCTGAGGTCAGCATTTTTACCTTTGTTTCTAATCATATATACATGTTATGTTGATGCGGTATTTTTTCTTTTTATAAGCCTTGCTGGCGTGTAACGTAGGCTTGGAGAGGTTCTCAGCTAGACAGATTACCATGACAGGAGGATTGCTAGTAGCAGGGGGCGTGGCACTTGATATGTTCGCCTATGACGTCACTTTCCTCCTCCTCACCAATGGAATCATTGTTGGTATGTAAAGGATAAAGTCACCAACATTTTTCAAACTTTAATTCTTTAGAAAAGAGAAAATCTTGAAAAACTAATCTTAAGTAGACGTGATGACAAATTTTGTTCGATTTATCTCGAAATATACAAAAATGTCAAAATGATAACGAATACACACGAAACGGTCTCATTGAAAAAGATATCATAACAGATGTTACAGTGGCATATCATTGCTTAAAACTGATTTTTTGTAGCACATTCAGTTGCACAAGAGTTCCCTCATAAAAATTCCAACTTTGCAATTAAGACGTTTCAAACCCTTAAGACCCTTAAGTTTTTTTCTTTTAGTTCTTGTAACATCATCATATCAAAATTCATTTCAGGAATTGGAAACGCCATGATATATGGACCGGCAATCGTTATACTGGGCCAATACTTTGATAGACGCCGGACACTTGCTGTGTCGATAGCTTTCAGCGGAGCGTGTGTTGGGGGAATTGGATTACCTCCCTTTGTTCAATTCATCCTGGACGAATACGGAGTCCGTGGAGCAATGCTTATCTTCGGAGGCGTTCTGCTCCACGTTGTGCCAGCTGCCATGCTGCTAACGCCTGTAGAAGCTTCTGAACTAGTTCTTGACAAATGTGAACAGAACTTGCTTGAAGATGATGTTGTGGAAAAGTGGGAATTGTTAGATGATGACATTGTTCTTAAAGAAAACATGCTAGAGGGTGACCTTGTGTTTGAACAGAAACTAGTTCACAATGCCAGTGTGAGCGAAGTTAACATGTTGAATAGAGAAAATGTTCTGGATAAGAAGAAATTGCCCGAAGAAAAGATACTTAGTTCTAAAGACGATTGTGTGTCGAGACTATCGGGCAATCAGTATGACGTCCCAACGTTTGTCCATTTATCAAATTCATTCCATGATTTGAATCAAATAAGTTTTTACTCACATTCAGAGAATTCAAGGTATAAATCATTGCCAAATAACCTTCATGAATATCATCAACACAATTTGGTTATCAAAGATAATCACCCTACTGAAAATATCAAAAGTGACACTATATCGCAGGATGATAAAACTAACCAGTCCATTATGTCAAAAATTGGAGACATGATGAACACGTCACTATTCAAGAATCGCCTTTTCTACGCCTTCATTGGATTCCATCTATTTGGGTATGCGGGTATAGCAACGTTTCCATCATTTGTGCCTCCAATAGCAAAGGAAAATGGATTTAGTGACGTCCAGGGAGCTCTACTGGTGAGTCTACACGCAGGTCTGGACCTCTGTTGTAGACTCACAATGGGATTAATAGGAGATCTGGGATGGTTTGAACGACACAAGATTGTCGCGACGATGTTCCTGTTGCTAGGGACTGTGTATCAACTAGTTCGTCTCTTCAACACGTTTACTCTGATAATCTTGTATGTGGTTGTTTTCGGGAGTTTCAGTGGGTCCTTCTATTCCTTGCATCCATCCATTGCTGTTGATTTCTTCGGAGGGGAGAAGTTTCCCAAAGTGTTTGGATACGTGCAGTTCTTCCATGGGGTCGTGATAACGGCTTGTTATCCAATAATAGGTATGGTTTTTGAATTTTATAAGTTCAGGCCGAATCTTGGGTTGTTATGCAGGAATTAACGGTTGCAAATTTTAATCGACTGAGTTTCTCAACAAACACATTTGATAATGTTATTATGACATGATCTTGTATTTCATTACCTGACACAATGTAAATACAAACACTGAGTTAAACATACGGACACTTTACACCAACCACAATATCGGGCATAAATATCAATGAACATGATGTTCATGGTACTTAACTGCTATAGCTTTTAAGAAATGCATTGCTTTACGTATATCGTCCAAAAATATACACTTATTTTAAATGGCATTTGAAATCATAGCATTGCTTTGTAATGAATCAATGACTTGTCAAAAGAATAAGAGAATATGATTTATTCATGGAGGTTGTGTCACTGATCCAAGAAATTCATAAACGGTTTAGAATTGTTTACGTTTCCCAATTTTAAAATATCTATATATTTAAACAATGTCATGGAAAGTCGATAGGCACATTCACTTTATGGAACTTCAGACAAAAAATAAGATACCTCCTTCACAATAAGATAAAAATAAAATAAAAGATATGATTTACGAGAAATGTTGAATTTCGTAAGTCAAACAACGAAGCTTTTAGGACGATAACTTTTGAAACGCCGTGGCTTATTACAGATCTAAGTTTAATTGCGCCAAATAAGTTTTCTACATTTCTAAACCAAGAAAAACTCGTACAAGGACAGAGGTTATTTGAGTTATTTGATAGAAGTACCTCTATCGGAAAAGAATACGAATGATCAGTTGTTGCATAAAACTGGTAAGTAATTTGAATGTGTAGTTCTGCCTCATATCTACACCTTGTGCCTATAACTCTTTTTGTTTCAGGGGGATTGAGGGATTTAACCGGAAACTATGCTGCCTCATGTCACTTCCTCGGTGCTGGTTTATACGTGGCTGCAATATTCCTGCTGATTAAACCGTGTCTTGTTCCACGGCGCGAGGAAAATACATGACGATCTCTATATATTATAACATAGACTTTCTATTTTGAACTGTAATAGCGTCTATTCATATATGTGTTTATCTCAGGCGTTCATAAGAGTCTATAGTGCTGAAGAGACACTTTGTGTTTCTATTGTTTGTCATATATACGTCAAACATTAATAAAAGTTACATCTTATCGATCCCCAATGACTTTTGCCCAACAGAACCATTATAAGGCTCATCGGTTCATCAAAAAGAGAAGATAAGGTATTGAGTCGTGTTTTTTTATTGAAACTGGACAATTGCTCACACGTGATTTTGTAAACTTGTCCAACACAGACTGAAGGACAGAATAGGGTTTGATAGTGTTAGTGAAAATGTTCGATATTGTTTGATAGGTTATATAACAAGAGCTTATGTAGCGGGACGAGTGATTTCGCCTCCTGCATTTTAATAAGGCTGTTGCAGAATTCAATTGAAAAACCTATTTGTATTTTGCTATAAACTATTTATTAATATATTTTGCTTTCAAATATTTATGTTACGTATCAAAGCCAAATAAATGTTATTAAAATCACGGATAGTCTCCAATTGCGTAGTATGGAAACAGACAAAAGTTATGTAAATCGTAGCAGCTGTTTTTATAACTACAGAATGAGTATAATGTGCGGGTGAATAAAGCATGTGTTGCTTACCTTGGCAGGTTTTCTAAATGCTTCATTCAGCCTTACACATGTCTAAAATAGATATGATTTGGGCATTGAATGTTACTTGGTGAATAAATAATACCAAGAATTTAAAAAGTATCGAAATCACTTTAGTACATAGTATGATTACAAAATCATGTAAAGTGCACATGTTTTCAAGAATGACACCAAGGTAATTTTGATTTTACTAGGTTTGCTGTCAAGAGTGTAGCTTTTTTGAGAGCTGGAGTATTCTTGATATATTTTCCAATAATTGTCATCTGAAATCGTTTACAAAGTCGTTGACAAATGCTCATCAAAAGTAATTCTACAATACGACGATCAGCATGAATAACATCCTAATGTTAACAATTGAAAAAATGTGAAATTAATCAGAGGGACAAATAGGTTATGTAATATACATATTAAATCTAAGTACGCATCATTTTCAAAATAAATATTGATGCTGAGGAAAAGTTGACAACTTTTGATTGCTTTTATTCCTCTTGACGTGACAACAGTAGATTTTATGAACATTTATTTTGATAAAAGATTATTCATGTTGACATTTGATGAAATTATAACAGGAGTGATGGGAGAACAACCCCATGTGCCGAATCCGCGTGATAAACTTGACACATCAAAAGATATTTTATTTGCAAAATAATGAAGTAACTTATTGTTGAAATGTCATTCATATTTTCAACAATTATCGATATAAAAGGTTATGATCATTTAATCTGCTTCGGAATACAGAGTCCAACCCATTCATAAACCGTTTTTCTTTGCTTTTGAGGGGTCAGTACAGTTAACGTTGATAAGAATTTGTTATTAGCTCACTTCTATGGAAATGTGTTTTTCCAGAATTTACGACTTCATAGTGCTGTAATTATTTTCGTTTTAGTAAAAGACCCAAAAGTTGGATGAATCGCCTTAAAAGAATGCAATTACACACATTTAATGTTTTTGGATACCAAAATACCAAAGTTTTACGAATGAGAATATCAAATGGAAACGAAAAAGACCGGAATTAAATGTTCCAGATCATGACTATATCATATCTTACGATCCCTTTTACTGATATATTGGATTCATTCTTATCTGGAAATTTTCACTGGCGAAAAAAACGTGGGGGTGCCGAACTTTTTCCCGTGTTTAGATAATAAGATACCAAATAACATTTATTTAGACAATGGCCAATTTGAGTTTTTGAATATCTTCTTCACAAATGTCTATATAGTTATTGTTTACAAAAATATACCATGCTAAGAAAGCAAGTGGCAGAAACGTGTGCCGAAGATTGCCGATGGACATTTGAAAAACGAAATTTGACATATGAAATCATATTTTGATTTCTAGTGGATTAGAATATACATTAGCATATACATTTCACAAATGGTTACAAATATTTCACAATCACGAGTGCGAAATAAGGTACGATTAGGTCTAAACCATAGATCTGAAGATCAATTTAGATATCTCAAATACACAGGACTAGAAAAGGACTAGAAATCAGATTTTAAAATACTTCTCCAATTCAAAGCTTTGATATATTGTACATTTATTGTTATCATCAATAGCTAAGACCCGATAAAGTCTCGCTCCACAAAGCATGTGAGGACGTCATCACTATTTCAATTCCCTTTCAAAAGGAAGAAAACTCTCTCAGTACACGTGGTGTTGGTATACAACATGGTAATAAAAGTCTATCTCACATAAGAGAAAGAGTTGAATAAATTTTAAAAGTTTGTAAGAGAACAAATAGTCATTCAAACACCAACGTTCTAGTGATATTCAGGGCAGTTTTAAATAACTAAAAGGTTATTGCACTGTTCGCAATGGCAACTTTCAATAATCTGACGTAATGAAATACGTGGATCAAATCTTGGATTGCTGGATGTTATGTGAGCAAGAGGTCATCGTCAAGGAGAGAGTGTGTATATCAAACAAAAATTCACCGTGCTCGCCATTCCACTTATAAATCTCCTGTTGTGATACTGTAAGTATTTTCTCTGGTGAAACATTCACTTGAATTCATTTTTTATCTTGAAACAAAACAGTTTTATGTGATCTAGTCTAGTAAATTTCAGTCAATATTCAATTTCATCTTCAGTCTTCAGTCGACATTCTGACCATCCACATTTTCCGAAATTGAAAATTGAAAACTTCAAGGTAATAATGCTCTAAAACAGAGTTCAGGATTTTGCCAGTTTCATGAGTTAAAAACAACAAAAAATATTGTACATTGTATAAATCTTTTGCCTTTCGTTCGTGTAGGTCTAATACCAGTTTTAATTACTCTTTTCAAACTGATTATTTAGCCAGTGAACGACTAATTTATGGAATCATTTCAGTTATAGTTGAAATAATAATAGTAACAATGTCTATTTCATCATGGTGCTATAACATAGACATGATAGATTGCGCGTAATAATGGCACGTCATACGCCGAATTGCGTCACGCATTTGTAAAATGTATAAAAATAAATATAAATAAATGTAAAAAAATCGTGGTATAGAGTAACATGGAAACAATTTCGTACTTTAAATGATTAAAGTTGGTACAATAGGCAATTTCTCTTTCAATCGGCTAATTCAAAATGTCTTTAAAATTCATTAGCTATCAAATAAATCATTTGGTCAGTTTTTTATTGAAGGGTGTCGGCATAAATTGCCAATTGTCATATATTCCAGTACAATGCTATATACAAGTGCAAAGGCCCTGTTAGGGCCTCAGATTTGATCATCGTTATTTAACCAAAACTTAAAGCCACAGACCCACGGATCTTACTACCTTCACCTGACCTGTCATGTCACTTCGTGTGCCTGAACCTCTCTCTTTGATGATCTTTGTCCTTTCCTGGCTTAAATGGAAGATACCTTCTCTATGAAAGTCCTCAGGTCTCACAGCAACAGTTCAATTAATCATCCAGAAACCCCCGTCCCCGAAACCACCTTACATCCCACAGCAACAGCTCAAGCAGCGACCCAAGTGACTCCCGCCCCCGCAACGACAACATCTCCTGCAGTAACATGTCCAGCAGCCGTCCAGTGTTTTCCAAATCTTCGCTACGACCCCATCTCCAACAGCTTATAGCTGTGACTTGGCCTCGTTCGTCTCGGATCCACAACAAATGTTCATTTTTAAGAGGACTCCTGTCTTCAACCGATAAGAAACAGGCATATAATCCATCATCGACTTGCTACTGGGCAGAAACTGCCCGACTGTCCCAGAAAAACAATCGCACTTCGCCAGAAGAAGGGTTCTAAAGTCGACCAACTGCTAACGAAGAGATGGCAAAATATGATTACCATCTATAAATTCACCCGAAACCATGCTGTGTCGGTCAGCAGACAAACAACACCCAAGCTCACGATTCTGCCCATGGCGAAGATCCTGCTGCTAAGCTTGAGCAATAAGACTGTAAAACTGTATTAATGTCCCCAAAGAATATAAACCTTAGATTGCTAAGGATAACAGTGTCGAACAGTCAAATACGATTTCACGGGCATTAGTAGCATCCAACACATCAACCACGTAGACCCTTTCCTTGTTTTGGTTCATATAGGACCAAAGGTTGTTATTCCATAGTTGGACACTATCCTGACCGTCTCCTAAAGTACTTGGGCTCAGCCTGAATGCTTTTTGTTTGTTAGGAAACAAGTGCATCTACCCATAACCTAATATGCTATAATGGTCTTTGGTCTAATTTGACCAAAATATATTATGTGCTATTTTACGGCATATGTTCATTACCATTACAGATTTATGATATCTAAAAGTAACACACGTTAAACAGACCTTGGGAGAGTACAAGCTTAATCGTAATACTCTGGTTATAATAAACTCTCATCTACCTTTGTTGTTGAATATTATTTTTGTATTTCCAGCGAGGAGACTGCAACGATGGCTGCATCTGTATCTATGTCATTATGGATCATGCTGCAATTTTGTCTGTTTGCTCAAGCCACACCACAAGGTAATGTGAATTCCCAGAGAGTCTGCTTATTCCCAACAAAGTGATCAAGTTGAATATATAGAACAATAGTTATTTTCTTTACTGAATCATAAATAACTAGTTGAACATTTAAGTCATCGGTACTGAATTCACCATAACCAAGGTAATTCACATCTTCTTCATGGTTACAACTATGCAGATAGTTACCAGATGATACATGTATGTCCGTTACAAAGCGAGACGGTAAGAATATCATAGTTTTATGAACAACGAATATATATAAATCATACCCAGAATGGCATGTACAACGAATCTTGATAAATTAGTACACTGGCATTAACTTAACTTTAAAATGGTCGTGAATCTATGTTTACATGAGACATGGATTGACAAGTACTTTAGACTGTGCACTCTTAAAATAGGTTCCATCGCCTTGATTGAGGCATAAAAGGAAATCCATAATAGTTGAGGAATGTAAAAAAACACACCATAACAATTTAGAGATAAATTAATCAGAGTCCTTATTACCTCTTTAATTACGATTTAGAATTAAACATTATCCATTAATGAATAATATTGATGTTTCTTTAATACTTTAAAAATATAGTGAAGCTTAATGTATTCTAACATCACCCATTCAGGTTGGTTGGTACAACTGGTTGGCGGGGACAACTACTCGAAAGGAAGAGTGGAAGTGAGGAACAGTACTGCATATTCCTGGGGGACAGTTTGTGATGATGGATGGGATGATAATGATGCTACTGTGGTCTGCAGAATGTTTGGGTTCGATTGGGGACAGGTCGGTCATCACGTTAACAGTGTTTTCATGAAATAGTATTTTTAATTGTGACCACGCAGTTGTTGTGTTCAAACAGTTGTTTAGTCTGAGCACTTTTAGTGGTAAGATGATTGAGGTAGGTTTGTTCGGTTTTACAATTATAAATACCATGTTAATTAATTATTTTACAAATGACCTTAGGTTAATATGATATATACACAAAGAACTTAATTCCCCAAATTTGTAAACTAAAAGGAAGTGCTCTAGATATGTTAATGATAATAATAATAAATATACTTTTATTATGCTTGCCTCGACACCACAAGGGGGTTATATCATTTATTCATTCACTGATATAAGACAAAGCAGCTGATTTTGTCATGTTTATCTATCACATTGCCATCAATTTCAAACCCGTTCGAGTTTTAAAGCTCATTCTGAAAAATTAGTTTGAAGTTACGATGGGATTTAAATCAGAAATGGTACTTTTCATGGAAACTATAACTTCTAGATGAATGAAATTTTATTTGTGAGTACACCTAACGTTATGCTTGATTGAGTTTGATTGAAGGAGATTATCCAAAATAAATTTTGATTGATCAATGGCCTCTGAATCGATGTTTTTCTTTTGTCCGACAGAAAGCTTCGAAGCTTCAGTGAGATTTTTGATAGACTGTAAAATTTCAAATTTGAAACATGGCTGTTTCCTAGGGACTTCCAGTAATGTTCAAGGGATAACCACAGCTTTTATATGGCAAAAGCTTATCATACAAAGTTCGCTATGTATTCAATTGAAACATTTACTAGACGAGGCAGTCCTGTTCTCTTGATGTCTGAAGAACCAGATCGATACGACATTGATTTCCTACACATACATGGGTTGTTTTTGTGTAGGCAGAATCTTTCTGTTGTTAATCTCGGGGGAGCTACTAGGTAGTCGACTTTAGCCTCGCGATCCTCTCATCTTGAAATCATTATCAACATTACTTGGGCCTAGATATCCGAAGCTCTCTTAGTGCCAAGACAGTCATAAGCCAATGTTAATGTATGGTATTTACGTCTATGTTATTCCGAAGAGAGCTAAATGTTCTAGCCCCTAATTTTGATACATTGATCTTGGCCTGGACAATTTATTTTATTTGAATGTTACAAATTTTTACTTTCTTCAACTTCTCACCTTATCTTGTTCTTTGTATATTTTGTTAGGTTACATCTGCCGTGACAATCGTTGATCTATCCTCCCGTCATGCTTTGACATAGTACAAAGGATAGTTCTCACATGTATTAATCAAAATATCTAACTATCAATTTTGTTCATCAGGCAGTTAAGTTTTTGTACTTCGGAAAAGGAACTGGAGAAATTGTACTGGATGAAGTTGAATGTTCCGGATCCGAGTCTTCATTACAAGATTGTGGACATCGAAGATGGGGCTCTCATAACTGTTATCACATTGAAGATGCTGGGGTGATATGTCACACTGGTAACAATGACTGTCAATAGATCTTATAGCCCACAAAGGGTTCAGCGCATTTTCAGAGAACATACTGGTAAAGCTATCTATGAAACAATGGTTAGAAAGCGATTCTACTCCCCGAGAAAGAAATTCTTGATTTTCTGTTTCATCAAAATCTCAAATGAGGCAGTATAATGCTTTTGAATGCTTTAGATTTAAAATAACAAGTCTGACAAAGTTGACAGAGGTACCAGCACAGAAAATATGATCAAGGCCAGCCCTGGACATAATTAATCATATAAAATCAAAAGAACTCAGAGATCAAATTATTGACTAAGTCAGAATATAAATTTGTTTCAAGCCATTACAAAAAGAAATATGCACATCTCCACAATTTTGATAACATTTAGAGGATATTATATGAGTGTCCATGACATACTCTGTTTACGATATGAGTATCTAAATATTAGTATTGCCCAGACGAGACCGAGGGATATACTGATATTTAGGCACCAGTGTCGTGAACATAGTACATGTATGTCAAGGGCACGAATATGATATTCTGTTTATTACCGAAGTCTCAAAATAAAAGGAAATTATCAAAATCAAACTCCAGGCGGTTTACCCGCCGTCGTCACATTTGGAACGTAACGTCATAGGAGACCTATTACGTCAAAGCATTGTTTATGACGTGACGTCACAATGAAAAAGTGATATTTTGCCCTAGGGCATCGTATGGAAAATATGATCTCCGATACGATTGCACTCGTAGGTAATTAATACTCGACTCGGTATAACACCTTGTTAATTGTGGAAAGATACTTCAAAATGTAATTTCTTAATGAAAAATATAATCCCTTTAATGTTAATGTGATTGAAAGGAGACCATGTTGAAAGTACAGTTACAGTACTTATTGGGATATCGATACATGTAAGAAATTCTAATATCAAATCCTTAGAAACTTACCCTAATTGAAAGGCCCAAAACATTTTCTTGCAACGCTGGCTTAGCAAACGGGTGTAAACTGCCAAGTAATCACTATTACATAACAAGTCTCCTAAATTTAATTAAATATGTTTGAAACATGCAAGAACATTTGCCACTCTGATATCAATAAGATTAATCCTCATTTACAGATTTTCAAAAGTCGTTGACCACATTTTCTCAATATGTTTCATAAATATTAAACAATATGTTTAAAAATCCTTCTCAAAATAGTGACTTCATCAAATCCCCCTCATCCTTTTGGTATCAAAATATTTTAAGGGTTTCACAAAACTTCTTTTCAATTAAAAAAGGACATTCTTTCATATTATATAATCAAATAACGAAATAAATATATAAATATGTAATATTAAAGAGAGTGTTTATCAAGTGACCTCATGGTGATCAGATGTTGTATTGTTTGTTACATTTTTTGTGTGCACATTGAATGATTGAGTTTGTTTTCCATTTCAGGCACACCCACAACTACAACCTCTCCACCTGGTAGGTTCTCAAGTATAGTGTCTCCGTTTGTTGATTTATAGCTGTTATGTGAAATTAAAGGAAATACAGTCTATGCAAGTCTATGTTTACATTTGACATGGCTTGACGTTAGATTGTGCATCGTAAAATAAACATCCCAAATCTATTATAGTTGTTTGGGAAAACCACACCATAACATTTTTTAACAATCTGGCCAGTCATGATTACCTATTAAATTAGGATAGAGAAAACTTTATCAATCAATATATTTTTCTGTAATACTTTAGCAGTGATGTGAATACATGATTTACTCAAACTTAACGCATTCAGGTTGGTTGGTACAACTGGTTGGCGGGGACAACTACTCGTCAGGAAGAGTGGAAGTGAGGAACAGTACTGCATATTCCTGGGGGACAGTTTGTGATGATGGATGGGATGATAATGATGCTACTGTGGTCTGCAGAATGCTTGGATACGGAGGAGGAAGAGTAAGTAAAATAAAATCGAATTCTTGAATTGTCTGGATTGAAATAAATGTCACTATTTTGGGGGTTGATAATACTTGATATAAGTTTTTATTAAGTCTTTGCAATGTTTTCAAATCGGAGCATAACACCTTACTGGTTTGTTAAACACTTTACACTAATTGCGTATCGATGGGGGATTTACAATGAAACTACCATTATAAGTTTTCAATTTTTTGAAAATTATTTTTTAAAACTATTGTCGACATACATAAACTCTACCACCATCTGATCTTGTTTATTTCAACATTACTAAGCTGTTTTAACTGAAGGCAGGTCCTGCCTATCTAAAATTATGTTAAGCTTATCATCACTTCGTTTACGTTTTATTTCTAATTATATCTGTCCTCAGGCAAACGGCTCTTTTGTACAAGGATCGGGAGAAATTGTTTTGGATGATGTTGCATGTTCCGGATCCGAGTCCTCGTTACAAGACTGTGAACATCGAGGATGGGGCACTCATGACTGTGGTCACATTGAAGATGCTGGGGTGACATGTCTCACTGGTAACAATTATTGTCTTTAGATCATATGTAATAGCCAATTGCTATGGATTATATCTATTTTATTATATATTATATCTCGCACAAAGATTTAAGCCAATTACAAAGACATACTTAATCTTACTGGTTACATTAACTGTCGTTGGATCCTGTACAGTGTTTCATATTCAATGGACACATTTTGCATTTTATTGCTATTTTCAAAACAATCCTAAGGTCGTTTGTTTGACAATGGCAATTGTCTTACTTAATAATAAACTATATCTTTTTGAAATTGGCCTGTCTTGAAATTGACATTCATTTTTCTCTCGCAAACGAAAAAAGCCATAGAAAACTGAAATGTTGTAAACAGAACAGTTTGCCAATTGGAGTCTTCAATTGTACATTTTTGCTACTAGTGGTCGAACGGCAACTCACGTAAAGTAAAATTGTATTTAGAATAATATAATATAATATAACATCGAATCTAACTAAAAATTCATGTATACCTTTCACGATATCTGCAAAAAAGTGTTTAAAAGTGTTTGAATTTGAATGCCTGATATCTCTTGTAGTAATATTTTTAAAAAGATACAATTTCATTTTGAAAATAACATATTGGTATAGAAATAAACATGATTTGTTAACTTCAAAGCATTACACAAAAGTGAAATTCTTTCCTTCAATTGGTAATGATTGAAAAATACAATTCTCATACATGTAAAACAAAATTACGCTTCTTTAAGGGATGAATACATATTCTACTTCATACTCACTCTACATACACACAATGTTTGACTATACTAAATCATAACGATAAATACTTTGAAAAGTTGGAAATCTTCAAATTCGGATCCTTATAACAACAACATATGAAAGAATCCATGAACGCCATTTAAGAATCAGACTAAGAACGTAAGGCATTTACTTCCGTAAAAGGAGCGCCTGTTTCAACCTTATTTCATAAAGCCAGCAAACACAATATGATGATTTTTTATATTTCAGATTGAGAAATCTAAATGGATAAAGACAAATTGAAACCAACGTGAAGATATCAACAACTTTTGTTAGCTTTTGTCAGTTTTGTCTTTCTTAGATCTACAAACTAGGGGGAGATTTGTTAATAATAGAAGGACCAAATACATATTTCACGAACTATCACGACCATCAAATACTCTTGCTTTTGAAGAAAATCTTTTAATAGTTTATTTATTTTATTCATGTTTTTTTAATAGAATATAATATGTTAACAATTATACATTTTAATTAATATATTTACAAGCAAAACCATTCATATATTTTGATGGAATCCGCTAACACATATCTTTTTGTACTACGATTTCCGATGCCCACTCATCGGTTATTGGACACTAAATATCATTCAGATTACTCCACGATGCGTTGAACTGCATTCTCTGACAATGCTACCCATGTTTCAACGTTCTCTTAACGCTTTAAATATCTTGTTGAGGATTTCACTGCATTCAATCATATTGGCGCCGTAGCCTGATTGGAAAGGTTTTGGAATAACAAACGAAAATAGTTTGTATTTAGATATGCTTTTAACCCTATTAGATTTATCAAAACAGAACAATCATGTATGAAAAAAACAACTTTAAACATTTACGCCCTCTTAAGTGCATCTGGCAATTGACAATGAATACGTGAAAAATAACTGGAAACACAAGAGAGTGACGTCATCATGATGAGATTACTAGATTATTACTTTGTAATCGTATTGGATAATTTGTATACATATTCATTTTTATCTATCAATTTATATTTTAACTTTTTAGAAATAAAGTTTTTATTTTGTGTCTTTGTAAGTTAACATACCTTACTCCAGTTTTTTAATATATGCTGCCCTTGTAGCTTTTCAAAGTTGATGTTGTTCAGCATTCTGTTTTATGTTATATATTTGTTCCAATCTGGTGATAAAAGAAATGTGTTATCGAATATCTTAGTGAATTCATGTGTGCTTGTGATAAACTATAAGTTTGAAGAATTGTTCTGGTTTTTTATGTGCATGTATTGAAAATTTCGGAGCTCACTTTTCAGTTATTGGACACTAAATCTCATTTAGATAAAACTACGTTGCGATAAACATCATGCATGCCATGACCATGTAACCAATGTTTCGACGTGCACTTCATGCTGTACCCGTCAAGCGGAGTTTTTCACTGCATTCGATCGTTTTTGTGCCGTGTCCTAATTGGAAAATGTTTATAATTAAAAAACAAACGTTTGTTTTGAGAGATGTTTTGCATCCTTTTCTGATTTACCAAAACAAAACAATCATTCTTAAATGATCAGGTATCACGTAAGGTATGAATCAATTACAACTTTAAAATCTGACGTCCTCCTGAATGGATAAGTAAAGAGTCAATTCATTCGTGAAAAGTTAACTGTTAACAAAAAGAGTGACGTCATCATGAAATACAACATGATAATTTTGTTGTATCTTTATTTTTTTTACTTGATAAATTTCTTAACTTAATTCAGTTTTAAGTTGTATCTATCCATTAAGATTTTTACATTTCAGAAAAGAAAGTAGTTCAGTATTTAGTGTTTGTTTTCTTTGAAGTTGTCATATAGTTGTTTGCTTTATTTCTCTTTGCAAATTGTGTGTTTTAGCATACATACTAGAATGAATAAACATTGAGATAAAATCTACCAAATAAACTCTGTGATATTTCTCAAAACTATTGGGTTTTCTTTTATTATAATTTCGGCAATTATTTAAAGATCCAGTGAGATTAAGAGATAACGATATGAGAGTGACAGTTACGTATTTGTACCACTGAGGATATAATGAAATACCATTCTCACTTGTCACGGTCTACACTCCATGGGTAAATGCTTGAATCGTGTGTTAGCATAGATGTAGACCGATTTGAATAAGAATGACACTCCGCAATAAGTTAAGCAACACAAATGCGATAGCTTTTGAAGATTTTGTCGCCTGTCATAAACTGTGGGCTAATTATGGCGATTCGTAACAGATACAAAAATAACTTTCCTTACGAGAGAGCGATCTAGTTAAAACTAGATGTAATATTTCCTACCCCTATGTTGGACTTCGGGGACGTTAGCATAACATCTTGTTTTAAGTAGATTGTATGAGCGAGATTAACAAAACGAAAAACTTGCTTACACCTGTGCTTAAGCCTTATAGGACACATAGGTTTTCGCATCAAAGAAGACCTTAAACGCACTCGTACACAACAATATTCCTGAAATACAACCAATACACAGGCATTCCATATCTTTCGATATTACTAACGACACACATCAGGCAATCCAGTTAAGTTATTAAGAAAATATTTACGTTTTCGGGTAATAAGGTTGATTTCAAAGGGCGGAAGTATTTAAAGAGCCACTCCGTGATTTTCATAACATATCATTTACCTTTGATACAAACCTTAATGTCATATGTGGTGATATAAAATCAAACATCTTCACTTTTCATGTCCAAAAGACATATATATGACAAATACTGGTATTGCATGAAAATCTAAAAACAGCCTTATAAATGCACAGAGTTGTGGATATCAGGTCCAATTTACATGGATACTAGTTATATAACCTAACAAATGCTATCGACTCCTAACTGCCCTTCTGGCTGTTTTAGATAAGTCTCCAGAATTATGTTTGACGATTTGACGCGCGCCACTGTCCGGTTTTCGATCATAATAGCGACGTTCTACCTTCATATTGTCACTGTAAGAAACCAATCAGCTTGAAATGTGTCATTTTTGTTACAGTCGATACTTGGCTATAAAATGACACCATAACCTACGTCATTAACTCAGTTTTATAATGTAAACATAATAAATAATCACATAGAATCGCATGTATCCATCACAAAATTTAAAAAATCCCACACAATGTAGAAATAATGCAATGATTTAGTGTCAAATAACCGAATTGCAGTTCAGGATTGCATTTATCGGCTTGATAACATCATGAAATCGGTAGTTGAATTAGAAAGTGGATGAACTTAGAATTTATTGACATTGACACTGAAGAGAAAATCCCAAACACGGACGCCGTAATAGTAATAACAATCGATGATGAATCTTTTGATTTTTTAAGGATAGTAGGTTAGTGATGATATGAAAACACTCATATAATAACATCTAGCTGATCATTATGTAAAATATGTAAAATGGGAAAATAGCTAATAAGTACATTTTTTAAAATTACGAAGCAGTAGATATGTAAAATATGATAAACAGTCATTTCACAGTTTATCATCTGTCTACAATTTTACTAGAGTTAAATAGTGAAGTTTAACTTCCAACAAAAATTGCGCTGTTAACACATGGATAATATTATTCTTCTTAAATAACCTTTTACTTATAAAGTTTGGTTGAATTACATGTATCTCCGGTGGGTTTGGTTGAATTTTGTCGACACGTCTGCTTTAGGGGTATAAAAGCCATATCAACCGTTGTTCATTCAGACTACACACCATCGGTACAGCGACCCAAATGCCAAGACTGAACAGAACGCAACGCAACAACGCTATTGGCAGACTGCAAAGCAGCGAAGCTGCGAGATTTTGCAACACACTTTGGCGTGTCCAGACAGACCATCTCTTCATTGTGGACCCGTTTCAACACCCAAACAGCGTTGATGATATAGGTCAAGGACAGGCAGACCAAGGTTGACTACTCGGGCCCAAGATCGGTACATGATAACAGAGACAACTGAAACGTATGATATCCTGATATATATGTATCCCCTATATTTTATCTTATAATTCAACCATTTGATCAGTGATAATGTACCATGATTTAAAAGGACCGGGTATTATTTAATGCTAATTGTGGGAGTTTATCTGAGTTAAACCCATTCGTTTGAAATGTGCGGGCATTTACAGCACAACACCTTAAAACCTTTGTTTACAAGAAATGCTTTGAGTTTTAATATCTTTTAAACTTTAATTCATTATTGATTTTCATAATTTACATATTTACATGTTTTTCGATGGAGTAGAATCGGTAATAAATAATTTATACTGATATAGAGACTATATTCCTCGGCAGTGCGTGATATGACTTTTACAAAACTCATGCGAATTTTTGTATATCAGGTAATACACAAAATCGCTTTCGTTTCGTAAGAGTCATATGATACACTTCCGAGCGTCATAATCTCTATATTAAACTCGGATCTATGGAAAACAATCCTAACTATGGCAGATCGAGATGCTAAAGACTGAAAGAGAAATCACATGGACTGGGAAATGGGTGTTTATTATTGCTATTCTTAACACTTTATACAAGCATCTAAAAAAACGTGTATGTATATATACAAATTTTTTTATGACATGTAAAAAAAAATCTGAACACAGAAGACAAGAAAGTTAATTTCTGGCAAAAGACTATTATAGGTATATTTTGCAAAAGGTGATTGGCAGTTTATTTTGGGTTTATTGCCGCTTTCAAAAGAATTTCACTTATGTCACGGCTTCTAGTAATATCACAGAGAGAAAGCCTGCAATACCCTTGCAGCTAAGCATTGCGGTAAAACCTGCGAGCATAGACTGGAACAAGCAAACCATTCGTGATAACCTTACTGTGTCTATACTGCAGACAAAGTTGCCGAGCCCCCGGCAGGATTCAAACCACGGACCAAGAGGTCCGTGAACTAACACGCTAACCACGCTATTCCGCTTTAAATTGCAGGACATTGACAGAAATGTTTTCGAAATAAATATTAATTAATCGAAGAGGTTTTTATCATCAACAGGGCAATAATACGAGTCACTTTGAACAAGTAGAGTATCTTCATTCCCATTTGCTTAGCAACAACACATATATTAAATATTTTGACTGATAACTATTAACGACCTTAGAATCTTTGGATCAGCAGCTTTACAGCAACTTAAAACTCCTAATCCACCCTTGACGTCTCCTGTGGACAGCCAGCTCTAAACATATCACTATCAGAGGCTCCGTCACCCCTGGGAATTTCTTCTTTTATTACAAGATCTTGTTACAGTAAACAAATCAAACTGCTACGTCGACTGGACCTGCGCGCCGATCAAACGACGTTTTACAACATGCTTTGGTATTGGTCGTTGAGGAAATTGGCAGGTCATTCACGGTCTTAGCTCATACTTCCGTGTTTTCAGCGGATCGGGTGGCGAGTTATACCTCGATCTTTCTCATTCAAATATTTCAGCATGGTTATTGATAATAAGATAAGAGGATAATTTAAATGCTGGATAATTATTTCATGCCTTTCTGTCAAAACGTTATCATGGCTGTTTGTTTCACAATAATATTCAATAGGAATTGATTTGTATATGAATTCTTTTAAAATAATAATGGTAAAATATGCAGCTTTTGCACAAAGGTGACAATGTAACATTGTTTATAGGTCACTTTGTATCATCAATAAATAAAAAAATTAAAACTGTCACGATTTCATAAATAGATATTTTTTAGATAATAATGTTGTTCATATCAACTTTACATAAGATTAATATTCATAGCATGAAGGAGATCTTTCTGGCATTACCAAAATTAGCATACTGCAATTGTTATCAATAAACACATTTTACCCAAAATTTAGACAACAATTATTACTATAAATTCATTTTGTAATGAAAATGTTGTTTTAAGAAATTTTTAACAAAAAACGTTTCATTCTTGACTACAGTGTTTCGCAAATGTATGTATACCAAAGGTGTCATAGTGTGCATATGAGTTCCACATCAAGTATGTGAAAGGAATAGTCTGTATCCTTATCTCCTCAAATAAAACATAAGTTAATAGTTCGTGACCGACTCAAATCCCTCCTTCCTCACCATGAAAACTAGATAGAGGTTATCAGCTTCAGCCTTCAAAACACAGTCATTACCATCATAACATGACACAGCAAGGGTCGCCATGTCATTGTCCATTCACTCTAGCTCGACGGTCAGGCCAACTGGTCAGTGTATCTCACCAATTTACAAATTACTACCGTCACAACTGTAAATCTTTGATATTACTTGCAAACCAAACTCGCTTTTTATTGCTAGTTCTGAGTTTGAGCAGTTGTTTTTTTAAAGGTGAGTGAATCAAATTCAACAAACTTTCTTTTTTTAAATTTCATCTGCTACTTCAATTGTTACAATTTGCTTGGATTAAAAATTCAAACCTGTCATATTGATTAGATTTCTCCACTTGATAAGTGATTGAGAAATGGTTTAACTTGAGTAAGAGGTCTGATGATTAAGGTGTCAAAAAAATACAACTAGTTTCAGAAGTTGCTGTTTAGCTGCTATTTCCTAAATCCCGAGGGCAGATTCAGCATTTTATATTTTTCTTAAGACGACCATGTCGACCGTGATACGGCTAAACTATTTTTTCATTCGGTACACAAACCTCCCCCTCCTCAAATTCCTTAATCCATCGATATCACTGACTTATCATTATTTGCTGGTAAGGTATACTATATTCCAGAGAATTGATGTAGAATAAAAACAAATTAGATACATGAGACACTTAAAGCTGCCAATCAAATATAAATCTAACCTTGACGCTCAATAATAAATCAGTGTTTGAGATTATCTATAAAGTATGTACATCTAGAACAAAAAGAATACACACGTTGATTTGAAGCGATAGCCAATCATTCTATGAGAGGTCTATGCCATAAAGGATATGGTAAGATTGTAGACCATGATAAGAATGATCTTAGTTTGAACATATCATTCGTACCTCGCTGCGTTTCCGACATTGCTACGTTACATTTTCAAACCGATAGTAGTTTACCCGAAATATTTAAATCAAGGGCGGGTGTCACAAGTACCCCTGTTTAAATAATTACTTTCTATCTAAGAATATGTGTACACAAGAAAATCGGCTTATTTACAGAATTCAAGCTCCGTTCCTTACCTTTTTTGGTTCAACCCTTCAATACATAAATATAACCTCTTGCTGTCCAGTACTAATAAGGAGTTGATGATATGTATTGTCATGTTTATTCTTTAATTATAGCAAATCTGTGGACCAATGATATGTCATATGGGCCGATGGCCTAAATGTACCTAAAGGAAATAAACAATATTGAACCGTATTGTACAATCTACTTTGAACAAATGTCTCTTTTTAATGATAATTTTTTTTACGAAATTGCAACAAATTCAAATATGTTTATCATCCAATTATACAATTTTCGCTTTTGATAACAATGACATATAGATATACACTTATCGGGTTTCCTATGCAATATCGATTCTGATGTGAATATTAATAACATATCGTGAGAAGAATTTAACAGGTGTATTGCTATAACGTAAAAATTTATGTCAGTTCAGGTTTGTTCAAGCATGTAACTTAAGATAGCATGATTTGCCATTTATAGGTCAAACTCTTTTGATATACCCTTGACACCGAGACGGTATATATGAACAGTATTACGATACGGTTTTGTGGGTCAATGTATTTTATGACTAAAGCTTTCCACTATCATTAGTTAGTCTAAGGGTAAATGTATATTTATGTTTCTAATGCTATTTTGGTGACCTGCCCAATACAGTACACGTTCTCACGGACAAGCAAAAAGATAAGCATAACTTTGTAGACGGATTGAGGTGAGTAAATGTTTGTCTGAGAAACCTGTAACTTGAACCTCTTAACTTGTATACAATTGAAAGTATTATCAACAGTATGACGTTTACAAAAGTTATAGTATCCTATGAAACATTATTTTGATGAATACTATATTGTCTTCGTTTAATGCATGTGTTTTATGACCGTATGTGGACGTCAAGTCAACTTGTTTCCTTTATGTATTAGACAAGTGTGACTGACATTTACAAATAACATCGTGAAGACAATATTTGCATGATCAAAAGTTGATCTGCAAAATGGTAAATGTGAAGCCTTCCAACATGCTATTTATTTATATAGGTATTAATCCAAATAGACAGCATGTAGATTTTCTGTGTTGTCAGTTAACGTGTATATTGATATAGGGTAAGTAGACACTTTGTGACATAAATGTTGTTTACTGGATTCATAAAAATGTCTCATGGAATCAAGGCAACATTCGGCATCAACAGAATGTACACGCGTGCGAGTATTATAAGTTTTAACATGTAGCCTAATATTATTGCACGTTGTCCGTCGGGCGAGGTTTATATAATTTTCACATTTTCAAATTCTTGTGGTGATGCAACCCAAAAGCGGATATTTTATGGCACCATAATATCTATTTGATACTGTATATGAGTACATATATATCCTTCATATCTATTTGATACCGTGTATGAGTACATTCATATCCTTCATACCTATTTGAAACCGTATATGAGTACATTCATATCCTTCATATCTATTTGATACCGTCTATGAGCACATTCATATCCTTCATACCTATTTGATACCGTATATGAATACATTCATATCCTTCATACCTATTTGATACCGTATATGAATACATTCATATCCTTCATACCTATTTGATACCGTCTATGAGCACATTCATATCCTTCATATCTATTTGATACCGTCTGTGAGCACATTCATATCATTTATGTTTGTTTGATAACCAACAGGGTTAAAGTTTGTAGGTTTTGGACTGGACACCCACATATCATAAAGTTTGTAAATTTGATGAAAATTATGAGTATTACCAGTTATACACAATTTTCTAACTGGGAGTTATATGACCTATTAACTGTTAACTATGAACTACAATGTGCTTTTTTTCTCCATGTTATAAGTCAACATACTTAAGCTCCTGAAAGAAAAGAATCGGTATATTTGTTGTCATATTTTAGAAAATATGTTTATAGGAAGATCCTTTTAGAAATTCGTTTTATATATAGGTGCTATTACTACATTACAGTATATTTATAACAAATCTCGACGACAGATGAACACTTAGGACATTTGCAAAAGAGGTAATTTGAAGCTTTATCGTAAACTGGTTTTTATGTTGATTGATGAAAAGGCATCGATTTCTTAAAAAAGGAGCAAACTGCTGTATTAATTTAAGGTTTAGCATGAAATATGAATTTTGAACTCTTCAACGGTGAGTTTTAGATTTCAACACGCATGCATGTACATAAAAAGCTTAGTCTCCTTTCAACTAGGTCACCACTAATAATTCAATATTCCATCTGTGTCGCCACATGAATATTCATCGTTGAATAATTGCTTTGTATGTGACAAGGAAATGTCGACGCCGCCATTACACGATGAGACACAACGCTGCGTTCAGACTAACACTGTTGTCATGGAAACAGGAAGGTCATGGGTTGTGTGTGGAGGTTAGTCACTAATCATACTGATGTCTTATTCTTATCAATGTCATAGACCTACTATGTCTGTGTTCGGTACCAAAAGCCGAAAGGTCAAATCAAATGCAAATACTCGATTTGATTGCAGATTCATTTCCTTCATATCTATTTGATACCGTATATGAGTACATTCATATCCTTCATATCTATTTGATACCGTATATGAGTACATTCATATCCTTCATATCTATTTGATACCGTGTATGAGCACATTCATAGCATTTATGTTTGTTTGATAACGTATATGAGCACATTCAGATCATTTATATTTATATGATACCGTATATCAGCATTTTCATATCATTTATATTCCTTTGATGCCGTATTTATGAATACATTCATATCAATCCTATTTCTTTGATACCGAATATGAGCTCATTTGTATCATTTTATATGTATTTGATACCCAATGTGAGCATGATACCGTGGTTGAGCACATTGATATAATTTATATTTATTTTATACCGTAATCCCACTATCGTGAGGCCCCAGCTCGAAGGCTGACATTGATTTTTTTCAAGGGGCAGGTACTTTTTTTGTCCTGCGGGCTGATACGATGGGTTAGGCGCATGCCAAATCACATCTTTCGAAAGAAAATAAAGTATTTTATTCCTCTACATATTGCTATTGGCCGTGCTTATTGATATTGTGTGACAACACGTGTTATTTATCTAGCAGCATCGGTGTAACAATTGAAATTTTACGTCATATAAATTAGCTATGAGTGTTTATATTTAACAATATCGACATTTTGCTCTTATGCAAAAGAACTGCATGAAAGTGTACACCGGTGTTTAAAAGGAACTACAACATAACTCTAGTATAATATTATATTATATTACTTGTTTGTCAGACAATAATCTGTATGTATGAAAATAATTGATTTGCTACGCTCTGGAATTAAAACATCATTCAAGGATTAGTGTCATGTCACATTGTCACTCACATCTCCTTTTATATCACCACAGCACTATCCAGCATGTACCTGCTGGCGCTGGGATATCAGCAGGTGTTCGGCATATTCTTCGTAGCTTTCCAGTCCGAGTTCGAATCCTCCGCCTCGGCCACCGCCTCCATCATGGCTGTCTACGCCGTCAGTTATAGCCTTATGTGTGAGTTCTATAAATATAACTATAATATTTTTTGGCTACATTTTAATCACTGGAAGACTTTGGACTTCTACTTGGATTTCTTCTATTCTTATCATTCTATCGTTTTCATTTCAGCTCTTGTGTCGTGCAATGTGTTGGTAAAGAGACTCCAGGCAAGAACGATAACTCTCATCGGAGGATTCATCGTGTCCGTGGGCGTCTCTCTAGGCACATTTTCAGAATCTATTGCATTCCTTATGGTCACAAGCGGAGTTATCCTAGGTGGGGTTTTAAAAAATAAACATATAACAAGAGAAAGATAGTATTTGTCTTGAAAGAAACAAGTAAATTCCGGCTGCATTGGCTGATAAACTTCAAGATGGGACAGTCATACATTTATAAGCTTATAATTGACATAAAAACTAATCCTTGTCTTACATACAACGATATGAATTTGCTGTCAAACATTCAATTTCCTAAAATAATATTATTATAGCAAGCCTTTTCACGAACTTGCTACCGCTTTTCAATAATCCAAAATAGGATAAGTTCCCATTATAACACAAGGCAATCAGTAACAGGAAACGCAATAGTAAAAAGTAATCAGTAAAAAGGAACGCACCCAGATTATCCATTTTCAGAACTAAAACGTTTTATAGTAACCAGAAGTTTTACCCTCTTATGAAAAAACATATGCATAAATCAATATTAAGTTGGGAAAATTGTACCAAATAAAAGTTCCGAAAACATGCAAAAGTGCCTCTAACAATGTATTCTCTATTCATTTACCTTTGTTTTTCAGGAATTGGATGTGGCTTTATTTTTGGCCCAGCAGTAGTAACAGTGGGGAAATATTTCGATAAGCGGAAAACAATAGCAACAACAATAGTAACAGCAGGAGCGAGTGTCGGCGGGATTATATTACCTCCCCTTGCTCGCGTCTTACTTGACGAATATGACGTCAGAGGCGCCATGTTGATATTTGGAGCTTTCTTGCTACATGTGATTCCTGCAGCCTTACTATTGACACCACGGAAGTCAAGACACTTTGAAATAAACATGATAACGGAGAATAAGCGCCTGCTGAAAGATGATGACCACCTCAAGCAGATAGATGATATAAATACGTATGAACGTGAAATCAAACTTAACCATCTGTCACTCAGTATCACCAGTCTTCCTCTTACGTCAAAGGAACTCAAAATTGATGCGAACCCATTCTCAGAAATGTCTTTGGAATACAAAAACCATACTTCGCTCCCAGAAAATATCAACGAAAGTAAGCCAGTTTTGTTAGCACAACCAAGTAAAACAGACTCAGACCAACTTAAAGGCACAGTTGAATCTTCACCAACAAACTTCAAGGAGAAGCTGAAGAAGAAACTTCGACATGCCGTGGACCCCTCTCTCTTTAAGACACCAGTGTTCTATATCTTCATAGGCTTTCACGCTTTTGCTTCAACGGGTATTGTTGTATTTTCATCGTTCATTCCTCCAATTGGAAAGGACAATGGGCTGACCGATGGGCAGTGTGCAATGTTGGTCAGCTTGTACTCTGTTCTAGATCTCTTTTGCAGGTTCTACGTCGCGTATATATCTGATCGGAACTGGATCAAAAGGTACAGACTTCTTGCGGGATGTTTTGTGATTCTTGGCACAGTATATCATTTTGTACGATTCTATACGTCCTTTTCGCTCATGATATTCTTTGTGGTCATATTTGGACTGTTCAGTGGAGCATTCAATTCCCTGCATCCAATTATTGCTGTGGATTTTCTAGAAAAGGACAAATTTCATACTGTCTTCGGATACGTTCAATTTACTCACGGGATGGTACGCATTGTTGCATTTCCGGTGGTAGGTAAGTGGGAAATGCTTTATGAGTTTGTGTTACATACATAAACAACATTGCCAAACACGATAATGACAAGGTCGATTCATCATACTGATCTTGGTTTCACTTCAAAAGATTCAAATTTTAAATGAATAAAAGGATTCTTTTCAAGAATAAACTCTAACATAAGTAACTTTTTTTTCAATGAGACATATGATACAACAGTGAATACACTTACTGGTGATAAACTTATTTTCATTCAGCTGTTTTCATTTAAGGTATTGTATTTTATCTTCAATACCCTTATTGTGATTTCTTTTTAATCAACACAGTAAGTGTTTCTAGACAAAATTCGATAGCACCCTTTTTGCTTCAACTGGCCAATGTAACAAAACAACCATTACTAATGTTAACCTTATCTCCCATTCTTTACAACTGCACTAAGGTTACCTTAGTTACTTACGATCACCAAAGAGCTTTGTGAAAGGAGAACCTGATCTTGATTTAGTTACACGAAATTTCAGATGATGTAAGCGAGGCTCTGGAACACTAGTGGCAATCAATAGATTGAACGTGAAAGAAGGACTGTATTGACGGTGTATGTTCGCGAGCTCTATCGAAAATCCTTTGAAAATACTAAGAAATGTCAATGACAATACCAATCAAAGTGTTCTCGTTATTACAATCTTTTGATAATATGACCACTGACAGAATATATAAAATGATATCCAAAGAGTAAATAACACATTTATTAATATACCTATGTAGTCTTTATTGCATTGGCATCATGTTATCATTTTAATAACATGTACATCGTCTCGATAATCCCACAAAACTTATCCAATACAACAGTTGTTTTTTTATTTATTTCAGGCGCTCTGAGGGATTTTACAGGAAACTATGTTGCATCATGCCATTACCTTGGCACAAGTTTTTATATTTCAGCATTTCTTCTCATGCTTAAACCTCTCGTCACAAAAGAAAAGAAAACATCAGTAACGAATCAAATCAAATAATATATACCTCTATCTTATTGCCAATATTCATTTAAGGATGTTCGCTCCTCAGTCACATTTACAAAATTCAAATAACCTTAAATCATAATGTTCTTATATAATAAACCAAAATGAAGTAGGAATTTATCAATTTTGATGATTTCTGACTATATATTCATTAAATTTATGACTATTTTCATTTTGAAATAATTCACAATTTTGCTGACTCAGCAATCTATTTGTAACTATTATTTGAGCAAGTTCTATTATCTGTTTTTCTTAGAAAATAGATGTTGTTGAAAGAATATGATTTGTATGAATGCGTTCAGGTATATTTTAAGATAATGAGTGGGAGAAAGCATGTTTTTAGTCCAAAAATAGCTTGAATGTTGATAATTCAATGTAAATGTTTGAACACATGATGTGCCGTAGCGGCTAAAAACCCACAGTACAATACATAATTTTTTACTTTTTTCTGGAAGAAGATTATGTTAACTGTAACATGTTTTCATATAAAAAAAAGTTTAATACAGGAACTAATTAAACTAAATAAAATCCGAAAAGGTCATCATTTTCCCATAGACCTATATGTTAAAAACTCTGACTGACAGATGGATCTTTGTCTTAAAATATCTCGAAAAAAACACACTAACCCCAATTTTTTGGGGTGGATATTTCAGGCAAATACACTAAACCTTTGAAAAAAACAAGTCAGAAAAAAAGTTTAATACTTTAAATTTGAGGAACGGACATCCTTAAGACATCTCTTTATTTCTTCTCTGAGTGTTAAAATTGATTTTATTGAAAGTTAACAATGATTTGATGTGAATAATTCGATGCATGCTCTACGTGTGAATCATCAGGTCAGGATAACATGATAGCGTCGTTAGCAACATGACTACATTGATACCTCTAACTGTAATGCCACTTACCCGCAGATGATTTGGACAGAAATGGTTCAAAGACGTTCAAATGCCAGCCCTATTAAACTCGACCGTCTTCAGGGTAATACCCGTTTCAAACATGACCCTACAGGGATATGAACTAGTCTCAACAAAGGGTTTTGTCTCCACAACGTTCTGAGAGAGTTTCTTAAGTCGCATATTCTGATGTGGGTTCAGCTAGCCGATCGTAAGTTCTCCGACAAAGGCCTTCAGTGCCAGTAGCTACGATATAGAAAGTTCTTAGACCAATTTATTTTTCATGATCGCCGCCATCTTTCTTGTACACGACATAAGGTGATCGGCCTACTTATCGCTGGTATTTTTCTGCACTTACTGGTAACAAAACATGCCCTAAAAAGATCCCTATGGAAAGAGTTAGTATCTCGTTAGAGTCATTATTTTGAAAGTTTGGTGAATATGGTCGATTTGAAAAAGGCCAGATGTATTGAATTATAAAAATTGAAAAAATTATATGTTTCAATAACTTTAATGCCAATAGCCAATAAGATTGTTTTCTCTTCGTCTCATAGCTTGTAAATGTTCCTAATATTAACAGTTACTGGTGTATTTTTCTTAAAAGGAAACATACAACGTCACTTTACATGGTATTTCTAATATATTAACGATGGAGTTGTTGTTTTTCAACAATTCTGGGACCTAGCTGTTCCTCTCCATTGTAATCGATCGTCTTATTTCAATATAATTTTAATTCAAATATTGAGAACGTTATATCAAAGGGTCATATCCACAGTGTATTTTTCGTAGAACGAAGGTGAAATTCAAAATCATACTTTGATCTTTATCAAATCGGATCCTTAACAACATATTATAAAAAGACCATGGGTATATTACGAAAGTACCAGAAAAAAATCATTGCAAGTTTCTGGTCATAATAAATTATTAATGAGCCACTCAGTTATTCATGTGTGGAAACATTTTTCTCTTCTTCCAGAGCTACCATTTCAGTTACAAATAGGAATGCAATGACGTCTGTTTGTTTACAAAACACGCAATTGAACCCGACCCTCGACCAATGTAAAAGCCAAACTGCAAATCTAATTTGATTTCCAAATTATGTTGGAATTGCAAAATAAATTGTGCATTTGAGAAACAACATATATTGTTTTAATTATAACAAAGAAAAAACACAATAAAATATACTGATAACGTGTATTGTCATATAATTTTTCACATACACATTGGTTCATGCCAAATGTATTACATGCGGACGGTAAAAACATCTCGGTACCCAACCGATCACCTGTACTCTTAGAGGAGGGAATAAGTATAAAGCAAAAACAACTGGCAACCGTTTCTGTATTAACACATTTTAGTCATTTGAGGTTGAGAGAAATACGTTCGCATAGCTTTACTGATCACTTTACGTATCATCACTTTTTAAAAATGCTTCTTTGGATAAAAACAAAATCGAAACATTTATTTTCGTTTTAGTGGGACCACTTTATTTATCTTAATACCGTGCTAAAGTTCACTTAACGCAAACATCTTTATACACATTTAAATCGGTAGATGCCATGAAGAGGGCCGGATGATTCCGCACTTGCAAACACAGTGACGTGTTCATTCTTCCCAGGAGTTGTGAAAGTCATAACAAATTCAGAATCGTCACCTTGTGTAAACAAGATCTTGTTCACCATCATGCGCATGGCAAGATCTGACGTCACTCTTATTCTGACGTCTTGATTGGCTGGAAGATTACCACAAAGAGGCTCCAAGAGAACGCATGCGTACTCATCAGCCTTTTGATGGGTTTCGGGAAATGGTTTCAGGCCTCTGATATTTGTAGGATTTTCCAGAAGGAAGTCCCCAATATGGTTATGTGGGGCTGAAGTATCCTCATTTACTTGTCTTGCATAAATCTTGAGACAATAAAATCCGGCAATAGGGAGCCTGACAAGGATATGCAATGTGTCCAGTTCAATATAAGAAAAGCCGTGCCGGTTGATGTCTGGAATATCTTCTTCAGCATGGGAGAGCTTGAAGGAAACCGATATCGACGGATCCACGGGTAGTTTTAAATGAATCTCCCCGTCTTTTGCAGGTATCAAGTTGTATTTGAGTATCCTTGAGTCAAATCCATGTTCTGTCGCTTCTCGCTTTGCGCCCCAAGGACCAAAATGAACTGGATACTTTCTCAAGTCTTCCGTTTTTTCCGTGCAATTCAACAAAAACTGTCCAATGAAGTCGTCATTTGGGTGTTCAGAAATTGCAAGATTCCTTGCAAAAACCTGCAGCTTATAATAACCTATGAAAGGCAGTCGTGCCACCATGTATAGAACATCTCCCTCAATGTAGCACATCTTCAAACGATTCATATCTCCACGGAACATTCCAGCGTGTTCAACCTTGAATGAAATCCTGATTTTCGGATTGACTTTGAACTTCATGACGACTTTCCCATCTACTGTGGACACTTCGTCGCCATGGTGGGATGACGACAGTATGCCATAATGAACAGGGTCTTCTCTTATGCCCCATATTCCCTGATGTTTTGGATATGGTTTTGTGTCATGATGGGCATCTCGACTTTTGATAAGAATGTCACCTACATAGTCATGGGTTTCGGATAATGTTTGCAGATTTCTTGCGAAAATTCGAAATCTGAAATAACCAGGTATTGGGAACCGAAACTTCACATTCAGAGTTTCATCTTTAATGAAGGCCATAATGAACTGTCCAAGATCGGTTCGTTTGTCCTCGGCATGCTGCATATGGAAGGAGAGTTGTATTTTAGGCACGACCTTCACCTTGATTTCAGTTCTTCCAGCAGTGGCAGTGAGCACATCAAGATTACCAAAATCTTTCTTGAAACCATAAATGGCTGGAGGAGCCTTCACTCCCCATGTTCCCCAGTGTTCAGGATACGGACCCACGTTCAGCATGACCGAGTTACATTTCATCACATAGACCATTAGTGATGGATGAAGCTTTTGAGCGTTGTCCGTTTTACCAAAAAGCGTAAGATCATATGTGCCAGTTCCTGGAGGTGTTATCTTAACAGAGAACAGTCCATCAGAGAGTTTTCTCAACAACACATAGTCCCTGAAATCTTCGCCTGATTCCCTCGCAACCAGATGACAAGCCATGTCGTTCAGTTTAAGCTTTGTTGTCGAGACCTGAATTTCACAAACCTTGTCAAAGTCCACTACCTGTCTGTGAGTAAGACTTCTGAATCCAAACTCAATGCCCGCTTGATTAGGACAAATGGCCTTGTCAAATTCTTCCACTGTCAATGGGTTCCCTAATAGTTGGAAACAGGAACTAATACAATAGCTCTTATCCATATACGGGAAATGTTTTATAACAAAATCCTTTGGTTCGGTAAGAAAGTAAAAATCTGTGAAGTTTTTGGTGAATCTTTTTGTAGCTTTGTTCACGGTTCCTGCTGCCCATGTAACATCAATTGGCCACCAATCTCCTTTGACGTACACAATGTTCCACGCGTGGTCAGGCTCAAGGTCAGCACTCATTTCCACCTCCGGGTCATAGTTTAAAGCCTTTGAGAACCCAGATATCTTTCTGCATGGTATCTTCACCTCTCTGTTAAGAGAAAGATAGTGAAATTAGAAGGGTTATTGTATTATTAATCAAAGAAATGGAATTCAAATGGTTTTAGGGTGGGTTTTTTTCTTCTCCAACCAAAATTAACTTTCAATACTTAAACTCGATTGATAATCTATCTCTTAGAAAATTATAGTAAAATCCCCCGAAAAATATGGGTTTACAAAAGAGCAGATTGTGTCATTTTCACACCTTCAAATGACGTCGTAGTCAAATTATACTATTGTTTTGCAAGCTGTTTTCTGTATATTAGCTGTAAATTTTATCAAAATACTCAAGGGCGATGATAATTAAAAGTTATCGAGGTCATATACTCACAGACATAGAGCCATGAAGATCGTAGAGAAGCCTGCACACACAGCTGTTTTCCTCTTCAACACTGACGCAGCGTCCTGTGAACCTATCTTCCGGTTCTTGGTGAACACGTTAGTGTCATACCTGGATATAGACATAAACACCTGAATTATTCCAAGCATTGAGGTCTCGCTACTGCGGTTCTTGGAAAGGCTGGTTCCATCACTTAGGAAATCAGATGCCACATTGAACGAGATTTTAGATGTTTTATGATTGCTACTTCATCAGGTTATCAATGTTTAAATAGACCCTGTTTTAATCTAAAATTTACATTTATATACTTAACTATTTTTGTCAAGTGTAGATAAGTACTGATATAATTAAATGAAGAATCCGATGGATTGAATATACGACTATGTGGTATTACATAGCACAAGGAGAGTTTCTAAAATCTACCTTACAAGTGGGGTTCTTTTCGTAAAGCATGCAATCATTACTAAATTCCAATTCATTGACATAAAACTAACACAAAGTTACCAAACTGACATGTACTGATGATGTACTGAAGGTCAGTTCCTCCATGAACAGATACCCAGTGTACTGCTTTATCAACAGAAGTACAATCTGAATAAAGTCTCTTTGCTAGGGCAACACCATACGTTTCTTAATAAGACCACAAGAATCACATTTTAGGTCTTTCATTATGTGAGATTCGTACTTATAATTTTAAAAGATATAGACCGGCACTGGGTTATCGGCCATCGGTACTCTTGAGGAAGAGCAGCGTGATTCTTACCTGATATACTCGGCAACCCATTTGAAGATGGCTCTGACCTTCTCCAGCTCGTTCTTTGCTGGGTGACAAAGATATTTAGCCAGGAGGTTTACCATCTCCGTAAAAATATCTGGCACCTGTAAAACAATTGGTGTTTAATGCACCACGGATTGATAATGCTTATCAAGAGAGATAATACGATGTGTACAGAAATACGCGGAGGCCTTGTAGAGATTTTATGAGCGTGTCAAAATGAGCTAAATCCAATCTCATCGAAATCAAATCAAAACTGCTAAACATAACTCGTGGGGAAATAGTATATTCTCAGATTTTAATGAGATTTGGTTTGATCAGGCTTGCTTCATTCGGGCACAAAAAGTAAATATTGTCAAAGGATACGGTTGACAGTAACTGAATTTATAATTTTGTTGTGATCATAAGTTCAGATATCATTTTTGCCTAACGACGATTGTTAAAGTGCTAGCTAGTTCCCTTTTCTCCATGAATTCGTCTTCTCCGTCAAATTGAAATAGAATTGGTAATAAAGACATTATTACACTCGGAATTGTGTCATTTGACTTTTACGAAACTCGAAACCTTTTTCGGTACATCAATTTTAGCTTTTCTTTTAAGCTAAAGGTGAGAGTGCAGTGCGAAGTTCTACAGTACATAAAACACATTTTTAGACTTGAAGTCAAGTAATTCAAACTTACAAATCTTAACAAGGCATTTCCCCTGTTTCACTAAAAGCATCGGTACATCAAAACTCATAGCCGACAAGTATTTTTTTATATTTTTCATCTATAAACGTTTTTTTCCCCATTTACAAATGCATGTAAACACTGTTAAGCAATTTTTATTTTCAAATTCGAGCAACAACAATATTCAATTCTTAAATCAACCCGTGTGTACACTTACATTCAAGGCGTGCGTATCTGCAACTGTTAGATCTATCCCCCCGAGCATGTGGTCTCTGGTCTGTCGAGGGGGTCTTATTGGAGGATCGGGGTCATACTCAGTTTCATCAGACCCGGCCTGCACATTGTCTAGAAGGTCATCGATATTCGTCTCGTTTATCAATCTCCTTCCTATTGGTGCAAGGAAGGGCTTTTTAGGTTGGTTGAATATATCATCAGCTTCGTTAGAGAAAAGTTTCTTTGGCTCGTTGGTGAAAAGTTTGTTAGAATGAACCTCAAATGCCGGTTTGATTTGGTTGGGACGGTGAACATGGACTGCCCTTACAGGCGATGACTTGGATTGTCCACAGCCCATGGTTTATAAAGTCTAAGTCATCCCTGAAATGGAAATAAAAGGTTTATAAAGTCTTAGTCATCCCTGAAATGGATACATGATTGATAGGTTTAAAGCAACATCCGACGTTCCTTTTCCTTAATGCAGAAACTGTCAATCGTCAAAATCAAGCTTGAGGGAGTTACCATATCCTATGAATATGAAATTATTCATCTTATATTGTCAGAAAAGAGCTGTTAATATGGTCAATATTCAAATTCTCGTACAGCTGTTCCATTTTAAACAGAAAAAACATGTTCATTATGTTCATATGTTTGTGATATCCCTTTAAGAGTTAGGGTGTCTTAACCTTTTAATAGTCATGCAGCATGGATAAAGCATTCCATCATTAGGAATCGTAATAGGTAACTATGCCGTGATATATTTAAAATTGATTACACACAATTACCAATAGTAGCTTTAAACAATAGAATGAGGCAACTGACAATGATTAAGATGAATTTTTATAGATTCCAATAAGGTATTGTACATAAATAAAAATGCAAGAAGCCTTCGATTCATGTATTCATATTTTCCCTTTTGCAGCTTTTTACGTACTGATGTCTATATCCCTCGTGTTGTGTTACCATTTGTCGGTAAATATTTCCTTTTGATAAAATGGTTGGTTTCATGTTCTTACACTAACACATACATACCCATGAAGAAGAGAAGGTAAAGCCAGTTGAACAAGTGATTTCACATTTCTGTTTTATTTCAACTCAGTGATGAAAATAATAAGACACAAATTATTAATCTTAACTCTCGTAAAATAAACTGACAGAAAATCAGAAGAATTACTTATTTAATTACTTATTATATAGATAAATTTTATTAAGACAATGTTTTGTTAAAAGGATCCGTGCGACTAGTATATATGTATACGATATATATAACTCCCGTCTTTGCTTTCAAGTTCATCCAAAAGAATTTTCTGTAAAAGGTTAAATATTTGTCCGAAAATTCAATTTTGGAAAATAACACTGATTGTAACTCTCCTTTTATAAGAGTTTGAATGTCTTACCTCGCACAAAGAATATAACCATTCCCCGTACACAGAATGTCACACCTTCCTACACAGCGTGCAACGTCATCGCAATAATTCCCTCAGCAATATGTTAAGCTTTGAACCAAACGGATTAACATTGCTTAGAGACAGAGTAGATTAGGCAACAAAGTCCGGATTTGATTAACATGGCTTTTCGTTTATGATTACGTAGTTCCCTTTTGATCGTGGTTGTTTTTTCATGAACAAATAAGCGTCATCTCAAGGTTGATTTCCAGCTTAACGTACGTAACATCAAAGGGTGTGGCGCTCTTGCCCATTCTTTATGATTTATGAAAAGAATTTTCGAAACATTAGACAAACAAAAGACAAGACTTTTAACATTGTTTGATATTTATAATGGTTTAGAAAAAACTTTAAAGATCCACTCCGTGAGTTGTTGGAGTCATATATGCCAAACTTTATCAATGGTGTCATTTGATCGCGAAGTATCGACTGTTTGCAACATTTTAAACATTTTAAAGCTTATGGTTTTTTTACAATGACAATATGAAGGTAGAACGTCGCAATTATGATGAAGCACCAGAGAGTGGCGTGCGTCAAATAGTCAAACGAAATTTTGGAGACTTATCTAGAACAGCCAGGAGGGTAGTTATAGGAGTTGATAGTGTTTGTTATGTTATATAACTTGTATCCATCTTTATTAGACGTGATATCTACACCTCTGTGCATTTATAAGTCTGTTTTTAGATTTTCATGGTAAACCAATATTTGTCTTTTGGTCATGTAAATATCAAATGTTTTGATTTTATATATCACCACATATGACATTTGTGTTCGTATCGAATGTAAATAATATAAAATCACAAAGTGGCTCTTTAAGGAGAGTTACTAAAATAACCATAGTGCAAAGTTGAAGGATGGGAGGTAAAGTTAACCTTAGTAGAGGTGTGATGGATGGATGGATGGATGATAGATAAATTAAATAGATATATAGATATATAGATAAATAAATAAAAAGATGGATAGATAGATCAACAATTTCAGGAATGACTGAAATATAAATAGATACATAAATGAATGAATTATTAAAATGAATGAATCAATGAATAATTCAATGAGTGAATAACAAGTTACATTTAGTCAACATTTATATAGTACATACTTTTGGGGAATAAACAAGAATTTCTATACAAAAGAAATTATTGAGTGGGACAAGTTAATTGATACATTATTAAAGATATCAAAGAGTGAAAAATAGTTTAACCTGTTTGTGCGAAATAGAATAGTCCGGGGCTAGATCTTATGTCGGACTTGATTTCCTGCAGACGTTTCTGTCATTGATAAATTAAGATATAGAGTTACTTCCCTTTGATGAAATGGCGTGTGGTTTGTTTTCATGAAATATCAACAGCATTTTAATCCCAATTTAGCAGATTTGGTGCATCGGTAACTGGTTTATGTTTTGTCCATACAAAGGAAATTTAAGTAAATGTGTAAATGAAGGCTTTCCCATTTACAGTCAGTCACAAATTACAAGGAAAAGGGAGAAAATAATTTTGTCATGAATTATTTAAAGGACTTTTTTACTATTTTCATGGAGCGTCAGATAACAGTTAACAGCTGTCAGAATAAAACAAGATAGTTGTGTTATTTCAATAATTGTGAAAGAAATTGTCCATAGACAAATACACTACCTGGCCAATAATAACTCATTGTATATGAATTTATTAATATATCAAGAATCATTATTTTCAATAAATAGTTTTTATTTTAACATAGTTTCAAAGTTATCGATAAGATTAAATATCATCTCAGCTCTTAATACATAATTTCCTTTTGATAACCACATTATTATTAAGAAAACTCCAGCTTTTTATAAGTCTCATGAACAGCAAGTTACAAAGTTGTCAGAATCATTATGGCAGTCTTATCTGCAGTAGAGAACTGTTCTACACGCAGTCAGGTTTGGGTGCAATGCTACACTGAAATTCAGCGCAGTACCACCCATGGTTCGCTAGTTCCAGCCGATGCTCGCAGGTTTCACCGCAATGCATAGCCACAATGGTGTTGCGGGCTTTCACCCTGCAATAATACTAGCAGCCGCGATATAAGTGAAATAATCTTGAAAGCAGCTTTTAACACCAACTCGCCTCACCTCACCTCATTATGGCAGTCAGTATGGGACAGAACTTTCAATAAATTATGTTTACATAGTTGTCGGATAAAGCTACCCACCTGAGAGATACATGTTTATTCTTTCGAGAAAATACTGTATATGGGATAAATACCATGTCATTGTTAAAGTTTAGAGCTTCTGATAATATTATTGTAAATTAATATACATGTTGAAATTTGTGTCGGTGACACTGAAAGTTTTAAATTGATATTCCCTATTCCCATAGTTCGGCATGTGTAGGCTGAAGACACGCAGGCAAGGATTGAAGACACCTTACATTTTTATGAAGTTTACTTAAGGACTAACAGATAGCTGGTCAATATTTTAGTTTCCATTGACAATGTTTGCTATGTTTGCTTGAAATTGTGACAGTTTTTACCAATACATAAATGAATGTCAGTCTTTTGTGTGACTAGTCCATATTTAAGTCCTTTTTACCTTTTAAAAAATGCATGATATTTTCCAAATTGCCTAAGGATGCAAAGACATCAATATTACAAGCTAACACTCATCCTTATTTACTAGTTTACGCTTTGTGCTAGTGCGTATATCTTTACCCTCCGTGTATCTTTACCTTAGTGTATCTTTACCTTCGTGTATCTTTACCTTCGTGTATCTTTACCCTCCGTGTATCTTTACCGTTGTGTATCTTTACCTTCGTGTATCTTTACCCTCTGTGAATCTTTACCCTCCGTGTATCCTTACCTTCGTGTATCCTTACCTTCTTGTATCTTTACCCTCAGTGTATCTTTACCCTCTGTGAATCTTTACCTCCGTGTATCTTTACCTTCGTGTATCTTTACCTTCGTGTATCTTTACCTTCGTGTATCTTTATCCTTCACAGCTGTACATGTGTTATTAATCAGCTGTCATTTGAAAAAAATCAACGCTTAAAAGTGAAATATGTAAATGTAGCTGTGGCAGAGTCAATGATTTGAATTGTATATAATTCTATTAATAAATGGTTAGATTGACTTTATATAATGAGAAAGTATTTCTCATCAAAAGATAACAAACAATTATGTACACTTCACATGTTTATCAATAAAATTATATACAAACCAAATTATTGACTCTGCCACAAGATTATTTTCTAGCTGAGTAAAAAGTGAAAATTTTATTTATTTTATTTTATTTCTTCCCAATTAAGTATAAGTATTTATGCAACTGCTAATTAACTTCTATGAAACTTCCCTGGTGATGACTGATTCTCGGCCATATACAGTGCCTTGGCACGATCAGTGACACTACGCTTACATGGAAAAACAACATACATTCTCTTTATAGTAAATGGCAACAACTCCTTCATTATATTTGCAAACTGTGGTATTATAATCTTTCTCAGTTTGTTTTGTTTTCATTCACAGTACATATGATAATTTTTTTGAAAGGACAGTCATATCTTTTATGGAAGCAAAATTCAAGAGGACATTTCTGTTTATATGAGTATGTTATTTGTACATGATTGTGCCACAACCCAGTTGGAACATGTCAATGAAGGTAACATTTTTGTTAGGTTAGATTTGACACCTAGGCAAATGAGAGAGCACACTCAGTGAAATAAAACAAGAACAAGAAGTGAAGCAATTTATCGGCAATATAAGCGTGAAAAACCTTATCATGGCATTACAAGGCATTGTTGATTAGTTTTATGAATGATTTGTAAATGTCTGGATATTGTATCCAAAGATGTAGTTTTTATCTATAATGTAAAATTAGTTAAAGACTGCACTTTGTTTCATGTAATATCCCTCCAAATTGTAACAGATAGGCCATAATCCTTAAGTGCTTGTTTAAGTCTTTCGGTCAAGACCAAAGCAAAATTTAAAATTGAAATCCTCTGTGATCTATAATGATAAAGAATTGTCCATTTTTTATTGGGGATCTACTTCTTATCATATTATAAGTCATATTATACTGTGTTTTAAGGAGGAGGAGTTACGATGAACAGGAGGTGATGAAGCTCCCCGAGTGAGGAGTTGACGATGGATCACGCGGTTGCGTCATCATCGGCAACAGGTGGGGCTGCTGCACCAGCAGCGGTACACAGGAAGTGTGAACCTGTCAATGGTAAGTTCTGTCAAGGGTTAAGATTAGCACCTATATTGTTGTTCCTAGAGGGTGTCCAGAGGAAAGTTTCTCACCCTTGTTGCTTAGTGTCCATAACATTTTGAGAAGTAGGATACCATTGCCAAGAGTCCCATATGCTCAGAAAAGACCAAAATGATACCCTTAAATGAACACCTAGGAAAAACACTGTATTTTTAGAAAACATACAGTCCCTTTATGGCTGAAAGTTTAAATACTCATATGGTTTCTCATTTGACTGTGGAGATCAGTGGGAGCCACAGAAAAGGTAGGGAAAAGCTGAAGGCCTAATTAAGCGAGTCATTTGGGCTGGGAAGATGGTGAATGTCATGCTGGTTTTTTTTAGATCAAGGATATCCTTGTACCACCTTTATGTCATGTCTCAAGAAATTATTCATGTTTCATATAAGTCTGTTTTATGATGAATTATGCTCAGCATTGACAGCATCCTACTAAGGGATATACTTATTTGCAACGTCTTACAATATTCTAATTGTCCTCACAGGATTTGCCTTGAATCCCTTATTGATGACAAGCAATCTCATTGAAATAAGAGGGAACATATCACTCCTGACTTACTGTTATTATGATGAATATCAAATGTTGCATTTTTGGCCTTGGTAATGATGAACTTAGGTCACACTAAGCACAACCCTTTGGAGGTACTCAGATCAGAAACAAGTAGGAGTGATAGTGGTATCTGATTTCAATGAGATTGAAACATCAGCCAATTACACGACTTCAAGCAGTATTGGTTGTGCCATGAGACACCATATTGTCAGTATTATTGCAAAGAAAGAAGTGAATCTTATTGACAAATCTTAATCAGGATGTTCAAATGGTTTATTCAAATATTGTCTATATTTTATGTGAACTTTTAAAAAGTGATTATTATCAATAGAATGAGTATGAAATATCCTTTAAATAACATTTAGTTTAGGCCTAGAACTTTTAAGATTGATAAGATCATTATTATGAACTTGATAGATAACACCCGTGAATTAAATTTCCAATAAATATCCTTGATGGACATTCCTTTAATGAGATATAATTGTGTTTCAGTACAAGTGAAAGAGGATGGTTTCTGTAAGATCTACTACAAAGTGAAAGGAATCGGAAATTCCTCACAGGTGTCCTGGGAATTTGAGGAAAGAGATGGGTAGGTTGTTGAACAATGTATTTATCAATTCCATCGACAAGAGCATCTGAGTGGGGCCTAAAACCCATTTCATCTATTAGAATAGATTTACAGTACACATTGTCTTTCTTTCAAGGCCTTGATTTTCCGAAACCTTAAAAAAACTTTCTTAATGGCTTTTTGGACAATCATAGCAATAAAGGACTGCTAAGAGGTTAGTTCAGTATTTACTGTGTGTGTCTTTTGACTTTTGTGAAATGAGTAGTAAGCCTGAAAAGCTCGATGGTTTTATGGCATTGCGTCTGCTGTCTGCTTGCTGACTGTAAACTTTTCACTATTTCATCTTCTTCTCCAGAACCATTGGAAATCTTGAATCTTGTGTACAGACTCATTTGACTAATGAGGTGTCTAAATTATAGATTTGGTGACCCTGTGACCCCTATCAAGGGCCTTAGGGGCCACTCCCTCAAAGTCTGTATTATTTTTCTCCAGAAGGAAGAGGCCTAGAATGCTAAAACCTTGTGTACAGACTCCTTAGCTGATGGGGATTACATTTCATAGATTTGGTAACCCGTGATCTTTAACAAGCTCCACAGGGACCACACCCTAAATACCAATTTTCATCTTCTTCTCCAGAAACAGGAGGCGCTGAAACCTATTGTACAGACTCCTTAGCTGATGGGGGTTCTAATTCATAGATTTATAGATATATCATTGATCCGTTTCATCATGTCATAAGTCAAACGTGATAAAAACAATTTTCTAACATCTTCAACAAGTGCTGACATAATGATATGCTCATGGCTTCATGTTATTGTTAAAGCTGCGGGCTAATTCTGGGGGGAAATCCATCTAAATTCAATCAGATATAATTTAAAATATAGTCATCTAATAAATAGAAAATTTGTCTTATATCAACAAATGAAATGGTTATTTCATCCTGTGAGGCAGAAAATTTAAATATGATTACTGCGCACTCGTGAAAATCTTCTACCCTACTCAATGAAATAAAAATAATATTTTCCAAGAAAAGGCAAAATTTCCTCTAATTAACTATGGATGAAAAACCTTTCTCAGTTCAAGCATGCATTTAAGTAGTCACAACATTTGGATAATTATTCATTGACTATATGACTTTCTGATTTATATAATTTCATGTGTTGATAAACAAAAGTTTTTTTTACAGTGCCTTCCATGCAGTATTTGAGGCAACAGTTAATGGCAAGGCCTACTACAACGAGTCGCTGCCCATTCCTGCTGATGTGAAAGGCCTTATAAGTGTTGATAACAAGGGAGTGAAAAAAGATTATTACAAAGTGAAAATAACCAAAAAGGGCCAATTCAAAATTGGTAGCTACTTTTCACAGAAAATGGGTTAAAGGTTTAAAAGTGGTATGTGAGGTCACCATAATTGGATGTTTCTTGACACAACTTGTAAAACTGATTCAAGTATTTTCCATTTTATACTCAGGACATTTGCCTGAAGTATTTACACAGGGAAATTTTACTTTTGATGTAAAAGTAAGAACATTCATGAAAAGTAAATCACCATATCGTTGTGCAATATCAGTGCTTATCAAGTCACGACATATTTTAAACTCAATATTTGTTATAAACACACAATATTGATGCTTTTTGGAAGTCAACACCCTGCAAATGTTACCGTTATTTGTATTTATTTATCTCATATATACTACATATGAATACTCATAATCAGCCCCTTTATTCAGAATAAGTTGTTGGAGTTACATACTGTAAAATCATTATATTTCACAGGAATGTTTGTTTCGTTCATTAATGATGAGCCACTCGCTATCACAATTGTGTTAGCCGATATGCACGTTGTTTGTTGTGCAAACACAGTCATCACAAGTCATGCTCTCGGTTCGATGGGCTTTGTAGACATCAAAAATGCACAGAGCTTTCTGGTTATCTGATAGGCCATGCTTATCATGTATCGAGGTCACCCTCGGGTCAAGGACTTTGTCAACAAAACGTAAAATGGACGTAGCAATTACATCAGAACCGACAGGTATTTACTACTAGTCTCACTGTAATCTTTTCTGCGCGGTGCATGTAGTTTTGTTCACCAAATTTTTGCTATTGCTAAGTCGATATGCGCGAAAATTAAACCCCGCAAATCAGTCATCTTTTATGTTTGCGCATAAAATAACACCCCACGAAAATAAATGATTTTACAGTATCCAAATTTACCAATGGTGTCATTTACTCAAGAAATACTGACTTTTTGTGAAAAGTATCAATTTAAACAAAGAATGTAGCTCAGTTGGTAGATTATCCCACATCACCCAGTAGGCCAGGGTTGGATTCATCGTTGCGTCATACCAAAACACTTTAATGTTAAGGTTAAACTTAAAAAATTGGAGTTGTTGCTTCCTTGCTTGACACTCAGCATTGTAAGGAAAGAACAACACTGGAAGTGTCACTGCACTGTGGCTGCCAGATGCAAAATGCACACAATGACCTTCCAATGTACAGATTATTATGGACAAGGAAGAGATATTATTACTAGCATTACTATAAGTGGTTCAGTACAGTTTCAAAATAAAGGTATAATGCTTGTTTGTTGATTGAAAACTGGACACTTGCCAGTTACTCTAACACTATTTTGGGAACTGATCCACAACTTGAAGGGTACATTTGTGTTGATACTGTTTGATAGGTTATGTTAGTTGTTTTTATGTAAATAAAATGTGTGATTTCCTCTTCTGCTCATATGTGAGGCTGTTGTACAATTTAAAAATTTTTGTTGGGCATTTAAAGAGTAAAATGTGAGATAATTTCAGTTTTTATCGGCATGAATTTTGTGTATGGTATTTTGTCACATGTCAGAGCCTAATAGATTGTCATGAAAATCAAGGAATGACATTGCAGCCGTTTCATGTTTTATGGCTCCCTCTCATAAAATTATAAGCCATTGCCATTGTTCCTTTGTGTCTTGATATGTTACTCAGTTTAATAAAAACTCTGTAAATGGTGTATTAGCATTATGAAAGCTTCTGAAAAGGACTATTGTATCTCCACGGTACCAAAACAATTTCATCTTCTCAATCAGGTTGTTTATTTAGAAATTGTTTTATGGCAAGACTCAAAGGGAGGTATTTGAGTACAAGTTTTCCTGTGGATGATTCTCAGGAGTGAAGAGTATTGGCACATAGAGTCCAAGAGTCTGAAGATTTAAGGGATTGGATAACACTTGAATTACTTAGTAAGAATGCATTTTTTTGGTTAGAGTGGAGCAATCCCTATCAGAAATAAGGAGTTGTCTCCCTTTCCCTCTTATTTAATAATAAAGAGTCATATATTATAGAGTCAACCCAAGAATTTCATGTCATGTTGTTTGGCATTGATAGGACTCTTAATAATATATATATGATGATAAATTCAAAACATCTCACAAATTCATCCCCTTATGACAAGAGTATCATAACTTCTCATTTCAATGAAATATATATAACAGCCTTGTATATGTACAAAGGGAGAATCACATGTTTAATTTTCACAGATACTAGTATATGACAAATAAAACATAATTAACTCCTAATCAATCTAAGGATGGTCCAGTCGGGGTTTGAAGTTTACACTATGTGACACCAACAACTCATGGGCTGTCTCTATAATGCTTGTCTATATCACTTGTTATTGAAACATTATGGTCGTTAGCCCATAGCCCTATTTGGAGATTCTTGGTTATTATTAAGCAATGACAAATACTTCTCATTCTCTAAACACAGTTACATACAAGGCAATAATTTACCTTTTTCATTTTCATTACATTGTGCCTTTACCCTATGAAACTTTAAAGTTGTTGTTTTATGTGTTGTCATAATGTCACTGACAGCTATATTTTTATTACTCAATGTATTGATATGCATATATTCAGCAATAAGACGTAGTCAGGGTACATTGTGGTCCACATGTCTAAATAACAGTCTTATGAAAACAAGGCAAAAGTGGGCATCTAAAATCGAAGAATTAATTGAAAACTATGTCACCTGGAAATTTTAAATATTTAAGTTCTTTTACAAAATATACTAATTTCACGACTTTGTTTTGTTTCTGGGACATAACTTAAAAACTGGAAAAGACTTTGATACTATAGATTTATAATGGATTTTAGGAATGTGAGGATGTTGTGCCATAAGGGGTCAAAACTCCAAGGTGCCATCCAATTTTATAACTACAAATTGTCCCTGTGTGTTAACCCATGAATGTCTAAATATCATTTTTGTATTTCTAAAATGAGCATTATTCATTGATATGATTAACTACATCTATCCTCATTTAACTAAATGTTATGTGAAAGGGATCTTACTACCATCAGGGGTATGTGAGCTCTGCTAGCTTTTGCCTTGATGTTATGTATATGTATATGACACTCAACCTTTGACTGTCTAAGCAAAATATTTCGTGGCTGAATTGAAATCCTCTAGATAATGAGAATCCATGAAATATGGGTTTTTTCAACTATGCTTTAAATCAAAGTTTAATGGGTTCTCTTGTTACTTCATTGCTTTATAGAATCTCAACAGATGTAGCATTTGTTTCTCATTACTCAGTTATCAAGAAAACTTTTTATTAATTGATTTCCATTCACCATTTTGTCAACACTCATTGTCTTAAATTTGTATACCAACAGTTTTTGATGTGATGGATTTATCTGGGGGTCCAAAACCCCCTTTAAGAATTGTATTAAAAAGTTGACCTGAAAAAAGTTGACCCCCTGAAGGGAACTGGTTTTACCGCCCCCAAGGTTCAGCCAGTGGTAAGTCACACAAGATTAATTTTTAAAAAACCACTTTATTATGTATGTGTCATATATACAAGCCTGCCTTTCATTTTGGGTTTATTGTTGTTTAGCATCTTTAAGAGACATATTTACAACTTCATTTGTACTTGAACAAAAATTTTTTAATGAAAAACATTTTCACTTACCAGTATGTGAGTATGGTTCATTGAAGTACTTTCATTCATACATATTGATGTGTGCATGTATTTTTCACTGAAATAAATGTGTGTTTTACAAAAGTTTTTCATTCTTTGATTATGTCAGACACAAAGGGGACCCCCTGCCACTTGGCTATAATATTTAAATTTTCGGCCACCTCTCTCATAAAACTACAATTAATACAAGCATTAAAGGCTTGGATCCAAACCTCCAAAAATTCCATGGGTTTCTTATCTTTGTCGTCTGTACTGTGATTGGTTTATTCTATGAATAGAAGATATAATCAGTGTTTGACTGACAGGGCAGTAATGGCTTTTTTCTGATGCCTGGGGGAGCTCAGCAGGGTCAAAGGTCACAAAACTTGATTACATCTTGTGGCTGTTAGTAGTCAATTTAGTTTCAGTACATATTTATCAGGAATAAACCCATCAGTACTTGTATCGCGCATTTCACCATGCCACAGTATGGTCAAAGCACACATATAATAATGATTGAAGGACAAGTTTCCGCCAAGTACTGAAATGAGAACTTGAAAAAATGAGATATTTAGTTTTAGAATTAACTATACACTTAACACATATCAGTATTTGTTCACATTTTGTGAGAACGTTTGAAACATACATAGTCTTTGGGTGTATTAGAAGTGAATATTTTACTTTTGTTAACAACAGTTATACAAAATTGTCTAAATCCAATTCTTGTCAAAATATTCTTTTTAAGTTTACTCATTAGTCTCTATAGCTTAACTCCACAAGCATAGCTAATTATTTGGGGGACATATGGGATGGGGGATATTTTGATTTCCTAGTCAGCCTTTGAAGGCAGTGAAATTTGACACTGTGAATGGATCTTTTCCTTCACTAGCAGACTTTTGTATGGTAATGATAAGAATTTAGGCATGTTACATTTACAGAGTTATCTCAAATTTTGAAACAATGTTTAAAGAGTTAAGGACAAGTGGTTTTAATATGTAATTTCTACTTAAAAGATTTTGATTTATTCAACTTTATGTTTATATCATTTTATTCATAAAGATTACATAATGTTTATTGATAATATTTGCATATTAAATTGCCTTGCCTGAAAGATTTTTTTAAAGAATAAAACATATCTCTATAGGCCAGTTCTTCCTGTCAGTGAAAGTGAATGCTGAGCATAAGTCCAGCTATCAAATTACAGACTATGATTGTCTGCTATATATTCTCTATTGAATGAAAAAATAAAAAAACTCAAATATTGACATTCATACCATATGAAATACAGATGTTACACCAAAATAAACACAACTGTGCACCGCATATTGTTGTTATTGTATGTATAATCTATAGTCGTTTTTTTATTTCTAGAAAGTGTTTTATGTTAAGGTGATATAGGTATATAATATTGCCAATATATAGAGTTTACTGGAGTTCCCAGAGTCTATACTTTGGCATAGAAACAGACGCCATTGATCTTACAAGTACTTGGCTAAATAACAGTTTATTTACATAAAGTGTGTACATATCAAATATTGTATAAACCGTCTGCAAATGAAGAAACATGGACGGCTATTGCATGGTCTGAATGAGTGTTATTCGCTTTGCATTGATTTAATCAATGTGTATTTAAGGTTGATCTACAAACTAAAAAAGACAGAAAATATTATACCTTTTCTTAACATCTGCTTTTGGTTGCGTCACAGTCGAGACAACATAAACATAAAGCGTGTAGTTAATGACGTAAACACAAATGTTATGTCTTTTTTACACTTTGTATCTGTGTCATTAATACAAGGATGACATAGCATTTGTTCTTGCTTAGCATGTATAAAGACATATCTACATTTTCATTTGTATTTAAACAAACTTTTGTCATAACAAAACATTTAGAGCAGTCACTTATGCAAGTATAAAATGGATCATGGAAGTCCTTTTAACAATCACATATATTGTATTTTTTACTGAATAATAATATGTTTTTTGTCAAACAAAATTGATTCCTTGTTTATAACAAATGCTTTTGTGCATCAACAGACAACTTTCATTTGAGGTATAATACAACAAGGTTTTGAATTGATTTTTCACGGTTTTGACATTTTTTATTTTTCAAATTTCCATTTATAGTAAACGTTATTGCATTATGGCTTTACTTTACTGGTTGAAAAATTGCATCGCGATAATTCGTTGACACGTTTTACGTGAAAACTTTTATTTGACATTTTATTGTGAACAGCTTTTAAAAAATAAGGTTGGAAATAGATTTGCGTGTGTTCAGCAAACTATGTACATCTATTATTAAACTAAATTCATTGAATAACGAGAAAAAAATTTCAAATGGCCATTCCTTATATATTTGGTGAGACCATATTACCCGAGTATGGATTATTAGTAATGGTGAGAGTTATTCATACGAACATTGATGTGTCAGTGCATTCATACAGGCGTCATGAGCCGTATGTGAGATACGCATTCGGGTCAACAACAGCTAGTAAACATCAAAGTGCAAATCAAAATGTTTTCATGGTTGCAAAGGAGACCTACAATCAATTGTCAAAGTTTTTGTATGTAAGTTTGAAACGAACTATAAGTTCAACACTGTCTAAAAGAGCACCCAACGGTTGATTACGTTGTACATAAATGCCCAGGTAAGTGCACGTAGCGTAGCGAGGTTTTTAAGTGTATTGTATCTCAACTAGACGAAGTTTTTCTATTGGGCTTATCGAGTGAAGTCAATACCTAAGATTAAAATCACCTGACGCTGAGGTCACCGAACCACAATTCTCGTCACTTCCTGTAGAAGACCGCTGCGCTCTTGCAGAAGGGGGACCTTTCCATGAATGTAGGTAACTGTTAACTCCTCTCTTTTATTTCTCAATATAAAATCTCTAAGTAATAAATTCCATAATTGTTCATTTGAGCAGGTGTTTATGTCAGCTTGTTGATTGTACGATTACGCACACTCAGGCTTCACGTCTGAGCAAAAATACCGAACTAAATCTTGATTTATGAAGCTTTATTCAAGCTTCATAAGATACAATTGTTGTTGTGTAAAATATTTAAATCAACAACAACCATTCATGTATATATATAATATATGTACAATAGTGGCCGCAATTTTATTTATTGATCTAAGAATAATCCTATACATGTACATATATATGTGACAATAGTGACCGCCATTTTGTTAAAGGATCTAAAAATAACCCCACATCATCTATCTGATCTGACTATAAAATGAAAATGGCAAACCAGTTTTTTCTTAACATTTTATTTTAGAACCGAGTTTTCTAATATACTTCAGCAAATGGCTTTTTGTTTATGTTGATTCCCAGAGGATAATTAACGACTTTCCTTAGAATTACGTATCCGTTTTCATAGGTAATATACTTTTCTTTATCAAACGAGTAAATGATTGTGTATAAAACGAGCAAAACCGACTTTGTTACCATATCATTCCCAAGTTTGATACATATAAGTATTTGCATGGAAGGAAAATGATTATTCTGTTTAGTATTAGCTCATATTGATAAAGCAAAATTTTCCGCGGCTTGGTTGGCATAGTGACCGCGGTTCTTACCTGGTGACATCACAGCTAAACACTATAATGTGACGTCAATCATACAACGTATTAGAACTAGTTTAATAGACTCTTTATTATATATATATTATATATATTAAAAAGAAGAAGATGAAGTTGAATTACATTTGGCAAACGTTTTCAGCAGGTACGAATACCTGCTTCATCAGGCCGTTTAATGCAGTAACTGACACTTAATACATAATACTATGACGTCACACAGGAACTAATGACGTCATAATGAACTTGACAACAATAAATTGTATTGTAAGCAACATTATGAGTAATCTGATGAGGTAATAAAGCATTATGACATCACAGCTATTAACTTTTGTTGCGTCACACGTGCATCAGTATCACACTAGTGAAAAGCAAAAATCTGATTTCATGTTTCATAGTCAGGTCAGAAAGATATCGATGGTGATGCATATGTGATGGTGAGATATAATCTCTAAAACAGCTTTTGAACTCGACCAATTATATCTTTAGGAGTACCCACGTACTAACTCCACCCCTCTTAATGTATTTAACCCTTTTGCAGCATTAGACCCATCCTTTCCACTAAGTTTATCAACATATTTCAAGGGCCATAAGTCTGTAAATAATAATCATCTTTCAAACTCTATCAGGAAAATCACCAGGTGTACTTGTAAAAAAAATCCATTCGTCTAGATGCAAAAGTGTACCAGAAAACTTGTCTCAAGCATAAGACCTGCAATACGTACCAAGCTCAACAAGCAGAATCGGCTGTATCCCCGTAAAGTAGCAAAAGGGTAAAAATTTAATAATAGTTAAGAAGCTGTATTCATTCATAAACCCTCAATAACTTATATGCTTAGTTGAAAACATTCCAAAGCACATCATTGGTAATACAATTATCCTTCAAAAGATGATAGTTTAATATCCTTAGTTTCATTATTTTCTGCGTTAAAGTTTTAAGGTTGAACCTTGGAAACAGTATTTTGAGTTGGGTTTCCATGGACCGAGAAGGCACCACCAAACACCAAGTTTTTAATGATCAGTTTCTAAGCAACAATAAAGATTTTTTTTAAAAATTGGCTATGTTTTGGGAGCATCATTCCGAAACTACCGTGAGAAATGGACAAGAGGGAGATATCTTTGTTACTCGTAATACTTTCTAGTTGAAACTATTGAGCTTTGTTGTATGCAATGATCTTTTTCTTTTCTTTTTTGAAACAGGCAATGGAAGACGATAAAATAAGCATTGCATGTGCTTACAAATTTGATGTCTTCATTTGTTATGCTTATGAAGATAAGGAATGGGTAAATTATCTCGTGGCTTTGTTAGAATCGTCTGTATACAAACTGAAATGTTGCATCCATGAGCGAGACTTTGAAACTGGGACGTCTACGTTGGGCAACATTGGAAAGCATCTGGCAGCTTCGAAGAAGTTCATTTTAGTTATTACCAGTGCCTTCAATAAAAGCAAATGGTGCGAATATGAACGGGACCAGATTCTTGGCCTTAGTATTGAGGAAAAGGAAAGAGTGGTCATACCTGCTGTCTTAGAGGAATGCAGTTTGCCTAAAAGTATCAGCCATATCACTTATGCCCCTGTATCTATGGACTTTACAGAAAGCTGGTTCGACAAGATCACAATGGCGTTGGATGTGAAGGGTAAGATAACCCACGTCTTATTCAGAATCATGGACAATAAATGTTAACCAAGAAAGGGTGAATTGTCATTAATATGCAGAAATGAATGTTATGGATGACAACATCTTTATTCTTAATTGATCTGTCATGGACCAGAAGTTTATTTCATCGTATAGATAATGATCTCGCCTAAATAAAGAAAACCTATTGTGACGTATCTGTGTTAGTTTTTGAGGTTTTGAAATTTAGAGACTTGACCATTGAAAGTCTTTTGTACAGCTCGAAATATAGGTTTATAAGATGACCAGCTGTAATATTATTTTCATCCAGTCATTACTAATAATTTGTTGCAACCGTCACAACTACGATATTCCACCAAATCTATTTTTATGTCCACCAAATCTTGTGCTCATACCTCATTTAGTTTTCGAGATGATCAGGTTTGAAAATTGAAATCTAAGGGTTGACACAGTCGAAGTTAACAACAAACTGGACAATTTTAGAGGCGATGTCCTGGTTGATAGTTGCCAAAATGTCATGCAAAACGTTTGAGCGTTACATTAGGAAGTTTTAACACAAGATAAGTACACATAACTATAAGAAAAACCTCGGATATTGACAATGCATCTCTTTTACTGCCGTCTTGAAAGCCTAAAAAGAGGAAAATCAAAACATCTTGTAGTTAACACACAGTACATCTTTCTCTAACATCAACAATGCTGAACATTGTCGAGATAATTGCAATTTTTAAGAAACAATTTCTTTTCAGAAATTCATTGCTCAGTTTGTGCTGAAGAGGGCATGCCAAAGAAAGGATGTACTCGATGTCCCGAATGCAAGGCAAGCTTCTGTATAGAATGCGACAAGCAGCACAGTCGGATGCCAATATCCAAAACACACAAGGTAGCTCGGGCACGTGGCTACTCTGAGGCAGGGGAGATGGATGACACAGAAGGAGAATGGTCAGAGCTGCAAAACTCACAGTTCAAAGTAAAAATAATGGCTAAGGGTAAAAGCTCAGATGCTGGAGGAAAGCTTGGGAAGGACTTTCTCAAGATGTTTAATAATTTAGAAAGGAGGCTTACAAAACTAGAAGCCGAGCAAATTGTTCACTCAGATTACAAGAAGGTTACGGAGAGATCGAAACATCCTAAAGCTGAATACCTGCTATCGCCAAAAATAATGTCTCAGACCATGAGAAGACACTCTAGTCTTCCTGAGCGCTTTTTATCATAAGACATTTCAAATGAGAAGAATAATTCACGAGGGACAGATGGACCGAGATTCGATTTGGTTATTTTGTTTTTACTAAGTCAAAGTTAAGATTATTAACGATACTGACGGTATTACCGTCTTGTATAGGATGGCCGAGAGGGGCCGTTTTAATTTCGTGTTAAAAATTATAACACGAAATTGCAAACTCAAGAAAAATTAGATTAAAATATATAACCTGAATACATAATATTTTTAAAATAACTTAAAAGGTAGATTATCTGATTTTGGGAAAAGCACTTCGTGCATTGGTTGAATATACGGTGTGCACTAGTGATCGACTGAAATGACCAGTGGCAACTTAAGTGATTCATTTAAATGTATTTGAATTTGCCAATGACTTGAATTAAAATTTTCGAAATCGGCCGATAGACAACTTAAATACGGCTTTTTCGAAACACCAGCTAATTAGCACCAGTGAACAGAACTGAAAGTTAAGAGTCCTGCCACGTGATGTGATAGTAGTATTTAGTTATTTGTATTGTTCCAAGCGAAAGACAGTGTTTTAATACGATGCTACACGCAGCAGTTTCATGTTTTATGGCTCCCTCTCATAAAATTATAAGGCATTGCCATTGTTCCTTTGTGTCTTGATACGTTACTCAGTTTAATAAAAACTGTGTAAATGGTGTATTAGCATTATGGAATGAGGGTACAGTTGATGAAATGAAGGAATAAACACTTGAGTAAAATTTCACTTTTAATTTAAGCTTCTGAAAAGGACTATTTTATCTCCCCGGTACCAAAACAATTTCATCTTCTCAAATCAGGTTGTTTATTTAGAAATTGTTTTATAGCAAGACTCAAAGGCAGGTATTTGAGTACAAGTTTTCCTGTGGATGGTCCAAAGGAGTGAAGAGTATCCGCACATAGACTCCAAGAGTCTGAGGATTTAAGAGATCGGATAACAGTTAAATTCCTTAGTCAGAAATAAGTCATACCAGATAAAATCCAAAGCTAATTTTGATTCTTACTGTAGTGAATTGCATTCGTTTGGTTTGAGAGGAGCAATCCGTATCAGAAATAGGGGGTCATCTGCCTTTCCCTCTTGATTTAATGATCACAAATTCAAGAGAATCATAACTTCTTGTTTCAATTAAATCTAAATAACAGCCTTGAATATGTACAAAGGGAGAATCACATGTTTAATTTTCACAGATACCACTATATACAAAATGAAACATAATTAACTCCTAATCAATCTAATGATGGTCCAGTCGGGATTTGAAGTTTACATTATGTGACACCAACAACTCATGGGCTGTCTCTATAATGCTTTTCTATATCACTCGTTATTGAAGCATTATGATTGTAACCCATAGCCCTATTTTGAGATTCTTGGTTATTATTAAGCAATGGAAAATACTTCTCATTCTCCAAACACAGTTACATACAAGGCAATAATTTACCTTTTTCATTTTCATTACATTGTGCCTTTACCCTATGAAACTTTAAAGTTGTTGTTTTATGTGTTGTCATAATGTCACTGACAGCTATATTTTTATTATTCAATGTAATAATATGCATATATTCAGCAATATTGCCCTCATAATCTTACCCTCATTAAGACGTAGACAGGGTATATTGTGGTCCACATGTCTAAGTAACAGCCTTATGAAAACAAGGCAAAAGTGTGCATCTAAAATCAAAGAATTCATTGAAAACTATGTCACCTGAAAATTTCAAATATTTAAGTTTTTTTACAAAATATACTAATTTCACGACTGTTTTGTTTCTGGGACATAACTTAAAAACTGGAAAAGACTTTGATACTATAGATTTATAATGAATGTTAAGAATGTGAGGATGTTGTGCCATAAGGGGTCAGAACTCCAGGGTGCCATACAATATTATAACTACAAATTGTCCCTGTGTGTTAACCCATGATTGTCTAAATATCATTTTTGTATTTCTATTTTTCTATTTGTATATGAACCCTGCTCACTTTTGCCTTATTTTCATGTATATGTAGGCTATATGACACTCAACCTTTGACTGTCTTAGCAAGACATTTCGTAACTGAATTGAAATCATCTAGTTAATGAGAATCCATGAAATATGGGTTTTCTCAACTATGCTTTTAATCAAAGTTTTATGGGTTCTCTTGTTACTTCATTGCTTTGTAGAATCTCACCTGATGAAGCATTTCTTTCTCATTACTCAGTTATCAAGAAAACTTTGTATTAATTGATTTCCATACACATTTTGTCAACAATCATTGTCGTAAATTTGTATACCAACAGTTTTTGATGTTATGGATTTATGTGGGGGTCCAAAACCCCCTTTAAGATTTGTATTAAAAGTTGACCTGAAAAAAGTTGACCCCCTGAAGGGAACTGGTTTTACCGCCCCCAAGGTTCCGCCAGTGGTAAGTTACACAAGATTAATTTAAACAAAACTACTTTATTATGTATGTGTCATATATACAAGCCTGCCTTTCATTATGGGTTTATTGTTGTTTAGCATCTTTAAGAGACATATTTACAACTTCATTTGTACTTTTTTAATGAAAAACATTTTCACTTACCGGTATGAAAGTATGGTTCATTGAAGTCCTTTCATTTATACATATTGATGTGTGCATGTTATTTTCACTGAAATAAATGTGAGTTTTACAAAAGTTTTTCACTTTGATTATGTCAGATACAAAGGGGAACCCCTGCCAATTAGCTATTATATTTAAATTTTCGGTCACTTCTCTTATAAAACTACCACAGGGTGAATATACCCTGATTCCGTCAGCCGGATCCCTTACCGCTTGCCGGATCCTCACAACAATGGTATACTGGGCTCCGGATCCGGGATCCGGCCGTATACCGCCGGATCCCTTGCCGGATCCCCCCCCCCCCCCCCTACAGTAGAAAAGAATACGGGGATCCGGAGCCGGATCCCTCACCGGATCCTAGATCCGGACGGACACCACCGGATTCTCTACCGGATCCTAAGTAGATAAGAATAATAGGATCCGGAGACGGATACCATACCGGATCCTCTCCTTATAGCGATGTAGGAATGTAGTTGAGAAATATGAAGTTTGTGTAAGTTAAGTAAGCTTTTGTCAAAATGTTATCTGAAGCAACCAATACACAATGCATCTTTGACAACTTTAACATATTGTTTGCATGATATTGTCATATAAAGGCCATTTGCATTTATAAAGAGAAAGAACTGTTGAGTTCTACACTCTTAAAACATGTCTTTGTGAAAGTTTGTTAGCCAAAGGTGACAAAGTCAGGTTTAAATGATAAATGTTTTGATGATGAGATTTAAATTGACATACAATTTTCAGAAAAACAGTTTTTAATCGGAATCAGAATTCAAGGGGTCATTTCGTATTAAAATTTATTCAAAATATTTTCTGAATTAACCAATGTAAGATACACTATTCAGCACCAATTGTCACACTTGAATGCACACTCATTACACCTGTCACGTCAGTCAGTCCACATATCAACTTGCCTAATTACGGTATTACATTAGTGTATATATTGTAAATGAATTCGCTTTAGGTAATATATCATAGATCACACATAGTTTAAGCAAAACTTTATCACACAAAATTAAATGAAAAATAAATCTATTCAATTATGTCAAACATTTATTTACAAACGCACTCACACATAAATATATAAACAATCATATATACATATATACAAATCAGTATGCACCTGAGGGTAGTGTTCGTAGATATTGCATGTTTGATTTTATATAAACATATATATACAAAGTCAAGTATACACCTGCACAAAGGTAATTGCATAATTGCATGATATTTTTTCTTAACTGTGTTATGAAGTATTTCCGCTAATCGTACCCCCTATGAGGATATATTATCTTTAACGCCGAGACAGCTTCACGGTTCAACGCCTGGGCTGCTGACCACAGACGCTGCTCGCTGTAGCGAAACCAATTAGGTCAAAGCAAATCGGCGAGTGTTGAACGGAAACTGTCTAGCCTTGTACCATAAAGTCTTGATTGTTTTATTGTTTCATGAAGATCAAATGCAGGTGCTGAATGTGGATACTTTACAGGAATATAACAGGTGATATTTCACCATAGAGTTTTTATTTTGCGGTCCGATTTCATTTCATAAACATATTCAAAGATGATCATAAGAATGGGAGAGAGTGAAATTGTTTTCATTGTCTCACCAAATGCAATTGACAAGTAAACTGCGTAAGATATCGCACCTTCTATATTGGTCAAAAGGTCCTGAGAGACAATTTCTCTTACTTATACCTAAACAACAGTACTTAAAGAACAACAAAAAGTAAACACAGACACACACACTTACATATTATGATATATATAGTATATACATAACCAAATATCACTTATAAGCGTTTATCAATCTTCATGTTAGAATGTCTTTCTCAATCTACCACTACAGTGATTTGAAGGCGGCATATTGTTTATACGTAACGTTCCTCATATTTTCACATATGTTGATTTAAACAGTATTTTATTTCCATAAAACATATAATACACAACATTCAGAAAATATATATATACAAAAAGGAAAAAGGATTAGCAAACAGGCAGCTAATGCCTATATAAATGCTTCTCCTGAAACAAGCAAGAAACGATTAAGATATCAAATACATTGGTGGAAATATATATTTTCAATTATTTTACAAAACTCAAAATCATATTAAGCATTGTCTACTTTTGCATTTGGTACAGATTTAATAAAAGAGTTATAAAAACCGGTTGGTATCATTTATGAAATGATATACAGATATTGTTAGGGATTCGTTAGCACTCTGTGACAAGGATTTGTTGCCGCTCAAGATAGATTTTAATGTTATATCGTTTTTAAAAAAGTATTGATTTGATCGGAATCTATCATATAGTGGGCATTTAAAGAAGTAATGAAAAGGATCCTCCCTAATGTTTCCACAAGAACAGACGCGATTTACTGATAACCCTCTATCAAACAAATGTGAATTGAGATCGCTGCAACCGAGACGCATGCGGCAGAGAAGAATTTGACTTCGCCTTGGACCATAAGATGTATAATATTTAAATGTAGGAGATAAAGTCCTAAAACATGAAATCAAAGTTTTAAATTGTGCCAGTGAGGCTGCATTTCTAATGGTGGTATCCAGCGCGTTCCAAGCATTAACAGTTGATGGAAGAAGAAAAGAGTTATTAAAATGAGACAAACGCCCAGAAGTGCCTCGTAGATTTTCGGAATTTCGTAAATTATAACTGCTTACATCAGAAACGTTAGGTGGAACCCATATCGTCAGATATTGTGGAGTTAATCCATACACCATTTTATAGAACATACATAATTTGTGAAAGTGGCGCCTTTCCATTAACGAAGACAAGCCTGTTTCAGTATATAGTTTTTGGTGACTTGTGCCCTTAACTGCATCTGAGATGGTCCTCAGAGCGTCTAAATGCAATTTTTCTAACATATTAGCTTGCTCTTTAGTGCAATTGTCCCAGATGGTATCACAATAGTCAAAGATGGGCAAAATAAATGATCTATACATAGTTTCAAGGGATAATCGATTTAGTCTATATTTCAAACTTCTCAGACAATGTTGATTCACATGCATTTTTATTTGTAAATACAAATACTGCATGTCTACACACCATGTTAAGTATATACAGTGTGTCAATAGTTCAACTATATGAATCATAATTAAGAACAATGGAAATGATATCACGATTTAAGGGATAGAACGTAAGTAACATTAACGAATGTCAAAGTAGTCGAATTATTAGATAGAACTATATTCATATGCATGAAGAATTGACTTGTTGTTGACATACCTATTAAAAGTGCATGTTACATCACTTCACAGGTTAGCTATATTTTTAAGTGTTTCATTCTGTTGGGACGACATCGACTCGAAGTATAATTTAACATGTTCAAAATATATGTAACGCGAATTAAATCAATTATTTGAACTCAAAAGAATACAAATAGGATTGAATTGTCATCTTTACAAAGTAACTATTTTTCATATGGAAGATTTCATCAAAACTCGAATGCCTAATTACAGGTGATGATTGTGAATATGTATAGAATGATGGGCGTAGCTCCATGAAGAAAATTGTCCATTGATGTAACCTAAACTTTATTCTACAATTTTTACGTGACAAAGATTAGCGGCGCGTATACAGGTGTATCCCTACATGATTCTTCCTGTATCGGTTTTTCATCAAAAGAGACTGACTTTATTGCATCGAATAAACAGGTTATTGTCGTTTAGTGACTTGAATAACCCAGCGCTCTGATAAATAAATAATGCAAGCCATGTGCAGGTGTGTATGTATCCATTCAATGGCAGACAGGGGCCTGGATCTATTAAGCATATTGTCGAATATAAAACATGTATATGCTAAATTTATTAATGTTACAGGACCGTTATTGACCGTGCTTGATAGACGATGCGCTCAGCATGTTCAGTAAAGCGTTACTCGAATAAACTCTTATATTAATAATAGTATTCAAAGTAGAATAACACTTGCGATCAAAATATCAATTACATGCAATAATCAAATTGATAAGTCATGACATAAGACTAAAGTGATGCATTCAAGAAGTAAATTCAAATCAAAGTGTAACTTTCAATAGCCTCAAATTCTTCACAAATGATTTATGAATAGATGTACATAAATGTATATGATAACGCTTCCTTCGTTTCGTCTTCGATATATGAATTCAATGCGTTTTACAGATCAAATGTATCTAACACTGTTTCAAAATTGGTAACTTCACAAAGACTCCAATCGTTTCATCTGATTTAATAAACCTTCTTTTTTAAGTATTTATTTTTCCCTTTCAAGACCCACATATGCAGAATGTTTTCATTTACCAAACGTATTATATTTTTGCACAAAGAGCAACGATTTTCAGTTCTTCTTAACTTAACATACTTAAGAAACTCGTTTTCTTCATTTACTATATTGAAATCTATATGCCTACACCCTGAGAAAAAATATTTATGAGATGACTATGATTATGGTTCTTAATAATTGTTATGGCAACTAGATTTGACAACATTTTCTAGAATAAAGAAGGCTTCTTTAATTTTTTCCTTTGATTTCTGGATGACAGGTTTTTTAAAGGTAGTTTGTATGCATATCCACAACATCATTTTGAAATTGGTAGGTCTACAAAACTTTATTATAAATTGTGTCATTGATCTGCATTATCATTTCAAAGAAAGAACAGTAGCAGTATCTTTCACGTGTATGGTCTACATTTACTACTATTACAATATCAATTGATGAATGAAATGTTACATTCATTTGGATATTAAACGAAATTAGTTAACCCCCCTCCCCTCCCCGACCCGGTCTATCTTGTCATGGATCGTTGAGCTCCGCTCTATTTGAAGAAAAGAGGCTTGCTCCTGTCTGATTGCTTGTGATTGCATAAAGGTGTTTTATGATCCCAAAATGCTAATTGGCGTGGAACTAACAAAAGGAGTATAATTGCGCGGGACTACTTGAAGTCATCGGATTAAATTGACGACACATACACACGTAAAATATTTACTGGTATAGGTATTCCTTATATACATGACGCTCTGTATTGACTAACCACCGGAGGTATCTAACCCTTTGGTGGGGTTTGAATACACATCCGCAAAAAAACACCATAATGATTTGGGTGAAGAATTAGATTTGTCTTCCACTGTAAAACATTAGATTAATTTAAGAACTCTATAATTGAAAATCTTTCTTTATCGTAATTGTAACTAAAACAAGTTGAACACTTTATTAAAGATATCATTTATATTAATTCCTGCAATCAAAACTTTTTGATCACTGAACCAATTTACTACAGATTTCAGATTTTGAGACAATCTCAATTTGAAGTACACTGGCTCAATTTTTATCAATTATCTGATTTTTGTCAGATTTTGTAAATTGCTTTATTAAATAGAATGAGTTTAATATATTGTTGTTCCCTTCAATTGAAATACCGAATTCATGCGGCTGTACTGTTGCAAACATGTTTCAATAAAAATAAGCAAAAATGTGCTCATTAATGTTACAACATCCAGTACTTTTTAGATGATAGCAACAATGAAAACGTGTCCTGATGGGCTACGTTGAAATGAAAGGTCACAATTGGCAATGTCATACTCAAATAAGCCTTCCAGTTACTATATCCCCTTAAAATATTATTTCCGAACGTAATTTCTCCTACACAGGATAATGTGTTTACTGCTTTGGTACAAGTTCATAATATCAGTTTAACGGCTGGATTCACAAAAATTCGTAAAATTTTCTTAGACTGAAGAATTCTTAAATTAGCCAAACCATCTTAAGGAACAATACGTTTCACAACTGTAAAAATGAGAAAAGCCGGTCCCATTTTATCAACAGAGACAGAGAGAACCTATTTCCAGTTCCGAATGATTCAAGGTTAATCAGGGGTGTAGCAACGACTTTCAAAGAGAGAGAGAGAGGGGGAGAGTGGGGAGGGGGGGGAGGACAAGTTACGAGAGGGTTTAGTACAAGTTGGACCCTACATATTAATTTTATCTCTTGCGCAAAAGGTGTAATAATCCTTGAAATTCCTTATTCTAATTGAAGGCGATAAGTATCATTGTACTTATGGTGAAGGAATAAATTTGACAAATTGCACGAACAAGCTTTTCTGCAAAAGCAGCACTATCTTTGCATGTGTAGTTTAACTATGCGAATCCATTACCTTCTCTGAAAGATTAGAACGTGTTAAAAGACAAATTGTTGCTAGTGGATTTTGCTTGATTCTTGATAATTTCTTCGACTAGACTAATACAGAGGATCGGTTTGAGTAACGAGATGTTTGACCTCTTAAGATAGTACATTTGGCATAAGTAAATGTTTATTTGTGAAATTTTGGTTAATAATGACATTAAAATAATTTGCTTCTGCCCCGTTAAAGACGGCTTCGGTATAAAAGTGTTTGGCCATTCTGCCTATAAATTGTTACTTATTCTGTATATATCGTATCCCCTTTTAGTCAGTTCCTAAACTTTTGTACACCTTTTCTGTTCCTTAATCCTGTATACATATTCCTGTTATCGTCAAAACAAAGTGCTTTATTTGGCTTCAGGTGAAAATGATTGTTTTATTTAGTTTAAGTCGGCTTTACATACCATATTGAAAATAAAATATAAATGCATATGATCCTACTTTAATCGTTAACAATCGAATTAAAATTTTCAATTTCCTGCCTTATCAAAAGGGTAACTTTGATAATTCAGAAACTGTTTGGTAAAATAATATATTTCAAGTTTTACGTTATTCATTATTATTGTCCTATTATTTTATATTCAAACACTAGTAACCATTTTGAAACTGTATTATAAGAAAAAATAGAAGTATTAAACAGCCTTAACTTTATACTAACTGCCCTTACATGTAGATATATAAGATGCATGTTTTTTCTAATGTGCATGTTAAGTTACAGTTCTAAATCCTTCTATTGCCGCTTGCCACTTTATTTAAGTTTCTCTATTTTGTTTTGAAAAATCAGTGAAAGAAAGTTACGAAGTTGAACGGTAATTGAACACATGCTTCGAATATATGCATAGTCTTATTTCATCTGTTGCAGCAATAAGACAAAATAAATGAGTCTAGGTGAAATGTGAATACGCTAACAGGTGTAATGATCAAGTGTGTGCGTTCAAGCGTTACAGTGTATAACATTGAACCTTACTTCTATAAAATTAAAACAGCCTGTTTAGCAAATTCCCTTCTGATTCTAATTTAAACAAATATTTAAAGGTAAAGGTTAAAACAAACACTTGATATTAATATATATAATAATGTTAATAGTAAAGTGACAATGTCATTTCAGGAATATGATAGTAGAAGGTATCAAAGATACTAGTATGATGTATTACTTTATTACTTTTCATACTTTCATATTCATTCATTCTTGCCTACTCTTGCCACCAGGAGGGGATCCGGTATGGTATCCGTCTCCGGATCCTAGTATTCTTATCTAATTTGGATCCGGTAGAGAATCCGGTGGTGTCCGTCCGGATCTAGGATCCGGTGAGGGATCCGGCACCGGATCCCTGTATTCTTATCTACTAGGGATCCGGCAAGGGATCTGGCGGTGTACGGCCGGATCCCGGATCCGGTGAGGGATCCGGCTCCGGATCCCAGTATACCATTGTTGCGAGGATCCGGAGGATCCGGCAAGGGATCCGGCTAACGGATTCAGGGTATATTCACCCTGTGTACAATTGATACAAGCATTAAACCTCCAAAAAGTCCATGGGTTTCTTATCTTTGTCATCTGTACTGTGATTGGTTTATTCTATGACAGGGCAGTAATGGCTTTTTTCTGATGCCTGGGGGAGCTCAGCAGGGTCAAAGGTCACAAAACTTTATTACATCTTGTGGCTGTTAGTAGTCTATTTAGTTTCAGTACATATTCATCAGGAATAAACCCATTAGTTATAAAATAGTAGTTTTATTTTATGTGATAAGGTGATATTATTATCAGTATATATAGTTTTATATATTTGATGAGACGAACAACATTAAATGATAATAGAAATAATAATAGAGTACTTGTATCGCACATTTACATTTACAGAGTTAACTCACATTTTGATACAATGTTTAAAGTGTTAAGGACAAGTTGTTTTAATATGATAATTTCAACTTAGAAGATTTTGATTTATTCAACTTTAGATATAGGTACCCTAAATTTTTCCCTTCTTGGTGTAGTTTTTTTTAGGTCCACTTGGCCAGGCCAATTCTGTGTATAGTGTGAGATGCCGGTCTCTAAGTGACGTGGTTAGGCTGGTCTGAGTCAACATCAAAGTCCAAAGAGCAACTAGTGCTTTATTATGCATACTTTTGAAATCCCCGCAAAAGGCAAGTGCGTCAGTCTGAGTCAAATAACACAAAAAGGTGAAAGAGCAGCAGAGACTGCACGTAATTGAAAAGTCATTTGAAGAAGCGAAGTGATCAACTACGTTCCTTTGTTGACGCGAATGAATCTTAAAAATGCACCCAAAGAAACGCGAATTCTTCAGGAATTGGTCGTTGAAATAGACGGCTGCTATGGTTCATTTGTAGACGGCTGTGTTTCAGATAGACCCAACTAGATTAAAGGACCGAAAACAGTTGACTAAACAGTTTCAAATCATATTTCCAAACCTCGCGTATCTTTTGTCGTTTGGTGTGGATCGTGGAGTTTAGGACAGGATCGTGCCTAAACATTACACCAGGGTTTACAAGAAGGAACCATGGTTTTAGAGAACGTACATCGGCCATTTTGAGTCACACCAAAAGAACCATATACTTTTTGCAGCTAGCAGCTGAACACATCTTACTCGTCCTCTTAAAGAAGCTGTAATGTAATTGGCTGAGAATGCTCGGCCTTGGATCTTGTATTTAATGGAAAATCTTCAGTGATTGGTCGATTTGGAGCATTCTCTCAGCCAATTCCTTCCTAAGTGTTATAGTCTTGATACCAGTCACGTGTTCCTGAACACAAGGTTGGAGTATTAAAGACAAACCACTGAAGGTTTTGTCTGTGAAGGTTTGTAGCCTGAGTGTGATGCACTAAATTTTTATTGATTAGGCGTATTGTTAAAAATTCAGTCATCGAGGCGGAACATTTGATCACGATTGACAAAAAAAACTTTCTATTATTGTGAGGGTTTATAAAATATATTTTTAAATGACAGTTTTAAACAAAAGAAGCTTGAACAACAAAATCCTCAACTTTTTGTGTAGATTAATTACTATGTCGGTGAAACGTAGTGCGTTGCATAAGATTCATATGCTGTAAAAGGGCAAATGCGAAGTTGCTTTGCGACGTGGTTGGTGTCGTTAGAAAGGAAAAGTGATTATAAGGTTCAAGTGGCTTGTCACCGATTGATTAACTAGCAGTCGTTTAAAGAAATATGTTGGCGTCATGCTACTTCTACGATTTATGAACAAGCGTCGGAGGACGTTAAATATGAATACTGGAACACGTACATGATGACGATAGAGAAGAAAAACACGTCCTGTACTGAAATAAACAAGAATCGGACTTTACAATATAAGTATCGTTACATACATGTATTTATCTACTGGACTGATTTCATTATATATCGGCACAAATTTGCAATATTAAGATAAGGCGTGTTAACTTGATTTTCAACATATAATCTTGATAATAAAAGTAAAGAATTATATAAATAATTTTCGTAAAGATTACATTATGTTTGTTGATAACATTTGCATAGTAATTTTCCTTATATACATGTATATGTGTTTATTGTCTTTATTGAATCAAAATATCAAAAAAGGCAAGTATTGATATGCAAACATTATGGAAATACAAATGTGGAATCCCATGATATATCATAATAAACACATCTTGCAACGGATGTTGACGTCATTGTATGTATTATTGATAGTCGTGTTTGTATTTCTAGCGAGTGTTTTAGTTGGAGAAGGTGATTTAGGTAAAAAATACTTACATTAACTGTTATAAGGGCGATAATAATGAAGGTTGCATCAACGCATCATCCCATGTAAAAGTCTTTTTATTTGGTGATCTAGCCCTGACCAATCGGGTAAAAAATAGTTGTAGCAACTCTCTTTGAACACAGGTCACTTAAGTATAGAGAAAACATAGAGAAACGTTGATTTGTGTTAAGGGAATTAAGTTGTTGGGAGGTTTTTTTTGGTACCGTAAGGTGTTGTGGTAATTTCACCCCCATTTCTCATAAATACAAGCTTTGATTTTAAGTTACTCTTCAGAAGATGAAAAAATATCCCATTTGCCAAGCCCTCCGCCACCACCTCAATCCAGCCCCACCCATTTACGTTTCGTTTCAACGCATGTCATTCGAATTCAACAAAACGCAAAGGTACAAACAGCATGACTCAGTTTGATGTCTAGATGTTTTAATCCTGATCAATTTTCAGCAATCGCTAAGCAATGACACAATGATGTTAAAGATATTATATCCCAGTTTTGTATCCGACTTCAATCCCCATTTTCATAAAGACAATACATTCAAGTAAATAAAACACCAAACAGAGTTTCGATGCGTCCTTTAATTAAAAAGATATGACGGTTCAAAGCGCGTAGAAATTGGCCACCTCGAAAGCCCAATTAAAAAAGTCCCTAGAGTGGCCTGAGCTCTCCTTCGGCAGATGTGACGTCATAGACAGGACTCGCCCCGCGTTTGTTTGTAAACAAGTATATCTCAATGCAGATATGGGTCGCATTCGTCGACGTTTTCATTGCGATAGAGACATGCCTTCTTCCTGCGTTGCTGCCAACTGTACTAATAAGAAATCAGGAGACATTCAACTGCATCGGTTTCCGAAGGATCCTGTCCAATTCGCGAATTGGACAAAGTTTGTTAGTCAGAAAAGAGCGAAGTGGAGTCCCTATGACAGGTCTGTTATCTGCTCCGATCATTTCGCAGAGGACTGTTATGATCTTTCCTACGATTTCAAAGCGGACTTTGGACTTGCCCCACAAAGGAAAAGACTCGTCAAAAATACCGTACGAACAGTTCATAAACAAATTAAGATGATAACATGCCTGCTACCCGTCTGTCCAGCGAGATATGACAGTCAACCATATCGGAAGAGAAAACGGACGGAATACTTTAAGAAGAGGGAACGAAAGAGGGTAAGGAATTTGAAAGAAAGGCTAATTAAAAAATTCTATTCCGGGGGAGGTGAGATAAATATTCATAAAACTTTTGGGGAGTTGACTATAATTGATGATTTTGCAGACGAATGTTGAGTTTTTATCTGCATTATGAATTTATGTCTCTTTAGATTAGTCGCAGAATTTAACTGTTTGAATTTTTAGTATTTGATTGCATATGGGGTTGAAAAATTCATCGGGTTGAACTAAATAGTTATTTCAACATGTTGGAGACTATAATGAAATAATGTGCATATATATATATATATATATATATATATATATATATATATATATATATATATATATATTCAATTAAGTTTATTGCATTCTTGGCCACAGGCCCATATACAAATAAACATGTTAACATACATATAAATATACAAGTGCATACATTGGTGATGAAGATTTACAAACATTTGGAATAGTTCACATTTTGTTTTTCATTGTCTCATTTCTAATTGAAAAAGCGTGTTTACAAAATTTGGTTAGATTTAGAATTGTTTTTGTATTATCATCAGACATAAGTAAACAAAACATTTCAAAATTACTGTTCCTAAGATATCTATGTGGTAAATATTGCTTTCGTATTTCATCATATAAAGGACATTTTAAGATAACATGGAATTCATCTTCTTTTACGTTCATAGTGCAAAATTTACATATTCTTTCATCCTTTGGTATCTTAAATCTACGTCCGTTATCTACTTGGAGCTGCGCTCCGCCCGTTCTAAACAAAGCCAAGTAACGTCTAAGTTTCGCAAATATAGTATCTGTTACATATTTCTCGGGGAATAAGTTACCTTTATATTGTGAGTAGATATTATATCTAGTGCTTGTGTTCATATTTGAATGCCACTCTTGTTCAGAGATATCTTTAAGTCTAAGCCTAGTTTGGTTCAAAAATATTTGACAATGTCCGACTTCCTGGGATACCCAGGCGTATCCTAGACCAAGCTTAAATAGTGATTGTCTAATATATGAGACCCAGCTACCTCTTTCTTGCTTATCTAGACAAAACATCATATTATACGCCTTCTTCGGTAGTCTATCATCTGTCATATGTAGTATAGATAACCAGTAACCAGTAATACACCTCGTGAAAGTTTCTACATAGATTGGAAATCTGCCACACTCCCCAGTAGCCATTATATTTGGCGTATTACCTGGTACCCCCAAGAACCGTTTACATGCTGTTGTTTGTATCCGTTCTAGGGCTTCATATTTTTGATACCCCCATATCTCCGCCCCGTACATGCAAATAGGTTTTATTTTCATGTCAAATATTTTGAAATATAACTCATAAGAGAGATTGCCTAGCGATTTCATGGACCTTAGTAATTCATATAATGCGGCTTTTCCTTTAATACATAAACCTTGTACAGCTTTTTGCATACTTAAATTATACGTAAATAAAACCCCAAGATACTTATACTGATTAGTTATCTCAACAACATCACTTCCAAAATACCATTTTTCACTTTTTCGCAATCCGCCATGTTTTCTGAAAACAACTATGTTAGTCTTTTTTATGTTAACTTGTAGTTTCCATTTCAGACAATAAGCATATAATGTATCAAGGTGTCTCTGGAGACCAATTACTGTATCCGAAAAAAGTATTATATCGTCTGCAAAGAGTAGAATTAAAAGTTCTAAATATTCAGGGAATAATTGTACCCCTCTGTATTCACTATTCTCCAGAGTATAGATCAATTCATTAATATATATGAAAACAGCAAAGGACTTAGGACACATCCCTGGCGTAACCCTGTATACGATTCAAACACATCTGTGAAGGAGTCGTTTGTCTTAACTTTATTCTTAACCTTTTCATAAATAGCCCTTAATGCATTTAACATATTTCCCGATATAGTAGTAAAATCAAACGTTTTCTATCAATGGAGTCAAAAGCTTTACGGAAGTCTATAAACGCCACGTAGAACCTTCCTTTCCGTTTAGATAAATGTTTTTGAATGAGTGCATTCAATACAAAAATATTGTCGACTGTCGAATAACCTTCACGAAACCCCGCCTGCTCTTCTGAGATTTTAACGAACTGCTTTGCCCATAGTGTTAGTCTCTGATTTAGGATTGTTGTGTATATTTTCCCAACTACACTCATAAGGGTTATTCCCCTATAATTGTCGGGATTCATTTTGTCACCAGATTTATAGATAGGTAAGATAATGCCCATTGACCACTGTTGTGGGAATAAACCGTTTTGGAATATGTGATTAAATAATGAAAGTAAGTATTGAATAACGTGTTGTTTTCCCTCTTTGAAAAATTCTCCTATCATGTCATCTTGTCCGGCAGCCTTGCCTCCCTTTAGTCTATCTATAGCCTCGCTTACCTCTCGTTCAGTGATAACCACGTTCAAACTCGTTGCAAGCTCTCGAGTTTCTTCATTTAACACATTTAAATTATCATTTAAATCTAGTGATTCTCCTTCAACGTATAATGTGGAAAAGTACTCTAACCATTTTCCTGTATCAATACTACATAACGTCCGGGGGTAGCCCCGTAGCTTTTTAAAATTACGCCAAAAGTTGGTGGTGTCTTTTTTCAATAAATCATTTAACGTGTGTGCGATCTTAAATCTGTAGTCATTCTGTTTCTTTCTTCTCAGGCATTTATACCTGTTTCTTATCGCTCGGTAAAGCGTAAAGTTCTCATTTGATTTATGTTTACGTAATCTGCGTAGTGCTCGCCTTTCTTCTCGTCTACCTTGTCTACACTCTCTATCAAACCATTTCCCTTTAGTTCGTCTCCCCGTGTTATAACTACCTGTTTTAACTCGAAAACAGCTTGATACTTTATTCATAGTACTTGTAAATATATATCTGTAAATTATACACAGTGACAGGTTTGTAGTTTGTTACATTACTAGTTTTGGGGTATATATAATTGTTTTTGGTGCTGATTACTCTAAGGATACATACAAAAATGTGGGCAAGTCACTTATGTTTGTATGTTGACACTACAGTTTGGGTTATAACATTGATGAAAAATTAAAATTTCTTGCTACAGCGTCATTTTAGAAGCAACAAAAAGTAAAATTAAAGTAAAAGAGCTGCCCCGGAGAAACATTTACCATTTTATGTAGCCTTACAGTGGGTAACTTATAACCTATTATATATTGATAAACATCAGAATGAAATAAGATATTTAGTAATACAGATTTGTTAATATATTTTCATGTGTCACGTGTATTGACAAACCTAATTACCTTAATCAAGTTTCAATAAAGGCTGTTGACCATGGGTGAGGATAAAGTTTAGACAGGATAACTAATCAGTGCCTTGTGTATTACCTATTGGAAATGTGCCAGGTGCTGAGGTCATTAAGTTTATTGCTTAATTGCCATAATGTACAGGTGTGTGGCATTTCATGTAGACTGTTAGGTAATAACTTTATGACTATATTGTCTGGTGTGAAAAAGTAGTGTTAGGTAACTAAAAACCTCTCTCTGATAAAATACCGGTACTAAAGTACTGAAGGAAATGGAAATAATATGCTTTTCAGCGTTAATATTTTTATTTGGTTGAAATAGTTAAAACTGAAAAAGAATTTCATATTTACGATACATTTCCAAGCAGGCTTTAACTTACATCACAATCAACAATAAATGTTGTGTTATAATTGACAATATTGGCCTACGTCACTCTAGATTAGTACCAGACTCTTTATCTCAAACACTGACCGTTACTCGCACAAAAGAACAATAATCTGTATCCTTACTATGAAAAATACTTTAGTACGTAACTCTAAGTTTTTATGAAGGTGGCAAATTGCGAATCAAGAGGTACATTTACTAAACACATCAAAGATTTGATCTTCATTATCACTAATAACTGAGTAATAAGGCGAAAAATAGCTGCTCGGAACCTCGTATCCCAATGACGAGATCCGGAAGTTGCCGAGAGACAGACCATCGAAAGCGGGATCTCATCGTTACATTCATGCAAAGCAGAAACACGGAGTTGCGATATTGAGTTGACACAAATGGCACAAAGTAGTAACAAGTATTCTACATATACAATGGTCAATCAACTACACAGGGGGATAGTCGATTTGTCGAGGTGTTCAAACAAAAAACAGTCACAATGGCGGCAGATATCAGTTTGGGTTCACTCGATCGGCATTATCGGAGATTAACAACCCAAACAAACAACAACAACAACAACAGATAATTAATGTCAAACAGAATATGTCGATGTATTGATATTAATAGCTTTGGTGACTTAGGGGCTTTTTTTTTAAGTACAATCAGTGAAAATATATACGTTCACGACCGCTGGAATCTATAATGTAAACAATGATACAGATCAGCCAGTCGTTAACGAGTCCTGTCTATGTCGTCACATCCCCCCTAGCACCTGATTGGCTAATAAAACGTTTCGCGTCTGTTTTCCGGAAGTGTTTATAAAACACGTTTTTTCTGCTATTTTCAGGTGGATGTGAACCTAAATAGTTGGTGATATTTTTTCTTAACTGTGTTATGAAGTATTTCCGCTAATCGTACCCCCTATGTGGATATAGTATCTTTAAAAAAAAACAACCTGCTGAAAGCGTAGATAGCGACACTATTGATCTTTCAAATATATATGGCTGAAACAACTGTTAACTTACATAAATTGTGTACATATATAAAAATTGTATTAACTGTCGGCAAATGAAGAAACAGTGACGGAGCTTTCAGAATCTGATCGGGCGAATGGTTTTGAATAAATTTAATTAATTGCTTGATCCACAAACTTTTCAATAACAATCTGTTTCTGGTTACGTCACCGTCGAGACGCTTGTTATAAAAAACAGTGAGTAAATGAGTCTGTCTGTCTGTCTTTCTGTCTGTGTTTCTCTCTTTTTGATGAAATGTGCATATACAATTATGATGCAGTTTAGCGTGGTACATAGGCGCAACAACCATAAAGTATGGGTAGATAAAGTATAGACACCTGTTATCGTAGGTAAATTATGAAAATGTAAATAATTAACTCAAAACACCGTAGCACTCACTTAAGCTCACTATCGCTGTTATCAGATACGTATCATGCTTTACAAATGACCTGCTATCAATAATGACAAGTTTAGATAGTCAAGGTCATAAAAGGATATCAATAATAGGAAGAATCGGTTGTGCACCAAATGGAAGATATTTTTTTAAAACGGCTTACAGGGAATGTGTGCATATATTTTGATAATCTCTTTATCTTTTAACTGAGAAAATATGTTAACTTTTCTTTTATAAATAATAAGCTATATCTGTAAAATCACAGACTTAATGAACACAGTACAATAAGCAATGCTGTTATATAAACCATAACACTTGCTGTTTTTGGTTTTAAGATGTTATGCAAAATGTAAATATTGACGATATCGTGATTCATGCGGATTTAATGCAATTATTTCTTCTGCTCTGTTAGAATTTACTTTAAAATATAATTACATGTATGTTCATGTTCATATTGTCCTAATAACTTGTTTGAAAGATTGATTACCTGAGTACGGATCGTTCGTGCCTTAGAGTGATATATATTTTTCGAAGATTGCTGTGCTAGTGCCATCTAGTGATTACCTACATATTATCATATCAGCATTAACGCGTAACATGATACAGGCGTCAAGAGTCGTACGTTTGTGAGATAAGTATTTGGGTCAACATCAACTGTTAAACGTCAAGTACAAATAAGCAAGTTTGACGGGGTTCTACTATCAAGTTATTTTTTGTAAGTTTATAAGAACTATTAAATAAGTTAAACACTGTCTAAAAGAGCACCCAGCGGTAGATTACGTTGCACAGAAATGCCCAGGTAAGTGCACGAAGCGTATTGTATCTAAACTGCTCGATCTATTTTCAGTCCTTTATGGAGCTTTTCGATTGTGTTGAAGTCAATAACTAAGATGAAATCACGTGACGGTGAGGGTACTGAACCACAACTTTTCTCACTTCCTGTAGATGACATTCATCCTGCATTCATGCAGAAGGGAGACTTCTCATAAATGTACGTATCATCCACTTGATATATATCTTCTGATAAGTGCTCTGTTTCGTTGCTTAATATAAAATCGCTAAGTTATTAATTCTATAAACATTTATTTGAGTGAGTGTTTGTGTCACCTTATTGATTGTACGTTTACGCACATTCACCTCAGGCCTGAGCAAAACGAAACATACCAAACTAAATCAAAAGGTTGATTCAAGATTCAAAAGATTACATTTTTGTTGTGTGACATATTTAAATAAACAACAACAATTTATATGTATAATATATACTAGTATGCAACAATAGTGACCGCCATTTTGTTTATGAATCTAAAAATAACCCCAAATCATGTATATTGACCTGACTATAAAATGAAAATGGAAAACGCATTTTATGTAAACATTTGATTTTTGGAACCGAATTTTGTATTACACTTCATAAAATGGCATTTTGTTTATGTTGATTCACAGAGGATACTTCACGACATCCGGTAGGATGCCCTATATGATAATAAGGGACCGGTCATTTATTACAGGGGGTGGGGTGGGCCGGGGGTTTTCAGGGGAGGGTCAGAAAAAAATATACAGCCACCAGGGGAGGGTCATGAAAAAAAATACGAAAGGTTGGGGAGGGTCATTTTGAAATAGACAGTTATAAAACCATCCTTCTTTAGCAATTGAAATTGGGGCTGAAACATTATCATAAAGCCTTATCGAATGAAAAGAAATTCCAGAATATGAGCAAGACTGGTTTATATTCTTAAAAACACATGCTTATATAAACAAAAATCACCATGAATTCACTGCTCAATTAATTGTTCTTAATTCTTGTAGCACAAAAAGTAGAAAAGTAGTTCTGTTGGACTGAGAGTTTATACAAGCAGTTAACAGGTGCTTGCTATATTTTTATACAACAAAGATGCATATTTGATAACTAATAGACTCATAAAGTTAAAACAGATAGTCAAATTATTAATATCTGAATGATTATATTAATCGTTCTCAATGATACAAAGTTATGAAACCGTAACACTTTAGCAGATGGCTTGATTGGTGCAAATTTATTTATATAGCCATACTTATGAAAAATATCTAAATGCATATTTAGAAAAATAAATTCCAATGTTGATATTCCAAAAATTGGGAATATTTGCTATATTCATACTTAAGCTTCCATACTTTTTGGGTTTTACACTTTATTGTTTAAATATTATGTAACATGTAGCAAATGTAACATAATGTAAGTTCTGGAAACCTAGATGTGCCTTTATTATCCTTAAGTTATGTACCTTCAAAATGCTATAGATTTCTTGTGCTACAAACTTAATGTAGATGGTTAAATTTGTTTTAATCAAACTCGTACACAAACAGTTTAAATGTTATGAAATTTGATAATTTGATTCCTATAAAGTAAAGATTTGACATTTTACATTGTTTGGTCCTATACTCTGAAAGTGTTTGTAGATAGATTTTAAATCTTTTTATTTGCTTTAAAAGAAATCATTTTGTCAAGAGCTTATCTCCCAACCATGGTCCTTCCATGGTTTTATTAATTTATGAATTCATTGTTTCAAGCTTTCAGTGGAATAATGTCGGCAAGATATGTATTAATTTTGATGGAATTTTTAACTAGTGCATTATCTTAGCTCTTTTTAACTCTGTTGAAAGTAAATTCAATAAAGAAGTTGATCATCCATAAAAAAATTCCTTCTCTCCCTCAGTGCTAACCTAGTTTGTTATTTAAAGATAATAAAGACATTGTGATTTGTATTTTAAACATAAATAAAGAATGAGCCTTAAAAGTAAGATAAAATTAAAAATAGAATTTACACTATGTTAAACATATGTGTGTATTATAAGCAATAGTATTCAAAACCTATTCTGATATACAGTTGATGTAAAAACAAAAGTTCTAATAAAACTGATTTTAAAACACTATAGACCATTATCAGATATCATGTTAAACCCATCAATGGAAGGGTAAATCTGTTGTTTTTTTCAACATTATTTTAAAAGTTAATTAAAGAAGTTTCTGTTTTGGAAATATCAAAAAAAATTGAATGTAGAACCGACCATAATACTTTAAAAGACCAATTTCAAGAACTTTCGTAGATATGATTTGGGGGAGGGTCATGAAAATTAAAAAGGTTAAATTGGAAGGGCCATGAAAAAAATTGCGACGAGTCGGGGAGAGCCACATTTTTATAGACAATCCAAAGAGAAAAACCCCCGGCCCACCCCCCCCCCCCCCCCCCCTGTAATAAATGACCGGTCCCTAACATAAACTAGAGAATAAACTGGAGAATACAAAACTACCTTCGATGTAATACTTTTTTTTATCAAACAAATGAATGATTGTGTATAAAACGAGCAAAACCGAGTTCGATAAGAATAAGTATTTCCATGGAAGGGAATTTATTATCATGTTTATTACTAGCTCACATTGATCAAGCACAATTTTCCGCGCCTTGACTGCCATTGAGACCGCGATGCTTACCTGGTGACGTCACAGCTTAAACTGTACATGAGGTCAATCATGCAGAGATATTAGAACTAGTTTAATTTTGACTTTTAAATATATATACAGTGTATGCAGTATCTTATACAGGCGAGTTGTCTGAAGAGGGTTAAAGTCTTTATGAAAACATAGCTATTGATGTTTTTGGCGTCATACGTGTATCAGTATCACACTAGTTTGATAATAATATAAGGCGAAGTATCGGGAAAATTGGATTTTTCTTCCTGTAATAGACACTAGCAATCCAAAGATACTGCTCTACGCTTTTAATAACATAGATGAATATATTCGTGATTACCAATTGCCAATTATTCAAAGGAAAAGGGAAATCGTGTTCTACCGATGTGTTTAGCACTTTTATCGCATGATCGAATTTTGTAAAGCGCAGCATATTGCTCGAATTGCCTGGTGAGGAGCATTATCCTTATTCCTAAAATATTAAAGAGTCATTTTTCATGGTATTGTAAATGGCTTTCATGCGTGTTATCAACTTGATATTCATGCAAAATATAACGATTATGATTGTTCCAATGGAAATTAGACAAAACAATTTTGTGTGTGCTGCAGCCAAAATCTGGATTCTCCATTTTTACTTCATAATTAAGTCAGAAAGATATCGATGATGTGGGGTTATTTTTAGAACGACAAAACAAAATTGTGGTTTCATTTGTTATACAAATCATATTTGTTGTTGCTTATTTAAACAGGTCATATACAACAACCATTAAAAGCTTGAATCAAATTTAAGATTATATTTCAGTTTCATCCAATTGCCTGAATTGACCTGAACGTGCAATAAATAAGCTGACACAAACACTCGCTCAAATAAATGTTTATGGAACCGAATATAGTGAGTATTGCTCACATATTAATTATCTCTACTATCTCCTCAGGTCCCTAGCCATAGTCACTGCAAAATATAATTTTAGACAAAAGCTTTTGAACTCGAATATCTTTAGTAGTACCCAAGTCCTTAGTTCATCCCCGAAAATGTAGTTTTCCCGATTGCAGCATCAGACCTATCATTTGCAACCAAGTTTGATAACAGATATCAAAGGTCATAAGTCTGTAAATCATAATTGTCTTCATTCATCTAGATGCAATCGTATGCTAGAAACTTGTAACCAGCATAAGACCTGCAACATTACCAAGTTCAACAAAGTTGCAAAGGTATGAAACATATTGACATTTTACTTGTATTACTCATAATGGCTCCAGTGTTGTGGACTACATGATTGCAAGCTCATCATTATTCCACAAGGTTAAAGATTTTGGAATAGGAACTATGGACCTGTCATGTCATTTCCCAGTTTTCTGCTCCCTTGATGTTTCACATGGTGTGTTAAATTCTGAGCCTTTCATAAACCCTGTTACTAATGGCAGCAGATTTAATCAGCAGAACCAAACTGAAGAGGACCAATGGATAAAATATATATGGTCTAAAGACTATGACAATAAATTTTTTACTTAACTCAAAAGCAAACTTCAAGATATGTCTGTTACATTAAGTGATCTTATTTATACAAACACTGAGGATGCACTGAATCTTTTTGTCTGTGTATTACAGGATTGTGCTTCACATACAAAAACTGTTTATCGCAGTGTACATAATAATAATATCAAGTCACAACCTCCTTGGTGGGATGCAGAGTTAGAACAATTAAAACATGAGAAATATTCTGCTTTGCGTGCTTATAGAGATCATGATGGGGACCTGCAGCTATTTCGTCAACTCCGAAAACTGTTTAAGAAGACATTTAAGAACAAAAAGGAGAATTATCAGTGTCAACAGAGACAAAGACTTGTTGAAGCCAGCAGCGATCCAAATCAATTCTGGAAATTACTTAAACAATATAGATTTAGTAACAGTTTTCCAGTATCAATTACATGTAATCAGTGGTTTGAACACTTTTCATCATTACTCTGTGTTGAACAAACCTGTGTTTCACCTATTTCACCTCCCATCATATGTACTGCTGATGTATTGACACTGAACGCTGCTATTACTGAACAGGAAGTTCTTTTTCATATTTTACATTCTCCTAACAATAAGTCCCCTGGGCCTGATGGCATAATAAATGAATTTCTTAAGGCTTCCAGTTCTACTATTACTCCCTTTCTTACAAGACTATTTAACCAGATATTTGATATTGGTAACTTTCCAGTTGCATGGGGTAAAAGTATCATATGCCCTCTTTTCTAATCTGGCTCTAAAACTAATCCAAATAATTACAGGGGAATTTCTCTTATAGATTCTATTTGTAAGGTGTTTTCCGGTATATTGAATAAGCGTTTAAAATCTTGGTGTGATGAACATGAAATTATTAATGAGTCACAGGCAGGTTTTAGAGCAGGCTATTCTACAATTGACCACATTTTTTCTCTCCAGGCTTTAGCTCAGAAATATTCTTGTAAAAAGAGAGGAAGGTTTTACTGTCTGTATATTGATTTTTCTAAGGCGTTTGATACTATTAGACATGATGTTCTCTTGCAATCCCTATCTGAAATTGGAATATCTGGGAAATTTTTTGATATAGTTTCATCAATGTACAACCATTTAGCAGCATGTGTTAGAACTTCCAAAGGATTATCCAAGTGTTTTACATGTAATATTGGTACACGCCAGGGATGTGTTCTAAGCCCCCAGTTATTTATTATATTTATTAACAAATTGTGTTCCATAATGTCAGCGGCTGGTGGTAGGGGTGTACATGTTTCATCTGATTTTAATAATTTGTGTTCTCTAATGTTTGCTGATGATGTTTCTGCACTGGCTGACACATGTAATCAGTTACAGAAAAAGATAAATGCTCTTGAGATATTTTGTAGACAAAGTGGTATGTCAGTTAATCTTAGCAAAACAAAAGTTCTTGTTTTTAGAAATGGTGGGCCTTTAAGGGATTATGAAAAGTGGTATTTTAATGGTAATGTTATTGAAACTGTTTCTTTCTATAAATATCTGGGACTTGTATTTACACCTAAACTTGTATGGAGTAGAGCTCAAAGCTGTCTTGTATCTCAAGCAAATAAGGCAATATTTTCTATAAATTGTTTTCAGAGAAAGATGGGAAGAGTAAATTGTAAAGATTTGTTCAAAATTTTTGATAGCATGGTTACTCCTATTTTGTGTTATGGGTCTGAGGTTTGGGGTACTAATTATTGTAAGATCATCGAGTCTGTTCAGGTTAAATTTTGTAAATACTTTTTGAAAGTGGGTAAATCAACTTAGTAATATGGTTCTTGGTGAGTGTGGTAGATTACCTCTCCAAATTGTGTAAATGACTAAAGTTATAAAATTTTGGTGTCATTTATTAAATATGCCCCAAAATAGATTGCCAAAACATCTATATGGTATGATTAAGGCTCTAGATGATTCAGGCCGCTTCACTTGGGCAACGTGTGAAAAATATTTTATTTAGATATGGTTTTGGATATGCATGGATAAGCCAGGATGTTGGCAATACTGATTATTTTCTATCTTTATTCAAGCAAAGGCTTTCTGATAATCTTAAACAGTGTTGGTATGCTTCTGTACAAAATTCGAGTAAATGTTTGTATTACTGTCAATTTAAAACACTCTTAAATGTTGAAAGATACTTGAATTGTGACATCCCTTTACACCTCAGATCTGCATTGTCAAAATTTAGATGTGGCAACTTTCATTTAGCAGTTAAAGTGGGTAGATATGATAATGTTAACCGTAATGAGAGATTATGTTTATTTTGTAAATTGAATGGTATTGAGGTTGTTGAAGATGAGTTTCATGTTCTTTTGAAATGCCAACGTTTCTCTGAATTAAGATTAAGATACTTACAGAAACACTTCAAGGATTTTAATCCCATTGTAAATTTCAACAAGATTTTAAAATCTGATAATGACCTTATTATAAAAGGCGTTTGTAATTTTCTATACCATGTACTTAAACATATAAGAAATGCTTCAGCTCAGCATGTGCACCAAGTTTTTGAATTAAGGAAATGCATGTATCATGGGCCTATGGCCTTTTACTGGATAAACTTGTCTGTCTGTCTGTCGAAACATATTGAGGTGAGTTGGTGTTTAACGCCGCTTTCAAGATTATTTCACTTATATCGCGGCTGCTAGTATTTTTGCAGGGAGAAAGCCCGCAACACCATTGTGGTTATGCATTGTGGTGAAACCTGCGAGCATCGGCTGGAACCAGCGAACCATGGGTGGTACTTCGCTGGAATTCATTGTAGCATTGCACGCAAACCTGTCTGCGTGTAGAACAGTTCTCTACTGCAGACAAAGTTGCCGAGCCCCTGGCGGGATTCGAACCACGGACCTCCTGATCCGAAGCCGAACGCGCTAACCACTGCGCTATCCCGCCCTGATTTAGATTACACTGCCACAACCAAAATTTTAACAATCTAGATGCAATAATTGCGGGGAAAAGTTTTCCCAATTTACCACCATGGAACTAAGTAAAACAAAAGGGACGTTTCTATGGAAACGATCAAATATTTCAAGAAAATTGTAATGTCTAAATGTCTTCATACAATCATAGATAGCAAAGATAAAATGTTGTTGATATACACTTAATGGTATTTGGAAAAAATGAGGAATGGAGCGGAATGATAACTCACTCGGACAGCGTACATTCTTTTTAGAAATAAACAGTTATATCAGAAACTTTGATAAAACAGAGAGGAATTATAGTGCCTCTTAATTTGAAGCTAATTTCTGAAACATATCTCACGGGACATCACAATTATTAACTCAAGACACATATACCGAACTTGGGGCGGGACATTTGTACCCCAAAAATGTCCTTTACTTTGCTGCAATTATAGTGACACTATTTCTCAAAGCCCATTTTAAAGATTTATTTTAAATTTTACAAGAATTATGTCTTCCCCTGAAGGATCGGAAGACAATAATTTAGTTGATTTTCTATTTGCGTGGGCACCTGTGTCGACGTTGTAATTTCGGCGGCATAACTGGAAACGTCTTTGACCAATCATCACCAACTTTGGTATGCTGCCTCACTATGTCATGTAAATGTGCCTAATGGGAGTTTAAGCTCTTTTTTCAGTTTCTGTTTCCATGAGAAAAAATTGCACTTAGTCTTTTTTAGGGTAAGGCAAGTGTCCGGGGCGTAACTTGTTAAACTCTTTGACCAATAATCACCAAACTTGGCATGCTGCTTCTCTGTATCATGTAGATGTGTTTTTTCGGGTTCGAGCTCCTTTTCTACTCAATTAATTCTGTTTCCGAGGCAACAATTTGAACGTTTTCTTGTTTGGGCTAGTGTTCATTTCAGGAGCATTATCATGAAAGTACTTAACCAATCATCACAATATTAGGAAAACAAACTCTCCATATCATGTAGATGTGCCCTTTGACCAATCTTGTCTTTTTTCCAATTTCATTTTGACTTTTTATGTCAACAAATTGGACCTTGTCTTTTTTAGATTTTTTAGTTCCGTTTCGAAGCATATCTATGAAAATAGACCAATCATCAATTGGTTTGGTAGGCTGCCTCCCCATATTACTCAGATGTGACTTTTCATTTATTTCTATTTGTTTCTAAGCACCATAGAGATTTATTAAAACACTGGTTATGTTTTGGGAGCATCATTCTGAAACTACTATGAGAAATGGGGGAAGAGGGAGACATCTTTTATACTCGTTACACTTTCTAGTTGAAACTACTAATGTTTGTTTTAAGGATTAACCATCTTTTAAATTATTTTGATGTAGGCAATGGAAGACGATGACAACACCATAACATGTGTTCCCAAGAATGATGTTTTCATTTGCTATGCGTATGAAGATAGGAAATGGGTAAATGCTTTCGTGGCCCAGTTGGAATCGCCCCAATACAAATTGAAATGTTGCATCCATGAGCGAGACTTTGAAACTGGGATTTCAACGGTGGGCAACATTGAAAAGCAACTGACAGCTTCTAAGAAGTTCATATTAGTTATTACCGGTGCCTTCAATAAAAGCAAATGGTGCGAATATGAACGGGACAAGATTCTTGGCCTAAGTATTGAGGAAAAGGAAAAAGTGATCATACCTGCTGTCTTTGACGGATGCAGTTTGCCTAAAAGTATCAGCCATATTACTTATGCCTCTGTATCTTGGGACTTCACAGAAAACTGGTTCGACAAGATCACAATGGCCTTGGATGTAAAGGGTAAGATAACCCATGTCTTAGTCAGAAGATTAGGCAATAAAGTTTAACCAAGAAAGGATAAATTGTCATTAATATGCAAAAATGAATGTTATGGATGACAACATCTTTATTTATAATTGATCTGGAATGGACCAGAAATTTATTTTATCTTAAACATGATTAAATTCGTGTAAACAGGTATTTCAGTATTTCAAATACTGAACTAGAACTGCCGCAGCAGTACTTCACTCTTAAAAACGTCTGCTTTTTCAGACTTGTCATGTTCGACCATTAATTTTCTATTGAACTATTTGGGGGAAAAATGTACATCAGTAAAAGGGCATAACTAAACTTAGTGTTTAATGACTAAGTACTAGAGAACACATCTCTCATAGCGGCGAGAGAGAATGATCTCGAGTACATGAGGAAACCTATTGCAACGAATTTGTTTTTGTTTTTGAGGTTTTGAAGTCTAGAGACTTGACCATTGAAAGTCTTGTGTACAGCTCGAAATATAGGTTAATAAGATGACCAGCTGTAATATTATTTTCAACCAGTTATTACTAATAATTTGTTGCAACCGTCACAACTACGATATTCCACCAAATCTATTTTTATGTCCACCAAATCTTGTGCTCATACCTCATTTAGTTTTCGAGATGATCAGGTTTGAAAATTGAAATCTAAGGGTTGACACAGTCGAAGTTAACAACAAACTGGACAATTTTAGAGGCGATGTCCTGGTTAATAATTGCCAAAATGTCATGCAAAACGTTTGAGCGTTACATTAGGAAGTTTTAACACAAGAAAAGTACACATAACTAAAAGAAAAACCTCGGATATTGACAATGCATCTCTTTTACTGCTGTCTTAAAAGCCTAAAAAGAGGAAAATCAAAACATCTTGTAGTTAACACACATTACATCTTTCTCTAACATCAACAATGCTTAACATTATCGAGATAATTGCAATGTTTATATCTTTTTTTCTTTTCAGAAATTCATTGCTCAGTTTGTGCTGAAGAGGGCATGCCAAAGAAGGGATGTACTCGATGTCCCGAATGCAAGGCGATCTTCTGTATAGAATGCGACAAGCAGCACAGTCGGATGCCAATATCCAAAACACACAAGGTAGCTCGGGCACGTGGCTACTCTGAGGCAGGGGAGATGGATGACACAGAAGTAGAATGGTCAGAGCTGCAAAACTCACAGTTCAAAGTAAAAATAATGGCTAAGGGTAAAAGCTCAGATGCTGGAGGAAAGCTTGGGAAGGACTTTCTCAAGATGTTTAATAATTTAGAAAGGAGGCTTACAAAACTAGAAGCCGAGCAAATTGTTCACTCAGATTACAAGAAGGTTACGGAGAGATCGAAACATCCTAAAGCTGAATACCTGCTATCGCCAAAAAATATGTTACATACCATGAAAAGACACTCTAGTCTTCCTGTGCGCTTGTTATTTTAAGACATTTCAAACGAGAAGAATAATTCACGAGGGACAGATGGACCGAGATTCGATTTGGTTATTTTGTTTTTACCAAGTCAAGGTTAAGATTATTAACGATACTAACGGTATTACCATCTTGTATAGGATGGCCGAGAGGGGTCATTTTAATTTCGTGTTAAAAATTATGACACGAAATTGCAAAATCAAGAAAAATTAGATTCAAATATATAACCTGAATACATAATATATTTAAAATAACTTAAGAGGTAGATTATCTGATTTTGGGAAAAGCACTCAGTGCATTGGTTGAATATACGGTGTGCACTAGTGCCTTTCAAGATCGACTGAAATGACCAGTGGCAACTTAAGTGATTCATTTAAATGTATTTGAATTTGCCAGTGACTTGAATTACAATTTTCGAAATCGGCCGATAGACAACTTAAATACGGCTTTTTCGAAACACCAGCTAATTAGCACCAGTGAACAGAACTGAAAGTTCGAGTCCTGCCACGTGACGTGATAGTAGTATTTAGTTATTTGTATTGTTCCAAGCGAAAGACAGTGTTTTAATACGATGCTACACGCAGCAGTTTCATGTTTTATGACTCCCTCTCATAAAATTATAAGCCATTGCCATTGTTCCTTTGTGTCTTGATACGTTACTCAGTTTAATAAAAACTGTGTAAATGGTGTATTAGCATTATGGAATTTCGGAACATGCAGGCTTCGGCAACTGGGATCTATGAGGGGGTGTCAATAAGTTCATTGACTTATTGACTTCGCCTCGAATCCAATTTATTTTGTTCTTAATGAGGGTACAGGTGATGAGATGAAGGAATAAACACTTCAGTAAAATTTCAATTTCAATTTAAGCTTCTGAAAAGGACTATTGTATCTCCACGGTACCAAAACAATTTCATCTTCTCAATCAAGTTGTTTATTTAGAAATTGTTTTATGGCAAGACTCAAAGGGAGGTATTTGAGTACAAGTTTTCCTGTGGATGGTTCAAAGGAGTGAAGAGTATCGGCACATAGACTCCAAGAGTCTGAGGATTTAAGGGATTGTATAACAGTTAAATTCCTTAGTAAGAAATAAGTCATACCAGATGAAATCCAAAGCTAATTTTGATTCTTACTGTAGTGATTTGCATTCGTTTGGTTTGAGAGGAGCAATCCGTATCAGAAATAGGGGGTCATCTCCCTTTCCCTCTTGATTTAACGCTAAAGAGTTCTATATCATAAAGTCACCCACAAATTTCATGGCATATTATTTCATATTCAGTAGGACTCTTAATAACAGTAATGATGATAAATTCAAAACATCTAACAAATTCAAGAGTATCATAACTTCTTGTTTCAATTTAATCTAAATAACAGCCTTGTATATGTACATAGGCCGGATCACATGTCTAATTTTCACAGATACTAGTATATAACAAACGAAACATAATTAACTCCTAATCAATCTAAGGATGGTCCAGTCGGGGTTTGAAGTTTACACTATGTGACACCAACAACTCATGGGCTGTCTCTATAATGCTTGTCTATATCACTTGTTATTGAAACATTATGGTCGTTAGCCCATAGCCCTATTTGGAGATTCTTGGTTATTATTAAGCAATGAGAAAATACTTCTCATTCTCCAAACACAGTTACATACAAGGCAATAATTTACCTTTTTCATTTTCATTACATTGTGCCTTTACCCTGTGAAACCTTAAACTTTAAAGTTATTGTTTTATGTGTTGTCATAATTTCACTGACAGCTATATCTTTATTACTCAATGTATTAATATGCATATATTCAGCAATATTGCTTCATAATCATACCCTCGTTAAGACATAGTCATGGTATATTGTGGTCCAAATGTCTAAATAACAGTCTTATGAAAACAAGGCAAAAGTGTGCATCGAAAATGGAAGAATTTATTGAAACTATGTCACCTGGAAATTTCAAATATTTAAGTTCTTTTACAAAATATACTAATTTCACAACTGTTTTGTTTCTGGGACATAACTTAAAAACTGGAAAAGACTTTGATACTATAGATTTATAATGAATGTTAAGAATGTGAGGATGTTGTGCCATAAGGAGTCAGAACTCCAGGGTGCCATACAATATTATAACTACAAATTGTCCCTGTGTGTTAACCCATGAATGTCTTAACAGGTAACATCATTTTTGTATTTCTAAAATGAGCATTATTCATTGATATGATTGACTGCATCTGTCCTCATCTAACTAAATGTTTAGTGAAAGTGATCTTACTACCATCAGGGGTATGTGAGCTCTGCTAGCTTTTGCCTTGTTTTCATGTATATGTAGGCTATATGACACTCAACCTTTGACTGTCTTAGCAAAATATTTCGTGACTAAATTGAATCATCTAGATGATGAGAATCCATGAAATGTGGGTTTTTTTCAACTACACTATAAATCAAAGTTTTATAGGTTCTCTTGTTACTTCATTGCTTTGTAAAATCTCAACAGATGTAGCATTTCTTTCTTATTACTAAGTTATCGGAAAACTGTTTTATTAATTCTTTTCCATTTACCATTTTGTCAACAACTATCGTCTTAAATTTGTATACCAACAGTTTTCGATGTGATGGATTTATCTGTCGGTCCGAATCCCCCTTTTGGAATTGTATTAAAAAGTTGACCCAAAAATAAGTTGACCCCCTGAGGGGAACTACCCGCTTGCCACCCCCCCCCCCCCCCCCCCCCCCCCCATACCCCCCCCCCCCCACCCCCCCCTCTCCAAGTTCCATCACTTATAAACACACAAGTTATACAAGATAAATTTAAACAAAAACACTTTAATATGTATTAATGATAAAATTTTGTAATGAGAACATTTTATACAGTCACTTATGCAAGTATGGTCCATTGAAGTCCTTTCGTTCACACATATTGATGTTGTGTGCATGTATTTTTCACTGAAATAAATGTGCTTTTTTACAAATGTTTTTTTATTCTTTGATGACATCAGCTACAAAGGGGACCACCTCCCACTTAGCTATAATATTTAAATCTTTGGCCACCACACACTTTATTACAATTAATACAAGCATTACAGGCTTTGATCCAAACCTCCGACAAACCCATGGGTTTCTTATCCTTGTCATCTGTACTGTGATTGGTTGATTCCATAAATAGAAAATGTAATCAGTGTTTGAGTGACAGGGCAGTAATGGGGCTTTTTTGGTGCCTGGGAGAGTTCAGCAGGGTCAAAGGTTACAAAACTTTACTACAACATGTGGCTGGTTGTAGTCTATTCAGTTTCAGTACATATTCATCAGTAACACACCCATTAGTTATAAAACATGTTTGATTTTATGTGATAAGCTGATATTATTATATATTTAATGAGATCAACAACACTAAATGAGATCTTTAGTTATAGAATTAACTATAGACCTAAAACAGAACTGTATTTTTTAACATTTTGTGAAAACATTCAAAACAAATATAATCTTTTGACAATGCTTTGATGTATTTGAAGTGAATATTTTATTATTGTGATCAACATTTATACAAAATTGTCTCCATAGCTTATCCCCACAAGTATAGCTAAATATTTGGGGAAACTTTGGGATGGAGGAGATTTTGATTTCCCGGTCAGGCTGGGAAGGCAGTGAAATTTGACACTATGAATGGGTTTTTTCCTCTACTAGCAGACTTGTTTTGTATGGTAATGATAAGAATTTAGGCAAGTTCCTTTTTTTTATAGAGTTAATTCAAATTTTGAAAAAATGTTTAAAGTGTAAAGGATATGTTGTGTAGCCTAAATATGATAACTCTCCAGCAAGAAGATTTTCATTTATTCAACTCCAAACATAGGCACCCTATTTTTTTCCCTTCAAGGTGTAGGGGGGTTTTTTTCAGGTAAACCTGGCCACGCCAAATCTGTGTACAGTGATGGATGCGGCCTTTAAGTGACGTAGGTAGGCTAGCTGGTTAAGTCAACATCAAAGTGCACAGAGAAACTACATTTCGATATAAAGAAGTGATCTATGTATTTTCTCGAGATTTGCAGATGACGTCCACGATTAAATGTGAAAGTTATTGTTTGAAAGTTGGGAACGAATTATGGGTTAAAAGTGTTGAAAAGAGTTGAAAAGAGAACAGAAACGCTCAGGTACGAGGGATGCTCAAAAAGTTCGTTCACTCAGAAGATGAAGATACTATGGACAGATCGGATCATCGTAATGTTAACTGCCAATAAACCGTGGTGGTTGATGGCGCATGCTGATTAATTCCTGGAAAAAGGCAAGTGAGACCGCCTGAGTTAAGTTACACCAAAAAGTGAAAGAGCAGCAAAGACTGCACCAAATGTAATTGAAAAGTCTTTTGATGAAGAGAAGAGATTGACTACGTGCTTATGTTGACGAGAATGAACCTTAAACATGCATCACTAGTGAACACCCAAAGAAATGCGAATTCTTCAACGTAATTGCAATGGGAATTGGTCGTTGACATGGATCGCTGCTCTGGTTCATGTTTCAGATGGACCTAACTAGATTAAAGAGCAGAAAACTGTTGACTAAAGAGTTTCACATCATGTTTCCTAAACCTTTTGATTCGCGTATCTTTTGGTTTGGACCGTGCTACAGCAGGAGTTTAGGACAGGATCATGTCTGAACATTACATCACGGTTTACAAAAAGGAACCATGGTCTAAGAGAACGCACATCGGCTATGTTGAGTTACACCAAAAGGATCCACATACTTCTTGCAGCTGGCAACGGAACACATCGTCCTCTTTAAAGAAGCATTAACGTAATTGGCTGAAAATGCTCGGCCTTGGATCTCGTATTTGATGGACAATCTTCAGTGATTGGTCGCTTTGGAGCTCTCTTTCAGCCAATTCCTTCTTGATTGCTATAGTCTTGATACCAAACACGTGTTCCTGAACACAAGGTTGAAGTATTAAAGGCAAACCATTGAAGGTTTTGTCTGTGAAGGTTTGCACTCAAATTTTTATTGATTAGGCGTATAGTTTAAAATTCAGTCAGAAGTCATCGAGGCGGAACATTTTGATCCAGATAGATAATAAAAACCTTCCTATTATTGTGAGGGTTTACAAAGTATATTTTTAAATGACAGTTTTAAACAACAGAATCTTGAACAACAAAATCCTTACCTTGTCTGTGTAGATTAATTACTATGTCGGTGAAACGTAGTGAGTTGCATAAGATCCATATGTTGTAAAAGGGCAAATGCGAAGTTGCTTTGCGACGTGGTTGGTGTCGTTAGGAAGGAAAAGTGATTATAAGGTTCAAGTGGCTTGTCACCGATTGATTAACTAGCAGTCGTTTAAAGACATATGTTGGCGTCATGCTACTTCTACGATTTATGAACAAGCGTCGGAGGACGTTAAATGTGAATACTGGAACACGTAGATGATGACGATAGAGAAGAAAAAACACGTCCTGTACTGAAATAAACAAGAATCGGACTTTACAATATAAGTATCGTTACATACATGCATTTATCTACTTAACTGATTTCATTATATTTCGGCTAACATTTGGAATAATACGATAAGGCTTGTTTACTTGATTTTCAACATATAATCTTGATAATAAAAGTAAAGAATTATATAAACAATTTCCGTAAAGATTACATTATGTTTGTTGATAACATTTGCATAGTAGTTTTCCTTATATACATGTATATATGTTTATTGTCTTTATTGAATCAAAATATCAAAAAAGGCAAGTATTGACATGCAAACCATATGGAAATACAAATGTGGAATCCCATGATATATCATAATAAACACATCTTGCAACGGATGTTGACGTCATTGTATGTATTATTGATAGTCTTGCTTGTATTTCTAGCAAGTGTTTTAGTTGGAGAAGGTGATTTAGGTAAAAAATACTTACATTAACTGTTATAAGGGCGATAATTATGAAGGTTGCATCAACGCATCATCCCATGTAAAAGTCTTTTATTTGGTGATCTAGCCCTGACCAATCGGGTACAAAAGTTTTTAAAAATTGACATATATCGTTTAGCTGTTCAATATTACAATAGTTGTAGCAATTCTCTTTCAACACAGGTCATTTAAGTAATATTACCAACATTAGATATTTGTCAAGTAGAACCTTCCTTGGCTAGCAGTAACAAATCTAGTCTGTAGGCCAGACCCTGAAATAAGTTAGAAGCCTAAGTAAGTCCATAAAAATACTTGAGAGCTTAATGACGAAATTTCTGTCTCCTTTTCATTTCATTTAATAATTTTATTGATTTAAATTTGTTTTGATTAACTGATGCATTTGAATTTCAGAGTCTAATTGTTAGACTATAAGAAATCTTGATTTTGTTGCAGTCAACGTTGGTTGATCTTTCAGTATGTGCAGGTAATTGCTAAAGAAACTCAGATTTACTTCCGTCATAAGGCAGTCAGATTTAGACGATTTTTTATTGCATGAAAAAGGTACAATATCCTAAATGCTGTTTTTCACATCTATGGGAGTTTGGAAGGATCGAGCATTACGCCCTTAACGTAAGAGGCGTTAATATAGAGAAACGTTGATTTGTGGTAAGAGAATGCAATAAAGTAGTTTATTAGCAGATGTTTATGCTTCACTGTCTTTATTACAATATTTTGCATTGACTCTGTACCACTTGGGAACAAATTAAAAAAGTAGTTGGAGGTTAGAATTACTGCACGTTTTTTTTTAACTGGTACCATAAGGTGCATGTTATGGTAATTCCACTACACCTATTTAATTCTCATTTATGCATGCTTTTTAAAGTTACGTTTTCAGAAGATGAAACTTAGACTTGTACTGAGCTGTAAAATGAAAATATAACAGTAACCTGAAAGTGTGCAAATTAGCCTTTAATCTTTGTCTTCATTGGTCACAATAAATTGCATAATTGGTTTACAAAATCTGGTATAGAGGTCTAAAACTGAGTGTTTTCATCTGCCAACAAGCAGTGCTTGAGTTGCCTGTAGTGTTTCTGAAAGAAAGAAAAGTAAATTGCGAGGTTTATAAAAGCGAAGATACCGTACGTAGGAACAGAACAATATCCCCTTTGCCAAGCCCGGGCCTCCGCCAACCCCTCCATCCAGCTCGACCCGTTTCATTTCGTTTCAACACATGTCATTCAAAATCAACAAAACGCAAAGGTACAAAGAAGATGACTCATTTTGATGTCTAGATTTTTTAATCCTCTATCTATTTTAGCAATCAGTATGCAATGACACAATGATGTAAATAAACGCTGTGCTGAAGGCAGCCGAACATATTTGTTTTAAACATTTGATACAGGTGACCTTTATCCATTGACACCAAATTTTCTTGCTTCTAAATATAGCACACGACGTCAAAATAATTGCACCTGCAACTGAACAGTTCCTTTTTGTCCAATAAACAACGAGTTCACCGGCGTCTTCGGGGTTTATCTCGTTGGCATAGAAACAGACACCGTTGATCTTACACATATTTTGCTGAAACAACAGTTTACTTACATAAAGTGTATAGACATTAAATATTGTATTAACCGTCGGCAAATGAAGAAACAGTGACGGAGATTTCAGGACCTGATTGGGCGAGAATGGTTTTGGTTAAATTTGATTAATTGGTGGAGCAACAAACAAACAAAAAGGCTGAAATTATCAGACACAATTCAATATCAATCCGTTTCTGATTACGTCACAGTAGAGACACTTGTCATCCAAAACAGTGAATGAGTGAGTCGGCCTTTCTGACTCATTCTCTCTCTCTCTCTCTCTCTCTCTCTCTCTCTCTCTCTCTCTCTCTCTCTCTCTCTCTCTCTCTCTCTCTCTCTCTCTCTCTCTCTCTCTCTCTCTCTCTCTCTCTCTCTCTCTCTCTCTCTCTCTCTCTCAAGTTTTGATAAAATGTGTATTATGCGATTATGTTACAGTTTATCGTGGTGCAACGGCGCTATAAACATACAAGTATGTGTAGATAAAATATAGAGACCCGTTATCGCATGTAAATTCCGAAAGTGTATATTATTAAATCACACGTTTAAGACATCACATTACTCACTTTAGCTTACTATCGATATGAACAGTTACGTATTATTCTTTACATATGACCTGCAATCAATAATGAAAAAGTATAGATTGTCAAAGTCATAAAAGGATGTCAATAACAGGGGAATCGGTGCACAAAATGGGAGATATTCTTTAAAACGACTCTCAGGAAATGTGTGCAGATTTTGATTATCTCTTAATATTTTATTTGAAAAAAAGATTTGAACTTTTCTTTTATTGATAATAAGGTATATATGTAACATCACCGACTTCATATGCACAGTATAATAAGCAATGTTGTTATATAAACCATAACACTTGCTGTTTTGGGTTTTTAGATTGAATGGAAAATTTGAATATTGACGATATCGTGGTTCATGCGAAATTGATTAATCATTTAATTTACGTTCAGGTTAATTTGGTCCGAATAACTTGTGAGTAAGGATCGTTTGTAATGTCGAGATCATTTTTTTAACGAAAATTGATGTGTCTGTGCCATCAAGTGTTTACCTTTGAATACCCGTTTTAACGCGCAACATGATACAGGCGTACATACAGTCGTAACCGAGATATGTATTTGGGTCATCAGCTAGAAAACATCAGAGTACAAATCAAAATGTTTTCATGGTAGCAAAGGAGACCTACAATAAATTGTCAAGTTTTTGTATGTAAGTTTGAAACGAACTATTAGTTCAACATTGTCTAAAGAGCACCCTGCGGTTGATTACGTTGTACATAAATGCCCAGGTAAGTGCACGAAGCGTAGCGAGGTTTCTAAAGCCCAACTCACACTACGTACGATCGAATACGATGGCTGTACGAAAGTGTCGTGTAGTCATCGTCTTGTTATTGTGTGGTTATTGTGCTGTTATTGTGTGGTTATCATACAGCGATTGAACTGATCGTGCTATTTTTCAAACACGATTGGTTCAAATCGCAAACATGTTCCTGATTTCAGAAAATCGTGTTGTGGGCGTGTCGATCGTGTAGTGATTGTGTGGTGTATGTGTTGTGATTGTGTTGATCGTGCTTCAGCCTTTGGACACGATAACAGCACAATCACAACACAACCACAACACGATCGATAAATTGTCCCTCTTGCAGTCGGCTATTATCGTACTCATGTTAAATTAACCCTTATAGTTCTAAACACTAGGACCACGATGACAGCTCGTACAGAATATGGAGTCACACGATTACTGTACGATCACGATACAATCTTTACACGAAATTGGATTGAACTTGCACCAATAAGAGCGTTGCCCATCGAAACGTCACGTGAGCTTCGCGTGTCTTACTTTTAGTCAACAGGTCAGCATAGACGATGGTGAAGTATTGATGGTAAGCGATTGAGACGAGCGAATCGCCACATTACTACCGACAATTCTCTTTCCGCGCATGGCCGACTGTTTTGTTTAGTTGATTAATTCCGACACAACCAATGTTCTAAAATACGCTCTTCTAGGGCTTCCAGCAGGTTTCCCTAACGGCAAAATATTGCGACATAAACTTCAATGCTTTACTGTTCATCCAGTGGAAACGCTGCATGCATGGATAACATACTTGTCTTAACACTAGCCTATGCAAATATGTTTTGCTGTGTAAAGAAGACTCAAAGTGCAAAGCGCATATAAGATATGATATATTTGTGTACTTTTGAATTTATTAGATATTTGAAATTATATATTTTGTGCAGAAAACAAAGTTTATAGATGCATAAATGGGCAATATTTGTGAAAACTAACAATGAATTTTCGACATGAAAGTATACCTTAAGATGATAAGGAAGAAAAAGGTTACGAATTACTGCTGCCAGATTTTGATTCAAGGTATGATGTAATGCAACAATAATTCATCACAAGCAAAATTATGTGGTATCCAATCAAAGGTATGGTAGACCTATAAACTGTCTACTGCAAAAATCGCATATCAGAAAAATGAGTGTTCATGCTATTCTGAAGATAATGTGCATATGACTCATCTAATTTATGTATAATGTTCATACGCAATAAATAAATAAATAAATAGAAATCAACTCCCGAACACATTAGATAAAAAAAATAAAGATTTCACTGGTAAATGGAAAATAATGTTTTGCTTTTGTTTGATCTTGGTTAGAATGAATTACATATGTACTTGTTATCAATTAAAAATTTAACTGAATCATTTTTAACAAAGCAGGTAATAATGATAACAATTGGGATACTTATATTGCGCCGGACTCACGCGACATTGCTCTCTCAGGCCAATAATAAAGTTTTTACCATAGACTTACGTTTTTGGAATAACATTTAATGACCTAAAAGTCGAAAAAGGAAAGGTTGGGCGCTCAATATTCATATAGTTCAAGGAAATGTGATGATCACCATGTAGAAATGCGGATGTTTCATATATAGTTTGGTAGGATACGAATTATAATGTACATTTCCTCAAGTTTCTCTATGTCAATTGCAAGATGTAAACTTCCTTACGTGGTCTGGAAATTCAACTGCTTGGAAATCAGAAGGGAAGCATGTGAAACACCATCGGTATTTATTCGCATGACGCCAGACGATGAGAGAAAACTCAGGAAGATTGTTCGGAGATAATGTTAGAATTAGTAATATATGCCCTCCTGTCTCTATCGTGACGACATTGTATTTCATAGCTGCAATGCATCACAGGATGAATAACGATTCTACATTGATCATTAAAAGCAATGATTAACCTTGTTTGGCCTTTGCACAAATTATGTAAAATCGTGCATTATGCGTACACCATTCGTGATTGCATCGTGAAAGCGTCGTGTAATGTTTGTGTTGATTGTGTTCTGACCGTGTTACAATCGTGACCTTTCCTGCATTGGTTGTACTCACATTGTGTACCTCATGCACAGAAACCGTTTTCTCATAACAGATTATAAAGAACACAATACCATACGTACGATCAAATCGCAATGTTACAGTAGTGCAATTGTGCGAAGTGTGAGTTGGGCTTAAGTGTATTGTATCTTAACTACACGATCTATTTCAAGTTTTTTTTATTGGGCTTATCGAGTGAAGTCAATACCTAAAAAAAATAAAATCACGTGACGCTAAAGTCGCCGAACCACAATTCTCGTCACTGGAGAAGACCGCTGCGATCTTGTAGAAGGGGGACCTCTCCATAAATGTATGTACCATCCACTTGATATCTCAACTGATAACTCCTCTCTTCCATTTCTCAGTATAAAATCTCTAAGTAATAAATTCGATAATTGTTCATTTGAGCAGGTGTTTATGTCAGCTTATTGATTGTACCTTTACACACATTCAGGCTTCACGTCTGAGCAAAAATACCGAACGAAATCTTGATTTATAAAGCTTTATTCAAGCTTCATAAGATAAAATTGTTGTTGTTTGAAATATTTAAATCAACAACAATTCATGTATATATATATATATATATATATATATATATATATATATATATATATATATATATACATATATATATATATATATACAATAGTGACCGCAATTATATTATGGATCTAAGAATAACCCTATACATATATATGTAACTATAGTGACCGCCATTTTGTTAATGGATCTAAAAATAACCCCACATCATCTATCTGATCTGACTTTAAAATGAAAATGGAAAACCAATTTTTTCTTAACATTTTAATCTAGAACCGAGTTTTCTATTATAATTCAGCAAATGGCTTTGATTGATTGGTTGATTCCCAGAGAATAATTAACGACTTTCCTTAGAATTACGTATCCGTAATATACTTTAATCTTTTATCAAACGTGTAAATGATTGTGTATAAAACGAGCAAAACCGACTTTCTTACCATATCATTCCCAAGTTTGATAGATATAAGTATTTGCATGGAAGAAAAATTATTATTAGCTCATATTGATAAAGCACAGTTTTCCGCGCCTTGGTTGCCATAGTGACCGCGGTTCTTACCTTGTGACATCACAGCTACAAACTCTAATGTGACGTCAATCATGCAGCGTATTAGAACTTGTTTAATATTGACTCTTTATTATACATCTGCAGTTCCTTACACGGGTTAGTAGTCTGAAGAGTGATTTAAAGCATTATGACATCACAGCTATTAACTTCTGTTTCGTCACACCTGCATCAGTAGTGTGATATTGATATAAGTATCAGGAAGGTAGGATTTTTCTCCCTGTTATAGAGACAAGTAATTCCTAGAAGCTGCTCTACGCTTTTAATGACTAAGATTAATATATTCGTGATTACCACTGTCAGTTATTCAAATCTACCGATGTGACTAGAACAACAGATCGCATGATCTGATTTTGTAAAGCACAGCATTTTGCTTGCTTTGCCTAGTGAAGAGCATTATCCCAATTTCTAAAATATAAAAGAGACACTTTGCATGGTATAATATGCTTTCATACGTGTTATTATGTTGTTATTCATGCAAAATATCTATCATATATATTCTTAGAAAATTCATAGCGATTATATTTTTTCCCCAAAAGGCAATAATCTGGTTTCTCCATTTTCACTTCATAATTAGGTCAGAAAGATATCGATGGTGATGGGTTACTTCGAGAACGACAAACACAATGGTGGTTCTGTTTGTTATACAATACGAATAATTGTTGTTTTTTTCTTCAGACAAGTTATATACAACGACCATTAAAAGCTTAAATAAATAAATTAATAAAATTTAGGAGTTATGGTAGTTTTAAATTTCGTTAAGAATATAGTGAGCATTGCTAATATGCATCTACTATCTCATTAGGGCAATGAGTCATCGCAAAATATAATCTCTCAACGTAGTGTTTTAAGTAAGCTGCGCTGTGGCACATTGCCACTGGAGGTAGAAGTCGGCAGGTATACCCGCCCAAAAACGCCTCTAGAAAATAGGATTTGTAAGTTTTGCAATCGCAGTACTATTGAAGATGAAATACATTTTCTTGCTGAGTGTGACTTTTATTCTGATCTTAGGTATAATTTATGGCAGGATATTTCCCGTGTAAATCCTTTCTTTGCTCAGTTGTCCTCCCCCCGTCCAATCTGTATTCTTATTACGTTATGAGAGGTTTGTAAAGCCACTTGCCGCTCTATCAATAAAGTTGGGTAATAGACAAAAACACGCTATTAGCCAAAATATAACTTAACCAACTTAAATAACCTTAAACTCTTGTATATGTTTGTATTTAAATGTACATCTATATTTTATACATGACTATTTTAAGATGTTCATGTGTCTCATAGGCCTTATGGCCGGGTGGTACGATCTTTTACAGATTTTACTACACGTTGTACCCAATCGATAAAATGTACCACGTGACACATTAATAAAATATTTTTCTTCTTCTTCTTCTTCTTCTTTAAAACAGATTTTTGAACTCACCAATTATACAGCTGTACACAGAAAGTTTGTTCACTTACCACTGACTCGTTGGTGCAAATATAATGAAATTTGGGTTTCGTTTCAACGTGATTAGAATAACTTCAGCAAAACAGACAAAGGATCACCCACTGTACATGTGTGAATTAGCCATTCGTTAAGTTATTTTGGGATCGTCTTGTTTCTCGTGCAAAAATTCGTGCGAATTTTGGCATATTGATATAGACAGAAGGGGTCATATTTTCGAAATTTCGATTTCGTTAAATGTCAAAAGAAATGTTCCATATCGACTCTCTGAGATTAAAACCAACCTAAACACATTGACTTTGTGCTAAGGAACAGACGTGACTAACTTTTAAAGAGGTTTATAACTCATAAACAATTTTATGGAGAAAAATAAAAATTAGTGTTTTCGGAATTTTGACCCCTGGTCACTTCAATGGCTTGCCAAAACTGTTACGGGTAATTGTGGGGGTACGTTGAACATTTGCTAAAAGAAGAATTGATCTGAATATCTTTATCGAAAATTCAATATTATACGTTTCTTTTTTGCAACGCTACGGTAAATCAAAGTCATCTCAAATTACATGATATTTTGACTAGTATATTCAGGTATGTGGACAACCTTTTGGCATACAGCTGTATCTTTAGGGGTACCCGCGTCATTACTCCACCCTCTTAATGTATTTAACCCTTTTGCAGCACTAGACCCATCATTTCCACTAAGTTTATTAACATATCTAAAGGGCCATATGTCAGTAAATAATTATCATCTTTCAACCTCTAACAAGAGAATCTAGATGCAAAAGTGTACCAGATAACTTGTCTCCAGCATAAGACCTGCAGCACGTACCAAGTTCAACAAGCAGAACGTTAGTTTCATTATTCTCTTTTTTAAGGTTGACCCTTGGAAACAGTATTTTTAGTTGCGTTTCCATGGAGACAGGCCTTAAGAATTTTGAAGTAATAAAGAACACAAAAGACACCACTAATAGTAGGGAGGTCGCGTCGAGCGACCTACCTCTCTCTTCGATCCCATACAAAATGATTCGGCCACGGTTGTGACGTCACATCGTACTTTCGACAATCTTCGTACTTTTACGTGCAAGTCGCGAGAAATTGACATGCATCCGACTATTAAAGCTCGCTTAAAAAATTCATTTCCCCTCTTCTAATATTTTCAACATTTTCTGGGAATATCGTCTAGCAACATCAAGCCAAGAAGTATTAGTACGTCGAATTTTTCTCCATCAGATATTTACGGAAATATTAATTTCTAGCGATTTCATTGGTCAACTCTTTCAGTGTTGTCAATAGATTACCATATTGACATATTTTAATTACATCCCCTTAAAGCGTCGACAAGCATTCTTTTAATCCTGCACATACATTTATGTCAATATTTTACGTATTTTGCTTTTACTAAATATGATGCTTGAGGGCAGGATAAAAATATCTTGCGTTTCCATATACATAAAGTCATTTCCGGTTATTATAAATGTAATGCCAACGACGGAGTGGACTTTAATAATTCGGAAAATGGCATTTGTGAACCATATGTTTTCATTTTATGTTCACATGTGTGTAAACATTATATATATCTTGAAAATGTTAAGTTCATTGTAATACATCGTTGTAATGTTGTTCTATTTTGTCATTAACATTATATTTTCTGACTCAAACTCTTCAATAAATAATATAAATAGATCGACTTTATTATTGTATTGCGCAAAGCCCTCTGGTCGTAATTGGCTCCTTCTCTTAAACAAAGATAACCACGGAAAAGAAGCAGGAGACTGTCAAAATGACGATAGACCAGAAGGGAGACAAGCTGATCAAAACGGCGAAAATCATATATAATTTAATTGAAAGTTAAACTCGCTATACTTTGAGTTTGATTGGTTTTAATATGGGCAGGTTACTTGACTATTCATATTGAGCGCGCCCATTGTATGTTGCTTTCATTCAATTACATTATAGTCGAGTTGATGGCGAAGTCACTCTTATAAACTTTTTTATTTCCATAGAGCAAGGTGAGATAATTAGCATAACCCCATCTTGTGACAACTGAATCTATTATAATTTCTCAGTCTTCGACGGAACAAGGATCTTTTTAATTTGCATATGGACTGTGAATATGTTTTATATTAAATTAACAACAACAACGTCCTTTTTTGTTTTGCAAGTTGTGGTCACCTTTTTGTGTAAAGAAAATTATGGTTATTTCTTTTTACGAATTTCAAGGGTTTATAATATTTTAAGAAAAGAAATTGTTTTTGTTTATTTGTAATCACTAAAACCCTATTCGTCATCGAAGTTTTAAAATTATGATAGAATAATGTGCAGTATCTGCTCTGTGATAAGATGTGATATTTGTAATAAAATAATATAATATATATAATATGATATTTGTGATTGTGATGTGTAATTTACTAAAATGTATTCATTCTGGATATGAAACCACCATTTCATAAATACAATGATATTTTAAGGAATTGAAACAAAACCTAGCAGTGGTTGAAAGCTCAAGACGCATATTAAATGAAGCACCATAAAATGCAATATGGAATATTTCGTTTCGTAAGCACGTTAACATTTATATTGAACGATCTATATTTAGGACTTCCGGAATCAACACGGCGGTCTTCAGCCATTTTGACTGAACACAATTTAAGTTGTTCGTGAGAGAAAAACTAAATGATGGATTAAAACGTTCATTTAATGATTACACACCCATTAAGGTATGGAAATTCTTCATAATGATAAGCACTTTTATCCGCCACTAATTTCAAAACTTTTGACTCAAGAGTTTTGGTTTTAGGAATTTGACGCGAACTCCCTACTAAGAGTTGACACAGTCGAAGTTAACAACAAACTGGACAATTTTAGAGGCGATATCCTGGTTGATAGTTGCCAAAATGTCATGCAAAACGTTTGAGCGTTACATTAGGAAGTTTTAACACAAGATAAGTACACATAACTATAAGAAAAACCTCGGATATTGACAATGCATCTCTTTTACTGCCGTCTTAAAAGCCTAAAAAGAGGAAAATCAAAACATCTTGTAGTTAACACACAGTACATCTTTCTCTAACATCAACAATGCTGAACATTGTCGAGATAATTGCAATTTTTAAGAAACAATTTCTTTTCAGAAATTCATTGCTCAGTTTGTGCTGAAGAGGGCATGCCAAAGAAAGGATGTACTCGATGTCCCGAATGCAAGGCGATCTTCTGTATAGAATGCGACAAGCAGCACAGTCGGATGCCAATATCCAAAACACACAAGGTAGCTCGGGCACGTGGCTACTCTGAGGCAGGGGAGAAGGATGACACAGAAGGAGAATGGTCAGAGCTGCAAAACTCACAGTTCAAAGTAAAAATAATGGCTAAGGGTAAAAGCTCAGATGATGGAGGAAAGCTTGGGAAGTACTTTCTCAAGATGTTTAATAATTTAGAAAGGAGGCTTACAAAACTAGAAGCCGAGCAAATTGTTCACTCAGATTACAAGAAGGTTACGGAGAGATCGAAACATCCTAAAGCTGAATACCTGCTATCGCCAAAAATAATGTCTCAGACCATGAGAAGACACTCTAGTCTTCCTGAGCGCTTTTTATCATAAGACATTTCAAATGAGAAGAATAATTCACGAGGGACAGATGGACCGAGATTCGATTTGGTTATTTCGTTTTTACCAAGTCAAAGTTAAGATTATTATCGATACTAACGGCATTTGCGTCTTGTATAGGATGGCCGAAAGGGGCCATTTTAATTTCGTGTTAAAAATTATTACACGAAATTGCAAAATCAAGAAAAATTAGATTCAAATATATAACCTGAATACATAATATTTTTAAAATAACTTAAGAGGTAGATTATCTGATTTTGGGAAAAGCACTTCGTGCATTGGTTGAATATACGGTGTGCACTAGTGCCTGTGGCCAGTGGCAACTTAATTGATTCATTTAAATGTATTTGAATTTGCCAATGACTTAAATTAAAATTTTCGAAATCGGCCGATTGACAAACTTGAATACGGCTTTTTCAAAACACCAGCTTATTACCACCATTGAACAGAACTGAAAGTTCGAGTCCTGCCACCTGACGCGATAGAAGTATTTAGTTATTTGTATATATTGTTCCAAGCGAAAGACAGTGATGCTACGCGCACTGTCCCATAGCATGTGTAATCCCATAGAATCAAGTATTCTATACAAGTTACTGCTGAATTTACAAAATTCAAGGTTTAATGCAAAGATCCCGCTGATAGCAGAAATTAAATCTATTCTAGAGAGAACAGGTTATAGTAACATTAGAAATGGCTTGTTAATAGTTTTAAAACTGTACTTTTTTGCAAAATTGGAGAGAATAAAATCCCAATCTTCAAAAGGTTATTATTATGATAAGTTAAAGGATAATTAATGTATTGATAACTATTTATTTTAACTTCCTTAGAATTTTGGCTTGTTAATAGTTTTAAAAATGTACTTTTTTGCAAAATTGGAGAGAGAAAAAACCCAAACTTCGAAAGGTTATTATTATGATAAGTTAAAGGATAATTTATGCATTGAAAACTATTTATTTCAACTTTCTTAGAATTTACATATATATATATCAAAACTTAGAACTTGTAACCACAGAGATAACATAGATCATATCCATCATCTAAGCATAAGATAATGAATTTTGTAATGAATTACGAAATAAGTATCTCCCTGCAAATTATTGAAAACATTCATCAGTTTAAAAATATATTTCATATATTTCCATCACATACAAACCAATACTTAGTAAAATGGCTCTTTATATAAAAAATGCTCTATTGATATGTATGTTATGTTATTTTCATATATGTCATCATTTGTGATTTTTGAGAATAAATTTGACTTGACTTAACTTGACTTGTGTACATCAATTACGACGTCTGCCCAATGTTGTCACAACAAACAGACTGGGATAAAGACTCAATTTTATGACAAGCATGTGTGTTAATTTAATGGTCTCTAATTAGACAGACAGACAGATTGTTAATTAAAGTCTCACCTCAACAGAAAAATACATACAATACATTAGATAAAACAGTAAAAGTTGAGCCACCCCTATAAGGGATTTTGAGAGACTCATGTCATTAGTTTTTTTTACAAGAAGCAGAATAGTTGCTTAAAGTAAAGTTATGCATGGTTATAACATTTATAAAAATAAATCTATTGAGCTAAAATCAGGAATTATATACATACGATTGACGTTAAGAAAGAATAAAATGGCAGGTTTTGGCAGCAGTAAAACATACACTTGGGCTGGATAAAATAAATTGTAACTTTTGTATATCACTAAAATCATCACAACTATGAAACTCGGCTATACATTTTCTCAATGAAATCGACCTTTCATACGAATACAATGGACATTTCATTAACACATGGCAAATCTTCGATTTCATCTTTACAAAATAAACACTCTCTTTCATTAATGTTAGTGCCATCATATCGGCCAGTCTCAACTCTTATCGGGGCAACTCCACATCTGAAACTAGCCAAGGCTCTTCTGTGTGACCTGTGGATGGGAAGTCCTGCATAGTGTGCAAAATTAAAATTATCCTTAAAAGTACAATATAACCTTGAGTTATTTCCACCAACACCAGGAGGGCTAAAACGTTTGGATATCCGATGTCTCCATTTGATAATACACCTATCTAACATAACCCTTTTAACTTCGGAAACAACAAACTTAACATGGTAATTAAAGAAACATTTGCAAAAGGAGATAACTCTAAATCTGAAAATTTGTCATGAATTTTATAATTCCAATTTCTCTTTTTATTATTTGCATGAGTATTTACCCAATTAAAAATCTTAGCAGTTAACCTATCATATTCCATGTTACATAAACACCTGTAAAATCTCACCACGCTACACAACTGTCCAACTCATATCCCCAATAACAGAATTGTTAGGAGCAAACTTACAATGTACGTAGACCTAAAAAGAAGGGCATTGCTGGGCGTTGCTTCGAGTCATGTTTCGATGATTTTGTCATTTTTGCGCCAGTCTGTTAGGCGGTTATCCAAAACGTGGGTAGAAAATGTCTCCTAGTAGTCGAATTAAAGCGTTTATTTTCTCACTTTTTGGCTCTATTGAGTCATATAAGTGAAAAGAATACAGAAAATAATTTGTAATAATCAAAATCACGCAATACGCCTCCTCTTCGTAGGCTACCTATACGCAACGTACTCAATTAAGTACACTCTTTTTCCTTCAAATTTCATGAAAGAGATTTAAAGTGAAACCCTACTTACATCTTCCTCAGTATGTTTTATTGAAAATAGAAGCTGCGCATGGATACAAAAAGCGATATTGTAATGTTTCAGCGGCACTGTCACTAAAACCATGCCATTATTTTCGATCTCAGCATGCTCTATCACAAACTGGCCTTTTTATTCAACGATTACCAATCATTGAATATGACTTTCCTTGGAGATTACAACGTATTGTGAAAATCAAATATGTAGAATACATTAAAAACAAGTATTTCTATGTCTTGACTGTTTTTTTTTCTCATTTACGGTTTATTCATTCAGGTGTTACCTCATTGCATAGAGCTGCACAGATCACAGAGTGTGAAGTATGAAATAGATTGCATGTATAATAATATTGGGGTTTTTTACGCCTAATATTCGCCATAAGAAACGCTAAATATATGATACATCCACCAATGGAAGAAAAATAGTACTGAAACATATTTACACCTTTTCTTTTGGAACAAATTATGCACATTTTGCTTGTTTGATTCATTTTCAGTTGGCTTTTTAAAATGCCCTTTAAAATCTTATTTCAAAAGTCATTTTGGAATCTCTGTAACTAAGCGAGATAGATATGTGTGGAACTCCTTTAAGTATGCAACTGAAGACATTGTTATAATTTCAAGTTCTTGGACGTATTTTACAATGTGTCTACAAGTTTAGGTTTGAAGAACAGAAGTTCCTCTTAAAGAAACATTTATATTTCGAAGATGTTTTTCACTTTCCAGAGATTGATATCCTAACAGATCATTGATACTCTTGCAATTTTTATCAATTGTAAGAGCATGTGAATACGAAATACTTTCTCTCCACCGTGTAAGCTGTTCCCCAGGGTTGGGTTTATGCAAGCACTTGAAGCATTCGACACCTTTTAATCGCAATCCTTCAATGTGTAGTGCCACATCCTCTGTGAAGGGTATCCCTATAAAGTCGTATAAATCCATCACGGTTTCACGAGTATTTACTGTGATATCCTCGTAATAAACCAGCCTCATTCTGTCTGGGTATGTGAGCTGGAGTCTAGCAGTCACCAATACGTCTTCCAGCATCTTGGAGCAGTGCTGTCGACTGAACATATCCAACTCGTCCTCTTTAAAGAAGCCGTAACGTAATTGGCTGAAAATGCTCGGCCTTGGATCTCGTACTTGATGGATGATCTTCAGTGATTGGTCGCTTTGGAGCATCTGCTCAGCTAATTCCATCTTGAATTTTATAGTCTTGATAGCAGTCACGTGTTTCTGAACACAAGGTTGAAGTATTAAAGGCAAACATTTGAGAATTTCTGTCTGAGAAGGTTTGTCGCCTAGACAAACAGGGTATGCATCAAATCCGTGGTGAAGGACCACTGTGTCCCTTAGTACCTCGATCCAGAGAGAACGAAGATTACATTCAAATATCGACTTTATAATGTGGTACGACACTTCATCCAGATTTGCATCCCTGAAAAAATAAAATTGATCACGAATGAAAAATTTTAAATTCTAAGGAGAAAGATTTCTCTAAACCACCCAAAATGGCACATGACATATGGTGTACTTTCTTTCTTTTTCAACTGAATATATATAGGTGTTTTTGGATGTTGACATTTAGTAGGCTGTAAAAGCAAAACATTGTTATGTAAAATCGAGAGTGTATCCTGATTAATCCTACCATAAAAGTGAATTGTGTTCTTCGTTTGTTACACATCATTTTGTAATGTTGTAATATTTGGGAGTTATTTTCTAAATAACTTGCAGCCTGAGAACGAGCGATTAACAACAAATTTATCGATTAGATGTATTTATTAAAGATTGAGTCAAGACGGAAAATAAGAATTTGCTGCTGAAGTGGACTAGATGGATACACAAAACTTCCTATTAGGTTTATAAAATGTCTTTAAATGCGATTTGAAAACCAGAAGCTTGCATAACAAAATCCTTAACTGAATTGTGTAGATTAATTACTATCTCGAAGAAATATAGAGGTAATGAATATTTGCTGTAATGGGGAAAATGCGAAGTTGCTTTGCTATGAAACTGCGTACTTTGTGGATACAATTAGACAACCTTTCTTGTGAGTTAACATGTGTCTTAAATACAACGATACACACATAGATATGTCACACCATATTGTATGTTAACAGTAGGGAAACCTGTGTTGTAAGCAGAAAGTATAACATGTTCATTCATGTAAATAAATCATATTTGATTCCGTGGGTGGATGCTTATGTTCAAAAGGAAAATTGTCTAATGATCACATTAGTGAGCAAACAAAGTTGATTTTACATTACATTTGTACAAAATACACTTTTACCTACCTCAACGGCACACTGATTCCGTCCAGTCTATGTAGTGTATCAGGTCCATGTCTATAGAAACCTCTATATAAGGCATGAAGAGGCTCGTAGAAGTAAAACACATCTGGGTTAGCCTTGAACATACTTCCAAGAAACGTTGATCCGCCCCGGAAGTACGCCATTAAAAGAATGTTGATTCGCTCCTCTTGATGTCCTCGACCCTTACCAGACGACCTTGATCCGTGATGCTTCCTTGTAGTGTAGGCATAATGAACATCTGGAATATTTTCCATGTATGAACTAACAAATGTCCCTGTTTGTATACATTATATTTAGAGTTCGTGAGGTACTTTTGTATCATCTTGGAAAGTTTTATTTAATATGTGTCTAAAAAAAACTTGCATACATGCACAATTCAAAACCTGAATGTGAAGTTTTTTAAGGAGAGTCAATGTCATGTTCATTCTATATAGCTAAGATAATTCTTTGCTCAACCATTTTACTGTCAGGTGTTCCACCTTGATAATATGACCAGGTAACATAAATCGATTTGCTGTGAGTATTTATATAGTAACATCTGACAATGGTATCTCTGGCTACTAGGTCATAATCCTGTAACTCAAACTTTCTCATTTTTGCTATAGGAAACGAAATAAATATTATTTATTGTTAAATTACTAATCTTTTCAAATTAAATTCCCTTTATTACGTTATTTGCTTTATTTAGTATACAAAACAAACAATGACCAAGACCTAACAAGGATACATCTTTGCAATGAAATACCAAGATTGGTTATTGCCCTAAGTTAAGATCATTTTAGAGTTATTTGTCAGATAGAAGGTTTATTGCGCAAACGCCTAAAACTATCACATTACACGTATTTCAAAGATAACACACAAAAGAAAAAGGAACTTAAAAAGGATTCGATGAAACGTATATATATTGAGCTCATTACACAAGTGCAACATTTAGATGATTACCATATAGAATCACACATAGATAAGCTGGTATAGTATAAATATATACGTCTTTAAAATAACAAAAACATAATCATCGATCTGTTTCATGCACAGAATTAACAACTGATTCCTAATACTAAAATCTCTTGAGGGTCATGAAGTCATAACGATTAATCAAAAGGCATATTTTGTAATGATTTCACAAAAATGACAACGACGTACTCTCACACGTTTAGAAGGCATTTTAGAATATATGTACTTCATTTAATTATCAAATAAACTTTTTCTTGTCTAACAGTTGATACAAAGCTAAACTTAACCTCAATTATTTTTTGAAAACTACGTAAGGGAGATTTCATTTTAAAATACATTTCCTCTAATATATGATCAAATAAAATATGTTTTGTCTGACTGCTGATACAAATGTCTTCAATTATTTAAAAGAAAATTACAAAGGGACGGAGATTGCATTTTCAGATATATATTTCACCAATAACATATAAAAACATTAAAGGAAGACTACTTACGAACAATGAGAAACAGCATACTCATTGCAATCACACAGAGAAGAAGAAACACGACCTTTACTGAAATAAACAAGAATCAATTTTTTTTTCAATATTTGTTTTGTACAGTATATGTTTAATTTTATGAATTGATTTCATTTAATTCTCATACAGACTGGCATTGATTACGAGAATGCTTGTTTACGTGATTTCCAAAATATTTTTTGATAATAAACGTCTATGATTATATCATTTTATAAATAATGTTTGTTGCTAATATATATGCATATAAAATTGCCTTACCTGAAAGATTTCTTAAAGTAAAACAACACATCTGTACAGGCACAATTCATCCGTGTCAATTGGTATGAATGCTAAGTTTTAGATTACTCACTATGTTTGTCTGTTGTATATATTGTCTTTATTGAATCAAAACATCGAGAAAGTATTGATATGCATACCATATGGAAATACAGATGTGGAATCCCATGTTTCATCATAATAAACACCACTGTTTAAGGCTTGCTGACGTCATCGTATGGATTATCGATAGTCATGTTTGGATGTGTGGTTATCACTTAAGATGGACAAAGGGAAAAACTTGTGATAAGATATTGATAACATTGAGTATTTTGTAGTCGATAATACAGAAGGTTGCATGAAAGCATCAGTCCTTGTTTGGTGAACAAACCCATACAGATCAAGCAAGCAGTAACAAACATAGTTTTTCTCTTCCAGCACGCTCACTCAAGTCGTTTACTAAATTAACCGTTGTCAACCGTAAATCTCTAGCGTTAGCGATTGCAAATTTTGATTGGTTTTAGTCAAGGTTAGTTGTACGACCAGAGCCTTCATTACATTGAGTATTGAGTCTGTTCAACTAACTTCTTAAGTAACTCACAGCTATGGCTCAATAATAACAGAGGTTACGTGAGAAAATCCAGTAACTTTTGTTGTCAGAGAATGCTTTTTTGGAGCTTACATATTTCTTTCTTCACTTTTTTGTAAGAACGCTATTTTTCACTGGTTAAGAGATAGGTTGGGATACATTCGCTACTCAACTTTTGATCCTACTTTCTGCGATCTTTTTTTTCAATGACTTATTTTAAGGATGACACAAATAATTCGAAATAATATAGTGTTATACAAATTTTAGAAGATGTCAAAGGTGTGTAAATTATTTAATTATTTGTCAAAACAAAACTCTAATTTCACATTTCACATTTGCATTTATTTGAAACCATTTACAATCATCTTCCAACTAATGGTGCTTGGGATGGCTGTTGTGTTTCTGAAAGATTGAATAATAAAGTGCATGGTTAATGAAAACAGATTGACAGGTTTAACTGATATCCCCTAGCACGACCCCAACCCCTACTCTTGCCCAAAATGTCCGAATCTTGTTGAAAACACTAGACTGAGATTATATTTATCATCCTACTCATTCTTTCCAAGTACTGTTTAGTAAGTGCATTACTTGGATCAATACAAACTCCTTGCATCTGCAAAGATGAAACAGTAAATCGGAACTTTGCTATGGTATAGTTTAGGCAATTACAATTAAATTATAAAAACGAATGTGTGAAAAATTATTTTTGAAATTTTGTTTAATCGTCAACATGCTGATAATGCAACCACACACACACTTAATTTCAATGTCACAATTTTTCGTGATCAAAACAATTCTTATAATCTAAAAATGCCCATGCGATCAACAATTGACCTACTCTTTGTCCAATGAACGATTGCCAAAGACGGGTCACAAAGTTCACCGGCGTCCTCAGGGTTAATCTCGTTGGCGTAGAAACAGGCACCGTTGATCTTACACGTATTTGGCTGCAACAATGGTTAAGGTACAGAAAGTTTGTACATATTAGTTGATGTATAATACGTCGGCAAATGAATGAACAGGAACAGAGTTTTCAGGATCTGATTGGTCGTGAGTGGTTTTGGATTAATTTAATAACTTGTAATGAAGGCTGGTCTACAGAATAAAAAAAGATTGAAAAATATCAAATACCTTTTGATAACATCCGCTTCTGGTGACGTCACAGTCGAGACACTTGTCGTCATAAACTATGTATGTGAAAGGATCAGAGTAAGTAGCCCCGTCTGTAGAAAGTTGTATGTAGAATCCAAGAGCTGTACGATCTGATGAGAGAACAAACCTAGGTAAATTATGTCTGAGTTATAGTATGTCAGAGATAGTTACTTATAGGGTGCCACAAGAATCCTAGCATTGTTAGATCTGAAGTGAGAACAAAAATAGGTAAATTATGTCTCAGTAATAGTAAATTTGAGATAGTTACTTATTAAGAATCCTAGAGCTGTTCGATCTGTAAACAGAAGAACATTTCTCGTTGTTAAAGAAATTTACAGGAAGGCAGACATAGTTTACTTATTTGGTGTCGCGAGAATCCACATTTTATTGTTGCTTAACTTTAGTTCAATTGTATATGTTTTCTACTTTTTTGTTTTCATGGGAACATACTCTAGAAATTACAGTGCAGTTGAACTTTCTTTGCAGCAAAGTTATTTTACAGAGTATATGTAAATATCGTCTTTAGAAACAATCTAAAAATCAATATCATAACACCTGTTGTACAGCAGGTACAACATCAAAAAATAGTTATGAAGGTGAATTATGAATACGAAGTGCCTAAAATAAAATAAACTTAAAAGAAATATATTGATTCATAATATGACGTCATCTTGAAGTTAGGTTTTCTAAAAATTCTTACGTGGTTTTTAATGTAAATCACAAATAGTTGTTTAGAACTCCAGTAAACCACGCCTATTCTGAACAACTGACAGAGTAAGTAGAGACATACGTTCAGTTTGTTGTAAGTTTCATTGTTTCCTTTACAAAACTAATTTATTCGGTTTCTTTTACAAGATGTTCATTACACCTTTGACTTAATTCAATAAAGAAAAAAATATTTCAGTAGACCTAACATGCATTTGGAGGTTTATCACAAATGAATGACAACCAACTGTTCTGATATTTCTTATCTCACTCACCTGAAAAGGTCTCCATGAGGTGAGACAACGAGAGAGACACGCTGTATTTGTTCTCATATACAGGATCCACCGTGTACATTGTTGTGGTGTTGTGGAACAAACCGTTCGTCAACTGCAGGGGAGACATTCAAACATTGAATTTGTAATTTCTCTCATAATGACGATTATCATTTCATCTTCAAAATAATATAAACTAACAATCGCTCGTAACATTCAATCATTCGTGCCCGCCTAAACAGCTAAATGACGATTAATGATGCATTTAAGTTCAATGACAGAAACATCTTAAGGACCTTTTCCAACGCACATTTTAATTCTTCGTATTCATTTAGCCTGCTAATGAGGATAAGTTGTTGCAGTTGGGAAGAGGAAAACATATGATAGAATTAGTTCGAATTCCATTAATATTTTTATAAAACTTTTATTCATCGGAACACGGTCAAATTTAATCATATTAAGAGTTATTTAGATACAAACTGATTTCCTTCACTTATATATAGTTGAATAAAAGTTGAGATTATTTCTATTCACATCGCAATATACTCTTTTTGTTGTATTATTTTAGTTCAGTGATTTCAATTTAATCAAATGAAAGGTCAAAAATCGGTCATCATTCAAATTATGACTTGCATTAACATAATACTAACAAATATCATTGACTAAGAGATAGTCTCATAATGATACCTACCTGAATGGGGTTGACTAAAACAGAGAGGCTTTCACTCGGGTAGACGTTCTCTGTTATGAGAATAGGCCGGGTACAGTGACCACTCGACATCTGACACACTTCACCACTGACCAGGAGGAAATGCAGGAATACATTTCGGTTATAAGAAAGACTAACATGAGGGAATGAATAGAAAACGAGTTACAAGGATAGGCCGGGTGCAGTGACCACTGGTCATCTATCACACCACTGACCAGCAAATGGGATGAAGTGAGTTTTCTTCAGTTATAAGTAGAAAGTAACATTTTTATATTTGGGATTTATCATACTATAAAGAGGAAGGTGAAGATGGGAATGCGAGACGAAATGGGCAGAATAAAGGCGGATAAAAGGAACGACGGAGTATCGAATGGAAACTTATGAGGGTTGTGAATGGACCAGGGAAAAAGAGGAAAACGTAATGAATAAAATGTAGGGAAAGCTATGAAGTCATAACAATGAAAAAGCCTATAGCTCTGTACCTCATAAGTTCTCATATAATATATGTTTAGAAACTTCATTGTAAATAAACCTAAAGACAATAATCCCAATTGGCTAACAAATATGTATACTAGATTTCAGCTTGAAACTCATTTTGCTCCTGGAGAGAAAAACATACATACCTGTTTCAGTGTGGCCCTCGTGGTCCTTACGTGAACGACAGGGCTATCAAACCTATACTAGTCAAGGTTTCAGAACAAGCTATCTTAGTTTCCGATGCTTTTTGATTGTTGAGAAGAAGACGAAAATAGATTTTATGGGAGCGGGACTCATAGGGTTGCAGTGGCATTAAGTCAAAAAGAAATTCATTCTTTCTTGCAGTTTTCTAGCATAGGTCGTTTGATAGAAGAAGATGACAAGCGGAAAGCTTAAAATCAGATGGTCGTTTTGATTGACGGACACCGGAAGCAATGTCAGACCATCAACCCGTTGGTCCTTTCTGGCTATAAATATCATTGGACCGAAAAGGGAAGGAAAGGAAAGGAGAGAAGATGAAAATGAGCACTATAAATGAAGAAATAAGACGAAAGGGGAGGGAAGTGATATCATGTTAAGATAAGCAATAACATCTGTCAACAACAATAGAATGAGATCATTCAAGTAGAACGAAGGGACGGGGGAGGAAAAGAAAAAAAATGAAGAAAAAAACAGTGAAGAGGAGACGGAAAGGGTTGGAGAAGTGGGACATAAAGAAGAAGGAAGAAGGAAGGACGGAAATAGAAAAGAAGAAGACATATAGGTAGATACAACAGTATAGTACAAGATGGAATTGATAACCAAACAATTTTAATTAAATTTTACATAACTGTTCAAATGAGATTTATGTCTCCCCCTCCCCTTAAGTTATAAATCTTAATGTAATTCAAAATATAATTTTATATCTTGATATTCAAATATATCAAATATAAGTATGCATCGTTTACTCTTTGTACACTTTTACGAACAACTAGTCACAAACTTACCTACGTTACATAATAAATCAAATGACAGTATTCTACTACAAATACTTTTTCTTTGTAACCCATGCAAAAAACCGTTTAATTTTTGTAATAGCCATTACCCTTTTATTCCATGGATAACAGGGTTGAAGCGTTTGGGCACCTGACAATCGTTACCATGGCTATAGCGGCAGGTGCAGATGCCGTGATCACAATGGCCAGCCATGCTACAGAAGTTTGGACAGATTTCTGTTGTGAGTACGGCAGGGGGCAGCAATTGTCCCCCGCTGTTTGTGTACGTGTTCTCGTTACTAAAGGCATGTTCCTGGCACCACCATTGGAAAGCCAAGGCTCCGCTTGTGAAAAACATCTTCATTCCCGTTTCCTGTTATTTGAGATATTATGAATTTAAACATCAGTCTCTAAACAAAACGTAAAGTTACACTTTGTTTTGATCTCATTAAATATTTTGCGGTAGAAAATGTTTGTCTTTGTGTCAAAGACAGTCTCACTGTTATATTATTTCCTTGATAAAGAAAACCAACATCTTGCTACAGTAAGTTATTTCTTATCTTTCAAATAAGGGTATCAAATAACTTTTTACCACTAGTATGTATTGGTTAAAGTTTTTTGTAGATAAAATATTTTCATGGTTCGAGGAGAAGTCAATAAGGTCATAGAAGTGAGTATTGATGCACAAGAGCCGTATTGCAGAGGCTGCACTACAACAATGTGGCTTTGAACAACTTAACACCCCACCCCCATCCCGTTCAATGGGTCTGAAACACAAATGGGCGAAGTGAGGTCAAGGGATATTATATTGAAAGATAAAAATCAATATCACTACCATTGGCTTCTGTTTTATATCCATTTCTATGAATTTATTAATTTCCCTTCGTAGGAGTCTTTTAATGAAATCCTCACTGTTAAATCTTCCGAGCAAATGGTATAGAAGTTGAACATCTCAGCTTGGTAATGGGCTGCGCAGTACTGAGGTACAAGACGAGGTATTTCATTGGAACATTCTCTTAACATTCCTGACGGGTCTTTGCCAGCAAGCTTTTGACCTGCAACTGCACGCGAATTCGTTGTCATCAATATCCTACCTCTGCTGAACAAAAGTTTTTTGACATTACTGACAAATATCACGTACATAGGTTCCAACTTAAGCTGTTCTCATTAAATCCTATTTCTTCCAAACTTCATGATTTTTGGGTCTATAACATCATGTTACTATCACACACTTAAATTTCATGTTCATACTCCCACTAAAAGCATTTTGCATTGATTTGAAAACATTGAGGTTTAAAATGTCAAAACAATATTCTTTTTACAAATTACTAATGAAATATTCTTATTATATATTATACAACGCAATGTCCATAATACGTTTGAATTATTTATGTTTACCCCATTTTGGGTACTGGCAGAATTTTCTCCGCATACCACATATTGCAATATATATAACTTGTATTTGTTTTGTAGATGTGAACCCTTAACATAATCATTAAATTTGGTCGGTAAAATGTTTTGGTAATAATTTGTGACAATTCCCCAATTTCCAACATTCATCAGTTTACATTGGACATTATGAACAGTGTAACAAACTTTTGTTCAGCAATTGTAGCATGTAGCATGTTTAACCCCAGTTCCTTAATTGAACCATGGATCTATTTCCCTTGATGAATACAAGTAAGTTAAAACTTCCCCCACAAAGCTCTATTGTGATTGCAACTCATAAACGTCACCTTATCGTAAATTTAAAGAAGCATAATCCGTTATTCAAAGAAGTTGTGGCCATAATCCAATTTCACAGGTTTTGATAAAGAATTTAGCCGTCTTGTTAGATTGCATAAAATCCCAAATGTATGACAACTAACAGTTTACAAATTAAATTTAAAAATTGCTTACAAAAGGATGTTGGCAGGTTTATGGATATACGATTTCTCTATTCATAAAATTTCGGGTTTCTTTTTGCAATTTATGTAAACCTTTCTTCTGCATCTTCCATTACTTTAACCTCATTATTTCCCATGAGTGACTGTAAGACTCCTGTCTCGTTTGGAAGCGAAATGAATTAATAGATATTTTATAATCTTGTTTGTGATTTCAATAAATCTTTATTCTGGTACTTAAGAGGCCACAGGCCTAAAGTACATGGAATACATTGCCTACTTTCAAGAAAAAATATGTGTTCTATGTACAAATGTATTATATATATACATTGACAGATCTTTTAGTTCTCGAGTGTTCGTGCTGTTCAATAATTCTTTAAATTTAAATTTATTAGGACTGACATGGTATTTGTTTTGTTTTTTAAAATCGCTTCGAATATTAAAGAAGCTTGGACAAACAAGTAGGAAATGGTACTCAGTTTCAATTGCATTCAAATTACAGAGTTTGTAAATTCTATGTTCCCTACTTATATTAACTTATCTGCCTTTCTCAATGAATAGATTATGCGATGAACATCTAAAACGTGCTAAACTTATCACATTTAGACAATATGGAGATTCAAATTATGCTTAAAGCAGGGAGTGAAACTGCACCTTCACTGTCAGATAGAACTAAATGATATTGAGAGATCCTCATATATATCAAACGTTTACAGTTAGTAAGTACCTGGTACAGAGACTTTCTGTGGAGAACCATAGTCAGGATTAATTGCATGAGGGGTATGCTTCGAGCACCCAGGTCTTGCAATTAACTGAAAAGACAGATTGGAGTGTAATAAAGTATTCATCAATAACGTTCAAGAAACGTTTTGGTCCATCATTGGTCATAAGAATTTTGCTTGCTCTGCCAAATAATAATATTCATCATTTTAGGAAAAATCGAAGATAAGATCCATAATAATTTTACAAGATCGTCATGGTATTACTCTTAAGAATTGAAAACTTACAGTATAAATCTTCTTAACTGATAAAAAGCAAACAGCAACCATTCCGGATAAGAGAACATGTGAAATTCGTTCACAGACTTTTGCCCGATGAAGGTATTCCTAAATCCTATTAAGATAAGGGACTTAGAAATTTAATTTTATGAATATGACATATAGGTAGCTAACATATAATTTCATTTGTCCTACATATACGATCAACTATACCATGCCACTATTGTCGAACGTGAAGGGCACCATGGGATCCCTTACAAGTCCAAAGGGACTACAGATTGGGTTTGAACCCCCACATTGACAGAAGTAGTGTGGGTTGTCTTGTGAGGCAGAAACCTGCAGGAAGGGTGCTGATGCCTCCTCAAACAGACTCTGCTGGGCGTTTAGGCTGAAATAATAATTCTTGGAAATTAATATTGTTTGCAATTTATAGTAAGAAGAGGTTAACATTTCTTATCAAATGCCTTTATACTTGCCATTTTGAGAAACATAAAACATTAATAAAAATGATTCATTTACATTGTCTCTTTTTATATGCACTTTTTAAGTTACACTCAGAAGTTGGTTGTATATCATATTATATTTCACAATAACGACGTTTCGGAATAGATCATTATTGCGTTTTCAATGATGAGGTATAACATTTATATACAAGATACATGGTAGGCTATGATGGTAAGAAACAGTAAGTCAAAATGTCATGTCATGGTAATCTCATCTCGAAAATTTTCATCAGTTTATGGCAGATAAAGGTCACGTCACAAATAAGATCAGTTTTCAAACCTTAATCCGCCTGTTAAGAGTGTTACCGTTAATTTCAATGTGATTGACTTTTGGAGGGATAGCACACATCCTAGATTGCTTCATCCTTTAGTACCGCCCGTCCTCTTTCTCTCTACTCCTACAGGGATCGAGTTGAAATTGACAATCTCAAACCTAAACTTCCCGACATTCGATAACCATGTGTCCCGCCGTCCTGTTATATAACTGTCCCAACACCCTAATCATTGACATTCAACTTCCTATGTGTGAATCAATTGGCATGAACGTGTTTCCGATTTGATGTCCATAAGCTACTTCTGATTCTGCTCTTACAATTTACCTGCTAAAGGCAAAACTACTATTTTACCTACAACATTCCCCTGTCCTCATTATATGACACGTCACTGCCTGTAACTGTGTGTTTACGGAGCTATAGGTTACATGTGAGACATCTTAACAACTGGCAACATCCACAACACAAACCCCCCCCCCCCCCCCCCCCCCACACACACACACCTCCACACACACATCGAAAGAAACATACATCTACGTAGAGTCAAGACAAAGACTAAAGCGTCCCCCTTCTCCTCCGTACCCAATACCTGCCCCTCCTATTTCTGTGTACATCATTACCTGTATTTGTTCCAGTCCGTCGATGTCCAGGTGAGATGGGAGATGTCATAGCCACACGCCCCCTCCCCCAGATTGTTGTACGTGGGAGGCAGATGAATCTTCAGGTCAAGGTGGAGATAGGATGGGTTGATTGAGATGTGCACACCATTCGATGTTACAATCTGAGTGCACAATAAACTAGACTGAGTTAAGTAAGTCAAAGTATTATAAGGTGACTTGTCTCAAGTGTGCAGTTAGACCTAACATTTCACATTCACTATTACCGATGTCACAAACATTTCCAGGATGGTTACAACATTTACCCACATCCCAATAGGGACGTTAAGGAACTTACTTTTAAGATCATTATGTCATTGACTTTTTGGACTGGCAGAGTATGAATCCTGATTTGAATCCTAAATAACATGCCTGGGAAGTAATTGGAAGGCATGTATAATTGATGGGAACTACTTGTAACATTCTTCACAAATTGTCATCAACCCACTCAGATGATATTACTGAATGTACAGTTCTACTCTGTTTCTTCGTTTGAAATCTCAACCAGAGCTAATCATTCAAAGGAGCGGATGTTTCCAATTGCACAATCGAATTTTGATTTGGTATATTCCGTGAAGCAAATCCAGTATCATTTCGTTTTCAGCATTCACATGTTATTTTAGTGTCATTGTCATATCCTATTACCTCATAATTGGAATCACACAGGTAAACGGCCACATCATCAGGTATGCTCTGACCTTGTGTCAACACAGGTGCCACAAGTGATGTATGTTCCGTGCACATCTCCACTTTGATCAGGGTGTCGCCATATTGGAAGGCAACACCACATACACTTGCTCGTCCATTGGCTGCTGTCCAGGTTCGAACCTGGACCTAGAAATAATTGACCACCAGCATCGTCAATTTTCGGGCAACTATAACTCGTAAGATCTATTTGATTCATTCAAAAGGTTCAATTTAGAATTTGAAAATAGTCGTAAATTAAAAATGTATGTCACGTTTTGTCGCCTCAATCACGAAATATTAATTTTAAAAAACCTTTATATTAACCTCGATATTTTAAAAATTTTGCACGGTTATATGTGGTTTCCGCTATTTTCTTAAAAAGGAAGATTTTGTCAAAATGCGTCTCGCTCATAGGAACACCATCGGTTTTATGTGAAAACTCATTCTTAAGGTAATTGATTTAAAAACCAATCACATTTCTGACTTCAATACAATCATGTTTTGATAATCCTCGGAAAGGTAGTGGACGAATTGTTTTCCCTTATTAGCACGATTTACGGTTATATATTGTTTTAATACTACAGAGTAGATAGCGTCAACGTTTTGGCTGTACTTACCTGTACTGCTTTACCTGTGCTGTTTTCGTCTTTGAAGAGTAACACATCTCCCTGATAGGTTCCAAACTTGAAATTTCTGGAAAAAAACATGTCATTCTTATTTTGATTCTGAACTAAGATGAGAAATGAAAGACATATATTATCCTATCCACCAATATCCAATCAAGGTTTGAAAAGTGTAAGTGTCCTTTATTCTGATCTTGAATTGGAACGTTCAATGGCTTTGTGTTTTTGTGGAAATGCTTTCTGTGAATCGTCTTTAACATTTCAAGTGTCGTAGAATAGAAGTGATAGAATCATTGGCTCGTTTTGGGGGTTATACAAAGACAAGCTTTTTCTCACTTCAAATATAATCACACAATAGAAGATTAGTGGATATTTGTTGATATAAAAATACTGATGAATAAATGACATTTTTCCAGCCATTTAATAAGATATTGATGTAAATAATATTTCGAAGATGCAATACTTTGGTAAGCTGAATCCAGTCACGTGACTCTCCCCGACCACTATGCACATATGATGACGATGATCTTTCGTTGTAACCTGAAATGATTATTATGCTACGACAGGACTAATTTTTAAGGCTATTTTTTTATCTTAAAAACCGAATAGTGTTTTTGTTGTGGCCTTATCCTCATCTTGCGCCATTTGTAAAATCAAATATAAAGCAATATAAACGTCAATAGTTTAGGTTTTGGGATGGCTTCAAAATAGTTTATATACATCAAATATACTTGATTAATTAAAGGGACCATTCGAGCGGCTTTCATCCGCCATCTTGAAATGTTAGTATTGCGAGAAATCAAATGTGCTGTGTTATGCTAATTCATTGACAAAATTAAGAAATAATTAATAGATTGATAGAAGAGGGGCATATTTACAAATAATTCATAATAAAAGTTGTCAGTTACGACAATGTTTTGTCGTAGTAATTCATTTCACGAAGTTTTTCTTTTTTGATCGATACACTTTATTCTTTGTCAAATTGTTAAATCTTGAACAACTGAAATGTTAACCTCATGTACATATTTGAAATTAAGTGTGAAAAGAATCATGTAAAAATCATATAAACTCTTCAAAAAAAGAAACTTGACACTGACTTTCAAAGTTCAATATAAAGACCACAGATGCAAGTTAAACATTGAAATGAGAACTAAAACGCTGTTTGAAGATCTCTGTTCAGTAAATTTTATTCAGAATAAGCATGATCTTGAAATGCACAGGTGCACAAGTGTTTCAACATCACAGGGGTGCACAAATGTCAGTATCAGGTATGGCCACGATTGGCATTGATTATTGCTTGGCACCGACGACCCATGGATGCAATCAAGTTGTCAATCACAGCCTGTGGAATGTTCTGCCATTCGTGCTGAAGTGCTGCAAGAAGTCCTGGAAGTGTTTGGGGTGGTGGATTTCTACTGTGCACGCGTCTATCCAGTTCGTCCCAGAGATGCTCAATTGGTGACAAATCTGGTGACCTGGCTGGCCATGGCAATGTCTGGACATTGTTACGCTGTAAAAAGTCTTGACAAACACATGCAACATGATTGTGGTCGAGCATTGTCCTGCTGAAAGAGACCACCATGGACGTTGACGTGAGGAATAACGTAAGGCTGTAGGATCAAGTCCCTATACCGTACTCCTGTGAGGTTACCCACAACATGCACGAGGAGTGTCCTAACACCGTGACGAATCCCGGCCCACACCATGACACTCCCACTTCCAAATGGGACAACCTCCTAAACACAGTTGGCAGCATAACGTTCTCCACGACGTCGGTATACACGTGCTCGTCCATCACTTCGTCGAAGCAGAAAACGGGACTCATCAGAGAACGGTTCTCCACCTTGTACGTGCCCATCTCATCCTCTGTTGACACCACTGGAGACGTTCCGCCAGATGACGTTGCGTTAAAACGGGACGTCGAACCGATCGTCGTGGAAAAAGTCTAGCCTCTCTCAGCCTGTTGCGTACCGTTTGGTCGGAAATTCGACGCAGGCCTGGTATCAGCGTTGTTGTTGACGTTGCTGTCCTGGTGCGTTCCCGAAGGTGGAGCAGTCGGATGTACCGATCTTGGGCCCGAGTAGTCACCCTTGGTCTGCCTGACCTTGGCCTATCATCAACGCTGTTTCGGGTGTTGAAACGGGTCCACAATGAAGAGATGGTCTGTCTGGACACGCTAAAGTGTGTTACAACATCTCGTTGCGTCGCTCCTGCTTGCAGTCTGCCAATAGCGTTGTTGCGTTGCGCTCTGTTCAGTCTTGGCATTCTTCCGGTCGCTGTACCGATGTTGTGTAGTCTGAATGAACAGCGGCTGATATGGCTTTTTATACCCCTAAAGCATACGTGTCTGCATGTAAACCTTCATGATCCCATGCTGCACGTGCTTTGGCAGAAAATGCATTTGGACGAATCGCTCGTTTTCGTCCCTGAACACAACGTAAACTTTTTGGGCCATTGTTTTTGGTAAATTTACACTTTTGAGCAAACCTTTCTTTAAATTACAGGTATGTATAATGAAAAAAATGGACCCGTTTCTAAAAAATCAATTTCGCATGAATGTCAAGTTTCTTTTTTTTAAGAGTTTGTATTTGGTAGCAGGAAAGTTCCTCCTGAATTTCGTTTCCAAAATAAAAATACCTCGCTCGAATGGTCCCTTTAAGGACTTACTAGATCTTGAATATCCAACATAGGTTTAACTTCTTTTTTAAATAGTAAATGATAAAAATATTCTCCTCACATTGATATCAAGGTTAGTATGATTCTTGAACTGGGTGTATGCAGTGCTTGAAGGTTTGAGGTCAAAGGTGAATGTGTAGTTTCTATCGGACTTCACAACTGTGTCAACAAGGGTAGATAACTGTGTAACTACTTCCGCTCTTTGACTAGCTAGATTCCAGTCACTTCCTCTAAGTCTGTATGTACAACCCCTGTCAGCAAATATCCCATCTGAAACACATTAAAAGCTTATATTCTGGTGTCAAATTATCAGAAAGGGAAAAAATAAATTCGATTTTGATAAGAAATTGACCTTAAATGAATAAGAATATATGTAATCTATCAGCGTTTTGTTCATATCTCAGAATGCAATTGAAGTTTGTCTACAAAATATTTATTGACGATCATTATTCGAATTTATGGCTTGTTTCAGTTTTATTTCGGACATTCTTCTGCATCTGTATATCATACTGACCACTGTTCCCGGCAGTGAGTGACATGTCGAGTGTCAGGTAGCACCTGTCTGGAGAGAGGCTGTCACAGAGTATGGGCAAAGTCGAAATGATGCTCACATTCTGTGAGCTGCCTTCGTTGATTACTATAGTTTTGGGACTGACCTGCAACAAGATACTTTTAGTTAGTCTGATTTAAAAAAAGGAGTACTGCAACGTTTCTATGAAGTGTTTTGTAGATATTGGCATTAGAATTGAAACAAGTCAAGAAGTGTTGACATGAGCGAAGAGGAAATGCCAAGATTTAATAAATATATCATATATTCTATCAACCATGCTTTTCTTCTTGATCTTTATTCGATTTTTAAAGCGTCAAAACTTGTCTGGAAATCACTTTTATAGTCATATCAAAAATAATTCAACAGAATGTCTAAAGGTATTTCACTATGGATGACAAGATAAAAAAAACTTTCGTCATAACCAAAATTTTCCAATAAAGTTTTGTTGTGTAACCATAAAAATGAAGGATGTTATTCTTTTTTTTTAGTCTTGTAAGCATTAGTTGGTAAAAAGTCCGTATTTGGAATGTGACATATCATTTATAGTTGATATTTATATTCTAAGAATCTACGTATTTTAAGTCGAAAGGGATACAACGAATATCGCATATTTTAGGCATAATTCGGATTTATTTGGTTCACAACATTTATAACTGTGATTTTGATTACCTGAATTCCCCCGTAGAAAGTGTTACTCTCCAGAATGTGACTGTGGTTAGCTTTACCCTGGGATGCGTAGTAGGACTGGGCGATACACTTCAGCTACAGAAAGAACGTAATCGTCACGAGCAAGAAATACGTCATAGCTAAGTCATAGATATAAATGGGTAGTGTTTGATTGAACGACATAAGGGTTGAGTCAACGTATGTGGGGTTTTAAAAAAAACTCTAAGAAGGACTGAAGATTTAATTTTTGTCAGAAGTAAAAACGTGATTTAACTTTCATAACATGTATTTGCTTTCCGTTAAAAGACAACAAATACCATATCACTAGCAGATATTTGTAGAAAGAATAAGCAAAGTCCAGACCACCAAGAAATATGTTAACGTTGTAAATCGACTTCTCATTGGCAAATAGACCAAACGATTCTTTACATAAAAAACTGAACTGCTGCACGTGTATAATATTATACCGATGATTTTTTAAATAAAACTTTAGTGTACACAGCAAAGCAGTACTGAAGTTTCTCTGTTGACAGCAATTGAATGAAATAAATCAGTAATGATATTATGATAATGTTTCCAAGTGCTCCGACAACCTCAAGATGACAATTTTCATTTTAATATTGATCACCCTCGGTTGTCCGAGCATAGACATAATATTTAGTTAGACTCAAATCATTATATCTTTTCACGTCACCTCATACATTTTTCTTGGTAAGAGAAAATTAGTCATGCTTGGTTGCAAGTAAGGTTATGCAATCACAGATTTTGTAATAACTGAACTGTTAAAACCTGTTTACCTTTTATCGCAATTTATTTTGCTTTACTTGAAATAAAATACTGTTCAAATGAAACTGAATAACTTGTCACCTTAATGTTCAGGAGTCCTTCCACTTTGTAATGCATATGATGTTAACAAGACAAACATAAGTCACACGAGTTAACAAAGATGAAAGTTATTTTTAGTAAAGACTGCATTAAGTGTATATATCAATCTCAGATGCTATGAACGGAAACCTTATACTCTAAAAACATTTGAGTAAGGCTACCAAATGCTTCAATGATTTATCCTGCTAATCTATAGAATGCAAAAAAAACAATACAAACAAGATTACGAACAACTTCATTCTTCAACAGAAGAAAATTTACTCTCCTCTAAATCTAAGCCCTCAACTTTTGGTTTGCAGCCACTAGGAAAGCTAGATTGCTTTTACACAATAGTATATGATGCTCCGTCTTGCCTGTTGCATTCCTTAAACGCACTAACACAAACACAAATGCAGAAATAATGCATATCTCTCAATCTAATCGACGATCTCGAACTCAGGTAATGTATTATAAGACAATGACTTCATAATCTTCTTACTGTTTGACCCGTGTGACCTTTCCAATCTGCCGAGGTTAAAGTCGCCGTCTTGACCCCGTTTTCCAAAACAGCTTGCTTGTTTATAGCTCCATTAAATAACCACATCACAAGGAAAGAGGCATCGGGTTCGCCTCCGCTGTAGTTGATTTCGCAGGTCTGGGTGAAGTCTTTGCCATTACTGCTTGGAATAGGGGGGTGAAGCGTAGGGGGACCATCCATACTCGGGGAAATGTCTACAAGATACATATTGAAGACATGTATGCTTAATGTCATTAACTTGTTACCTGGGCAGAGTCACATCCCTAGAATGATTAACACCCTATTATGGGTCGTTGAAGTTGAGGTTAAAGTCATCAACTTAATGAAGAAATTACCGCTGTTGATGTTAACAATGGAATGGGCGGAGTGGTAGGGAGATGGCTGGGATGGGGGAAAGGGTGGACGAAATGTTGAGACAGCCCTTACTCGGGATGTCCTCTGTAATTATGTCTTATTTGCGTTGAAAGATGTTTTGTTTTCATAAGAATCCATTGGGTAGTTTATTGAGGTCAGATTTGTACAGTTTTAATACATAACCATTTCTTTCACTTTAAGCTGGCACAACAGTCTTTTGGAGCTAATAGGGTATGATTGGCTTGAGTCATATGGGACAAATGCAACTTTTGCCAATAAAGTGAACAACCAAAAAACTGTTGCGTTTTGCTGTTTTTACTTACAAATGCATGGTTCAAAACCTGTTGCCGATGTGCCGCCATTCTTACAAGGTTTCATGTCTCCTGAAATGATTAAGTGCTTTGAATTAAAGATGGACAATGAAAGGAAGAAATTGTAGGGAAATCCATCAGATTCTATCTTAAATTAATAAACAGTTGCCCTTTCTTTTGCTTTGTCCTAAAATGACGTTTCAACATGTTCAACGAACTGCATAACTGTAGATTATAAGAACTATATATCAATGAAGGACATTGAATCAGAATCAGAATCGAGACCCTACCAAAGACCGCACAAAGTAACATTAATGATTTTTTATTATTACTTTCCCGATAAACCTATTTACTACTTCAATTTCTGTTATTTCTACAACACAGCTTTTTCTACTTGTTCTTTTATAACTACTTGTGCAAACACTGCTTCTTTCCATACATCTTCTTCTATTTCTGGTGCTTCTTTTTGTTAAGGCGGCTTTCCTTCATATAACACTATAAATATAGGCCCATTTATCGATGTATACCGACACTAGCAATCCTTCTATTGTATTTAATGCTGCTTCTACAACTGGTGTTGCTTCTTCTGCTACTGTCACTGCTTATACGGACATAAATAGTACTGCTACAAGAGCCGTAAATGGTCCTACCACATATGCTAAACAATATCGCATGTTGCTGCTTTTAGTACTTAGGTTTACACACTTACACGTACCGGTGCAGTAACCAGAAGGACAGAGAATATCGTCTTTCTTGAAGAAGTACACCATGAACCCGTCACAGTTGGTGACCTTGACCTTGAAGGAGAAGAGGCAGCAACTGCTCTGTGGAGACCCAACTTGATGATTTACACAGAAGTCGTTATCCAGAGTTTCTCCAACCTTCGGGACTGGATCCTTCATCCAGATAGTCGAGGTGGTCCCGCAGTGGTGAGTCGGTACACAGGACGTGGCTATCTCTCCACTTCCGAAGCGATACCAGCCGTCCGCCATATTGTCACAGGGAACGCTGGAGAGGTCAGAACCTAATATCGTGTTGTTCCTTGATCTTTCGCTGTCTCGTGACATAGTTTTGTAATTTGTGCACTGCGGATCAATCGAAACTGCAAGTCCTGTTCAACGCAACGAAGATACGTTTAGAGTTAGATTTACCCTTTCCCTCTGTAATGAGGTGTGACCCATTGTAAGTTGTAATACAATGTCAAACATTTCAACAATCACACTCTCATAAGACTTTCCCCCTCAAGGAAAAGTCAGTAATTAAGAAACTATCTGTTGGAGCTGTTAGAAGAACAATTTAATTTTTTTTTAAATATTGTAAAACTAGAAAACAGTTATACAAAATATACATACACATAAGTATTATTTTACACTCCTGAAACTTTTGAGATCATACCCTTGCAATCTAAACTCCACCTCATAAGCCTTTGATCTTTATTCTTCATTTTATGAAGAAAAGTCAAGGTATTAAGATCAGAAAAAACTTTAACAGGAAAAGCAGTGGTACCTATTTTTTAAGTCTAACTATTAAAACTTCAAAACTTGCAAAGCTAGTAAAAGACAAAGGGCACCGTGATCTCGGTCACCCGGGGATAAAAAGCTCCCATACTCAATTTAACCCTGGGACTTTTTCTCAGGAACATTTGTTCTCAAATTACCCGCCATAAAATAGCTATTTAAACGCCTTATTCAAGAAGATGGAAATGTTTGTTAAGGCTGATTAAATTCTTTTCTTTATAGTGCATGCTCGGGAACTTGAATTAGATGTAAATTGAAACCTACCCTCATTCGAAGTTGTAGCCTTAGAGCTTGATTTGCAAGGTTATTTTTTCACAGCAAGACTAAAGGTGTTTTAACGCGTCTTTTTTAGAGAATCGCAGGTCCAATGGACGTAGTAGTTTCAACGGCTCACTCATATCAATTGCTGGTATTACAGCACAGATTTATTTATGAATCTCCCAGGGGGATAATTTAAGAAAATCGGTAAATTCAGCCCTGGGTAACTGAGGATGAAAAAGCATTTTCTTGCATTGAAATCTCAATCGTTGATTCAAACTATTAGTAAACATTTGAACTGTTCCCGATGCCCAAATGTTCTTACAAAACTCTTTAAAGTTTTAAAAAGGCTTATATCTTTAATTCATATATTACTTATCTTTAAAGTTTACTTTTAAAAAACGAGAAATACGGGCCACTTATAACAGAGGTCACTTGATAAGATAAGAGCCTTTGAGAGAAAAACCAAGCTGTGACACAGTTTCCGAAGACAATGATAATAAGAAATAAATTACTAGAACAGAAATATGCAGAATCATGAAAACTTACCATATTGCGAGTGACAGATTTTTTATCGGCGGCCGTCTAAGGTTAACCGCCAAGTCGAAGTAGGTTTATCGGTAGTGCTTGGATGTAAGTGTTAGCGTCAGGACCAGGTCTAATCAAACCGGTGCAAGGTAGTTCCAAACAAAACCCTTGACTTTGACAGCTATTAAGGGTACAACAATTTCAGAAATGTTGAAAGTGGAAAAAGTCTATTTACGATGGACGATAACAAATGCTATTAGCCCGTTTGACCCTAATAAGCCTGATGAATTAACATCTATTGACAGTTGCCTATTAGTGTATTGTATGATCACAATCAGTCTCGATAAAAACCCAAACTCGAGGTCATGCTGAGAATATCAGGCGTAGGATGATAGGGTCTGGTATTCTCTGCTATTCCTCTCTAAGGTCTAAATCAGGTTTCCTTACTCTCTGACTCTTACTCTCAACTGAAGAAAAAAAATGGTCACTTAAATGTTCCACTGATGAAAGGTCAGGTTACCTGGCAGACCATAATAATATATTAATGTTGTTTTTCTCCAAAAAGTCCCTGACAAACACCAGTCTGTTCAGGGAAGCATTATCGTGAATAAACGTTCTGTATAATTATGTGTTGCTGCAGAAATAGTAAGAGGACTTGGCAGAATGTGGACAATGTGAATTGAGAGTGCCGTCCCCCACAACAAGATCTTCCTTGACTTGACCGCTCATTCCACCCTAAAGATGACGTTGCAATCGCAATCGGATTAATCATTCTAACACAACAACGTCGCCACGGACCCAGCATACAAACATACAAAAAGAAAATCCATCGCTAGTTCGCCTGCTATTTCTGAACGTTACGTGTTCAATACAGACGATGACGTCAATGTTCACGTGTCAGGTTACACCATGGACGAAACTATAGGCGCAGATACTATTTTGTGTAAAACGTCTGGAAACTATTTCTCTTTTGATAGGATGACCAAGCGCATTCGTTACCTCAGTCATTGCCAGGAAACGGGTTTTTTTTTGTCTCCATTAGGGGTCGTTATGCAGGGTCTTCCACTCCTGGGCCTTTCAGTTGTCCTCCCATTCTCTCCCAAGAGGGTAGCTCCGTCATTTATTCCTATATAATCTTTGATTTAATACGAGCGTCTCTCGGTCTAGAAATGTAAAAGCCTGACTGGATGCAATCAGTTAATTCCGTATGATTAAGGAAAAGCAAATTTTACTCGAATGTAACTTTTTACTTAGATTCTTCTTTATAAATTATAACAGATTCGCTTTATTCAGCGACAGTATCACTTCATAGGCCTGTTAAAAAAATGTTATCCAGGCACGCGATGTTTTTATTGGCTGAATTATTGCAAGACAGTTTATGGTGTACGGTTTTACCGCTAGGAAAACCTGCCGGAAGCCCACGAAGATCTTGCTTCAAAATAGAGGTTGGAGAGAATTTAATGACGGAGCTACATTTGTCGGGAGAGAATGATGTCCTCCCAGTATGACTGTAACGTGTCGTACATTTGATGATGGTAATGCGGTTGTACCACAGTGTCGTAAATACATGCGCATTCGTAACATCTATCTGCAATCATTCCGATTGATTTGTCAAAATACGTTAATCTCCCTGTCTCTGCAGTTGGATTGGTGGTAGAAGTAATTAGTTTGTGTAATGTATTAGTTAATAAGGCATAAGAATATGAACTAACCTGTATTGTGCTTTAGATTTGCTTTTTCAAGAATTTCACGGATATATGTTTGTAGATTTATTTTATATGCTTTTGGTATCACGGCATTGTAAATCACAACTGATTAACCCTTTTGTTTAACCATCTTGGCGGTGCACCCCTTGTTTGAAATGGGTGGTGGAGAGTGTGTGGGTTGATCCCCCAATGGTAAGCACATCCTTACAAAATATAGCTTGCGGAGTGCAGTGCATCGGGAGGAGAAATCGCAATTGCAAAAGGTTAACGGACGTCAGACGACGGTTCCCAGACTAACGACAGACGACGGGAAAACGGGCAAAAGACGATTGGTCATGCTAACTGCCCTCCGTCCTGATGAGCTATAAAATCAGAGAGAATCAATACAAACTATAACATCCATCAAGAGTGGATATATAGGGGAACTGTGTATAAACTTACTTGATTTAAATTAACTTACATGACAACGAATCTTACCTATCACAAGAACTCCGCACAGTACACGTATATGAAACTCCATTATCTTGACGCCTGCTAACATTACTGCACGCTAGCTGACCACACAGTGGCAAATAGTGTCCAAGTTCTTCTAGATAAGGCATAGACGAAGCACCCGCCTGTTCTTTCCTTGATTTGTTAAAAAACCAAAAACAACATGTATACTTGAGGCTCCTGTAAAATGTCCATGTATGATTTCGGGTATCGCATATGTAGCTATAGTAAATAAAGCATGAAGGTGTATAAGTTTTCTTTAAGTATTTGTAAAACCTTTAACTTTCCTCATATTTTGTTTTGAAGTCATGAATATAATAAGTTGTTTCGTTCAAAATCATAGGCTGCCGTGCAAGTTTTCCCTTGATTTTACCAAATGATTGTTAACTGAATATTCCTTGTCATTCTAATTTCATTTTTTAGTCATCTTACGTCATATGTCTTGGCTTTAGTGTATTTTGTCTTGGATGGAATACTAATAGTTATATATTAAATATGAAACATTAATATTCAATGTACTTAGCAGAAAATTATTTCTCTTTCGGGCTAATATTGTTGTTGTTGTTGTTGATGTTGTTGATGATGATGTCGTTGTTTTATCAAACACCCTTTGAAATATAACCGTTACGTTTTTCTTTGAATATCAAAGATTGTGACATGGAAATGACTTTGCGAGGAATGGTAGTTTCGGTTTTTCAGGTGAGTTCTTATATGTCAGTCTCAAATAATTCGTTTGTTAGTACTTTTCTAAACATTAAGAAAAAAATTTGTTGCATAAATATGATGCTTAAGGTACAGGTACTAACCTTTCTTTCAGAAAAAGTGAATCAACTTGTTTTTGTTAAAAATTTCTAAATGACGCCGCATTATATTTAGATATCCATAGTAGTCACACTATCATGGTCAATTACACTTGAGACGTCATCTTTGAGTTCTCGCTCTCCATTATCTTTCAGTAATGGGGAGTTGCCTTTCACATCAACTTCTCCAAAGCTTAAGTTCATTTTTCAACGTTTTAATGTCAATTAATTGAAAAAATTTGTTTAGTGCAATTTAAGTAGGTTGATGACCTCGTAACTCTCATTTCCTTGAAAAATAATGGGCCTCCACTATTTTAAGGATTGGAGAGTTACTCGGACATTTACCTTTACGTAAAGTCGTAATTTCTATTGAATGCAGGACAAGGTCAGAAACTTATCTACCGTAGACAACATAACAAACATGGGTTGGTAGTAAAATATGAAAATCTAGTCATCCTTTTAGTATATTACCCTGTTCGAGTATTATTGAAAAAGGGTATGTTTCATATATTATGCATTTGAGGGACGTTAAGAAAGTATTAAATCAGTTCTGTGGCACGTAGTTTCAAACCCTACTCCTGTTGATGTATTTGATAGTATTACTCTCCCGTTAAGATACCTCCGTTTAATAAATCTACAATGTTATCACACATTGTGTCATACCATCGCTAGCTGATTGACGTCACATGACGTCACAATCTTCAAGAATGACGTCCCAATGTTAGCGGCGTAGCAGCAGAATTAATCTCGGCGATTTTCATGCTTATATTTAATAAGATTTTGCGAATAATAAATAGAATACTAAACTCAGTCCCGTTTGATAACATTTTTATGTAACTCGTGAATGGTCTCGGTATCTAACTCGCTTTCGCTTGTTTCATTAAAATGTTGTTAAATTGGACGTGGTTTGGTTTTTTCTATTTAAGGCATTGTTTGCAATTTCACATGGCACCTGGTTCTACCCTTTTATATTTATACCACTATTTGCTGATATATTTTTCGGTATTTTGAAAATAATTTATACTCTTCTTATTGTTCAAAGGAGTCATATTATCCGGGTAAACGACATTTCATGAACGTTATTTAATGAAATTTAATGAACTTGTCAAAATACGTATTTTAAGTGCACCGACTATCGCGATCCGTCGCCGCAGCCTTGGCGTAAAGTACGGCAAAAGAACGGAAAAGGCAGCAAGGCATATCTTCGCAAGTCATTTTGGGCTGGTGTAAGAATAGGCCATGCGTGGGTAGATGGTAAAGGACGTTTGAATAGGATAAAAGGATAATATTTATCGAGGCTAAAACTTACGTTTTGACGTACTTATTATTTAAGTCATGCACACGACATCAAATTGACAAGAGCCCAAATGTAACACCCTTGAAATGCGAAATGCAATCCTTGTTTATATTCTCTTGATTATTTGTGTATGCATTACACACCATTATACTTTTTTGTTAGTTTACTGAGTCTGTGGGCAATATGAACCTCAGTTAATCAAGTCCTTGTAATAAACGTGTGCTGCAAAACGCTACACAGGCCCAATTACTCATTTACTCAATTACTTTAAATTTATGTTCATCTTTTGACAAATTTAAAATCTTCCAATCAGTAACTGCGCGAAAAAAAATTGGGTTATATGCTTTTTCGAATGAATTTCCAGACGTTGCAAAAAATCGTCCCTATTTTCATCTGTTGGTCGAAAAAGGTCAAATCCTATCTCGATCATCTTCGTCACCCAGTTTTAATGTTTCGATACTCTTCATTATTACCCCTGGGAATTTCTAACCAGGAAAACTTCTATCTAATATTTCTATGAAACAGACAACCAATAAATCAGCTTTATATGATATATGTTTGGTAACGCTGAGAATAGAACAGCCCATTACAGCGCATGCTCAGTTATTTGAATTTGAAATTTCAAAAGAAAACTTCCCTCTCGATTGGCTGTCAACACGAAAGTCAACGCAATACTAAAACATGTTGTTTTTTTCCAATTTGAAGCTCGCATCGCCAATCAACGTTCATTGGCTTACCAAATTAAAGGGTTGGTGAATTCAGTACATATTTTCCTTATGAAAACAAGTTTGCACTTTTGATTGACGTTTGTAAAACGCAATTATGATCATTTAATTTTCAACCGAGTGAGTGACAAATGGAGTTATGAGTCTTCAACATGATTTATTGTCAGAAACAATGCAGAAACAATGCTAACAGTTAAGGACGAAACATCATAAAGTTATGTTTCAACCAATTATCTGTGGTACACTCGTAGGACTTACTGCATCTGAAACAAATGAGATTTTCCAATAAGTCATTGGACTTAAGTAATAATTCCTTCCCAATCGTTTCAGTCCATAGACACTTTACAAGATTGTCAATTTGATAGAGTTAAAGATCATAAAGACACTTCGGATTTATATATCGCTGGTCGAGGGAAAATTTTACGACATTGTAATTATGAGGTATGTGTCAATAAAAAACTAAAACATGTTAACACAAGCAACGTATTTTTTGAAATTTTAGGAAGTATACATGGCTACAGTTTCACTTCAAGGGTATTGTGATTCTCTCTCTACTGAGGTAGCTCCGTCATAAGTTCCAATATAAAGGTTGTGCAATCAGCGACGCCGTTTCAAAAGTTATCATTCAAAACATCTCAGTTATCTCTGTAGGCTTTCGGAAAGCTAAACTGTTTTCGAATATGGACTGTGTACTTCTTTACACAGTACATTCCCCTTTTATTTATGCTTGCGGTGTTTTCATTGCCTGAAATATTGCAAGGTAGTTTATGTTGCAATATTATGCCGCTAGGGGAAATTGCCGGGCGCCCGAGAAGAGCTCATATTAGGAGAGAGGTTTTCTATGAATTAATGAAGGAGCTACCTCTGTGTTGAGAAAATGGAGTATTGTAAATATTCAGCACCATTTGGCCTTATTTAAAAAATATTAATAACCGATAAGATTTACATTTGATTTTTTATATGAAATGACTGAACAGCTATGTTTCATCGTACAATTTTAATCTTTTTTTAATAAGGCCAAATGGTTTAAGACAGTCATTGCCCGGTTACTTATTAACACAAGGAAAGTTTTTTAAAAGGATTGCTCCAGACAGAGCCATCCGTTCTTTACTCTCTATTCCACACAACCTTTCTTCAAGACAAAATGCCATGGTTTAAATATCACTTTTTTTTGTTATTTTACTTTCGAAAATTCCACAACATAAACCTGCCTCCGACAAATAAATAAGCCGCGTTATTCCGTTTTTATCAAACTCAGCTTCCCTTTTATAATAAGGACAGGAAATATGGAAAGATTACAGGAAATTGAAACTAGTATGTTCTCTAATTCATTCTTTAGCGTTTGAGCGTTTTCAAATGAATGAGTAAAATAAGCCAACGTTTGAACGTAATTTGAATAGGTTAATACCCGATTAACACTTCATGTAAACTAGATCCAAATAAACTGAACACCAAAAATGTTACAACTCTTTAAATTGAAATATCATAAACAGTGTTGTGCTCAGAGAAACTTGGTTTGTTATGCTGTGAGATCCCATAAGTTTAGTCTTTTGTGCTAAAATGATAGTCTTGAATATAATAATCAAGTCATCGCAAAATGTTCATGGGTGGGATCAATTGTCCTATTTTCGATCATAGAAAATGGAAAGGAAAATTATAAAAATTTTAAGGAAATGATAAAAAAAAAAAAAGAAATTGATATTGCATGCAAATTTGTTTTAAAAAATCAGTTTGGATGTTTTGGATAAGATTTATTTTTATTTTCTTTAAACAATTACCAAACACTGAGATTTGAAGTGAAATAACTTTTTGATATTAAACTTTAAAGAACTGTAACATTTCTTTTGGTGTTAAGATTATTTTAGTCTATGAAAGGCTTGTGAGTCAGCAGGTTTCAAGGTTATGATAAAAATGATAGTGATAAAAACGTCCTGATAAAAAGTAACTCACAACTAGACCATCTCAGAATCGCACGATTTGGGTCACAAACTTGAAGTTTATCTTTTGGATTTAGTTCCCCAGAGTAATAACATCTGTGCTCGATCCGACAAGTGTTAGGCTGCAAAGACAGAATAATTAAAATATCCAATTAAAGTCTTAAAACTGTCATTAACGTCCTGTATTTCATATTTTAGCTAGTGTGAAAATAGAGTTTTAGCTGCGGACTTGTCTGATCATAAGCATAATAGAATTGATAGAACAAAGTTAATAAACGAATATCAGAAGTCTCATACATATATCAAGTTTTAACAAGATTAAGCATGCTAGACTGGCATGATTGGTCTTTGAGATTTGGGACGATATTTCATATCTTTGTAAATAGAGATGTCAAGTAGAACGCAAAACAAAGATATATGTAAATTCTCTATATGGAAATAGTTTCACCAGTTATATTTTTATTCAAATATATTTTACTGTTTTGTGTATAGAAATCGGCAAATAAAACCTAGATTTTTTAAATTCAACTATCACATGAATAACAAAACTTTTAAATGTTTGTCCCAAATAAAACCCTAAAACAAGATGAATAGTGAATGAACAGTAGGCATTACCAAAACAGAAACATATAAACTTCATTAATGAATACCCAAATTCCTTATTCCGTTATAAAGATATTATTCCTAGTAAATAAGATGCGGACAGTCTTAAAAAAAACGAAACATTAGCTACATCTAAAAATTAAGATATCATTAAAAGTGATGTAAAAATTACTTACCTTTGGATAGCAAACATTGTTATCAACATTACAAAGCTGACACTTGTCGTCCGATACGATATACTTAAAGGGTTTCGAGAACGTGACCCCATCCACTGAAAGCCTTATTAAGAAGCCATAGCCTGTTTGATCTGAGAAACAAACAAAAAAATAACTGGCCAAAGTAGATCATCGTGTCACGTTATCTCTATCTCCAAGGTTCCTACCAATGCCTGTTACAGATTTCTCTCATGTCGCTTTAAATGGTATGCCAACGAATTTATTTGAAATCCAGCATTTTGCAGATAGGACAGTTAAGTAAGCTCCATGCAAAACGACATTGAAATAACGGAAAGAATAGATTAATTTTCAAAAATGATACCTAGCCGGTAGTCAGAGATAAGAGGCAATGCCGTGAAGGGAATCAGGCAAGTGAATGAGCTTAGCGAATAAATTATCTTGATTGAGGAGCTCGAATCCGCAGATTCGACGAAACCAAATATTGTAGGATTCGAACCAAAGACTCTTATCAAAAAGGTAATCTCACTAACTACATTGATATTTCAGTCCTTGAGAAAATGTACTGAACACATAGCGATAAAATTATCATAAAAGATGTTTAAAAGTTTCAATGACTGAAAATATTCCTCAAGACGAAAATATATTTAATTCTTACCTTTAAGTGTACTAATAACATTTGACAGATGAAGTGTCACGCTCTGGTGGTTGTCATATCTCGGTTCAAGATTAAACGAGGTATTGCTTGCTACCAAATACCCATTCAGTAGCTGATAAACAGAAACAAATCAGCAAAGTTCTAGAAGCGAAAAGGGATATTGAGACGCATTAGATATAGCCAAATAAAGTTCATTTTACAACATGATCGTTATCGTTGTCAGTTCAGCAATACGAAATATATAAGTCACATGTTCATATCAATATTATGACATGAAATAATGCCTGATTAAACGTCAACGAACGCTGAGAGTTTCGAGCGGAAAATAACAAAATTATGACTTAAAAATAGTTATTTGGATCTTTTTAACTCAGAGATTCTTGGCTTCAGAGTGGGTATCATGAAGGAACACGAACAACGCCTGGGCCTTGTTTTTCAATGCGAGTTTACACCTATTTCGTTAGTACCATGCTTAAACATTTGATTACGCTGGATGAACGATTAGAGCGCCAGGATTACTTGACCACATTGTGAAGTTACCTCGATCAGTGTGACCTCTGCAATGAGCTTGTCACTTGGGTAGAGGTTATCAGCAACTAGTATCGGGCTGGAGCAATAAAGGCTCGACATCTGACACATTGACCCCCTGTTGAAGATGAATAGGCAGGCGTTCAGTTCAATGATAATTATAGTAATAGTCATAATAACAGTCTTGAATGCAGTAATATGCAAGAAAAATTGAAACAAAGAAATCAATGACTGACCCAATATGTAATAAATGTTTTGGCTTATGTAGTCTACGCTCAAGTTCAAAGATAACATAGCATGCCTTTCATAAACAGTCGTATCTCGTTAATCAACTAATCTATTACTTATCAAACATCTTTATATCATTTATGTGGTTAAAGTTAGGAAAGGAATTTAAAATTAAAATATTTATATATTTTAGATCAGACTATCTGCAAAATCTTGGACTTTTTCAGGTCGAGTACCTTTCTGGGGAATGACATGAAAAAGCAGTAAAGTTTTATTAAATGTATAACATTATTTAATAAACCAATTCAAATGATTCATAATAAGACTAATCAACAATGCATTGTTATGACGAAGCAAGGTTTTCACAATCGAAGTGTCTATGAATGGTTTCACTTCTCATTGCTGCGTTTTTTAACACGTGGGTGCTCTTATCTATCAAATAGCAAATCTAAATCAACCAAAATATTACCCTTAGTAACATGTTTCAAATGTGTTATGTTATTATCATGTACTAATAACATATATGAATATGAATGTCCCTTTGAATTTTGTTTCAACAAAAAATACCCGATGGGACTGCCCTTTAACGAGTTGCGACCTTGCTCACACACCCTTTGACGCCGATGATGTTCGGTTGAGAACTATTGCTGAACACGGAACAGCCTGGTCCAATGGTTCCAGAATTACAGGAACATATACCATGGACGCAGGTTCCATGGAGACTGCAGAAATTCGGACACAGCTCCGAGGTCAACTCGGCTGAGAGAACACTGCCGCCATTTTGATTTGTCCTGTACAAGCTGACATCTTTAAAACTCTCTTCCTCACACCACCATTGGAAGGCATACATACTACTGAAGACGAACTTGTCTGATCCTGATGCCTGCAAAATATGGGAGGGTAGGTTCTTTAATTTGGAATGGCAGGTAAACTTCTCAATAATCTGGGTTCTTATAACAGTTAATAAGATTAGGGAAAACTAATCTTTTGAAGATCATTGATACATGTTTCTATAGGGCATTGGTTTCATAATTTCAAATACTTCCTTTTTGAAAGATTTGGTTTTTGTTTTAATTTTGAATATCATTTGCATTTAATACTTCTTCACCCAGCTTACTATCAAAGTGCAAGTGGATCATTTGGTGAATGAATCGCAACGGCTTTCAAAACTCGCATTTTTATTTCAGTTTTAAAATCAAATAATAATTGTTGGCGAATTAAAAGACGGTAAAGTTTGATGATTTTATCTGAAACTTTTATTAGGTTTTAAGTTGATATGGAAGAGCTTATGATAAAGGGCCGTTGCCTTACACAAAAAGTTAAGGACAAGGCCACTCTACATGAAGCCTATCGAGCACTAGTCGAACCAGGAACGCAGCTGAATTTAATGAGATTGGATAAGCATTATTTCGTATGTACAAATAGAAGAACTGTTCCTTTTATAGATGTTATTGTCTCTACCCTGATGTCATTTGTGCAGACTCTTCGGAAAGTGTCTATCATATCCGGATAACGTGTGACACAGAAGCGGGTCATGTGGCGGTAGATGGCGTCATCGCACTTCTGCTGAAGTTCCGCTAATGTCGTTCGGATAGGTGAACTGCTTAATTGAGGCCTAAGTGTTGACGCTTTAAGAAAAAAGAGGCAGTCTTATCAATGGTCTCATTCTCTCCCAACAGAGGTAACTCCGTCATAAATTCCTATACAACCTCTGTCTTGATACGAAGGTTTCTCGGTCGAGAGATGTACAACGCTGATTGCAATCAAAGTTAGTTGTGCAATCAGCGACGCCGTTTCAAAAGTTATTAATCAATTTGCCTAAGTTATTTCCGTAAGCTTTCCAAAAGCTTAAATTTATTCGAATATGCACCTTGCACTTTGAGTCATCTTAACAGAACACAAACGTCTAATTTTACAACTGTATCATTGCACAGGCCTGTGTGACAACAAATATGTTATTCATGCATTCGTTGTTTTCATTGGCTGAAATATTGCCAGGTAGTTAAATTTGCAATATTGTGCCGGTGGGGTAAACTACCGGAAGCCCGAGAAACCTTCGTATATATTTAAATGTCGGGCCTCAAACATCCAGTGCGTTCGTATATGGTGAATGTGTAGATACCCTTTGTATATCAGTTATTGTATATTGGATTAAGGTATTATTCATGCATGAAGATCGTTTACCAAAAGAATCTTATAACACGTCACTTCACATGGATGATATGGGCCATAACATTTGGGCTTCTGAAATAAGAAAATTGCTTTTTTTTCTCATAGATTTGGTTTTGTCTTGCTATCACAAAGTTTAGAAAACAAAGAATTGTTTATCAATACTTTTAAAACTACGGCAAAAGATATGTTCTTTCAAAACTGGAATGAAAAATTGAATAACAGTACAAGATATGACATATATGGACAATTTAAGAGTCTGCTTATACCAGATAAATATTTGTTCGAGATAATAGATTTCAGATTTCGTAAATGTTTTATTAAGTTTCGATCGGGGCTGCTACGTTTAAGAATTAATGAAGGTAGATGGCAGCAAATTGATAGACTTTCTAGGATTTGCCCTATTTGTAAGTGCGGAATAGAAGATGAGTTTCATTTCATTTCTATTTGTCCATTCTATAATGATTTAATAAAACTGTACCTACCTAAAACTATAACTGGAAATATTCATGCATTTAAAAACTGCTAACTACTGATGATAATTATATGTTGAAAAGATTAAGCCATTTTGTCTTTTATGCTTACAAAACGGTGTAAAAATCTTAATGAACTAACTTGTGAGTAATTATGTATATTTATGTTGTCTACCTTCTGTTTATTGTCTGTGTTTTTGTATTAGTCATTGTATGTATCCCTGTATTTGGGCCAAGGGGCCTATATACTTGAATAAAGTTGTTGATGATGATGATGACAGAGGTTAATAGAGAACAAGTTATATGGATTACAACTTCTTTATTGCAGGATTGCGACGTTTCGGTGTAGATACTAACACCGTTATCAAGCAAGTGATGACTTGCTTGATAACGGTGTTAGTATCTTCACATCATCACTTGCTTATCTACACCGAAACGTCGCAATCCAGCCATAAAGAAGTTGTAAATCCATATAACTTGTTCTCTATTCATCTCACCAACTTCTAAATGCCTCTCCAAGAAGTCATGACAGAGGTTGTATGGAATTTATGACGGAGCTACCTCTTGTGGGAGAGAATGCAATGGTCTAGGATATGAAACTTATTTCAAATTATTTCATTAAATTTATTATTATGATCTCAATGATTTCATGAACCTTTGGAATAGTTTTAGGAATATTACTTAAGAAGGTATGCAAAAGGTTAGTCTTCCTTGATATACAAAAAGTAAGGATGCAATCAGCTTTACACTGAAGTAAAAGTTGCTCCCTAAGAAATGAGTGTTTGTCAGAAAGATTACAATGAATGCACTCAATTCTAAAAAGTATTTCCGAAGAAAAGATGCCAATCTTTTCAAACTTTTCAGCGAGATAATACTTCAATAATTTCCTTTAGCTAACTGTAAATGGGGTTAATCTTTCATATCAAAATGAACAAATATTATCTTACTTCAAATGAAAATTAAACGTTGTTCGATACCTCTAGTTATCGCTAAAAGTAACTCAACTTATGAGAATAAAAAATCTATCAAAGGCGCATTTGTATCTATATATCCATATAAGTGGAATTTATCTTAAAAGCTTATTTTCTGCATTACATATTCAAAACATATCATGAGGGATCCAAAGGCTCGCTATAGTAATTTTGGACACTGGAAGAAAATTAAAATGAACAAATACACACCGTATGGTCCATAGTCTGGGTTCAAAGCATGAGGTATGTAGAGCGTGCATCGATTCTTTGGATGTATCTGAAAAGAAAAGAAATAATAACAGTACAGACTAAGTTCAACGGAATATATCGTTTGAGTACACATTTGCTATGAGATTGTGATTGTTGAAAGATTCAAAATTGTGTAACAATGTCCGACTGTTCTAATGGTTTTCTAGTTCCAGCCGATGCTCGCAGGTTTCACCGCAATGCATAGACACAATGGTGTCGCGGGCTTTCTCCCTGCAATAATACTAGCAGCCGCGTTTTAAGTGAAAACTTGAAAGCGTCAGTTCACCCAAATGTTCAATGGGTCACACTTGTTTGTTATTTCATATGCTAGCTTATTCTAGAAATTTCTGTGAGTTTTCTGAAATATGGACTTGTCGACGCTTCCAGACATAAGATGGTTTTTTTTATAATCTTGATAACCTTTATTAGGCAGGATGAGGTCACTTACAACACGTTCATCTCAATAACACGATGTGGTTTGTTCATATTACTTTTTGATCATTCCGCCGCACCATTGTTCTCCGCTTTTTTTGAATACCCGTTTACAATCCATTTTCATTCATTACCTTATAACAGAAAAACAGGGAAACAGAACTTAGTACGTTCCTTTAACGAATGACTCTGTTGTCTAAATAAAATTACATCGCAATTGGTAAGGGACCGGCCATTTATTACAGGGGGATGGGCCGGGTTTTTTTCAGTGGAGGGTCAGAAAAAATATATATAGCCACCAGGGGAGGGTCATGGAAAAAATACGAAAGGTTGGGGAGGGTCATTTTGAAATAGACAGTTATAAAACCATCCTTCTTTAGCAATTGAAAGTGGGGCTGAAACATTATCATAAAGCCTTATCAAATGAAAAAAAATTCCAGAATATGAGTAAGACTGGTTTATTAAAACACATGCTTATATAAAATATATCACTATGAATTCACTGCTCAATTCATTGTTCTTTATTCTTGTAGAACAAAAAGTAGAAAAGTAGTTCTGTTGGACTGAGAGTTTATACAAACAGTTAACAGGTGTTTGCTATATTTCTATACAACAAATATGCATATTTGATAACAAATAGACTCATAAAGTTAAAACAGCTTGTCAAGTTATTAATATCTGAATGATTATATTAATCGTTCTCAATGATACAAAGTTATGAAACCGTAACACTTTAGCAGATGGCTTGATTGGTGCAAATTTGTTAATATAGCCATACTTATGAAAAATATCTAAATGCATATTTAGAAAAATAAATTCCAATTCTGATATTCCAAAAATTATGAACATTAATTTTGCTATATTCATACTTAAGCTTCCATACTTTTTGGGTTTTACACTTTATTGTTTAAATATTATGTAACATGTAACAAATGTAACATATGTAATTTCTGTGAAACCTAGATGTGCTTTTATTATGCTTATGTTATGTACCTTCAAATTCTATAGATTTCTTGTGCTACAAACTTAATGTTGACGGTTAAATTTGTTAATTGTTTAAATCTTTTTTTTTATATAAAAAAAAATCATTATGTGAAGAGCTTATCTCCCAACCTGGTCCTTCCATGGTTTTATCAATTTACGAATTCAGTGTTTCAAGTTTTCAGTGGAATAATGTGGGCAAGATATGTATTTTGATGGAATTTTTAACTAGTGCAATATCTTAGCTCTTTTTATCTCTGTTGAAAGTAAATTCAATAAAGAAGTTGATCATCCATAAAGAAAATTCCTTCTCTTCCTCAGTGCTAACCTATTTTGTTATTTAAAGATAAAAAAGACATTGTGATTTGAATTTTAAAATAAATAAAACATGAGCCTTAAAAGTAAGATAAAATTAAAGGTAGAAAAAGGACCAGGTTGGGAGATAAGCTCTTCACAAACACTTTCAAAGTATAGGACCAAACAATGTAAAATGTCGAATCTTTACTTTATAGGAATTAATTATCAAATTTCATAATATTTAAACTGTTTGTGTATGAGTTTGATAAAAACAAATTTAACCGTCTACATTAAGTTCTAAGTATAAACATATGTGTGTATTATAAGCAATAGTTGTCATAACCTATTTTGATATACAGTTGATGTTTAAAAAAAAGTTCTATTAAAACTGATTTTAAACCTATAACTTTAGACCATTAGCAGATATCATGTTTTACCCGTCGATGGAAGGGTAAATCTGTTGTTTTTTTCAACATTATTTAAAACGTTACTTAAAGAAGTTTCTCTTTTGGAAATATCCCCAAAAAAATTGAATGTAGAACCGACCATAAATCTTCAAAAGACCAATTTCAAGAACCTTCGTAGATATGATTTGGGGGAGGGTCATGAAAAAAAATATATGCTTAAATTGGAAGGGCCATGAAAAAATTGCGACGAGTTGGGAAGGGTAGACAATCCAAAGAGAAGAACCTTGGTGGGAGAAAACGCTTGTTCTTTCGGACTGTTCTGACAAGTGTAAGCCCATTTGACAACAGCTCCAACCTTAGTGCTTGATTTGTGAAAAAGTTGTCCGCTCTTATGTTCCTGCTTGAGTGGAAGAATGGACGGCAGAGCTCCAAAGTGATTTGCCTCCCAAGGCCAATTTGCACAGTTCGCCCCCCAGAACAGCGTCCACGAAAGAGAACCAACTGTTCATCAACAGTTAGGTTGGCTCCTGGTATGTAAGACCGGCCCAGGCAAGTCACAAACAGTTCCAACACTTCACTTTTCCTTTTCACGTCTGGGACCTCTTGTTCCCTTGTCATCATACCGTAGCATTCCCATCAGTTCATGAAATCTGTGCTGCGACATTGCTGCCCTGATGACAGGGATACTGTACTGCTTGCTCCATAACAGGTCTGTGTCCACCATGTTCTGTTTGGGGTAACCTGCTGTTACCAAAAACTCCAAGTAGGGCCCGTATCTCGGTTTCATCTGTTCCTTTCCAATCCTGTTCTCCTTTCCCTTTCTCAATCGCCACCCGTTTACCTTCCTTGTTAGTGTAGATGACTATGCTTTTCACCATGTGCTCTGTGATATACAATTTGTACGTACATATCCACCTCTTTTACTATGTGATGGGCATTAATCACCTTCTGAGTGGGACCATGTAGTATGTTGCGCAGGGGGGTGCGAGATGTACTTGGTGGCGTGGTGTACCATTTGCCTCCATCCTTGCCTGTGTAGTACACATCAGGCGGTTCAACATCCTGACAGCTTGCATCAGAATCTTCAGATTCTGTATAGGAATCTTCATCTGAAGAGTTATGGGTGATAAAGTCACCGTCTGATCCGGAATCAGAATCTAATTGTTTAGTTGATCTCTCATCGGCATCATGCAACAAATCAGAAAATGTGTTGCGATCACGGCCTCGCTTACTCATCTTGAAGTGGTGACAAGAAGTGCATGTTTTTCCCCTAGCTTAAAATAAGAATAGGTATGGTAGTTACCCTGGGCCACTGAGGCCCGACCTAACAGCAAACATATGTATTTTCTTAAAATGTCAATTAAAAAAGCAATATCTTGTCTAGAGTTATGACGTCATACGTAGCTTTAGAAAACATACTAATGGAGGAATACATGAAGTGAGAAGTCGCTTATTTCAAATGCGCTTATTCTGGGTAATGTCAAACATGTAACCGGGCCTCAAAGGCCCCACGATACTGCGTGAGGGTTAAAAATAAAAAAAATTAAAATTTAAAGTTCACCACTATTATTCGTACGATAAAAGGCACCATATTGATAATCTGTGCATACCATTTCACCAACTTGGTTTACTAAAGGCGCCCCCGGGTCACTTAGAGAGTGGAAGTAGCCACAAACTGGTTGTGACCCCTGGCATTCACACTGAGCAGGGCTTGGGGTTGGGGGCGAAGGGTCCAGTTTGTAAAACGGGACACCAGCATTGCCAAATAAACTTTCATCAGCGGCTACGCTGAAATAATGAAGAAGAGTTTGGTACAATGAACATCGCAAACACTTTATTTATACTGCGATTATTTGTTCAATTTGTACTGCTTTGACAATATTTCATGATTTTTATTTATATCATCATGCCAACACCGTCATTATTACAATTCAAAAACACACATTCTATCCTCACATGATGACCTAACCGCTGTTTGATACGAGCATTTCTCGAGCTGGTGTTGTAGAAGCTTCATTGGATGCAAAGAACGTTAGTTATGCAGTCGGCGACGCCATTTCAAAGGTCATCTTTCGACATTTTCAATCATTTCGATATAAGTGAACTAAAATTCATTCATTCACTCTCATTCACTCTCACATTTCGAGCCTTCTTGAAAGCACACCGTTACGCAACATAGCGGCTGAATCATGACATGGGACTCGGCGACAAAACAATGCATTGCTGAAAGAAGTGATTTAAGTGGATGAGTTTTTCAATGGTCAGTTTTTTTGTTAAGAAATCTACCAGTGCCCCGAGAAGTGCTCGTATTCAAACCAAGGTTAGGTCAGGATTTTATGTTTTCAGCAACCTCTATGAGGAGAGAATAACCAATATTTTGAAATACGTGAAGTAAGTAACATTTTCATTTGAAATATCGTCTTCGTCATCAACATCGTCACCATCGCCTTCTTTGTCATTCAACAGTCTGATTAAAATCGACCGTGTTCCGAGGAATAAAAGTTACAAAATGTTCACTTCCCCAAGATTCGAACTCGATATGTCTAGGTCATCCTCTGCACGACGAGTGGAGAGGATGGCCTAGACAGATAGAGTTCGAATCTCGATAGAGTCAATATTTTGAAACTGTTATTCCTCGGAACAGGGTCGATTTTAATCAGACTGTGTCATTCAACAAAACCTATTCAGTTTGCTCTTTATTTTGCTACCTCTCTCATATCACGCGAAATGATTACTAACCTATACATTTTTCTATCCAAATCAGACCACATACGTGCAGGGAAGTCATGAAAGCAAGCGCCTCGTCGATTATAACGATAAGCAGGTGGAAGATGTAACTTGAGATCAAGGTGTAGGCTTTGAGGTACAATGGATAAGCGAACTCCATCAGAGGTTACTATCTGAAACGCACGTAAAATACTCCAGTTAAAAATCAATCCATTTGAAGCGCAAGTAAAATATATAATTTGAATTCGATATGGACAGTAATTGTTCAAGTCCACCAACGTCTTGACAAAACAATATGTAGAAATGCCTTTTGAATAAAACAGTGCTGAAATATTTGGTAAAACAACACAAATTTTCATACAGCCAGAAATTTCGCAACAATTTTGAAACTACTCTGAATCAAATCGCTTGACTACTTCATAGTGTATATTTTGATGTTTTAGCTGTAACGTTTTCTGTTAATATTGAAACTCCTTACCTCATAGTTTGAGTCACATATATAGATTTGAACATCATTGGGAGTTCTTCCCCCTTGGGTCATAATTGGGACGGCAAGGTCATGGTCATTGTTGCACATTTTAACAACGATGAGGGTGTCGCCATGTTGGAAAGCTATTCCACAGACTACAGACAAATATCCTATCGGCTTCCAGTGTTTAGTTTGTAACTGCAAATAATAGCATTCTATTTTTGATATAACGTTTTATAAAACATTGTGACGCTTTGAAGCACCGTAGCACATTTTCCGTGTTATTTACGGATATAAAGGGATCTCACGAAAAGGTTATAAATATAACTAATTGCAATTCAATCTCTTTACATCAATTAAAGGATTTCTCATGCAAACTTTATTTAAGATACGCGAATCCATTTCTTAAATTCATTACTTGAATGATAAGAAGGTCGGTGATTTTGCTTAATACGTGACACCTTAATCTACAATTACTGACTATCGGTTCGGGAAATGAAATGTTATAAGCTATGGTGATGATATATATAGTTGACTTAATATACTTTATCTGAAATAATTTTGTATCAAAGAAGACTTTGTGTGAACGTTGTGTGTAACTATCAGTAACAATGACAGTAACTATCAGTAACAATGACAGTAACATTGCAGTAACAATGACAGTAATCATGCAATAACAATGACAGAGATCATGGTTACGATACAGTTACAGTGAAAGTAAGATTGCAGTAACAATGTCAGTAACCATTAAATAACAATAACAGTTACCATGCAGTATCAATGACAGTTACCATACAGTAACAATCACAATAACCATGAAATAACAATGACAGTTACCATACAGGGTCAATGACAGTAAAAATGCGGCAAACTTTTGAGTAACTTACCTGTAGTATTTTGCCGTTCTTCCCAGTGGCGTTATACATTAACATTTCCCCTTCGTATCTACCGGTCATTGACGTCCTAGAAATGAAATGAAACGTTGTCACCATTCTCTCCACACGGCGAATCCTCAAAACAGAGGTTGCTCCATCATAAATAACTATACTAACCTCTGTCTAAATACGAGCGATTCTCGGTCTAGAAATGTCGGAGCCTGAGTGCATCACATAAGGCTTGTACCGAGCTACGCTCGTATTATGACCTAGGTTACTTTAGGAAATTGTGACAAAGCTGCTTTGTCCTATCAGGATACTACATTTCTAGTCGGACAGGAAAAATGCTCGTATAAAAAGTGATTCTGGGTAGTAATTCAGTGGCGGATGCAGGAAGTTTGAAATTCTTTTTTGCTCTGAAATTTGGTTCAACGTTAGACATCCAACTTTATAACTATTAAATTCTTAGCAAAATGATACCATTTATTCATATCACGAATTTAATTGAATGACCATGTGTTGCAATACGATTTCGTTTGTAATCACATCTACACCTTATTATCTACATCACCTTTTACATTTATATGTTTGACTATAAATGGTTTTTGCTCCTTTATGCCAAATTTAACACCTCGAAGATTTTCAGACCAAAGCAAGAAAGTTGATTCAAGCTATAGTTTGACAACGGAAAGTGCATTACTCACTGGTTGTTGTTGAACCCCATAACTTCAGACTCGCCGACAAGAAGGCACTTGTGATGCTCAACGTCTACTGTTGTTACCTATAATGTCGTTCATATGTCTTAATAGGCACATAAACTTTCAGGAACCTATGTCCTGAATCCTTGTCTGAGCTTTTATTTCATCCGAATTCTCCAAAACGGAGCTTCCAACAAAATAAATGTATTACTGTCATTGAGTCAGTTTTGAAAGGGAAACATCTAGGTGTGCAAGACTCGTTTACCACGTTTTCGATTGACCGCATCAACTAGAGACATTCATGTACAGTCAATATAATGGACGACTTTATTCAAACCCTTCGGCAGTGGCAAATTCTAATGAAGGTAAGCGTAAGATCGGACTTTTACTATGAGACGGACATCTCGGTCCACGACTGAAACAACGACTTAAAGAAACAACTTTGTTTGTCATCGCTAAAAAATGTTTCATGTTTCCCCATGCCTTGAACTACATCCGACATACATACTTGTTCATCAGCGTTAAAGCTTCGAAAGTTTCCTAGCAAAGAGTAAGCAATAACTTTAAACTAATTTCTGGCACGAGTAGATTTTCAGATCCTATCACTATTGAGGTTTCACGTTTAATCATTGGAGGGAAAAGTGCCATCAACATGTATAACTAAAGGAATTGGTTGAATGTCTTCCGTCGACATTATAGTGTGTCCGATGAAATATGATAAATAATACATCGTTGGTTTCTTAATTCAACTATATATTCAAAACATTTAGTCCATTGCATATCCCATCATCCATGCATTTTGTAAGGATTTAATACATGACAACAACAAAATTAGTACGTTGCTTAGTGAAAAAGTGTTGGTGTATTGGTATGTGTATAAGTAAACTGAATCTCTATTGGCATCAGACAAAGGGATTCATAAAAGAGACTTAACTTAAATACCGAAAATCCATTTTAAGCTAAGTATCGAAATCGTTCGATATATATATATTTATTAGTAGTGTGGCATTGGGGCTAGGCCATTCTATGAGATTGCATATTAAGTACTTGGAAATACTCCTATCATGTAATTGATATATCTTAATTTGGACCTCCAATGGCGACTTTTGCGATTCTGTTTCATTTATTGCAGCAATTCATACATATTTTCCCATAAAATGATATTCGCCATTCATTAAAACATTTGCAATAAATGATTCAGTTTTGAAGAATCGGTTTGATTTTGAAGGGATGGGCGCCGAAATGGGCGCCGCGATTCGAAATTGCCGACTAGCCTTTCAAGCACTGTCATTGTTTGACTATTTTTAGAAGGTTCGTAGGCTACGGCCGGAGCGTCAGCTACGTCTTACCCTGAGACAGGATGCTCCAGGCAAAGAAGATGCGTAACAAGGGGTGAATACGTCTGATACGCTTGTAAAATAAGGCCTATTAATTTTTAACAATGCAGCTTAATGTTATAACGTACTTTGAAAATTTTGCTTAAAAGACTAACATGGTCCTATTTTTGTAATAAATCTTTAACAAACTTAATTTATGAAGCTCTTAATATACGCATGAGTAAAAATCTATTAATGTCTGAACTCATTTTTGTTCTGTTCTTGAAATACTGACCATGATTTATAATAAATGTTTAAATGTTACTTTAGATAACCTCTTTTTGAAATAAATGACCTACATTTACAGAAAGTCTCTTCTGGTACTTAAAGGCAGCAAAGCTCCTGCTCGTTGGACGGAGACTAACGGAGACCTCGTAGTGTTGATGCTGCTTCAGCAAGGGGTCAGTCAGGGGGGACAGTTGTAGTGCCGTCTCGGCCATACCTTTACCGTTATCCCAGTCTGCCCCGTAAATTTGGGCAGTGCATCCGTTCTCCAGGAAGAGGCCACCTGACCAATTCACAGATACCAGAGAAAAATAACTGTATCTATAACATGCATAAGATTGAGAATGAGATATTCGGTTCTGTCAGTTAAATAAACCTTCTGTTAAGCTACCGTGGTGATTATTCGAGTGACGTCGGAACAGTGCACCAGTCGTTTAAGGGACCAGATATACTGTAGAAACATTTTAATTTCAACGTAAAACATAAATGTATTCATATAATTATAGTAAAAGGAAAATGTATGTTTTCTCTTGACACTGATTCTGATTGTTTGATTAATCTATATCATGTATAAACATATATTCATAATAATTGGGGACAACTTGTCTTCCATCAGGTTTAGAGTTAAGGACAGGAAGACCTAGAGCCTTTCGAGTTGTATTTCAATAGTTTATAAGAAAATCAAATACAGGTGGACAGAACATTATTTCCTCATGTAAACATCTCCTGATACACATGTATTTAAATAATAGTTATCTCTACATAAGTAGATTGCAACAGAATATTTGTCCTGTACCAACTTCCCCCGGATGACTTTAAAAGTTGCGGAAGCCTTCATCACTGGCTAATTCAAACCTTGCTGCTAACCCGCAAAAATTCCTAAGCTGAGTGCAGTGAAATCTTGCAATGAAGGTTGCCCATTTCGCTCTCGAGATCAGTCGCATCAGCCACGACGACAAGCACAGATAAGAAGGGGGAAAGCATCAAGGCCATGCAATTACTGAGTGATGCAATGCGATGAAAAAGGTCCAGTACCGGGAAATGGATCGGGACGGGGGTAGCTATTTCAGTTCTATTCGAATCGTTCTATAATCTTTCCATATATAACGGACAGATAATCCATTCTTCAGGTAAAAATTACATGATAACAGTTCACAAGATAACACCAATAAAGAATTTAAGACAGAAATGTGACAAACCTGCTATTCCGCCATTTATGGTGACGTCAAATGTGATGTCACAGTGGTCAGGACTGTCGTGTGGACACAGTATGGGCAATGTAGACCTTAGAGTAAAGGTTCCAACCGATCCTTCTTTAATAGTAGCAAATTCTGGAGTGATCTAGAAACATATTTTACTTACTCAATGAAAATGTAAATAAAAGCTATAAAATGATAAAACAAGATAGTAGTCGAACACGTTAATACGAGGCATGAACGTAGCTGGACACGTTTATACGAGATATAGAAGTAGCATCCTACCACATAATACAAGATATGAAAGAAGCTAGACATGGTGATACAAGACATGAAAGTAGCTAGACACGTTTATACATGACATGAAAGTAGCTTGACACGTTAATATAAAACATGAAAGGGGCTGGAATATTTTAAACAATACCGAAAAGTGACCGGCAAAGTAAATACAAGGAGGAAAGTGGCCGGCCAGCTACTTGCCTCCTTGTATTCACCTAGGCGGATACTTTCTTCATTGTCCGGCTACATTCCTCCTTGTATTGACCTGGCCGGCTACTTTCCTCCTTGTATTGACCTGACCGACTTCTTTCTTTCTAGTATTGACCTGGCCGGCTACTTTCCTCCTTGTATTGACCTGGCCGGCTACATTCCTCCTTGTATTGACCTGACCGACTTCTTTCTTTCTAGTATTGACCTGGCCGGCTACTTTCCTCCTTGTATTGACCTGGCCGGCTACTTTCCTCCTTGTATTGACCTGACCGGCTACTTTCTTTCTAGTATTGACCTGGCCGGCTACTTTCCTCCTTGTATTGACCTGGCCGGCTACATTCCTCAATGTATTGACCTGGCCGACTTCTTTCTTTCTTGTATTGACCTGGCCGGCTTCTTTCCTCCTTGTATTGACCTGACCAACTTCTTTCTTTCTTGTATTGACCTGGCCGGCTTCTTTCCTCCTTGTATTGACCTGACCGACTTCTTTCTTTCTTGTATTGACCTGACCGACTTCTTTCTTTCTTGTATTGACCTGGCCGGCTACTTTCTTTCTTGTATTGACCTGGCCGGCTACTTTCCTCCTTGTATTGACCTGGCCGGCTACTTTCTTTCTTGTATTGACCTGGCCGGCTACATTCCTCCTTGTATTGACCTGGCCGGCTACATTCCTCAATGTATTGACCTGGCCGACTTCTTTCTTTCTTGTATTGACCTGGCCGGCTTCTTTCCTCCTTGTATTGACCTGACCGACTTCTTTCTTTCTTGTATTGACCTGGCCGGCTACTTTCCTCCTTGTATTGACCTGACCGACTTCTTTCTTTCTTGTATTGACCTGGCCGGCTACTTTCTTTCTTGTATTGACCTGGCCTGCTACATTCCTCCTTGTATTGACCTGGCCGGCTACTTTCCTCCTTGTATTGACCTGGCCGGCTACATTCCTCAATGTCTTGACCTGACCGGCTACATTCCTCCTTGTATTGACCTGGCCAGCTACATTCCTCCTAGTATTGACCTGGCCGGCTACTTTCCTCATTGTTTTGACCTGGCCGGCTACTTTCCTCCTTGTATTGACCTGGCCGGCTACTTTCTTTCTTGTATTGACCTGACCGACTTCTTTCTTTCTTGTATTGATCTGGCCGGCTACTTTCTTTCTTGTATTGACCTTGCCGGCTACATTTCTCCTTGTATTGACCTTGCCGGCTACATTTCTCCTTGTATTGACCTGACCGGCTACATTCCTCCTTGTATTGACCTGGCCGTCTACATTCCTCCTTGTATTGACCTGGCCGGCTACATTCCTCCTTGTATTGACCTGACCGGCTACATTTCTCCTTGTATTGACCTGACCGGCTACATTCCTCCTTGTGTTGACCTGACCGACTTCTTTCTTTCTTGTATTGACCTGGCCGGCTACTTTCTTTCTTGTATTGACCTGGCCGGCTACATTCCTCCTAGTATTGACCTGGCCGGCTACTTTCCTCCTTGTATTGACCTGGCCGGCTACATTCCTCCTTGTATTGACCTGGCCGGCTACATTCATCCTTGTATTGACCTGGCCGGCTACTTTCCTCATTGTTTTGACCTGGCCGGCTACTTTCCTCATTGTTTTGACCTGACCGGCTACTTTCTTTCTTGTATTGACCTGGCCGGCTACTTTCCTCCTTGTATTGACTTGGCCGGCTTCTTTCCTCCTTGTATTGACCTGGCCGACTACTTTCCTCAATGTATTGACCTGGCCGGCTACATTCCTCCTTGAAGTGACCTGTCCGGCAGGGTCAATACAAGTAGGGAAGTATCCGGACACGTTATTACAAGACAGGAAGTCCAACTACCCAAGGCATAAATGGTTATTGTCTAAACAACTGACTACGTTTAGGCGCAAAATTTCCAAATCTTTCTTATTGCGGTGTCTACGTCCTTTCACAATTCTATTAAGGTAAAAAAAATAATTTTTGAATGGGTGTGGTGCACTCAAATTAAATTTTTTGGCTCAAGTTAGGCAGTGGACGAGTAAAAGAGTCGGTGAACTTGCTAGACCCGTCAAGACAAGAAAAGGCAAGTAACTTGACACTTCTCTAAATACCAAACACGTTTATATAGGTAATTTAGCAATTTTCTATTTGGAACACTATATAAGCGAATGTGTGAGAATTTGTCCATTTAGGGGACATACAGTTGGTTTTGAGATTCAAAACTACGAAATCAGACATGAAAATCACTGAAAAGTTTACAAAATCATGAACAAATTAATTACAATGAATTGATAACCCAACACTAACCTGAATCCCTCCAAAATACTCTGCACTTGACATTATCCTACTGTAACTAGCGGTAGAGTTGGTTTCAAAGAATGACGAGACACTGCATTGCAGCTGAAAAGAAAGAGGATTAACTTCAATGGTTGAAAGGATCAGTTATATTTGATGTAGGACTTCTATATATACATATTATATATATTATACATATTATATTATATATATATATATATATATATATATATATATATATATATATATATATATATATATATATATATATATATATATATATATATTTTATATTATTGTCGGACTTAGATACTAGAAGCAACTCTATTGCCCAAAAAGGCTACGACAATCTTGTTCTAAAAGGGCTTTAAAAAATTACGCCTTAGATCTTAAGGTCGGAAAAATATGGAGGCATAAAGTGACATTAAATTTGAGGTCAGTAAGGTTATACAGAGGCAATTAGTCAATTATCCTCCCTATCAGTTCGTGCCGATTACTACCATGGCTCCATTTTAAGGATCAAAGAATTCAACACCAAACCCTTTTCTCCAACATGATTTTTCTATTTAAATACATGAAGTTAACCTTTCTGAAGTTAAATTTGACACAAGTGTTTTATTCACTTCTTAAGGGGAAAATAAGCATCTTCTGTCTACTTTGATCATTCCAGCTAGTCAACCTTAATGAAATAGACATTCACTGACGTATATGTAAGTCGATCAATTACAAACAGATAATGAACGAAGACCGTTTTCTTTTCAAGTGAACCAATTCTTTAAGGTGACACATAGTATGTTTAAAAAATTCATGTTGATCTCACCAGGCTCCGTTACGTGAGCCGTCAGGTTTGCCTTCAAAACAGCCAATCAGCGAGGTCGCCCCGTAATCTATGGTGCTGGCGAGTTGCATTTCGCTTGTACGCTTTTCAGATCTCGGAAACCAAAAACTTCCGAATGTTTTCCGAATGTCGAACTGCCTAAATACCCGAATTAATGTATTTTATGAACATTCAATTTACCCAAGCACGGTTTGTTGGACAAACAAGTCAAATCGAAGCTGTGGATTTATATTTCGCAAAGCAAAATCTGCATTCCTCAACGTTATTCTTTAGTAGATCGTATCAATCCAAATGCTTATTCTGGAAACCGTTACGTTGAATAAACGTTTCGTCTTTTAGTTTGTAGTAATCGTTGAATTATTTTAAATTTCGTGAAACAAATTAACCATAAACATGCTGAGAAACAAAAACAATCAAAAAATGTACAAATACCAATACTAGGTTTCTTGATAATTTTATATTAGTCATAATACGACGTTTATATGCTATTGAGATTGACCCTTGTTTCGTCAAAGACTGAAATGTTATAATTAAATCTGCTGTGTTGAAGCAGATGGCATTTGCGGCAAGCCAATGAGATTTAGAGGTCAAACTGAAGCAAAGGTTAACCTGGCGGCTTGAGTAAGGGAGCCTAGTGAGATCTATAATCGGCGTAACGTAGTGCAGCAATGTAAGATTTTATTTTAATGAGATTGATATCCTTCCTAAACTTGCATCTTTAACTCTGAAGTACTCAAATTAGGATATTTTCTGTTTTTCAAAGATAACACAAAAACATCCAAACAGTCGAAAGTGTACATTAATTCCACCCTAATGTCAGTTAAATGCCTTACTAAACAATACCAACCAATATTTGCCTTTGTATATGCTGGCAATAACATTCCATAAATACGTTTCAGTCATTGGGGCTCGCCATTGTCCGGTTTTCGATCATAAATTACAACTTATAACAGTTTGTTATCTCTATGCTGAACTGATAAGCATTAATCTGTTGATTTCCATAGACAACCACTACTGCTCGATCACATAACAGCATTTACAAAGTTTGACATATTTGACCCCCAACAACATACTCTGTATCCCTTTAATGATCAGTGGTTAGCGCGTTCAGCTTCGGATCAGAAGGTCCGTGGTTCCAATCCCGCCAGGGTCTCGGCAACTTTGTCTGCAGTAGAGAACTGTTCTATACGCAGTCAGGTTTCGTTGCAATGCTACAATGAAATTCAGCGCAGTACCACCCATGGTTTGCTAGTTCCAGCCGATGCTCGCAGGTTTCACCGCAATGCATAGCCACAATGGTGTTGCGGGCTTTCTCCCTGCAATAATACCAGCAGCCGCGATATAAGTGAAATAATTTTGAAAGCGGCGTTAAACACCAACTCACCTCACCTCACCTTTAATGATACTGAAATATTGTTTTAAATGTTTGACGTCAGTATTTGTCGACATTCTTGCAATATCACTCAGCACACTGTAAGTTTTCATTTCGTTAAAGTTTAACCAATACATACCTTCTGACCAAGATGACCATTCCAATCTGATGACGTTAACGTTGCTGACGTTGTTCCTTGTCTCAAGGTCGTCTGTTTGTAGACAGCCCCGTCAAACATCCATTTGACGAGAAAAGCAGCGTCCGGGTCGGTCCCACTGTAGTTGATCTCGCAGTTCTGGGTGAAGTCTTTACCGTCAGGGGTGGGGACAGGGTGGTGAAGCGTGGGAGGACCATCCATACTCGGGGCAGTATCTACAGGGTATAGAAGATTAGATAGCGTAATGTTTGAGACACAGGGAGCAATGTGAAGATAAATAATGAGCTTCCATACCACTGGAGATGAAGATTATGCCTATTAAGCCCTCACCACACTACAACCCTATATTCCTTCCCTGTCGCCCAAATGATTGACAAATACACAAATTGTCTAACTTGGCCAATTTTGAACAATGTTAACATTCAATACCACTGAAAACGTTGAAGACATTGATTACAAGTATTGAAGCGTATTAAAATACAGATGCAGTAAAACACCTAAATCTACTCACATGTACATGGTTCGAATCCGGTAGTCGAGGTTCCACCACTTTTACAAGGATTCATCTCAGCTGCAACCAGTCAGTTAAAAAAATATTATGTGAATATGTTTGAAATATTGAAAGACAATTAATACGAAACCAACAGACACACTTTGCTTTGCCTAACAAAAAAATCATCAAACTAAATCGTTAATAAAATAAAGTTAAAAAGCATTGACAGGTGTGAAGTTTTGGGAATGTTTGGGCATTCACAACATATCTTTTCTCGAATTAGGTGAATTTTTAAAATGCTCAATGGTCTGCAATACAAATTTATATTTATACAAATGTCGCGTTCTTTAATTTACCTGAGCAATACCCAGAGGGACACAGAACATTGTCTTTCTTGAAGAAGTACACCATGTACCCGTCACAGTTGGTGACCTTGACCTTGAAGGAGAAGAGGCAGCAACTCCTCTGTGGAGACCCAACTTGATGGTTTACACAGAAGTCGTTATCCAGAGTTTCTCCAACCTTCGGGACTGGATCCTTCATCCAGATAGTCGAGGTGGTCCCGCAGTGGTGAGTCGGTACACAGTACGTGGCTATCTCTCCACTCCCGAATCGATACCAGCCGTCCGCCATATTGTCGCATGGCGGAGTTCCGGTTGGAAGAACAGTGTTGTTTAGTGATCTGAAACAAAATCATGGACTGCGCATTCTCGCCCCACAGAGGTAGTTCCGTCATAATTTAGCGAGGAATAGAGAGAATGTAAACTGCTGGGTTCATCTTACGATTCCTTTTCGAAACGAGTACATGCCAAGCTGATGGCGAGGTTGTTACACGGATTTGTAGTGTTTCGTAAGATGTGTGTGTGTGTGTCTTACCTTTGAGGTGATTATATTCTTATAAACTTTATTCACTATATTTGTTCATCAGTGCATGTATTGAAATTATGACAGAAGTTCAAAGTACGAACCTCGTGTTGAAAATGAATAATCACAAACCATTTAGTGCTTGATAATTATTCTGCCCTATAGTGTACGGAAAATATAAACAAAAGTTTTGCCGCTTACTTTTATTGACCATGATGGTTTTAAAAAATAATAATTTTCTGAACATAATTTTTGAACGAGGATCTTCCAGGAATGTGAAACGACAGCTGAACAGAGGCACATTTCAAAAAGATTTTCTTGTCCAAAATGACACAACAAGTCTTCTCAACTCGTGGATCAGTGTGGGACAGGCAAACACCCTCCAAACTCTGAATTTGATCGGCAATGAGGGGTCGGTCACCCACCAATCCATCCCACGAGCCACGCCCGTTCTTGCTGAACTTCACAGACTGGTCAACTGACCGATGCACAAAACCAAACTCATTATGCATAAATCAAAAAATACAAGTTTCAGACTTTTATGTTTGGTCATTTTCGAAACATAGGGAAAATGCGTTAATGTTTCTTTGGTTAATTTAGTATCTGACTTTTGGTTTCGGATACGTTACGTACCTTTCACTGTCGCGTGGTAAAACGTTGTAATTCGTACATTGAACATCAGCAGACCAGGCTACGCCTGAAAAAAGTTAATAAATATCCTTTATTAAGCACCGCACCTCTTTCAAACCCCCTAGCTCAAGGGAAGTCAGTGTAACATGTCAAATTTCTTGTAAAGAAAGTCGTCAAGTAGTACCTAAAAAATAAACGCTTAGGCGCTTATTATAGGAAATAAGGTAACTTACGAAATTAAATTACAATTCCAGACAAGTTGATGATCGGCATTCTCTTCATAAGAGGCACTGGCGCACACCAATATTTCGTAAACACAACGAATTCAAAGATACTGTATATCTCTTGATATTTCTAACGATACGCACTCCTAAAGGTAAACTACCTGGTAAGTTAATTAGCACATAGGTGCGTATTTAGGTTATAAAGTTGATTCCAAAAGACCGGAAGTGTCTAATACAACGTTGCATTAAAGTCGCATGAACTACAATATCGGAAATATTTACATTTTGCTTACAACCGGAGAAGCGAAAACGGCGAGCACTTTGGTTAATTCAATAACATTATTTTACAATGTCTTATCAAATGTTCAGATTGCTTAAATAAACTTTATTTCACTATTTGTTCTCAGTTCAGAGTTGCGGTAAATTTAAAAGCTGCAAACATTACTTCTTCGGCCGTTTTCGACTGTCCATAATTTTTCCGTTCTATACAAAGCTGGCCGTAGATTTTGCGATATCCTTAAGCCGACAGCAGCTGTCTTAATATTTCCGTTATTGATAGTGGTAAAACCTATACATTCTCTATATTAAAAAGAGTGATGTTGTTTTTTGTTCATTTAAAGGAGCAGTGTGACGTTTTTGACAATTTTATTTCTTCAACTTTGCCCATATAAACATTAGTTTATGCCAAATGTTTTATCTTAAGAAAGACAAACATCTCATAAATAAACCCAATCATCCGTAGTCGTAGAAGAAAGTATCAAGTGTGAAGCCAAAACAGCTGGCGGCCATTTTTGTGTGAACACCTCTTAATCATTTGAGGTAGGGAAATAGATATCGCTGAACATAGTACTTTCAATTTATAACAATTTGTTTTTAAAATATTATCTTGCAATTGGTAACATTTATTATCTTTTTCGAGGGATCACTTAATTTATTAAACAATAATGCTGCCGACCCTTTTACAAGTTTACAAAAGTTTTACTTATGATATCGAGTTCCTGTATTAGCTGTTCTGAATGTCATACATCAAATTAAAGGAAATTGATAAAAAAAAAAAAAGAGTTATAAACAAAGATTTTCCGTATTTTTTCCTGAAGATAAATTGACCTGGCTTTCTAAACCTAGTTATAAACCTCGCTGTAATAATGCGTTTGGACCTCTGAATCTGTCATAATTATGGACTTACAAGGTATGGACGTACGACCTATATGATTACATCTAAATTGAACAGGTTAAAGTCAAAGGCTCATTTTTGCAAGGCAAATTTTAATGCACGCCGGACACATAGTTCATCACTCACAGAAACCTTTCCCCTGACGTTTGCAACAATTTTTAGAAATCTGCGTGCATTCTAGCCCTCAATAATGAAGTTCAAAACACCCTACCCTGTGTATTTTGCGAGCGTTAGTCCTTACCACGACATTTCGCTAAGGCCATGACGTAAAACACATGAAATTTCCCAGCCGAATATCCAATGAAAATAGCTATTAACTTACTTGTTTTCAAATACAGATTTAACAAAAAGGTGGTAAACTCAATGGAGAATGGGTTTGTCATAAGTATCGCCGCTGCAATTACTAGATTTCCGGTATTTCGTACGTGCGATGGGATTGCACTTGATTCGGTACCACATCGGTCTAAAACGGCATACGCAAATAAGCAGTGTCATCCTAAACTGTAAAACGGGCATACAAATTAAAATCTTTGCAGACGCGACAGGAAATATTGTTGTAAGTGATCAGATTTTTGCCCGTGAAGAATAATTAGTTCAGTTTGGTTGTCTAGCAAAAATGAGCCTATAACTTTAACGGTCAATTACGTAGAGTCATAATTAAGTCTAGTAAATGTTGCATTTGCGAACCAAAAATACTGTACCTGAAATAAAAGTCCAGATCAATACGCATGTGACGATCATTTCTGTCAGAATGATCATGTGACAATCATTGAGGAATGAGGAATGAAGGAAGATGTGTTTTTCATTGATAAAAATTAACCTTTAAAAGCGTGCCTTAGATCTGTAGTCACGTGATAAAAAGGCCCTTATCAACGATATGTCAGTTTCCCATACTTGTGGAATTTTTGCCCGAATATTTTCATAATCAATTTACAAATTCAACCTTTAATACTTTTTAAAAAATCATCATGAATGTATTGAGAAACTAGATTTATAGTTGTTGCCCAAACTATACAAATTGGCATGATTTGTGGAATATCTGGCTGATATCTAATATATGTGTTTATTAACCTATCAGAAATTTTTTTAAAGATCCTAGAATGGACGAATAAAGATAAACTAACGCGTGTTCACTTAGATGAAATGGGAAAGACGACTTTGGCTAATATTGCAATCTTTAAAATATTATTCATAAAAAAACAGTTGATCCTGTTACCCACATGTGGTCACTTTGAGAATAATTACATAATTATGCCAGAGGTTTGAGGTACAAGAAACGTCCAAGTCTTTGACGTTGACCGTATAGCGTTAAAAAAACAACAGTGCCTTTTAACAGTCTGTATTTTCTGCGAACTCGAACTGCACAATGTCCCTACCGCATATCCTTGAATAATCGCCTGCGATCGCCGGGTTTTAAAGGCACTCAAAAGTTTATTTCTTCAAATGTCCTTCTTTCGATACTAGTTTATACAAAATGGTTTTTTTCCCATAGGGTTAAACATCACATAACATTTGTTAGCCTTTTCGCGAGATCCCTTTTTCGACTGAAAACGTCAGTCTCACGCAACAGAGGTAGCTCCGTCATTAATTCCTATACAACCTCTGTTGTAAAACGAGCTCTTCTTGAGTGTCCGGCATGTTCCCCTGGCGGTAAAATACTGCAATATAACTGCCTTGCAATATTTCGGCCAATGAAAACATCACATGCATGGATGTCATATTTGTCGTTACACGCCTACGCAATGATGGATTTGTTAAATAAGGCCCTTTTCACATGCACAGGTTTACACATGTGAGTAAATTGACTTATGTATGTAAATGTATTTGTGGTATGTAAAAGTGTCGTGAGAACGTAATTACACACATAAGTATTTTTGCACTGGGAGCAAATTTGCATTACCTCAGGAGAGCATGTAAATGTAAATTTACACATACGTATTTGTACACGCTATGCAAATTGTGTCATGAGAATGGAATTGTGCGATATTCAGCTGCTGATGCCTTCCAATATAGTGCTATTGCCACTTTATGATCAAGTTCAAGAGCTTCCCGTACACTTTTACCCTGTCTGGATAATGATTGTTTAAGTTCCTCACAAAGTAATTCTAATGTCGTCTTGCTCATTCTGAAGTTGCCCATCCATTGATCATTATCAAAAGTTTCTTTCACAATATAGCACCACCAATTCCTTATCCTCTCTTTTGACCATATTTTCTTCTCTTGAACAAGTCCTAGGACAAGGCTTGTACTAAAAAGATAGGGAAAATCCCTTCTTTTCTTATAGAGCCAAGAAGTCTTAACATAGCAAAGTCTGGCACTAGAATGAATCTATTCATGAATTTTAGGTTAAATTATGAATACATGTCTGTATGTAATTGACATATACACATTATTGCTTAACATCATGAGAACAGAAAGTATATCTACTATTACACATGTATTTTTTTTTACATAGTATGTAAATATACTCATATAAGTAAATTTGTGCATGAGAAAAGGGCCTAAGGCGAATGGGCTATTTAAAAATACTCACAGTGCTTGTTCGAATAAAATTTAGTTTTTGGAAAGCATACGGAAATATCTGAGGTGTTTTGGTGATATTTTTTACAGAATGTCGCTGATTGCACATATAACTTTGATTGCATCCAATCAGAGTTCTACATTTCTATACCGTGAAACGCTTGTAATAGGACAGAGGTTGTATAGGAATTTATGACTGAGCTAACCCTGTGGGGGAGAGAATGTGAAAACGTGCTAGAGTGGCTTTAAGTGAACTAACAGATGCTTGCTTTAAATAATCGACTCGTTAACTTTAGAAATGTGCATCTAGTCCTTTTCGAAACCTTCATTATTTAGAAATATTGATACAAAATTTATAATGATTTTATACCGGGTTTTTTTAAAGAGTATATTCATTCATGTATGAAAGTTTCGAAAAAATAATCGTCTGACTTTATCAATCGACGGTCTAATCAACGTTTACTAAAGATAACAGTATGGCGATTATCTAAAAATTTACGGTATGCGAAGATTTTAGGTCAGTGTTTATAAGACGTGCTTGAAGTCAATATTTTACCTTAAGAAATGACTACTATATGGGCTTCGTGAAAGGAGACCCTGGCATTTGAACAGAAAGTATGTCTAAAATAATGCAATACATTACAATACAACCTAAACGAACAATATGGTATAATACTAAACGAACTTACGTATAATACTGTTGTCATTAACGAACAGTTACTTATTTTCTAGTTTTTTAAAAATTTAATACCGGATCGAAATTAATCAGTCAACAAAATCGTTCAAAGTTTGATAACCTATAGATTGATCCCAAACGCGCATTAACATTAAAGGTACAGTATCATGTTTTTTTTATTAATAAAGTGATCGCACAAACAATATTTCAATGTTTTTATAGAAAAGAAGCAGTTTGAAGACGAACGTACCATGATCGTTTAAGTTATAGGAATCCATTTTCTACCTCATGTGGTTAATAGAGATTCACACGAAAATTTACGCCAGTGGGGATTGCGTGATACTAAATTATTTTCTCTACAACTGCGGATGATCGGGGTTGACTGATGAGGTGTTTTAATCATCTGAAGATAATGTATCTACCTTAACAGTTTTGTTTTTTCTATATCCATTTGACACAACACTAAACTTAATATGTTCTTCATCACACTTACTTTACATGCAATGTGGCCTAATCAATTTTGTGAATTATCTGTCTGCATGATGGGAATCATTCATAAGATTGCGGCTTCGTGAATGGTATTGGATGAAGCGTCCGTAAAATATACCAGCAAAGCGCATGGGCTCACAGATCTGATTAAACTAAACACTATTCCGGACAATATTTAAGGTTCGCCTCGCCTCTACCAGGTTAAGAAATCGTTTTGTGGTTTCCTTTTCTGATGAACAATTAAGTTAATATCTCCGTAGAAAAAAAGTTTTAATTACTTCTATTCGTCGGAACAGGGCTTGTTTTTAACATACATGCAGAGATGAAAACGCAGTGGATTTTCACGTTTGTTTAATTATCACTTGAATCTAAATTCAAGTTTTAACATTTAAAATCAGAACATGTATATGACTATATGTTACTGATATGATACTATGATATTTAAAAAAAATCATGTATTTGAAGATTTTGATTGGAAGAATCAATGTATTCTCATAGTAAGGATTTGAGACAAGTAAAACGATCTAGGGATTCTCAAATGAAACAATCTATAAAGCTTGTTAAATAGATATGAAAAATGTGAAACTGAAGTGAAAATACCTGAAGTAAATAGGACATCTTATTCATTAAAGATTTGTGAGAGTTGCGTAAACGGTTTGTGATATTATTCCTTGCGCATAGTGTACCTCCAGCAGTAATGATGATACACTCAATGCTTATCATGACATATTATTTGACCTCGGTACGTACCAAAATATCATATTTGCTGACTAAATTGCATATTCATCTTTAAAAGCCAAATATATTGCATTCTTGAAGTTTTCAAAGAAAATCGAACACCAGGCTTAGTGCGATGTGTTATTTGTTCAGATTTCGTATTGACACGAAAACTGGCTTTATAACCGATCACACACTACCAACCAGAATTTGTTCCCTATGTCTGATTTGAATAAGACTACGAGATTGTGATTTATTGAAGGGCGGGCGCAAGCAGAGATACATTGTCCGGTTTTGATCAAATTCGCGACTTTATACCTCTTTTTACTCGTGACTGGACGAAATGTCCTAAATTTTATTAATGAAAAACGATTTAACTAGCTTTCAGTTTTAGTCACGCTCAATGTCATTGAAATTTATTTTTATATAAGATCAAGCCCTTCGCTCTCATCTCGTTTTTTTTCACAACTTTAGACGGGTTATTTTTGGATCAATGACCGAAAATAAGTCCTTATTGAGATTGAGTCTCACTGCACGTAATTGTTAAAACATATTCTTGTTTCAAAAACGTTGTGATAAAATCACTCCATTGATAAACCAGTAATTAAAAGCAATAAGATATAACAAACATGAACGATAGAGTATATAGTCCCTACAGGTCATTGGTCTTTGAGCGAAGAATATGTAAGGTTGAAGGAAACATTAAAATGTCATTATTTCGTGGTTATTTTACAATACACGGACAAAACGTAACTGTTAGTATTGTTTTGGATTCCATAGATATACGACAAGGGACAAAGAAAAATAAGCATTGGTTTAAAAAATTAAGAAATGAATCCATTCGATGGCGACGTGTGTACATAAAACCCGTAAATTTATGTTTAATCTAATTTCATCTATTTTATCATGACTAGTTGAATAAGATTTAATAGGATTTTGAAATGGTACCGTTTAAACAAATTTATTTCGACAAAGAAATGTATTTGTAAACAAACTAAAAAATTATTTCAATACCACTCCAAAATTATACAAGAACATGTGTCATGGTTAATTTACGATAAATAAAAACGCCAACAAATATAATAAATATAACTCCGGAACATCGATGTGACAAGGTCCACGTATGTCAATTACAAGTATTATAAATTCTAAATCAAACCTCTGAGCTTTTGTTTAAATCCGCTTATCAAATTTAACTTTTTATATTGAAATGGCTGACAATATTGGCAAAATATCATCATTATATTTTCAAGGGACAAAATAACCACAGACGTTTTATGAATGACAAATAATGTTACATGTAGATGTATGTCGGTCTGTATCCGTTTGTTTGCAATTTAAATTCTTACCGTGAATCCTCCAATAAACGTCCGACGGTTATTAATTTAATATTTCTTCAATCATTCAAGGTAGTCGATATACACATATTTTAATGCTTTAGAAAAGCAAACAAAACCATATCGGATTATTATTACTGTACTAGAAGTTCGTACAGTGATGTTCAACGTTGCATAAATTTGCATAAATATATGTTAGATTGCTAAGAAATGAAAGAAATTTTGTTGATGCATTTTCCTGAAATCAACTTAACGAGTTTTATAGACAAGCGAAAATTTATTTCAAGGGCCTTGATCTGGCTGTTATTCAAAGCCGATGGTTTAACTATGAGGGGGATTATTCGGGGATTTATTTTAAAGCAATTATCTCATAACGTGTAATGAATTAACGTATCATAAAGGTGGAAAGATATTCATTGTGGTAATGGCTTTTCAACAAAAACCCTCAGTGGTATCCATTTAATTAATTCAACTTACATTAAAGTGGATTTTGTGGATAGATTCAGACCAACGTCTATAAAATACTATTCATGCAAACATTTATATTTATATATAATGATACGTACATGTGGAATACATAATGAGCCTCAAAGATAGATAGTCGTAATATAAACAATAAATTCACTGCAGATGATTAAATCGAAAAGGGAAAAAATTGATTTCGAATTAAAGATTAGAAAAAAACAGCCATCGTTGATCAATCAATATAAATATGGCCTACCTCTTTAATTAGGTCGTATATCAATTATTGAAAGCTGTTAATATTACGAATACGAATGATCAAAGTGGCAAATTGAATTTAAAAATTAAATATGTGCTGCGATGTTGCAGTTACATGCATATAGCTAGGTCTTGTCTAGTGCGGCCTAAACCGTAAAATAAGATGATCATGATGTTTGCAAATGTTGCCATCTCGCTTATCGGTACAACCGGTGTGCGAGGGAAACTCATTATTTACAGTACGTAGCTTACGAATAGGCTAATTACGTAAGTAATTATCATCGTAGAACTTCGTCCGTAATCTCGCTGCTCTCGTCCGAGCGAATCTGCATGTGCGCATGCGTAAATAGTCATCGACATCGTACGCGAAGTGGGTCAGCCTCGAAGACGAAAGAAAGCCGTTCAAAGAATGTTCGTGTTTATGTGGAAATGTACGAAAGGACAGTAAACTCATCGGCTCAGCATGCATTCCGATACTTCACGTGAGAATCGTTTGTGCTCTGTTTAGATGCATGTATGACTATCTGATATAACGGAGAGAATCTACGATATGTTGATTGCGACTTCGCCATTTTCCCAGTAAATGCACGCCGAGCCTGCGACCCGTCAAACTCAATAGCCCGGATCATACACGGCTTATGTGCAGCGGGTTGTGTTACTGCTTTACGTCAAAGGGAGCTAACTCGCATCGGATAACAGGATCATTCGTACGTCTGCTTTGTGTGTCCACTTCGAAAATAACAACACAACTCGCAAGTGACAACGATTGATAATGGTGTCGCTCATTAAAGCATCGTTTGTAAAGAGGAAGAGTAATTTTACTTACTCGGAAACTGATTTGCTTTTAAAAGAACTTGAAGACAATAAAGATATTCTGTTAGCCGCTCCGGGCACTTATAAAAATCGTAAACGTGAAATGTGGGACGAAATCACAACGAAAATAAATAGCATCGGGGAAGGTGATGAGAGAACGATGGAAGAAGTGAGGAAAAAATGGAGTGATATGCAATGTTTAGCAAAACGAAAATATACAAAAGGTAAACAAGAACTGAACGAATTTGAAGTTCGAGTGTTGGCGATGAGAGGGGAGGGGGATCGGTTCTCCGGGAGGGACGGTTCCTTCGAAGACCATGATGACTCGAACTTCGAGTTTGACACTCTGTCAGAAGCTGGCATCCAAATAAAACAAGAAAAACAAGACTTTGAGTACGATCATCCACCAGTGCATTTCGACGGAACCGAAGATGTAGATCATGTGGACGAATATCCAGAGGTATGTAGACCCACGTATAAGAAGTGTGCTGCTTAAATTTTATTTCGAATGTGTGCATAATGACAAACAGGCCTTTAGCACCGAGAGGGTTAATGGTTATGAATATATATAACGCAATACAAATAAAGAAAATATGTGCACTTTAATTATCATTCAATGGGTTAATTCAACATTTTTTTACAAATAATATAATGAAGAGTCTGTTTTACATACCATGGACGTTAGCAAGATTAATGTATAATATTTATTAAACTGGCGGTACTTAGGCCAGTACATGTACATTTTGTCACCAGACTAATGATAATCATGGCTTGCAGTTTAACCCTTTTACTGCCAAAGATCCAATGTGGGTTCATAATGGATTATCTGGATGACCTAATATGGAATAATTTCTAACTCATCGATTCCACAACAGATTTTTAAGAATCAGTTAATTTTTGTGTAACCATTGACAATTTTAAAATTGTGGTTTGTTTTGTCATTAATTCTTAATTCTTTAAAAATAAATTAATTCTGCAGCAGAGAAATTGAAGAATTGTCATGTATGAAAATTAGTGCTGGATATTGGCCCAAATTTTGCATTGTCATTTTGCAATTATTAGCTCTTGTATTGCAATAATATTGCAATTTACTCTAGTCTATTTCCAAGTTTTTATGCTGTGAATTCAGCTCAGCATTACAAATACCAGAAGATTATTCCCTTTTAAGTTTCAATGAAATAAAAAATCAAATGATAAATTGGTTAGCATATTAATGAAATTTTAAACATAATCTCTGCCACTTTTAAAATTTTTTTTATAGTCCAGCATGTGTCCTTTGGCATCAACTCACCAAGAGCAATTTCTTTTATCTTCAACCTGCAAAGTTATCTTAGAACAGATGATATCAAGTTAACATCTATGTATTTTTGTTTAAGTCCTTTGGGACTATATATGGCTAAAATTGCAGAGTTCAGGCCATTATATATACCAATATATTATGCGATACCGCATTTTCATTATACCGATAATATTGCACAGCCTAAATGAAAAGCCTTTTCAGTCTGAAGAATCGTTAATTGCATCAGAAGCTCGTATCGGCTTTAAATTCTGCAACTTTGCAGAATTCAGGGATGACTGTTCTAGTTTGAATTGTCTTTGATACAAGTGCATCGATTCAAGACACATTCAGACTATATAACAGGACATTTATGTCGTTGGGGTCCATGATACAATGATGTATGGCCTGAAGGGACAATATATCCCGATATTATTTACAAAAACTGTTTTAAACAGATAAGTTTATAAACTGAATAAGGTAGTTTTTATTCTGTTTTTGAGAGGTTAACAGTGATCAGGGATTGGGAAAGGCAGGGGCCATGGGCCATTTTGCACATTGGATGAAAAAATGGCCCATTCAAATTTGAAATTTGACCATTGCTACTAAGGGGAATGGCCCATTCAAAATTCTGAAAATGACTAAAAGTTCTTTAGATGGCTCATTATGAAAGGTGTCTTTCCCAATCCCTGAGTGATTAAACAAAACAAAATATATATTTCTGATACTTTATCTATAATTTCACAGTTTTGCAAATTTTATACCTATATATATATATATTCCTTGCCATTTGAACTTAATGGCCACTTTATTTTTCCATGATCATGAAAAGTAAAGACTAAGAATGATATTTTGTCAATGTGTTCATGTGTAAATGTGTTTATTTTTTTAGGCCAAAAAGGTAAAGGTTGAATATTTTAATAATTGTTCTTGAAAGGGGGAGCCCTTCTCTCTAAATAGAAACAATCATACTATTATGAACATTTATTTTGGAACAATCTTTAACTGGAAATAGACTATGTATTAATTCTTCTACCTATAAATTTCTTTGATGATATGTCATCTTCTGAAGAGACTTGTTAATGAGCAGCCAGCAGTACCTTAAGTCGATCACATATGCGAAGCATGTCGTTGTCAGGTCAGTCTGAGTTTGTCAGTGTGAATTTGATGTATATATAACAGACTTTAAGTGTCCCATGTATATATTGAAATTACTTGCATATTTCAGACTCCAATACCATTCGACCAATCCCCTCGAAAGCGGAAAAGTAACTTCAGTGCTCTAGAGCGGAATTCACTTGTAGAAGAAGTGAAGAAACATCGGAGCATTATCATGTCCAAGGCAAATGATACCTTCACCCATGAGCGGAAACGAATAGTTTGGGAGGAAATTACAGCCTCTGTCAATCAGCGTGGCAGAGGAAATTACAGATCAGTTGAAGAAGTCAGGAAGAAATGGAATGACATGCAATCACTAGCTAGGAGAAAGAAAAGAAAGAAAGCTTCGAAGTCCAAAACTGCAGGTCTGTTAGATTCCAATTCTGACAGTCTTCATGGAAGGGAGCTAACTCCGGATGAATCAATGGATTTCGATGGAATTGAAGAGGTTTGATTTGATTATCGTTTAAACATCGTTGGGCTTTTGCACAAACTTCATTTTAGCCATTCGAAATGATTTTTAAAAAAAAGAAATTGTAACCCTGATAACATTTTCATCTTTATTTTATCAAATGATATATTCTGTAAGATCACAAACTGACTTATCTTGGCATGAATATGTGCACCCCTCAAAGGTGAATTATCTCCAGTCTCCTTATTAAATCATTAACTCAGTTGGAAACAGCCTCGCTGATTGAAGAATGGATTTCAATTTCAATTGCATTCAATGAGGATTTGCTATATTGAGTCTAAGGCAGAGCTCTACTTGCAGCAGGGGTTACAAGGGAAACATCTTTGAGAGAATTTTACTAACTGTTAGGAGTGACTATTGGCCTGCATGGACTATAAAGGTTTATAAATAAACAGTACTAAAGCATTTCATAAAGCAGATTTTCCACTGTTTTTCAACAATTTCAAAGTTTGCTCCATCTTCCACAAGCATTGTCATTCTTAACTAGGTGCTTAAGCAACAGTAATATAAAAGCAGCAGTTGTTAACTCAGAGAATCAAGTGAACAACTAAATGGAATTAACTATTTAACTATCAATAGTTATCCCTATGATACTATCATTTGTTTTTGAAAATAATTGTAAGCCACCTTAAAGAACCACGAAGAAGATGAATTCAAGTGAACATGGTTTTATTAAATTCTTCATGCAGACCACACAGTCTGGGATAAAAACTATTAAAGTTAAATTCAGCAAAATCAACAATAGCATAAACAACAATAGCTCTTATAAGGTTCAAGTCTGGCTTGAGTGTCTTTTGGCTTAAAGTGGCAAAATATAGGAGTGGAGAGTCTAATTTAATATGATCTTTCAGTACTTGTTTCTTTACAATTAATAATACTATTATTTGTCTTTCTAATATATTTACAAATAATAATTAAATATTATTTGTTCATAGATAATTGTTTATGAAATAGGTGTTTCTATTTTATTAAGATATTTCAAATTCTTATAACTTACAACTAAATAGATAGGGAATTTCTGATATTATGGTAATTACGACTCTAGGTGTTGTCACCTCAGAGCATGAGATGCGAGTGACTGAACTGTCATCTGTCGCTGCTTATATAGAGAATTTTGGAGTCACGTGATACATTTAAACCAATCACGCGTCATTTGTCATCTTGAGCCAGACATGAACATGGAGCCACTTTAGGCTAAAATGGTAAATATCATTGACATTTACAAACATGACAATTCTGCCCCAAGTGAATTCAAACGCATCTTAAAATTATCTATAAGATGCACTTTACAAAATAACAATACATGAAGAATTCATCTAGTAATGTACAAATTTATGATTGTCCATATCAATTAACATGGGAATGGAAGGTTCTTGATTTACACACGTCGAAATATGACGATTCCTTAATTTTAATTAAAGGGCACGCTCTGCCCCAAGATTTATCAAAGGGGCATTCACCAAAACTATCATAAATTGAAAGGGGCAAGATTATCGGAATTACTGCCCCAAGTTAATTTGGTATTTATTGCGGTCTATCGAGAGAATCGCCCTCGCGCAGAAATACAATTACATAGATCCTGAAGTCACGGATGAATATAAATAACAACGTATGAATTGCTTCTACAACTCGATAAATATCATCTTTGGCATCAGAGGAATATTTACATTCAAGAAAACTCTCGTGAATAGCAAGTATGATAAATAATTATGAAACGATAGATCGTCATTTTGACCGCAGTCAATAAAAGTAACAATGGCGGCTACCGACAAGTTTATGTCAGCCGAAGAAACAGAGAATACTGATTAATTACAATGACTTATGTTATAAAATACATCTGGAGATTTCTACTTTGAACAAATGACCTATCCGTACGTACAATGCACAACTTTGATTACGATTTAGATAAAAGATCACAAATTAGCTGCAACTCATAATATTTGGGTTCGTCGAAGTTTAACAGCTAGCATTATACAAATTAGCCACGTGAATTATTGTTAAAAATAGATGGACATAAGGGAGAGGTCATTACATCAACTACAGTGGAATCTGTCTAAACCGACACTCGCTGGGACCGGAGAAAATTGTCGGTTTAGACAGAGTGTCGGATTGGTCAATGTTAAATGTCATATAGAAGCTCTGCCGGCACCGAAAAATTATGTCAGATTAGACAGATTGTCGGATTAGACAGATGTCAATATAGACAGATTCCACTGTATTGATAAAGAACTATTGACAAAGCAACTATTGCAATAGATTGACAGTTCAATATATGACCACGACCCTCTATCTCTGACCGCTGTATCTGTGTTTCAGGCCAGCAGGAGTGTGGACGGGACGGAGGAGGGAAGTCTGGACCACAGCGACATCATGGAGCGCGTGATGGCGTCGGCGTACTCGGAGGAGGCGGAGGCAGACCAGGAGGAGATCGATCTCATAGAGGACGACGACGTTGAAGATAGTAACGATAGTAACTGCAGTGAGGTTAGTAACAATAGAAGCAGTAGGAGGATAGTAACAATAGCACTTTGAAATCATTGTCAAGGATGTTCTCAATGTTGAGAAAAATATGGCATGTAAAAATAGTACTCTGCCATTATTCCATGCTATATGGAGAGCTTTAATCACTGTTCTAAAATCATCACAAGCACTTTATGTTCTGTTTACCCATGTTCACCAAATAAACAATTAGGAGTATGTATAACTTAATAAATACTATTATAAATTGTAAATTTTGGACTGTCAAATAATAGCAACTACATGGACAATGCTTTATTAGAAATATAGCCTTCAAACATTGAGACAATTGACATCGACAGGGCTCCAGATAAGATGCGTATCTGCGTAAGATTCGCACGGCTAATTCAGAAATATGCGTTAAATATGAAATCAATGAGTGAGAGATACACACAACTTTACCAGAATACGAGTCAGTTATTTGTTAACAGGAGTGATCGTGACTTGTCAAAATAAAGTTTTATTTGTACATGTCTTATCTTTACATCTCGAATAATAGCAGACTTGATGCCAACCTGTATGAAAACAAAGATTACCAAGTTTATATTCCATCAAAGAGAAATCTCTCGTTTATTTACAGATTAAACGTGTGGAAATTATAATCAACAACTAGCATAAAAAAAGGTGCTAACTTGGAATGAGGATCTGAAAACGATAAACCCTGAAATACTCCTGATTTGTTTCATGTGGTAATTTTACTCCTAAATGTTTATTTTGAGGAGTGAAATACCCCTGAGTCCAAATAATTATCTGGAGCCCTGATCGAGTACCTGAAAAGCTACAGACCTCATGTCTCTATTTCTTTTTGTAAAACCAGGAATTTTTCAGAGGGAAAAGAAAATATGCTTTGAGCAAGCTAACTAGAATGAAAAAGGGCAATATAAATAATAGACAGCAATTTGGTCCACCTCGTCGGTCCAGGATCCCCAATTTTACCTCTTCAAATAGACTACATCATCTCATTTCACATACTATATATCATGTAATGAAAAGTGCCTGCCCTATATATATATATATTCTTATGAACTATTACTCATTTATTATGGCATCACTATCTTCTTCATTGTGTTTCAGTGGACCCCTGGTAGTAGAAGAAAACACTCTTCGTCCTCCAATAAACCTAGGAAAGGGAACTTCACCACAGTAGAAACAAACATCCTTCTTGATGAAATATATAAACGGAGGAAGATAATCTTTTCACCAAATCTTGATAGAAAATCCACAGAGAAAAAGAGACGAGAGTGGAACAGAGTTGCCCAGCGTATAAGTAACGCTTGTAACAAAGAACTAAGAACTCTGACTGAAGTGCGTAAAAAGTGGAGTGATCTCTACACAAGGGCGAGTAAGTTTAAGACCAAGAAACGTGCCCCAACAATTGATGCGAACTTTGAATCAGACATCGACAAAATAAACAAACGTGTGTTGTTCATCATGGAACAGAAAGATGAAGAACAGCGAAAACACGATGAAGATTTTGAGGCGTCCATGTTTGGAAAACAGGAAGATGATGAAGAGGTACATAAGCTTTTCCTTGTTAACTTACCGATGTAATTTGTATAGGTTATGTGAATGCTCATTTTTGGATTGGCATGTATTTGGACAAAATGTTGCTCCATCAACTTACTATGAGCTTTCAAATCTTAAACTCTACTGCCTAATGGGGGTTATAAACTGTTGACTCAATATCTTGTATTTAAATTTCAGAAAACTGTGGCATCTTTGCCAGATACAACATTAGACGATCAAGCTCTGTCCCAGTAGGCTAGAGAGCAATTAAATAAAAGTTTCTGCAAGTGCTAGATTTGATTGATAAAAGGAAATATAGCACACTGTTTTTAAAATTTGCAGTCAACAAATTTATCCTCTGCTTTATCATAATGATAAACTTACACCTTAACTTCCTATTTCTCATCCAGGAGAGCCCACCGATTCTGAAGATGGAGTCAATGGATGGAGACAGTGTGAAAGGGGAGTTTGACACAGTCAGCCAGGAGGGGAGTCAGGGGACAGATGACCTTGACAGTGGTATCATCATTGTACAGGTCCAAGATGGTCATAAGAAAGGGCAGGACAAGGTCGTTGATGTCATAAATCTCAAAAAAGAGCCTCCTTCTCAGCCGACTTCGGTAGATTCAGCTCTAGTCATTGAGAATGTGTCAACCATTGATGAGAAGCTGTTCTCCAGTATGGACACACACGAAGTGTCTCCACCACCTGATGACAAGACTCAACTGGACAGAAACCAAAGAAATAAATACCAAAACAGGACAAGTCCCAGGAATGTGTCCTCGACCATATCTTACAAAGAACCTCCAGTAAGTGTTTCATTGTGAGCAAAAAACTTGAAGTCAACTTAATCATGTACATGTAGGTTTTTGTCAGGTAAAAATCTCTCCATATTTTCTGCATCCTCTTGATCTTTTTGGTGAACGTTTTACCAACAGTCTTGCTCAGTGGTTACAAGCTACTACAGTCACTTGTGTCCATTTATCTGGACATACCTTTCAAAATCTCTTTTTTTGCTTGTCATATGTAACCTCATGTGGATCAAAAATTACATTACAAGTGGATGAGTATTTCAATGATGTGTCTTTAGCTAAACTCTCGAATTGAAATTGCCAAAAAATAAAGTTTGACAAAAGTTACATTTAATAATTTTGATAATTCTTTCTCATTTCAGATCAAGAAAACAGAACAGTTCATATTCCGTAAAAGAAAAGGCAAATTCACAAGCAGAGAAACCCTAATCCTGTTAGACGAGGTAAAGAAGTACAAATCTCTGCTTCTCTCCAAAGTAACTAACGGAAGCGTCAATGAGAAGAAGATGTGCAAATGGTATGACATAGTTGCAAAAATTAACCAGACTCGGACGGGCGTACCTCGTACTGTTGACGAGGTGAAGAAGAAATGGTACGACCTTCAGTGTAATGCAAAGAAGAAACGGGCTCTTCAGGAAAGTCTCTTTGAGCGACTAAAGCTCCAGGAGAAGGGAGTGGGCGAGGATTCTGACAAGATGCCTGCCCACCTTGTGAGATCTCACTCCAAACTGTTATCCCTCCTAGGAACTGCAGAAGGGGTGTCAAAAACTGGCCAACCACAGAACAACTCTGAAGTTGAAACAGCGGAAATGGCAGTGCAAGCTGACTGTGAGAGTGAAGGTACGATCGAGGGTGACACAAACTTCGAGAACATGGAGCAGGATGCTGAAAAGATTGATGACTACAATTCAAATTCTAATGACGCCAATGGTCCGATTTCTACTGACAAGATCAGAGACAATGTTCCATTGAATGTTAAGTCAGTGCCAAATATGCTCACCAACATGGACTGGAAAGTTCTTGAGATCACAGATGGGAGGGTCTCTGAACTTGCTAATTATGCAGCCATGGACCACAATTATCATGATCCTGCCTCTACTAAGAAATCTCCCTCCAAACCACAAGAGTCAGTTTATGTGCCTGAAAACCCAGTTGGACTTAAGATAGCGTCTGTGGTCTCCCATGCTGAAGTCTATGAAAAAATGGTAAGTAACTGATAAAGATTCTAATCTGGAACATTATGGACTCCTACTGGTCAATGGTATCCATACAGCTGTCAAGCCCCTTGCTTATAAAACTCTTTCAAACATGGCGTCTTTTATCTATTGCCAACTTCCTACACAATATGAAAACATCCTTGATAAGCCAGGGCATAGGTTCTGAAGTATTTCCATGTATTGACATTGTTTTCTTCATTTTTTTAATATTGTTTCTGACAGGTTTTATGCTAATTATTGAGACATTTTAAGTAGTGGTGTAACGATTCATCGATAGTATCAATGTTTGTATAGTCTACTACCTGAGACGAGTGCATCGATACAAAATATGTTTAGACAATATATCATGATATTTATATCGTGAGGGTCCATGATACATCGATGTATTGCCACAAGAGACAATACATCCTGATACTATTAACATAATTTTTATTTAACAAATAACTACAAAAATTAAAAAGGTTTTTATTCTACGTTAGAGATAACGATGTTCAGACAAACAGAAAATATATGATATTTCTGACATGTTATATGCAATTTCAAAGTCTCTCTAATTTTTTATTTCCCTTCATGCAATATCTATGACAGGTTGGTATCTAAGAAATAACATTACTGTTCCATGTCCTATCTATAGTTCTTTCATAAACTGTAGATAATCGGGATACGTATTGTATCGTAACCACTGTATCATGATGATGATCGTCTCACAGGTTCCTTGGCAATACGTCCATGATATATTGTCTCACCCAATAAAACTGGAATCTTGATGTATTGTCTCGCAACTGAGGCCACGATACACAGGTCTAATTTTAAGAAGCACCTTGTTTGAGCTGCTGGGATTGTCAATGCTCAGGATTGTTGCTGGAAGTTAGGCTCTCAAATGACTCAACTCAAAATATGCAAGAATTAGTATAATCGGACTTATTGTAATCAAAAAAACATTGATTTAACCTTCCTTCACTATCTAAATTACACAGTTCTTTAGACTGTACATCATATTTTATTTTGCTTCATTTTCTACAGAAGTTCAAATCACCAGAAAAGAAGGCTGCGAGTGAAGACACTGCCTCAACAATCAGCCACATCAATGCTGATGTTGCACATCAGCGTCTCCGTGTTGAGAGGAAGCGATTAATTGTTGAGAAAAGAAGATTGAATATTGAACAAGAAAAACTCAGATTGCTACGGAGGCTTGTCAAAATGGAAGAAGACAAGGCAACAGCCAGAGAGCAGAAAAGAAAGGCGAGGGAGGAGAAAAGATCAGCCAAGAGGGCCAAGAGAAAAGCTGCAATGTCAAAAAGTACTTTTATTGGAGTAAGCAGGGAGGATAATGGAAAAGCAAATGGTATTGAAAGATTGACTGAAGTGTGTAAAGATGTGACTGGCAACAAAGATATGGCTGAGATAAACTCTGAGGAAGAAGAGGGGATCACAGGGGATGATGATACATGTAGGGAGGAACATGGAACAGCTGAGGAAGAAGACGTAACAGTGGAGGAGGAAGATGGAACAGCCAGGGAGGAAGATGGAATGGCTGGGGAGGAAGATGGAACAGCTAATGACTATGAAGATATGTCAAATGTGTCGGACGCAGAAGAGAGACATGAAAGTGATAATGAGATGGAGGAAGGAAGTAGGGAGGAAATTATGAGTGACAGAGGAGAGGAAAGTAATGTGGAAGAAGAGATAAACAATGAAGAAAGAAGTGAGGATGAACAAAGTGACTACAATGAAAGTGTTAGTGATGACGATGAACACAATGTAGCTTTATCTTACCTACAATGTGATTAGAACTTTTACAAACTGTAACAAGGCAAAAACTGTTGATGAATTTTTACATCAACTAAACTTTAATATGATTATTATCTTTTTTAAGATATGATGACACTTTAAAATTACAATTTTCAAGATCTGATGAAACTTTTAGAATTAGGATAACTATTTATGATATTGAATATTATGAATTATTCTATTATTTATAAAGATAAATTAAGCCATTGATTGTATAGAATATTAATGAACAGCTGAGGTAGAAATTGATGCTTACATTACTGAATTGAGTTAACTCAAAACCATTCTGCATGGGCAATTTACAGGGATAGCTCATTATAAAGCATTTTGGTTGCACACTAATGATATTGTTAAACCTGAATACTTCAAGATCTCCAGTAGATAACACCTTGGGCTGATAAACTGTTATCTGTCTGAAGGCAAAAGGTCTTTAAAATTTCTTGGACAGACGAATAAAATTTAATCTTGATACATTATGGTGACAGTCTAGGAAAACAGGTTATTAAACAATTATCTTTACTTGAGTATTTCATTCTAGTCTGCATGTTGCATAATTAATGAAATGTTATTCTTATCCAACTATCTCATCTTATTGTCCCCGTCAACCCTAATTATTATTTAGATTCTTTAATTAAAGGCACAAGGCACAAGAAGTGCCTGAACAGAAACTTAATTGTAATGATGTATCCTTTTGGAGGGCATAAATTAGTTTTATCATCCTCTGATTTTCAAAATATTTCTCAAAGTGGAATTGTTGGTGTAAGTACAATATTTTAACATACGCTCCAACTCATTTCTTTAATAAAACTTGATGTAGGGTCAAGAACAGACTTCAACAATGCACATGGTTAAGGATTTACAGTATTAGTTCGGGGAGGTAGACGCAGTTTCACAGGGGTTTAAACATTTTTTCAGGTACCGGTAGGTCATGGACTATCAGCAATTTTTTAAGAATCAAGTCACAAAACTTTGCCCAAAAGGCAGGGCATTTTCGTAGTTAATGAAAAGAAGGCAGGGCGTTTTGGTAGTTAATGAAAAAAGGCAGGGCATTTTGGTTGTTAATGAAAAGAAGGCAGGGCATTTTGGAAGTTAATGAAAAGAAAACAGGGCATTTTGGTAGTTAATGAAAAGAAGGCAGGGCATTTTGGTGGTTAATGAAAAGAAGACAGGGCCTTTTGGTAGTTAATGAAAAGAAGACAGGGCCTTTTGGTAGTTAATGAAAAGAAGGCAGGGCCTTTTGGTAGTTAATGAAAAGAAGGCAGGGCATTCTGGTAGTTAATGAAAAGAAGACAGGGCCTTTTGGTAGTTAATGAAAAGAAGACAGGGCATTTTGGTAGTTAATGAAAAGAAAACAGGGCATTCTGGTAGTTAATGAAAAGAAGGCAGGGCATTCTGGTAGTTAATGAAAAGAAGACAGGGCCTTTTGGTAGTTAATGAAAAGAAGACAGGGCCTTTTGGTAGTTAATGAAAAGAAAGCAGGTAAGAGGTAAGTCAGTGATTAATCCGGTATTTTTTTCAAGTGTGTCAATTTAGGTATGTTTATGATCTTGCACTTAGGAAGATATCTAACCCCTGCTTTAACTTGTATACTCAGTAATGAGGTTTTTTAGAGAGAAGTTAAATGATGCTTAAATCAGAAGTATCAGGGGAGCTTAAATAGACTGACACCTGTAAAGTGATCACATGGAATGTTTTTCACTAATTGGTACAAAAGTTTAAGGCTGATGGTTTCTGGATTTATGGCTAAGTAATTTGGCTTTTATTCAAAGGCTCAAACTATCATACATTTATTTTCTTATATTTCTTTGCAATTTCTGAATAATGTTTAAGATATTTAAAGTTACTTCAAACCACCCTTAAGTTTATGATATTGCAATCCATGTATATTTAGGGGTCAAAATATTGTTTAAAAAATACAACAAACATTTTCTTTCCCCAAAGAGGTTTAGTCATATTGCCATGTATATAACCCCCGTTATGATCCAACAGTAAACTTGTGTTACTTATAAAGAATCCTGATGATCAAATAGCTTAACTTCTTATCCCTCATATAACCAAGGTCAATTTATGAGGTAAGATGATGTATCTGTGAGATAGAAATGGGGACAGTAATCTGGGAAAATTTTCATAGGGAGAATTTCTATTTAAAAACCAGCGGTATCTGTGATTTAAAGCCGAAGTTATTTCAGATTATATGGATTTGTAATCTCTTTGGAGACAGAATGTAGATGAGAAAAAGTCATACCAAAATAAGTTGTCAAATGAAACTTTTCACAAATCAGGATTATTCACACTTTAACTGTGTTAAAGACTGAATCGTTCAAATGAAGTTTGTGTTCGTATTTTATCAAAAGATGCCTTGTGTTGTGAAAAAATTAAAGATGAATTTGTGCTTGAATATTAACATTTTCACTCTCACTGTGCAATAAGTGTATAATCAAAATTGGCATGCTCAAATTTGCTGTAGTGATTACCTAAGATTTTGTTTGTACCAAACTTGGCCATCATCTGCAACCTAAAAGGCCAGTTCAGTTGGGGTTTTTCCTGTCCAGATGAGCATTTTCAATACAATAATTTAATCAAGCCACACCTTTAATGACAGAGAGTGTGTTTCATGATTTTTCATGAGGCTTAGATAAGATCTAACTACCACATATCCTGAGTTGATTTTAATTTGCCTCTTTGAACTTCCTTCTTGATCTCTTAATGCCCAAATTCAGATATTTCTTGTCAATAATAAACAAGAAAACAGCCATAACAATGTTGAAAAGTTGAAATTATTCATCCAATTTACATACACATTAATTAATTGATCTACTGAACACTTCAAACGAATGTTTGTCGGTATCCAAAATTATGTTAGCTATTATGATATTAGCACCTAACTGTAGCAGCTGGTTTCTATCACAAATCATGGCTCAAATCAGTTTATTGTCTCTCTAGGGAACCGTTATGCATTTGGAAGCTGATTTTCGATTAAATAACACCATTTATAAATATCAAGATGGAAAATTCATTGCCTGTTGAATAAAAAGTTTGAAGAAGTTCCAGCAAGTCAAATCACAGTATGCATTGGAAATACAATTCTTACCCAGGTACATATTTCAAATTGCTGTTTTAATGATTCAAGGAAACTTTGTCTCTTGGATCGAGAATATTTTACCGCCAATTAAAGAATAAACAGTGGTGTTCTAGTCAGGAGGCAACATGTCCGTCCGATGTATGAACACATTATGTCAAATTTTTTTTCTGCTAATTTGTTTCTGTTTTCAGGTTTTGATTTCAATTTCAATGTTAATTTCTTAAATTTTACACGGGTTGCATTTAACTTTTGTTTCATCTTTTTTAATTTATTTTGATATCTGAAGCCTTGTTTTTCTTCTTTCCATTTGAGTACATCATTCCTTGGAAACAATTGGAAGATCAATTTTGAACCTTTACAAACATTGTTTCTTGTTGTCAAAGGTTAAAGGTCATATAACTGATAGGAACTACTATGGAATAAATCTTCACTTAAAGGAACTCAAGCATTTTCTTGTGAAATTAATTTTCACAAAATGTAAAACAAATGTTTCCTTTGGAAACAAATCTTTTTTATCACTTAGAAGGTCCAAATCAAATTTACCTAGCCTGGTTTAGCTATGCTAATTCATTTCCTCAACTCAATTTATTTAAAGGGATTCTCACTTAAATGAAGCTATCACCTTATTCAAAACACATTTTTCCAAGACTATGGGTATTTGGGTTAAATAATAAGATGTTTCTAAAAAAATATGTATTTTGAATATATTCGAAGGTGAAAATTTTATTAGGTAGAATATTCAAAATATGCACTGCTTTGCCTTTAGAGCTGAAACTGTCATTAATTTAAAGTGTTCTTCAATAGAATTTAAATGATTTCCAACCAGGATTAGTCTGTGTTCAAGAATTGATCTTTATGAGAAAATTAAAATGAAGATTTTTATTTAGATGTCTAGTTGCAATTGAAAATATGAAAGTCATCTTTGCTATCTAAAGTTTAAATGAAAAGGCTATATAAATGATAAAAATGTTTGAATTTTAAGAATAAGATTTGCCTGGAATGAAAAAATAATACTAAATATTGAAGAGGATAAACATCTGTTTATGTAATAATTTTTAAAAGTTAATTACTTTTGTAATTCTTACAATAATGTCTGATTGCCCCTATGTCAAATAGCTTTGTACCTTCTCTGTGTTGGTCTTAAAATATCTTCAATTTCACTAGATTGTACAATATTATACCAGCCCACAAATCTTTGGTGTATGTATTATTTAATCAAAATGCTGTTGGTATGTCCTTTGTCTGAATTCCTTAATAGGTTTTATTGTCACACTTCCCATAAAATTAAAATAATGATTTAAAGTAATCAAATATCCTGGAAATGGTTTGGGGGGTTGTGTGTAAGTGATGAAATGTTTAGTTACACTGCACTCTTGATTGTTATGGGTAACATTTACTCCCATTTCCAACATTTCATGCAGGCTGCCTTTGTAGGGTAGTTTGATAGGAGGCCTGGTATTTGGTAATAATTGAATTTGACCAAATTTCAATAATCTTGCAAGACACTTAAACATGGTTATGTTTGAAATGATAGTAGAATTTCTGTAATTCATAGGAAAATAATGTCTATTTGCATTTGTAAGAAAAACTTATGAATGCCTCTTTAAGAAGTGTCATATTTTTCTATGTCTCTAAGTGATTACTTTAGTTTGGGGGAAATTTATATGTCATTAAAATATTGTTTTTTTCCCTCAAAAAAGTACTGGTACACAGATTCATAACTCGTGCTCAAATTTTAATAGAGAGTATAATTTTTCATATTCTAAAATATGAAAACAAGAAATCTTGTATACGACATTGGAAGATGTGCATCGAGTATAGTCTTTCAAATAATAAATGTAAAATAAGGTCTTTATTATTAGGCAGAGTGCGTAACAGTATGTAATATTTCTGGTGTATTGACTACTTAATTCTTTACAGACTGGCATTCGTTTTGGTTGTTCTTTTATCTATTGTGATTGGTTTGTAAAGGGAGAGAATGGCATTGCTACCCGATGGCCAAAATGCTTGAAAGTTTAGACAATGAATAAGATACATGTTTCTGCATGATGAATCTGACTGCCTGCTGATTTCAATGTGTATTGTATGTCTGCTTTTGCAGTTGTACTTTATAATAAAATGACAAATATATCGACTGATTGTTTTCATTCATTTCGCAGTTAGTTTCTTAATCTTATTCTTGAAAATAGAAATAATATTTTTCAGTTTTGTAACTATGTTTTTTATTTTATTTAAAAGCACTATGGCACGCTTTTCGGTTCAAATTGGCTATTTTACGACATATGAGGACATAGGCACTCACTTTAGCTTTCTCTAGATGCAGTGATATATTTATAATTCTTTACAGTTGACTTGTAACCAACAATGAAAACATTAAGATGGCCGAAGTCGGCTTAGAGATATAAAAAAAACCTACGGTCAGCTTTGCACAAAATGGACAAAATATGGTAATGTGTGCATCGTTTTAATTTCTGAACTAAGGATAAACAATGAAATATTGTTTATTAAAGCAATCTTGTAACTTAAAGAGCCACTCCGTGAGTGGTTGGAGTGATGTATGCCAAACTTAATCAGTGGTGTCATTTGATCGCGAAGTATCGACTGTTACCAAAAAGAAACATTTTAAAGCTAATTTGTTTTGTACTGAGCCAAAATGAAGGTAGAACGTCGCAATTATGATCGAAAACTGGAGAGTGGCGCGCGTCAAAAAGTCAAACGTCATTTTGGAGACTTATCTAAAACAGCCAGGACGGCAGTTAGGAGTTGATAGTGTTTGTTTGGTTATATAACTAGTATCCATGTATAGTGGACGTGATATATCTGATACGTGATACATCTCAGTGCATTTATAAGGCTGTTTTTAGATTTTTAGATTTTCATGGAAAACCAGTATGTATGTCTTTTGGACATGAAAAGTTAAGATGTTTTGATTTTATATCACCACATATGACATTTAGGTTCGTATCAAAGGTAAATAATATATGATGAAAATCACGGTGTGGCCCATTAACCGATTTAAAAAAGAATATAAGCATTGTTATTGAATTAGATAGCGACTGCCGTTTTCGACCTGTGGGTATAAGCAAAATTAGAAATCGATAATACAACCTGAATATGTACATATTTGTTAGATCACTAACGAGGTAGTTTACCTGAGTACGGATCGTTAGTAATATCGAGAGACATGTATTATCTGTGCATTCATTGTGTATACGAAGTATTGGTGTTCACCAGTGCCTTTACAGTTTAAATTTGTAAACTGTAAGGTTCTCCAATAACTTTTTTGAACACTTGTAGTTGTGTAAATAATAATAATAATAATAATAATAATGAATATTTATATAGCGCCTCGTAATTTGAGCACTAGGCGCTTAACATATGAAAATGAATAGGGAGTACATGAATACATACACATAACAAAGAAGAGATATTGCAAGAGAAAGTGATAGTGCACAGGATATAGAGAGATAAGGTTGATTCTAGGTTTTTACACATCTAAAAATTGATTAAGACGAATGGTGGTAAAGAAAACCATACAAAAACCTTTGGAGTTCCTAGTAGAAATGTATTCTCTTGACAGAAATTACAGCATAACTAAATTTTCTTTTAATTGTGTATTTTATTTGATAAAAAGGTATCAAGCACATCTAAATGGGCTTTTTATTACTGGACCAAATTATTGGTCAGTAAATAATTGATCAGTGAACTGTTTAAAAGATAATTTTGTCCAGGCTATTTTCATATCAGATGAGGGATTGTGAAATAACAGCTGATTTTCGGCTAATGTTTTTTTAATAATAATCCAGACTTTATGTAAAATTCTACTCTATTAGAATATTATGTAGATTTCACATAAATACATTTATTTCACTTTGTGATATTTCCATGTCTATGTATCTGAGAGTCTGAATGTTCTACACCATTTACGTTGGGATATTTTATATTTTCATGGACAAAACCACAGGGTCCATCTTGCCCTAAATGGTTAAAACTGCAGCAGTCTCTCTCACTGACTAATTCAAACAGCCAACCCGTCAAAATTCGTATTTCGAGTGCAGCGCCCTCTTCTGCGAAAAGAAGTAATTCTCATAAGATTTTGCCATTAGGCTTTCGAGATTCGTCGCATCAACCTTGGTAACAAGCATAGTAAAGTTGGAGATATGCGGCCAGGCCTATCTTAGCAAGTCAATACAGCTGGCGCAAGTAGTACAGGCCATGCTTGGGAAGATGCACATACTTTCAAACCCAAATGGTTTTCTACAACTTTGGTTGGAACATGTTTATAAAAGTCAGAAATCAATGCAATGTTAAAAAGGCAAATATTTTAACACTGACGAATACAATATATTATTACATCAGCATAAAAAACAGAAATACAGATTGGTAATTTCATAAGCCAATGGTCACAGGAATATTTAAGTAGTTTCCTTAAAAGTACAAGTCCTTCTGGAATAATATTCTTGACAGAAATCGAAACATAATTAACATTAATCTTAATTGACAAAAGGATGTATCACCACAATTAAATGTGAAATTTATTACTTGACCAAATGGTTGCTGAGAAAATAATTGATCTGACATCTGTAAAATAGATTACTTTTCATATCGGATTTTTTCTAGAATGACAGCTGATTTGGGGTAATGGGTTTTATAATAATTATCCAGACACATAAAACTACGACAGACAGCAAGCCAGAACTAAATAATGAGATCGACTACCAAAGCTATCGTTATAAAAGTAAACTAAAAACTAATAAACTATAAATGTATTAATTAGAGGATAAGATATTTTGTTGGTGCAATTCAAGAATCATCACTTTATTCAAAATAATATTATTTATGAATATCATGTAGATTTAAAACATCATTAATACGTTTATCTCACTTTGTTATATTACCGTGCCCAATTATCTGAGAGTCTTAGAATGCTATACACCATTAATGTTCCTATGAATTGTTTTGTGGACTATTACACATGCGCTCAGTTGATTTTCTACAACTTCGGTTGAGATATATATTTACATGTCAGAAACCAATGCAAAGAAAGCAGGCAGATATCCCAACTACCGAATACAATATAATACTACATCGGCAAACAGCAAAAATAAAATAAGATTGATAAATTGATACGCCAATGTTCACCGGAATCGTAAAGTAGTTTCATCAAAAGTAGAAGTCCTTCGTGATTTTGATTTACTGCAAGTGATTTGTGCCCTACACTTTTGTTATAATCATACTTTTATCGTAGTTCAAGCACCTTACTTAATTGCGTGTAAGTTGATAGTAAAACCTATGATAAAAGAAATAACAGCTCATTATTAACCGTAACATTCAATAACAATCAAAACCAGATAACTAAGTGATTAATGCTAGCGTACGGTTTATAAGTCGGATAGAACATTTCTGATAGCAAACCTTCTCTGTGACAATTTCATCCCTATCTTTGAACCTTGATTGAACCTTTTGATACTTTTTTTCGGACGATAAATTGTTTTGATTTTTAAGAAGTTGTAAGTCCCTAAAACTTCTGGCTGACTTGAACTTGAAAAATGGAGTTTCTTGATCTATAAGTTCACGAGACTGCTTCAGCTAAGGACACTGTAAGACCGTCGACCACGGAAGGAGTTGAATAAAGCAGAAACAGCTTGTCTGAAGGTGCCTATCTTAAGATTCTTCTTTAACTCCGTCACGTGTCTCTCATGTCTCTCGAGAATCATTTTGAGTTCCGATATGTCTCTCTCAACCTGAAATGAGATACATTTTATTGCATCATTTCAGTTTAGATTAAATTGCCTTTAAACTTTACAATGTGTATTGTGTTATGGCTTGTGCCGTTACGTTACACATTCTAGAGGGACTCTTTGCTTAAAGGAATACAGCTGCATACCGAAAATTTGTTCACTTACCACTGAACCGTAGTGCAAAATATCATGTTCTTTGGGTTTCGTTTCATCGTCAATAGAATAACTTCAGCAAAACTGACAAATGATCACCCACTGTCCATGTGTGAAATAGCCATTCTTGAACTCATTTTGGGATCGTCTGGTTTTTCGAGCAAAAATTCGAATTTTGGCATATGGATACAGACAGAAGGGGTCACATTTTCGAAATTTCAATTTCGTTAAATGTCAAATAAAATTTTCCATATCGACTCTCTGAGGATAAAACCAACATAATCACATTGCCTTTGTGCTAAGGAACAAATGTGACTAACTTTTAAAGAAATCGATAACTTATAAAGGATTTTATTGAGAAAAATAAAAATTAGTGTTTTAAAAATTTTGACCCCTGGTCGCTTCAATGACCTGCCAAAACCTTTCCGGGTAATTGTGGGGTACGATAAACATTTGTGTTAAAGAAGGATGGTTCTGCGTATTGAAAGTTCATTGTTATACGTTTCTTTTTCATAACGCTACGACACCTCAAAGGCATTAAGGTATGTGAACAAACTTTTGTCATGCAGCAGTAAAGTGAGCGCCTATTGGACACCCGACGTTCAGAGCTTCTGGGGAACTTATTGTAATGCATCTTCCAATAGTATTTAATGTTGTTTTTAAATTTTCAACAGCTTGCACATCAGGTATTTGGGGGAGCCGTGGGTAGAGAGGGTTGTATTCTGTCAGCCATCTTTGCGTGGATTTTTTCATGGTGTGAAAAAAATAACACAGTACTAATTTTTAAAAAAATAAAGATGAAATGTACTTATTGGCATAGTATTCAAATATTTGCTAGCAATACAGATTAGCAATGCCTTGTCAAGCCGTAGTAACACGTAGTCACACTTAATGCTCAATGTGAAACTTTCTGAAAGAAAACGCGCTTTTCAATGTCAAGTTATCAAATCTATGACAACCGAAATATTACCTTGAATGATTTGTTTCAAGTCAAACATCATATGTTTATGACACACGTGTCTTGTTAGGAATAATGTCCCCTCGAAACTGGTTCCACAAAAACTACTCCGATTGAAACTTCACTTAAATAGTTGAATTTTCAGAGCCATTAATAAGAGGACAAACAGTTGCACATATTTTGAAAGATTTTTTCTTGTAATTTTGCCGAATAAACAATTAGGTCAGGCCAGATGTTTTAATTTCAGAGAGCCGAAGTATCTCAACGCACAAGAAAAGGTTGTAGAGATAATTATCAATTATCATTTTAAAACCACTGGCGGCCATTTGTGTGTGAATACATGTACCTTTTAATCATTATTGAAATGAAAATCGATTCGCACAGCTTAATCAATCATGTTACGTTCGTTTGATTCATAAACATTGCCTCGCAACTGGAAACGTCAATTTTCTTTTTCGTGATTATTTTACGTATATAAATAAACGCTACTGTCGCTTGGAATATTTCTTTACCATCTCAAGTTCCTTCCTCCAGACTAGTTCCTGCTTCTCTCTGGTTTTTATTGGATGATCTTCTTGGGCTTCCGTTTCTGTGACGTCATCGGTTGACACTTCTGCAGGTGTAAAGTATGATCAAGAAGTATTGTATGAAATGTCAAAAATCCTCGCACGTTCTAAACGACAAAATGTTACCTTGATAACATTGATAGAAAATTTATTATATACAGAGTCACAAGAATAAATCTACATTGATATAAAACTTTATTCTCCAAGATATTATAATCTTAATAAAGGCTTACTGAAAAGGCGATTACCGAAGAAGGTTTGTCATTCGGATTTGATATGATTTGCATCTTATTACCAATGTATTTAATGTTCATTCATTTTTTTTACATGACGATAAACTTGAAAAAGACGTTTGAAATAACATTCCTGCTTTTTGACGTTTATGGCCAAAATATATGACACTAATATGTCTGTCTGGAGTGATATTTAAAAGATATTTGTTAAATATGAAATAATTTCATATTAATAAACTTAACTATAAGATCTTGACAAGTAATTTTCTCTCATCTCGTTCACTGTTTCATAAATTGTAGATTCGATTCATATCAAATGTGGCCGAAAATATTATATTTGATATCATGAAATTGCGTCCCGAATGTAAAACGACTACATCATAACAATGTGATGATTTTAATGAGATTGGTATAAATTCACTCGAGAAGTCTTTCACATCGTTTACCTAGACTACAAAGTCCATCGCATGTTGCTCCTAAAACTATTAACGAACCATTTTGACTTATATTTCCTCTCTTGTCTGATAAGGATAATATCTGACCTACAGTAATTAAGTTTTTAGACTAATGATACTAGTTACTTTCATCAACAAATGAAAGAAAATTTCACTTTAGATGTGTCAATTTCCCTCTATTCTGCCATGTTTGAAGAAGGCAGTAGTCTATTCAAGGAAACCCGGTAATGATAGACTTCACCTTTGCTGTACGTACATAATGCTTTTAATACCGAAATACGTCTGTCCGTGATGTAGAATAATATTTTGTTTTATAGAAATTAAGAAGAAAAAACACTACGATAATTGAAAAAGGGCCACTCGCAGCAGAGGTTACGTAGGAAGCAACCACTATAGTTACTTACAGTAACAAAGAATAGGGACTCAGTAACTCCCTGGTTTTAGCATACATCCTCTGATGTGCAATTGGCTTTATAACGATATTATTACATATTTTCACACGCACGCAATAATACTAGAGTCCTATTACAAGTTACGTTCAAAGATTATTCTTCCGATTTTGTTATATATGCATCTTACAAAACTTTATTCAGCTGTCATTTTATTCTAATGTATGAAAAAAGACTACTCCTCCGAATAAATATAAGCATCTTAATATTACTCTTGTTTGAAAAAAGATTTTTAAATATCATGGATGATCAACTTCTTTCACAATTGCGGTTACGGTTAAGTTCCCGATACAGTTTTGATATAATCCTATAGAAACAGTAAAGCATGGTTTCATAATACATATTCATGTCACCTGCTAATGCGTTGATAGCAATATGTTTTCAGATATGATACTGTTTTTTAGCAGTCTGATTAAAATCGACCGTGTTCCGAGGAATAAAAGTTTTAAAATATTTACTATAGCGGGATTCGAACGTCTACAAAGTGCTTTCCTCTCCGGACAGCCCCTGATATAGTACGTTCAAATCCCACAAGCGTTAATATTAAAAACATGTTATTCCTCGTAACACGGTCGATTTCAATCAGACTGTGTTTTTTAGATTCATAGGTTTTGGTTAATTGACAAGAAATGACCTATCTGAAGCAAAAATCCGATAAGAAGTGCATCGAAGCACGAGTGTTTCTTGCGACGTGATCTTAATGAGATTGAGTTGGTATAAACAATTCTTACCTGGGTAATCTCCAGCTATGCACGTGTAATCTTTCAGCATAGTCTTGAGGTCGTCCAGACGTCGTTTGTGGAACAAGGGGAGGGAATCCTTGCTTCGCAGCAGGGGTGGTTTAGCCCGGGTGCACGCTGTCGTCCTGGCTTCTATCGTCTTCTTCATGTTGAACAGATCTGCCGGATTTGATAGCTTCATTGACTTCTGGCTGTATTCAAGGACAGTATCACATCGCTCTGTCATCAACCGAACCTCAGTGAGACTCAGGGAACTCTCCTTCTTCAGTCTATCCATATGCTGATCTATCCGTGACGTCACTTCCTGTTCTCGTTCCTGCAGGATTTGATGCAGCTCCTGAAAGGTGTTCCTGATGGAAACTTTCAGGTTACCTCGGGATCTTTCAACCTCCTCTTCAAACTCCACCAACGAAGTTTCACAAGTGTTGTTTACTGCCATCTTCTCCGTGAGCTTGGAGATGTATTCTGGTAATGTCTGCCCTACCAGGTATCGATAGACCTCTTCCACAGAGCCAACGTCGCATCCTTGATGCTTCTGCATCTTGCACATCAGACACAGCATCAGGTCACAGTCGTGGTCAAAGATGACGAGAGGGTAGTCCTTATGGACAGGACAGTGTGGTTTCCTCAGACAGTCCTTCTGCTGTTTGACCAGGTCGTCCAGTGAATTGACATGATGGTCCCGAGATGACTTGTACTCGGAATGGGAGACCTGGCACTGGTCGCAAAGTAGAGCTTCACATTCGCAACACCACACGCTCGCCTGATTGCCGTCCTCTCTATTGCTGCACAGCATCCTACTTGCGTCCTTCTCGGCAGTTGCAAGGAAAACAGATTTTGCTGTGACTGCATCTTTTGCCCTGTAAGTACTGAGGAACGTTTCACGACACTCGGTGCACGAGAGGGTGCTATCCCCGCTCGACTCGAGACAGCTATTGCATACGGAGTGTAGACAGGGTAGAAGATAAGGTTCAGGTCCATGGTACGTAAAGTTTGTCTGGCAAACTTGACATGATGGTCCAGTAATTTCACTCGCCATCTTGAGCAGTTCTCTGCATCACCTGGCTCAACGAAAGGACATTCATTAATGGCAGCTCTTATAACTCGCAGGCTCGTTATCACCCTCGCTAAATGTTCGTTAACCTGGACAGCTACTTACGTGCCAGTAGATTATCGTCATTCATTATAGTATTTTCGCAGAGACAAACTGGTGGCTATATACCGTGCTCTTGAAACCTATCAACACAGAAGTTGAATATGACGTCATTTATTTATGACTTAATTTTACGTGCCAGCCTTTTCACCATTCCAAGGCCACCAAATCTTGCAACCAGTCAAGTCAACATAGAATGTGACCTGATCGGCATCCAAAAAGTACAACCACCAATTTAGGTTATGAGAGACCATATAAATATTCAGTATTGAGGGCTTGTTCTGAAAATGGATGTGAACGCAAGGGGAAAGATTTGTGTGAGTGATGGGCCTGGTGGGCATTAAAATTTGCCTGGCAAAAGTAAGCCTACGATTTTAACTTGAATCAATAGCATAAAGTCTTTTCATCAGACCTGTACAACTGCTAGGAGTTTTCTTCGTTCCTACCTGATTCTAAAGAGAAAAGTTCACATCAGCTGTCCTTTCATCAGTTAAGTCGTGTCTGTTTTCCATAAAAAGAGTTTTCTTTGTTGTAAGTAAACCCCTGTTTCGTCAAACTCGTTGTCTGACGTAGATCCATTACTGTTCTTTAAAACTTAAAACGTTATGAATCATCACACACCTGTTATCAGTACCGTGGAGTGGGTGTAAAGCTTACTGTGTTATCTCTCGCAACTCTCGTTATCCCAGTTATCGGCCAGTGATAACACATGCCTGGTGGCTTTCTATCAAGATTACATATTCATTCAATGACATTCGAAGCACAAATTCGAGCTATATTTCCTCTCCATATTTACCTAGGAGGGTTAAATGATACGTTAATTACCTCAACGTGGTGTTTTATCCTACACGTAATATTGCATCTAATTCCCGGAAATGACCATTCCCTGTATTTTGGACAAAACTGTCCGATTCACATGAACAGCACACTTCATCATTTCCATTTAAACAAATAATTTTAATCAAAGAAGTACACCAAATTGATGAATAATTTTTTCTAATAAATACATAAAACCCGCTATACGATTTTGCTATAGTTAAATTCACCAATAATATAAATGATATGTTTCGTAAAAATCAGAAGCAGTTAACGTAATTTGATTAGCTTAAAATCTTACTTAAAAGTCGAACGGGAGTGGCATTATGTTCTTCAATGACTTAATTCCCTTATTGTAATGTTGAGGGACATTCCAAGATTTACATCTTTAAGATTTGGGATCATGCGTCATTTAAACACAATTATAATGAAATTCATTCAAAGCATTTCACATAGTCATCCCAAAATCTACGGGGATTCAAATCCCGCAAGGGACTCAGAAACTGTGTCCGCAGTAGAGAACTGTTGTACATGAAGTAAAATTTGGTTGCAATGCTACATTGAATTTCAGCGTAGTGCCACCCATGGCTCGCTAGTTCCAGCCAATGCTCGCAGGTTCCATAGCAAAACATAGTCATAATGTGTAGCGGACTTTCTCCCTGCAAAACTACTAGATGTAAGTGAAATACTCTTGAAAGCGGCGTTAAACTCAAGCACCACCGCACTTCACCTTACTAGTTATAAAACCATTCAAATAATTTCAACTAAAGTTTCTACCGATACCGGTGGTAGATAAGTTTCTAAAATTAGATTTTTACTTATTGATGCGCGTCTACGGTTTTCGATCTGAAACGTGACCATATTCCTATATATTGTGACGCTACTCAACTGTTCAGCCTCAAATAATAATTCTCAGTAAAAGACTCTCCTCCATAAAATAACACCCTTGATAGAGATTGGCTAATGGAGCTCCAGCAACTCACGAACTGTCTCTTTAAGTAACGAATGGTAAAATGTCTATGGTTTGTTTTCTTTAGATTAAAATTGAGATGAGATGACACTTGATTTTAGGTAAGAATGGTACGTAGCGAAGATTTAGAAACTATAAATTCCACTATCTGTAAATGTGTTTCCGTAGTTCGTTGTTTGTGTCATGTTTCTCCAGGAATTGTGCAGCAATTTGAATTTTTGGTTTTCAAAAACATTTTGTCAAATTTTCCCTTATACGATAGGAGTAGACTAGCAGTTTGGTAACTTCAACATTTCAAACTAACGATGAAATCTTTACTTGTTTGATCTTTTACTCCAATGACATTTTTCGCACGGCTTTTTAGCTTATGAATAATGCATGCTTTCCTCTTAGCGCTATAAAGGCAAGAAAATCCACTTTTGAACGCTAGAATCAACAGACGGCTCAGAACCTAGCCTTCTTAAGAATGCTGTTTTTAGCTTCAATCTTCATATCTGCCATGCCAGCCATGTGTGGTCGTATGTGTACCGACTCAACCAACTTTAACGTAACTTTCAATAAGTGGAGACCAAAAGGTGTTTCCACACATATAAGGAAACCTTTAGGATTTTTGGGTTGTGTAAAGCGTTGCTTCCAGAATTCCCAATGCGAAGCATTCACGTTCACGGCACAGGAAGGAATGTGTGCGCTTCATGCAGATTTGGAAACGGACCACTCCATGGCGGACTATCCCGGCATCTTTTTATCTCGCATCGATGAATGGGCGTCTTACTATGTAAGTAAAGAAGTATAGTTAGAAAAACACTTTGAACCCACTGATAAGACATACCTGAATAATTAGATTTCTCAGGGTCAGCAAATATGATAATTTTGTCCTTTAATTTTTATAGAATTGATACGCTAACTTTAGATGAGGTTGCGAATCTTTATGGAAACTTATTAGAAGCATGACACTGTTCAGAGGCTCACAAATGAATAAAATATGGAATAAAAAGATATATATGGTGAACTTGAACGGAATGCATTTTGATGAGGCCTTTTCTGACCAGGTTATGACAATTTTCGTAAAAGATGAAACCTTTCCTTTCGCTTGACAAAACTTTAATTTCTTCGTTTGAAATTCGACTTTTTGTTAACTGTTCTAATACTTATATATGGTGGTAAGGGTCTCTTGTATTCTTTTGTTATCTGCAAAACATTAATGATGAAGAAATCATAGCTAAAATAATAATCTACCTCGTAAGTTATCTAAGTTAAGAGCCCGTTGAATATTGGTGCGAGTAAACTCTCTTATAAACTCTCTTTATATAAGAGTAAAAATACAAAATTGACCTTTACAGTTACGCTTCATGATACAACTTTATATCTCAAAATGCAACTGAAACAATTATTGAAATTTATTTGTTGTTGATACATGTAAGTCTTAGCTCATCAGACCGGAGAGATCAGGTGGGCTTATATCATGGCTTTTTGTCTGTTGTCTGTAAACTATTCACATTTTCATCTTCCCCAGCACAAAGCTGCTCCGAACTTATTCAATGTGGACTGACCCCCCAAAATATTGACGTGGCCGGCTTTTTCCTTTAAATATTACAAAATGTTATTTCCACAAACAATAAGAGGCTGAAGTGTTAAAGTGATATAGTTTTGACATGACGACATAAATTTGTAACTTTGTTGTTGACCCCCGTTTTGAATATGGGCTTAGCAGGGTGTCCACCCTAAAAAATTCTTTCGTCTCTTTTCGACAAACAGTGCCAGGAATCTAAAATTTGGGAATTATCGTCAAGGACAGAACCTGTGATGGGTCAATATGATTGCCCCACCCTCAACAATATGGGCGCGGCAGGGTGATTCACCAAAACCAAAACTTGTTTGTGTAGGAATTAAATTGTGACAAAGACGAAAACGGCTCTAAAAAAATTGCATCGTGTGATAAACTATGTTTAATAAAACTTGAAAACTCGAAAGTTTCGCATATGGGTACTATGCGGTTTTGGCATATGGCATGCGCCTTCGTCCGGCATGGAGCCGTCGGGCGTTGGGCGTCGACCATTTTTCGTAAACTTGATTACATTTCGACTGATCGAATATTTGTGAGAAGGTAACTTAGGTGATCACAGTTTGTACATTTAGTCCAGATTCCTACTCTTGATCAAATATGGGCGTGGCAGCCATTTCCCCTAAACCCTTTAAACGACTTCATCTCCAAAATCAGCGGGCAAATGCAGCTCAAATTTCATTCATATTTTATTCAAAATGTCACTGAAGTTTGTAAACATGGTTTTGACACTCCTTTAAATATTTGCGAGGCATTTAGTCTTACTGTTTTTACTTCTCACAAAGAAACAATTAATCAAGATGCCACGATGTAAAGCATATTATCAATGTAAAATGTCATTGACCTACAACCGAATGTTGTCGTGGCATCGGCAAAGACCAATTAAGTTTAGCGTTGTACGCAGTGGATGTGTATATGTATCGAAAGTAATTCTGAATAAATCATCTTGATTTTCTTCATTTTATTATATATATACATACGTAGTTTTCCCGATATGCGAACAAGCACTTTGTTTGGATATAGGGAAAACTGGGTATATCATATCAGCTGACTTGCAGAGCATTATATTCATAAAATCGACTAAAAAATCAGACATCCTATTCCTCGAAAAATCACTCAGGCGTGACTTACATAATTACCAGAAGAAGTACAATAGTAAGCAAAAAAAATCAAATTGATCTCCGGTGTATAGACAAACCTCTACCAAATCCGTAGTATAGTTAATTTCATATGAAAGTATGCAAAGCGGGATGAACTGCGGAGTCAATGGCTATATTTGTTGTTAAGTTCATAAAACGTTTATACATCAGCAGGTTTTCTGTGCTTATTAATATTTATCTATTTCGGTTTCAGCCGAAGCTGTACGGACCAAATATTGCCTATGCAGTGAAAGGTAGGATGAATCTACATAAGCTTTAATCTCAAATAAACACATATGGGCCATATGCAGCTTTGTTGTGTACAAGTTACGAAATGATAGAAATACAAATTAATACATTACACAAATAGAAATCTACATGGTTCAGGATTTGATTTAAAATCTTAATTATGTCTGATATCATACGGAAGTCTAATTAGTATAATAAGGACGAAGACAAAGGACAAAGTCTTTTCCTTATTTACAGAAAAGTGTGAAGATTTTGTATTGTCTGAGCAGTTATTTTGTTTTAAAGTTAAAAGAATTAAACCATATTCCATGAAATAAACATTATACACTCTTTTTTTGAAAAAGATATACCTGTTGATACACTCTTGGATTGACTTTCTGCTTAAGATTATACTGAAGAAAATATACGAGAACCTTTCATTTCTTTCAAGTAATGTTTGACATCATTGGACTTTTTATATTATTTAACAATTACTTTTAGGTCCTTTTACATCATAGGCAGCACTGTTATTTCAAAGACATACGCTGTTATTAGAAAGAAAATGTTTTACATTTTTATGAAAATCTATTTAACTAAAACATTAATATGTCGTCTATCTGCAAAGAAAGGAATTGTTTGTGTACTTCATACTAAAACCACAATAAACTTTACACCTTATTTGTATGTTATTAAATAAGATCAGAAAGTTTCTGTTTGTTACAGGAAAGACCTACGTGTGTTACCTTATGGACAATTATGTACTATATTTGAGTATGGGTAATGATTTATTATGTCATTGACAAAACATGGGTTGAAAATAAGCATTTAAATACGTATTGTATGACCATATGTAAAGGTTTGTTAAAACATTAAAAGTTCCGAACTTCGTCTGCATGTTACTTTACTGTTACAGGAGATACAAATCTTAAGACATTTTGAAAAGGAAGACGTTGAAGATTAACCCAGCCTTAAGAAGAGACACTTAGGACTTTTAATACGTGATGTCAGTGTTGGGATCCACTGCTTCAGTACTGAGCTAAATGTCAGGCCAATTTGCTTAAGTGCCCAACTTTATTGCTTCAAGGCTTACCCCTCCCACACACATGTAATTGACACAGATGATTTCATTGTTTTCATTTGCATGAACAAATTCGTACAGGATACTTTTTCTCGCACCACTTGTCCAATCATAGCTGTCTTGTATTTTTCAAAAAGCATCGTCAGAAATTAACTTCCCTCTTTTTTTATTTTTCATTTGTTAAGTCTAATGATTGATAGAAAACAAACTTGCAGGATTGGACTGTTTCATAGAAGAAAGTGGAGAAGGCGCTTACTGGGGGACCGTGAATGTCACGGAAACGGGAATTGCCTGTCAAGAATGGAGGAAACACCTTCCGCACGGTCATGCGTTCAAAGACTCAAACTTTCGAAATTCAGGTGAAACAATAAGTCAGGCGAAAAACTACTGCAGGATTGTTATTGGTGACCCAGAAAAGGTCCCTTGGTGTTATACAGTGCTGAACGAGGTCAGATGGGAGATTTGTGATATTCCAAGGTGCCTTAAAATTTAAAGACAGGAAGTCTGAACTGCGCATGACAGATCGGAGATAAAATGAATGTTAGTATAACATTTGAGCAAGATCATGGCGACATTGACTTGTATATGAGAGCGTTTTAATAAAGTCGTTCTCTCCAGACAGACCTTCCTTCGTCATAAAATCTTATACTAACCTCTATCCTAATTCGTGAGCTTCTGTGTCTAGAAATGTGGGAGCCTGATTGGATGCAATTTAAGTAAGTTGTGCAGTCAGTGAACCCGTTTCAAAATTATCATTTAAAATACCTACTTACTTTCATTGGACGGGTAACGCTTACAAATAGTATTAGAAATACACGCCTTTTAGAGCCTACCCAACTATTATCCTCTTATGTAAAGTAGTTAGGTAGGGTCTTATATGTTTATGTATGTATGTTTTTAACGCTATTTCAAAGCGTTACGCGTCCCTGGGGTTATTTCCGCATGTTTTGGGACAGCATAACTTAATTCTAACGTGCCCATGCACTTTGAGTCTTTTTTAAAGAACACATTTGCTAATTAAGCGACAATCCGTGCAACGATGTTTTTCATTGGCTAAAATTTTACTGATAGTTTGGTTGGGAAACCTACCGCAAACCCGTGAAAAGCTCATGTTACAACAGTGGTAAGTATAGGAATTTATGACGGAGCTATCTCTGTATGGAGAGAATTAAATAAGTCATGCAATATGAGTCATGCAATTTGTTGGTACCACCCTGTGACCCCTTCATTTACTAGACCACACCTTAAAAACCTATTTTCATCTTCTTCTCCTGAAGCACAGACTCCTCAGTTTAATGGGATTCTAATTTATGAATTTAGTGATTCAAATTTATTTATTTGATGACCCTGTGACCCCTTTTAAGTGCCCTTTTAAGCTACACAGCCAACAGCTCCATTTATTAAGATTTTCAAATAAGTAAAATGCCTGCCACGCCAATACCAAAGGAATATCACTCCCACATCTACAAATACGGATCACGTCGATACCAGGTATATAACCACACAATTTCAGCTTTGGGGGCGCAGCAATTATTGAGAAGTAATCGAAATGAGAAAAGTTAACGGACAGCGGCCGACGGCTATGCCATAAACCAATCTGTCTATGTATTCAGGTATGTATTATCTGTATTGATACAAGATAGGATAAAAGCAATCGCTATCGCTGAGTGTGAGTCATTTTATTGGCTTGCTATATTTGGCGATACGAGCGTTTTAGACAAATACGCTTATGTAGCAGGATGATCTGATAGAGATTGTGTAGGAGGAGGATTTGCAGAATGAAGTCCATTATTCCTTTAGTTGAACTTAAGCGAGTTTTCTAAGTGATGCTTTGTGCCACTTTTTTAAATAATCCCTCGGTTGTGGACCAAAAGAGAGAATTTGTTTTCTGGTCAAAGGTCATGGAGAGCAGCTTCTTTACATTTGGCATTGACATTTTTAAAATATGCCTTGGTGAGTTGCCAACCTTGTTTCATGAGATCATTAGAAAGGAAACGTTTTCGAGAAAAATGTCCAGGGTCAATGTTCCACAAGGTTTGTCTCCAGAAACTTCTGCTGGAACATATGAGTACAAGTCAGTCGTCTGTCACATCCGGTGAAGCATTTGCATGTAGCCAAACACGTCACAGCACAGTGCATTAGCGATCTGCAGCTTGAATGAAGGTCATTCGGAATGAAAGATTTTTTTGGTTTACTTTGGGGTTGAAAAATTGAAAAAAGATCTTCAACACAGCTTGTGAAAGCCCCAATGATTTGATTAGAAAGGTTTTGCAGCATTCCATTAACTTTTCTGTGCTTGCTGTCCAAGCTGAGGCAACAGATTTCTATTTGATCCAATGAGAATATGGCCCAATGGGAAGTCTAATAAAAATTGTTTCTTTTTGCCAAAGGGGGTGAACAAATTTAGTGGGTTATCAGCAAGGTTTGAATTAACCAGTAACAAAGATTAGCAAAACTTTATGCCATGCAGGGGACGTTGATAAATGAGATTTTGATAGCACAAAACATACAAAGAAATGTGGATAAAGATGAATATTTTAATGCAGGTCATGAGCAAGAATGGCGTGGATTAAAATGACACATTGCCAAAACATATATGTGAAGGAGTTTTATAATTTAAATGTGACAATAATTGGACATTGGAATTTCAAACTGACAGTTCATAGATATGGTCAAGGCAAACTTTATCTAAAAAATTATCACAAAATTGACAATTAATCAACATAATTATTGCAAAAATAAAAAAATCTTTTCAACTTAAGAATAGAATCTTAGCTCAAAAGGATGTCCATGAGTATCATTTAAGGTTGAAGATCTAAACAAAAACAAGAAATAAATTGTTTAATGTTTGTCAAAATAGCTCAAATGGCTTTGAAAATAATTAAGGATGTGCCTCATATAACCTAAAAATAATGTGTAATTCCCCAAAGCCAATATTAATCCACATCTTTTCAATCCTTCTAAACACCTGACAGTCTGGCTCCTTACTCAAATTGAAATCATGACATGGAAATGACAATTTTAAAATGTAAAAGGAATGCTTACTTCGTAATATGCAGGAAGGTAATGATCTTAGATTGAAAATTGATTTAATAAAATATGAACAAAACTTACATACATTCAACTTTATTTTCATATCATCTCTTCTATTTCATTTGAAATGGTCAAAAATGAAAAACAATAATATAATGGTAACAGTTAATTATACCACGTCAAAGTAATCCATGTTTGCAGTAAATAGAAAACAAAAGAGCACTAACCTGCTCTATACAATCACAGATGAATGCAAAAAATTCAAAAGATTAAATTGTCATGTGATAAGTTGACAATAAACAACATGAAAAAGAGATTACAACCTGAAATGAGTGGTTTTGGTTTTTCATTAAAGGATAGCACTTGTTTGAAGCACTTTCACATAAAAGCACCTGTATTGATTTCAATGAAATATGAAACATGTGAAAACAACAAAACATAGAAGTTACATGTAGTAAGTTTTTGGAGTCAAAGTTGTCAAATATTGCCAATGGTGTTGATCGAAAACAGAACAATATTCATCAGATTATGCTTACCTTAACTTTGGAAACATCTGTTAACATAAGGTTGGTTAAAAGATCACATAAATAGTAAAAATGAAATTCGACCTGAAATTTAGTGTTTAGCACGCATGTTTGTAACCTTCATTCTGTTTTCAATTAAAAAAATAAATGAAAAATTTGTGGCAATTGAAGTGAGATGATTTGAACACAGAAGTCATGGTATATTGTGTAATGAAAACAAAGAAACTTTTATGAAACATACATACTCTATGTCTCTTTAAGAACTTACTTACATGATAAGATAAAATATATAATAAACATTTTGAAAAAAAATAAAGACTTTCTAAACAAAATTAAAATAATAGAGTTGGTTTGTCCAACCTCTCTGAGTGGGAAAAGCCGCCAATCAAATGTGAGTATTCATATAAAGGTACAACTGAGTGTATGTGAGATTCAAAGTGGTCTGACGACAATTAAAACAACTTGTAACTGACAACCGTATAAACATTCAACAGTCTGTAATCAGAACAAATACCAACAATATTCACAGCGAGGATTAAAGCATCAAGATAGTTATTAGTTCTGTAGGTCAGAAGCCTTCTCCACAAATACAAATATCTTTTACGAGCTTTGTCCATACGGCCCTATCATGAGCCAATTTATCAGCCAAACTCTGGTAGAGAAACAATTCAGCTCTTCTATAAGGTGTCATCTTTATGAAACCTACAGATCATAATGTCTATTGGGCAACAGGTAGCTGTGGGCAAGATTTAACCTTTCTCTGGCCTCGGCTTTTTGAGAAAAATTGAAAATTGAACATGTGGACCTTTTTGGGGGTCAAAGGTCACCAAATCTATAAACTATAATCCTAATATGACAAGGAGTTTATACAAAAGATTACAGCTCTATAGAATTGGTTATTGATAAGATGTAAAAAAGCCTTTGGAAGGATTTTGCTCAGATCTAATTAGATTCTATTTGCAGTCTAATTAAAATTGACCGTGTTCCGAGGAACAAAAGTTTTTAAATATTGATTCTAGCGAGGTTCCAACAGCATCTATCAGGGCTTTCTTCTCCACAACGGTCTGAAAGCATCCTCCTTTTATAAGTCAGGAAAACATTAATGTCATGAAAATGAAAGTCCCAGGTTTTAATATCCATTTGCTTCAAACAGCTATTACTCAAAATAAATGCTGTTTTAATGTTGAGCATACAAGAGAATATTTTATTCAGAATCTACAACTACACAAACTTACTAATATATTACATTACAGCGAACAACTAATAGTACAATCTAGTAGAAATTAGATGAAATGTAATGCAATGTGTCCTGAAGTCGGTCATTGCATCTAGTGAACTAGAGTTAGTTGTCATGTTTAGGTGTCATGTTTAGGTGAACTAGGAGAAATTTTGACCCTAAAAAATTAGAACAGGAACATAATGTTGATTTTTTTTGCATTTGTTCTTTTCACCCTTGGCTACATGAAACAGGGTAGTTTTTCCTGCTTGGTGTGTTACCCTATACCTGATTTCAGTGTAATTGTGTTTTAGTTTTTAACATTGAAAGTGAAATTTTTCCGAGTTAATATTTACAGTAACATGTAATCATATGACAACATTTAGAAGAATTTTCTATCACAATTCAACAGTGAGTGTAAAAACTTCATCACATTTCAAACAATGATCATAATATATAACATATTTAAACATTGAGTGGATCATAATAACAAGCAGTGGAAAAGAAACAATTTGACAACATTTTCAACACTGTATGTAACATTGTTGCATAACACCGAGTGTAACATTGTTACATAACACTGAGTGTAACATTGTTACATAACATTAGAGTGTAACATTGTTATATGTTATGTGTAACATTTTTACATAACACTGAGTAACATTGTTACATAACATTGAGTGTAACATTGTTACATAATGTTATGTGTAACACTGTTACATAACATTGTAACATCGTTACATAACATTTGTGTGTAACATTGTAACATAAACTTGAATGCAATGGTTCAAAACATTTGAAAATTGAGAGTGACATACACTTCAAGATAAAATAAAATTTCAACAAAATTCAACAATGAGTGGCATTCAAATAATATCAAAAGTGTAATATTTGATATTTTATCATTGATTACAATATTCAACATTGGGTCTAACATATTTTTACATAAAAAAAACAAATTTTTTCCTTAAATTACATATAAAACAAAGAATTTTTCCACACACACAAAGAGGAGATTACTTCAGTGACAAATACAGCGTCTGAATCACAACTGGTATTTCTATACTAAACAATCTCTTTAAAAAATAAATGTAATAAATTGTTTCTTCTGAAAGGGCCTGTAGCATCTTTCTTAATAAGATAGATAAAAATATCCCTTGAAAAATAAATATTTCCAGAGTCATATGTTTCTTGTACCCTGAGTAATTGAAACAACATTGCAACTAATCTTTCTTCTGTACCTTTTTTTCTCTTATATTCCTTCTTTGTTGACCATTCATGACAGTGTCCCAGATATTTATGATTTTAGTGATAGTAAATAAATTCTATGTGGTAGCTAGTTTGCTTCTAAAACACTCTCTTTCTAAAAGCCACTTTCGCTATATTTTCTGTATGGCACCTGTTCCGGATACCTATACTCTTAGCGAAAAAAATATGAAGACTATTAATACATCATAAGCTTTTTGTAGAAACTGAGATTGTTCAGTTTCTTCTGAAAGCTACTTATATCTAATTATAAGTCAATTTGTATGGTGTTAATCCAGTATACTAAGTATCTAACACCATGAAGATTGTTTCTACAGCAGATTCTTCTTTTTTTTATCATGACAGTAGATTTTTTGGGTTTCTTCTGAAAGCATGTTTATCTTATAATAAGGCATTTGTATGGCCCCAGCTCCTCATACAAATATAAGGGACTAAAAATATGAAGATTTCTTTAACCAAAAATTCATTCTGTTGGAAGATAGATTCCTTGGATTCTTCTCAGAGCTAATTCTTATCTACAACATACTCTTTATATCATAAATGATATTTTATAGTTTATTCTGCAAAAAATAGATGATAATCCCTTATCAACAACAAAATCTTTTCCTGTCAAATATTATGAATTCCCTGCTGAGTTATGACAATTTAATGGCAGCAATTAAGCTTAAATATACAACAATCTCTCTTTCGGTCAGAAAAGAGATTCTCACTCTGATCAGAGAACTGCTCCACATGAGGCTGCCTTGTCTGTGACCTTCACCTTCCAGAAACCCAAGCAATCAGAGGCCAACAAAAACATCAAATTGTGCAGATGGCTTTCTGGCCTTGCTGATTGGCTGGAGTGAAAAAGTGACCTTAAAACATACCCATGGAATATTATTCAGATCAGGAACACAGATTGACTGATTTCAATTGTCTTCTTTCAGTATCTTTGTCTTTTTTCCCTGAGTAGTTGACAAAACAAAATGGCAGCTAGCTTTCATCCACAATGTACTCTTTTTCAGCTGGACATGACAATGCGTTGAGTTTCTTCTGTCTCCTGGCCTCAAGGCGCCGAGCAATGGAGGCACAAAGCAGTAAAGCTCCAGAGAGCACACAACTTGCTCCACAGACATAAATCACAATGTCATATTGGCCTGTAGAGTCTTTTATCCAGCCTGGAACACAATGTGACATAGTGAAAGAATTCCTTTTCAGTCTGATATACATCAAAGATCTTTAGGAATCAACACTAGACCTATATAATTGATATATTTTATCAGAGATAACGAAACATCAATTTACCAATACTTATTTCAAAGGCGATTTGAGAATTGATTCATATGTTAGTTCAACAATATCTATCAATTCGTTCTAATCCATAAGGTTACACAAAATCCAATGAAAAAATTTATATGGCCAACATGGGTATTAAAAGTCTCATTTTCTATTGTCTCATGATAAGAAACAAGTTTTATGTTAACTCTGGGAGATGAATTCCCTTAACCTAATCAAATCGAATTGTAGAAAGAGGCTTAAATTGTGATTCTGCCAACAAATTATTAGAAACATAATGAGTTGAAACTAGTAATGGAACTATGCTGCTATGGATATGGCAATCTTACAATATCTCATTAAACAATGGTTGCCTTCAAATAATTCGATAAAGCCTAGTTTAGACTCATTTTATTCTCTCATGACAAGTTTTATGTTAACTTTGTAAGATTAACTTCCCCTGAACATCTCATTACACCATTAAAATTTACAGGACCACAGATTGTCATAAAAAAATTCTAGAATTGGCCATGAGCTTATAATTATGCATTAAAAAATGAGTCCTTGAATGTCAAAGTTAACTATGACACATTATTTTTAAGCAGACAGTAATCTAATATCTCTTGGTCAAATTTAAAAAATCAAATTGAATAAATTGATGATAATCATCATTTATATCACATTGATGTAAAATAAGAAATATCTGACAAAAGGCTTTTCAAAAACATTAGATAGAGTTTTCATTGCAATCATGTAATATTACAGTTAAACGCTTTTTAAAAAGTAGCTTACTCCTTTTTGAAAAATGTGTCCTACATAACAAACATCCTACGATGTCTTCATTGAGTGACTTACCCAAAAATGGTTGACCGATGGCTGCCCCCAAGCCCTGCACCAATAGGATAACAGCTAGAGCCTTAGGCATGAGTTGTATGCCTATAAGGTCTATGAGGACCACCCCCATCAAACAAACATACCCACCCCCCAGAAACCCATACAGGGCGGAGTGTATGGCTATCCACCAGTATCTGTCTGCCAAGGCAAAGATAAAGGTGTTCAGTCCTACGAACACTAAACACATGCCTTTCAGTTTGTATCTCTGTATCAAGTTCAGATCTCCTATAAAACCAAAGAATACTCGTCCCACGAGATCGAATATTCCACAAATTGACACCAAGATAGCTTTGTCATATTTTGTGATTCCTTTTGAAATTGCATATCCTGGGAGAAAAATCACGAAGTTAAAGTGACCAAAAAATCCTAGAAAACTTACGATCATATAGAATATGCAGATATAGTTCTTTGTAACTGAAAAGTCAAACATTTTCTTTAAAACGTCTCTCAACTTTTGATCTTTTGGATTTTTCTTGTAAACACGGCTTGAATCCATGTCACTACAAATGTCTTGCAAACTCCCTACAGAGCCCATGTATATGCTTCCTGTACTTGCAAGCAGTGCTTGGAGTTCACGATTCTTGGCAGCATCAGATAACTTTTCCATTCCACTAACACTTCCATTTGCAGTCTGATAATGATCATCGTCATGATGATTTGAATGATCATTGATATTCTCTTTTAAAAACAAATCTGTTTCATCTAACATTGATATCTTTGAAACATTTCCATTTTCAGATATATTTGTTATTTCTGATACTTGCAAAAAATCCTCTTCAGTTAAATTTTGTCTCTTTTCATAAAATGATGGAGGACGGAAAAGAGAGCCAAAGAGTGACACGTGAAAATAGAGAGCCCCAAGGAGAAGCACAGTGCCCCCTAGTGAGTAAGTCTCCAGGAAATACTGAATAAGGGGAGGTAAAGCAAACTGGCCAATGCTTGACCCGGACAAAGCAAGACCATTTGCGAGTGACCGACGCTCTTTGAAATAATGACCCAGTAGAATAAGTCCATTTCCATAGATAGTTGCATTGCCAATACCTGTAACAAAAGTAAATTGAATTAGATAAACATTTGAAATTAAAAATGCCCTTTTTTATTTCACTTTTAGCCAGAGTTTACAAAGTTTAATAAACGCACATATATAATTAGTAATTTTTTTGGTGATTTGATATCTCTACGTTTTTCCAAATTGTTTACAAATAAAGGAAAAGAAAAAAAGATAGAAATTAATGCTTTATAAAAATCTAGGTATAAGAGTAAGAAGTTACAGTTAAACCTGTCAAATAGTTCTGCTTTGCAGTGTGTGGACTTCAAAGCAACCTGTTTTCATGACAGGTGTTGGTATTTCAGATCTAATCTATAGTTTTGGGAACAGGTCAAATGCTCTGACTGCACATTGAAATCAGTTCAAACTTGCTACTAAGGTCTTTCCGATTCTTCTTCAATGATATGTTCCATCAGATTTAAATGAGATTGATTATTGAACAACCAACTTTGATCACATACAATCAGAAGTCTCCATTCACAAACTGCTCCACTTTCAACAGAGGCCACAAGGAGAGAAAACACTTGAGTAGCCTCTGTGGGAAGGAACGGTACTTACCAAAACCGAAACCAAACATGACGATGACGTAAGCAATGCTGACTAGGAGACTACTGAGTGATATTCCCAGGAAGCCGACGATTCCTCCCCATATAACCACACTGCGCGCAGAGAAGTGTTCTGCTATCATTATACTTGCTGGAGCTGTAACAAACACACGGGAATTAAGGTGATTTATATCACTGTTAGTATTACTGCAGGGAGAAAGCTTGCAACACCATTGTGGCTATCGCAGTGACTCCTGCAAGCATTATCTGTGGCTTCTGCACAAAGTATAAGGTTCGATTTTCATTGAAAATAATTTCTTGTCATTTGTTTTTAGTTGAAAGATACTTATGTGAAATATTTACAATTCATATTGCAATGCATAAATGACACACTTTCAAAGCTAAAAATCCCTACGGCAATATTGGTTAGGTGTTTCTCTAGAGAAATAAATGCTAGACATTCAGAAATCCTAACCTCACAAAAAATTTCAATTGATGGTAATATTTGCTAATTGATGAAATTTTAGAGGTAACAACTATTGCTTTAAATTTTTTCCAAAACAAAAATTTAACAAGCTTTCAACAAAAATGATATCATAATAATATATATATATTAAGAAATTTGATTATGCTGATTTTACAAAAATACAGTACAAATATTATTTTTTTTCAAATCTTTTTATTCATTTCAATTCGGCGGGTGTACATCTGATAGCATACAAAGACATTTCATATCGAACACTAGTTTAGAAAATGATAAAGCAATCATTAAATATAGATAAAGGTAACTAATGTAAAACATTATTTAAGGCTCTCCATTTAATGTTGAAAGATGGTAGTGCATTATTTTACATGCAATAATTTTTTCAACATTAAAAACATCCTTGACAACACTTATAAAACACTCAATAGATAGTTTGTTTCTCTTAATACTTGAGATATGTATATATTTTTTAGCAATTAGTATGATATGAGATACCAGAAGGCTGGCTGAACTGTTACAGAATAAAATATCTAAATCAGAGATGACAATATTCAGATGTGTAATATGCTGATTCATAAAATTTTCAACTTTTCTCCAGAATTCATATACTAATTTGCATTTAATGACAACATGCTGCAGACTCTCAGGTTCTGATTCGCAAAAAGAGCAAATATTTGTATCAATTATGTTCATTTGCATCAGTTCTTTTCTAGTATAAATTGCTCTATTGATAAATCTATACTGAAAATCTAAAAGTTTTACATCTTTAGTACAATTTCTGTATTTTCTGAAAACAACATTCCACTGAATATTTGAGTTAAGTTCATTTTGCCATTTTTGACAAACTTTCAGTGGAGAGTCTTCAGCAATCAGTAGGTCATAGAAATTTCTGCATCCTTTTTGTTGAGAAAGTAAAACTTGAAGAGTTTGGCTCACTGAGAGATTTTGATTACACAAATTATTCGATAAGAAAGTGTGTTTCCATATTTTGGGGATACTCAAAACTATCTTGTTGTACTCAAGGGTTGTTCCCTTGATACCATAAAGAATTTTAACGTCATTAAAAGGCAAAAAATTGTTATCTCCCCAAATATCTCTAATTGTGTGAATACCTCTATTGAACCAGCTTTCAATTATGAAATTGCTGTGTCCGAACTGATGATTTAACCATAAGGGTTCAGCTAGTATTTCTTCTACCCAAGATGTATTTATAACATGTTGTTATTATAGTATTTACCCCATAAAGTTAATATTTCGTGCCAAAAAGGGTTATCTATAGATATGTGCTTTCCTATATTTGCCCCTAGAAGAAATATCTTATTAAATGGGAATAAACTTGGATTACGAGTTGAGTTTATTTTAATATACCTCCTTAGGCAAGATAGTGCACTTATGAAGGATCTGACATCTATCATTCTTAGTTCACCGTCTTCATATTTTCTACAGATAGTTGTCCTTTTGATTTTATCCTTCTTGCCATCCCACAGGAAGTTGTATATATAATATTGTTCAAATGGTCAAGAAATTCTTTTGGAGGGGATGGCAATACAGAAAAAATATGGACTAAAGTTGATAATGCTAGAGTTTTTAAAACTGTAATTTTACCTTGTAAAGTAAGTTTTCTTTATTTCCATCCTGCAAGAAGTCTTTTTACTACTTCTAGTCTTTTTCTAGTATTGATTACCCATAGATCTTTTAAATCAGGATTGAGAAATATACCAAGGTTGTTGAAGTTACCCTGATGCCAATCTAAGCTACTTTCCGAACATAGTATCACTCTGCTTCCGGTCATTGAACCAATCCAAATGGCCTTTGTTTTTTTCGATGTTTATCTTTAGACCTGACATTTCAAAAAATGTATGATGTGTATCTAGAGCAGCTTTAAGACTGCTTTCAGATCCGTCTCAATATAATTGAGTATCGTCAGCATATTGTCCCATCTTATATTCTTCATTATTTAGTTTCATGCCTTTCATATCTTTATTGTCTCTTATCATAATTCCAAGAATTTCAGCCACAAATATAAACAAATATGGGGATATTGGATCTCCTTGTCTACAGCCTCACTCATTAGAAAAGAAAGAAGAAAGATGACCATTTTGAATTACACATGAAGATGCATTTAGCATTAGTATCTTTATCCATTTAATCATGTAGGGTCCAAAACCAAATTTTTTTCACAAATTTTTTTGAAAAAGTGACCATCCTATTGATAATTGATATAATGATACTGATCCATTACTGACATTGTGACAAATAGTATCAGATATCTTTAAATCAGAGAAAAATATCTTGATATTAAAATATACACAGAATACTTAACCTCTAGTTGTGCATTCAAAGTTCAGTCCTTTCTCAGTAGCTTTGTATGCCATGTATATGTCTTCCATCATACATTTCAAGCGAGTTTGTGTGTGTTGCAGATATTGGTGCCATGAGTTTATTTATGAGGATGATGATGAAGATGATGATTATGATGTGTAAGCAATACATGGTTTAACATTTTGCCCCACAAAGCATTACTAACGCCGGACTCTAGCTTATTGAAAAGATATCTTCTAGGATTATCAAGCTCAGCTACAAAAGGCTAATTCGCTGGCACTGAAAAGTATTATTTTTTACATTCAAGACATTAGGGTATTGAAAGACATTTGCAGATTCAAATACACTGATGAAATAGGATGATCATCCTGATGTATGTAGCATATCCATACAGTATTTTTCCTTACCACAGAAAGCGTAGACAATCCCTGTGAGACTCAGTACCAAAGTTGCCGCTGCCATGGGTACCTGGAAATATTCATGGAACTCCTGCAGAAGGATCCCAATTGACTTGGCCGTTCCCACCATGAAGAAAAGGTTCATGAAGTGACCTGCAACAGTGTGTTGAAATTAAATAGCAGGGTTTGAAATTACCACTAGTCAAGTAGCAAAATTGTGTGTGGAAAGGATACCGTGCTAGTGGGGTGGTTTCAACCCAAACATCTCCCCCCACGCCCTTCCCCAACCTTTTAATTAGGTAAACCGTTATAGTGTTTCCCCTAGGTTGGAAAAAGGGCAGGGCAAATTGATTTAGAAAAGGGCACCACTCCTTACAAAAGGGCACTTAAATACAAATTCATTTGAAAGTATGTTTCATTGTTAAATGAAACTGAGTCTAAAATATATTCGATAAATCTTACGAATAAATTCAGAAAAAACATCACATTTATTCTTTCCAATTTTAAATGAGTTACGGATACCAAACATGTGCATTTCACTCATTACATCAAGTGAGATCATTCGGCTGTGTCCGCTCGTAATCTCCCTATTGTTCCTGTATCTAGCTAAACATGTGGTCAGCAGCTGTGTCCCAGTGACACAAAGGATGGATCATTAGTTTAATCATTCCCTTCTTTTGTTTCTTTTGCTTGTAGATCCTGATATCATAGCAAAATTGAGCTCTTCATACGTAGGTATCTTAAGTAAAATACAATTGTGACATCGTAAATGATTACATTGTACATGATACATTCTGCAAAAGGGCAACAGGAAGATTTGGACTAACAACTGGGAAAAGGGCAGGGCGGGACAGAAAAAGGGCAGGGCGCATATTCAAAAGGGCAGGGCGTTGCGCCCTGCTAAAACTGACTAGGGGAAACACTACGTTAAGAACAATATCCTCTTCCCCTTTCAAAATTCCTGGAACCACCAGTGGCTCTGTACCAAAACCTAGCTGTTTACATTTCACACTTCTCTACACCAACAAATTGTTATTTTTACAAATGACCCACTTCTGTACATACATTATCATTTCTCTTATTCTCTGTTTTATGTGTTGAATGTTGCTCTTGTCTAGTTTTCCCTGTAAATTAATTTCTCAGAATGGTAATGAGTCAACAGCTTAACTTTATTGTCATGAATTTTCCTAACATTTCATTGAATTTGACAATTATTGAATATTACAATCAAGTCATATTTTAATGAGCAATGAAATACAACCTACTAGGAATTTGCATGAGTAATGAATGAAGGTCAGTTTCCCATGCCAGATAAGTCAAAACAGAATAATTGCAAACAGGTGAACAGGTGTGGCTAATTGCAACATGATCAGGTGTGATTCAAAAGTTCATTTGTTTTACAACAGCTTGTACAAATGTGAAATAGCATAAAACAACATTGCTAAATGAAGAGCTCTTAATCTGATGGATTATTGTCAAAACTCTTTGAAGCAAGGAATAAGAACTTAAGGAAAAACCTAGAACACCAATATTTTAAAATCAATTTCAATTTCAATTCAATAGTTTTACTGTTTTTAGGCCATTTGACCATATGGCTTAAATAATGGCTTGTTGTGCTTAACATTACATGCTCTTGTCCACACAAGTTTAGGTGTCACCATGATACTGAGATACTTATAAATATGTATTAACCACTTCAACTTCGGTTTATCATAAGTCCATTTTTCAAATCTTGACAACCGCCCCAGTTTCGGAATACAATAACTATAGTTTTGTTAACATTACATCAATTAACATCCAAGACCAAACATTCGATCATTGACAACATTCCACTTCATTGTACTTATTCACAATGAAGATAGGTGTCAATCACTAATCAAATGTTTGACTTAAAACTTATTTTTTCAACGATACAAAGCCCTGTGTTTATTGTATACTCCTGATGTCTTTTAGACTGTTGTTTTTGGCTATACCGGTCTACGGGATGAGACTATACAGCATTGCCCCCCCCCCCCCCCCCCCCCCAACCCCACCCCCGGTAACACATCGAGTGTGCTCCCGTCAATCACCAATTTATGCTTAAAGCGAGACTGCTTCTAAGACTGGGACTCATTGTTATTGTGGACGCAGTCTTGCTTTAAACCAACAGTCCCCTAAACTGTTGCCTTGAGGACATATAGGGATGCCCCTCACTTCTTTTGAGTATATAATATTTACTAACAGTAGAGGATCCAGGAATTGGAAACCACCAGCACAAAACCTCTCTACAAAACTTCCCAAACAAAAGAGTCTGCCATTGAATGTACAAAATGCAATAAACATAGAGTAACTTCTCAAACAGGTATACATTATCTTCAACAAGGAACATCTTCTGTCCACTGTCAATGGGAAAACTGAGATTTCTAAAAAATTTTGATTTATGATAACACTGCTTTCAAATTCATTAAACTTACACTGAAACAATTTTCTCAAAACTCTTTCTCTCACACAGATGAGCAGGATTCAAAATACTCACCTCCAACTATAACCCAGGCCCATCCTCTGTCCACTGGTAGTCTGCTAGTTTCGGCCATCTTTGATCCAGGCTGTCCCACGTGTGATGTGAAGCTGTAAAATCAATGATAGCTATAACCAGATGGATTTACAGCAGTCTACGGTTAATTGGACAGTTTTAGAGTCTACTGTCATTAAGTCCCGTACGGATACATATATCTTACAGCTTATATTTAATTAACTGTCACATTTAAAATAAAAAAGACATGATGATAAATAATCCTTCTAAAACCTGTTTCAGTGGAAAACATTAAAAAAGAATCCTGTATTAAATTTTCTGAACTGCCAGTGCATAAAGTTGAAATATCAAGTAAAATATATAATAGAAATAAAAAGTAGAAATCTCTTATCAGGTAGAATTTTAATAACGTCTTGTGTCAATCATGATTCAATGATAACATCAGTTAAAACTATGACAAGAATTCTATTTAGAAACATATCCAAATATTCTATTCTATCATAATTCTAAATTAACACTCAAGCTGAAAAATCAAATAAGGTATAACTATTCTGAGGGGCTTTTGAAGGGAATCATAACTTGTTGCAAAAAGGGTGAATCTGATAATCGGCTACTTGCTAAAGAGAGCCATAATATCTCGGCTAATGCCACAGGTGCCAGACTAAAATATGACATAAGCATGTACATATACACCTATGTATATAAAAATATTAAGAAGGTGTGACATGGTCGGGTCTGCTCAGACATAAAATGATAAAACTGGTTTCCTGGCTCAATTGCACTTTAAAAGATTTGTAGACAGACCCCAGTTTCAATATCTGGTCCCCTAGATGACCTGACTGTGTCACACCTTCTTTATATGTTGTATAGATACGTATGAATATTTATATGAATAACATATATTTAAAGTCTGGTTTATTATTATTACAGAAGATGCTGTGAACAGGGGACCATTATGAACCAACAGACCTATGAGATCTTAACATTACTTTTATGTTTGGAGATCAGAGAGTATTTATAAAAATCATGTGTCCTAAAATGCATAACATCCCTCGAAACATAGGCTAAACAGTGTATTACAATAACAAATAAACCTGAAAATAAGTTTGTCTGAAAGCTTAGGGCTGTCAGACAGGCTTTGAAGTTTCTCTACATTGCTCCAATTTGTCACCCTTGTACTACATCTTGAATTATGTACGACATTTTGACATAAAAACATAAAACCATTTTCAGCATAATATGCTAAATGTAGACGTAGATAGAGTTAATGAAAGATACTTCTACCAAACAGGCAGACTCTAAGGTGGCCAAAGATTTAGAGCAACTGACCTCTAGGTGAGTCTTAAAGTATATGAACCAAGTGGATATGTTACCAAAAAGAGTGAACCATGGATCACCTCAAGGATGCTCCTGGTAGGGAATTTGCGTTAGAATGATCATTAATTGTGCCTAAAGATATGATTTTACCACCAAAATTAAAAATATAATTTGATTTTTTGATCTCTGACTGTTCCCCCTACTCTGAAAATGCTCAAAAAATCATTATTGACACCACAACCAACATAAATGCATCAACTGATATAAAAGATATACATCCACCGTTTTAAATATGATGATCTCCTTCAGAGTTTTCGATGAAAAATATTTTTACTTAATGACTGAATTATTGATCCAGTTGTCAGATAATACCTGAGTAGATCAAATATGGATAATTAATTTTATCAACTACATGAAATATACAAGAGAGACATATGATGGACAAATTACCTGGCAGGTTATCAACCCTGATTGTTGTCGATATTTGCATACATATACAAAAATATATAACATAAAAAAATCATTTTTATTTTCATTATCATAATTGAGTCAATATATTCTATCGTAAAGCTTGATAAAAACTGATTACAGCCCACATCAATCTTTTAACTTTTTTCAAGCAACTGTCAAGCTCAACAGGATATGACTAAGATTAAAAAATCTTAAGTGTCCTTTCATACAAATTTCCTAAGACTAGGTCTTACAAACATTAAATGCACTTATGCATTGTTGAACAACAGGTATTTTGTTAGGTTTGTTGTTGTAACAAACATATTACCTGAGGACTGAAAGTCACTTACCTGTAAAAAATTTATCAGCTTAAAAGAATTTGAAATCTCAAGTGGTGTTCAAATTAGCTGCCCGTATTTCAAATAAAACTTCTAGGAGAAGCAACCAGCTAGCCAGTTTGACTTGTATGATTTATATATACAAAGTGTCTACTCATTGCAGGGCTTGTCAAATTTGGAGGAGATCTGGTTGATTTTCAAAACCACAATTTAAGCCCTGTGTGCCAAAAAATTATTTCAAACTCTATTCCCAAGATGTGGAAATCTTTACTTTAAGATTTAGTTCTGATTTACATGTCTTAATCATCACCTTGGTCTTGGATTAATACAGCAAAAGCTATAACAATGACCAGTTGGCATTAAAATCAACTGTTTTCAGTGAATTCAGGAAATCAGCCAATGACCAAATCAACACACATCACTCTGGTTGTTTTTCATCCCCAAATGTCAGATATATGACAATGTTTGGAATTCAATGAATATTTAACAAAAGCTTTATTTCTTCTATGCAGCCTTAGTCATATATTCTATTTACATGAATACTTGTCATTTAGAAGAGAGGGTGGGCCGTCCGAACATATAGAAGGCTTCGCGGAGGTAAGAATGTTTTGGGGCTGGTCTGGTCTGATCTAGGGGCTCTCCCAAGTCCTGAAATGTTATTGAATCCCTCTCCTTTTATACCTACTACTTAACATTTGCGTACCACCCAGTATCATTTAACGGATCCATATAGCCCCAAGCATCCCAACGCCTACTGTAGTTAAGCATTTTCCCCCCACATCAGACCCCATTTTGATAAGTGAACCCTCCCTTTAAACTTCCTGGATCTGCCTCTACAATTAGCAGTGAAGTCAATTGCCATGATTGTTAATGTCAGTTATAATGTAACAAGATATTATTTCATTTGCGATGTAACAGATGGCATATAATAACATCACTGAATAGTAAATCAACTGCATTAACATGTAGTGCAGATTTCATATTTCTTGCTCTGCTGCTTACATTATATTCTCATCTTTTTCAATTAACTCTTAGTGTGGTCATAGGATATATATGATACGGTTTAAAACTTCTTTATAAGAATTCTCATGTTCATATGGTGAGCTATAAAGATTTGCCTTGAATGTTGATTTTAATAAATAAAATTAAAATTTATTGAAACAATTTTCAAATGTATATATAACAACATGGAACAAAAACTGTACAAGGTTAGAATATGTCCTAGAAATAAAATAGGGTCATATCTTCTATGAGTGAATATGTACAAACTAGAATTTTATGAATGAATTAACAGAAATGTCCCCTTGAATTTCATTTTGACAAAAAATACCCAGAAAGGACTGTTCTTTAGAGTAAAAGATTTCTTAATTAACGCCCTTAAATAAACCAAATATCAATCTAAAAGTGATATTGTCTGATTGCTGGATTGGCTATTAAATAATATCATATAATTTATATGAACATTTACAGCACTTCTCAATAAAATGATACATGACTCCAACAAACCACACAGTGTCCCTTTAACTTTTTAATTATAGCTGCTGCTTTCGTAATGTAACAGCAATTATTTAAGTCTTATCTCAATATAAGTTCAGCCTTATTCAGTTATGTTATGTCAGTTATGATTTTTATAATATGATGATTATAATGATAATTCCTGTTAGTTATTTGCTTGCAATTTAAGAATCTAACTATCAAAATAGGAAATTTGGCTTTGAAGATCATCAGCTAGGTTGGTTTTAATCAAGTTGGTTTTGAAGCAGGGCTTCAGCAGACACCAAAAAACTTTGATTTGGGTCTCCTACGTGCTGTGTCGTGGGCAGGCTACTCATCCATAATTCATACTGTGTAGTCAGGTGTGATAATATCTGACTGTTAACCAGGTAAAACGACCCATAACTTACACGACGTTGTTCAATAAAGAAAATGAAATATTTTTCATTGATGTGCGCATCGTTTTGCACGCAACAGTTTTGTTTGTCATTTAGGCCTAGACATTTTTTATTAGCCGCAATTTCTACTCAAACTTACATGTATGGCCTACAAATATTTTTCAAAATCATTAAAACTACATCACTCAACGTACACTACATTTGACCAGTGTTGGTTACAAGCGTATAAAGAATGTGTTGTTATGTAAAATAAACAACGACCTTAGGTGAATAATGTTGTCACTTACCTATGAAACTAATTGTAGCCTAGTAACGTCATTGCAGACAACTGCAGAACATTCTGACACTTGCCGGGTGGACGTGAGAAAACAAATAGGTGTTACTGCAGCATAGATCGAGTGGTCTAAATACAACACGTTTGACCTGACCCAATTCGAGTACACCGGTTGCAGTTGACTGAACCGGTTGCAAATCAGCTTGAAGGATGCTATAAGGGAGGCAACTCTACTGTTAGTTCTGAGAAATCTATCTGAAGTTGCTTTAAACTGAAATGTGTCCTTCCAAATAACTGGAACAGGTTGTCTGGTACAATCCAAATGTTTTCTGCTTCTTAAAATGATAACTATGGAAAAACTTAAAACTTTTCCTTTATCTGAAATTGGAGTTAAAATATGATGCCCATATTTTCAACGAGGATTTTATTCAAAGATTGTTTCAGAAAAGTGATTTTTTTGGAAAACTTTTTCTTTTCATTATATCTCTATCTTTTATAGAAATATGTATATAATAAAATATTTGCATATACAATTTATAGATTTCTTAATGCTTAAATATTTGTATACTTAGCAAGGTATATAGACATCATGCAGTAGTATACTCATTAAGAGGAGCCGCGTTTGATAAATCAAGTGACGAGTTTCATTACATACATATAATATGGCATATATATATGTATAACGCGTGAGATGATATAAATCTTAATCATTGTCTGCAAACTCATTAAATTTTTTACTGAAGGATTTTAAATATATGAATATTTTTCAGTGACTGTAATCTTAGCTCGTGATGTTACTTTTCCATCATATACTTATCCTTCTATTATATATATATTTATTTTTACGAACAATTTTAAAATTTGTTTTAATGCCAAATATGTTTTTAGAAACTGTATCATTTGAGATGTATTTGATGTCAATAACATAAACTCATGGTCTACCAAGAAGTATTTGATTAACTAAAGAACGTTGCACTTTGACATACTTTATCCATGCCTATAAAGTAGATATCCTGCTGGACATATACAGTATAGTTTAAATAACGTTACCCTGCATGAACTATATTTTTAAGAATGCAATTCACAGGGGTTGTGTTAGCAATGCTTTTGATTAATGAGAAATGTACATTTCAAAATAAAACCATTAAAAAATATAACAAAATATAAAAATTCCTAAATTGGAATTATTATATGAAATCTTTAATTTCTATTGATGTCTCTTGGATACGTATTCGATTCATCAATGAATTTCGCGTGGAAAGAATACTGACAAAAGACCTCTTAGTTCGTATTCCGGTGTAGGCATTTTTTAAAACTTTAATTCCACGGAGCACGGTTAATTTATTACTAGAAAGAATTCACATTTACAGGGGTCTTTTTAAAATAAAAGTAAAAGATATGAAGTTTAGTGTTTTGAGAAAAAAGAATGGAGAGAGAGGAAATAGAGTTCATTTACTTCTTTACTGGTTTATTTCATCAAAGGTTTTTAAAGTTTCAAGTTTATTATTGTAATCATTGAATATCTGCGAGATGATCATGTATTGAGCAATATACGAAATTTCGTAAATTTACTCTCTCTTTAATTAACAATCAACAACACGTGTATAATGTATATTCTTCTTCGACCTGGTTTCTGGACAAACATGTCGTTCATTCATCCCTTCATCTATAATTGGAACAAAACACACCTATATATATAAATCAACGCGAATGTATGAACTGCATGTCAGTATATTTTCCTTCATTTTGTTGTATCTTGCAAGGAATTTCGCTAACGGAAATTTTGCGCACGTTGACCTTTCTTCGAAGAGGCACTTTTTTTTAACACCAGACGTGTATAAACAACTTTGCCGTTTCGCTGAAATTTACATTTGCATTAATCCTGAGCTCATCCAATTTTTTTTATGTATTTCCATGTACATTGTGCATCACGTGTTACCGTATTTCTTGTAATCTAAGCCTACGGTTTCTATGTTTCAGACCATCTTTATCCCCGGTGTTAATGTTGAGACGACTTTTTTATTTACCTTTGAAAGATAGACAAAGACATGGAAAAGTGATCGACTCACTTCTTTGTTCCTAATATTTCATGAACATATTTTGATATGCATTTGTAAGAAATCAAGAGGCATAAGGTAGTTTGATGTGAACACAAAGTGACTAGACTGAATAAAATGGACCGTGTTCAAAGGAAAAATAACTTTTAGAAATTGACTCTACCAGGTCTTGAACACGTTTTATCAGTGGTTAGTGGAGAGTAAAATCTCAGCATAAGTTCGATATAGGTACAATAAATTTTTGAAAACTTTTATTCCTCGGAACACGGATGATTTTAATCAGACTACATAGGGACAAAAAGTAAACATATTTTTTACATTTATCCAAATGTAATTAGTCAGTGCTAGATGAGGTCAGAGCTAATGCAATGTTTAGATGTTTAATGTAAGATATAGTTGACCATGCATGGTCGGACGGGACACGTGTTTCTGTGAGAAGAGGCACAAGAATTTTTATTGCTGAAAACAAGGTTCGTTCAGTGACAATTATTATCACGTTCATTCATGTTGTTTTACCTAAGGCGTATTATTTTCGGCAATAAAATCCCTGTTAGCAAGATTTGACAGTTGAAGGAAATGTCTTCATACACAGTATACACACGATTCTGAAGAAAAAAAGAATTTCAATATTAAATAAACAGACGTATTGCATAGTTCTCTTAACGGTATATGGTTTGAGTTATTTGAGAAGTGTCTATTGTGATTTTATGACGCTTCCTAACTTAATATAGTGAGGCAAAATTGCCAGCAAAGTTAAGAAATTTATGATACTAATTATTACAAATCAATTATTGTACAGGTTCGATAGACCAAAATTTAGTCTATAAAAGATTTTAACAATTATATGTTTCTTCATCAATAATATTTTTTTCATTTGGCTTCTAATTTCATATATTCAGTCTATCTAGACTTGCTGAATGTGGACCTAGACTTTATTAAAGGCTCCTTAATACACACAGTCATGAAGCAGGACTAAAGTTTCGATAAAAATGACCGAAACTATATCAGGCTTAACAAGAAGACAAGAACGGCATGGTTCTGGGTGAGTTTGGCAGATCACCACTGCAATATCGCTACATTAATTTCATGCTCAGATATCGATGCTTGTAGATGATGAGGGAGGAACACAAGCATGGATCAGCATGATAAGGATTTATCTATATCTTACTATATATTTTTTAAAAGGATAACGAGGCAGCCTGAACTGAACTGGCACTTAAATCTTCTTTTTCAGAATTCCCTAAAAATGCAACTTTCATGCCCAAAGAAGGTCAATATTAAATGCCGATTAGATCATAAATTGAATTTTGTTATAATATAGCTACAGCAAGATTTAGAAAAAAAAGTGAAATATGTCTACAATGGATAAGCGTTCTAAAATGCGGATGTTTGGCTATCTGGTTCTTTATCCGGTACTCTATGACACGTAGATACGCAATATGTTACATCAAAGTTTACGTAGAAAGAGTAGGGAGTGTTGCGGATATGACGATTTCTCTTACAGTATTTCAAGTTATAAAGTCCAGGTTTTATTTCAGACATTTGATCTCATACCCGTGGTTTCTTAAGAAGTTCAACACTAACGCAAGACACGACTTGAGTCTTGACATAAATAAACTTTAAAAAAAACCCAACCCAAAATCAACACCCAAATGTAGAAGCGATTTTGTGAATGTTGCACCCGTTTAAAGCAGCAAAACATGCGACTATAATATTCGTTCCAAAATATCATTGTCGAGTTATTGTTTACAGCCACAGCGCAAAAACGTGACAATTTAAACTTTTCCGTTTGTTTAAGCAGCGTTTTAAGATTTTTTCACTAAAACGTCCTTTAGACAAGATGTTAAGCACCTTTCAAATATAGGAGTAGGCGTAAAAGCATGTAGTTCCTTTAGGCATAAAAGGCAAATGTTGTTTCTCATGTTCATATTCGTTTTTTAATGGAAAAGAAGCTTTCGTTATTCAACAACCGAGAGGTGAAAACGAAAACGTATCTATAAATCAAAATGACACAGTTTAGTTGCATTCAGTTGCCGTCATTTGAACTTTCACCTTTTCGGTCGGTATCAGACATTAAAATCTTGCTATGACATTTAAAAATAGAGATTATTACCCGAGGAATTAAGTGTGTCAAATGACTTTTACCAAACGAGTGTGAATTTATGTATTACCCGAGCGAAAGCGAGGATTATACACAAATTCTCACGAGTTTCGTAAAAATCTTATGACATACTTCCGAGTAAAATAATTACTTTATTACCGATTCTTTTCAGTCTGAAACGCATGAAACAATCGTTGCTAGGCAAAAGTGATATGTGCACATGTGCTCATATAGAAAATATGTTACCACTTATGATTAAACATATGGGTAATAAACATCTTTATTTAACACTGATGGAAAATTTTCATTTGACATTCACCTGAACGTTACTTAACGTCTTATGCACATCTACGAATAGCCATTACATTGCATGAAGAATGGGAAAGTAATTATAAGAGAGATTTTATCAAATAATCAAATTCTTGCAGGAAGTATTGCTGGAAATGATAAACATTAAGAGTGAAGATTTTGACGCCATCTTGAAGACTATTGAAAAGAAAAACACAAAACGAGCGTTGTAGTCATGTTGGCTACATCCTTGTCTATATACATGTGAATTTTCAAGTTCTCATTCCGAGGTCAAGCAATAAATCCTTTGAAAAGAAACTTCTGCGTTTCTTGTAAGAGTATAAATATAAAGTTGCACGTGATATCATATTTGATAATGTCATTGGAAAATCATTGAACATTCATATAATTATCACTTAAAAGAGACATCTATATGTCTTAATTTATGAATGGAGTCATCTTATCGAGAGGCACTAGCTGACTATGGCTAAAATGTATCCTTTTAATGCATGCTTACTGAATCATTAGTGTGATAGTATAAAATTAATTAGGTTGCAATCCCGATCGGAAATCGGACAATGACTTGTGTCAATCTGTTAGACGTAATTCTTTAAACTTGTCTAAAGACGTAATTAAGGTGATACATTTGAGGTTGTAGTATTTGTAAGGTTACATACTGCTATACCTAGTTTTCATGTAAATAGTACGGATGATTTTGGCTTCGGCCCATAGACAAGGGTGTTGCTCAATGTTCATTGACAACTAATTGTCACATATTTGGCATTTGGGGATGAATATGAGGCGTTTTATTGGCGTCTCACATGCTGTGTACATACACTATTGGCTCATACGAACCTGGTTTCTATGGAATCACCTTCCTCAAAACCTTAGAGACATAGACGAACTTCCGAGATTTAAATCTGGACTTTAAACACACTATTTTAATATTGCATTTGATTCACTACCTGAGTCTTTCATGTGTTCATTACACCACTTCAGGGCAGTTTTATGGTTTAGCGTTATATAAGTATTTTTATGTATGTATGTATGTATGTATGTATGGTGAAATATAGCATCCTACCAAAAGGATTATGATACACTAATACACAAGATTCATAACTAATGTATCATAACAGATATATCACACGTCAAATTTCAAATGTGTGGAATATTTTGAATGACATCATGATTGGTGTTTTGAGAAGTATAAAGGCCAAATACAACTTTAAAAATCAGGGAGCGTCCGAGCTGTTTTACTCGCGGCGCTTATTTACTTGATGCGCATTTAACAGGTCCGTCTTTTATTAGATCCATTACGGTATTTCTAATGAATAACAGGATAATTGATCTGTGAGAAATCGTACGTGACGTTAGCGAGAAATTCTAATTATGTTATACTGATAAACATGTTGTACAGAGTCACTCTATCACAGAGTAATTGAACCTGGGAACCAGTTTAGGTATGACCTGACCTATGACCCAGCTCTGGGTCATCGACAGCAAACACGTATCCAGTTCATTCAGTCGAGTTTACACACACTCTAACAGGCAACTTCTTTAAGGGAAATGAAAAGCCTGTAGCTTATTGAATGCGTGGTTTGAAACGAAGATCACTGAAGCATGTAGAGCAATTGTTATAAGCTTTACATACGATTTTTCTAGTTTAGTTACCTGTGAGAAATAACTTCTATACACTGGAACATTACTCGTTGGGTCGTTGAAGATAATTTGGTAAGTTTGAAGATCCCTTTCGCTTCTCTGTAACTATATAATGCTCAGAATTAGTAACTAATCACTAGAAGTTATTACGTTATGCAAAATTATAGTTATAAAAGATATAAACAGATCCGCATTCCATATCATACCTAGGCCACAAGTAACGATTATAATTTCATTTGCTTCGCATTACAGTTTTGTTAATATACTGTGTTAAACCATTGAAAATAAACTTTCACATATCAAAATCTAAGATATAATGAACCCAGGGGCAATAAAACATCACAAACATAAATTGAATGTGATTTTATTCATGGGTATTTGTATAAAGGACTTATGTCTTAAGAATCCAACTAAATCAATGTAAAGATAATTAAACATTTTATGTTTTTGTTATGAAAAATAATTATATATGTATACAACTTCTTTATTCCATATAGGGGGCGTATCAACATGTACATGTATTCCAACATAGCTAAGTAAAATTTATATAGAAATATCAAGTTTTTTTCAAGTGATAATGGTACAAAAAATATGCAATATAATAGAGCGAAAGCATAGATATGTGAATTATAGAAAATAATGGAACAAATGAAAATATATGAATAAAAGTATCAGTAAAAGCTATGTATAATTAGAGAACATAAAATTAATTCTTCAATTCGATAATTAATCAAAGTCGGGACACAGCAATACAGACAGGTTTCTTCATAACCCTTGTGGGATATATGTCCCATTTCCCAAAACACTTACACTTGATTGTTATCTACGATCGATTGTTGAAAGATATTGAAAGAACGGGGAAGAACTGATAGCTTAAACGCACTAGTGCACGCCAATATTTCATAAGCATTCGATATTACTCACTATCTTCACTCAAGTAATCTACCTCGTAAGTTATTTAACAAATATTTACGTATTCAGGTAGTAAAGTGGATTTTTAAAGGCCGGAAGTATCTAATGTTACTTTACATTTAATCCGCATGAACTACGATATCGGAAATATTAAAATTTTGCTCATAACCAGAAAAGCGGAAACGGCAACTGCTATGGTCAATCTAATAACAATACTGTGTTATCAAATCGGTTAATTTACAACATTGCTTTCATAAAACATATTTCATGATTTGTTCTCAGTTCAGAGTTCAGGTAAATTCAATAGCTGCACCCAATACTAGTTCAGCCGTTTCCAAGTGTCAATAATTTATCCGTTTTGTGCACAGCTAACTATAAATTTTAATATGTCCAAGCCGACAGCGGGTAAATTGTAAAGAATGTTTAGTGTCATTGCATCGATAGAAAGTTTAAGTGAATGCATAAGTCCTCGTAAACCTTAAAATAGCCAATTTAAACCGTAAAAGAGTGCACTTGTGCCTTTAATTCTGAAACTGCTTTTAGGAACGGCACCCAGCTTAATAATTGTGTCTGTTTAAAAGGAACTATTTTATCTTAAATTTCAATGAAAGCAAGCTTATTTTCATCACGAACGCATCGAGCCCAATTCGACTTTTTATTCCTTCAGTTACGTAAGGAGTGTCCGTACATCACATAGGTCAAAGTTTGTTGTCATGACAACGTTTCAAGTTGAGAAATTTTCACTACATCTCCTTGTGCCTGTCATCAAGCCATTTAATATTGCCTTAGTCTTTTCTTCATCTATTTATATCAAATTCAGATGCTTTGTCAGAATACTATAATATTATTGATTTGGTGACAATAGTTCTAATCTCTAAACTAGAAACTATTTCATTTTGGCTTATCTCTTTTTTATATTTCTAATCTGAATTACTTTTAATTCCTCACATTTTATATTTGTTTTGATATTTTGTAATTTGAAAGTTTTGAGAGCATAGTCTCATCATCGTTTAAACGTCTTTCTAAAATCGTTTTATGTTTCTAATCATTTGTCTTTTATCTAAAAAAAAACTCCAATGAGTTTAATATTTTAATACATGTATTTTAATATTTTCATTAATAAAGTTGCATGTGTATCATACTCGCTCTTCTATTGTTTCGTCGCCGCCAATGGCTGAAATATTGCCCAAGCAGCGTTAAACGATAACTCACCCACACTATATTGTTTCGTATAGTATCAGATCAACATTCTATTCATTGTTTCATTTAGGACCAAATTCAACACATTCTTATATTGCTGTTTTTAATTATCAGATTCATCTATCAATATATTGTTTCATTTAGAACAACATTCAACACATTCTTTTATTGCTGTTTTTAATTATCAGATTCATTCTATCGATCTATTGCTTCATTTAGTATCACATTCAACACATTCTTTGATTGCTGTTTTTAATTATCAGATTCATTCTATCCATCTATTGTTTCATTTAGTATCACATTCAACACATTCTTCTTTTGTTTCTTTAAGAACCCCACAGATCAACTAGTTGTATTCAACAAATTGCTGATAGTCTTCAAGAGCGTTGTTAACTGTATGATCCGTTCTGTAGCCTGGTAAGATATCAAATATATCAAATGTATTTTGACAACATTCTAAAAAAATCTAATCGATCTTTTTTTCCTTTTTTTTTCACCATGTATATTTTCTAGTTTTTCAATTACTACACACCCTCATTGATAAAAACAAATAATTCAAAATCTATAATGTCTTTACACAGTGTATGATAAAATCACACGCTGACTGATCGACAAGGCGCTAAAATCATTTACTAGACGTCACAATGTTATCGGTGCTGCTGCAATGGTCCTGTCAGTAATTTGTTTAAAGTTCATGATGATAACATCAACGAGAAATAAATTTAATACCTAACGTTTAGAAGTTATTATATATGTGCGACAGTTCGACATAATGTGTGAGTTACTACTGTGACGTCGGTATAAACATGTTGATCACTATATATAGATATTAATTAACTAGTAAGAATGACGAGAAACGAATATTCTGTGATGCGAAATGATAAAAAAGAAAATAATTTAATATTCAATACATTACAAATGAATACAATCATTAATTTTTTCCCCATTCTTAATATTTCGACGATGTCAGCATTAATGACAGAGAGGCATGATGATTTTTAAATTCTGAGATAGAAACAGTCACACTTTGTTAATCAGTTCATTTAATCTTTTTATTATTGTCATTGTTGTTATCATGATAAGAATGATTTTAACCTACCCAATTCAAATAAGGTACTAGACGTTGATAATCCTGTTGAAATGTGGTCATAAAGAATTTTAAAGTGTACACTTTATGACCCGCGCCAGGGAATGGCTACCCTACGGAACATATTTTCACTTCTTTCTCTTAAAGCCCTAAAATTCATTGTCTTCCAAGGAACAAATCTTTTATACACTGTCAGACATTTGGCAACAGGGATTGTGAATTGAAGTTTGGTAGCCGTTTGGCTCCAAACAACCCCTGTAACCCTAACTATTTGCCTGTTCAAGAGTTAATGAAAAGCTTTTTAGAACTTTTATAGATCGTTGTGTCGACGTTTTGCTCAGTGGTTATAATCAACTGAGACTTGTTGAAACCCTTTCAAATTTGTTGTATGTTTTTAAAGATCTATAAACGCTTTCATGAAAAAGCCTAAGGAGCTACAGAGCCTATCGCTCTATTCATATTTATACCAGACCTATCTAACCTCGCTCCACTGCACACAACTATCTAGTTAATTAAATTATTAAAGGCATAACACAAGAAGGCCTTGAATTTTCATGACGTAATCATAATTGTGTTATTAATGAAGATTTTTTAAAATACTCATGAATATTTTATCTAAAACATTTATTTTTCTTACATGTATGATTGCATTTTGTATATTCATGAATGGCAAGGGAATTAAAGTTTTCATTTTACATATAGCTCTTGCATAAGTTAATATCGTTTATTGCTGCCACATTTTTCAAAAAGGTCAGTTAAGTACTAGAAATAAACAAAGTAATGAAGTAACCAATAAGCCACACGAAAGCACACTTCACGAATACTTGTAAGGTAACCTGTCAATACTATCGATTAACTGTTTTTATGTCTGCTCCACTTAAGTTTTGTATGGCTTTGGTAGTTTGACCTACTGACCGCCGTCATTGACCGGTTTCCGATCCAAATTTCAGCAATAATCGTTTCACCTAAATCAAATACAACCGCTGAAGTTAAGCCTATGTAAGTGTCATAAAATGTGTTATTTTGTTTGTGAATGCTATAAATCATGAATTGAATTATGTTGAAGATATAACAGCATACATTTTAGGTGAACGAAATGCCAGTGATGAACTAGCTAGCTCATTTGCTATGAAGACTCTAAAACCAATTTCAAAGTGTAACATTTTCTACACATGTTTTTCGAAAGATCTTTTGAAATACCTGGAATGGAAGTCAACGCAATTTTCTCCTCCGTTATAGTTTGTAAGTTTATTTTCAGAAACATTTTCGATTGTTTGTCTTTGACAGAAACATGGAGGGAGACAATTTGACTGTTGAAACAGTTACGATAGAGCCGATAAACCAGAACCGGAAACAGAATTTTCTTGTGAAGCTGCGCGTCTTCATCCTCGGAGATCTTCTCCTCTTCCTCACAGTTGCCGGGGTCATCGTGGGCTTTGCTCTAGGCTTTGGCATCAGGGAACTTCATCCGTCCAAAGATGCTTTAATGTGGCTAGGTAAATCATCTTTCAATTGAATTGAATTCAAATTGTTTGACATTAATGCAAGACCATCAATCTCGATTATTTCAATTAGAAATGGTTCAATAGTGATGGGGATTCATTTCATTTCAATTTCATCCAAATTAACCCTCCGCGTATCTGATCTGATAGGGGTTACTAATGATCACTACGGCATCAGTGCACTGCATCCTTCCAAAGATGTCATATGTAGCTTGTAAAATGTTTTTGATATTGATACAAAACCTTCTTTCTCGATAATTTCGTTGCTTCTTGAGAAATGCAATGTTTTTCTTGTCAGGTGAGGTAGGAATGTAGATTTCACGAATGGCGTATCTTTTCATGAGATCAAGATCAAGATCTTCTCACAAGATCTGTCAAAGGGGAGTAAATACTGAATTGAGTACCTATATATTTTATATGTTTTGTACGGTAAATTATACAACCTTTGCACGCCTTCATCATGACGTCAGAAAAACGACGTAAGCCAAGTGGCGATAATTTTTATCATCACTTAGTACAGCCTTGACTTACTAAAGTAAAATGATCTTATTAATTACGTTAATTGTAGAGCACCCTAAAATATTAACTCAAATGAACAAATGTATACACCAATATACAACTTTAAAGTTTTATTTTTGTTTTATAGGCTATGTTATATGTTATGTTATTTTATTAAACTTTCTCGTAAAACGTCCCCATTTAAACATGTCAAGACGCTAAAGGAAAAAAGGGTTCCGCTTGGTATTACAATACGTCGTTTGTGAGCTAATGCTCTAACCTGGAAAAACATGTTTGAATGGTATATGTTCAGATAGTTTATATTGCGACAATACTAGGCTTTCAATATCGTCTTTATAGTTTTTAAGAGTTTTATTTGAGATCATTGATGCAATGTGTGCATGCATTCGACGTTTCTGTATACAATAATGTCTACATGTCATTGAATTGCATTTAATGGCTTAACGGCTGGTGTATTTGACTAGGGCTTTTTACTCATTTTAAAAACGCAAATTCATTTTCTAATTTTAGATCTTTGCAATTTTTATAGTTGCCTGGGCGGTTTTAGTAGCAGATACGAAAACAATTCTCACGAAAATAAATGTTTTTAAGTGGGAGACAATGGTTTTGTATAAACAGGTAAAACGAACGTATGATATTCGGCTTTATAGATTTCCCTATGCCAAATGATTTGAAGTTCTTTGTTCAATACGTCAATCTTTCCTCTACTGCTATGGGCGATCGGGTTTAGTAATGACATGCTATATTCATTGAAGATAATACATTTTGATTAATGTTTCAATTTGGAAAAGATTAATGTAAATCACCAAACCCTTACAGTCTGTCATCTAAAATCGTATTACAACATCACAGAATAGCTTTAATAACGTATATATCTAAATAACTATATTGTTCTGTTCTAAATAACATCGTGCGAGATCAGCTCCGATGGAAGAGCTTGTAAAATGTCAAAAGTAGTTACATATGTAAGATTTACCGTAGTTTGTCCTACCAAAACCACTCAAACAATAACTTAAAGCATTTGACAAAATTTTCATTGTTATATATCCACGTCTAATCAGGACCGTCACTACAATCTCATCATGTTTTTAATTCAAACTTCGTAAAAATCTTATCGAACACTTTTGAATTATTTAACCCAAATATTGCTTTTTTGATGACCCGTTATGACCCATTGACGTCATGTACACTGCCCATTGTCTCATAACAGCCACAAGACATAATGTAACTCGGCAAATGGATATCGCTAGTTGGTCAGTATACTTGGTCAGATATGATATTCATGACATGACTTTTGCTTACGATTGAGTTGCCATTGCATTGGATAACAAAACTACACGTATGTGTTTTTCATTTGTATTTCAGGTATGCCCGGTGAACTTTTTATGCGCATGCTCAAGTTGATGATACTTCCGCTTATTGTTTGCAGTGTCATATCAGGTAGAATAAGTCTGAAATTTGCATTGACTTTGTTTTTCAAATATTCTTTGGCTTTGAAATATGCCAAAATACCGCATTTGATAAAAGTTTAATCTTCTTATCTATCCCCAAGTACCATCAAAATGACACTTAATAATTTTCAATCGAACAGCAACCTTATATATGTGCAGAGGGTGAACTCTCATGGCGTATTTTCATATTTTCTAGTTAATTATAAATTGTTTATATTCTACCAATACGAATATCTCTAGTTTCGTTTGCTAAAGATTTGATAATTACGATTGACTGACAAGGGTGTCAGCCGCATACCATTGTTTCTTGTAATTCTTTGTAGCAACACGATATAATATCACCATTGATAGTGTTTGAAATATGTTACTCCAGCTTACTCTATGTCACTTTTATGTCGAACTTGATTACAGAGATTGTTTTCGTAAATCTTCAAGATGATTTTACGGAAATTCGATTTTAAAATATACATTGATTCTGTTGATAAATGGTTAGATTATACTCCTTAATAATCGTTTTTATAGTAAATTAACAAATACGCTTCTCTCGTTTGGTCCATCTCCAGATATGAAAGTATATTGAATGAGTAAAAGCAATTCCTTTTAGACCTTTGCAAATCAGAAGATACTTCCAGTTTGTCACATTATGACAAAGAACTCATTACTTTGTAAATCCAAAGTTAATCCATCAATGTTCAGCAGTTTGATTCAAACCACTCCAAACTTCGCATCTTCGTAATACTTTAATTTGTTTCCAAAAGCTTTTGGCCATTTTGGAACATATCTTTAATTCATCTTCATTGTTTGTTGAATATATCGTCATCATGACATTGAAAAAATACATTATCATTACCAATATCACTTATTCGAATGAACAACTTTAATTAATAAAAGTGATAGTACTCTTGTATTTATGAAATATTTCGAATTGGTTTTAAACACATGTTATGTATACAGGAACTGCATCTTTGGATCCGAAGGCTAACAGCAAAATCAGTGCAATAGCCTTCGCCTACATCGTCATCACAAACACTCTGCCCTGTATAGAGGCTATCATCATCTTCTTTATCTTCAAACCTGGTAAGAATATTTTGTTGTTGATAGTGCGGTTCATGTTTTTGTTCATAATGTTTAAAACGTCATTTTATCAACCAATCAAAATTCGTCAATCTGATTTCTATACTAAATATGTGCAAAACGCACAGAAGGAAGAGCTCCAACCTCAATGTCACGTACTAGTTTGATTGTCTCAGTTTCTTTGAGTGATTCTCCAATATCGCATTATACAAAAAAAATACTGTTGCACTTGAATGCTTATTTCCCCTTAAATTTCATTGTTCATGATATCATCTCTTGAATATGAAAATGATTTCTTATGCAGTAATAAGACATCAACATTCGTGTTGCAGCTTCATTTAAAGGGACAGTAGCACGTTGTATTAGGTACATTTGGTGATCTTGATAAACTGATAAATGATAAACTTGGTATGGACTTATCGTTTTTGGTGAAAATTTTAAGAAATAAATCTTTCAGAAAACGTGTCACTGCCCTTTTAACTTTTCAGGTTTATCTTCACTGGGTATTTAATAGTTCTGTTTCTATTCCTAAAGGTACGGAGGGAATAGCTGTGGACGAAATAAGTAAACGGGAAATCATGGAAACTCAAGACATTTTTGCTGATTTGCTGAGGTAAAAATATTATTATCCGCCTCTCATTCTTTGACAATATTCATGATACTATATTGAGAATAACAATTGAACTGCGTTTGAAAGGAGTCTTGATTTAAAAAAAATCAAATTGATAAAACAAATAGAGATACCTAATTGTTTAAAGATTTATTTAAAGACAAATCTGTTTCATTAAAAGCACTCTACATGTAGAGCACGCTGATATTTCGTAAATTTTATACTTATGCATAGATAATGCTTATCTCTTTATAACGAAACTAACGGCCCTAAAATAGCCAACTTGACCGCGATGCGTGCCATATTGCCTTTTAGTATATTGTTTCATTTAGTTAATTACAACCAATTATTATTAACCTCATATCTTCGATTATCCGTATTTACATACAGCTGCATACCGAAAGTTTTTTCACATACCGTGGTGCAAATATCATATAATTTGTGATGTCTTTGAGACATCATAGCATTACAAAAACGAAACGGATTCGATTTTTTGCACAAGAGACTAGACGATCCCAAACTAAGTTAAGGAATGGCTATATTAAACATGGACTATAGGTGATTCATTGTCAGTTTTGTAGAAGTTACGTTATTGACGTTATAACAGAACATTAATTACATGATATTTGCACTACGATACAGTGGTATGTGAACAAACCTTTGGTATGCAGCTGTATGTAATGATAGTGATTGGTTGGTGTCATAATTTAAATAGTAAGTAGACACCATGCTAATATTTGTCATCCATATCAAAGGGCATCCAAAGACCAATAAAACCTTGTTTTGATTCAGAAATATCGTCCCCGATAACTTAGTGGAAGCTGCATTCAGACAGGTAATTATTAACAATCCATGGTAAGAATGACATCTTAAATATCTCATGATGCCAACATGATAAGCATCCTCCCGGCAGGGCTATTATTTTTCACTGATGACACCATCGTGGGTTTCTGCGGGAGTCAGATGCGGTTTTCGTCGTTTTTGATTGTGTACAAGCCTTTACCAAAAGGAAAACAGTAAAATCGGTACAAATGCACAAATTTAAGCTTTAATAACGCTTGCGCTATTTTTTGTTGTTTAGGAGTATCATTTGCAAAATCCAACGATCTTTTCAACTGTCCTTTTATGTCGGGCAGTTAATTGAAGACTGTTCGCTTCTGCAAATGATAATGCCCCGAAAAAACAGCATTAACCTTACAGTATACTTAATTAGAAAAATGATAATACAATAATGTCCCTAGCAGCTAGCGTGTAACGATTCATCGATAGTATTGACGTTTGTTTCGCGATACGAGTCCATGGACACGATACACATTTAGACAATATATCACGATATATATATATATATATATATAAATAGCAATTGCTTTGCGTCAATCACAGTTCATACCTCCATAAACTTATTTTCGTGACGTCACATCATTTTAAGCCACGCCCATCGACGGAACTATTTGTAAACAAGTTACGTTTTTCTGAAAATAGCAACACTATGTGCAATGCCACTTCTTGAAAGCAGGTAAATAAAAAATTAACATAATTCAGTATGAAATAATAATTGTTGTCAAAGGTTCAAAAGGTAGTCCTTTTCATAATAAAAAAGAGAGCTCTATCAGAAATTACAACCGATCGTGGTCCACCCCACCAAAGAAGGCAAATGTCATTGTTCAATGCTCTCGCGGCCGTTGCAGGGAGGTTGGCAAAGTAATGTCATTAAGTTCATGAACAGAGTTTTAAAAGCTTGGCTCCTCAACAAGTTTAAGAACTGTGTGCTGTTTAATCAGATTCTGTTAGATCGAGATCATAACACCACCAGTATATGGCATCTACGAGGGTAAAATCGGCTGGTTTCCTCTCCGAGTTCTACGTTCGCGATTTGTGTTTACAACTGTGAGAACTAGCAATGTCAAGGCCACGTGTGACGGACGTCCGATAAGTTCATGGCCACGTGCGTTGTAGATTTTCATTGGCTGATGAACGTTTTGTAGGCGGGGCTAGGGATCTGATGACGTTTTGATTGACATTTTATCTCTTTCATGCTGTTGAGCGTTGAATTCATTCGCGTATATAGTGCAGCTCTATTTGGTGCAAATATGTATATATAGAGCAATAAAATGATTTAAAAACAACTAGTATGTATATATTTATTTATAAGAATTGACTTCAACATTTATTAAGTTCATGGAGGTATAAACTTAAAAACCGATGTGCAAACTCGGCGTAAATCCGCTACGCGGATTCACACAGTTTGCACATCGGTTTCTAAGTTTATACCTCCATGAACTTAATAAATGTTGAAGTCAATTCCTAAATATACAATACAATACATCGATTATCGGCACTTAAGACAATATAATCTAGATATTATTTGAATACATGTAATTTGTAATCCTGTTGAAAAAGTATTTTAGAGATTAACGGTGACAAACAGAAATATGTACTATTTCTGACATTTTATCTGAAATGTCACAGTCTCTCTGATTTCTTAATTCAATTCATGTCATGTTTGTGTCAAGTTTGTATCTAAGAAATAACATTACATGTATTTTTAATGTCCTATCTATTCTTCTTTCTTAACCTTTAGAGTATTGGGATACTTATTGTGTCGCAACCATGGTATCGTGATGATAAATCGTCTCGCAGGTTCCTTGGTTATACTTACATGACATATCGTGTCGCCTAATAAAACCTAAATTTGGATATATTGTATCGGCAGTAAGGTCTAGACGCGTATGCCTACTTGTAGTCAGTGCAATGCAATTCTACTGCAAGGACTCTCTTAAGTAGCTATATAATAGTTATAATGAAAAATTGTTTTATGAGTTGCCAAAGAAAGATATTTTTGCGAAACAAATATTGTATATTGCCCATAGGCACAGACGCAGTATGAGTCGTCAACAACGGAGCACACGAGAAATACAACGAACGGATCAAGTGTCGTTGAAACAATGACAACAGTTACCAAATCTCTAGGCAAGACGGGAAGTGTCAACGTTCTTGGTAATTATATCTTTTTTTAAAAAAATTTACTGATAAATTTCTCTTTGAACCTTCTACTGCCCATTTTTTCTTAGAGAGGTAGCTCCGTCATACATTCCTACACTAACCTCTGTCCTAATACGAGCGTTTCTCGGTATAGATATGCTGAAGCCTGCATGGATGTAATCAAAGTAAGATGTGCATTCAATGAAGTTATCATTTGAAAGGCCTTAGTTTGTGTATGCCTACGGAGATCTTAACCTTATTCGAATGTGCACTTTTTACTCGAGTCTTCTTTACCGAAAACAGTCTTCTGATTCAGAGACTGGATCATTGCATAGACCTCGCTAACAACAAATATGGTTTCCATGCATGCGATGTTTTCAAGGACTTAAATTTTGCAGACAGTTTTCGTTGCTTCATTATGCCGCTTTTGCGAACCTGCCGAAAGCCACATGATAGAAGAGCTCGGATAAGGACAGAGGAATTTATAACGAACATAACATATTTGTTATGCGATTTTCTCCATGTAGGCCATGCTCAAAACTCACACAAAACGAAGAAAATTGTCAACAGTAACACGTGGACAGTTTCTTTGAACTAATGTGTTTAAGCAGAGATTTTCCTTTCAAGTCATTACATTCTCTGAAATTCTGTGTGAGTTTGCTCCAAGCCTAAGTTGCAAAGGCAAAGCATCTATATTTGCACTTTAATTTTTTTGTTTAGACTAAATGTCACTGAAACATAATCTTATTTTGACGAAAAAGTTTATGATGTTATTTCATTTTTTTAAATTAAATTCAAATATTTAACCATAATTGTTTCAGGTCTAATAACAGCTTGTACAATGATTGGCATGGCTGCAAGTACACTCAAAGACAAAGCTGATGTTTTCGTCAAATTCTTTACCATTGCAACAAACATCGTCTTAATCATCTTGCGAAAGTTTTTCTGGTAAATACTAATTTTTCATGTAATTTTTTTCTTAATTTGATACCAAAGACACATCATAATCACTTTAACACTAAGAAGTTTTGTTTTGAAGAGAAATAGTTTTATACATGATATGTCCTCACGAATCAATTAATTATACATGTTTGCAAACAGTTATACCAACTCCTCTGTTGGCAAATATCTTGAAAAATGACGTGCTGAAATTTCTAATTTATAATATATATTACAATATACAATATGTTAGTAACGTACATTTTGAAATTCACGAATACACCACTATTCGTGACCGCTAAGCTCCCTTTGCTAAGAAACATTTTTCTGGAGTTACATCTTTGAATTCATTCGATAAATTTAATTGTAGATAAATAGTGCCTTTCAAAGCATTATTTAAAACGTTTGTCCCTCAAATTGCATTTCTCAAAACGATGAACAGATATGTCAAGATCTCTCACTCTTTTCGAATGAATTTTGAGTTATAACTACAGGGCGCAATTCATAAATTAAACTTCAATACATATTTCACTGACACCAGCTGCTCTTCATAATAGCAATACCATCATCACACATACAGGGTGGCACCAATTGGTATAGCAAGCCTTATCGCCGTGTCCATCGCCGGAGTGACCAACTTGACCGGTACCCTTTCCCAGCTGGGCATCTTCGTCCTCGCAGTCATCATTGGTCTCCTCTTCCATACCTTCATCGTCCTCCCTGCCATCTTTTTTCTTGTCACCAGGAGAAACCCTTACGCTTTCTTTCTTACCATCATCAGACCCTGCCTCATCGGATTCGCTACGACAAGCACGTGAGTTTCATGATTGCAATTAAAGGCACTATAGCGTGTTTTGTAATGAAATTTTAAGAATCTCAAGAAACGAAAACGAATTATTCCAATTGCAAAGCAATCTTGACAAAATAGAGTCTTAAAACCAACAAACTAACTCCATAAGGCTACTTCGAATTATTTAGCGTAGTCCAAACTAAACTGACCGCATGTGTTTTGTGTTGATGCCTTAAACCATATTCTAAATCTACGGATAATCGGGTTGGGAAATGAAATAATTTACACTCTGAAGTTCATTTGCAAATATGACACGTTTCTTATGCCTGGGTTCAAAGCCAACCGGGGGCTAGACATCCCTATCTACATATTTTATATGCTATCAGATTGCATTCGTAAAGCTGTAATACCTCATATCGCTAGAGCGGTCAGAGAATTGCTTCATCTTGTTTAAGTGTTACGTATTCAGATTAAATTGTCCATTGATTATATTCAAAATCTTTATTTTTCCAGAGCCGTTGCACTACCAGAAATGATTGAATCTTGTGAAGTGAAAAACGGTATTGACCCGCGCATTACTAGGTTTGTCATTCCATTCAGTGTTACGCTCAACGCCGACGGCAGCGCCCTCTTTATCACGTCGGCGGCGCTATTTGTTGCCCAGCTCAGTGGAATAGACATCACAGCAGGAGACATCGTAGTGGTAGGGTGGGTACTAGCTTATATGTTTGATTGTCATACGAGACAAGAAAAACAATATTCTTTACGCAAACTAACAATTATACAAAGTACTTTCCTTAACATCTGAAAAGAGACATCGCAAATTTTGCAAAATTCTTGAGAAACTTTCGAACAATATCTGAACAACAACCTAGAGTCACTTACTTCATTTTATGTATAATTACGAAAAATAATCTGACAAGAAATGTTGTTGTTTTGGGTTTAAAGCTATCATATGATAGATGAACGATGTTCATTGATTGGCTGAAATTATTTATTTTGTGGAATATATTGAGTCGTTAGAAAAGCCAACTACTGCTAATCGTTTGACGTTATAGACTTTACTCCTGGAAAGGCGATCGCGAGATGTTTGTGTTTGGCAATTCCTAAAGTTTTTTGAAAATGTTTTTATGAAAAGAGATCGATCTTTTTTCTCGCCAAAAGGAACTTGCGACGAGTTGTTAAAACATACTATTGCTTTAGTTTAACAACATGTTTAGTCATACTTAAATTTAAAGTGTCTTTCGAATTAGTGTTCCACTCTTATCCTTTGTCAAAGGCAAAGCACTGAAGTGACAGCAATTGATGTACATGAAACGCTAGTAAAATCTTTGAAAAGCAGCCCTCAATGTTTTTTGTAAACACCATAAAGTTCGTATGCGCTAATATATTCATGTGTTCTTATCATAAAACAAATGCAATTTCTTGATAAATAGGTCCCAGAGGCAACCGTTTACCATTTGAATCAACAATCTTTCGTCATACAAGCTAAATAAAAGTATTAACACGGGAATTGAAACACTTCATGAAATTGTGAAAATTCAAATTAAATATTAAAGGGCCCTTTAGATTTCTATACTTTATAGCCATATCTTAAGCTGTCTGTTTGAATTTAACAATGTTCCAAGGAATACGAACTCGTTCTGCAGTTTTCTCTGCTATCTCATTGCGGATAGAAAACCAGCGAACGAGTTCGTATCCCGTAAAAGAAAACAAAATGAAACTTGTATCTCGAAAAAGCTTTGATAAACATTTTATCGTATTTTGAATTTCGGGACGGTTGTAAAAACGCTTGGCTATTGTGTGATATAAGTTTCTGGTCAAGAGACAAATGAATATTTCATCCTTCTGTTTCAGTGTGTTGACTGCTGTTTCCTCCATGGCGCTCCCGTCTGTTCCGAGTTCTAGTATTGTTGCTCTGCTAATCATTCTGACCTCGGCTAATATCCCGTCTCAACACATCGCTCTACTTTTCGCTGTAGAGTGGATTCTGTAAGTATACATATCAATGTCAATTTTGAAAAAAAGGGTAGTGTGGGTAAATTTATATTCTCGATACTCCAAATGTTTCACTAGCCTGTGATAAATACATTTGTCCCGAAAACAAGAATTCAATAGATTGACTTTAAAACGGCATCATCATTCAAATGTATGCGAGACATTCTAGAAGTTGGTAAAATAGAATGTAACAGGCTTTACGTCTGATCAAATTTATTTTTAGAACTTTTTTAATCTTATAGACCTTTAGGATAACTGACTCTTGAATTCCGACGTGACTAAAGAGCATTATAATTAATAGATATGGTGACCTTGTGACCTAGTTGGGTCACTAGGATTTAAAGTTATTGGTAAGGTGACCCTGTGCTCCCATTATTGGGTGACCCTGAAATATGCTGTGACATGAAGCCTAATGAACCGCAGAGCCAATTGCTATAATTTCTGTCACATGAATTCGCACCTATACCGATGTGTCGTCATAGTTAATCAGCCGTAATCACGGTGTCTTTTCTAGATATCCCCAACTTTTAGAACGCCGGTCAAACTAGTGTGTAGTTTTGGTCCTAACAAATAATTTCCTTTTTAAAAGGCTATTATATGAATCATAAATCAAACTTAGAACGGATGTACATCATCTCTTAAATGGTATGGTCTAGGCAAAAGTTATTGCGTTCATATCGACGCGAAAGTTCCGTCATAGTTAAAAATTAACAACGGGTACCATAATTTACTTTTGTGGTTGACTTTTGTTCAAACCCCTTTTAAAAAATACCTGTAGTAAAAATATTCACGCACTTGAAACTGTTTTGCCACAACCAAAAGATTTATGTCATTGTTTTATAAACACCGATCACACGCTGTGACACAGTTTAGCGTAGACCGAAATTTCTGTCTCCCTTATGCTCTCTCACAGCGAGCCGCATTCTATCCAATGAGGTTGCAGGTAGAGCCTTTCGACCTTAGTTTTAACTTCTTTATCGTAATGTGCGACACCTCCGTGTAGATACAAACACCGATATCAAGCTACTTCATCACTTGGTAACGGTGTTATTATTTACAACTAAACATTGCAATCATTACAATAAACAAGTTGACTATCCATAAAACTTTGTTTTCCTGTAATGCATCTCCCTAGCAGGCGTCACTAAGTTATATATCATATTGACCCATTTACCTTAAGGAAGTAGAGCAAGACATCACGATGGCATTAAAGTGACACAGAGTAAGTTTTATTTGGCTTAAATAAGAGCCAAAATACCATATGTCTTTACTTCAATTCTATTATCGTCCTTATACTGACATCTTTATCTGTAAATGGTAAAATTAGGATATTTTCTCGTTTTCAATAATTACAGAAAAAACACCTTATGAGTGCCAGTAAGTCAGAATTGTGCGTCTGATTTACATGAATATAAGTTAACTGATCTACTTAATACCATCAACATGCATTTTCCCTTGTATCTGCTGTAATTTTCCAGAATGACGTTTGAGTCATTGGTGCGCGCCATTGTCCGGTTTTTAAATTAGAACTTAAACTTGTTCATTGTCTGCATGCTGAACTGAGACAACGACTACTTCTCGGTGAAATAAAAAATGAATAAAACGACCTCTTAACCTCGTTAGACCCCCCTTAGATCTTGTGAGACCTCCTAGACATGCTTCGCTACTCCATACTGAAGCCCCAATCAATTATCCGGTGACAAAAAATAATTCGATACCCTTTTTCATAAACAGGCTTAATGTGTATATTCTATCCATGAATTGAAGTTGCTGAACAAAATCTGTATAATGAAATTTATTCCTTACAGAGACCGAATAAGAACCACAACCAACGTTGTGAGCCACACCTTCAACGCCGCAGTGACGTATCGCTTCTGTAAGGCGAACTTGAGATCATTGGACCGAGAGCAAACAGGCACTGACGATAAACATAACGCCACTACTACTGCGTAGCTCTGACATCTTTATCTCGATTTGTCTGTTAGATGAGTGTCAATGTTTTTTAAAATGTCATTTTACACATTCAGACACGATATTTGTGTCAATCATTCCTTTGAAATAATTAATGTACATTGATCATGAATAATGATATGAATATTGTCTTTTTATGTCATTCAATGGAAGATTATCACCAAAATAAGAAAAAGGGACACCTCCTTAACTTGATCTGTCTATTGAAATAATTGCTGTTCATAATAAAACTGTTGTATTTCTTATTAAAGTATCCATGAGAATAAGTGTTTTTGATTATTGCCATGTGAAACCGCATGACGTCATAATCGACGCATTACGGGAACTCGCAGTTGTTTAGCCAAATATTTGCACTCTTGATACATATGTAACTGGTAATATTTCACCACATACATAGATACATACATACCTACCTATCTAAATACATACATGTACATGTACATACATACATACATACATGCGTATAAACATACACATACATCCACTTATATGAAGTTTATTGTCCAGGCGTGTGGTCTTATCTCATCTACTTATAAAAAAACCCCAACAATATCGGGATTTTCTCCATCCGGTTTCATAGTTATATGATCATTACATATAAATAGATATGTATCACAATCTAGGTAATAAACCATTTAAGAGCGTTGATAGATTTATAAAACGATAACATTAACAATACCAAACTCCGAAAACGTACATGGGAGTGACGGTGAAAGCTTTTCGCTGCATTTGGCTTTTGACGCAAGAAACATAAATCTTACTTGCTAATGCTTAGTTGGTGGGTAAGTATCGCTTCAGGTTTAATTCCTGTGTAGAGATGCGTGCATGTATTTAGTTTATGCAGCTATGCAGAAAGATTACGTCAATTGTGTGAGAATACAAGCATATGCAACAGTACCCGCAGAGGCAAAGGGTCTTCCTTGATTGATGGCAGCTGGTGTTGGTTTACTTGAAAGATAATCTCAGTTACAGAAAAGGCATGTGACTGGTTAATTTAACGTATACAACATGTTTAACTATGTCAAACGTTTTTTGAAAGTTTTCATTCAAAAGACTGCCAGATTCATAAAAGACTGTCTGTTTACATGACTTTCTTTGTAACCTACATTCGAAGGAACCATTTACATTGATGAATTAACATGACCAGCTTTGTCGTACGAATATTTGCTAAACGAGATTTTTTGAATACGAGTACAAGAGCAAAAAGTAATTTTCTCAAATTTCGGAAACCTTCTTTTACATGCATACAAGTGTGATACACAGGCAATTGAAAATAATCTATTTTAAAATGATATAAAAAAAAAGAATTGATATCCTCTTCTCCCAAATCAATTTAACATAGAACTGACATGCGCCATGTTGTGAAATTTCTCGCCACACGGCTGTCTTAAACGGAAGGGAATCGGATTTACCAAATGAAAAAACCCGGAATCTTTTCAGTTACAAAAGCAGAACCATTTGTCATCCGATAAGTATTTTAGATCTATGTGAACACAATCAACTTTCATACTATTAAGAATCGTCTCGTTCCTCAAATTTGACAATATGACGTACAAATGTATGACAGTCCTATGGTCTATCGATGTAGAGAAGGTTATATAATTATCGGTAGCTTGTTGGCGTAAAGCTATGGAATATTTTCAGCTTCCTGTGGTGTAATATTGCCGCAATTAGCTCTTGCAGTCATGAGTTTTTGCACATGATAGGCCGCTTTCATGGTTAAAAACAGTTGTATCCAGTGCCCGTATTTTGAAATAAACAAGCTATATCTTACGTGCAAGTCGTGCAACACGAAAGAACCGTAATTTAAAATGCTCAATTGCACATGCATTCCGTGCCAATTCAGGGCTTCTGGAGAATTAAAGTAAGCTTGCACGTGCAACTTATTCATTTTGAGATGGAAGTTCACCAATCGGTGTCATTTGCTCTTGTTGAAGTAATATGTGTATTATTGTAATTTTACGAGAAAATATAATGATTTGATTTTGCAAGGTAAAACTCCGTATTGGGAAAGAACTTGTTAAAATCGGTAAAACGTCTGATAAAAAGATGTATTATGATGTGAACACTGAATTTTTAAGGTGTTTAGAGAAAGTAAATTCGATTTGTATGAATATGCAAAGAATAGTATTAACATTGAATTTTCATACTACATTCCATTGTTGGGCGTGAGAAACACGTTTTGCTTTTGGCAATGATTCTTCATATGCTTATTCGATGTGTCTTGATACATCAAACAAACAGGAAAGCAAGTTGAGCTATTCGATACTTGTTAAAGTAATAAATCGATGAAAATGATACTTGCCTAAAAACAACCAGTCACCATTACATACTTTACAAGACTTGAATGAGGGGCTGTACAAATCAATTATCATTCATTATGACTGTTAATATTAATAGCAATTAGAAATTTCTTATTTGTCTTAAGCTTTGTTTAAACATGGACATAGGAATCTTAGATTATGTCGTTGCAATACTTTAATGCCAGATTTTGTGAACGTTTAGATGGAAAAAAGAGAAATAGGTGATATTCGGAAGCACCTGTTAGCCTGTCGATTTGAATGCCGATCGTTCTCTCCATACAAACTCACATTTTGCTTTGATGTTTTCTTTCGTCAGTAAAACTGAAATGACGCATTCCTTATGTCAAAAAAGATATTAGAAAATAAAAACAACGCTTCTTTGCTGCATTCATTTCATTTTCGTAAAGCGTTTGACTATATACACAAACAGAAACTTCTCTATATATCTCTAGACAATGGTAATCATGGTAAATTATTTCACGATATAAAAAAAATTAATAAAACGTTTGTCAATGTGAAAAGGTTGATATTCGTACTATCTCATACAGCGTGAGACACGCTAAGTCCTATTTTTATTAATTTTATTCATAAATGAGATTTAGCATGACGATAAGCCATTGACATTATCAAGTATCCTGTTAAGTCTATTTCTGAAAGTGATGTCTCCCACTCCTTCTGTGAGCAGATTTACATCGGATGAATAAGGGGATATCACAATTTCTTTTAATTTCCATAAAGAACAATCACCATGACATAAGAAGGATCTGCCATTTTCATTCCGCCCTTTTTAATTGTAAATTCTCTCTACAAATTTGGTATAAATTACCAAAATGAGTTCTAAAAGAATCATTTGAAACTTTACATTCGATTATTGTCATTTAGGTGAACCTGTAATTGTACAGTAACTTATTGTTCATGGATTTAAGTTAACCAGGGGGGAGCGGATGTTTTATCCTTTCTTCCCTCGCAAAAATACATATCTTGATCAGACATACATTTCAAAATATAAGCCACCCTTTATGGTTTGTAAGAGAAGTTTGGTTATCATTTATACACCTTTTTCAAGCAAATACACAGGGCGATGTAAAACAACATGTCTTTCATCCTTTGAAATTAAAAGACGTTATGATACGGCTGCATGCAGTCGATTTAATACATTTGCATGATATTATATTATAAGTATTACTGAATTTTGATGTGCACAAAGCTGTTGAAATTTTGAATAACGCAGATTAAATACAATACAATACTCTCTCTGTATCTGTCTATTTGTCTCTATCTCCCTTTGTCTGTCTGTCTCCGTCTCTGTCTCTTTCTCTCTCAATCTCTCATCTTTTCTCAATGTCAGTGTTGGAGAAGTAGGGAAAGAAAAAGGAGAAACTCTATATATCTCTGTGTATGAGCGGCTGAGAGAATAAGAAATAGAGCGAAGAAGAGAGAGACTGAAAGATAAAGGTAAACTCTTTTCTTTAACCATTTCAAACTCTTTTCCGGAACAAGACTCATTTGCATGATTACATTTGTACTTGATACCTAATTATCATTATTTAATCGACTGATTGTTAATTGTTCATAAAATGAATATTAATGCACACTTCAGAGAGAAATACAGTCTAAGCGACTGTCTCAAACTAAATCTCACCACGCTGATAAACGCTGTAAAGCATGCAATTGTTAACATGTCGTAAGGATCATCTTACAGCAAGTGTCCTTTAGCCGCCTTATTTCTCGTTCCGCTTCAATTAATATGCTCTAGGCTGCAACGTGCTATATCAGAAAGCCCATCAACTCATGGAATACATATGACTATTTAACAGCTACAGGTAAGTTATTTTATTTATTCAAACATTTCATATTGGATTTTTAATCTATGATGTATACACGATAAGTTTTGGAATTATCATTATACAGCTCAACACTATAAGGTAAGAATTTATTTAATGTTTGAAAGTTACGGTTTCAAAATAGGTAAAGGTTGAAAGCATCTTATGAATTATATATTATGACTGAGGAATAAGGTTATGTTTAGTGTCTTAACAAGTGAACAATCCTTGTAAAGAAGTCTGAAATAAAGTAATTTTTCTTTGGCACATTGAGATATTTCAAATAAACATATCAAATTACAAATCAAGCATTACGTCTGTTTTTCTGACGCTGCAAATTTAATGACGTATTTCATTGTCAATATGATATATTTACGGATATTGATGCCATTTCAGTGGCAGAGGTAGGTTTACGCCCTGTAACTGGCCGAGACAGTCAATGAGTAATGGATTTTGAAAAATGACCACTCATTACAAAACAGCATGACACTATCACTATGGATTGATTGTCCATATATCCCTAATTCATTCTCCTATGCATACTATACGCTTGTATATCAAATACAAATGATTCCGCCAGCTACAAGAAATGGATCCTTATCAGTTTGTTTTTGGTAATCATTCGGCTGAAGGAAATTCATACATGGTCACGAAACATGATCATTAACGCTGATATCACGTGTAAGTTGTAAAAGATATCAAGTTGTCCTATATCACATTCTGTTGTATCTTTACAATCTCAAGAAATTTTTTAAATACAACACTTGTAATGGCAATTTCGTACATACATGTAGATTCTAGGTCGGTGAAAAAAATATATGCTATTCAAAACAAAAAAAAGAAAAAGAAAAAGAAACGCACTGGTGATTTTGAGAATCTTATAATCTTCTAAAAACGGTAAAACATTTTATTTCCTTCCTAAAATATATTGTTGTGTGAATGTTTATGGTCTCAAATGGTTCATTGGTCTTTTTCGATCTTTGATAAACGTTTGGAGGCATGTTGTATTGATAACCAAAGAAAAACAATCATCATTTCAAATTTTGTCATTCGATGCATGGAAAAGAGCTCTTTGCAAACCGAGAACAAGTCGGGAAATAGAAACATCACTGTACGTCGGATTGAAAGTGTCAATAGAGGGACTTATTCTGCCTTTGGGATATAGGTTTCTTTAAAGTTAACAAATTCCGCCCATAAGAGCTCAAAATGTGTCCGTCTAAGAGGTACCACGCATGCCAAGAATCTGTACACATTTCTGTTTTGAGAGATTTAAATTCGACTTAACCGAAATTGTCATCGTGAAGATGGAATCACATTAAAAAAATATTCATTTTTAGACTCGTACACTGTTAGAAGTTTTTTTTTCATATTTGAGACGTTTTCATTTGTAATACATGAAACATGAAGAGGGTGCGTTCTAAATGGGGGGGGGGGGGGGGGGGGGGGAGGCAGGGAGATTTTGAAAATAAACTTCAACTACTAATTAAGATGATGCCGAGGGGATGCTTAGCAAAATGTTTTGAAAATGGTAGCCATTAAAAATTATGATTAAATGGTACGTGTGGACTAATGACAACAGAAACACAACAAAAACACCTGAAGGCGTGTGGATGTGAATTCACGCCTTCTTACTCTTGAAATGAAATTATAATCTCGCTCTTCAAGTTAAGCAATAAATTCCGGGAAAAGATTGATTTTGCGTTTTTTTTGTTGAATAATATATTTGAAAGTACTGATGTTTTGAAAATTTATACCAGAATTAAATTAGGTTTTGGATTATTCGTAGGCTTTTTTCTATGTCCTCATTCTTTGTCTGAGTCATTACAGGTGATTTAAAGCATTCTTATTGCAGTCATTCTTTTATGTCGTTGATATTTTCTTTCGATCCATAATATTACATCATATTTGCAATTGTCTCTACGGCCAGGTGTACTTTAAGAAACAATTTATGCATCATTTTCAACTCTCAGAATGACGTTAAAGATTGTCTAAAATTAAAATGGAGTAAGATTATGAAGAGGCAATCGGTTCTTTTCGTTGTATTCGCATTCCAAACAACTATGTGTTCTGTATATAGTGGACCTGTTCGACCAGGACGCTACTTACCCTTGATATGTGAAGTGTGCGGCTTACAATAAAGAATTATATATGATAATAGAAGGTTTGTAATCGATATCTATACATGTATAGGAAAATCAGTGGGTACCCCTAAGATCAGTCACGGTTGACTGGAATTACTAGTGTATGAAGACTTAACACAGAGGAGATTTTTTTTAACACTTGGAAATCCCAAAATGTTCCCGAAGAAGAAAACCGATCATTGTAGTTAAAACCTTACGATTAAAGAGACACTGTATTGTAAGAGTCAAACATGCCAGTTCTCAACAACGGTGTCTTAACCTTAGGTTTAAACATTTAAGCGTGCACTCAGATTACCTAACCTTACGATCACCTTTCGATATAAAACTAGTTTTTTTAGAACAAAAGAATATGAGAGTTTTTTTCTTACATTGCACTTGTAAATTTGTACAAGAAATATGATCATGTTACTTTTCCTAAGTTATTAAAATTTTCCTACAATATTGTACACTACACATGTACAATATATTCGATACTTTATCTCAAAATAAAGCAATGACTTTTTGAATTGAATCAAAGAATCATATGAAATAATAACCGAACTTTTCGCCTAGGATTAATAATTAACTGACTGCTAGGCCTTGCATATTATTTTCACAATATTTTTTCTAAAGAATCGATTTGACTCTAAATGGGAAATGATCTGGTTTTCCCAATATTTTTCTTGTCCTATTGTGGCTTATTTCAAAGTTAATTCTCGAGGAAAGACGCTTAACGTAACCGAATTCTTATAAAAGAACACCATAACTCTCTGGATTACACGTATGCATGTTAATCAGAAAAAAACAACCTTAACCCTCTTGATTATTTACGAGATATTTACATACGTAAGGGACTGTCTCTTTCTACAGTAAACCAGAAAAAAATTACATTCCAATTGGTATACGACACATTTGTCCTCTATAAAGTTTTCTTTAAAAAAGTAACTTACTTTAAAAATTGGCTTTTCGTGGTGAAGTCTCTAAAAATGCGCATCCTTACAAATCACTCGAGACTTCAACAATTTACGACAAATTTACTGAATAGCATAAAAGCCATGCCGCGTTTCACTTACCGACGGATTCATTCAATATGTTTTTTAAATGTTTTATCGTATTCCATTCGTCAAATCTAAATCTTTTATAGCATTATTTTTGTTTTCAGTTCAGACGGATTGTGTAAATCTTTGTTCCGTGAAGTTTAATATGTTAATTCCGAGAGATATAATTTTCGTGAGAAAAAGAGCTTAGGGTTTAACGTAGCGTTCAAGAGTATTTCACTTAAATTAGGGCTGCTACTATTATTGTGGCTATGCATTGCAGTGAAACCTGAGAGCATCGGCAGGACTAGAAAACCATATGTGTACAGTTCTTTTCAGCAGACAAATTTTTCCCCATTTAAATCTAAGATAAGAGATAAAATGTTGTCAAAGGATTATTTCACTGCGTCTAGACAAGAAGATATCTTTAAGTACAAATTCATATCATCAGCCCAAAAAAATATCATGTCCTTTCATGAAATGTACTTCATCAGATTTAGATTTACTGTTTGTGGGAATTTATTCTTAATCTTGTTTTACTCTTTCTTGACAAAATTAAAAAATATATTAGATACACATGCATATACTGTTCCCTTTATTCGCAGTATAATACCTACTATTTGTGACAGCTTAAAAAATGAAGGACATGATAACCAAAGAATCCCCCATGCAAACAAATCTCGACCGCATCTGCTATATTTTCAGGCATATCGAATTTATTTACCTTTTCGTAAGCCTTGTTTTATAAAAGAAATGCCATAAGTGATTATACACCGAAATCGAAAAAAGACGCGCAGAAAAGATTTAACTTGCCCTTCTATCCAAAAGGAATACCTGAATAGGGGATTTTATGAAAACAGCATAAATAGGTACCCTATCAGCACACTCCCCTGACGACCCCAACAAGGAAGTCGTCCGCTCACGAAGTTACTGCCAAATCACATACCCATTTACATATCCTTACTTGTACTTGCTGGTTGAACAACCAAGCGGAATATCCTTGACAGGTTTCTCATCCAATGAATAAGAATACACAGTTAACAAACTAGCTGTTTAGTGGACGGAATTTCATGTAGGTTGACGAATGTGAACTCGAAGCGTATCAGTAGACTGTGCCATCTTATCACTGAGAATTTTCAAACTAAAATATAATCAAAAGCTTTTATGGGTGGACAGACACTCGTCTCTTGTGACCAAGTATACATGTGATTTACATATTGCGGATGGATATTTTCCCAAAGTGATCACTTGAGTGTCCCCAAGGAATAAGTACGTAAGTTTTTACTATAATTTGCTTAATTGCTTCAAAACTAATGAAGTTTCATGATAAACTTTTGAAAGCAATTCATTTCCATTCTTAATTCTATGGATGGGACATACAGAAATGATTCCTTTGCTAAATGGGTAAGAAGATGTTAGTGATAGTTTATTAGGCAGAAATTGTGATAACGTACATTTATGTTTTACCGGTCATCATTTAATTCATTATTTTTATTTCAAGATGGTACGTACGGTAGTAATATTGATGTATTTTAACTTTTTGCCAACAATTTATATTGTTGATCAATTCTAGTGATGCAAATTCCAGTAATGACAGATCATCCATTTATTGGTGACTTACAGGGATCTTAGAATTGATAAAACAGATCGACAGATCATAAATATTTGCCATTATCAGTGTAATTACATTAATGAACATCTGTTGAAGTTATTGTGAACAATTAAATGACAAAAGGTTTTAATCCACTAGTGTATTTATAATGTAAGTAATATACTTAAAATGATTACTGTACAATAATTGGTTATCATATTCATTGAGTGATTGATGTAAATAATAACAAAGGGGCAGTTGCATGTTTTAAAAAATTGTATTTCCATATACTTTCCAAAATATACATTAGTTTGTGTCAAATGTGTTCTTTTCAGAGGGTCAAACATGCTAAATAGACATGGTCACGGGTATAAGTGGAGGAAATTCTTAAGTGTAAAGCAATAACAACTGGCTGCCATTTTTGTGTGAACACCCAATCATTTGAGAATGAAATGGATCGGCATAGATTCAGTGAATGCCCTGCATTCGATTTAGATCTGCGTCTATTGATTAAAAACTAAAATTGTCTTGCAATTGGTAACATTTATTTTCGTTTTGTGAGATCGCTTTATTCAATGAGATAAACGTGCTACTTTCCCTTTATACTCATGAGTAAAAGAAACGTCACCACACAAATGTGATTAATACGACTGAACCAGAGTTACAGAATGCCTTCAGATGCCAATTTTACTATATTTTAGATTTTCAAAATTTATCTATGCATCTTCTGAAGAACACGCTTTTATAAAAATGGTCCTTTAGGAACCTCCTCGACTGCACGAGAAACGAGAATAAAAAAATTAGGCTTGATTTATGGCGTTGTACATAACTGATCCGATAACAAAGTGATGCCCGGAGATATATGTCTATAACATAGTGCATTAATGAAATTTTTTACATTTCGCGACTTTTCCACTGACATGAAAAAACATTCTTGACCAAAAACGTTTGGAAAAATCGATATCATGAACATACATAAAATATAAGTATCATATCTGATATATGGAACTTGGAGTTCTTCTTGACAAAACACATGCCTTTCAAGAACATTGAAGGTCCCCTTTCTCTACCAGCCGTATTTTATTTAATACTTTGTTTAAAGTGTTGGGACTTAATTTATGATGGTGAGTTTAGTAACAAGATGAATCAAATCTGCATACTTGCACCATCCCCTTCGTATGTCATTAGAATATATAACATTGGATTGACTGCTTTGTAGAACGTCGCCATGTCCAAAAGGGAAATGAGCGAATATAACAGAGGCTACGACACAGAATGGTATCCATCCCCGAAAACTAGAAAAGAAGACACGAACGATGATGTTTCAGATAAATCAACCCCAAATGAGAGGTAATTTTTAAAACTATCAACGAATTGAAGTTGTTCAATTGTATCTGAATTTCAACATACCTATTTGATTTTACAAGGACAGCTCTCAAAAAGAGTTCTGCCATAGCTTCAAAAGTTACTAATAGCCTTGACAAAAGTCTTTGAAAGTCTAAGTTATGAAAAGAAATTCATTGTGCTGAATTTTCTGAATAACAATTAGCAGTTAATTGCAGTTAATGATAGACATGTAATATAACGTTCTAAAGTATTTTACCAAATGACTTATACTTAAACATATCTTAAATAAATATATATTTTCAGCTGGTACAGACGTGATCCTTCCAACATTTACAGACACGAAGATGTATTTGCAAGAAAGGTACGTCTTTTCAAAATAATTGATGAAAAACATGAGTGAGTTTTGTTCTTATTTCTACATTAATATATAGAAGATGGTCTGAAATAAGGAATTTGAGATGACAATGATTAAAATTGGTTTAAACAGTCATTGCATTTTGCATCCATTTTGTCTTACAAGTTGATGTAAAAATTAAAGATGTAATTTCATAAATAGCAGGGTAAAAATGTCCATAATATAATATTTGATTTTAGTCTCGAGATAAGACGCGTTCGACTTGAAAAGTTTCTTTATAGTCATGCCAAGATATGTATTTGCAAGATTTTGATAAATCAGCTTTAAAATGAAACTGCTTTAATAAATTTGCTGTATTCAAACATTTTAACCGATTTAAAATCATTTATCCCCCGGCTAATGCATATGAAGAAAAGGGAAGATCATGAAACACAATAATTCAGCTATAAACAGTTATGCGCTGCTCGAAAAGGATCAATCAATTTTATACAGAGGCTTTTAGTTTTAATTTTCTTTGTTACTTTACCATTGCATTATGTGTAATGAAATCTTACTGTACATTTACTTCTATTTATTTGCAGTTTGATTTATTTCTAACAGAATGAAAATAGATTCCAAGTACATTGAATATTTTTCAAATCTATATTGTTAACCATTATTTGATTTATTTTACAAACATTTTGTAATATTGTTTAATTTGGATCATAACACACGTAATTTTTGTTAGTTTATATCCTTTATGAATATCTTATGAGGAGTTAAAAGGTGCAGCACGTATAAAACTACGATTTATTGCCACGGCGTAAACCGAAGATACAATCTTATCCTGAAGCGCCAGTCTGAATTGGGAATAAATGTGCATACATAACTTTTTTCTTAGTTAGACATGTTTACCTTTCCCCGAATAGTTAAAATATTTTAAAACCACAATGAAACTGAATATCAGATCAATTAATAAGCTAACGAGTTGAAGTGGCTTATTGCAGGGGGTCCGATCCCGAATTTTAAAATTTATTTTATCGCCGGTAAGCATTTTGGGCCGCCACTGTAGCATAAACTGATAAATATGACCTGTGATATTTTCATTCAACGGCGAGTAAGGATGATAAGGGGTCTTTTCTTGATAATTCGAAATTTTCATTGAAATAGTAAAGTAGATAGTTTAAATTATATTGGAGACAACAGACCATGAATTAAACCCACGGGCAAAAGAAACGCTACCACTTTAGATTCAACATTACGAAAAAATCAAACTCAGATTCAAAGCCAATCGTATGAAAACACACCGCCCAAAAACAAGAATGATTGTTTCATATTGAACTTAGGTATCAAACGCACGATTTTCCCAAATTTTGTCAAATTATGGTTTTCACGTTTCATGCAAAGCAAAATAACCCAATGCCCGACGGGTATAAAAAAAGTGCGAATTGGTTGTCAGACACCTACTTTGAAAAAAAACCACTTGAAGAATGAGAAAATTGACTTTACAACAAGGTGGGCGAGCAATCGATATGATTGAAATGTGAGCCACCCACACCCATGTTGCAAGAACGCTAGGCTGTCACCGTACAACTGCCACAAGACTAATGCAACGTTATCGTCAGTCGGGACAGATCTCAGACAAACCAAGACCAGGCCGACCGAAAGTCACAACCCAGCCGGACGACCAATATCTGCGTACGTTACACCTCAGAAACCGCTTCCTGACAGTTACGTCATTCGCGTCGAATGCCCTTGGTCACCGGGTAAGAAGACGCACAGTGGCCAGACGTCTGGCATCAGGGCATACAGAACACCCGGGGACAACTGTTGACAGCCGAACATCGCCAACGAAGACTGAGATGGGCGAAAACGGTTTTACGTTGGCAGCGACGTCAATGGCAGAAGGTTCTTTTCTCTGACGAAAGTCAGTTCTCTCTCTTCAAAGCAGATTGAAGAGTATGTGTTTACCACCGTCGGGGAAAGAGAACCGCTGCATTTTGCGTTCAGGAAGTGGTGCCCTACGGAGGAGGAAGTGTCATGGTTTGGGGAGGCATACTTGGTGAGGAGAAGATGTCGCTGGTTATCGTTATTGGAAATCTAACGGCTCAGCGTTACGTCGTCGTGCCTTTCTTCGATAACATGCACAAGGTGTGATCTTTCAACAAAACAATGCCCGATCGCACACAGCCCGAGCTACTCAGAACTTCCTTGCTAACAACAACATCGACGTTTGGCCGTGGCCAGCATGCTCGCCTGACCTATCACCGATCGAACATCTTTTGGCCGCTTTGGATCGTCGTATTCGTCAACGACGACCACCTCCATATAACCGCAAGCAACTTGCTCAAGCTCTCCAAGAATGACAGCACATTCCACGTAACGACGTCAGACGTTTGCTTTCTACATGCGTCGGAGGGTTAATGCGTATATTGTGGCAAGGGGTGGCTATACATGTTATTAATGTGAACCTTGATTTCCCTGTACCGGTATCAGTCATGTCATTGAACTTGGACTTTTTTACATCCAGGCCAATATCGGAGACTGTACCGTTGATACCGGAAGCTGATTCGTTGCATTGTAATGAACATGATATCGTCACATGTTCTTGTTGAATAAACATTTATGTTTTTTAATCTTAATTGTGTCATTATTCTGAACTCTAGATTTAAAGACATGCATGGTAGCATTTCTTTTGCCCGTGAGTTTATTTGACATCATACGTATCGCAGTATCACATCATATTATTTTAATATTACTTTATTCACACTGTGTTATTTTCAACTTACAAAGGGACTAAAACAGCCGAATATACATCATGTTACTCGTTTTTGACACGAACAATTCTTTTCGCTTGTCGTAAAGAAGTGAATATACTTTACCACATGAGATGAGAAAATTCAGACTTGTGAAACCTATCTTCTATCAAAGATATTGTTTTTATATTTCACATGTTGGTCTACTGTTTAACTAAATCTTTAATTCTTGATACAAGAAACGTGACTGCCGTCACATCATTTCCCTAAATGACCTCATTTATGTCACAATAAAGCTTATCATTTTTATTGAGTCTAAAGTTATTTTTAAAAATTCATTTTCAGATGCCGATTTATCAATCTCATCGTCGGAGCAATGCAGGTCCTATCCCCGACACCCGGGACTCTGAGGAGGATAGTTACCACTCCCCAAAGCGGCGGACACAACTCATCTTGATTCTCACAGTGGTGGGAGTAACTCTCCTCGTTGCTGTGGCAATCATAGTAGCTGTCATGTTGGCAAACTGTAAGTAGACGCTTATCATCAGTGAAGAATGTCATGTTGCCCCCTTTTGTCATGCTGCTCCTTTAACATTGTAATCTGAATATTTGGCATGATAATTACTGTCATGAAGGTGTTACGTTTGGTTAACTCCCATTTTATGTCCCTGTTTATTGGCTGCATTATTATTTGGTATAATTTGGTATAAGATATGTTCACTTTAACGTTATATTCCTATCATTATAATCACGTTCCCCTGCGTAACATGGCATTTTCATTATTGAAGTCACGTGCCCTGAAGACATGTTCCCCTTGTAACGCAGAATTCTTAATATTGAATTCATTTACCCTATGTAACGTAGCATTCATATTCTTGAAGTTATGTTCCCCATGTAACTTGGCATTCTTATTATTGAAGCCAAGTTCCCTGTGTAACGTTGCATTCTGATTATAGAAGTAACGTGCCCCGGTGTCACGTTGCATTCTTAATACTGAAGTAATCTTCCAAGGTGTAAAGTTGCATTCATATTAGTAGGTGTAACGTTACATTCAGATTATTGAAGTAATGTGTCCCAGCGTAACGTTTCATTCATATCATTGACGTAATGTTCCTGTGTAACTTTGTATTCTTATCATTGAAGTCACGTGCCCTGGCCCAACACTGCATTCTTATTACTAAAAGTATGTTCCCCGTGTAACTTGTATTTTATAACTGAACTTTTGTTCATGGACGGGACTATTGTGATTATTAAAATCATATGCCCTGTGTAACGTTGCATTTTGCTTTCGTAATAATTGATAGTAATTTGTTATGTAAAATTACATTCCTACAAATTGCCATTGTTCATTTTGATCTCTATTTAAGAATTTGGCATTTGTCCGATTGGCATTCCGTTACTTTGCTGTCACACTGTTTTGGATTTGGCATTTTTTATCGACGGGTAACCATGCATTCCTGTCATTTGAACTATACCATGTTCCCATTTGAACAGTCATCCCTACAAGCTAGAATTTTTCTATGCAACGTTGTATTTCTATTATTTTAATTCGTCTTCGCCATAAAATGATGGGCGAGAGCCAACGTTTTATTTTATGTCAATACACCATACAGTGTCGCAAGTCGCACTTTAGTGATTTCGAGGAGAATATTTGAACACGAAACTGAAAAGGCTGGGGCAATTTTTCTGATGTTTCCTTTTCATGTTATGACATAATTTCCTTGTCACTAAAAGACATAGAAGAATTACATAAGTTACTTCAATCAAATGGTAGTAGTCGCAGAGATTTCATGTTTCAAATTATTCTATTCAATAAAATTGAAAATCGTCAGAAGTCAAAAGAATAGTTATGAATAGGAAGTAACATGTTTCTTTAATTTAATTCATTAATAATTTCAATTTATGTTACCACTTGCAGTACAATATTATCAAACTTAAAACATTCATAAATGGAACGTGTCATGATCGGTCACACCATACAAATCCAATTCCCTACCTCAAATGGTTAAAAGTTGTTCACACTAAAATGGCCGCAAGTGCTTTTTGCAAGATACGGTATTACTGGTATGACGTATGACTGGGTTTAGGATTAACATTTTTTTACCCTCTCAAGATAATACATTTGGCATGACTTATGTTAATAGAGAGGAAGAGAATAACCTAAGTATGAGGTTTTCTTCGCATCGATGTTTCAAAAGCAGTATGCCGTAATTCCGTGAGATATGATTAAAGGCTTGAAAAAAGTTGGTTTTCAGTCTTGGTATTCTAAATTACGTAACTGTAACCTCGATCATTTTGCTTCCCACTCTTCATTAATGATGTCCAGGGTGCTTTTTCCAGAACTATATAATAAAATGATATATGATATATTAAACACTATAGTATAAGCATACCTTTCTTCAAAATTTATGATTATCTTTTAAGAAATAACATGTAAGGAATATAAACCTTATAGATGTTAAAAAATAAAAAGTGTAAATTTACAAATTTCAATTCATTAGAATTAGATGTTGCTAAATTTTAATTTTGATGGAAAAGTATGATAATAGCTGGGTATATGAATTTTTTGTTCATATCGAAAAGAAAAGACACACAGGTCAAAAATGAAATCAAACCGCATCTTATTGAACATCACATTTGTCACATTCTATAAAATACGTAAAAAAGCCGTTTGAGTTGGAATTATTTTCTCATGGTACAAGACGGACTTGATTGTTCCTAGTATGTAAGAAGAGATGACGATGTAACATATTTGTTTCAATACACTAAACAACCAATAGTCAAGTGTGATCCAAACACATGAAAAGCTAGTACGCAACAAAAGCAAATGTACGTACAACCGTCATGATCGTCTTTGAAATTTAAGATATACAATAGATGTAGCATTCGAAGGTACAGTTAAATTATCACACATTAAGTTTCAAATGGAGTACAACAAAGTATAAAGATATAGGAGCAATTTAAATTTACTATCAAATATTGCAAATGCCAAAGAAATAATTTGTAAATCCGTAAACATTTTGAAAATGGGGAAAGAAGCGTTTTTTGCCTAAAAACTACGTCTGTCACACTTTTTTGGAAATTTCGATTTCGAAGTTGAAACAACTATTCAATGTAAATGAGTATTCTATTATGGAACCATTTCTCTTATTTCTATATTTACCATCATATTGAGTAAAACTGACACAATGTATCAAGTGTTCTTTGCAAGCCAATTATAGTACCATCATGCATAGTAACGTCATCTGCTAAAAACTGCAAAAACACATTCATCAATCCACCACAGTATAGGAAGAACATCTGTTCTATTAAATTCTACATATAAAAAATAAGTGTTCGTATCCTCACGTTGGTGCTTTGCTCTTATCTTGCCCATTAAATCTTGCCCATTGATGTTTATAATTGCTAACGATCATAAAATGATGGAAAACGGTTTCACTCCTTGAATAGAAATTGACTCGAAGTTTATAACATATATTTGCTGCAATGTTGATATGTATTGATATGTAAATGAAATTTTAAAAAAACCCAAGAATAATGTCACCTCAAATACTATTTTCACATACCCAAACAAATGAGCGTGCGTGTGGTAAAAGCGACAGACCATTTTAACGAATAAAAATATTTTATAAACATGATATAAATTTGGGACATGCTTTGTACATGTCGACGTCTTTTACGACAGCAGTGTCTCAGTGTTTTAAAATATGATCCACCTTCAATGCATGACGACATATAGATGATACAGGAGATAGGTGATGATACAAGATGATACGTGTGATCCAGGTATCGTTTACCATCCTGGTTGCCAGCAAAGCATCAGGGTCTTTGTTAACCGGATGTGTTCCTTCATTGTTCGATTCGTGACGATTTATTTTCCTTGACAAAAAGAATTTTAATCTTTATATTTTGTTTAATCTCGTAGGTGATACCGATCCATGACTACTTAATATTCTGCTCATTGTAAAAGTTTCGAGATAAATATTCGGATCTGAAATAACACGTTGATATGTCTAATACCGACAAGGGGAGAAATTATATTCCTAAAGAATTAAGGTATTGCCCTTTCTTAAAAAGTGTTTTAGAGGATGAAATGCATGTATTGCTTTATGTCTATTGTATAACAAATTAAAAAAACCCTATATGCTCATTTTGAATGTGAAAAATATACATCTCAAATTGCGCATTTACACAATGGGAATGAAAATCGTTTATATTCGTGTGCAAGGTATGTCGGAGGAGCTTTTATTTTCACTACTCAAATTCCATGCATATATTTCTTAAGCCTGTAAAAGTGTCATGTTTAAGTAATGAACACCCATTTAATTGATAACAATCTGTGTTGTATATTTTGTACATGGGCATGTGGCATTTATACTGAGTAAATACTAGTACTACATGTATAGAGACATAGATATGGTTAAATAAAATGGTAAGTTTACGACTAATGCTATTGAAAGATTAATAGAAGCACCCTGTTTGGGCAAATTACCGTGAATTTCTATCAAAATCTGGCTGGAGTTGACTTAAATGCATTTCAAGGCTCATATGTAAAAAAACCCATTCTGATACATTTATTCATAATTCAACTGTACGTTTTGTAAGAGGTCGGGACATAATGAAATAATTGTATGAAATCAAATAGACAATATCGAACAGCCATCGAATCATTGCTTTCTATAAATTTATTTTATATCGTTGTATAGAACCATTTTGATTCAAAGTATCGTGATCTCCCAAACACACTATGTAGTTATACTTAACGAAGTGGTCTAACGAAAACTAAAACAAAGATTTCCAAGACATTGTTTTTAAAAAGAGGCAGCATTAAAACATTGTCGGTTTAAGCTATGCGAATCCATTTCCCTATCTCAAATAGTTTAAAGGTGTTCACACGAAAAGGACCTACAGTCGTTTTTGCTTGATGCTTGATGTTTTCCTCTACGGACTTGGATGATCGGGTTGAGCAAATTAGATATAAGATATAACAAGTGGCATAAACTTGTAAATATGAAGAAATTTTTTCCAAAAAATGTGACACTGTCCCTTTAATAGTCACAATTTAGAAAGTACAATATTTGTTTGGCTTTAAGACATTCTTGGGAAACAATTGCTGTACCTCTATTGATTTTGTATGTTGTTAAAGTGTAAACTGGTTCTATCAACAATGAATTTAAGTTTTTCGATGTATGAAGGAATAGCTTATTTATAAGATGGCATACATTTTATCTTGTATGTTTATTTTGTTAGCTTTTGAATAAGCACAATAAGGTGACAGTTTTATTTTGATCCTCAATTTAAGTGATGTAAGGTAAACTTTTCCATTATTTATAAATATCAGTGATTTGTAAAATTCATCTGAGATAGGAAATCGAGAAAATTAGTTCAAAGATGCAAGCAGTGTTTACAATTAAGTTTTTTTTTACCAAGCCACCCATTACGCAACAAAGAAAATTAGTTTTAAAACAGTTTTAATGAAATACAGTATCCTTGAGGGAAACCTACATGTTAGAGATATTTTCAAATGTATATAAGTAGAGTTTTCCCCTTTGTGTATACAAAACGTTGAGCAACAACTTTTTTACATTTTTTAGTTCCAGAACACCAAAAGACTTAAATGTCTTTCCTGTTTTCTATAATTAGATCGTCGTTGAAAATAGTTTGATGTTTCCAGGACGCTGTTGGTAATGGAAGTTATTTGACGTGTTGACGAGATTCCTTGTTCTTGGTACCGTGACTTATTTTCTACGAAAGATACAACTTCGCTGCAACAAAACCATTGGTTATATTAAACGATTATATATAATTAAGAACGAATGTCAACGCCGATATGTCGCTGCTATTGTGACTTGCTTTCAAAAAAAGCTATACACTTTTTTCTGAAGTAATTATTGTTAGTGTGAAAGATGACTCACAGGCTTTCAAGGTATTTCGATAAGATACTTTGCTGTGTGATATATCCATTCATAGAAGTGAAGTACCATTTTGACATTCAATAGAAAAGCTTGTAGTATAAAATACAATGTTGGTCCTATATACAGAGGAACGCTGAGGATTAGTCAACCGTACTGTATGCTTTAATTCATTATTGTTGTTTATGACTTCCTTGTTAGATCACTTAGGCTTTAAAGGTCAACATTATGCTGAAGGATAAGGGTTCGGGTTTGGGCTTTGTCTATAACATTAGGTTTTTGATAACCTTTATTTTTTTTCATGAAATGATTCCCATAAATGACTTCTTAAAAGTTTCCCATTGTGTGATGATACATATACAAAAATAAAACTTGAAATTTTAATTAACCAAGCTACAAAAGAAACAATATCATAGGATAAAAAGATATACTTTAACAAAATACTATGCCACATAGGCTGATTTTAAGGGTGTTCATAATCACCTTTTTCAAAGAGTACACAAAACGTCACTCTTCTAGGCCTTGGCCATGAGAGATGCATTTTCAATAGAGTTTTTAGCATTACATTTGACAAACATATAAATGGAAAAATGAGTTGTGATGATAATATGTTGTTTAATGTTTTTGGAATTTCATTTGTTGTTGTACGACGTCATAGAATATAGCAAAAAGCTTTAATCCGTTCTCCAGCACAACCGAGGAGATTACAAATTGATAATTTTAACCATCAATTTGATATTTTAAGGTCATGCATATACATAGTAGATTTTGATCATTAAAAGCTTATTTCTGTTATTAAATATATCCACTCATGTAATCTACCATATAAGTTGTTTTGAAAATATGTACGTATTCAGGTTATAATATTAGCAGTCCGGCATTATTAACAATTTTCATATGATACGAAGAACACAAACAACAGGTTTAATGTTTAAGTAAATTCCTGATCATGAACTGTACTTAACAATCGGCTAAGGTATACCACGATAAAAATTACTTTCTCATTTGTTCTCAGTTAAGAGAATAAGGATAATCATACAAAAGCTTCGAACATTCTTAGTTTAGCAGTTTTCAAAAATCAATATTTCTGATTCGTACACAATCGATTCTTACTTATTTATATGGACGACAGTCAATTTGTATTAATTATTGCATGCCAACTAAATGGAATGACAAGAATTTTATGGTTAGAAACTAAAGCGAGTGCGTATGTCCTAGAATAAAGTTATTATCAAGAACTTGCTTAAGTTGCTTTTTAAAGGCAATAAATAACTTTATATCAATGGTATTTATCACTTTGGGTGTGGTTAGGGTAGTTTGGACTGAAGTAAGACAGGGTTACCGTTAAACAACGAACCATATCCTCTGATATATAGAGAATCTCACCCAAGTGTCTTCTGATATTAAATATATCAACACAAGTTGATAAAAGTTACAAATATCCGAGGCTTGCCGAGAATATTTTTACTTTTATCAACGAGTGTTGATTTATTTGATATCAGAAGGCACGAGGGTGAGATTCTATTTATCATCCAAAATCATTTTCCATTTCTATTCCGTGAAAAATGCATATTTCTGAACACTGCACTGCTCTAAGACTCTCAGAGCGGTAATGTCAAAGCTCTGTGACGTCGTCATGTTTATGACGTCATAGCATTGTGACGTAATTACTTGATGATGTAAAACAATTGTGATGTCATGAACTTGACAGTAACAAGGCATTGTTCAAAATCTACTGTCAAAACGTTATCTCCTAGGAGATATCGCTGGATCTTCCACAAGCGATATCTCCTGTGGAACTCCAGCTCTGCTAGAGTCATATCCCATTTTATACTACAAAAAAAAAATACATACGCTTTTCAAAACATATAATTTCCTTAACACCTAATGAGATATAAATAATAGAATTACACATACATACACACATACCACGGGAAGGTAACCAAGGGTTCAATACAGACACACACAACATAAACGTTACTGGCTTTTGAGGTTGAGACGACACAGCATGACAGACACATACCACAGAAAGGCAGAATTTAATAAGGGTTCTGACGACACAAAATGACAGACACATACCACATAAAGTTAACTGATTATTAAAGTTCAGTAGGGTAAAAGGGCGGGTAAAGGGTAAGGATTACCGCAACACATCAACGCCCGTTGTTCCGGCTTAGTTTGAACCATACCTCATTGAGCACGAAGTATAAAGTAGTTTACGTTATATCGTGCAATAGGAGAAGCAACCCATTGAGCTTTCAGAATGACATAGAGGTAGATTCGAGGTTTGATTGGTAAAACGGAGGGCAATGGGATACCTCCTCACCGTTCTCCGGTTTCAAGGAATTTCATTTGATTGAAGTACATGTATAGTTCGAGAAGGTCATGCTATTTTGGAACACGGTATTGTTTTACTTGACATACACAAATACCTGTTCACCATAGAGTAAAGCGAAACAAATCCTTGTTTTGCTCGCAACGATATCTGTTTGAATTGAAAAGACTGCTCACGGATAGTATTGTCATGCTTCCGGAATGATGTAACGACTTTGATTGCATGATGTGATGTTCCCTTTTTGGCAAAGGTATTAATAACGTAACTATATAATGTTCAATGTGGAAAAGAATAGCAGAAAAAGTTGCAGATTTGTTGATATATGAAAGATAAGTCTTTTGAATTAATACTCTTGACTATTTGATAGTTATGAATGTTCATAGTGATCATTACTCATTCACATGTCCTAGATCTTCGGACTCTAAACTTGATTATGGATGATACATCACAGAGACCAGATAAATCAAGTTTTGTAATGTGAAAAAAGCCCTTCCGTTATGATGGGAGACGTTGCTTCCTTGCTCGGTGATCTGCAATAACTAGATGGAACATCGCTTGAACATGCGCTCCACTGTGGCTGCCTGGTGTAAAGAATACAAGATGAATTTCGAAATTACGTTGTGACTATAACAATAAAGAGGCGTTTTTATAACGATAATAATAATAATAATAATAATAATAATAATAATAATAATAATAATAATAATAATAATAATAATAATAATAATAATAATGATGATGATGATGATGATGAAAAAAGAATGATTAACCAGTGTCTCAAAATTACCATAATGGGAGATGACATGAATGTTTTTGCATACTAGCTTAGAGATGAGATTTTTCTAGGTTATAATATCATTTATGAATAATTGAAAAATGTTGTATGAGAAAAATATGTAATACTCCAAAAACCTTACGTAAATGTGATATTCACCGATCGCGCTGTTTCAATAGACGCAACAACGTGAACATTCATTCTGAGCGACCCAGGACTTATGTTCCGATACTCTCAACAAATCACCCCTGGGACTTTTCATCAGGAATATAAGTACTCTATGTAATACGAGTGGATGCAATTTTGTTTACCAATTCAAACTAATGAAAAATATCAATAAAAAAGGCCTCATATGCAGCCTTGTTTCACTTCTTATTGGCTCACAATAGAGTCGGACAAATCATTCTTACTCCTCACTCATATCTTCACATCTCATGCATACTCCTCAGTAACTTACTCATTTTACAACTCTCGCCTTGTTCCGGTCATAGATTCCATTATTTGCTTCTGTTAACTAAATCAAACACCTTTGAAAATGTTGAAAAAAGCAGTAGATTTTATCCCTCTCGAATTATTTGTTTTTGAATGATAGTATGCAATTCAAATATGTTATCAGTAGTGCTGTCTGCTTTTTCTATAGCCATTTGGTAATTCTGATATGTCATCTACAAAATCTTCCTATTCAAATAGTCTCTCTTTTATAATATTGATGTAAATATGTTGCCCATTACAGCTTAGTAATGTTTGACCCCTATAGTTTTTTCACGATCATTTTGATCACCTTGCTTATGGATTGGAACTATCAGCCATTGGACCATGTTTTAAAAAAGTACTCCTATTCCAAAATTATGTCAAATATCAATACAAAGTGTGACAATAGCAAATCTGCAGAGTGTTTAGATGAATGTTTTGTCTTAATTCATCTTTATTTTTATCATTTTCCACTATCACATTTGTAACCATATCAACCATTAATTGTGTGAATGGTTAATACAGACCACAGATAATGAAGACTCTTTCAAAGCTTTTTACAATTTTGTCAGTAGAATGTTGCTTAAATCCCACATCGAGATCTCTCCGGGTTCTATTCATCACATCTCTTAGGTTAGAAAAGTTGAATATCATCACTTGTGACTCTACAACTTCACATTTTTATAAATATTATTCAACCCTAGAAATACATTTATTCACCAAATTACCCGGATAAATGATCCTGTGCGTTCGACGAATAAGAATATTCGAAACAAGACAGACGTGGTCCCTTGTGACACCGGTGCCTTTCTTTTTGATAATACGATCCTTCTTACAGCATGAGGACATATTAGATTAATGTGATAAACGGTTTTAAAAATGAATCGTAGGATATCATTTAACATCATGATGTTTTAGAAACCAGTTTTCTCGTCATACGATAATTTTACTTCCTGGTTTGGTTTTTGAGGAGACATTTCATTTAACAAAGGGATGTTCTGAAAATAATATTTCTTTAAAGGTTGATACGGAACGATACCCACCAGTAAGTTTCATAAGGTTAAAGGCACTAGCTCACACTAATATTTCTTAAATTTAGATAATGCACAGAGGATTCCTACCTCTCGAAACGAACTAGTGCAATCTATAAGATCAGTAATTTTGGAAACAAAATGTACGTTTGAAGAATTCTGAATAAATCCTAAATGGACGGAAGAATTAATTCAACGATGCATTTAATCAGCATGAACTACGATATCGATGACATTCACATATTTCCTACAGTTGAAGACCAAAAACGACAACAGCAATGCGACTACAGATATAGATGTATTTTTTAATAATGAAAATGTCCTCCACTGCTCTTAGTTTGAGAAGTTTAAGGACTAGCATATTCACAATCAGTACACATACCTACTGCTGCTGTTTCCTATTATCATTATTTTCCATTTTGTGCACAGCTGATTCTTTCGATATATGACGTCTCATCGGCCGTCTTAACATATTCATTTTCGATTGCAGGTCAATTATAAAGAATAATAAGTATGTGCTTGTATCGATAGACAGCTAAAAATAGAGCATACGTTCTCATCGTAGGGAATAGAAAATGTTGGTAAGCACAATAGTCTTTAAAGCTATTTTGACCCTTTTGATTATTGCCTAATCTTCCAATATCCAAGCTCAAAACAAGAACCCTTGTACGTTACATTCGTTAAAATACATTAACCTGGATACCTAAGATACACTTAGACAACATTCCAAACCAATAATTGAGTTTTTCCATATGCTGCATAGACAACTATATCTGAGCAACAACTCTCTTAGGTATTTGTAAGGGGGTAAGTGATATGTTTAAATGTAGAACTCAGTCTGATCTTTATTTCAACATTCAGCCTGTTAAAGGCCGTAAATGTCATACATTTGTAGGTGCTATTTGTAATCTAATTCATGTGACGCTGGGGCCGTTAAGCCTATGTTTTCGAAATCGTGACTGTGCTTCAAGGAAAGATACCAGGAAGTTACATCTATACGATTTGCTGTATCGTACTAGTCTAAACGCTTTTATAAAATGAGAAAAGAATGTCAACGTCATTATGTCGTAGCTTTTGTGACTAACTCGCTTTCGGAGAAATCTATACATTTTTTCAGGTAAGGGATATTAGCATAAATATATGTATTTAATTTCCCTTACGTTATCATAATCACCTTTGACTGACATGCTTTCAAAATATTTAGACACGCTACAATGCACCGTAATACAGGTATACAGTTTCAAAGAATATTTGAACCATATACATGTATATATGCATTCATCAGATACACACATAGCCAGGACATAGCTCCTATGTGGGGCAATAATAGCGCTCCTGGAGAATCAGTCAGTCGCAAATTTCTTTATGGTTGTTTTGTAACAGTATAATGACGACCACATTATGGGAGGAAAGGTTAATATACATACATGTATGTTAGGGAGTGGTTTTGTAAGGTAGAAGGTTGTGTGTTAAGTATGGCATTACGGTTTTGATTGATTAACCGGTAATGATCTGAAATTAGAACTTTTCCTTTAAGAACCCTCTGAAAGGGGCTTGTTTGATGGAAAAGGAGGGGGGTTGGTTTCGGTGTTAAAGGTCATAAAAGATGAATTTGTTAGAATTTCACTTACATTGTTTAATTTTATATAGTAAATCAGGAGGGAGGGGGGGGGAGGTCCTGCGATTGGCTAAGTCCATATGAATGGAGTTTAGAAGAGAGGGGAGGGGAGGGGACTATTTCATTGGAATTTAAAGTTAGTGTAGTTCATTTGACGGAAATATAGAAATTCGGTAGGAATGGGAATGTTAGAGAGATAGATATGTCCCAGGAATGCCTTTAGGTGTCATTATGAATTGACTTTTATTGACTGCGGGCGATTTGGGGTTATTTATTTGACTTAAATAATTTCATTTTCTGCTGTGCAGTTGTTGAAAAACATTATATTAAGGAAGGTATGACCAGAAAACACAAAATGACATTCTCATGAATAGGGAGGAAAAAGATTATAAGGGTTCAACAGGGTTGATAGAGGAATATCACAACATAGCGCTTTGTCCCTGATATCGGTATTGATAATCTGAAATGAACCATGTCTGGTTGAGCACAAAGGGAGTACTTAAGGTCAATCGTGACAGTGGAATATAAGAAGCAACGCTATTGAGCTACAATACATACATAGAATGAATTGAATTTTGGGGATAGTTTGAAGATCGGATTCCATTTGTTGCTGACTGATGGAATCACTTCATTGTACTTGGAGTTATAGTTGAACTCCATTTGTGTAAATGACATATGTGCGTAATGTGTTATGTCATCGAAAAGTAGTGACTATTTCTCATCTCATGCTCAGAACATTGATAATCCAAAGGTATATGTCGGACAACATTGTCTACAACAAAAAAGGAAAAAATGGTGCTGATAATGTTTTATAGGGGGTTACATGAAAGCTGCGTTGTATGTTTGAGATCCTGTTTTATCATTTAGACTCGTTTAGAAGCAATGTGTAATTACGTGAAAAAACACCATGTGTCCCTGTGTTAGGGGGTTAAAGTTTTGGTACATGCATTTCAAAGGGAAAGTTCTCATGCCTTTGAGGTATTCAGTATAGTTTACTTGTAAAATACACGATAACCTTTTCACACCAAGTTGTATGTCAAAGTATAGATTTGTGTTTCCATATCGGATAACGAATGTCTGCAACACAAGGTTGGTCTTCTTAATCTAGGTTTAGAATGGCCATGGTCTCGGGTTTTTGATTTTGGTTTTGGTTACCTATGTCTCATACTTATGTCACTCTGCAGTAAAGAAGTTGATAATTCATCAGCCTTAAAGTGACTGTAGCTTGTTTAAGGACACGAAGTGATATCATAGCAATAATTGTTACAATTGTAAGACAATAATTATTTACCAATAACAGGAGTCTTTAATTATTCATTATCCAATACCCAATAGGTGTTGTTTAATTGACATTAACTCTATATCAGAACTTTCTTAACAATACGTCACCGCATACTGTATACATGTAAGTATCAGTATTTTCTATATCTTTTACCTATTACCAATAGGTGTCGTTTTTTAGTCAGTGACTCCATGGTTAGAACTCCTTATCAATAATTTGTTACATATATTTAGGTTTCAGTATCTTTTATATCCTTCACTTAAATAGGCACTCCGTGATTTTATTATTGGCCTTTGATACGAACCTAAATGTCATATGTGGTTATATAAAATCAAAACATCTTAACTTTTCATATCCAAAAGACACATATATGACAAATACTGGTTTTCCATTAAAATCTAAAAACAGCCTTATAAATGCGGTGTAGATATCACGTCCAATATACATGGATACTAGTTTTATAACCTATGAAGCACTATCAACTCCTAAGTGCCCTCCTGGCTGTTTTAGGTAAGTCTCCAAAATTACGTTTGACTATTTGACGCGCGCCTCTGTCCGGTTTTCGATCATAATTGCGACGTTCTACCTTGTCACTGTAAAAAACAATAAGCTTTTGTGTCTTTTTGGTAATAGTAGATACTTCGCGATCAAATGACACCATTGATTAAGTTTGGCATATATGACTCCAACAACTCATGGAGTGACTCTTTAATACCAATAGTTTTCTTGTTATAGACAGTCACCCCTTGGTGAGATTTCCTTAACAATAAGCTGTTGCATAAACATAAATTTAAGTACCTTATATCCTTCACCTGATATCAAAAGTTCTCTTGTTATTGACACTGACTCTTCGGTTAGAACTCCATAACACTAATATATTGCATACTTCTAGGTTTAAGTACCAACATTTAAAAAAATAATTTTTATTAGTTCCCAATGTATATATAGTTACATACAGGCAATGAAGAATATATAAGCAAGGTTGAATAGAACATACAATATAGAGTAAAACGAATAAGGAATACATATGTTCATTCAAGAACTGGAGAGAGGAAACACCATTTATTATCAAAATCATGATTTTTATTGTTTTTTGTTGCAATAAAATTTTCAACAACAAAAATTTGTTTCAAATTTTTTAAATACATGTTTAGGTTTAGTGATGTATTTTTGATATTGCTAAGATAAATATATATTTTAGCAGAACTAATGGAGTGATTAATTCATTTGTTTTGGTGTTGAGTACCAAACCAGATTAAAAGTTTAGTACATATCACCGGAGTTGGAAATGAATTATTAAGCCAAACTTGGAGATTATTCCAAAAGATTTGTGTCTCCTCACATTCCCAGTATACATAACAAACACTCTCATCAACATTCTTACAAAAGCAACATAAACGTATTGTCAACCTTTTTCATTCTGAATAATTCTCTTTTTGTGTATATGGTAGCATGAAGAAATCTTTATTGAAAATCTAGTAATTTGGTGTCTTTTATTGCCTTCATATACCTTGTAAAAGTGTTTTTCCAATCAAATGTAGTGTTAGGAAATACAAGTTGCCATTTGCTACAGATGTTAGGATATTTGTCTATTGAGATAAGTATGTCATAAAAAAGTCTTGAGCCTTTGGATGTTTTCATTAAATTCAACTGGCATTCAGTAACATTTATACATCTGGTATTCATTTCTATAGAAGAGTGGGTAAGGTAATGTTTCCATGAGTAAGGCAACATATATATATAGTAAGTAATCATAATCAAGAAATGTACCTTTAATGCAGCATTTGTCTTTTTAAGATTCCATTGATAATAAACCGTGTTCATCACATATGTCATGGATAGTCATTATTCCTTTATTTGCCCAATCTGAAGTACCAACCTGATCTCATAATAACAACCGGTATGTAATGATAAAAAATCGCCTTTGACTTGTGAAATGATTGATTGGTTCTACGAAATCATTGGTCAAGAACATAAAGTCAGGATTTTAAAAAGTTGTTACAATGTCATTATTTACCCAGAATTTCACATCAAGAAAACAAATTTAAATGACGTGAATTCTATGATCCAAAGCATGCTGAAAATAAAATATAGCAATTCTAATAATCATTTTTTTATATTTACAGCGGAAGACCCACCGTCCATTGGTGAGTAAAAAGTATCAAAGTTGATTTTTGCTACAATTTATAAGATTTACATAGTAGTTTGATACTACCGGTGGCATAGAAAGCTTGTTGAAGTACTTATGGTTCATACTAAAATATCACATTATATCATATTCCGAAATTCAAAAAAACTAAGATTTTATTTGCTCACTGGCATCTCACATCAACATCATATTCAGGAATGCATATAGCCACACCCGCAAATTCACTTTAATTAGGAGACATCTTGATCGTTCATCTACAATACCCTAAGTCCAGGCAGTCTCACAGGGAATAAGCGCTATAATTGCTTATGTAAGTATAGAAAGATGAATTAAAAGATACAACAAATAATTTTATGGGTTTCTTGATTTATTCAGAAAGTGGAGCTAAATGTTTTCTTGGACAGAAGGATAAAAGGATTTATTGTTTAATCTTTGTTTTTTTCTGATTCAAGTACAGGGAAAGTTGACTGGCAAGATAACAAACAAGAACTACTCACCAATCTATAACGACACCTCATCTCCAGAATTCCTTGACCTTCAAAAAGAACTCTGTTCTGAGGTACGGTATATAGATATAGAAAATCTGAAAATTTTACCTGAGATATTCATCGATTCATAGAATACAATTGCAGTGTTTGAGGTCTCATTACTTCATTGAAAATTTCACGACACATTAATTATATAACCTCTGTTACTAAGAAAATCTGAATTTCATTGTGTTGAGGTCTTATCACTTTATTGAAACTTTCACGAGACTGTAACCAGATTGGATAATGTGTTGACCATTAGGTTTTAAGGTAACTGAAAAAGTAACCGCAAAATATAGGATGATTTTGAATATCTGAAACTAACAAACTAAATAATTTCAACAGGTTGGTTTCACACTTGAGACAAAATATGACACGGTTGGATACCAGGGCTGTACGTTAGTTAGTGTCAGGTGAGTATTTATCTTTCGTACAATATTTCAGATAATCCAAACTGTAAGAAGATAAAGTGTATCATAGATTCCATCCAACGTTAACAGCAAAGAAATCTAAAAACCCTCACGAACTTTAAACTTTTGAATATGCCTAACTGGTTTAATTCGCACATGGTATGACAAAGAAATATTCTGAATGTTTCTTCGGCCATTCTCTCCCCATATTAGTTACTCCTGTAACTTTCCCAATGTAATGTCTTAACCAAGATGACCTATAGGCAATTTAGATACTAAATTCACTTTATAATTTCACTGCCGCTTCAATTTGACTTCACAACCAAATGTTCTTTTTTTGGAAAATAATGATGTTTATTTTAACTCATATTATTTCCTATTTTGTTTGCAGGAATGGTTCCCTTATTGTCGTGTTGATATTCCAATTCAAAGGAATGAGTGCATCAGCAGTGTCAACTTCAATTTCAAACATGTTTCGACCTTCGGGGTCACCTGAAACAGTGACTGTCGAATCGTTTATCTTCCAAGTATCTTCAGTTGATGTCGTTGTGATAGCACTTAAGGAATCTGAAGCAGGCCAGCCAGCTGTAGAACCAGGTACTAAGCTAATGTTAAATACATTCATGGACAATATATTGATATCATGTTTTGCGTATGACAAGATGTTATACATTTAGATTTTTAAAGTTATGCAGTTTACAAATCATTTTAGAATCAATTGGCATTATTATGTGATCTTACTTTTCCTGCAATCCGATTGGTCGAGCAGCGGTCACGTGTCAGTCGACAGAAAATCATTTGGCTTCATTCCAAATCCGACCACAAGTGATATTGCCTTGAAATAGACACATAGATGTCCAACCGTTGTTACATGACGTCATGCTATTGTTATCGTGACGTCATTTGGCCAAATTGCTGTTCATGACTGTAGTTTTTTCTTTCCTTTTCATATTTCATTCGAAACATAATAAAACAACCATGGACTGGTGAATTCGGTCAATACCTGTTTTTATAGACCCGAGAAAAGCAATATTGACCTCGGACTTCGTCCTCTGTCAATATTGCTTTCCTCGGGTCTATAAAAACAGGTATCGTCCTCTGTTAATATTGCTTTCCTCGGGTCTATAAAAACAGGTATTGACCTCATCACAAGTCCATAATTGTATAATATTTGCAATTCCTGTCAATATATTGATAAAATATTACGTTATAATAAAATTGTTCTTCTAAAATAATAATTTTGCTACTTTTTTGCAGTAAATGAACTTCCCTCGACATCTCTGACAACAACCACAATCACAATTTCAACCCAAGACGTTTCCACAATGTCCTCAGAAAAAGAAAGTACTAGTTCAATCACTATTTCAAGTACACCAACAGTTTCATTTGAAACAACATCAGTAGACAAAGAATCGTCAGTCTCAACTTTCTCAGAATCCTCTGCAGACACGGAAGAATCTACCAGTATGACCATCATGTCAGAATCCAAAGTCACACCAGAGACCACACCAGCAGTTTCATCAGACATTACCCAGGCTACAAGCTCAGACTTTGAAGAAATGTCCACCTCAGTGAATAGTGTTATGTCTGAAAGCACGGATGTGCTACAACCCACTAGTACAAGAACAGACTCAATGACGTCTGCGAATGAAGATGTTAGCATTTCTTCCAAGTCTACAATAGGAAATCCTCAATCTTCAACTTCAACTTTGGATCTTCAGTCATCTTCTCAAGCTGCTGAGGAAATGTCATCAAGTCTGACTAAAGAGGGTCGATCTTCCCAATCTATAATTGCCTCTTCTGTCTCTATTGTACATGTTGAATCTTCCAGCTCAATAATGGATATTCAGTCTTCAGATTCAATAATGAATATGCAGTCAACAGAAGAGCTAACGGATACTTCAACATTAGATGCAACGACCTCTGTTGAAATTGCATCTTTGTCTTCCATGGAACTTGAATTGACAACGTCTACGAGTTCGTCTCTTGATATGGACTCATTGAGTTCATCAACGGTTGTTGAATCTTCCAGTACAATGTTTGATGATAAAATGTCAACAACGAAGATGGAGGAACTATCAACTACCTCTATAGCGACTCACTCAAAGAGCAAAATGGTTGACTCTTCATCTACAAGAACTGATATGAAATCTTTTTACTCAACAATGTCCTCAACAGATATCCAGCCAACTAGTACTATGATAGACAGTTCATCCAGTTTAATCATGGGCGCCGAATCAACAGGCCTCCTTTCAACAGTAGACACTCAGTCAACCAATACCCTCAGTGATTTGACGACTTCAGATGAGGCTAGTGTATCAGATGATATCTCAAGTTCAGAGCCAATTGACATGACGTCCAGTTCAGTGACTGAGTTTTTCATTTCTACACAAACTCAATCTTCAGTTGCACTGACTGAGGATTTACTGACTTCGAATCACGAAACTATCTCAAAAGGAGATATTGAAACTACTAAACATGTCTCATTGATGGAGGTATCAAGCTTGATGACAAGTGAACAAGTTACAGCAATGGACACATCAAGCTTGATGACAAGTGAACAAGTTACAGCAATGGACACATCAAGCTTGATGACAAGTGAACAAGTTACAGCAATGGGCACATCAAGCTTGATGACAAGTGAACAAGTTACAGCAATGGACACATCAAGCTTGATGACAAGTGAACAAGTTACAGCAATGTACACATCAAGCTTGGTGTCAAGTGAACAAGTTACAGCAATGGACACATCAAGCTTGATGACAAGTGAACAAGTTACAGCAATGTACACATCAAGCTTGGTGACAAGTGAACAAGTTACAGCAAAGTACACATCAAGCTTGGTGACAAGTGAACAAGTTACAGCAATGTACACATCAAGCTTAGTGACAAGTGAACAAGCCTCATTGATGGAGGTATCAAGCTTGGTGACAAGTGAACACGTTACAGCGATGTACACATCAAACTTGGTGACAAGTGAACAAATTACAGCAATGTACACATCAAGCTTGGGGACAAGTGAACAAATTACAGCAATGTACACATCAAGCTTGGGGACAAATGAACAAGCCTCATTGATGGAAACTTCTAGCTTGGTGACAAGTGAACATGACACATTGATGGACGAATCTAGCTTGGTGACAAGTGAACAAGTTACAGCAATGGACACATCAAGCTTGATGACAAGTGAACAAGTTACAGCAATGTACACATCAAGCTTGGTGACAAGTGAACAAGCCTCATTGATGGAGGTATCAAGCTTGGTGACAAGTGAACACGTTACAGCGATGTACACATCAAACTTGGTGACAAGTGAACAAATTACAGCAATGTACACATCAAGCTTGGGGACAAGTGAACAAATTACAGCAATGTACACATCAAGCTTGGGGACAAATGAACAAGCCTCATTGATGGAAACTTCTAGCTTGGTGACAAGTGAACATGACACATTGATGGACGAATCTAGCTTGGTGACAAGTGGACAAGTCTCATTGATGGATGAATCGAGCTTGGCGACAAGTGATCAAATCTCATTGGTAGAATCTAGGTTGGTGACAAGTGAACAAGCCTCATTCATTGACACATCAAGCTTGGTGACCAGTGAACAAGCTTCATTGATGGACGAATCTAGCTTGGTGACAAGTGAACAAGTCTCATTGATAGAATCTTCGACACTAGCTCTGACGACTTCAAGTGAAATGATAAGTGATTTAATATCAATCACAGAATCTGAATTTTCAACAATGCAATCCGTCAACCAAATGACACCGACAATATCAGTTCTCTATTCTGACGTCTCCGATATCTCCTCAAGAGGCAATTCATATCTTTCTTCAGAATATCACGAGACAACCATGGATACATCAACTATTGAAATAAGCTCAACAATAGAGCCTTCTTCAACTTCTGAATTTGCGTCCTCGTCTGTTCTTCTTCCCGTGTACGCTCTTTCCATGGATGACGTCAAAGGTGTTGAAAATATGGCAACTACCCTGGAGTGCAGGCTCGAAGGGAACTTAACATTGAACAGTGTGAAGTTTTTGAAGGATGAGGAAGAGCTTACAGGGACGATTGAACAGAATGATGAAAATACTAACTTCAAGTACACTCTGCCATCTCCAACCTGTACTGACTCGGGGATCTACCATTGCATGGTCGAAGGGGAAGAGGCAAACCTTACAACAACTGCTAATATCACCATTCAGGGTAATCTCTCAGTTTTACATTCATTAATAAATTCATAGTTATTCATAAGTGTTAGTATGAAGTTTTTTTAGTATAATTCTGCGAGTGTCCATTTATTTGATAATCGAAGAAACATGTCAGAAATTACTTTAATTCCTATTAAATTCTATTTGCATAAACACCTCTCAAAAGTAAGCAGAGATGTTAGATTTGCCGCAGAGAGAGGCCAACATTTTTTTGAGGTCACAAGTCTCCTCCCCCATCAAAGCAAATAGACGTTAAGAAAATCTCAGTACACATACTTTAAAAACCATCGAATCAAAGCTGTATGTTCAAATGATAGCCTTTATATGCACCAAATAAACAGTTTCTTCCAAATTGAAACAATCTGAATACGCTGCTGGAGTATTCTCATCTACTATACATCTAAACAAACATGACAAAGCTAAGGTATGAACATAATTATGAATAGATACATCGTACTATCCTTCTGTTTTATCTACGCTTACTGCGAACATGGTCTTCTTTGTACATAGTTCACTATGGAAGATATGCCTTGAGAGTTTCTTTTGGTAGAAAAATGTAACGTACGGAAAAGGCAATTGAAGACACTGGTAACATTAAACGAAGCAAATAATGTCATTTCCAGTTCCAGTTGGCAAACCATCATTAACAGTCCCTTACGAGATCGTTGAGCTGAGGTTCAAGGAAACAACACAGTTTGTATGCACCTACAAGGAAGGTATTCCTGCAGCTAAAGTGAGATGGAATGCCACATCAGAAGCTGGCCAGGTTCTTAAGCTACAGTCGACCAACTTCACGGAAGAGAACCAAACTGATGAATGTGCTCTTGAAGCGATCTCACAGTTTTACTATGGGTTTACACTTGATTACAACGCCTCTAGCGTGTGTTGTGAGGTTCAACAAGGAAATATCACATATTCAACTTGTGAAACTATATACATTCTTGAAAGTGAGTTGGAATAGAACATTTCATTCCCAAATGTTTTACTGGAATTGAAGTTTTTAAGTTAAAAACCGCCTTCAACATAGTTTATGTGGACAGCCAGTTTGTTATGTAAAATGCATCGTCAATCAGTAGTATCACGAGAAAAATACCAATTCCAACATTACAACTTGTAACCTCCTTCATTGTGAATAGCCGCCTTCAACATATCATTAAGCGATTTTGTTTAGTGACAGCCTTCCATCATTTTTTAAGTCAGGGAAACCTAGACCTAAGTTCATTGCGTTAAACAACATCGAACACATGACTTCATATACATCACTGTCTTTTATTGACAAATTTTCTTTTTCTTTTTATGTAGAAAATTTCTGCATAAATCAAACAGGCCAATACCACAAACACCCATACACCAACAGAAGGTATCTAACATGTGTTAATGGAGATGTCTTCGTGAGCGAAGCACAGTGCGCAGAGGGACAGTGTTTTAATTTTCCTTCTGTAACATGTGGAGTTTGCAACGGATCCTCAGAACGTGAGTCTTAATTTGTTTATCATGAATTGATTCAGACTTTCAGAATTTATATCGATATTCTACCCTAATGTTTTGGTCAAATTACTTGTTTAAGGACACTAATGCACACCGATATTTCATAAATATGAATAATGAACAGATAGTGGATGTCTCTCTATTACTCACAACCAACACTCAGGTGGTCTACCGATAAGATATGGAAGCCTAGGGTTTTAAGGTCATTCTAAAAGACCGGGAGTATTTAAAGTAACGTTGCATAAGATATGCATAGTTGAACTACGGTATAGGCATTACTCAAATTCCTAGTTCCGCCGTCATCAACAATCAATGGCACCGAATTTTGCACAACGGAAACTTTTGCTTAAATTGCCAATTTGTGCGCGAAAATGCGTGAACTAGAGTTCCTTTGATGAGAAAATACTGAAGTTATCAAAATTGTTTCCGCTATCCTTGTATCTTATCAAAATGAACCCAAGCTTTTATAATCACTGTATCTTTTTACACACTCATATTATTATTAAAGCCCCAGACCAATTCTCGTGTGTTGGAAGGAAGAATGCATATATACCCAGAAAGACAACCTACCCAGACAAATGCGGGGACTACTCCTGGTGTGTTGAAGGTGTTAAATACGATTACTCTTGTCAAGGGGATTCCGTCCTGCTGAATGACACCAGCAACATCAGCAACGGTGTGGTATGCACAAGCGATTTTGAGGAATCTTATTGTGCACACGAAAGAGGTATGGTAATATTTCTCCAAGAGGGTCATTACGACTGTTTTATGGGAAGATGTCAACTTCAACCATATATTGATTTGCATTTTAGGTAGTGATTTAAAAAACCAAATGAACTACGAATGAAGTCTATGTCAGAATTACATGTATGCTATGATACACTGACAAGGTGCTTCAGGTTATTCAGCTGACAAAAATATAGACAAATCATATACTTCTATATTTAAAATAGATATTTAGACTGCCTTTTCTTCATTTGAATTATGTTAGGTTATGTATTATTCTTGGTATATATAATTTATCATAATGTATAATTTCAAACTTAAAACTATCATTTGACAATTCTATATTTTCTTTTTCAGGAGATCAAGAATCAAGCACAGGTATTTCAAAACATTATATACAGTAATAATTTTCATCTGGAGCGATAAACAGCAACATGACATGTTATAATGTTATAAAGCTATATAATTTTCCTTTCTCTAAATGTGAAATTTGTAGGTTACATATCATTGTTTATACAGTTAAATTATTCTTAATGTTTAGTTTGGAAAGTTTGGAAAAATAAATAATCAAATATCAAGCTAATTTGGTCTAAGTATGATTTCAGACGTAAAATGTTTATTTCAAAGTTTTTTATTCTTTTTAACCACAGTAACCACAGGTATTTCTAATTATTTAGTATAGCATCATTTTCACCTGGAGACTTAAAAAGTTACAGAACATTTTATATATAATATAACACCTATTTCATTTCCCTTTGCGTATTATACAGGTCACGTGGTCCTTTCTATATTCGCAGTTAACATCAGGATGTAGGCCCTGACTGTATGTTTTTAATAATTCGAAATATTCGCAGTTCAGGCTTTTTTTCAGAATGAAATTTCACTATTTAAAACAATGATTTAAAGGTGTACCATGATTCCATTACTTTATAAATGATTTGAAAACACGGGTGTTTATCTTATCTTGATTTAATCCAGATAGCGGTAATATATTATTACACCGTTTTTGTGCCTTTAGGTAAATGAATTTTATAGAAATGTAATTTTAATTATGCTCCTTTAAACATAAACAGTATCTTTAAGCTATTCTTACATATTTTAACTTATTCACTAACCTATGTTTAGACTCATCGACCAAAGAAACACAAACAACAGGTACAGCCTTCCGAATATTAAGATATATAACAGCTTGTGTTTTATAACGTGTTCTTTATACTCAAAGCTTATTTTTCTCTTCCTTATTACCATCCTAACAATAGAGTATATTCTTCAATCAACTGCATATTGTTTTATTTATCAATGCTTTTTGACAAATGTCTATATTTTTAATATTTCCTTATATACGTTTGTAATCTTCAAGCAATTTTGTTATGTTTCTTACTGTTATGTTTTTGCTATCACTCATTTTGATTTTGTTCTCTATTACCATTATGAAAAATTTCTCTCCCACCCTCTATCTCTCTCTGTGTGAATATATCTACAGATTAAAATGTTAAAACCTCAACTTTATGCTTAAGAATAATAACAATTCTTTCCTCTATCAATTCATTATTGTGTCAATCCTACCACTTGCGATATATTGTTATGTCAATTGTATTGTGACATCATAATGTCATAGCTGTTCTTTGTAAGACACCCTGAAGATATCAATAATGAAACATAATGTTGGCTATGTGTCATTTTTTGTCTTTGAATATATAAAGATCTATATATGTATCATCCCAACTGCGGATCCGCCCCATCTTAACGCGATTTAACTTGGAATCCTAAGTTGGGATATCCCGTCTTATTATGGGACGGGGGTTATCAAATCATACTAATAATGTTCTTATTTATATATGAAGTTTCATTAATGATATATGTTTTTAAATGATGTAGGTATTTACTGTTGGTACCTGCATAGAAAATTCAACTTTATCATCAATTACTTGACTTTATGTCTCACATTTATCTTTCATTGTCTATATGCCATTGAACAAAAAATGCAGTGTAAACAAAACTGTTTCCAAATGTCGAGACGGACGGTGCTACACCTGTAGAAATATCATAGAAGGCGCTGAGTTAAAAATTAACGTTAAACGTTTTTTTGGGAAAGGAAATATGAATTGCCATTCAAGAAATAATACCTATGTAATGTGTGAGGAGTACAGTTAATTATACAAGAGAGAGAGAGACGTTTAAATGAACGAATGAATATGCATCGTTCGCAAATCAACCGGCCAAAAAATAGAACTATCCCTTTAAGCCGTCACTTGAAAAAGTGTCCTGGAGGAAAATATAGAGTATTTCCATTTTACCAAATGAAATACGATAATCCGTGGCTACTTGAATTGATAGAAAGTGAATTTATAAACAATTTACCTCTATGACGCCATAAAGAGCGCTACGTCACGTCACAATCGATGTGATTACAACTGACATTCAAAGTCTAACCTGCCATCATGGCAGAAAGCACTTGTTAGCAATGTGAATGTGATTATATAACTTATTCTTTTCAGTTGATAAAAGGGAAAGATTGTAAATTTGATTGTATTTTCTTTTGCGCACGAGTCTATGTTAATTTGTTGTTTGTGTACCCTCACCCTACTCTGTTTGGGCAATATAGTTTTCGTGGCACCCCTGAAATGTGATTAAATAAATAACATTTCGGACACTACAGTTAATCTTGGTATGAACATTGAATTCCGCATGGGTTTTTTTAGAGAGTTTAATTGATTTCCCCTCTATTAAATGGTCACAAGTTCCATAATTTCCTCTTTTACATTGGTTACGCCAATAACTTCAGGATGTGGATTGGTGTCAAAATGCGGCGTTTTGAGGTTTGGACTTTGTCATTTACTTTTTTTTAAGACTGACATCTTCCATGACCCTCTTCTTTTGATTGTCTTGTTCTGGGATAGGCATATTCTGTTTGATGATTACAAAAAGGTCTGGATTTTGGGGATTTATTTGTGGGAACATATGCAGCTTTGTGCTTTCTTGAATCCGTCTTCTATTAGGGCAATGGAATACGCACGCTGTTGGAAATATTGTTTCAGTTCCAGGAGTCGGCTATCCCTTGTGATTTGGTTATATACTATTATACAGATGCGTCTTGCCAAATTGTACTGAATGCTGCGTTTTGTGTGACTTGGGTGACACGACGAGAAATGGAGATATTGTTTTGTATCAGTACTTTTGTAGTAAATAACTTTTACCAGTCTGTTTCCTGACTTGATAACAAGCGTATCCAAGAAAGAAGTACTTGTATCGCTTGCTTCCATAGTGAATGTCAAGTTTACATTAACGTTATTCAATATTCCCCAAAATTTTGTTAATTTTTGGTCACCTAGCGGCCAGCAAATGTGAATGTTATTATGTAACTATTCTACAATAACTTTTTTTTCATCTATGTGTGCATTTCCAACACTATGAAGAATAATTTAAATAATTACAAATATGTAATATATATATATATGATTGATGAGCTATGGAAACCAGTGTCTTTTATACACCACTTGTAATCTGTCTTGCTTTTTATTAAAGCCCTAGACCCATTCTAAATGTCTTTTATACACACCAATTATTTATCTCGCTTTAATTAAAGCCCCAGACCCATTCTCTTGTGTTGGAAGAGTTAATGAATATATACCCCGAGAGACAACCTACCCAGACAACTGTGCGGACTACTACTGGTGTGTTAACGGTGTTAAATACCTTCAGTCTTGTCAAGGGGACTCCTCCCTGATGAATGAAATCAGCAACGGTGTGGTATGCACAAGTGATTTTGAGAAATCTTATTGTGCACACGAAAGAGGTAAGATTAATATTACTCCAAGGATCATTACCATTGTATTTGTAGTGTTCATCTACGCCTCAATTGCATGTTTTGGTATGCATTTCATTTAGTGATTCAAAAAAATCAAATGATTTACGAACGAAGTCTAAGTCAGAATCACATTTGAAATATGATACACTAACAAGGTTCTTCAAGATTTTTAACTGACAAATGTACACAAATCAAGACAAGAAAAGGTATTTTTCTTTTTAAAATAGATATTTATACTGCCTTCCTCTTCATTTGCATTATGTTAGGTTACGTATTATCCTTGATACATATACTTTTTTCTGAATGTTTTTCTCAAGATGAGTTTTGAAAGATGTTCAGGTACGCATATATCTTAATTTCGTATAAATAATCAAATATAAAACTCATTTGGTGCATGTATAATTTCAAACGTAAAAGTTTTTTTTGAGAATTCTATATTTTCTTTTTCAGGAGAACAAGAATTAACCACAGGTATTTAAATCGTTTTAATTCAGTTGTCATTTTCACCTGGTTTCGTAAAGATTTACATGACATTTTATACAGTAAATGATAGCTTTTTCAGTGTCCTTTGCGTATTCCACAGGTCACGTGGTCTTTTCTGTACTCGCATGTTTCCAGCAAAATATTCTTATCGACTATATTTTGCATCAGTTGGAAGCGTTGGCATTTCTTTTTTTGAAAAATAGTTTATCAAAATAAAACTCCTCAAATCAAAATAATGACTTGAATGTCCTTGATTAAATTATATAATAAAAGGCCTGACAACCCGGGTATTAATCTTGTGTATTAATCCAGAAAGTTTTAAATATTTTCATCATAAAATTATGCCATTTGACAAAAAGATCCAAAAAAGACTTATCCTTGTGTTGGGAGGTAACAGAAGTTTTTGGAAATAAGAAAAGCAAATCTCATTTTGAATTTCCCCCTAATTTACATTTATTTTTAGACTCAGGGACCGCGGAGACGCTAACGACAGGTAATCTCGTTAATATTAAGAAAGATAACACTTTTTGAAAATAACATCTTAATATTAAGTCAGCCTACTATCTTTCTTGTTCATAACATTTCATTCTTACCCAAGCGAACACAAATATGCCAGGTATTTAAGTTTTCAAAATCCTCATGGGAATTACAATTTTTCTAAAAAGAACTCGGGATCTGATTGGATGTCAGAACTACTTCCTACTCATGCACACACTTGTTAAAGAGACTTCGAAACAAACATCGGTTTCATTCCCTGGGGAATAACATAGAACGTAAAGTGTTAATATGTGGTGTCTTTTACTATTTCTGTCATATAAGGTTGTTAGCTAAATATATGGACCTTAAATATGACATTGATTGTTTGAATGGACTACATTTGACAGGGCGAATGAATATCATGACCCAATCGCTGTGAAATCGTACTAAAGCTGGGAATTTCTCACAACAATCCTCTTAGCACAGATAAACTGTAATTCCTCGCATCATGTTGATTATTCTTTTAATATATCATTTTATCGAACGTCATTATTTTTTATCGTTGCTTTCTTGTCTTTTTTTGGGGTTTATTATATTGCATAATCAATATACATTACATGCATTTTTGTTACGCTAATTAATAGCGTTTTGTTTCGGCATTAACTCACTTACATTTCTTCTTCTTCATCAAAGTCCAATTTTACATTGGCTTTTTCTATTTTTTATGTTTTCATATATCAGTTCGTAAATGTCATGAACATCTGTAACTGATTAGTTAAAAATATAAATGTTTATGATCAACTAAAATATTTTGTTTTCATTTGCAATTTTAAACTCAATCTCTTTATCACAATGCATGAAGGCCCAATATAGACCTGGTACCATCAACCATGTTTGGAAATTCGCTTTTAGACTTTGGAATTAATTATAACAATGAGATTCCCCTTTGAAAGATTGTGTTGATATTTCACCCCTGTGTGGGGAGAGAGGAGTTTTTATAAAAATGGTGTATTCTTTCCATGAATATGAGTTGAATTTGGAATAGGCACAGGGATAGGTTTGTTTCCAAAGCAGAATCGCTCATCAAACCCTTAACTGTTGCCAACCCATTAAAGTGGTACCTTATAATATTTCAGATTTCTTGAAAACTTACTGTTTATTTATTTCCTTTGAAATTGGTTATTTTTCTTTATACATTGATAGCTTGATCTCCAGAGCAGTAATCCAAAACTGCTCGTTTAATTTTTCTGAAAATGTGCATGTATTTTACCCATCTAGTGTTGCCTTTTGATACGTTAGGAGTTTTGGAAATAAATTTCTTTATGTTTCCATGGAAACAAGTTGAAGTTTTTAGTAGATGTTTTAATTTTGTGAAAACAAATCTAACTTACGAATTAGAGTGCTATGCCATCATCTAATGACTTGTTCCTTGTATCATAGCTGGTTCAGTGTGAGTAATATAGTATGAATTAATTAACTCATATCAAATGTTTATTTTGACATACTCGATTCATAATCACGTTTCAGATGCTCTGAGGTAGAAGAGGATACCTACTTTTTAATAGTTGCAGGTATGGTGACTTTTAGGTTAACTTTCACATCCTCGAAAAACAAAGAGAGTTGAACACCAAAAAATCAAACGATCACACCCTCACACCGCCTGACTCTTTTCAGTTTGACACAGAGGCAAACTCACAATACATAAAACGAAAATAAATATCTCATACTTACGTTTACATGACAAATATGATAACAAGTTTAAGGGCAATAGAAACGCTTATAAAACAATAGCTATGTGAAGAGTTTGTCAAATATTGTCAATGACTACTTTATTTTTTGATTATATACATACACATCAATCTATGATGAAATATAAAATAATAGATTAATTCATACAACCTTTTCAATTATACCAGATTAATGTATTTAAATGTTCAGTTTCAGGTATGTTAATGATTTGGATAAAATCATTAAAGAAATTACTCAAAGATTCATGTAATCTTTCTGAAGAAAATTCACAAATTAGAAGGATTCACAAATAATTAGCTTTGTTTTGAAAAAGACATTTTGAGATTATGAGTGTACAATGTGATAACTATAAAAGACTAATCCCATTTAATGAATATATTATAGGATCACACACATACACACAAATAAACACACAGCCATACCAACACAATTAAACGTGTGAGACACACCAATTCACTATTCAGAATATATTACAAATTCAAATTTGGAAAATCGATGTACCTTTGGTCTTTGGTGTCTTGGATGAATTGATGAGAAACTTTAGAAAAAGTACATACGTTGTAGTAACCAATATAAACATGACTTCAAGTGATCGTCATTTGGACAAAGTTACCAAATACTCTAAACAAGGAATTCTTTTAAAGCAAGGATCGGATTTTTCACAATATTTGATGTAATGCAAAATGCCAATTTCATTTCCAAAGTCATTGTCATAAACTTCCTATTTTCCTGCCAAACATGAAGCCTTCAAATGTAAACGCATATTTATTTTGTATATTGAACTTCTTTTCAGTTGAGGTAATCGACGCCTGTTAAAAAAGAGAAAAACACACATACTTTGTCATCGAGGTGTGGAACTCTCACGAGGGCGATTGCAGAAGTAGAGAACTTCCTTCATGATAACGTGACTGATATACTTTACTTACAGACAATTCGAAATGAAATCTTATTTTTTTTCTGTCATATTACTGATACATCTGAGAGACATATTCTTGCGATAAAGATTATCGAGTGATCTTTAGGATAAAAAAAAAACATTAGAAGGCACTGCTAATCAATAACTTTGAAAGATATTTGTGCTTAAGAACAATGAAAAACATTCATGATAAAGAAAATTGAAGAACATATGTGATCGAGGACAAAGGACAGTTGTGATCAAAGACTTCAATGGACATTTGTGATCAACAACACCGTAGGACGCTCATGATAAAGAGCATTGAAGGCCATTCTTGTGATTAAGAAATAAGAACATGCAAAATAAGAATAATTTAAAAACCTTTAAATATGTGCCTTTACTAGGCGTTGGTGTTAAGGCAAGAGCAGACATTTCAAAGGTTCAAACTTCATTTAGCTGAGTGCCATGATGAGTTATGCCTGAAGAATGACTTGGTTCCTAGAGAATTGTTCAACTGAACAGTAGGGTCTTCATTCATCTTTTTGTACATGTTTTGTGAAAGATACATATGCTGACGAAAGTCAAATTCTTGGTCCGCGATATTCTATGGATTCGACAAAGCTGTTTTGTTTTATTTTATTATGAAAATTTGCACTAACCAATTTGAAAGTTTGTCTTACAATAATCTCTGATTTTGAATAATTATGTCCAACATTGTTCTACAACGTGTGACACGCTTTAATGTTTGAATTACATAACTGAGCATTGTTAATCTATATCATGTGACTTTGAGATAACAATGCTGTATGCATATATTTACGTACGTATATGTATGAATATATGAATATTTTCCATGTAATTATTTTAATACCTCAAAATGAGCGTTAATCAAAACGTTAAAGTATACTTTTCAATTTGTTTTGATAAACTTAGTATGAAATAAGTAATGTTGTGGTAGGTCTGTTCGTTTGTTGAGTTTAGCTCAAGGTTTGAGAACCATGATGTAAACATAAGTTATGTTCAGTTATACTAGTGGGCTTTTATGTAAAAAGAAACAGAGGATGTCTAATTGTTAATATAGTGCTTAGATTACTTCGTTTCTTGAGCAAGAATGCAATCGATCGAGTAACAATATCCAACACTATCATAAGCATTTATCACAAACTTGAGGATTTTCTCGGTGCAATAAAGCTATTGGATGAATCTGGTATCCGATTCGATAAATTAAGTCAAAAGACGATCTATTTTGGCAAACTACTCGATTCATCAAACGGTTACTAATCATTGATAACGTCATCGCGAGTTGACAGTGTGTAAAAATAATTTACTCCGGCAGGTTAGAGCTACTTCGCATTCTTTTTAAAACAATGCCTCGGTTATCATGGAATTTTGGAATTAGTTGCAAAAACACTAATTGTGTCTGAAGGAGATAACCATGTGACTCCAACTAAAAACTCATACATGCACTGTGAGAAATGTGTTGCAATGCTGCTTCTATAATACGAATCGCTTTTTACTGAGCTTGTTTTCGGTTGATGACACAGGTTATCAAGTATTGTATTGATAACAGAGAACTAACTCCACCCAAATAAATAATAGCCGTTCGCTCTGAAGATACCGATAAAGGTAAATAGTCACCATGCATTAAATGATACCTGAATTTAGACATTATTACGGTTGAAATGAAAAATAAATGAATTTTTAAAAGAATAAAATTCTCAACAACACGAAATAAATCACTCTAGCACTAGCATTACATAAATTATGCGACGACGACAGTATTTTTCAACAACATGACATTTGATTAACCGTCTACATCAGACAGAAGCAAGCATTCCGAAAACGGTCGTATACAGAATATTCCCACATGAAAATGTATTGTATACATCCATATAATTCCTACCCGATGTCGAATTTGAATCCTCATGAACGTAGACAACTTTCGAAAAATACTTACGATTGCAGAAGGGAGTAGGTTCTATTCAATGCTTTCTGAAACTGTTGGTGTTTGCCGGGGTTTACAACAAAACACGCTTTTCAAGATATCCAAAAATGTTTACTTTGTATGAATTACAGTCCATAGAAATTGCGCCGATAACACATTTCATCCGAGTCAATGTGAAGATTTTAGTTCAATATTATATCGCACAGAATGTAAGAATAACCAACATTAAAATATATGAAACATAGATACTGATAAGTATTCTAATTATTAATCTATTCTAATCTATTATTATTATTATTATTATTATTATTATTATTATTATTATTATTATTATTATTATTATTATCAACCGTATGACGATTAAACAATACGTGCGACCTGAACAATCAGAGACAAACTTGGCCAACAAAGACTCGTAGCATACGCAGTCACATATATAGAGAAAAATCAAATGCTTAAAAATTATCAAAAGTATTAATTGTTCAAGAACACTCATATTTTATTTTGACTTTGATTGAAATAAACTTTGTATTATGGTGATATTATGAAACTGTCACTGATTAAGTACTTTTGCACTGGCTTAGTTACATATCCTGGGTCCGTTTTATTGGCTTTCTATTTGGTCTCACCGATATAGCGGACTTCGGACCTGTCACTAGGTCAATACATTGTCAAAATTCTCGTCAGACAGATGTCCGGAAGGGAGTCCAATCCGTCAAATTTAATCCAGGGAGTACCTTAATCTCTTTATTGAAAACTAAATATGAAATATTTAAAAGGGTTATCCCTTTTTTAAACGATTTAGTTTAAAGAGTATTACTTTTACTATTGCAATAACCATAATGGATGTCTTTTTAAGTTTTTAGGTTGTAAGAAAAATGTTAAACTTGCCTAAACTGTAGTTCGTGCAAATTTAATGCACCGCTTCTCCGTTATTACATTTACGAATTAATTTTATTACCTGAATACGTTAATAATTTTCCAAATGAAATATAATGTAGATTACCAAATCGTTCGTAATATTGCGATATAAACATTATCTGTGCGTATGTATATCTCCGAAATATTGCTTCAGTGCCTCTAAATATTCATATAATTTTAAGTCTATCATACTGCCATTATATGCCGTTGATTTCAAAACGAAATATATCAATATTCTAAATTAGTAGTCACTCTTGATAAACTACATATAAACATTAAAAATCTAACATCATTTGTCTTTTCCTACTAAGTAATAGCTAAATCTTATCTAATGAACAGTTTTTATTTGAGGATATTGAATATTCAGACAGAACAGTAATTTTCACATGACCTTGCTACTTGTGCCAAGACACGTGACACAGTGGTTGCTTAAGTGCTAGACAAGATTTCTATTGATAAAGTACACCTAAAACTTATTAAGCTTACATTAGAAGACAATGAATACCTTCTTTGTGAAAAATGCAATTTTTCTTCCATTTCCATTGTCAATATATGATAACAATGATTACTGTTGAACATTCCCGAATAGAAGTAAACTGTTGCTCTAAGCTGAAGGTCTTGTTTTACATCAACCTGACATATATTATATTGGTCAGCATGTAAGTATGCACCCATACAACAGAAAACCTTGTCCAAGTAAAATAAGAGCTATTTTCGACTTACATTATGATAGTAGATTTTCTCAAATAATACATTCTCGCCTTAGACTTGAATGCAGCAACTTAAATGCACACAAGTATGAAAGATTCATATCATCAACTCCCGACTGTTCTTGTGGCCATAACTATGAAGATTCGACCCATTATTTCTTTTCATGTCCATTGTTCATGAATATAAGTGAAAATATGTTTTTCTGTAACAAAGGTTTTGACCTGAGATCGGTCCTATTTGGAAACCCAAATTGTTCCTCTTATTGATATCTGTGCACGAATTTATAGATTTAACAGACAGATTTGCATCGGATCCATGATTGATATATTTTATTGTTATATTGGTAAAGCTTGTTGGCGACTATAATATTATATTCATATATAGATAAATCATATATTTTTGTAAATACACTATGACATGTTCGTTATCTTGCTTGCGTTTGTATAGATAAGTATATATATTCATTGTACAATCACCATGACATGTTCTATATTTTGTATTTTGGAGCGGTATTCTAGATTGTTTTCTGAAATAAATATGTTTAAACCAAATAAGAACTATACGACCGCATAGAAGACATGAAAAATATTGTGACAGATTTAACCATGAATGACAATGTTATTGACTTGGTTAAGAGCCATAAACACCTAGGTCTTGTAATGTTCATGAAGTGATCAAATTAATGACATTGTTAAAAAGGTAACCCCGATGGTAAATTGTCTTAGAAGCCTCAATTATCGATTAATCCGGGAAACATTGGAAACCATGTTTAAACAGTTCATTCTACCTATATTCGACTACTGTTGTCATAGATTGGATAACTGTACAAAGCAGCATGCAGATATGCTTAAAAAATGCAAACCATTATGCCATAGTCATGAAATGACGTTGTTTTGTAAAAAGGTCAATCATAATACACCCAGTTATCTAGGCAACTTGGAACATCCTAAAATATCGGATGTCGTTGTTTACAATTTTCGTGATGACTCCAGACTCCAGACTATCGATTGTCAATCTGTAAACTATGCGAGATCGTTCCTTACTGACCCTATTAAACTTTGGAATAGAACATAGAAATTCGCCATCTTTATTGCCGATAGAACATAGAAATTCGCCATCTTTATTGACTTTTGAAAATGCTCTCCCCCATAATACTGACACATACAGTAATTTTGACCTAAATTATGGCAGGAGATTTTGTCAAATAATACATACTGGTCTAAGACTAGAATGCAGCGACTTAATGCACACAAGTATGAAAGATTCATATCACGTCGAAATAGTATCCAATTTTGAAGATCTAAATTTATTGTTAACATCTCAAGGTTTGTCACAGATTGAATCATTCTTATACGCTTCACATATCATGCATAAACTCCAACTATACCTTCACCCAGATGAACGTGCTTTGATTTAAAGTGACAAAGAGTATCATTCTTCATGTTTTTTTCAGTGGCTGAAATAAAATATATAATCCTTTATCATACCTCATGTAAGAATGCCGATCTGTGATTGGTCCACGTGACCCTAAACAAATATCCATATTCACCGCCGCCGAGGGATGATAAATCCCTTATACCCCGTTACATGAGTAAAGCGTGCTTCCACGTCAATCAATAAAAGTCACGTGATCAGGTCATAGGTGTTTTTCATTTCTGTTTGTCTTTTTACTAATAGAGAGCAAGTTTTTAATAATACATTAAGACATTCGGTATGATAAATTCGTTTTAACATTCCGTCGAGGGTGACATAGGGATATATTATTCCCTTGAAAGGTTTTATGCAACTCGCGTTCCGCTCGTTGCATAAAACCTTTCGCGGGAATAATATATCCCTATGTCACCCTCGACGGAATGTTATAACTAATAATATGCGTATATGCCCTGAGCTAAGTTGAACACCCTGTCTCCGTTAACGAATATATTAGTTGAATGACCCACTAGACACAACCAATCAATTTTGTTTTTGTGTCTCCTGTTAATAAGTTTTTTTAAATGACGTATTAGTTTTTGGCGTGCGCCATTGTCCATTCGATCTGAAATCACGAATTTATCTGTCACTAAACTGGATTGAAGCTCTTAGATGCTGATTTTCAGAACAACCCACCCCGACCTCGATAAAATTAACTATTTATAAAGTTTATCTTAGTGCCTCAATCAACATACTTTGTCGCCCTTTAAATTACACATCAGGACTGAAGCAGGTGACGTCAAAAAAGGTTTTCAACCAAAAAACTGCGTTTTAGGATTTGTCGTAGCACGAATTGACATTAGTTAGTAATAAACTATCGCACTTTACTAGTTCCAAAACTACTTGCTCTGTCCTCTTCTGACTTTGGATTGAAAAAAAAGGGTTTTATAAACGTTAAATTTGAGCAGTGTTTAAGGAAAGGTATCTTATTAGGAGGTACTTTATCTCGAAAATAATGTTTTCACTGTCTTGACGATATCATTACCAAATATATATGACTTACTTTTTATTTTCAGATAAATATCAAATTGTGTTTAGTCTTTTTAACTTTCAGGTTTTACAACCATAACAATATTTATTTTTCTCTTTTGCGAGGATGCAATTATCTTGATTTGCATTTGTCTTTATATATCACGTCCAAGACTTTTCCGTGTAACATAATTACATGCAATTAAGTGCTTAATAAATGTCGTTTTATTTAATTTATTCAAAATTTGATAACATCGTCGACATTTAAAATCTTTTGTCAATAATTTGATATTTCTTACGAATTGAAAGATGAGAAATTTTATTTAGTACAAATTTCACATTAAAAACTTGTTCAGACAAATCGAGTGATTCATATATGTTCCTTTGGACAATCAAAACATAGAGGCAAAGACAAGTTATAAAAAAAACCGAAAACATTTTCCAATGTTCCGGTTAGAGATACACAAAATAAGGCAAAACATCACACCCAGGATGGTACAAGAAGTTTGCTATTCAAAAGTTGTTACAGTTACACTAAGCCTTAAACCTTCAGGAGAGTTTTATGGTTTATCGGTATCTTTTTCAAGCAAAATCGATGTTACGGTTTATATTCTTTTACCGATTTCGAAATAATATGCCTGACGGGTAAAACTATCTTGATTAAAACATCTAAACCGAAACGTTTCTATTGTTAAAAATGACAAGTATATTATTCATAAAACTCCTTTAATTTTCTATGCTGCCAAGTTCTAGAATAACACTCAAACAGTTCATCCTGAAACTTTCAAAAATGCCTAACGTGTCAGGTTCGAGTCAACCACGTTTATAAACTCTTCAAAAAAAGAAACTTGCCACTGACTTTCAAAGTTCAATATGAAGACCACAGATGCAAGTTAAACATTGAAATGAAAACTAAAACGCTGTTTGAAGATCTCTGTTCAGTAAATTTAATTCAGAGTAAGCATGATCTTGAAATGCATAGGTGCACAAGTGTTTCAACATCACAGGGGTGCACACATGTCAGTATCGGGTATGGCCACCATTGGCATTGATTATTGCTTGGCACCGACGACCCATGGATGCAATCAAGTTGTCAATCACAGCCTGTGGAATGTTCTGACATTTGTGCTGAAGTGCTGCAAAAAGTCTTTGAAGTGTTTGGGGTGGTTGATTCCTACTGCGAACGCGTCGATCCCGTTCGTCCCAAAGATGTTCAATTGGTGACAAATCTGGTGACCTGGCTGGCAATGTCTGGACATTGTTACGCCGTAAAAAGTCTTGACAAACACGTGCAACATGTGGTCGAGCATTGTCCTGCTGAAAGAGACCACCATGGACGTTGACGTGAGAAATAACGTAAGGCTGTAGGATCAAGTCCCTATACCGTACTCCTGTGAGGTTATCCACAACATGCACAAGGGGTGTCCTAACACCGTGACGAATCCCGGCCCACACCATGACACTCCCACCTCCAAATGGGACAACCTCCTGAACACAGTTGGAAGCATAACGTTCTCCACGACTTCGCTTTACACGTGCTCGTCCATCACTTCGTCGAAGCAGAAAACGGGATTCATCAGTGAAAAGAACGGTTCTCCACCTTGCACGTGCCCATCTCATCCTCTGTTGACACCACTGGAGACGTTCCGCCAGATGACGATGCGTTAAAACGGGACGTCGAACCTCTCTCAGCCTGTTGCGTTCCGTTTTGTCGGAAATTCGACGCAGGCCTGGTATCTGCGTTGTTGTTGACGTTGCTGTCCTGGTGCTTTCCCGGAGGTGGAGAAGTCGGATGTACCGATCTTGGACCCGAGTAGTCATCCTTTGTCTGCCTAACCTTGGCCTATCATCAACGCTGTTTCGGGTGTTGAAACGGGTCAACAATGAAGAGATGGTCTGTCTGGACACGCCAAAGTGTGTTGAAACATCTCGCTGCGTCGCTCCTGCTTGCAGTCTGCCAATAGCGTTGTTGCGTTGCGCTCTGTTCAGTCTTGGCATTTTTCAGGTCGCTGTACCGATGTTGTGTAGTCTAAATGAACAGCGGCTGATAAGGCTTTTTATACCCCTAAAGCAGACGTGTCTGCATGTAAACCTCCATGATCCCATGCTGCACATGCCTTCGCAGAAAATGCATTTGGACAAATCGGTCGTTTTCGTCCCTGAACACAACGTAAACTTTTTGGGTCATTGTTTTTGGGTAATTTACACTTTTGAGCAAGCCTTTCTTTAAATACAGGTATGTATCATGAAGAAAATTGACCCGTTTCGAAAAATTTCGCATGAATGTCAAGTTTCTTGTTTTGAAGAGTTTAAATCTCAGTAACTGTTTTTAACAATATTACTGTGTTACAGATATAAGGTACCTTTGTATGTAGTACATACCTTTGTTCAGTGACAAAACTACTGAAAACTTATAGGAACTAAAGAATTTATCTAGTTCATGGTGATTTTCCGCTCTGCGACCAAACTAAAGGATTCCAACTACTTGAACCATCATATCTTCATGTGCACCTTTATGAAGGGCTAGGTTGCACTTGCACGTTAGAAATGTAAGATACTCTTTATTCGGACCCTGATTGGGGGGTGGCGCGGTCTTTGTTTGCCATCAAAACAAGAAAAAAAGACTTTTTAAGCGATTCGATATTTACATGTTTACATTACATGTGTACCACATACAAGTACGAAATAATTTAGTGAACACGCAGTATTAGGTTTTACTTTGTGAACGGTTTAATTTAAGATCAATACTAAGACGCAACATCCCCGATGCTGACGAGTTCATGTTTGTCTCGGAACGTTTTACACTGTGCATTTCGCTATGAAAAAGAGTTCAGCATTAAAATCGTCATGGTAGTATGGAGATAAACCTAGTGTGTTTGAAAATCAGAGGCATGTTATACTAGATTGATAGCGAGTAAATTTTTAATTGAAACCTCACGCTGCGCGCAATCAATCAATCCAGTATAACATGCCTCTAGTTTTCAAACACACTAGGTTTATCTCCTAAATAAATCACATAGGCCACGTTCTGTCGTTTTGGATAAAGGGTCTGAGAGAATATTAGAATATGTTCATAGGGTTCTTATATCTCTCACGTTGTAAATAGTGTTCTTTCATCGAAAATTACAAGCTGTTGCTAAACATTACTATTTTAATGCTATTGGCATAATTTAGTGATACTTAAACGGCTTAAGTTGTGGCTTATAATCGATATCCAGACAACGTATAGCACGCAAAAAGAAAACCCTTGGTTGGTAGTGTTTGATGGGCCACATTGCCAATGTGCATGTACGAGGGTTGTCCCAAAAGTTTCCGGCCTGAATATGAAAACATGCCTGAAACGCAACCATACTGTGCGTGCATGAAGAACCTTCCATGACGTGTAAAAGGCATGAAAATCACAAGATGCATACTGTTCAATTGCATATAATAGCCTGTCCTTCAAAGGTACCCTCACATCTTTTACCGAAATGAAGAAAAGTAAATGTAGGGCTGTTATCAATATCTGAGTTTAAAAAAATACACTCCAAAGGAAATGCAGGGGATATGTTACAAACAGTAGGTGACTCTGCGCCTTCATATAGCACCATTAACATTGATGTGCTAAATTTAAACGGGGTAGAGTAAGCACTAAAGACGAGCCTCGTCCTGGTCGTCCATCTGATGTCACCACAGGTAAAAACATTGAGGCTGTTCTTGACACAATAATGCAAGACCTAGCTGATATTCACCACATCAGTAAATTATCAGTTGAATGAAAAATGCAGGAACATTTACATATGAATAAGGTATCAGCACGTTGGGTTCCCAGAATGTTATCTGAGGACCAAAAACGAAAACGTGTCGTGATCAGTCAGCAACGAGTATCGCGCAGACCCAGAATCCTTTTTCGCTCATGTCGTTACTCAAGATAAAACCTGGGTTTATCATTTTCATCCTGCGACAAAAAGCCAAAGCATGCAATGGAAACACAGCACATCACCCACCCCTTAAAAGTTCAAATCTTGTTCCTCCAATCGGAAGGTCATGGGACTCTCAGGGTGTAATAATGATTGATTATTTAAAGAAAGGTTTTACAATCAATGGCACTTATCACGCAAAAGAAGTACGACAATTACGAGCAAAAAATCAAAGAGAAACGAAGGGGTAAACTGCCCAAAGGTTTGTGGCTGTTGCAGGACGATGCTCCCGTTCACACCGCTCAAATTGCAGTAAGTGCAGCACAGGATTGTGGGTTCAGGATTCTCCCTCACCCTGCCAATTCTCCTGGCCCCTCAGACTTCTTCCTCTTCCCTTGAGTTTAAATCTCAGTAACTGTTTTTAACAATATTACTGTGTTACAGATATAAGGTACCTTTGTATGTAGTACATACCTTTGTTCAGTGACAAAACTACTGAAAACTTATAGGAACTAAAGAATTTATCTAGTTCATGGTGATTTTCCGCTCTGCGACCAAACTAAAGGATTCCAACTACTTGAACCATCATATCTTCATGTGCACCTTTATGAAGGGCTAGGTTGCACTTGCACGTTAGAAATGTAAGATACTCTTTATTCGGACCCTGATTGGGGGGTGGCGCGGTCTTTGTTTGCCATCAAAACAAGAAAAAAAGACTTTTTAAGCGATTCGATATTTACATGTTTACATTACATGTGTACCACATACAAGTACGAAATAATTTAGTGAACACGCAGTATTAGGTTTTACTTTGTGAACGGTTTAATTTAAGATCAATACTAAGACGCAACATCCCCGATGCTGACGAGTTCATGTTTGTCTCGGAACGTTTTACACTGTGCATTTCGCTATGAAAAAGAGTTCAGCATTAAAATCGTCATGGTAGTATGGAGATAAACCTAGTGTGTTTGAAAATCAGAGGCATGTTATACTAGATTGATAGCGAGTAAATTTTTAATTGAAACCTCACGCTGCGCGCAATCAATCAATCCAGTATAACATGCCTCTAGTTTTCAAACACACTAGGTTTATCTCCTAAATAAATCACATAGGCCACGTTCTGTCGTTTTGGATAAAGGGTCTGAGAGAATATTAGAATATGTTCATAGGGTTCTTATATCTCTCACGTTGTAAATAGTGTTCTTTCATCGAAAATTACAAGCTGTTGCTAAACATTACTATTTTAATGCTATTGGCATAATTTAGTGATACTTAAACGGCTTAAGTTGTGGCTTATAATCGATATCCAGACAACGTATAGCACGCAAAAAGAAAACCCTTGGTTGGTAGTGTTTGATGGGCCACATTGCCAATGTGCATGTACGAGGGTTGTCCCAAAAGTTTCCGGCCTGAATATGAAAACATGCCTGAAACGCAACCATACTGTGCGTGCATGAAGAACCTTCCATGACGTGTAAAAGGCATGAAAATCACAAGATGCATACTGTTCAATTGCATATAATAGCCTGTCCTTCAAAGGTACCCTCACATCTTTTACCGAAATGAAGAAAAGTAAATGTAGGGCTGTTATCAATATCTGAGTTTAAAAAAATACACTCCAAAGGAAATGCAGGGGATATGTTACAAACAGTAGGTGACTCTGCGCCTTCATATAGCACCATTAACATTGATGTGCTAAATTTAAACGGGGTAGAGTAAGCACTAAAGACGAGCCTCGTCCTGGTCGTCCATCTGATGTCACCACAGGTAAAAACATTGAGGCTGTTCTTGACACAATAATGCAAGACCTAGCTGATATTCACCACATCAGTAAATTATCAGTTGAATGAAAAATGCAGGAACATTTACATATGAATAAGGTATCAGCACGTTGGGTTCCCAGAATGTTATCTGAGGACCAAAAACGAAAACGTGTCGTGATCAGTCAGCAACGAGTATCGCGCAGACCCAGAATCCTTTTTCGCTCATGTCGTTACTCAAGATAAAACCTGGGTTTATCATTTTCATCCTGCGACAAAAAGCCAAAGCATGCAATGGAAACACAGCACATCACCCACCCCTTAAAAGTTCAAATCTTGTTCCTCCAATCGGAAGGTCATGGGACTCTCAGGGTGTAATAATGATTGATTATTTAAAGAAAGGTTTTACAATCAATGGCACTTATCATGCAAAAGAAGTACGACAATTACGAGCAAAAAATCAAAGAGAAACGAAGGGGTAAACTGCCCAAAGGTTTGTGGCTGTTGCAGGACGATGCTCCCGTTCACACCGCTCAAATTGCAGTAAGTGCAGCACAGGATTGTGGGTTCAGGATTCTCCCTCACCCTGCCAATTCTCCTGGCCCCTCAGACTTCTTCCTCTTCCCTTGACTGAAAACAGAGCTAAGTGGCAAAAGGTTTGAGACTGACGATGACGTCATTGCTGCAGTAGAGGAGTTTTTGGGGTCTCGTGATAAGAAGTGGTTTTCGGATGGGTTGCAGATGTTACAAAAACGCTGGAGCAAATGCGAAAAATAACTAAAAAAACTTGAATGTTGATGGTCAGGCCGGACATTTTTGGGACGCCCCTCGTACATGCATGGGAACACTTTACAGGGCAGTAGCTCGATTTTCAATGAAGACAAGACATTGTCATAAAAATTTATTTTTAGCTTTTCGGGACTAATATGATTTGATTCGGTTTGAGCTGATTTGAACTTCAATCTTTTGATCACTTTGATAAATTGGCATAGTGCCAGAGACAAATGAAATTCAATGAAATATACTCTTCGTCATTAAAGAAAAGAGGAAGAAATATGAACATAACATGAAAACATGAAACTTAATAGTAGCCCCGTTTGTGCATAATGGTAAAAACGATATATAATTATTATTCATGACAATATGTTTTCATTTGACTTTTGGTTATGATTATGCATAAAATATTTATCTAAAAATATATGAAATTCATATTGATAAAAACAAACATTCAATGATCCATTATGGGGTATATTTTTAAGTGTTATTATCTATATCGTGCTTAACATAATAAAAGCTGTAACTGTTCGAGGAGAATGGGTACAAGGAAGACGTATTGAAAGTTAATGCCAATCCTTAACGCTTACTGTCGATTTACAATGCTTAATACTATTGCAACGCTGTACATTAGCTAAATGGTTTGCCTCTTTGAATGGATCCAAACGGGAAGATCATGACTAAAACTTTTGACTTACTGTTGAATACATACGTGCATTGCACTTCTTTTTTCCAAAGTAGACGTCCACTATAAATGTAGATTATTTCTTATTGAACTATCTTCCTGCTAACTATTAGAGTGCTCCACAAGCCATATACATTGCAGGAGAGACCTGTCGAGGTATGTACTCTGTATTTAATGCTTTTAATTTATCAGCTTTAAGATAACTTTTCAATAAGTTAGATGCATATTCAATGTAATCTACTTAAAGGTATTTGCATCAAGGTGATAGTATAACTATATTTTTTTTCTTCTTCGAGGTATTTAGTTCAAAATACTATCTTTGTTTCAAGTTAAAATATTCAAACTATTTACTACATGGATATTATTTTAAGTTACTCACCAAACCGATTTTTCCAACATTTTGCTTTCTTATGATGTGCAAACGTAAACAGAATACAGGATCTCTGGTTAATATTAACATTGATAGTTTTATTGATTTTCATTACCAATAATACAAACAGAAAGACATTGGCTTATCCAGAAATTTTAGGAGGGGCTTCACCTATCCAAAAGTAGAGGGTAATAAATGATTAACCTGCGGGATATACCTTTTTACTGTCTTGAAAGTTTGTTAAAATAATACACCTTAATAGATATTAATCACTGTCGACATTGCTCTTTCTTTGAAATGCCAAATGTCAAATTCAAAATAATTTGCTTACTTCACCTACAATTCAAAATGTACTTTATTTGTCACTGAAGAATGTCTCAAAAAGTTGACCATGAAGAGATCTGTGACCTCAATGAAAGAGTGGAATATTCACAGGAAGTTTTCATCCCAGAAAAATGGGTAGGTAAAAAATAACACTGTCACTTACCTTTACGTATCCATGAAAAGTGTGCTTGAGACTGGTTTTATTCTATAACGGAATATCCGAACTTAAGAATATGTATACGTATTGCTTCTGCTTCTGCTTCTTCTGCTGCTGCTGCTGCTGCTGCTCCTTCTCCTCCTACTACTTCTTGAACCACGACTACTACTATTACAACTACTATTCCTACATAAAAAATAAGAGAAGTGTCATTCTCTTTTCAATTCAATCAGCGTGGAAATAACATGTACTAGCATGCATGTACTAGTAGTGGAATTGAAGAACGAGATGGAGATGCATAGGGCTGTTGTTGTTCATCACCGCCACCTGTACTACTACTACAACTACTACTACTATAACTACTACTACTACTACCACCACTTATACTGGTATTTCTGCCACCTCCACTACCACGTCCGACTAGCACTACTATACCACAACTACCACCATCACCGTCACTACTACTACCACTACTACTCAACCGCTACTATTACAGTTGCTGTTGCTACTCTTACCACCTTAACAACTACGTCTTCTACTACTTCCACCATAACCGTCACTACTACCGCTATCGTTACTACTACTACTACTACTACTTCTACTACTACTACTACTACTACTACTATTACAACTACTACTAATACTAATACTACATCACCGTCACTACTAGCACTATCACTACTATTACTACTACCAAAACCCTCTCTACTACAACCACTACTACTTCAACTGCTACAAACACCTTCACTACAACTGCTACTACTATTACCACTTCCACCCTAGAATCCTTCACTACTACTACTACTTCTACCACTACAACTTCAACTACCACCAACACCTTCACTACAACTGCTACTTCTATTACCACTTCAACCCTAAACGTCCCTCACTACTACTACTACCATTACTACTTTTACCACCTACACCATCATTACTACTACTACTACTACTACTACTACTACTACTACTACTACTACTAATACTACTACAACCACAACTACTACTACAACTGTTACTATAACTACTTATACAGCTACTACCACCACCACCAACAGCAACACCTTCACTCCTTCTTCTACTACTACTTCTACAACTGCTTTACACAATCCTACTGCTATTTCTATTATTATTACTACTACTACTGCCACCACTATCACCCCGGTCGACTACTACAACTACTACTTCCAAAACTACTATTCTACTACCACTACTATATATTTCTACTACTGTTACTTTTAATACCATCACTGTTTTACTTAATAGAGTGCTTCACGGTATTTTTCTACTTCAAATAAAGTCAAATGTCTGATTTTCTATTGCATCTTAGTTTCTAGTCATAATCTTTTAATATTACAAATGAGTCAAGATTTTATTTCAATTTGCTTGTAAGACATGCGTTTCATTTTTCAGTTTGGAACGGCATATGCGAGACAAGGAGGCACGCTCTATGGTGCAAGTGGCCACGAAAGCGAGGCTTATGTGAAATTCAAGTCAAGAAAAAATTCTTTGAAAGTCAAAAAACTTCTAGTTATTGTGGCAGTTCTCATTTGTAGTATCATCATTACTGCTGTAGCAATTTCACTGGCACTGTTGAATGGTAAGTAACACATCGTGATTACTACTGCTGTTTACCTTTACAATCTCCCTTTTCTCATCTAGATTATGAGAAAAGGAACGCTTTAGACATGGATTAAAAAACCATCATAGTTGTATCAAATTTGCAATTTATATTCATCACCCTTATCAAACATATATTGATGTACCTGCTTAACCTCCTTAAAGTTTTCAGTTATGTCAAGGTATTGTCTTAATTTTTTTGTTAATACAGCAATTATGCGGAAGCAATTTTTGTAGCGTTTAAGGCTATGTTGTAGGATTTGCTTTGACGTTTTCGACCAACATATAGAGAAAAGGGGTATTTAATGTTAGTTTTGTAACACTGAGACATATATTTGTATTCGAATTCTATATATAGTTTGAAATGTTCGTATTCCGCTCATGAAGATCATAAAGCTTTCATGGAGTTTAAATTCTCAATAACACACACGTAAGGTGATAAGCGATTTTAACTTTGTTAAAGGTTAACATGAGAATCTGAGTAATTGAGCCTGGCCAGATCTATAATCCCGTAGATATAGAACTTGATTTATTAAAATTTATATATAGACGCCAATGTTACATGTAGGTCATCAATGGCTTAATACTTAGAAGCACACCAAAGAATAAACACGTTAACCCCTAGAGGCTTCATTGAGCCTCTCTGTCATGGATCTTGATTTAAGCATGAGAGTAATATCATTATACAGATTTAAAGTGAATCTATGTGGCGTGGTGGCCATAAAGCCTATGGTTTTGGAATCCTGACTGTCTTTCTATGAATGTATCAGGAAGCTATATCAACACAATTCGTTGCGTTGTATAAGTATGAACATTTATGTACGATGAACGACCGGTATCAACGTCATTTTGTCGGTGCCTTTGTGACTGAGTTGAAAGAAACATATACACAAGAGAGATTGATCATATTAGCGTGGCATATTACTTTTGAATTTTCCTTACACTATTTTAAACTATGATTGTTAACTTATGATTGATAGGCTTTCAAAATATGTATATACGCTTCTGTACACCGTAATACATTTATTTACGTTTCATAGAAGTTAAGTGCCGTCTATACATTCTACTTAAGCAGGTAGTCGGGTACATGTTAAGCAATTTGATAGCCTGTAACAGAATATTCGTGTGTTTGAACACTGTTCATAGTTATGGGTATTCAATGTTGGTCTGCAGTGAGGACTATAATATCTTAATTCAGTGCTCTTTTTAAATAAACGTATACTTACCACAACATTTGAACAGTCACTCACATCCGCAAGGTATTAATTACTTGTTGAATAAATCGCGTGTTATTTTATGATTGTTCCCTTTAACTAAATACCTGTATTGTAATGTAAAAGTACATGCCATTATGCCAGTTTCATCCTTACCTTAAACAGCGATAGACAGATGTATTTACTGTAAGTTGATTATTCCATAACACATATGATAACATTCCATACTTAACATCAATAGGTATTGTTTTCTTGACAAGGACGCCTTAATTACTCTTGGTAAACGAATTATTGTTTAACTGTCGGCGTCGGTGTAGTCTATATACCATACCATAATCAATAGGCGTTGGTTTCTTTATACATGTTGGTATCAGTATCCTCTATAACTTATACCTTATTTCAATACGTAGTGCTGTAGTGAAACTGACTCCTTGGTCAGGATACCATAAGTATGAGCATAAGTTTTGAGATTCGTAAACAGATTGATGGCATGATGAAATTGCACGACCAAGAAGAAGAACAAAAAGTTAGACATGTGTTTGTTTGAGGTGTTACGCTGTCATCATGTAATGGAATCATACGTTAAACTGATGTTATTAATGTTGTGACCAAACTGTCAGTAGAATATAGAAGTTCCAAAATATGTTTTGTTCTTTCACAGCAGAAGACCCACCGTCCATTGGTAAGCATTTAACTTAACTTCAACGCATTTTGATACTACCAGAGGTCTGTTGACTAAATTATGTATCATGATAATACAAATCACATTGAATTATGTTCCGTAAATTAAAACAAATCAAGGAAATTTGAAAATTTAAATCAAATGTGATAGACTTTTCACCTTTCTGATGCCCCATTGCCACAATATTAAATCTTTATTCTAATTCAAAAGGCTATACTGTTACTGAAATATATAGCTTATTGCTTGAAATATCTAGATTTTGAGGTATTTTGTTAATTGTTTGAACCACCACCAATCCATAAAATTATAAAGAATTAGTATTAAATAGAGATTAAGCTTACATTTTCAATGGTTACTTAATTTTTTCAGAAAGTGGAGATAAAAATAGTTTTTGCTCATTAGTTTGGAGAAAATTTTATTAAATGAAATTAATCTTGTATTTGATCATTGCCTTGCTTTTTTTCTAATTTAAGTACAGGGAAAAGTAACTGGCAAGATAATTAACAAGAAATATTCACCAATCTTGAGCGACACTTCTTCGTCAGAATTCCTATACCTTCAGAAAGAACTATGTTCTCGGGTAAGCAATATATATATTGGATGCTGTATGGTGAAGAATTGTATGTTGTGAAATAACTCTAAAAAAGACAGAAACCCATAATTTGATATGTATGTATGTATGTTGATGAGTAAACGTTTAATAACGTATATAATGATAATGATCACAGACGCAGATACCTTTTGACCAACTTTAGCGTTTATGTTTACAATGGGTGGACAAAAGATCCGACTGATCAATCTGACTAACAGGTTGCTTACGAAACCCGGATGTTGCATCCCAAAGACATTCTAAGAAAATTGCAGAATTTTACAGATGTTATATCAGTGAACATTCCTAGTGGCCATAGCCACATTTAACAAAGTGTTGACCAATAGATTTTACCCTCACTGCAAATCGAAAATAGTAAAAAATATTGGCTGATACCGCACATCCCATCGTTATCGTATGTGATTGGAAGCTTGGCTGTTGTTTTGTCATTTTATAAAACTCATGACACTAACAGACTATCCCTTCTTCATCAGGTTGGTTTCGAACTTGAGACAGAATATGACATGGTTGGATACCAGGGCTGTACGTTAGTTAGTGTCAGGTGAGCTGTCATCCCTCGTGAAATTTTCATTTTCGTCAATTATCCCTACACAGTAAATAGATGACTCTTACAGAAAACATCGTTATAAGTATTAAAACATCATAATGCGAAATAATGTCAATGAATTGTTGCCGTATTTGAAGCATTTCAGCTACCCACAAAATTAGCTTTCTCTGTATGAACACATCAATATGATATAGTTAATTTCATGTCAATAATCTCACTTATGAGCACTTGTCGACTCTGAAGTTGTGGCGCCCATGTATGTACAAATACATCGAAAATCATTTCTGTTAAAAGAAAATAAATCAGGCAAATCAGAATCCAGTATCAAGCATTTCATTGTTAGAATTACTCAAATTATTTGAAATTATGTTTGCAGGAATGGTTCCCTTATTGTCGTGTTGATGTTCCAATTCAAAGGAATGAGTGCATCAGCAGTGTCAACTTCAATTTCAAACATGTTTCGACCTTCGGGGTCACCTGAAAGAGTGACTGTCGGGTCGTTTATCTTCCTAGTATCTTCAGATGATATAGCTGTGATAGCACTTAAGGAGTCTGAAGCAGGCAAGCCAGCTGTAGAGCCAGGTACTTAAATATAGTATACTCATTCATGGATAACATCATCTCCTGCTAATGCAAAGTCATTATAGATTATGAATAAGTATTTGCTAATATTATTCTATTTATCAAAACCATCATTTTTTAATCATCGTTGCATTTAGCAATTTTTGTTATTCCTTTCAAAGATCAAAGATAAGATGTAAAGTTATCAAATCATAATATGTTTGACATTTTATTGCAGTAGATAAACTACCATCGACATCCCTGACAACAACCACTATCGCAATTTCAACCCAAGACGTTTCCATGATGTCCTCAGAATCCAAAGTCACACCAGAGACCACATCAGCAATTTCAACAGACATTACCCAGGCTACAAGCTTAGACTTTGAAGAATTGTCCACCTCGGTGAATAGTGTTATGTCTGAAAGCACGGATGTGCTACAACCCACTAGTACAAGAACAGACTCAATGACTTCATCTGCGAATGAAGATGTTAGCATTTCTTCCAAGTCTACAATAGGAAATCCTCAATCTTTAACTTCAACTTTGGATCTTCAGTCATCTTCTCAAGCTGCTGAGGAAATGTCATCAAGTCTTACTAAAGAGGGACGATCTTCCCAATCTATGATTCCCTCTTCTGCCTCTATGGTACATGTTGAATCTTCTAGCTCAATGATGGATATTCAGTCTACAGATTCAATAATGAGCATGCAGTCAACAGAAGAGTTCACGGATAGTTCAACATTAGATACAACGACCTCTGTTGAAATTGCATCTTTGTCTTCCATGGAAACTGAATTGACAACTTTGACAACATTGATGGACACATCAAGCTTGATGACAAGTGAACAAGTCTCATTGATGGAGGTATCAAGCTCGGTGAAAAGTGAACAAGTTACAGCAATGTACACATCAAGCTTTGTGACAAGTGAACAAGCCTCATTGATTGAAACTTCAATATCCGATATCTACTCAATAAGCAACTCATATCTTTCATCAGAATATCACCTGACGACCATGGATACATCAACTATTGAAATAAGCTCAACAATAGAACCGTCCTCAACTTCTGAATTTGCGTCCTCGTCTGTTCTTCTTCCCGTGTACGCCCTTTCCCTGGATGACATCATAGGTGTTGAAAATGTGACAACTACCTTGAAATGCAGGCTAGAAGGGAACTTAACATTGAACAGTGTGAAGTTTTTGAAGGATGAGGAAGAACTTACTGGGACGATTGAAAAAAATGATCAAAATACTAACTTCCAGTATACCTTGTCATCTCCAACTTGTACTGACTCCGGGATCTACCACTGTATAGTCGCAGGGGAAGAGGCGAACCTAACAGCAACTGCTAATATCACCATACATGGTAATATTTCAGTTTTATTCATTTTTATAATCATAGTTATGCATGAGCGTTAGTATGTGGATTTCCTGAAAATAATGTCAATATATCTAATAATAGAAGACACAAAATTAAAATATAAAAAACTTTTGATATAGGTCCTCTTAAATTCTAATTGTAAAGATACATCTCTAAATTAAGCAGAGATGTTAGATTTGCAGCGGAGAGAGATCAAAGTGTTGTGACATTAAAGTCTTCCCCCTCAAAGCATTGTGACGCTAGGAACATCTCGGTACACATGCTATATACCCCTTCAAATCAAAGCTATATATTCATATGGTTGACTGTACATGCACAAAATAGACATAGTTTTCGTACAAATTCGTGTGCTATATTGCTATATACCTATATTTTCCTGATAACAAGATCTAGTACAGGTGTGATAATAAAATGTTATTTTGATATTTTCAAAAGTTCGCTATGTGCGAAATATGGCTCACTTGAACCAGAGGTCATATTGAAAGCTTTGATTGGTATATGAGTAGAAAAAAATTGTACTTGTCAAGCAAAGGCAATTTAAAACACTTATAACATTAAACTGAGAAAATATTGTCTTTTTTAGTTCCACCAGGAAAACCAACAGTAACGGTACCTTTCGAGATCGTAGAAGAGATGTCTAAAGAAGTATCCTTGTTTGTGTGCACCTACCAGGAAGGAATACCAGCAGCTCAAGTGAGATGGACAGCAACAAATACGACTGGGCATGTTCTTGAATTATTGTCACAAAACTTCAAGGAAGAAAACCAAACTGATGAATGTGCCCTGGAAGCAACCTCACAGTTCTACCATGGCTTTACAATAGATTACAATGGCTCCAGCGTGTGTTGTGAAGTCCAGCAAGAAAATATCTCATTTTCATCATGTGAAACCATAAATATTGTGGAAAGTAAGTGAAGAGTTTTTGATATATTAACATTTTAATGTCCAATCAAACAATACTCGTAAACACCGATCAATATAAAAAAAATAGTAAATAAGTTATAAGTTAACTCGGCGAAAACTTCAATAGTCTTTGCTAAATTTTGGCACCAATTCAATCCCCACCTTGACATTTTTTTCTGTAGAAGATTTCTGCATTAAGAAAACGAACAAGATTTATGAACACCCGTACTCCAGGAGGACGTGGATATCGTGTGTTAATGATGTGGTCTACATGAACCAGTGTGGAGTGGGATACTGCATTAATGTTACCACTGGAGCTTGTGAAGATTGTGGTGATTCCCCTGAACGTGAGTCCTTATTCGGTTAAAAGAAAGTAAATCATTCTTTAAAATCTAAGCATACTATCCCAATTACGAATACACTTGGGAAATTAATTTTGCGTCAAAAGAATCGTCAGGATTACCTAATAACTGTATCGTTGCACACACTAACTATTTATCATATTTATGTCATAGCCACCGACCCGTTATCGTGTGTTGGAAGGAATTATGTATATATACCGAGGGAGACAACATACCCAGACAACTGTGGAGACTACGACCAGTGTGTAAACGGTGATAAACAACCTGGGACATGTCCAGGAACGTTCCTGCGTAATGACACCAGCAGCTTTTTATGCACAGACAAGTATGAGGAATCTTATTGTGCGCATGTAGGAGGTACGAATAATATTTCTCCCAAAGGAACATTACGATTGTAGTTTGTGAAGACCTAAACTTATTGTATTCAACCTTCATCTGCACTTCGGTTTTTATGTATGTTATTGATAAAAAAACAACTTCAAGAACTATATACTGAATAGCTGTATGAACTAAAAGAATGTTGTGAAATTGATAATATGTAAAATATATTTGGTAATGTCCAAAAACATATACAAACTTGCCAATCTTTCATAGGGAAATAAATCATGATTGTTTGAAACTTAGATATATTAGAATATATAGTTGAACACATGTCAAATGTACACATATCAACACAAGTAAAAGCACTTTTGACTCTTGCTCTGTGACAAAAAAACCCAGTTTTTACTATGTCTGACAATTACAAACAATTACGACTTCTCTATGACAAATAAAAAAAATTATCCTTGCTCTGAGACAAGTTAACTTTTGTTCGGAATCTACATTTATGTCAAGTAATGTTATTTTCTTGATACTTAATTACCAATTGTTCTTCAGTTGCGTTTTCTTCAAGTTACTATTGAAAGTTGCAATATCATTTACATTCTTTTTCAGGAGAACTAGAAAAAAGCACAGGTAATCAAACGCATTGAATTTGTTATCATTTCATCTAGAGACATCAAGAGTTACATGACATTTTATAGTGTAAATGACAGCTATTTTATTTGCTTCTTTATCATTTAAAGTGTCACGAAGTTAATTTGTTCGTATTTTTCATCACGTTGATAATATTAATGGTACGCAATCCTTTTACTGTCGACTATATATTGAAGTTTAGTATCAGGCTATTAATTGCCAATGTTGTAAAACGGTGTTTGAAAAAAGTTCTGATTACGAATTAAGGTATAAAGAATATTTATGATTACGGTTTATTATATTATATACCTTAGTACTTATTATCTTATCATTTTCATAATATTTTGATAAAAACCATTCTTGTGAAAAGGTGCCTAAAATGTTAGATAAAAAAGGCAAAGATCCCAGTCTCTTTATACTATTATTACATCTGCTCATAGATATTTTGTTTTCTGAATGATATGTTGTTCGCTTCTCCTCTCTTAGTTTTTCATCTAATACAATTTTTAAAAAGGCTATAATACTTACTTCTTTATCGTACCATTTTCAGACATAGATTTGTTGACACGATTACTCATTTTATCATTTGTTTTAATACAACTTACTCTATGTTTTGCTTAACTTACATAATATAATGTCCTTGTGTTTCCTAATCTCAAGATCTAAGTTACTTTTTATAATGTAACGGCCTTTTGATTAAGTTAATTTGTTATGAGTACGTAGTTATTTTGTTACTGATATAAAATATCATCTGCTTATTATGGTAAGCTGTTTCAGTGCGTGGGACATGGTATATTATAAATCATCTCATAATAATCGACGTCCTTACTTTAGTGAAGCACTTTACATAAAAGCAATGACAATTGTGTTCCTTTGTTTAGTTGTGCCGTCTAAATGCGAGTGTGGTATCAAGGAATATATTCCCTCCGAAAGTACATACCCGGACAACTGTGGAACATACGTGCGATGTGTTCACGGGAATAAGACTGTTCAACACTGTTCCGATAGAAGCGTCGTCTACTTTAACATATACGAGGCACAAGTCCCATGCACTTTGAATGAAGTCGAAAGCTACTGTTCCAAAGTTAACGGTAAGATGCCAGATAGGCACGCATACGCATGCTCACAAAATCAAGCATAAAAATATCGCCCTTAAAACATACACTGAGCTGAGCACACTAAAACAAATACGCACACACATGGAGCCATGATTGGATCACAAATATGCATACACAAGAAGCAAGAACATTCTCAAAACTCTTGCAACTATGATTTATCTAAAGTTTAAAGGCACTCGCACACCAGTATTTCGTACATACAACGACTGCACAGATCATGCATATTTCTAGATATTACTTACAATCCGCACTCCGATAATCTGCCTTGTAGGTTATAAACCCAGTGTGTCGTAAGAAAACCGCAGCCGCTATGGTTCCTATCCAATACTTATGTTAATAATGTGATTTTAAATCATGCTTGTAACAGAATTGTCTTAATAAACACTATTTCATCCTTTATCCTCAGTATAGAGTTAAGATAAATTAAAAAGAACATTGCTAGTTTATCCGTTGTAACTGTAAATATTTTTTACATTTTGTGCACAGCTGATAATAGATTTTCTATATCTCTAAGCCGACTTCGGCCATCTCAACCTTTTCATTGTTTATTACATGTCAATTGTAAAGAATAATTAGTTTTTTAGTGCATCATTAGAAAGGTAGGTTTAGTACCTATGTCCTTATGTGCATTAAAATGGCTAATTGCAAAAAAATGCGTGCATTAGTGCCTTTAAATACTTCAAAACCTGACTTCACTTTTCATTTGAGGGATATTTAGGGCACCGATGTTTCCAACATGTAAAGCAAAATATCATGTGCCTGATTTGATACATATCATAGGACATAGAATGAATTCCTAATGAAAGTAAACCTTTTAAAATCATAAAAATTAATTGATTAATTTATTTGACCATCATAATTGAGTTAATGAATATCTGTGTTTCAGCTTCTATCATCAAGGACTGTTAGAATTGCAAAAAGCACACTTCAAATGGTATTTTGGACCTTTGATGATGGCGGTTCAACATATACAATATTTTCTTCCTGGTCTAAAGTGGCTGAGAAACGTTTCTTCTACTGAGATTTCAAGTGAAATCTAAAAGTTTCTTTAAACTACCGTAATTTCATTATGACCTTTCTGAGTGCTGTATTGTGTAGGAGATAATCGAATGACATTTAGGAGAAAGAAACATCGAGGGACACTTCTATATAAGAACTTTGAAGAACATTTGTGGACAAGAACACTGTAGAAGATTTGCGATCAAGAAAATTTAAGACCATTTTGGATTAAGGACAAAGGACAAATCCATTGGACATTTGTGATCAAGAACTTTGAGGGACATTTCTTATCGGGAATGCGGAAGGACAAATGTGGTCGAGAGCATTGAATGACACTATTGATCAAGTTATAAGCACATTCCAAAAAAGAATGATTTGAATAACCTTAAAATATGTATCCTTTTATTTTCAACAGTTGCGACTTCATTTAGCAGAGTGCAAAACCTATAATGAGTTGTGCATTGTCTTAGTACTAAAATGATTGATCAATTTAACAGTTGAATTAACAGTTATTATTGAAACCGTCGTTTTCTAACTTTATGTACATGATTTTGTGTAAGAGACATGTGATGACTCGAAACGTGTTATAGATTCGACCAAGCTGTTTTGTTTTATATACTAACCAAATTGCCTGTTTTTTATATAATAATCTCTATTATCGAATATTTATGTTCATTTTATTTCAAATGTGAAAAACTCTTTTAATTATGAATTACATAACTGAGTATTGTATGTCTGTATAATGTAATTTTGGTTATTGTTTTAAACATTCATCAATCATTCGTACATTTATATATATATATATATATATATATATATATATATATATATATATATATATATATATATATTCCATGTAATTATTTTAGGAATTCAAAATGAGCGCAAATCAAAACGTTTTATGTCTACGTTTCACATGGGTTTTTTAAAAAATAATTAAACTTAGTATGAAATAAGTAATTGTATGGTAGGTTTGTTGGGTTTAGGGCAACGTTTAGGTTACGTTGATGAAACATAATCTGTGCTCTTCCATGACTGTCAGTGATATTCGGTTCTAAAGGGCTTCTGTGAAAAATCACATAACTAATTTGATGAGATAGTGCTAAGCTTACTTCGTTTCATGAGCAAGAATGCAATATTGTAAACGCTACTTTTAGCGATGATGAAAACATCTATCTCATAATGGAGGATTATTTCGGTGCCATAAAGTTATCGGATAAACTTGATTTCCATATCCAGTACACATGAGGTCAAACAGCGAACTCTTTTCGCAAGATCCTCGAATATAAAACAGTTACGTATACAAATCATTGATAACCTCATCGTGAGTTTACGAGATGTTTGGTACGAACATTTAGTCCGGCACGCTAGATCTATTTTACATCTATATTCTAAAAATACCTTGGTTATCATTGTATTATAGAATTCGTATTAAAAACAGTCAATTTTAACTCATCGAAATAACAATGAAAAAAACGTACATGAGTTAATGTGGGGAATGAGTTTAAGTTTTGCTAGTAAAGCATGAACCGCTTTAAACAGAGCATGTTTTAAAGTGATGACACAAGTTATAAGTATTGTATTGATAACAAACGAAATAACTCAACCTTGATAAATAATCACTGTTCACTCTAAAGATACTGTTAATCTTTAGGTCTAACTGGCTGAACAACTATGACAAAGCAGAAAGCAGGTGGAGTTACTTACCCTGGTTTTTGCAACAATACCAAACAATGTAATGAAATTTGGCACCATAAGGGAAACATGAATTACATGATTTGATCGCTTATAAACTGGACATTAATCGACGTGCATGCAAGTTTGTTCTCACTACAGTGTATGTAGAAGCAGTGTTCGACCATATACAGCAGACAATGTTACCTTCACCATGGTGTATTGTTAATGAAAATAATGAAGGATTATCCTCCTCCTGACGGTTCCCTATCAATGATATCATATATTCCTGACAAAAAATATATGTATTATGCTCGCCAATTGCTCCCATTGAAATTTGTATTCATCATATTGACTAATAAAGATACGAAAACACACTTGGTTAATAGTCACTATTTATTAAATGATGACTGAATTTAGCCATTGTTACGGTTGTAATGGTAGAAACGAACAATTTTACAAGAATAAAATTCTAAACAGCACGAAACAAATCACCTTAGCACTAGCTTTACTTAAATTAAACTGCGACGACAGTATCATTCAATAATATGACATTTGATTAACGGTTTACATTTGTCAGAAGAGAACATTCCGAAAACGGTCGTATACAGAATATTCCTACGTGAAAATGTACTTTAAACATCCATGTAATTCCTACCCGTTGTCGAATGGGAAATGGTTGCAGAAATCCTCATGAACGCAGACAACTTTCGAAAAATACTTACGATTGCAGAAGGAAGTAGGGTCTCTTCAATGCATTCAGAAATTGTTTGCCGAGGTTTACAACAAAAGACGTTCTTCAAGTTAAACAAATAAGTCAGCGTTGTAGGAAATTCAGTCCTTAGAAATTGCATCGATAACATTTTTCATCCGAGTCAATGTGAAAGAATAAAGTTCAAATTCAAGTCGCAGAGAATTTTAAAAATTACCAATATTTAAATATATGAAATATAGATATTAATGATTATTTTCATGCTGTCAATAGTAATGACCTAGCCGGAAGGGAGTCCAATTGGTCCAGTTTAATCAAGTGAGTAACCTAATCTCTTATTTGAAAACTAAATACGAAACATTTTCAAAGGTAATCCCATGTAAAACCGATTTCGTTTATAGAGTATCAGCTGTACTATTTTATTAACCATTATAGCTGCCGTTTTCCGTGTTCAGGTCGTAAGCAAAATTTGAAATAGCCTATACAGTATTGTGCGGATTTGATGCCAAACTTCTCCGCTATTACTCTTCGGATTCATCTTATTACCTGAAACCGTTAATGATTTTCCATTATATGATAGATTACCTGAATGCAAACTTTCGTAATATTGCGAGATACACATTATTATTGAAGGGGATGTGTGCCAAAAATGAAATCATGTAAACTCGTAATTCGCAAGTTGTAACATGTCGTTCTCAACCATGCAATTCTCGAAAAGACAAGTCCAAGTATGCAATTCTAACATTCCAATCCTGTAAAACTCAACTTGCTGTTCTCAACTTTACAAAGTTCAAATGTAATTCTAGAAATGTCAAAGTCGAAACTAATTTTTTAAATTTCAAATAAGAGGGATATACACATTTAGCAATGCTACAAGTTACGTTTTACAAATTGTAAATACAAAATGAAGAGTTGTAAAATCAGCCTTATGAAACAGACTTTTGCGTTTCGAGTTTTACATGAGTTGCACGGTTATGATTGTAATGTTCCGAAATACATCTGTACACGATTTCGCAATGACCATATTTGGAAGTTTAACGAAGAAGACTGCCGATGATTTACGAGGATGATCGGTATTTGACAACAACGAGACCACATTGGTTTATCGGTCTCTTTTCAAGCAAAATCATTGTTACGGTTTAGATTCTTTTACCGATTTCGAAATAATATGCCTGACGGGTAAAACTATCTTGATTTACATCTATACCGAAACGTTGCTTTTGTTAATGACAAGTATATTATCCATAAAACTCCCTTTATTTTGTATGCTGTCAAGTTATAGAATAACACTCAAACAGTTCATCCTTAAACTTGCAAGACTTCCCAACGTGTCAGGTTCGAGTCTACCACGTTTATCAATCTAAGTAAGTGTTTTTTAAAAATATTACTGTGTTACAGATTTTTTGGTATCTTTGGATGTAGATCATACATTAGTTCAGTAACAAAACTACTGAAAACTTATAGTATGACAACCAAACTAAAGAATTTTTCGATTTCATGGAGATTTTCCGTTCTACAACCAAACTCAAGGATTCCAACTCCTTGAACCATCATATATCTTCATTTGCACCTTTATGAATGGCTAGGTTGCACTTGCACTTTACAAATGTTAGATACTCATTCATTTGGACCCGTCAAATACGTTTTGGCCAAAGCTACACACAGAAGAGGCAGTGTGCTAATGAACCGATAAGAAACATAGGCCACGTTCTGTCGGTTTGGATAAAGGGTCTAAGAGAAGAATTTATACAAAAGCGCCTATGTTTTCTCATAAAATATCTCCGTAAAACACCACATGCTCCGCTAATTTCATATTCAGTAGATGCAGCAAGCAAACCCTTCCTTGTTGAGATGAAAGGACATGGTTGTTTCAATGGGGACAATCACTTTCAAATGAACTAGAAATAACTGGTGACTATCTATGCCAGGAAACGCGAAGACCAATGATTAAGAAGTTCAAGTAAGTATACATCTCCAGGATAGGTTTTCGCTTAAAGTATGTTTATAGGGTTCTAATTGTCACCTTGTAAATAGTGACGTTTCATCGAAAATAACAAACTGTTGCTAAACATTACCATTTGAATGCATAAACGACAATGTCTTACTTTTAACTTTACGGGATTTATATGATTAAAGATTATTTTAGATCATTTATCATAGTGCCAAAGACATATGAAATTCATTGAAATCTACTATTCGTCAATCCAACTTGAGGAAAGAATATTTGCTTATCATTTATATATGCCCATGATTCGAGTTGAAAAGAATATTATCAGAGCGTATTGGAAAGAGAGTATGATTCTTCGAACATATTAATGTGACATGAGTAGCCCCACTTGTGCATAGTAGTAAAAACGATATCTAATTAATGTTCCTGGTAATATGTTTTCATTTGACTTTGACTTTGCATAGTATATTTTTCTGAAAAAATATGAAATTCATATTGATAAAAAAAACATTCGATAATCCATTATGTCATATATTTTTTAAGTGTTATTATCTATCTCGTGCTCAACATAATAAACTGTTCGAGGAGAATCGCTTCAGGTGGGTAGAAGGAAGACGTATTGAAAGTTAATGCCAATCCTTAACGCTTACTGTCCACATACAATGCTTAATACTATTGCAACGCTGTACATTAGCTAAATGATTTGCTGCCTCTTTGAATGGATCCAAACGGGATTACTATTGAATACATACGTGTATTGTACCTCTCTTTTCCAAAGTACACGTCCACTATAAATGTAGATTATTTCTTATTGAACTTTCTTCCTGCTAACCATTAGAGTGCTCCACAAGCCATATACACTGCAGGGGAGACATGTCGAGGTATGTACGCTGTATCTAATGCTTTTAATTTATCAGCTTTATGATAACTTTTCAATAAGTTAAATTCATATTCAATGTAATATACTTGAAGGTATTTGTATAAAGGTGATAGTATAACGATATTGTTTTCTTCTTCAAGGTATTTAGTTCAGAATACTATCTTTGTTTTAAGTTAATAAATTCAAACTTTCACTATATGGAAATTATTTAAAGGTACTCACCAAACCGATTTTCCAACATTTTGCTTTCTTTTTGATGTGCAAACGTAAACAGAGTACAGGATCTCTGGTTAATATTATCATCTGATAATTTTATTGATTTTCATTACCAATAATACACACAGAAAGACATTGGCTTATCCAGAAATTTTGAGGGAGAGGCTTCAACTATCAAAAAGTAGGGGGTAATAAATGATTAACCTGCGGGATATACCTTTTTACTTTCATGAAAGTTTGTTAAAACAATACACCTTAATAGATATTAATCACTGTCGACATTGCTCTTTCTTTGAAATGCCAAATGTCAAATTCAGAATAATTTGCTTACTTCATCGACAATTCAAAATGTACTTTATCTGTCACTGAAGAATGTCTCAAAGAAATGGAAATGAAGAGAACCGTGACCTCAATGAAAGAGTGGAGTATCCACAGGAAGTTTTCATCCCAGAAAAATGGGTAAGTTAAAAGTAACAGTCACTTACCTTTACGCATCCATAAAAATTGTGCTTGAGACTGGTCTTATTCTATGACAGAATATCTGATCTTTAGAATATGTATCCGTATTGCTTCTGCTTCTGCTTCTGCTTCTGCTTCTTCTGCTGCTCCTTCTCCTCTTCCTCCTCCCCCTACCACTACAGTGAAATTATGAGAAGTGTCATTTACCTTTACGATTCTCTTCAATCCAATCAGCATGGAAATAACATATGAGCGCATGGACTAGTAGTGGAATTGAAAAACGAGATGGAGATGCTTAGGGCTGTTGTTGTTCAATGTTCAGTGTTGTTGAAGAAGTTGTTTTCGTACTGCTATTGCTAGTACTACACTTTTGCTTGTTAACTGTTACTACCACTAAAGATTTTACTGCCAGTGCTCTGGAAAATTTCTGTCTCATGTACAAGTACGTCTTGCCGATGTCTATTTATTCTACCACTGTTATAATCCTCCTGCTCTACAGCTCTACTACAACTACTACCACCACTAATACTGTTATTACTGCCACCTCCATTACCACGCTAACTAGCACTACTATACAACAGCTACCACCACCAACGTCACTACTACTACTACTACTACAACTACTACCACCGCCACCACAACTACTACTACTACAACAACTACTACTACTACTACTTCTATTACTACTACTACCACTACTATTACTACTATCACTACTACTACCACCACAAACTTCTCTACTAGTACCACTACTACTTCTACTACCACCAATACCTTCACTACTACTACTACTACTACTACTACTACTACTACTACTACTACTATTGTAACCACCATCACAACTACAACTACTACTACAACTACTTATACAATTACTACTACACCACCACCACCACCACCTTCAATACTACTACAATCCCCACCACCACCACCTTCACAACTACTACTACAACTGCTATTTCTACAACAAGACCTGCTACTACCATCACAACTTATACTACTACTACCATCACTACCTCCATTACTACTACCACCACTACTACCTATACTACTTATAATAATATTTCTGCAATCATTACAACTAATACTACTACTACTACTACTACCACCATCAGCACCTCACTACTGTTACTATTACCACTACTACTGTTGAAACTCCTCCTACTAGTAGTGTTACTACAACAACTACTACTTCACTACTAATACAATTAGTACGACTGCTACTAGCACCACCAGCAAAACCTTATTCTACTACTACATCTACAACTGCTATAGACAATCCTACTACTACTTCTGTTGTTGCTATTTCTATTACTACTACTACTACTACTCCCACCACTATCACTCCGGTCGACTACTACAACTGCTACTTCCAATACTACTATTCATAATACCACTACCACTACTTTATATATCTACTACTTTTACTTTTAATGCCATCACTGTTTAACTTATTCTAGTGCTTCACGGTATTTTTCTACTTCAAACAAAGTCAAATGTCTGAATGTCTATTACATCTTAGTCTCTACACTCTTACCAATGGTACATTATTGACATAATTTGCCGTATTCATAATCATTTAATCTCACAAAAATGATTTTATTTTAATTTGATTGTAAGATATGTGTTTCATTTTTCAGTTTGGAACGGCATATTCGAGACAAGCAGGAATGCTCTTTAGTGCAAGTGGCCACGAAAGCGAGGCTTATGTAAAGTTCAAGTCAAGAAAAAATTCTTTGAAAGTCAAAAAACTTCTAGCTATTGTGGCAGTACTCATTTGTAGTATCATCATTACTGCTGTAGCAATTTCACTGGCACTGGTGAATGGTAAGAAACACATTAAAATCTCTTTTTTTCTAAATTAGATTATGATAAAATGAACGCTTCCTATTTACAAAAAGATATAAAAAAAACCAACATCATAGTTGTATTAAATTTGCAATTTATATTCATCACCCTTATCAAACATATGTTGATAGACCTGCTTAACCTCCTTAAAGTTTTCAGTTATGTCAAGGTATTGTCTTCATTTTTTTGTCAATACAACATTTTTTTTGCGGAATCAGAAGGTACACATCGAATATAACAAATTAAAAGTTAACTCATTTACTCAAGGTATCTATTTTTAGAAATTACAATTGAAGTTTTTTAAGCGTTTAAGGTTATGTTGTAGGATTTGCTTTGACGTTTTCGACCAACATATAAAGAAAAGGGGTATTTAATGTTAATTGTGTAACACTGAGACATATATTTGTATTCGAATTCTATATATAGTTTGAAATGTTCGTATTCCGCTTATGAAGATCATAATGCTTCCATGGAGTTTAAATTCCCAATAACACATACGTAAGGTGATTAACGATTTTAACTTTGTTAAAGGTTAACATGACAATCTGAGTAATTGAGCCTGGCCAGATCTATAATCTGCGTAAAGTAGATAAGGAACTTGATTTATTAAAATTGATATATAGTCGCCAATGTTACATGTAGGTCACCAATGGCTTATTACTTAGAAGCAAACCTAAGAATAAACTAGTTACCACCTAGAGGCCACATTGAGCCTCTCTGTCATGGATCTTGATTTAAGCATGAGATTAATATATTTAAGCATACAGATTCTTAGTGAATCTATGTGGCGTGGTGGCCATAAAGCCTATGGTTTTGGAATCGGGGCTGTCTTTCTATGACTGTACCAGGAAGCTATATCAACACAATTAATTGCGTTGTATAAGTATGAACATTTATGTACGATGAACCACCGGTATCAACGTCATTTTGTCGCTGCCTTTGTGACTGAAACATTGAAAGAAACATATACACACGAAAGATCGATCATATTATCGTGACATATTAGTAATGAATTTTCCTTACACTATTCTAAACTATGTTTCTCATTCTATTCTACACTATTGTTAACTTATGATTGATAGGCTTTCAAAATATAATATATACGCTGCTGTACACCGTCATACATTTATTTACGTGTCATAGAAGTTAAGTGTCGTTCTACTTTCTACTTAAGCAGGTAGTCATGTATATGTTAAGCAATTCGATAGCCTGTAACAGAATGTTCGTGTGTTTGAACACGGTTCAGAATAGTTATGGGTATTTAATATGAATCTGAAGTGAGGACTATAATATCGTAATTCAGTACTCTTTTTGAATAAACGTATACTTACCAAAACATTTGAACAGTCACTCACATCCGCAAGGTATTAATTAATTGTTAAATAAATCGCGTATTATTTTCTGATTGTTCTTTTTTAACTAAATACCTGTATTGTATTGTAAAAGTACATGCGATTATGCCAGTTTCATCCTTACCTTAAACAGTTATAGACAGATGTATTTACTGTAAGTGGATCATTCCATAACACTATTGACACACTACCGACGCCTTAGTTACTCTTGGTACTTTAATTATTTTACAAATGTAGGGGTAGGTATCTTCTATATCCTATACCTAATATCAAAAGGTATTGTTTTTCTTGACAATGACGTCTTCGTTACTCTAGGTAAAAGAATTATTGTTTAAATGTCGGCGTCGGTGTAGTCTATATACCATACCATAATCAATGAGCTTTGGTTTCTTTATACATGTTGGTATCAGTATCTTCTATAACTTATACCTTATTTTGATACGTAGTGCTGTAGTGACACTGACTCCTACCATAACTATGAGCGCCAATGTCTTTTGGATTGAATAATGATATCCGTTATGTAATGGTAAATAACTCGTTCTGAGATTCGTAAACAGATTGATGGCATGATGAAACTGAACGACAAAGAACAAGAACAAAAAGTTACACAGGTGGTTGTTTGAGGTGTTATGCTGTCATCATGTAATGGAATAATACGTTAAACCGATGTCAAGAATGTTGTGACCAAACTGTCAGTAGAATATAAAAGTTCCAAAATCTGTTTTTGTTCTTTCACAGCAGAAGACCCAACGTCCATTGGTAAGTATTTAACTTTACTTAAATGCATTTTGATACTACCAATTCTAAGAGAAGGTCTGTTGACTAACTTATGTATCATAATAAAACAAATCACATTGAATTATGTTCCGTAAATTAAAACAAAGGAATTTTGAAAATTTAAATCAAATGTGATAGACTTTTTACCTTTCTGATGCCCCATCGCCACAATATTAAATCTTTATTTTAATTCAAAAGGCTATACTGTTACTGAAATCTATAGCTAATTGCTTGAAATATCTAGATTTTGAGGTATATTTTTAATTGTTTGAACCACCACCAATTCATAAAAAAGAATTAGTATTACATAGACATTAAGCTTACATTTTCAATGGTTACTTTATTTTTTGAGAAAGTGGAGATAAAAATATTTTTGCTCATTGGTTTGGAGAACATTTTTTTGTGAATGAAATTCACCTTGTATTGGATCATTGCCTGTTTTTTTTCTAATCTAAGTACAGGGGAAAGTAACTGGCAAGATAATTAACAAGAAATATTCACCGGTCTTGAACGACACTTCTTCCTCAAAATTCCTGGACCTTCAGAAAGAACTCTGTTCTCGGGTAAGCAATATTAACATTGAATGCTGTATGGTGAATAATTGTATGTTATGAATTAACTCTAATAAAGATAGAAAACCATAAATTGACATGTATTCTGAGTAAAGGTTTTATATAAGAATAATGATCACAGACGCAGTTACCTTTTGACCAACTTTAGCGTTTATGTTTACAATGGGTGGATCCGACTGATCAATCTGACTAACAGGTTGCTTACGAAACCCGGACGTCGCATCCCAAAGACATTCAAAGAAAATTGCAGATTTTTAGATATCAGTGTCACAAAGTGTTGACCATTAGATTTTACCCTCACAGCAAATCGAAAGTAGTAAACTATATGGGCCGGTATGGCACATCGTATAGTTATCGTATGTGATTGAAAGCTTGGTTGCTTGGCGTTGTTTTGTCATTTTATAAAACTCATGACACTAACAGACTATCCCTTTTTCATCAGGTTGGTTTCAAACTTGAGACAGAATATGACACAGTTGGATACCAGGGCTGTACGTTAGTTAGTGTCAGGTGAGCTGTCATCCCTTGTAAAATTTTCATTTTCGTCAAATATCACTACCCAGCAAATAGATGACTCTTACAAAAAACGTCGTTATATGCATTAAAACATCATAAGGCGAAATAATGTCAATGAATTGTTGCCGTATTTGAAGCATTTCTGCTAACCAAAAAATTAGCTTTCTCTGTATGAGCACATAAATATATTATAGTTAATTCCATGTCAATAATCTCACTCATGAGCATAATATCGACTCTGAAGTTTCATAGTTGTGGCGCCCATGTATGTACAAATACATCGAAAAATCATTTCTGTAAAAAGAACAACTTAAGTCAAATCAGAATCCAGTATCAAGTACTTCAATGTTAGAATTACTCAAATTATTTTTAATTTTGTTTGCAGGAATGGTTCCCTGGTTGTCGTGTTGATATTCCAGTTCAAAGGAATGAGTGCATCAGCAGTGTCAACTTCAATTGCAAACATGTTTCGACCTTCGGGATCACCTGAAACAGTTTCTGTCGAGTCCTTTATCTTCCTTGTATCTTCAGTTGATATCGTTGTGATATCACTTAAAGAATCTGAAGCAGGCCAACCAGCTGTAGAGCCAGGTACTTATATGTTTTAAACATATTTTATTCAGTAGAAAGGGATTGGTAAACAAGCCATGTGGCTTATATCAATACCGCACCCAAAGTACATTTTCAAAACATTCCACGAGTATGGCTTCCACAATGTACAAGAATATCAAACATATAGAAAACAATGATGAGAAGATGTAAACATAATGAATACTACTGAATGAATACTCTCTGGCCGTAAAAGCATTATGAAATTGGATTTTATATGGTTTAAGAATAGTTAAATCTATTTGAAGAACTTATGAAGAAATGTACTGATTTCAGTATTTTCTGGTTAAATTTTTTATCCCCGTTTTGTTTTCCGAACAGGACTGTCTTTAAGTCATATCCCATTTTGTAAAAATAGCATTCAGTTCTCAGAAGTAGGTAATTTGGACAGATAAAAAAGTAATGGAATGTATCTTCAATATTGTGGCCACATGAGCAGGCGAGTGTGTCAGAAATATATCTTTTGTATTTGTCTCGATTTAGGTAGCTGGAGCAAATCCTAAGGCGGCAATGTGCGATTTGTAAGATACGGGGTACAAAGATAAGATTGAAATGAGAAATATGGGATTCTTTATTTTGTATTAATTGTTTAAATTTTCGCAGAGACGTGGCATTTTCAAGTTTCTCAAGTAATAGTTGTTGTTGTATAGTACAGTTGTCCCAGATGGTGCTACAATAATCAAAGTGCGGTAAGATGAATGAGTTGAACATAATTTCTAGGCTTTTTCTGGAAAGTCGATATTTGAAACTCCTAAAACAATTAACCATTGGGCTTACCTTTTTTACAATATTTTCAACGTGAGAGTTCCATTGACAAATATTTTGTAACGTTGGACCTAAGTGTTTACCTGCCATGATTTTGCCCAATTTACAATGTGTTCGATATCAGAGTTTAGTTTTGAAGCTGTTGTATTTGGATCTTCGACAATAACATATAAAGATGTATCGTCAGCAAATAATCGTATATTACAGTCGATGCCTTCAACGATATCATTTATATAGATGAGAAATAGTAACGGCCCAAGAACCGATCCTTGGGGAACGCCTGCCATGACTCGATTTATGTCGGAGTGTTGGAGTGTTGTCCCTGAATTACTACCCGTTGTGTTCTATTTGTTAAGTAACTTTCAAACCATTTTAGTAGTGATCCCCGAATTCCTTTGGACTCAAGTTTTAATAATATCTCCTTATGCCATACTTTGTCAAATGCTTAACTGATATAGTACTTATATATTCATGGACAATACGTTAATATCCTGTTCTGCTCCTGAGAAGATATTATACCTTAAAGTTTTTTAAGTCATACATATAACAAATCATATTAGAATCATTGTACAAACTATGTTTCAAACAACTGGCAACTGGCAAAGTTTGCAATTCCTGCCACAGTATAATGATCAACCTAATATTGCATATTTACTTATTTACATACTTTTTTGGCAGTGAATGAACTATCCTCGACATCTCCGACAACAACCACAATCACAATTTCAACCCAAGACGTGTCTACAATGTCCTCAGTAAAAGAAAGTACTAGTTCAATCATGATTTCAAGTACTACATCAGTTTCGTTAGAAACAGCATCAGTAGACGATGAATCTTCTAGTATATTGGCCTCAAGTTTTTCAGATTCCTCTGCAGACATGGACGAATCTACCAGTATGACAATTATGTCAAGTTCAAAATCCAAAGCCCCACCAGCAGTTTCAACTACAGTTACAATTACCCAGACTACAAGCTCAGGCTTTGACGAAATGTCGATTACGCTGAATAGTTTTATGTCTGAAAGCATGGATGATCTCCGACACTCAAGTACAAGAACAGACTCAATGACGTCATCTGCTAATGAAGATGTAAGCTTTTCTTCAAAGTCGACAATCGGAAATCTTCAATTATCAACTTTAACGTTGGGTCTTGAGTCGTATTCTCAAGCCCATGAGGAAATATCATCAAGCCTGACTATTGAGGGTCGATTTTCCCAATCTATTCTTCCCTCTTCTCTCTCTATCGTACATGTTGAATCTTCTAGCTTGATAATGAATATTCAGTCTTCAGATTCAATAATGAATATGCAGTCAACAGAAGAGCTCACGGATAGTTCAAAATTAGATGCAACGACCTCTCTTGAAATTGCATCTTTGTTGTCCATAGAAACTGAATTAACAACTTCTACAAGTTCGTCTCTTGATATGGAATCATTGAGTTTATCAACGGTTGTTGAGTCTTCGAGTACAATGTTTGATGATAAAATGTCAACTACGAAGATGGAGGGACTAACCACAACCTCTATAAAGACTAACTCAAAGAGCAAAATGGTTGAATCTTCATATACAAGAACTGATATAAAATCGTTATACCCAACGATGTCATCAACATATATCCAGCCAAGTAGTACTGTATTAGACAGTTCTTCCAGTTTAATCATAGGAGACGAATTTACAAGTCTCCTTTCAAAAGGAGATACTCAGTCATCCAATACCCTTAGTGATTTGATGACTTCAGGTGAGGCTAGTGTATCAGATTATATGTCAAGTTCAGAGTTAATTGACATAACATCTACTTCAATGACAGACTCTACCTTTTCAACACAAATCCAAACTTCAGTTTTAGTGACTGAGGATTTATTGACCTCGATTCACAAAACGAGCTCAAAAAGTGATAATGAATCTACTGAACATGTCTCATCGATGGACAAATCAAGCTTTGTGACAATTGAACAAGTGTCATTGATGGAAACGTCAATCTTGGTTACAAGTGAACACGTCTCATTGTTGGAAGAATCAATCTTGGTGACAAGTGAACAAGTCTCATTTATTGAACCTACAAGCTTGATGACAAGTAAACAAGTCTCATTGATGGAAACTTCAAGCTTTGTGACAAGTGAACAGGTCTCCATGGTGGAAACATCAAGCTTGGTGACAAGTGAACAAGTGTCATTGATGGAAACGTTAATCTTGGTGACAAGTGAACAAGTCTCATTTTTGGAAGAATCAAGCTTGGTGACTGGTGAACATGTCTCATTGATAGATACATCAAGCTTGGTGACAAGTGAACAAGTCTCATTGATGGAAGAATCAACCTTGGTGACTGGTGAACATGTCTCATTGATAGTGTCATCAAGCTCGGTGACAATTGAACAAGTCTCATTGTTGGAAGAATTAAGCTTGGTGACAAGTGAACAAGTCTCATTGATAGACACATCACGCTTGGTGACAAGTGAACAAGTCTCATTGTTGGAAGAATTAAGCTTGGTGACAAGTGAACAAGTCTCATTGTTGGAAGAATTAAGCTTGGTGACAAGTGAACAAGTCTCATTGTTGGAAGAATTAAGCTTGGTGACAAGTGAACATGTCTCATTGATAGACACATCACGCTTGGTGACAAGTGAACAAGTCTCATTGTTGGAAGAATTAAGCTTGGTGACAAGTGAACATGTCTCATTGATAGACACATCACGCTTGGTGACAAGTGAACAAGCCGCATTGATGGAAACGTCAAGCTTGGTGACAAGTGAACAAGTCTCACTGATGGAAATGTCAAGCTTGGTGACAAGCGAGCAAGTCTCATTGTTGGAAGAATCAACCTTGGTGACAGCTGAACATGTCTCACTGATAGTCTCATCAAGCTTGGTGACAAGTGAACAAGTCTCATTGACTGAACCCACAAGCGTGATGACAAGTGATCAAGTCTCATTGATGAAACCGTCAAGCTTGGTGACAAGTGAACAAGTCTCATTCATGGACGAATCTAGCTTGATGACAACTGAACAAGGAACATTGATTGAATCTTCAAGCTACATTCTAGCTCTGACGACTTCTAGTGAACTGAAGAGTGATTTAATATCAATCAGAGGCTCTGTATTTTCATCAATGCAATCTGTGAACCAAATGACACCAACAATATCAGTTCTTCATGCTGACGTCACCGATATCTCCGCAAGAAGCAACTCATATCTTTCTCCAGAATATCACCAGACAACCATGGATGCATCAACTATCGAAATGAGGTCAACTATACAGCCGTCCTCAACGTCCGTAATTGCTTCCTTGTCTGTTCATCTTCCTGTGTACGCGCTTTCCATGGATGACGTCATAGGTTTTGAAAATGTTACAACTTCCTTGGTGTGCAGGCTTGAAGGAAACTTAACATTCAACAGTGTGAAGTTTTTTAAACGTGAGGTAGAGCTTACAGGGACGATTGAACAAAACGATGAAAATACTAACTTCCGGTATACCCTACCATCTCCAACCTGTACTGACTCTGGGATGTACCACTGCATGGTTGAAGGGGAAGAGGCGAATCTTACAGCAACTGCTAATATCACCATACAGGGTAATTTTTTAGTTTAGTTTTTATATTCATTCATATATTCATAGTTATTCATAAGCGTTTTTGTGTTTGTTTGTTGAAGATAATTTAGCGAGTGTTGATATATTTGATCATAGAAGACAGAAGATTGAAATTATTTCAATTCTTAAAATAGGTCCTCATAAACCGTAATTGTAAAAATACCTTCTTTGAGAGGCATTAAGAAGTTAGTAAGATGATCAGAGAAAAAGTTCTGAATTTCTATTAGCAGGATCGCGATATTTTAATGTAGTTACAAGAACTTGCTTTATAACGGTGTTAGTATTTACGCCAAAACGTCGCAATGCTGCAACAAAGAAGATGTAAATCAATTGAACTCGTTCTCTTTTCGTTATAACACCTTTCTAAATTCAGCAGAAATGTTAATTTTGCCGCGGAGAAAGGTCAAGTGTTCCCCCTCAAAGTATTGTAATTCTATTAACATCTCCGTACACATGCTCTATAAATACACATTTTAATCAAAGCTGTATATCCACCCCGGCGTGACATCAGCTTTTGCTGGAAAGTGCTCGTTAAACTCTCAACTTAAGTAAGTAAGTGTAAATCAAAACGGTTGAATGTATATGCTCAAAATAAACAGTCATCTCCCCCATATGAATATTTTTCCTATATTGCTGAGATATTATTCCTATCTAATTTTGGTAACTACGGGTTGTCACTGTTTGGTGAAAGTTTTCATATCGAGGTAAGGTAATTTTATACATTTGTAACATTGCACTCAACAAATATTGTCATTTCCAGTTCTAACAGGCAAACCAACTATAACAATGCCTTTCGAGATCGTCGAGGAGAGGTTCAAGGAGACAACACAGTTTGTGTGCACCTACAAGGAAGGGATACCAGCAGCTCAAGTGAGATGGACTGCAACATCAATAGGTGGCCAGGTTCTTGAATTATCGTTCACAAATTTCAAGGAAGAGAACCAAACTGATGAATGTGCCCCTGGAGCGACCTCAAAGTTTTACCATGGGTTCACACTTGATTACAATGGCTCTAGGGTCTGTTGTGAGGTCCAACAAGGAAATATCACATTTTCATCATGTGAAACCATATACATTGTGGAAAGTAAGTAGAGATTTAAAAAATTCAACCTGTAAACATCGATCTATATTAAAGTTAGTGCAGCTAATTTAACCGGGCGAAAAACTTAAAATTCATCGCAGTCTCTACTTCATTCCGGCACCAATGCATTCTCTCAAAACTGACATTTTTATCTTTTTTATTTTCTTTAGAAGATTTCTGCATAAACAAAACGAAAAAAATATACGAACACCCGTACTCCAGCAGGACGTATATACAGTGTGATGATGATGTGATCTTCATGAACCAGTGTGGAGTGGGAGACTGCATAAATATTACCACCGGATCTTGTGAAACGTGTGGTGTTTCCAGTGAACGTGAGTCCTTATACGTTTAAAATAAATAAAATCATACTTTTAAATTTAAACATACGAACCCTCTTGCTACGGCACTGGGAGAATGAAATGTTATCCTATATTTTTCGTTAAAATTGGATTAAATAATAACTCTATCGTTGTGCACACTTACTATTTTACTATTATAACATCTGGTCACTTACTCAGGGACCATTGAAACACAAACAACAGGTACAAACTCTTGAATATGAAGAAAAAAACAATCTGTTTGCTTTTAATACTTGTTCAACATTGGCAGACTTATTTCCTTTTTAATATGATATTAACACAAGAAATATATTCTTTCATCAATTGCTAATTGCTTTGCTTTATTTACATTTTCTTTTATTTATCTTAATTCATAGTCATTGTGTATTCTCTAAATAATATAAGTTGTGTTTCTGAGTGATACATATGTTAACTTTCCCCCACTAAGTTTTTCATCTCATACTATTTTTGAAACTTGCTGTGTACTACTTATTGCTTTATCGTACCATTTCAAGACATATTTGTTGACATGATTATTCATTTTATCATATCTAGCTTACCGTATACTATTTGTTTACTTACATAACATAAAGTACTTTGCTTTTTCTAAACCGATCACAAGTATATTCGATTAGATAATAAACATACAAGTTACATTTTTATGACGTTATTTGATTCAGTCAATCTACCAAGAGAAAAACGTTATAATTTTCACTAAAAATACGTGACGTCTTCTATTCGATCTGTTTCAGAACGTGTAGCATGATATGTTGTCATTTAAAACATAAATAATGTCGTCTTCTTTTTTAATGAAGCATTTTGAATAGACGCAATGCAAATAGTGTTTTGAAATTTGAATGTTTTCCTTTGTTTAGTCGCGCCGTCTAAATGCGAGTGTGGCACCAAAGAATACATCCCTTCAGAAAGTACATACCCGGACAACTGTGGAACATTCTTGAGATGTCTTAACGGGATAAAGATTTATCAACATTGTGCTGCGGGATTACTCGTCCATTTTCAGATATACGAGATACAGGTCACATGCACTGGGATTGAAGCCGATAGCTACTGTTCAAAAGTTAACGGTAAGACGGCAGATAGGTGATTGGATTGATTAGATCACAAGTACCCAGCCACACAAATATAATCAAACAGGCGCACACGATCACAAATCTTTCACTAATTGCATTTGGCTTGAGACAATAACGTAAAGTCGATCCATTGCAGCTGAATGTAGGAAGGAGTAAGTGTACTTTTGCTTACGAAGGGTTGACAGTTACACTAACTCAAAGTAAGAACATTTTGAAATTGTGGAGATATAAATGGTCTCATTCAAATACCTCCCCAAAGAAACAAAGTCCGGGAACAAAAAAGAAATGAATATAACAAAACAAAGCAAAACAATTGTCTTAACGATTGCAGCTACAATATATTTAAAGTTTAAAGGCATTAGCGCACACCAGTATTTCTTAAGTACAAAAAATTCACGTATCATGCATATCTCTTGTTATTACTTACGATCCGCGCTCAGAAAATCTTCTTTGTCAGTCATCAGAAATTTGGTTCTAAAAGATCGGCAGTATTAAATACAAAGTTGCATTAAATCCGTATTAACTACGACATCGGAAATATTCATTTTGTCCCAATAGCTAGAAAAGTGAAAAAGGCAGCCGCTATGATTAACCAAATAACAATGTTAATAATATGATTTTAAAATCGGGCTAGTTTGAGGAGGATTGCCTTGATAAACTTTATTTCATCCTTAATTCACAGTTTAGAGTTAAAGAAAATTAAAAGCTGCACACATTGCTAGTTAAACCGTTGTCAATCGTAAATATTTTTTTCCATTTTTGGAACAGTTGACAATAGATGTTTTATAACTCTAAGTGGTCTTCGGCCGTCTCAACGTTTTCATTGTTTATTACATGTCAATTTAAAATAATAATTGGTATTTGATTGCATCGATAGAAAGCTAAAGTGAGTACTATGTCCTTATATGGCTTAAACTAGCCAATTACAAACGTAAATGCGTGCTTAAGTGCCCTTTAAAACTTCATAACTTGACTTCCCTTTTGGGTTAAGGCAAATTGAAGGAATCGAATGTTTCAAATCTAACGAAATATGTCATTACCCCTGTGTGATACATAAAAAATGACATAGAATAAACTTATGTATTCCTGATAAAAGTGAAACCTTGCAATTATTAACATAAACACATTTTGTTTATTTGACAATAATAATTGAATAAATGAATATTTATATTTCAGCTTCGATTATCGAGGACTGTTAAAATTGCAAAAACACATCGAATTTGGGAACTCTGATGATGGCGGTCTAGATATAAAGGATCTTCCTCTTAAAGCTGAGAAACGTTTCTTCTACTAATCTAAAATCTAAAATTTTCCTCACACTACCGTGATTTCATTACTGACATATCTGAGTGCCATATTCATGTGTAAAAGATCATCGAATGACATTTAGGAGAAATAACATTGAAGGACACTTCTTATTTAGAACCTTGAAGAACATTTGTGATCAAGAAAATTAAAGAACATTGGTGATCAAGGACAAAGGATAGTTGTGATCAAAGACATCAATGGATATTTCTGATAGATAAACTTTGAAGATTATTTCTTATCAAGGATGTGGAAAGACACTTATGATCAAGAGAATTGAAATACACTTATGATCAAAAGCATTGAAGGACACATCTGATCAAGAGCATTGAAGGGCATTGAATTCTTGTGATCAAGGAATCTGCACTTTTAAGATAAGAATCATATGATCAACCCTAAAATATGTGCCCTTTATAGAGAAGAATTTTCAAAGGATGTGTCTTAAATTAGCAGAGTGCAAAACCTGAGCTGTGCCAGAAGAATGGTCTTCGAAATCTGTCGACTGTACAAAGTAACAATGAAATTAACAGTTATTATTGATACATATGTACATGTTATTGTACATTTGTTGACGGAAGTACAAACCAATTTGCCTGTTTGTCATAACATAACCTCTAATATTGAATTATTATTGTGTTGAATATTTTTCCACACTGTGTAACACCCGATGAATTTTGAATTTACATAACTGAGCATTGTAAGTCTGTATCATGTGACCTTGAGATTATTGTTGTAAACATTTATCAATCTTTCTTATATATATAAAGGGTTTCTGAATCGGAATCTTTCGTATACGTAGTCGAACCCAAGCTTTTGTATTCTTTACTTAACACTATTAAATTTTCACACATTGTTTAGAAAATATGAAAAGATCTTTTTCACATTAATTCTAATTGTGCAAAGGCACGTCACAGACAGGTCTCATAACCTCTGATAACCGATGTTAGGCCATATTTATATTAATAAAAACACCTTAAACTGCCAATGTTTACAAAGGAAAACGTGAGTATTCTCTGCAACGGATATCCATTTTTAGTTTTTGCTTCATTGCAATTGGCAACATGTTATAACAATAAGTAAGTTGACAAGCAACGAATAGATATGGTTCTTAGGCAATGCACGTCCATATTTTGTGTTTTAACTCACCGTGAAGGATTGCTTATAGTGGCGTTATACATGACATATTAAATTAGTCATCGTGTAGGCATGCACACATGCAACAGAACACCTTGTCCAATTAAATCAGAGCTATGTGATTGCTAAGTTGACATATGCAGACAACTAAACTTTCACATGTTGTCAATTACATATGACGGTTACAACGTCGAATTGGTATCCAATTTTATTTGATACATTGATTGTAAACATCTCAAGGTTTTCCACTGATTGAATAATTCCTAGACGCTTCAGAACATCGTATGAATCCCAACTAAACCTTCACGCAGATGAAAGTGCTTTGATATGTTCTGTTAGTCTAACTGGACCTTACTGCCGCTTTTCATTCTGTAAACCACACCATCTTGCGTTTTAGTGTACGAAAAACTGGGCTTCACAGGCACAGTACTCTCATGGCTTGAGTCATAGTTGAGTGGGAGGTCTAGGTCAGTCCATGTGGTAAATGAGCATTCCAAAGCGGCTCTGTTTACGAATGGAGTCCCGCAGGGTTAAGTACTTGGCCCAGTACTTTTCCCCTGTATATTCAGCCCCTTGACAACCTCATCAGGTAACATTCCCTTCTCTTTAACAGTAACATTGATGTTCAGCAGATTTAAATTCGTGTCAAACCAAACAACATCAGCATTGGAATATAACACAGCCTCAAGTGATCTCAGCAAATTCAATTCCACATCACGATCACAAAGACCAGAGCAGCTGAACGTTCCCTCTCTGTCTCTGCCCCTACAGTCTGGAACGGTATCCGTCTCACAAACAGAAACTCTCCGACCAACAACTTTCCAGAAGAACCTAAAAACATACCTCTTTGTGAATTAACTGTTGAATTCTGTGAAGTTACTTATCTGTATACGTTAATATTTTTAATTATTTTGTAAATTATCATTGAGCAACTTCGTTCTATTAGTCGGGGCTATATAAATGCAATATTTTCATTATTATGAAATGAATAATACACATTTTTTAAATATATATATTTTACAAATATAGTTTATCCAAAGAATAAAATATACTTTCACATTAGTGGTATTAGTGTTTTGACAGGAAGGAACTAGCCTGGCCTGCAAGTGTTTAAAATAGCTAGAGAGGGGCATAATTTGGAGAGAATTTTATATAGATAGTAGTAAAGAGAGACGTATAGTACAATGACCTCATAGGACAGTTGATCAGATTTTTTTATGAATTTATAGAACACCTAGATGAACATAAAGGACATGTAATTGAACAGACTGATAGAAGTCTATTACAATAAGTTAAGGGGTGAAACGTTGATTAGATGGGAAGTCAATGATAGATGTCTGTTCAACTTTTTACGATGCTATGGTTATAGCCAAAATCTGGAAGAACATAAGTCGAGGCAGAACTTTCACGATTTCACTTTTCGAATACGTTATGGCTGCCACCGCTCGTATCGTGCCTGATCTTGTGTGGAGAGGAAGAAATGGACACCTGATTGTTAATGGAGACAAAGAGAGGAACACCAAGGTTTACCCAGCATGAGTCAAATGTCTAAATGTTAAAACGTCATTGCCGCTAACATTATTTAACATCGAACAAGAGAAGTTCGTTGAGAAACTAGCTTACTTTTGTAATATTTGCATCCACTTGTAATGCATATACATCTTAAACGTAAATGAAATTCAGTTCTTCGCTCACTAATCTTCGACCCTTAACGATTGGTCACATAAGTATACTTAAGACTCATCGCCAATCGACCATGCATCACTCCCTCTGTCAACTCCTTGCCCGTGAGAGAAAGTCGCATGCGTATCGCTTATGTAGTTTTTTGATATTTTTCAATAAAGGGACATTCTTGCTTGATTTATCTAAATGTTAGATATGAAAAACATCATCTATTCACATGGTGATACAGTATTTTATCTCGACTTGCAATGTCGGATACTCATTGGCCAAAAGCGGTCACGTGCCGTAGGTATATTTTTCTATGTTAAATTGGGTCACGCGCAACCCTAGTGACGAGAGACGACGTAATGTCAAGAGTTATCGCCCTTGTCCCATTGTAAACAAAGGCTACGTTACGCTGGTTTGCTGAACCGTACCTTTACACGCTCAGTGTATCTTCCCATGTATTAAAGTCATATCTTATAATCACACTCCTGGAACAAGAGTAAGCTCTCCTACAAGTGCCGAAATCGTGACAAGTCAAAAGGCTTGCTAACGGCCTGTCGGTTCACTCGCTCGCAGCGGGGTTGTCCATCAGCGAGCTGGAGATTGGAGTGTTGAACCAGAAAACCAATCTATACACATATCAGTCGAGGTCATCACCGACTCTTCATTGATAGTCATTCATAGTCAAACCAACCAGTGCGTTATGCAGAGATGCCTGCATGTTCTGTGCGCCCGACAATTTCAAACTAACTCGCTCCTTTCACGACGGTCGGCCATGACAGTCAGAAAAGATTTCAGCGCCGCTTCAAATCGAACGTTTCCCTGGTTGAACGTGTACACGAGGTCACGTGACCAAACAATCAAAATGAAATAAGCCCTGCAATACTCATTATGTTTATTTGATTTTGTTAATCCGCATTAACCGTTTAGTACCGCTGCACGGTACTAGACTATACTTTTTGATCTTTGAATGGTGATATAAAAATAATTTTTGTGACTTCATAAATAAAAAAGTTATACTGACAAGATCAGCCGCCATTTTGAATCAATCAGCCGCAATCTTTCAAGCCATATTTAAAGCATACAATAAGGGTCCTCGTCGAGATAAATACGTTACCATGTGTCCGCTAGTTTGATTTAGAGATATACCATGTGTCCGAGTGAAATATCAAACTCGCGGACACATGGTTACTTATAATAGAAAAATCGAATATCACCATTAACGACAAGACACAATTTTTAGTTCATCTACATACGTGAACACTGGAGTATATAATATATACGTATGGTGGGTTGTGAGTTTATTCTCTAATGAATTTGAACGTATTCTCTATTCGAACGGATACTTCTATTTTATACTCGTACGATCGCGAAAGAAAGGATAAGTAAAAATTGTTTCTTTTATTAGAAATGACTGTCGCCATTGATTCTTTCGACGACAATATTTCAAAATGGTCATTCACGAGCAATAATTCTTTATGTGTTTATTAAATATTACGAATATTATAATTATTTGAAAAATCTATGATGAAATAAAAAAATCTATACAACTATACATCAGGACGATCGTAGATCATCTATAACCAAAATGAATTATCGTATTCAGTAAAGACCTTATTGGCCTAATCCCATCCGCCTGCCGGCGAGAAGGTTTAACGGAAATTCCCCGACCCTCATACGACCTAATAATTTGTCTTTGTTTCGCCAATTGGTTCTCTTTGCTTTGACAGTAGTAATATGTTCTTGAGTGTGAAACTCTATACAATGTTGAAAGTAAATAGCTCTTAATTGAATCTTTTGACTCAAGATGTATGAACTTCTAAATGTCCATTTATATCAATTAACTCCCTTCGGATGTACAATCTGATACACGTCATCCTTTTTGCAATCTCTACCTTCAAGTTGATATTGAAGTTGGTTTGTTACATAGAATATTTCTGCATAAACAAAACCAACCAAATGTACAAACATCCACACTCCAGCAGAACGTGGATAGAGTGTGTATGACGTTGTCTACATGAACCAGTGTTGTGTTGGAGACTGTATAGATATTGCAACTGGACTTTTGTTACCTGCGGAGCTTCCCCTTACAGTGAGTGCTTATCCGTTAAATATGTGTTCAGACTTTTCAATCTAAGCAATATTCTCTTTTCAAACAAGGTGACATACTATATTGTCTTACGATTAGGTGTGTGCCCATAGCACCTGGCAGACAATATGCATTACAAATTAATGCGTTGTTCAAACCTTGTTAAGTTGATTGTCAAGAAGGGAAACAAGTCTCATCTTTTAATGTATTTTTGATGATGTGACTTAGACCAGTAAACACACCGCGGCCTTCCGGGTGTTGTCGACACTCTACCAAGTTGTTAATTTTATAACAAGTGAGATCTGATGATATAAGCAGTCTGTTTGAGTGAAGAGCAAATGAAATTATTGAATATTTCTCTTTTATTAAATATATTTACCAATTTTTCAAATATAGTGCGATATAACAAATTATTGTTATAAATCTATTGAAATAAGTAATTTGTACCTGTCAATTTACGCTTGAAGTAAGTGAAACATTGAGCCGGGCTCAATGATAAGAAGTTGGGAAGGTCAACCACTGATAGTTCATGTCTTGCCTACTCCTAGCAATAGAACATAAATCGGTGTCCTTCAGGTAATTCTTCCTAGAAAACTCTTGTGTCGGATGATGGGTGATGTCTACCTGTTTGATGGCAGTGAAGTTAATTTGATAAGTAAAGTTGATCCTTGTTGGATTCCCTCTATTATCTACTTGCCATATTCTTATGATTAAAGGATTTTAAAATCCTATTTCTAAAAATTTAGTTATTTCAAAGCAATTGTTGATCATATATTTAGCTAAATGATTGGTGAAAGGCGACATTTAATTTATTTATTATTTGCAAAAGCAAAATTTTAATTATATTCGATTTTCATTTCTTCAAAATTTCCCAAATTACATTAGTTGATGCCAAAGTATTATCTTCTTGGATTCAGATCATCTCATTACTAAACTTGACCATTCATCGCTGTAGAGTAAATAATCAAGTATCGTGCAAAATTCACTCGCGGCCAATTTGTTAGGAAATGGTTTCGTATAGCTTAAAATGATACGTCCGTTTCGAATATATCAATAAAATTGTTTTGCAATTTGAAAAAGTTGTTTTTGTTTTTCACCACATCACTTTATTCATCTCAACACATGCTTGCATGAACATTATAGGAAGCTGTAAACATGGAAAAGCACTACATTACGCCGGCAGGCACTTCTTATAACTATTTTAGGCACATTTAAGTCAGTATAGTTTGAAAGACAATTATGCTGAAGGACATTGATGGGAAGGCATTGGTAATCAAGGACACCTATATTCAATGATACTTATGATCCATGACACTGAAGGAGACATAGGACTGAACAAATCAAATTGCACGATGTAACAATGAACATTTGATGGACACTTTTTATCAAGAAAATTGATAAACATTTGTGAAAACATTGCTAGATTGAAATGACAACCTTATAGAGAACTAAGCTAAGATGCCAAAATGTTGATTTCAGATCAAACTTTTAAAGTGTTGACGTTAAGGTAAGTAAAGCCATTGTAAGACGTGCCTGGAAGACGGACATGGTAATGAGTGGCTTGTTCTCCTTTACAGAATACCATAAACTGATTATGTGTATAACAAACTACGTCATTAACATGTTCCTACTGCTATTCTCTAAGTTCAATGAATGATCAGTCATATGCACTGCATATTCAACTTGTTCGCTCTTTGACTAGGAGTGCCATTTTAGTCGTGAGGCTTACCTTTAAAGATTCTGTATATACTTGATCAGTGTTTTCTTTTACCTTTTTGTGAAAGATATAGTTTACAACGAAGCTCACTTACAACTGAAATCAACCTAAAGCTAGTTGTCAGGGTCCACTCACTCGATGGAGCTGTTTTGTTCTATTTTATACACGTCAATCACTCAGTGTATCATACTATTACACTCTTGTTGAATACACCATGAAAAACAACCCTTCTCTTGCCTCGTTGTGGAGCAGTTGTTGAATTTGTAATTACGAAACTCCTATTGGTTTGTCTGAATCTTGTGACTTAAGAATTAATGTTTAAAACATGTATCATCACTTATTTTCTTTTTTATATTCCATTCGTGTGGATTCCAAAAATCCAAATGTTTCTTTATATTTAGGCTTCTATTTTAGGAAGAAAATGTGTAATGATATGGTAAGAAGGTTGGATTTAAGGTATCTTTTGCTCAACCTAGATGTACCAGTAAACATTGTATGTCAAGAGAATAAGTGATGTTGCAAAGACTCTATGTTACAAAAACTGCATATACACAATTCTTCTGAAATGAAGATCCGAATCAGGTTATCCTTTGCCATACTACAGCACGGTCCCGACAAATACTTAAGGATGAATGTATTGACAAATCTCACATTTTGGTTATATGCAAAAGAACGTTGTTTATGTTTTGGATTAGATTATCTGAAATAATTCAAATTATTGTACATTTTCGGGTAGGGTCTCTTGAGGGATTCAAACCAACACAAAACACAAAATTGTAACATTTGGTTCAAAATGTAGTAAACGCTCAACATCTCCTTTAAAATTTATTAAGATGTGTTAATATTTTTGACACGAGGACATTTACGAATAAATTGATAAATGTTTTCTAAAGCATAGAGGTGAGGTGAGGTGAGTTGGTGTTTAACGCCGCTTTCAAGATTATTTCACTTATATCGCGGCTGCTAGTATTATTGCAGGGAGAAAGCCCGCAACACCATTGTGGCTATGCATTGCGGTGAAACCTGCGAGCATCGGCTGGAACTAGCGAACCATGGGTGGTACTGGACTGAATTTCAGTGTAGCATTGCACCCAAACCTGACTGCGTGTAGAACAGTTCTCTACTGCAGACAAAGTTGCCGAGCCCCTGGCGGGATTCGAACCACGGACCTCCTGATCCGAAGCCGAACGCGCTAACCACTGCGCTATCCCGCCCCCCTAAAACATAGAAGATTGTCCGCAAATACATATATCCAATTGAAATAACCAATATACATAAGAATGGCAATCTTTAGTTACATTTCTAACGAACTATTTCAACTTCAGTAATTGCAAATAATTGTAATTGCAATTTGAACAAGGCATATTTATTTTTTTTAAATATTTTGACTAACAACCTCAAACGTTGCCTTTTGAATTAAGATAAATGTATACTGTTCAATTTTTTCAAAGGCCCTTGGAGTGAATGCTTTATATTATTTTTCAGAATGTACAGTACAAGTTCATTCTTTATTAGGAATCGTTTGAACATCTAACACATCTTATGTAAGATTACATTATATGTATCCTGCCTGAATAAACTACAGAGGAACAAACATGTAAATACAGACTCTAATCTCAAAAGCTACAATTATCAAGTCAGTAACGTGTATGTGAGCCTCAATCATGCACTACAACGTGACAGCGTCTTCTCATGCTGCAAATGAGGCGCTGAATCTGTTGCTGATAGAGACGGTTCTATTCCTTCACGAATGCTCTTCTTGTTCTTGGATGAAAACACGGTTTGGCAATGCTTTTTGGAGACATTTCCTTATGTTCTATGACCCGCCGAACGAGCAGGCCACTCAATCCACATAATTGTGGGGCTCCCGTGTTAGAATAGGGCCTCGGCATCTCCATGCCTGTCGTGGGAGGCGACAAAAATGGGGCGGTCTGTTTGCCGTGGACTGCGACCTGTGTCATTGGAGGAAGGGATTCTGGTGATTGAGGTTGGTGTATGCCTAAGGGTGTACCCTCCAACACATCACTTCGACCCTAACTTCTTCTAAACAGGCGGTCAGATGGGCCCGTTCTGATCAACCGGCTGGTCATGCCTAGCCCTTGATGTTAATTACCTACAAAGTTTGCTTCTCCAATTTCCATTATCAAAACACTTAACTATCAATAGCTTTTCTTATGACCTAAACCTTCTATATCTGCATCTCATTTTCTATATCTTATTTATAAACCACCACTGGACTCTATACCTTATCGTGGTGTGGTGGTTTGCGTGCTTCAGAGACCCCGAGAGCTATGCCAGCTGGAGCTTACATGCTCCTGGTAGGGTCACTCAAGCTGGACAGGTCGACGGGTAGAAGCCAGACCAAATTTGAGTCCTTCTAAAACCTGTTGTCTATCTCTCACTGTGCCTTTCTTTCCGTCTTTTGCCTTATCCTATCGATCCCTATCTCCCTTATCTATCCACTCTCTTTTGGATGCTTGTCATCCACGTGTTTAATAACTGAAATATTGTTCAAAGCACGTTAAACGTCAACTCACTCACTCACTTATTTATAAACTTTTCAATTTCAACTCAACCTTTTATGCTAACGGCAAGAAGGCGGTGGCCAACGGGTCAATCCAGTGTTGCATTGGCAACGCTATTATTGGAGTATGCCAGAGCTGTAGCCCTGATGTCAGTCTGTTGGAGATCCACAGACATTTGGCATCCCCTTTGTGGGACTCCGTGGCGGGTGGGGAGCAGGTCTGGCGAGACACCTTAAACCAACATGACTTCCCAAAAGAAGCGCAAGTCTGAGGAAGTACTTCAGTCCTCATCTTCGGATGAGGTGTCAAATCTAAATTTATGGCCAAGATTCATTGTGATGGAGGGTGGCAGTAATGGTGGTGAGCCACTTAAACTCAATCCCTTTGCCATTGAAAAAGGAGTTAAGGGAGTTGCTGGTACTGTTAAAAACATTACTAAACTTCGCTCTGGCTCTCTTCTGATTGAATGTTCAACCCAACAACAATCAAACAATCTTCTCAAACTTACTAACTTTGCTGGGGTGGCTGTCAAAGTCGCCCCTCACCGCTCTCTCAATACCTGCAAGGGCATTGTCCGTGACAGGGATGGGGTTCTTTCTGACATGTCCGAGGACGAGCTTGTGACAGAGCTCAAATCCCAAGGAGTGACACATGTGAAGAGATTCACATTCAAAGATAAAGAAAAGAACAAGACCTTTCCATCAAACACCTATTTGATGGAATTTAGTACATCATATCTTCCCCCTAACATCAAGGGAGGGTATCTTCTCATCAAGGTGGAATTATACATTCCAAACCCACTTCGGTGCTTCAAGTGCCAGAAGTTTGGACATGGCTCCAACTCTTGCCGTGGCAGCAAGGTCTGTCAGAAATGTGGCAAGGGGGACCATGATAGTTTCACCTGTGAAGCTCCTCACATGTGATAACTGCAAAGGGCCCCACATGGCGTCCTCTAAACAATGCCCTACTTTCTTAAAGGAAAGTAAAATAATTACATTCAAATCAGAAAACAATGTCTCATTTGCGGAGGCCATGAAACAGTTCTCTGCAAGTGAGAAAACATCCTATGCTACTGCAGCAACTTCAACATCATATTCTGCAACGGTTTCTAAGGTGTCGGTTGCTATCCAGAGACCAGTGGCAATCAAATACAAACCAAAATTAGACAAACCTAAAACACCTCAAACTCAAACTTACAATAACATAACAATCACTCACTCGGATAAAAAATCAATCTATAATCCCAACAAACAAACAACTCCATTACCAAAAAAAACTCCACCATCACCATCCTCTTCTCAATCAAAGCGTTCCAAGAAACGGACATCAAACAAACATCATTCCTCTGACAGAGTCTCAAAAGCAGACAAGGACCCTGTTAGCGTTGCAAACAGGTTCCAGGATCTTGACCTGGATGTGGACATGGACGATTCACCTAGTCCTTCCAGGTCAACAAGCCGCTCTCCATCGCGGCAAAGGACATCTTCCGAGGATCCTGGGGGGCGAAGGCTCGCAAGGATTGAAGTATGATTTTAAAAATGTATACTCTTCCCATATTATTATCAATTATGGCAATTCTGCAGTGGAATTGTCGTGGTTTTAAAGCCAATTTTAACGAGCTCTCTTTATTGGCTCAGGATTATAATCCGCATGCAGTATGTATGCAGGAAACCCATTTTAAACAATCAGATAACAACACCATGCGTGGTTTCACTTTTTATAATGCCTTTTCACCGGACTTGGAAAGAGCCAAGGGGGGTGCATCAATTCTTGTTAGACAAGGAGTGATTCACAGTCAAATTCCCCTTAAAACTAAACTTCAAGCTGTACCTGTACACCTCAGCTTATTTAAAACAATTACATTATGTTCAATTTATGTTCTACCTTCAGATAAACTTATACTTCATGATCTTGATGATCTTGTTCAGCAACTCCCTAAACCTTTTCTTATTCTTGGGGACTTTAACAGCCATAATCCCTTGTGGGGAAATAATTCTACCAATGACAAGGGCAAAAGGTTAGAAGATTTTCTAGGCAATAATGGTCTTTCATTATTTAATGATGGGACCAATACGTATTTACATCCTGCTTCAGGAACATATTCTGCAATTGACTTATCTATAACTGACCCATCATTACTTAATGACTTTATTTGGCCAGTCAATGAGGATATGTGTGGCAGTGATCACTTTCCAATTGTATTGGAACCTGCCCTATCTTCTCCTGAAGAACACAATCCTCATTGGAAGTTTTCCAAAGCAGATTGGGACACTTTTTCTTCCCTTTGCATGGAAAACATAAATTATTAATCAATATTACAATCTGAAGACCCTATCCAAACATTTTCAGATAAATTAATAGAAATTGCTGAGGAAACCATTCCTAAATCAACCTCTAAACCACGTATTGTTAAACCATGGTTTAATGATACATGCAGACAAGACATTCGAGCACGTAAAAAGGCTGAACGAAGGTTCAACAAACATCCTACCCCAGGCAATCTTGATGGCTGTCGCAAAGCTCGGGCTAAGGCTCGCCGCACTGTCAATCAAGAAAAGCGCAAATCTTGGAGAGGTTAGTCTCTAAAATAAATTCCAGAACGCCTATGAGCAAAGTCTGGAATATGATTAGTAAAATTAAAGGCAAAGGTTCCAAATCATCAATAACACATCTTAAGGTCAAAGGTGACCTTCTTACATCTAAAACTGATATTGCAAATAAGCTGGCTGAAACAATCTCCAAAAACTCTTCATCAGCAAATTATGTACCTGAATTCCAAAAATATCCAAAGGTACAGGAAAAACAACCACTTAATTTTAATTCTGATAATGGAGAAGATTATAATGAACACTTCTCCCTTTCAGAACTTAAAACAGCACTTTCTAAAGCACATGATACTGCAACTGGCCCTGATGATATCCATTATCAGCTTTTAAAACATCTACCAGAATCTTGCCTTAAAGTTTTACTCGAGGTATATAATCATATATGGGAATCTGGTGATTTTCCACCTTGTTGGCATAATGCCACCATAGTCCCCATTCCTAAACCCGGGAAGGATCACACAGATCCTTCTAACTATCGCCCGATAGCCTTAACAAGTTGTGTTTGTAAAACTATGGAATGGATGATCAATGATCGTCTGGTTTGGTACTTGGAAACCAACAAATTACTAACAGATATCCAATGTGGCTTCCGTAAACAACGTAGTACCACTGATCATCTGGTTCGTTTAGAATCTTTTATTAGAGATGCATTTATCAACAAACAACATGCTGTGTCTATCTTTTTTGATTTAGAAGCATGGCATCTTAAAGGATCTATTTAAATTTGGTATGCGAGGTCGTATGCCAGAATTTATATCCAACTTTTTACATGATCGCCAATTTAAAGTCCGGGTGGGTTCTACCCTATCTGATTTCTTTAATCAGGAAATGGGTGTTCCACAAGGAAGCATTTTATCGGTCACATTATTTAGCATTAAAATAAATAGTTTGGCCAAAGTCTTAAATGATCATACTGATGGTTCTCTTTTTGTTGACGACTTTGGAGTTTCTTGTCGAGGCAAGAATATGCCCTCAATTGAGCGGCAGTTGCAGCTTTGTTTAAATAAAATTCATAAATGGTCGTTAGAAAACGGCTTTAAATTTTCAAAAGCTAAAACATCTTGTGTGCATTTCTGCAATATGCGCAAAATGCACAAAGATCCGGAGCTTTTTCTGAATAAGACTCCAATCAAAGTCGTGCCTGAGGCCAAATAACTTTTGACAGTAAACTATCCTTCATTCCACATATTAAAAACCTTAAAGCTAAATGTTTAAAGGCATTAGACCTTTTGAAGGTCGTGTCAAATGCTAAATGGGGTGGAGATGAAGAAACTCTGCTTCATCTCTATGGATCACTTATCCGCTCTAAACTTGATTATGGATCCATTATTTATGGATCCGCCCGCCCCTCATACATCAAAATGCTAGATACAATCCACCACCAGGGTCTCAGACTTTGTCTTGGGGCCTTCAGAACATCTCCTGTTGAAAGCCTTTACGTCGAGGCTGATGAGCCATCGCTTGGAGATCGGCGCATCAAAGTTAGCACTTCAATATATAACTAAACTCAAAACCAAATCCTTCAAATCCAGCTTACAACTGCATATTTAATCCTGAATACCAGCAGTTGTATACTTCAAAACCCAAAGCAATTCCACCTCTCGGTATCCGTATTCAACAACATGTTGAAAATTCGGATATCGACCTCACAACTATAGCAGAACATGGTTTGCTGACCACTCCACCTTGGCAGTTGGTCAAGCCCCGTGTTGATCTCAGCTTAACCACAAATAAAAAATCAGAAACCAATCAGTTAATATTTCTACAGGCTTTCAATGAACTCCGTGATTTTTGTTCTGATTACAAACCAATTTATACTGATGGTTCTAAGGATGGCGAGACAGTTGCAGCAGCAACTGTTACACCTTCAACAACTTATGCTTCAAGGCTGCATGATGGCAGCAGCATTTTCACAGCTGAAGCAAAGGCCATTCTCAAGGCCATTCAGCATATCAAAAACTCTACTGCTAATAATTACATTATCTTTTCTGACTCTCTATCATGCCTTCAGGCTATCAAAAACTGCAAAAGTGATCACCCCATTATTAGGGAAATTTTAACAATTCACAATACATTTCTTGAATGCGACATCGTCTTTTGCTGGCTTCCTAGCCAAATGGGAATAAGAGGCAGCAATAAAGCTGATGCAGCAGCTAAGTCAGCTCTTAACTTCAAACATGTCTCACAAACTAAAGTTCCATATACTGATTCCAAACCTGCAATAAGAACTTATATAAAACAGCGTTGGCGGTCTCAATGGGACCAACAACAACACAATAAACTTCATGTAATACAACCTTATTTAGGTTACAAATCTCTATCTTCTTTTACCCGTCAGGAAGCATGTCTTTTGCGACGATGTCGCATTGGACACACTTATTTCACCCATTCATATCTTTTAAAGGGGGAAGACCCCCCTGTGTGTATTCCCTGTCAGTGTCCCCTCACAGTCAAGCACATCCTGTGCGACTGCTGGGACACTGCACACGTAAGGGAAACATTTTACCCAAATGTTTTAATTTCACAACTTTTTAGTCGAATCGGTGAACACCGTATTTTATCCTATCTAAAGGTAATCAATCTATTTGATAAGTTATAGAATCTTAAACTTTCTATATCAGCTTTTAACTAATTCTGTGATATTTTGCTGATGTTTTTACAGCCTTCGTGCTGTATCACGTTTTTGCTTTTGCAATCTATTTCATTTCATTAAATCTCAAGCCGCTAATGGCTGTAATATTGCCCAAGCTGCGTTAAACAATAACTCACTCACTCACTCACTCATACGTGAACAACATAGTCCTCCAGTCATGAGAAGTCCTATCGACATGCTCAGCTGCCTACTCTCGACGTGCACCACGGTGAGCAGAAAGCAGAATTCAAACACATAGTCGTCTTGGATGTAGGACGGGCTTATGCAGTTGTCTACGTGCAGAGTAATTGGAAACGTTGAACTCAGACATGGTATGAATCATTATAATATGGTCCTTAGCAAAAGTACACACAAGAAATGGATAGCACTCAAGTTATCCCACTTCATTTCAATGCACTGTTAATAAAAGATCATACTCTTAAACATATCATATTATTGTCATGACGATAGTAAAAAGTATCACAAATGAAACAATAAGTAAAATGAATGTAATATGTTCCTGGTCATTTTTTAACAGTAGAATATTGAAGAATTTCTTTTCAATACACATTGGACCTACGTTTATGTATCTCGGTCGCATTCACCCCTTGATAACTTGATAACCGCACGATGCTCGGTGTCAAAACTTTCGATGAGTACAAGAGGGTATCTGTGTTCAACGGGCTGTCAATCTTATGTACATGATCCGGAAGGGTTGTTTATGTCTGTAAAGTATAGTCGGATGACCTATCTCAATAATGACAGAGCAGTCTTTGTTACAATTTGTAGCAGGCATATTACTACATTACAGTTATGACAATACGAGGACAATACATTTTGTATACCATTTTATTTATACTTTGTATAGCGTCATGGTCTGGGGCGGGATCTGCGGCTACCAGAAGACAGATTTGGTGACAAATATCCAGGTGTTTTGGCTATCACGCTCCAATAATTTACAACCGATTGAGCATGTATGGGACCATTTGGGAAGACGACTTAAACACAACCAGTTACCATCGACAACTGTAATAGGCACAGCACGACGGTCCTTTTACACATATCATATTCATCGCCATCACATATTTTATCAATTGTACGCGCACAAAGCGTTCAGCACTTTTCAAGGACAAGGACATATTGTGTAAATGAAATCAAATCGCTATCAAATATGTAACAAAGGATGACTAATCGACCTACGCAGATGGCGGTTATGGCATATAACTGCAGTGTCTACCGCGGAAAAAATAAATGGACCTTAGTATGTTGTTTGGACTCTATATCTCACGTGATCAGTAGTTGTTTGATCGAAGAAGAAACATGTTGTTGAACATTACAATTTTTATGTTATAGCTTCAGTTCTGTGACACTAAAACAGTCATGTTTTTTCAATCGAAAATCAGGAATGTACAAGAGGCTAAATGAAAACCATGGTCTGTTCACATTGCTAGTGTGCATGTATTTGGTGTGTGGAATATTTAGCTTTGGAACATTTTACATGACAGTAGTTTGATTTTCAGTGAATGAAATAAACTAATTAGGAATTCAATATGGTTTGATTTGATTTAAACTTTAATCTAAGCTTTGGACAAGTTTGAAAACTACCAAAAAAGTATATCAAAGAATGAAACTCAATGACCTACACTCATCGTCATTAAATTGAAAGAGGGAATATTTGCTTGATATTTACATAAGCCCAAGAACAGTGTAAAGGAGAATTGTTAAATCCTATTGGAGAGAAGAATGAAAGCACTTTGAATTGTATCTTTTGTATGATTCACATGATATCAAGAAAGTTATAAAGATGGCCAGTTTAAGCATAATGGTAATAACGATAATCTATTAATATTCACGGTAATATGTTTTAATTTGACTGAGGTTTGTAGTATGCATGAATTAATCATCTAAAAAGATATGAAATTCAATTTGATAAAGAACATTCTATGATCCATTATATGTTGTTAAGGGGTTTAATATATCGTGCCTTACATAAGAGAAGTTGTAAATGTATAACGTTTTAATGAGAATCGCCTCAAGTGAGTACAAAGAAGACGTTCCTATAGTTTATGCCAATCCATTGTGCTTCATTGCGACTAACAATGCTTAATACTATTGCAACGCTATACGTGAGCTAAATGGTTTGCTTCTTTGAATGGATCCAAACGGGACGATCGTCACGAAAACTTTTGACTTACTATTGAATACATACGTGTATTGCACCTCTCTTCAAGAAGAGAGAAGTGAAGAGAAGTACACGTCCACTATACATGAAGATTACTTTTTATTGAACTTTCTTACTGCTTTTCAATTGAGTGTTCCACAAGCCATAATCAGTGTCGAGGTATGTACTCTGTGGTAGTTAATATCTTTGTATTTGCATCAAGTTATTATCAATGCTGTATTATTTTCTTCTTCAAGGTATTTATTTCAAAGTGTTTACTCCTAAGAAGTGTCGGAAGGGGAATTAGATAGTGTTTTGGAAAATTTCATGTCTTCAAGTCATTCAAAATAAACATAAGTTTGATGATAATGAATGTATGATCATTAGAGTTTCAAACATGTCATTACTCGATCTGAGCATTTGTAGTCCAAAAATGATTATCAAAACTCAAGCAAAACCTACTTGCGGCCATTGTGTGAATAAATTTGAATTATCGGCGTTAGGGAAATGTATTCGCATAGGTTGACTTAACATGGTACTGTTGTTTTTAAATGTTTTTTTTCAATAAAAAATAATTGATAATAGTTATTATCATTTTCTTAAAATCCCGTTCTTCTGCACCTTTAAACAGATTTATTTTAAGATATTCACTTGAGGGACTTTTATTTAAGGTACTCATCGAACTAATTCTTCCTAAAATTTGCTTTTATGTTGTTGATTGGCAAAGTATTCAGTATGCCAGATCTCAGGTTTACAGTATCATTAGATAATTTTCTTGATATTCATCACCAGTAGTACAAATCGAAAGGCAGTGGCTTATCGACTTATTTGAGGGCAGAGGATGGAGGGTAATTAATATAACTATTGGAAGGAAAGGTTAAGCCTGAGGGATCTACCTTTTAAAAAGTTTGAAAGTTTTGAAAGTTTGTCAAAATAATATTCCTTGATAGCTATGTCTCAGTGTTCGCATAGATGACGTTAAATTCAGCATATTTGATAAGATGTATTTTTCTGTTACTGAAGAATGTCTTGGAGAAGTCAGTATGAGGAGGACCATGACCACTATGATAGAATCGGATACCCAATGGATATTTTCGCCCCAGAACAAGTGGTAGGTAAAAGAGAACTTTGATTCTCAATATCATTTTCCTTTCCGAATCCTCAATTGCCCAATCAATATAGCATCAAAATAACATAAAACGCATCTATGGATCCTTTCAATGTATGTGAATTGATATGAAATTATATGAAATGGTACCTTTGAATTTATTTACAAAATATATGTTCTTTTATGATAACTATTCGTTCTGCTATTTCTCTACTACTACTACTACTACTACTACTACTACTACTACTACTACTACTACTACTACTAATATTACTACTATTACTACTACTACTGCTACTGCTGTTGCTGCTGCTGCTACTACTACTGTTACAACTAAAGTAAATGTCAGAAATAGTGTTTGAACTTTGAACTGTCATTTACCTTTACGATTCTTCTTTTGTCATTTCAAACAGATTGCCAATAACAAATAAATGCGTGTAAAGATTTGAAATGAAAATTATGTATAGGATTGTTGTTGTTCACCGGAAAGCTGATGTTGTTGATATTTTTACTATTAACGCTAATAATGATTTCACATCCACTAATAATAATAATAATAATAATAATAATAATACGGATGCTATACTCCTCTTTCTACCGTTAACTTCCACTTCTACTACTACACCTACACCTACTACTACTACTTCTACACTTACTACTACTACTACTACTACTACTACTACTACTACTACACCTACTACTACTACTGCTACTACTACTACTACACCTACTACTACTACTACTGATGCTATATTCTTCCTTCTACTACTACTACAATTACCATTCTCACCAATACCTTCAGTACTACTATTTCTACTACTACATCTAATAATAATGATGATAATATTTAATAATAATAATTAAACTGCCACTACTACCACTTCTACTTCTTCTACTACTACTTCTTCTACAGCAACTACTGCCACAACTAATGCTAGTACTACTACCACTACCACTACTCCAACCACCACCACCACATCGCCATAATCACTACCAACCCCCTTAACTACCGCTACCAATACTACTACTCCCATTACTAGTAACATATCACTTCTATCACTACTACTTCTACCACCAACACGACTACTAATTTCCTTTTCACAACTTCTACCATCATCACCTTCACTAGTTCTACTTCTACTGCTACAATTATTACTTCTACCACTGTCTCTACTACTTCTTCTACCACTAATAATGCTAGTGCTTTTCTAACACCACCAACTTCACTATTACTTTTACCACTAGTACTACCACCATTACTACTACTGCTTCTATCAGTGATGCTACTTCTACTACTACTCATACTACTACAACTTATTTTCCCATCACCTACTTCACTTAGTACTGCTACCTCTATTATTACTACTTCAACTACTACAACTATTACTGCTGCTGCTACTACTACTACTACTACTACTACTACTACTACTACTACCATCACTACTACTTTTACTACTACTTCTACCATTGCTACAACTACTACTACAATCACCTTCATCATCACCACCTTCACCACCACTATTACTAAGTCAAATGTCTGGATTGAAACCTCATTTTAAACATTTGTACACTTTTGCCAAAATTTGCAGTATTCATACTCAGTTAATTATACAAAAAATGCTTTTAGATGTTATGTCTATGATTATGTCTATTTGATTGCTGAAGTATACATTTGATTATGTTTCAGTATGAAAATCCATATTCGACACTAGCAAGCAAACTCAACGGAGCAGGCCGCGAAAGCGAATACTATATGACAATTAAACCGAGAAAAAAGTCTTCGAAAGTTAAAAAGATTCTCATATTTTTGGCAGTACTCATTTGTAGTATCCTCATTATTGCTGTGGCGGTCTCAATGGCACTTGCGAAGGGTAAGTAACACAAATGCTCTTTACAATGAAAGTAGATTATACATATGATAAAGCGTCCCATTTACAATAAAACAAGAAACTCATTGTTGGGTTACATTTGCAATTCATATTCATTACTCTTGTAAAAAGGTACCATGAATCCGCGAGTTTAAAATATAGATATATAATGTGTTCGATACCTGCTTAACCCAATCTAGTTACAACTAGCTGTAATGTAATATATACGCCCGGAAGATTTAATGAGATTGCTTTGTAACTTCCCTCAAGTTTACAGTTATGAGAGAGTATTGATTACTCCTCAGCCTTTTGCACATGTTAATTATATATAATTTTATATCACAATTGAATTTTCAAGAAATAGAATACTTGTAAGTCTTAAACGTTAGAGAATAATTTGCAAATTAATTTGAATGTCAATATGTAACCGTTAATGTTTTGTGTGTAAAACAGGATTGTCTATAGTGATTGTATGGATAATAAAATCCTAGATCGTTGTTTTAAGAAAGAAGTTTTATTTTTTTTAAAACCTGTTCAATGATCTTGTTCTGTATTTCTTAAAGAAAAAGAAAGTTGTAAGTTGGGTCGGAAGAGGCAGAGGGTTGTCTGAGACTGGTTGATTGAATTGAAGGCCATTTCCATCCAATGGATATTAAAATGTTAACTTTTCGGAATTTCTCATGACGAAGGCTCACTCTTACCTATCCCATGTAAACAGATCTGAAATGTCTTAGATGCTTTGACTCCATTTGTCATCTTTTATTCGAACTGTTGTACATTAATCTGATCACTTTTCTGAATGTCTTTATCCAGATGAGGGAGAACCACAAAACGGTCAGTTTTCTCAATATTCCTGTTTTCAATAGAATAGGTGCATTGCCTTTTTATGTGTTTTAAAATATTCTCTATAAAGGCAATTTTTAAGATAAAAAAATGTTTAAGCATGACCTAGTCATTTTGACTGACTGCCATAGACTTGTTGTTTTCCGAACAATATTCATGAACCTGAAAACTTATTCCCTAGCTGTAAAACCCTTGACTTGTTTTGTCTTTGATGTCATGATTTTAGTTGTGAGTACTTAACTTTAAAAATTGCTGCACTACCGAAGATTATTGACCTCACAAGGTCTGGTCAATCAAGCCGCATTGTTCACCTTTGGTAAATATAATAATTGTTACATAATTTCACAATATCAGAATGTAAACATCAAATATTACAGATTACAAGAGAAAACTTCTAACTATAGTATTTGTTGCTAAAAACATCAACTAAAGCTATTATGTAGAAATACATTGCTGGGAAACCTTTTTTCAAGGTTACATTCAAAGATTTTCATCGAACTTTTTTCGATCAACATATACAATACATCGATACATACAAACATTAAATTTGTCATCGACTTTTAATATTTAATTCAGTTAATCTGGTAAGCAGATTACCTAATTTTCGTTGATTTGTATTGTCTATTAATTCACAAAATGTTCCTATCCAAAAATGTATATGTGTTTTTGTTGTTTCCGGACATTAACAGTTCTCATGAACGCTAATTGCTTCGCGGATAGACGCCCGAACGCACGCTGCTTCGCGGAAACACTGTAATCTGCCATCTTGTATTGTACTGAGACATTCGTGACTTGGCCTTTACATTCTGTTGAGACAGGGTGTCTTTTCGTTTCGTTAGAAGTTATTCGTGAATTAGAGGGTTAGTGGGTATTTTTAGTAAAGATATTGTAATACATGGTCATTAGTGAATTAGAAAAGAACGTTAGTGAATTAGAAAGAATATTAGTGAATTAGAAAAAAACAATGAACAATAAGTTAAACCTACCTTTGTATATAGTATTGTAAATAAAACTGAAATATATGTTAGACACACGCCTTTGTTATTCCTGACGAATATAGTCAGTTGTAAAATGTTTGTATTCCGAGAATGAAGATCGTAAACGTTTTTGCGATTTTTTTTTCGCCGATTGCCTAAACGTTAGGGTGAAGTTGCTGATCGGCTGATTTGAACTTTTTTAAAGTTTAACTCTGACAACTTGAACAACCTGAGTAATTGAGCCCCGCGAGATTAATCTTGAGAGCATAGATTAGGAATTGAATGTATTAATATGTATAATATCATCAATTTCAAAATCAATCATATGGCTTTTAAACTAGAAATACGCTGAAGACTAAAGCATTACCCTAATCGACCCATTGAGCCAATCTCTCTTGGATCGTTGTGTGATATATACAATGTGATTCAAAATAATTCAATTTGGTGTGGTGGCCTGAAAGCTTGTGAATTTGAAATTGTGACTTTCTTAATAAGATCGAACCAGGACGTTATATCCGTACAATTCGTTGCGTTGTATAAGTATGAACATTTCCATACGATGAACGACTGATGTTTAAGACGTTATGTCGCCGTCATTGTGACTGACTGTCAAAGAAACCTGTACAAACTTTCGAGAGGTCGATCATTTAAGCATGCTATAATAGTTATGAATTTTCCTTACAGTTTAGAATGACCGTAGTTGTGGGTATTCAGTGTTAGTTTGCAATGAGGATTTTGATATTTTAATTCACTGCTCTTTATAAATAAACGTTTGATATTTAACAAACAGTAATATCCACAAGGTAATGTTAAGTCGATAAATAACTGATAAATAACTCGTGTATTGTGTAAGTTTATGAGTCGTTCCTTAAAACTCAATACAGCGATTGTATTGTAAAGACGCTACCTATATCAATTTCATTCTCACCTTATACCTATTAGTGACAAATGTTTTAAATGTAAGTAGATTTTCTCACAAAAACTCTTAAAATATCAATATATTGTATTGGTATGAGTATGTGTGTGTCTTCTAAACACCAGTACTAATATCAATAGGTGTTGCTTAATGATAGTGACGTTTTGGTTAGAATTTCATTTCACTACATGATTGTAGACAATTTCTAATGTCAATAGCTTTAGGTGTTGTTTTATTGATATTGTATACATGTAGGTACCATGCCAGTGTCAGTATCTACTCTACCAAATTTCTAATATCTGTACGTGTTGTTTTCTTGACCCTCACTCTTTGAATAGTGCTCGATAAAAATAATCAAATGTATATATGCAGGTGTCAGATTCCTCTAATCCACTTATCTAACATCAATAGGTGTCGTTTCTGTTTTACCAGTATGGCCTTGGTAACAGCTGAACATTACGTTATTGAATACCTCTAGATCATTGAAGAATTGTGTATATGTAGGTGCCAGTACAGTCTATATACCATCCAATTATCAATAGGCGTTGTATTGTTTACCCTCACTCTGTGTGAAGAGTGTGAACACAGAGTTATTGTATACGTTTCAGTTTCCATTTTCCATAATACTTATAGAAATAGGTGTTGCTTTATTGAAATTGACTCCTTGGTTACAATTCCATGACACTAAGATGAAGATAGATGATGATAGATATAACATTTGTCTTATTTGATTAAATTTTGCTTTAGTGACACAGACTCTTTGTTTAGAATTCCATAAACATTTGTATACATGAAGGAGTCAGTATACTCTGGGTCCAATAATGATAGCCCTTGTAAAGTGAATAACTCGTTCTAGGGTTCGTAGAGTGGCAAAAGGCACGATGAAACTGCACGACAAACATCAGTTAGGTACATAAAGTTAGACAGGTGGTTGTTTGAAGTGTCATGATATCATCGTTTATCAAGCTTTAGATTTCAAGATAGGTTAAACTGATGTTGCGAATGTTGTGATTGTAAACAAACTGTCAATGCAAAATAGAAATTATTATAATCTGTTTTCGTTCTTTTACCGCAGATGACCCACCATCCGTAGGTGAGTAAAAAAAATCAGAGCAAATGTTTTAACTGAAAAATTTCAATCACCAATGCAAATATTTTATTGAAAAACATTCATCTTGAAGAAAATTATTTCTATATATCCTCTGTTTGTAAAAGTTCAGGACTAATTATCACTGTATCTCTGTACACATATTGTTTATTATGTTTTTATGATATCGACAGACCTATTCTCATGTGTTGGAAGAGTTAACGACTTTATACCACGAAAGACAACCTACCCAGACAACTGCGGGGAATACTTCAGGTGTGTTAACGGAGTAGAGTACGACGGCTCTTGTCCAGGGGAATCCGTTCTGCTTAATGATACCAGCAACGGGGTCATATGCACCAACGATGATGGGAAATCTTATTGTGCACACAAAAGAGGTACGATTGATATTAGTATTAAAGGGACAATTTAACTGTAGACTAATTTGAACCTCGGTTAAAATATATATTATTGAATTAAAATATCTTTTTTTGTAAATATCATTTTGTGATTAAAAAAAAGAGAATCATTTCTACTAATGTTTCATTAGAAGAAGCGTTAGCTATATTTTTGCAACTTCATGTACTGACAAGTATCTAGTTTAACTCGAAAGGTAACATATTGTGCAATTAACAGTAAATACGAAGTATAGGTGAAATGTCAATCACACAGACACAAGACTATTCACGCAAACGGTGTATAGAAAAATAACAAATGATAAATAGACAATTTCATTCTTAAGAGTATTTAGTTAGACATATGTCATGAATCATGCGAAGTCTTTTTTAAGATTCCTCTTGGACAACCATAGACGCATCAACGAGTGAAACAAGCTCAACGATAGAAACATCCTCAACTCATGAAACTACTTCACAATCTCATCTTCTTCTTGTGTACACTCTTTCCATGGATGACGTCATAGGTGTTGAAAATGTGACAACTACCTTAATGTGCACGCTTGAAGGGAACCTAACAGTTAATAGCGTGAGTTTTTTTAAGGATGATGAAGAGCTTACAGGAACGATTGAACAGAATGATGAAAATACCAACTTCCAGTACAATATGTCATCTCCAACCTGTACTGACTCGGGGGTCTACCACTGCATGGTCGAGTCGGAAGAGGCCAAACTTGCAGCGACTGCTGAAGTCACTATACATGGTAATAAGTTCTCTATCTCGTTTAGCTTCTGTTTAGAATCTTAACCACGTACTTTCAAAAGAATAGTAATTTGACATGATCAAATTCATTAGGTTGCTTTTAAGAAATAGGTTTAGGTATACATATACGAATAATATACGATGTGAAAGCAAGACTAACGTTTGCAAGTGATATTGATTGGCGTAAAGTATGCACTCTTGTTCCAAAACAACCCTGAACCTTTGGATAACATGTCTAGACAAAATTTTGTATCCAAGCAATAACTAAGTAAGCTGAATTTCATTAGTTTGGCTTAAATTGAACATCTTTGTCTTTTCAGTTCCACCAGGCAAACCAACAGTAACAATCCCTTTCGAGATCGTAGAAGAGAGGTCTAAAGAGAGATCCCTGTTTGTGTGCACCTACAAGGAAGGAATACCAGCAGCTCAAGTGAGATGGACAGCCACAAAGGCCACAGGGCATGTTCTTGAATTGTCCTCACACAACTTCAAGGAAGAAAACCAAAGTGATGAATGTGCCCTGGAAGCAACCTCACAGTTCTATCATGGCTTTACAATAGATTACAATGGCTCTAGCGTGTGTTGTGAGATCCAACAAGGAAATATCAAACTTTCAGCGTGCGAAACTATATACATTGTGGAAGGTAGGTAGCTCAGAGATGGAAGATTTCAATGAGAATGTTTGAGTTACAATGTTGTAACCTATTAAAACGCCAATTTCAACAATATTACTTGTCCATTGGGAAAACACATTCATTGATAAAAGTCAAAGTGACTGATATTGTCAAAATATTTTATAATACCCGTTATGCAACAAACAACATAATATCTCTCATATAACCAAATATTTAAAATGAAATTGTGGATTGAAGTTTAAAACAATATCTCTTTCACCATTCTTTATTATATTCAGTGTTTATTTGTTTCTGTAGAGGATTACTGCGTAAACAAAATCAACCAATTTTACGAACACCCGTACTCCAGCAGAACGTGGATAGAGTGTGTTGATGACGTGGTCTACATGAACCAGTGTGGTGTTGGAGACTGTATAGATATTACCGCTAGGATGTGTGTAACGTGTGGAGCTAGCCATGACCGTGAGTTCTTATTCCTTAGATTTATATTAATCCGGATCGACCTTTGATTTAAGGAATGTTAATCCTGTTAATTGAATTACAAAGTTACTGGTATATATTCTCATAAACATAAATAAATAGGTGTTTACACCAAAAGAAAGCCTTACCTACATTATCGGTGTAAAATTTGCAAAGTTTTGGGTTAAGACATAATAGTTTTACTCGGTTCTTTCAATTATTCTGTAACCGGTAAATAGGTAAATCTAAAATACTTGTTTTTATACCTAAATATCCTGTTCAATATACCTAACAAAAGTTGGAATATAACTACACCAAGTCTGCAGTGATGCCTCTTAATGAGAATGAGGGTAGCGACCTCATTCTCTGGTTCCTGGGCCCCATCTCAAAACGGTTCATTATTATTTTTACGAAACCAGGTTTTTGGAGAAACCTGCAGGAGTAGTGCCTTTGGCTTCTATGGTAAATCTTGGGTTTTATTATATGGTTTCTACTGGAATGTTTTGAACTCAGTGCAGTAGGGCGTAGGCACCTTTGTACATAATTAGACCTAGTGGTAAAGTGGTGCCTTTTGCTACTTTGATTATTACTTTTATTTCTGGTTTCCATGAAAACGATTTAACACAGTGCATAAAAGTGATTCCGGACTGTATCTCAAAATCTATTCAGTATTATTTGTCTAGACTTTGTATGTTGAAACCCTCGCTAATTGAATTATTGTTATTTTTCCTCTTTTCTTGTTTCAATGGGAACAATTTGAACTTGAAGAAAGTTGTTTGTTTTATTATAGCAACAGATCCATACTCATGTGTTGGAAGGTTTAATGAATATATCCCGCGAGAGACAACCTATCCAAACAATTGTGGGGACTACTACTGGTGTATTAGTGGAGATAAGTACAATGGCTCTTGTCCAGGAGAATTCGTCCTGGGTAATGACACCAGCAGCTATACATGCACACCTAATTATGAGGAATCATATTGTGCACATGAAGGAGGTAAGATTCATGTTGGAAGACACCTGGTCATGAACGTTTCAGTTCAACAACAAAACTTTTGACCAAGATGGTCCCTTTTCATAAAACCTTAACGCACACATTAACAATCAGATGTCGTCTATTGAATATTGTCTCAATCTCTGATCAAATTATCGCTTAAACTGGTCGCACTTTCACTTTGCCTGCGACTCGCTCAACGTACCTTTTTTAAACATATGATTCATAATAATTACCGACTTCGCATCAGGTTCATGTTAGGTGAACCTTCGCGCACGGGAAAAATGAACGCCGAGGTTGTTAAGCCAAGGTATTCATGTTTGACGTTCGTGAGAGTTTATCTAACTTCAACCCGAGGTCGAAGTTGGTAAATATTTTACACACTATCTAAATGCTACATCAATCTGCATACGAAAAAACCTGATGTTGTTTATGCAGATAATGAATATAGTTCTATAAATCGCACATTTTGCTTAATATATTATAAAACAGAGACCTTGACTCCTCTTCCGCCGAATCTGAGAAACAAAGTCTATTTCTGTTGGTACCCAAATGAAATGTACAAGTTATCGCAATAGACCCAATTATCAATACACCAGACCCAAATTAAGGGTAAAGACTGCTTATCATTAAAAGTGTGTTCTAGTGCCAATATAGTTATTCTCTACCTTAGCCAATATATGAACCTTGGTCAATTAGTCATGCAAAACTTCAACTGGTTCCCTCGGTTAATGGTTAGTACACTCTGCCTGAAATCTACAGACAGCAGATTTAAAACTCTCATGAAAAACCTTTGTTATTTCAATGCGTTCAAAAATTGCAATGTTGACGTGTGTGTGTTCGCTTTGATTTGGAATGAGTTTAAACTTACATCTACTTTACAAAAAACTAAATATTATCATATAAGGTGTTCCTTGCTAAACTAGGTATTCGTGATGACTAGTATTTTATATGAATACCCGAATAAAACCAAACACTATTTAGGTCGATCGATACGTCTAATGAATCCTACAATGAAACGAAAGCTATGTTCATACCAGCACCCAAGTACTGTAGAATATCTGTAACAATGTGCAAGGATTGTGTTGTTAATTTGGAAATATGTGCAATGAATTTCGGAAACGGAAGACAATTAGAGAAACCTTCTGTTAGAAATAAACCTTTTTAAACATATGGATGTTATGATAGTAACCTTTATGTATGCTTACATGATGTCTTGGTTATTATTATTTATCCTTATTTAACTTTTTGCCTGTTCTTAGCTTTTTCTTCTCGAAATTAATTATGTCATTAAACTTTAGCATGAATCCCATATAATGTTTTCAACACTTAAAGCTGAAATAAGTTGATCTATTTTCTATTTTGATGCATGTAGATTGTATGTAAAACTATCATTTAAGCATGCTTTTGTTTTATTTTTCAGGAGAACAGGGAATAAAAACAGGTATACTAACTATTTGTTTAACTTTTTCACCTAGAGATATGAAATATTTCATGTCATATGGTATTGTAAATAATCAAAATGATGATAACGATAATGATATCTCTTTATATTGGCCTTAGTACAAATACATTTTGTAAATTCGGTGGGTTCCCATACCACCCGGCAGCCACAGTGCAGTGGCAATTAATGCCTTGTTCTGCCCTTCTAAATCTTAGTGTCCAGAAAAGAAATGTGATGAGCGGAAACTCTACTTCACGATGACTGATTCTGTCGATTTTATTTGTCTTTGCACATTTGCGAGATCAGGCCACTTTCCGTATTTTTGTAGCTATCCGAGAATATCATCTTGTCAACAGAAATGTTAAGCTTTTGGTTACATGCTTATCCATATTCGTTTTATTGTCAAGTTAACGAAGTCACGTAATACTCCTTTTTTCAGACCAAGGTCATTATTTAAATAAGGAAAATTAGCTGAAGCCCTCAAGGTTTAATTCCTCCTTCGGTTTTTAGGACAGATGGCCTGGGAGTTGCGCTTTCTCCAATTTATAAATGATCAAATATCCGACAATTTTTTCATTTTTTAGTGACCACAAATATGTTATTAATATAAGAATGTATCCCACACTAACGTTAACTTAGGCATTGTAAGTAGAGGAATTAATACCAACTCTTTCAGCAATTCGAAGGAGATGGGCGTCCAATCCAACCAAACTGAAATCAGCCTAAAATGTTAACTTGGTAATATTTTCGATAATAATTGTGTATTGATATTGGTGTAAAAAAAATGCAGTACTTATGGACAGGCAACTTCTTTCTTCAATGAAACGATGTTCTGACAGAGATTGTAATGTCGATATCAAGCAAGTGATATTATCGTTATAGCAACAGACCCATTCTCCTGTGATGGAAAAGTTTCTGAATATATACCGAGACTACTACAGGTGTATAAACGGACTAAAGCACGATGGCTCTTGTGCAGGGGAATCCGTCCTGCTGAATGACACCAGCAACGGGTTAACATGCACACTCAATTATGAGGAATCTTATTGTGCAAACGAAGATGGTAAGATTGTTGTTTTTCTTTTCACTTTATTGATGTATACTACGTGAATTAATAATGAAATTCAGGATAGCCCTGAATTTAGAATTAGACTTTCTAAGAATTTATGTGTTCAGGTGTCATGAATGTCTTTTCAGACATTATACGGTGAACTGAAATGTTCCGTTATACTTTTAAATCAAAAGATAACAAATATAGAAGGACAATATAATTTGTGTTTTTATAATTTGTATAAGTTATTCTTGACTTAATGAGCCTGGTTCTTTTCTTATATCATTTTAACACTTTAAATGTATTCTTTTATTGTATATTACTTGTAATTTTCAAAAAATTATATCTAGTTAAACAGTGTTACGTTTTTATTTACACTATATCCAATTTGTCATTTGATATCATTTAGAATAGGACTCCATAATAACATACATAGTTATTGTTACCATTTATACTGCTTGTTGTTCAAAAGATGGTATTTGGATATATATACATCTGTTAATAGACTATGCCGCCTGTTAACAACATCCTACGCAAAGCTTAACTATCACGAGTCGCAAATTGTCCCTTGCTGCCGACCTAAGATTTTTGTGGCCTGATAGCATCGCTACCTCTGGCGATTTTGAATAATCTCCAGTAACCTGCCTTACCATGGCCTATCGGCGAAGCCGTGTCATTTCTGATATAGTAGAAATTGACCTTTTTGATCAGGTTACAAAGACGTCTGGCATTGCGAACCTTTCAAACAAGAAGATTGAGTTTATAAATGAATAATTAAATGTCATAGAATTTACCTTACTTTGTATTTATGATCTTTTAGCAACGATCTCTGAGACCTTTAGGACAACAATGGACACATCTACAATGGAAATTAGCTCAACAATACAGCCGTCATCAACTTCTGAAACTACTTCACCGACTGTTCATCTTCCCGCCTATGCTCTTTACATGGTTGACGTCATTAGTTTTGAAAATGTGACAACTACCTTGGTGTGCAGGCTTGAGGGGATTCTAACCTTTAAAAGCGTGATTTTTCTTGAGGATGAGGAAGAGCTTACTGGGACGATTGAACAGAATGATGAAAATACTAACTTCCATTACATCCTATCATCTCCAACCTGTACTGACTCGGGGGTCTACCACTGCATGGTCGAGGCAGAAGAGGCCAAACTTACAGCGACTGCTGAAGTCACTATACATGGTAATAAGTTCTCTATCTCTTATAGGTTCTGATTTTAATCTTAACCACGTACTTTAAGAAGAAAAGTTATTCGACATGATCAAATTCATTAGTTTGCCTTTTAGAAAAAGGTTTAAGTTTAGGCATACATATACGAATAATATACGACATAAATCATACGAACTGCAGCAAGGCTAATGTTTGCAATTGGCGTAAAGTATGAACTCTTCTTCCAAAACAACCCTGAACCTTTGGATAACATGTCAGACAAAATTTTGTATCCAAGCAATAACTAAGTAAGCTGAATTTCATTAGTTTGGCTTAAATTGAACATCTTTGACTTTTCAGTTCCACCAGGCAAACCAACAGTAACAATCCCTTTCGAGATCGTAGAAGAGAGGTCTAAAGAGAGATCCCTGTTTGTGTGCACCTACAAGGAAGGAATACCAGCAGCTCAAGTGAGATGGACAGCCACAAAGGCCACAGGGCATGTTCTTGAATTGTCCTCACACAACTTCAAGGAAGAAAACCAAAGTGATGAATGTGCCCTGGAAGCAACCTCACAGTTCTATCATGGCTTTACAATAGATTACAATGGCTCTAGCGTGTGTTGTGAGATCCAACAAGGAAATATCAAACTTTCAGCGTGCGAAACTATATACATTGTGGAAGGTAGGTAGCTCAGAGATGGAAGATTTCAATGAGAATGTTTGAGTTACAATGATGTAACCTATAAAGACGCCCATTTCAACATTTTTACTTGTCCATTCGGAAAACACACACATAGTTAAAAGACAAAGTGACTCATATTATCAAAATATTTTATAATACCCGTTATGCAACAAACAACATAATACCTCTCACATAACCAGGCAAATATTTAAAATGAAATTTTGGATTGAAGTTTGATACAATATCGCTGTCACCAATTTTTATTATATTTAGTGTTTATTTGTTTCTGTAGTGCGAAACTATATACATTGTGGAAGGTAGGTAGCTCAGAGATGGAAGATTTCAATGAGAATGTTTGAGTTACAATGATGTAACCCATAAAAACGCCCATTTCAACAGTATTACTTGTCCATTGGGAAAACACATTCATTGATAAAAGTCAAAGTGACTGAAATATTTTATAATACCCATTATGCAACAAACAACATAATATCTCTCATATAACCAAATATGTAAAATGAAATTGTGGATTGAAGTTTAAAACAATATCTCTTTCACCATTTTTTATTATATTCAGTGTTTATTTGTTTCTGTAGAGGATTACTGCGTAAACAAAATCAACCACCTTTACGAACACCCGTACTCCAGCAGAACGTGGATAGAGTGTGTTGATGACGTGGTCTACATGAACCAGTGTGGTGTTGGAGACTGTATAGATATTACCGCTAGGATGTGTGTAACGTGTGGAGCTAGCCATGACCGTGAGTTCTTATTCCTTAGATTTATATTAATCCGGATCGACCTTTGATTTAAGGAATGTTAATCCTGTTAATTGAATTACAAAGTTACTGGTATATATTCTCATAAACATAAATAAATAGGTGTTTACACTAAAAGAAAGCCTTACCTACATTATCGGTGTAAAATTTGCAAAGTTTTGGGTTAAGACATAATGTTTTTACTCGGTTCTTTCCATTATTCTGTAACCGGTAAATCTAAAATACTTGTTTTTATACCTAAATATCCTGTTCAATATACCTAACAAAAGTTGGAATATAACTACACCAAGTCTGCAGTGATGCCTCTTAATGAGAATGAGGGTAGCGACCTCATTCTCTGGTTCCTGGGCCCCATCTCAAAACGGTTCATTATTATTTTTACGAAACCAGGTTTTTGGAGAAACCTGCAGGAGTAGTGCCTTTGGCTTCTATGGTAAATCTTGGGTTTTATTATATGGTTTCTATTGGAATATTTTGAACTCAGTGCAGTAGGCGTAGGCACCTTTGTACATAATTAGACCTAGTGGTAAAGTGGTGCCTTTTGCTACTTTGATTATTACTTTTATTTCTGGTTTCCATGAAAACGATTTAACATAGTGCATAAAAGTGATAGGTTTAGTTTTCCGGACTGTATCTCAAAATCTATTCAGTATTATTTTTCTAGACTTTATATGTTGTACCGAGTGGTGAGAGTGTTGTCTTTTACTCCTTTAGTTTTCATGAATTAATCATTTTTTCTTATTTCGATGGAACGATTTGAACTTCAGTTCAGTATCATTTTATCTAACTTGGTATATGCTTAAACCATTTATTTGAGCGATATCTTTCGCTAATTGAATTATTGTTATTTTTCCTCTTTTCTTGTTTCAATGGGAACAATTTGAACTTGAAGAAAGTTGCTTGTTTTATTATAGCAACAGATCCATACTCATGTGTTGGAAGGTTTAATGAATATATCCCGCGAGAGACAACCTATCCCAACAATTGCGAGGACTACTACTGGTGTATATATGGAGATAAGTACAATGGCTCTTGTCCAGGAGAATCCTTCCTGAGCAATGACACCAGCAGCTCTATATGCACAATCAATTATGAGGAATCATATTGTGCACATGAAGGAGGTAAGATTCATATTGGAAGACACCTGGTCATAAACTGTACAGTTCAACAACAAAACGTGTGACGACGAAGGTTTCTTTTCATAAAACCTTAACGCATACATTAACAATCAGATGTCGTCTATTGAATATTGTCTCAATCTCTGATCAAATTATCGCTTAAACTGGTCTCACTTTCACTTTGCCTGCGACTCGCTCAACATACCTTTTTTAAACATATGATTTATAATAATTACTGACTTCGACGTCGGGTTCAAGTTAGGTGAACCTTCGCGCACGGGAAAAATGAACGCCGAGGTTGTTAAGCCAAGGTATTCATGTTTGACGTTCGTGAGAGTTTATCAAACTTCAACCCGAGATCGAGGTTGGTAAATATTTTACACACTATCTAAACGCTACATCAATCTGCATACAAAATGAAAAAAACTGATGTTGTTTATGCAGATAATGAATATAGTTCTATAAATCGCACATTTTGCTTAATATAATATAAAACAGAGACCTTGACTCCTCTTCCGCTGAACAATGTCTAATTCTGTTGGTACCCAAATGAAATGTACAAGTTATCGCAATAGACCTAATTATCTCTGTCAATACACCAGACCCAAGGGTACAGACTGCTTATCATAAAAAGTGTGCTATAGTGCCAATATAGTTATTCTCTACTTCAGCCAAGATATGAACCTTGATCAATTAGTCATGCAAAACTTGTAATTTCCACTGCTTCCCTCGGTAAATGGTTAGTACACTTGGCCTGAAATCTACAGATAGCAGATTTAAAACTCTCAAGAAAAACATTTGTTATTTCAGTGCGTTCAGAAATTGCAATGTTGATGTGTGTTCGCTTTGATTTGAAATGAGTTTAAACTTACATCTACTTTACAAAAAAACTAAATATTATCACATAAGGTGTTCCTTGCTAAACTAGGTATTCGTGATGACTAGTATTTAAAATTAATACCCGAATAAAACCAAACACTATCTAGGTCGATCGATACGTCTCATGAGTCCTACAATGAAACGAAAGCTATGTTCATACCAGCACCCAAGCACAGTTGAATATCTGTAACAATGCGCAAGGATTGTGTTGTTAATTTGGAAATATGTACAATGAATTTCGGAAACGAGAGCAAATTAGAGAAACCTTCTGTAAGAAATAAACCTTTTTAAACATTTAGATGTTATAAAAGTAACCTTAATGTATGCTTACATGATGTCTTGGTTATTATTATTTATCCTTATTTAACTATTTGCCTGTTCTTAGCTTTTTCTTCTCGAAATAAATTATGTCATTAAACTTTAGCATGAATCCCATATAATGTTTTCAACACTTAAAGCTGAAATAAGTTTATCTATTTGCTCTTTTGATGCATGTAGACTGTATGTAAAACTATCATTTAAGCATGCTTTTGTTTTATTTTTCAGGTGATCAGGGAGCAACAACAGGTATGGTAACTATATGATTAACTTTTTCACCTAGAAATATGAAATATTTCATGTCATATGATATTGTAAGTAATTATAATGATAATAACGATAATGATAACTCTTTATTGTCCTTAGTACATGTACATTTTGGAAATGCGGTGGGTTCCCTAAGCACCCGGCAGCCACAGTGCAGTGGCAATTAAAGCATTGTTCTGCCCTTCTAAATCTTAGTGTCAAGAAAAGAAATGTGATGAGCGGAAACTCTACTTCACGATGACAGATTCTGTCGATTTTATTTGTCTTTGCACATTTCCGAGATCAGGCAACTTTCCATAGTTTTGTAGCTGTCCGAGAATATCATCTTGTCAACAGAAATGTTAAGCTTTTGGTTACATGCTAATCCATATTCGTTTTATTGTCAAGTTAACGAAGTCACGTAAAACTCCTTTTTTTAGACCAAGGTCATTATTTTAAGAAGGAAAATTAGCTGAAGCCCTCAGGGTTTAATTCCTCCTTCGGTTTTTAGGACAGATGGCCTGCGAGTTGCGCTTTCTCCAATTTATAAATGATCAAATATCCGAATTTTCTTTTTTCATTTTTTAGTGACCACAAATATGTTATTATTATGAGAATGTATCCCACACTAACGTTAACTTAGGCATTGTAAGTAGAGGAATTAATACCAACTCTTTCAGCAATTCGAAGGAGATGGGCGTCCAATCCAACCAAACTGAAATCAGCCTAAAATGTTAACTTAGTAATATTTTCGATAATAATTGTGTATTGATAATGGAATAAAAAAAAATTCAGTACTTATGGACAGGCAACTTCTTTATTCAATGAAACGATGTTCCGACAGAGATTGTAATGTCGATATCAAGCAAGTGATATTATCATTATAGCAACAGACCCATTCTCCTGTGATGGAAAAGTTTCTGAATATATACCCCGAGAGACAACCTACCCAGACAACTGCGGAGACTTCTACAGGTGTATATACGGACTAAAGCACGATGGCTCTTGTGCAGGGGAATCCGTCCTGCTGAATGACACCAGCAACGGGTTAACATGCACACTCAATTATGAGGAATCTTATTGTGCACACGAAGATGGTAAGATTGTTGTTTTTCTTTTCACTTTATTGATGTATACTACTAATGAAATTCAAGATAGCCCTGAATTTAGAATTAGAATTTCTAAGAATTTATGTGTTCATGTGTCATGAATATCTTTTAAGACATTATAAGTTGAACTGAAAGACGTTGAAAGATTTTCCGTTTATTGTTTCAATCCATGCGTTTGTAAGACAACTGAAAGAATTCAGTTTTTCATTCTAAAATCATGATGATAACATAAGAGTTTCAGTTAAAATGTTCCGTTATACTTTTAAATCAAAAGATAACTAATATAGGACAATATAATTTGTGTTTTTATAATTTATATTTTGTAAGTTATTCTTGAGCCTGGTTCTTTTCTTATATCATTTTAACACTTCAAATGTATTCTTTTATTGTATATTACTTGTAATTTTCAAATAATTACATCTAGTTAATTAGTGTTACGTTTTTATTTACACTCCATCCAATTTGTCATTTGATATCATTTAGAATAAGACTCCATAATAACATATGTAGTCATTGTTACCATTTATACTGCTTGTTGTTTAAAAGATGGTATTTGGATATATATACATCTGTTAATAGACTTTGCCGCCTGTTAACAACATCCTACGCAAAGCTTAATTATCGCGAGTCGCGAATTGTCCCTTGCTGCCGACCTAAGATTTTTGTGGCCTGATAGCATCGCTACCTCTGGCGATTTTGAATAATCTCCAGTAACCTGGCTTACCATGGCCAATCGGCGAAGCCGTGTCATTTGTGATATAATAGAAAGGGACCTTTTTGATAAGATTACAAAGACCCTTGGCATTGCGAACCTTTCTAACAAGAAGATTGAGTTTATAAATGCATTGGGGGACGGAAAAGATCTCGTTGTGGTTATATGGACCCGTGTTTGGAAGAAATTAACAATATATGCATGCGCCCCAGTTTTCATATTGCTGTTTTTTTTAATTAGCTGCACAAATTTCCTGAAAAATATGTGAAAATCGATTCTATCAGGGAAGAACATGATTTTAGACATACACACATCATTTAATGTTTGTGCAATGCATTTTAAGAGAGATATCCCTTTTATCAGGGTAATTATGATTTAATTGATAAAATAATATCTGTGAACGAAACAAAGTTATATTATCATTATAAGAACTTAAATGTAATAAGGGTTTATATTTAGATTTGATCAAGAATTTGCAAAACTAGAAAAACAATGCTGGTAAAAAATACCTTGTCTCAGTTTTACCGGCCATTTATATTTAGTTGGTGATTTAGACACTATGACAACAAATTTGTATTTTACAATAAATCTTTTGATAACATTCAAGTTAATTTATTTTGGAGTTGTGTTAACATTGCATTCAACTATAAGCTATCTTTATCATGAAAAAAGATACTTACAAATATTCTAAATCTTGTAATATCATCTTTATAATTGGCGGAAAGGTTTTTTCCGGTTCTTATTTTTGTAGTAAATCGAATGTTACATTCATCTTATGTAAAATATGTAAAGGGTTCACATAAAAAATAGCTGGATTTTGACTGCAGGGAGTAAATTTTGTTGAAAACGTTTACTGCCACGATATATCGAGGTCGCAGGCTACTGCGCTTCGGGTGTTATGGCATCGAGAAATGTTAAAATTTTATTGCTTGATTAATGTAAAATTCATTCAATGTTTCGGTTCAACGGATATTCAATAATCTTTTTGTAAACATAATTGACAAAACATTTGTACGATGACAGGAAATAAAGTGTTGACGGACATAGTGCACCAGCTACAAATCATAGTCAATTTTCATTAGGCTAGTTTGTTAAGCTTTTTAAAAAAAGTATATCTTTGAAAGATCGCTGTCCGCTATGAGATTGTAGCAAAGTACTTGCGCTAACTTAGGATGAACTTTAATATATTGTCTTTCATTTAACAGGCATCACCTTCTCTTTACAAATTTTGCAGTTGACTGACTGCGAAATGAAGGCCGACATGTTTGTTCTATTTCCCGGATGTAGTTTTTGCCAGGAGCCTTCTTATTGAACTATCTTTTTCCTTTGCAATAAGCTAGAGATCAAGGCCAGAAAAGTATTTGGTCGGCAGCAAGGGTCAACTGGCCATAGTTAATCTTTGCGTAGTAAGATGCCTGTGGAAAAAAACTCTTGAAATCTTTTCATCTACTTATTTATTTATTTTTGTTTTCTAGTCTCTTTGATCGAATCATAAGTCACATTATTGTTCTCAAATTTATTCTTTATCAATGACATGGTCTGGATTTTCACCAACACAATCTGTTACCCAAATGACGGCAACCGTTGTTTCAACGTCTGGGTATTTTGCTGCAGGGATTGCCTAATCTAGGTTTGACTAGTGTTATTCACGGGCACTTGACTTCCCTAATTAGTTGTTAACTGTGAGTTGTCTACGGGTAGCCAGTTGTCATACCCAGTTATCTTCTTTTTTAGACTGCAAATAAATCACTTTATTGCTTCTCTCTTACTTTTATTGGCTTGAATATCATATGGTTTTATCTTACTGCCGGATAAACGGGTCTCGTCTGAGTTTAGATTTTGTTACACCGTGACAGTAATTATCTTATCATTTTGATAAAAAGCTGCTTTTGTGACTTAAGACACCTTAAATTTTAGATGATTCTGCGCTGTGACAAGTAAAAATCAATTTTGCTCTTTGACAATTTAAACTTTTTTACCTTTGCTCTGTGGTAAGTAAACTTTTGTTCAAAATCTACATTTAGGTGTTTCTAAGTAAATTTATTTTTGATACTTACAAATTGTTCTTCAGTTGCGTTTCTTCAACTTAATTTTGAAAGTTGCTATATGCTTAACATTCTGTTTCAGGAGATATAGAAACAAGCACAAGTAATCAAACACATTGATTTGGTTATCATTTCACCTGGAGACATTTAGAGTTACATGACATTTTATAGTGTAAATGACAGCTATCTTATGTGCTCTTTTAGCATTTGAAGTGTCACGTATACGTAGTTAATTTGATCGTAATTTCCATCACGTTAATGATATTCATGGTACCCAATTCTTTAACTGTCGACTATGTATTGGTGACAGTTTGAATTGTCGTGTCAGGCTTTTAATTTCTTAATTTCTTAATTGTTGTAAAACGGTGTTTGAAAAAAGTCTCGGTTACAAATTAAGGTATACGGTTATATGATTATGGTTCATTATATTTGACCTGACAACCCGGGTTATTATCTTATTATTTTCATTATATTTTGATAAAAAAATCTGTTCTTGTGAAAAGATTCCTAAAATTTTAGATAAAAACGCAAAGATCTCTTTGAATTTCGTTACCTCAAAATATTCAATCTCTTTAAACTAGTTTACATCAGCTCACTCATTCATAACTCCTGTTTATACGCAGGGGCCATGGGATCACAAACAACAGGTAAATACTCGTGAATTTGAAGAAAAATACAATTCATGTTTTAAATACTTTTTCTACATTGGCAGGCTTGTTTTATTAACACAACAAATATATTATTTTATCAAATGCTTTTTTATGCCTTATTGACAATTACCTTTACCTATTATATTTCATAGATATTGTGTATTCTCCAATAATATAAGTTGTGTTTCTGAGTGATACATATTGTTCACTTTCCCTCACTCGTTTTATTTATCTAATTTTTAAAAGAATTATATACTACTTACTACTTTATCGTACCATTTCCAGACAAAATGTTTTTGACATGATTATTCATTTCATCATACATGTGTACCTAGCTTAACGTATAATATCCTTTTAATTACATAAAATAATGTCTTTTGCGTTTCCTAAGCATTAGCTATATTCGATAATTAACTCTTATTAATATAAGTGACAATAAAATGTATAATGTCACATTTGATACAGTTAAACTAGCAAAAGTAATACGGTATATCGTTACTTATATAAATATTCATTGTTTTTATGTAAGCTGTTGAAATGCGAGGGACATGGTATATTATAAACAATCTCGTAATAACCGACGTCCTTTATTTTAGTGAAACATTTTACATAAAAGCAATGAATGACAGTGTTTCAAATTTGAATGTTTTCCTTTGTTTAGTCGCGCCGTCTAAATGCGAGTGTGGCACCAAGGAATATATCCCTTCTGAACGTACATACCCGGACAACTGTGGAACATACGTGAGATGTGTTCACGGGATAAAGATTGCTCAACTTTGTTCTGAGGGATACTTCGTCCATTTTGAGATATACGAGGCACAGGTCACATGCACAGCTATTGAAGGCGATAGCTACTGTTCAAAAGTTAAGAGTAAGAGGACATATACACATACTCGTGCACAAAAAATCAAACATGCAGAAAAAACACGCCCTAAAAACAAACTGATCTGAACACTCAAAAACAAACAGGCACATATATTTTGTCATGATTCGGTCACAAACAGCCAAACAAACATAATCAAACAGGCGCACACAAAGTTTGACACATAATTCAATCACACATGCAATCACAAATCTTTAACTAATCGCTTTTGGCTTGAGACGAAACATCTCACTTTAAAAATATCGCAGCTGAATACTTAAGGCGTAAGAGTAATTTAGCTATAAAAGGGTTGACAGTTACATTAACTCAAAGAGTTGAAATTATGTTGATATAAATGTTCATAATCAAATACCTCCCCCCAAAACAAAAACAAAGTCAAGAACCATAAAAGAAATAAAGAAAAGAAAACAAAGCAAAACCATTCCCATAATAGTTGCAAATACGATTTATTTAAAGTTTAAAGGCACTATTGCACTGCCGTATCACGTAAATACTACGTGTATATGATTGTGTGCAGATTATAAATATTTCCATATAACTTATGCTCCGCACTCAGGTTATCTACCTTGTTAGATAATAAGCAAATATATAGTGTTCATACGTATTCAGGTTAGAAAGTTGATTCTTAAAGACAAGAAGTATTTAAACTACGATATCGGAAATATTTGCTCATAGTTAGAAAAGCGAAAACGATTATGCCGCTACTGGTAATCGAATAAAATGCTTATAGTATGATTACAAGCTTGATCAATTGTTCTCAGTCTAGAGTTCAGGTAAATCAAAACGGTGCACACATTACTAATTCAGCCGTTTTAAACTGTCCCTATTTTCTCCTTGTGTGCACAGGTGACCATAGATTGCAATTGTTTTTTCTATAAGCCGAATTCGGGCGTTTTAACGTTTTCATTGTTTAATTATATGTAAATTGTTAAGAATAAGAAGTATTTCATCACATCAATGGAAAGCCAAAGTGAGTTCATGTGTCCTCATGTGAATTAAAATAGCAAATTTCAACCGAAAAAAAGGAGCTGTGGACTTCCCTTTTGAGTTAAGGCATATTGAGGGAATCATGTTTCCAAATATAATGCATTTTCCCCATGTGATACATATCATATGACATAGAATGAACTTCCTAAATTCATGCTAAAAGTGAACCCTTTTAGTTACAAACATAGACATATTTTGTTTATTTGACCGTCATAATTGAGAATATGAATATCTATATTTCAGCTTCGATTATCGAGGACTGTTAGAATTTCAACAGAAACAAAGTTTACATCTATTTTTGGACCCTTGATGACAGCGGTTGCAGAAATAAAGGCTTTGCTCCTTGATTTAAAGTGGCCTAGAAACGTTTCTTCTACAAAACATTTCAAGTGAAATGTAAACTTTTCTTCACACTACCGTGATTTCATGACTGATACATCTAAGTGTCTTATTCTCGTGTAAAGGATCATCGAATGACATTGAGAAGAAAAACATTGAGGGACATTTCTTATCAAGAACTTTGAACAACATTTGTGACCAAGGTCAAAGGGCATTTGTTATCAAAGACATCAATGGACATTTGTTATAAAAAAAACCTTCAAAGATTATTTATTATCAAGGATATGGAAGGACACATATGATCAAGAAACATTAATGACTAGTTTCCATATATACCATATACGTTTTTTATCATACATTACTAAATATCAAACGCAAGTTGTCTTAGAGGAAATAACTAATTCTTATCACATTAACATTAACATTAAACGTTGCATAGACGTAGTCAAAGATCAAGCTTTTGTATTCTTTACACGAGATTATTAGTTATTTACAGTTTATTAAAAAATCTGAAAAGATGATTTTCACATGATCTTGCTATTTGTGCAAAGGCACGTGACAGAGAGGTTGCATAAGTTCTGATAACCGATGTTAGACTAGACTTCTATTGATAAAAACACCTTAAACTGCTAAATCTTACATTAGAAAACGTTTTAGTTTTGGTTTCATTTTGATGGGCTACTTGTTATAACATGTTATAAGCCACGAATAGATGTTTTTAGGCAATGAAGGTAAATATTTTGTCTTTTAGCTTACCATTAACGCTTGCTCATAGTAACGTTTTAGATGAAATATTATATTGGTCAGCATGTAAGCATGCACACATGCAACAGAAAACCTTGTCCAGGTAAAATCAGAGCTATGTGACTGCTATGTACATGAAAGATGTGACCAACTGAAATTCACATGTTGTCAATGACATTTGACTATGACAACGTTATAAGTATCCAATTCTGAGCCTTTGCATAGAATGTTAACATCTCAAGGTTTTCTATTGATTGATTTATTCCTATACGCTTCAGAAAACGTGTCTGAAACCCAACTAAACCTTCACCCAGATGAACGTGCTTTGTTATGTTTTCTTAGTCTTACTGGACTTTCTGCCGCACCATCTTGCTTTCTCGGATAAGTCACAGTGCTCTCATGGCTGAGATCGTATAAATTGTGTCGTATAATCGTATAATCGTATAATGGTATAAATTGACTATAGACACCGGCAGGCACTTCTTATTACTATTTTAGGCACATTCAATTAAGAATAGTTTGAAAGACAATTATGCTGAAGGACATTGATGGGAGGCATTGGTGAAACGGACACCTATATCAAAGGACATTTATGATCTGTGACACTGAAGGAGACATATGACTGAACATATCAAATGGAACTTTATCTAACGATGTAACAATGAACATTTGATGGACACTTTTAATCAGACCATTGAAGGACATTTGTGAACACATAGCTAGATTGAAAAAACAGCCTTATAGAGAACTAAACCAAGCTGTCGAATGATTTCAAAAGTCACCACAACATCAATTTTAGGCAACATATCAAATCGAGTAAGATGCCTAGTGTAGGCGAGGTATGTTGATTTTAGATCAAACTTCTAACTGTTTAAGTAAGCAAAGCAGTTATAAGACGGAGATGGAGATGGTTATAAGTGGATTATTCTCTGGTATCGGATACAGAATAGCAAAACTGATTTAGTGTAAAACAAACATTGTCATTAACATGGTACTGTAATTTTTTATGCAATTAATGTATTCCATGCTTGTTCCCTCTTAGATTAGGAATGCCTAAATAGACGTGAGGCATATCTTTAACGATTTCTATGATCATTGTTTTCTTTCACCTTTATATGCATGTTTTTGTGAATATAGTTAATAACGAAACTCACTAACCGCTGATATCAACCTGAATTTAGTTTTGGGTGTGCAATATTTTAGAATGGAAGCAATGAAAGATTTGTTTTATTCTTACAAACGTCAACCCTTCTGTCAATTATACTATAAAACTATTGTTGACAACATGAATAAAAATTTCATTTGCCTACTTTTGCAGTTCTGGAATTTCTAATAACATAACTCCACCTTGTATATCTGAATCTTGAAAGCATTCTCTATCATTTATGTTCTTTTCATGTATTCCATTCGTATGGGTTCTATAAATCTAAATATTTCTTTATATTTTAGCTTCTCTTGATGCTATTGTTAATAGTATGAAAATGTGTAATTATATAGTAAAGGTTGGTTCAAGGTTTACTTTTGGAAAACCTATATATACCAGTAAACATTGTATCTTTAGAAAATGAGGTATGTTGCAAAGAGTCTCTGTCATATAAACTGCATATAAGTAATACTTCTTGAATGAACATCCACATTATGTTACCCTTTGTTGCTGTCCAGGCAAAATCTGCTCGGAATGCAGAATGCAAGTTTGTTCACATGCCTGCATTTCCTAGTGCAAATTTCAAGTAATTTGGGGTGTCACATTGGCATCGTAGCATTGCGAAAAAGAAACGGATAATGTTTAATTCCCCATGACAAAGTGAAGATTTTCCCCAAAAGTTAACCATTACAAGTTTGGCAGGTCATTGATGTGACAAGGGGTAAAACAATTGCAAACACTTATTTTCATTTTCTTTAAAATCCTTTATGAGTATGAGCAACAACTTTCCACTCTTTTGATGTAATTCCGCTGACTTTTTTTCTCCCAGGACCTATATGGAATATTCTAATCGAACTTTAAAAAATATGGAATTTCGTAAATATGACAATTTCTATTTATTGAAGCATGCCAAACGTCTAACTAAATAAATGTACAAAATGGCTAGTATACACATGGATAATTGGTGTTCTTTAATCAGATCTCTGGTGGCCCCTTTTTGGCGTTCAAACTTTACCTATATTACATGACATCTGCACTTAGATATAGTAGTAAGTCAAAATCTTACTATAACTCTCTATTTTTTGTGAACATCTTTTGAGTGCATCTATAAATGCAATAAAATGTATTTTGAAATTCTTTCAATGATTTATTTTAACATCAATCAATTCGACATTTACTACGTATGTTATGTTTTCTATTATTGATGTGCAAATAAGACTACATGATTTAGCCTTATTGGTGTTGATTCCCATTAATAATGCCATTGCAGAAATCATCTGCGTTTATAGGAAACTTTACTTGAAAGCATAGCCAATCTATAAAAACTAACGACAATTTCTGAAGTTGTTTGAAATACATCGCATTTACCACAAAATGCAACAGATCGCACCAATATTTAAGTATGCGATATTCTGATCAACATTATTGACTTTTATAAAACAATTTTTGGAATATCAATTTCTTATTATTAACAAAGTGACGTTTGAAATAGATTCTTTTGAAATTCAAATTTGCTGTAGAGAGATATAATAAAGGTATAAGAGTTCCTAATTATCATTTTGATTATATTTTTCAAAACTAAACATTTTATTTTCCTGAAAGTTTTCGGCAAAACTGTATAGCAACTTGAATCTATTTGACATGTTTTTTTAGAATATGGAACTAAAAAAAGTAGATTTCAGGCGGCAGGTATTTTTCAGGACTAATTTCAAATTTTCACATTTTCAAATGTTGAATGTATTGACAAATGTCACATTATGTCGTTATACATGTATACAGAAGAACCTTGCTCACATTTGAAATCTTAATATAGTTCATTTCTTGTACTTTTTCGGGTCGAATCCGTGAAAGCAGCTAACAAACTTTCCTTTCTCTACCTTGCAGTGATTTAAGACAACTTAGAAAGGGCGACAATTGTGACTCTATCCATTTAAAAAGACTTAAATTATACAGTTTGTAGCAGTTATGATAATTTGAAGCCAACAGCTGTTAGTGTGACTTAAACATTGCATATACCTAATCACGGAAACGTCAGACTTGTTTATACACAACGAACACATGTTTTGGTATTTTAGTCTACTGCAAATGCGTATGATTCATGTGGATCTCATTCAAATGAAATCTAAATGCTCCACTATAATTTGTGTAACGTAGTGCAGCAATATATGATTTTATTGCAAAGAGATTGGATTATTTAGGGAGTTGGCAACAGACCACAATCATTTTCAAGTAGTTCTATCATCATTGTCTTTCTAACATAGCCACTTCCCTATATATGGGTGGGCATTGAGCTTTTGTACACCGATTTACTTAAAAAAATGACAACACATATTGCCGCTCTGAAGACATGTAGCCAGGGTAAACAAATAACACCCTCATGTCAAGGCGGGTCAGTCAGACTCGGCTTTCAACTTGGAGTCAGATTGCCTGCTCACACCAGCACCATTACAGTCAATTAAAGATCATGAAAAACATTTACACACGTAACAGTATCATCCCTTTCATTTGCACCATCAAATGTCACAAAATGATAGTTATAATTCAAAGAAAGAACCCTCAACTTGGGACTACATTGTCTCTGAATTGCTTCCGGGTAAAAAAAAATTAGCCCATACAATTATGGGTAGTTGCCAGTGAGTTGTTAGGTACACAGATATATGAACACGTGAGTTAACATTTTGTTTTACTTTTGAGTTTTGGTATGATTTTGCTTATTCTATTCTGTTCCTTTCACTTTTTTTATTGTTTATATAACACAGACCTGTTCCCACTTGTTATATTTGTATAACATTGCTACAAATCTTAATCCTGTGTATTGGTTAGGTATTGCGCCTTTTCTATCATCAGCTTTCCTGTATCATTGCTTAAAATCAAAGATCTCAGTATCAAAGACATATACCTTGTTAACAATAAGACCATCGGTGAGGAAAATGATAACTTTAATATTGCTGACATTACTGTTGATGGTAAAAGATTTATATTAACTGATATTTATTGATCTGACAATGGTGACCCTAACTTTAACATAAACATGTTTGATGACATATTTTCATTAGAAAATGACTCTGTATTCATCGTAGGGGACTGGAATCTTGTGGTAGATCCAACTATTGATTCAGAGAATTACAAACATATGAATAAATCCAAAATCCTGAGAAATAATCCTAGAAAATATAGAATAGGTAACCAAATAGATTTGGAATGACTTAAATAAATCTTTAAGGAAATATACCAGGTGGAAACAAAATCCCAGGCACGATTAGATTACATTTTGATATCACATAATATGTTTCATATGACTTTAAATACCGATATCCTGGCTTTGAAAATGTTAGTCACACTGTAGTATCTTTGACCAACTCTAACGTTATCTTGGAAATTTAACACTTCACTATTGTCGAAAGTTTCCGAACCTGAACTTCAAGGTGGATGGTCGCTAACAATAGCCAGTCTAGGCATAAACACGACTATGCGTGATACAAAAATGGAACTGGTTAAAAGACGAATGACATGTTCATATGCATTTGACAACTTATTGCACCGACCCAATTGAACTCAGCACAGGAACACAGCATCATACATAACTTAATAATTATCTATGTTAATTATATTTTACTGACAAAGTTCATGTAAATAAGTACAAGGTACATAATACAGAAGTAAATTTAACAGTGACGTATGACATGATATTTGAAATAAATTATTACATTTTTAATTACACAGAAAACATGGAAATACATGGCATATAAAATGGTTTTTGAAATAAATCACTACACTATTAATTATACAGAAATCTTGAACATTGACATAGATCTAGTGTTCAACCTGATTTAATTACCTGCGCAACCCTATCTAAATACGCAAACTCATCAAGATGTTCCTGGGAAAGGTTTTACTTTGGATAGGCAAGTTCTCTCTGAGTGTCCTGGTACTTCCGCTTCTTTGGGGGAAGAGTCAGGCCAGCACTGTATTGTAACTTTCTTAGTTCATTCATCTTCTTGATCCTGTGTAAACTGCTATCAATGAACAAGTCCAAAAAGCGAATGAGCTCTTGTGCCATTTTATGTACGTTATATTTTGTGTGTATAGATTTGAGTAAATAAAGTTCAAACCAATTTATTGAACATTTATGCAAAATAAATGCTAAACACAACAACCTGTTATGATTTGCTTATATTTAAGTTTGAGGGGTTCGTTGCGTGCAGCCAAACGTAAATGTTGTCTAAACCATTCTCTGTTTCACAGTTTTGCATTGGGAAGATACCTCGTGTAACCCGGATTATGGAAATTTGGTGAAATCAATCATGCAGAAAACAATTGCAGAATATTTTGACAAAACTTACCAGAAAACTGCATGAAGTTTTATTACAGTAAAATTATACTTAAGATTAGTGATTGCCTTTTTTAAAGAGACATTTTAAAGAAAGGTGAGGGGGAAATCAATATCATTGTCCTCTTTCTTAAAGAAAAATGAAAAAAGTTAAATTGCTGACCTGGCAAAAAAAATAACAGAGAATGTGAGAATAAAATAAGAGAAAATTTACAAAGCATTGACGGAACTTTGCTTTCCGAATTATCAAAACATCAGAGGGAATTGCAACAATTTGAGGAAGAAGAAACAATAAATATACAAATTAGTTATAGAATACTATGGTGTGTAGAAGAAGAACAACAACTAAATACTTTTAAAAATCGGAGGCCAATAACCCTTTTGAACGCTCTCTATAAGATAAAAACACTTGTTTTAGTAACCGGTTAAAGAAAACATTAGATTCACTTCTTCATTGAAATCAAGCAGGATTTATCCAAGGTAGAACAATTAATGAGAACACTAAACTTCTCTATGGTGTCATGTTTGAAACACAGAAAAGAAAAATTCCGGGATTATTGATCAGGATTAAATTCGAAAAAGCTTTCGACTCTCTCTCAAAAAGATTCACAGGCTTAGTACTGGAAATATTTGGGTTTCGCCTTCAATTAAGAAGCTCAATTGATCTTTTGACTTTTGACATATCTCTTTTGCAGCTCAAAATCGACATTTATCAGGGTTTTTCAGAGATGTGAGAGGATGCAGACAAGAATTTCTCTGTAGCTGAAATCTTTGTTTGCAAGATAAGGTCATTAAAGGAATTATATCATAGTTCATCATGAATATAAATTAAACTTTGACAATATGCTGTTGATACAAGATTATTACTTGAGGTATCTGAAGATGGCACTATATAAAACAAAATGGGCTGATAAAGGCATTTTATCATCAAAGATTTATGTGACACTTCTGGTCTCTATAAATTTTGAAACTTTAAAAATCATACATAAAAAGAAACTGTATCAGATTCCAACTATGTTATTCATATCATACCAAGGCCCTGTAAACAAACAAAATAATTTATGAGAGACCTTCTACGGACAAGTAGCAAGAGGCCTTAACCTTCATATTGCAAGTGCAATACAAAGTTTGCTAATCAAAAGCAGCAGTTTTAAAACGATTGTACCATATTTGGAAAAACTATGAGGATCCATATTCCTACTACAAATGGTGTTTGCTTGATACTTGATCATTTCTTCTAAAACTAGGGATGAGCAGGAAAGAGATATATGACCTTTTGAATATAACGCATTTGGCATAAACTATTGTTTTTTGGGACATCTTTTAAGAAATAAAAACATTTGAATTTGCAACTCCCCTTTTTAATATTGAATGATGTTATATTTGTTTCAATAACATTATTCATATCAAGAATTAATCTTCTTTCAAGAATATTATCATTATCAATATCAATGTCTACATAGAGGCAGATATTGATTACATTATTATCGTTAAGCCTTTTTTTAAAAAATAACTATTGAAGAAAAGGTTTAACCCGAGGGATCTACTATTATAAGTTTGTCTAAATAAAACTGCTTCATAAATATTTTTCAGTGTTTATATTGTTGTTTGAGATGACGTTGAATTCAGCATATTTGATAAGATGTATGTTTCTGTTACTGAAGAATGTCTTTGAGGAATCAGTATGAGGAAGACAATGACCACTATGATAGAATCGGATACCAAATGGATGTCATTCCAGAACAAGTGGTAGGTATACAATGTACGATAACTTTAATAGTCCATGTCATGTACCTTTATGAATCCTCAATTGCCAAATAAATCTGGGAACAAAATAACAACTGGAATTGAGTTGATTATACATATTCGTACTAATCGTGTATTCGTGCTCTATTGCTACTACTACTACTACTACTACTACTACTACAACTAATACTACTACTACTACTACTACTACTATTACTACTACTACTACTACTACTAATAATAATAATAATATTAATAATACTTCTAATACTACTACTAAAATGAATGTCAGAGAAATTTTTTGAATTTCGACCTGTCCTTTAAGATTCTCCTCTTGTCAAATCAGAGAATGGAAAGGAAAATCATATGAAAAGTATGTGAAAATGATGCTTCAAGATTGTTGTGGTTCACCGGAAAACTGCTGTTGAAGAAATTTTATTCAAACTGCGGTTGCTACTACTGCTTAACGCTGTAAATTATTTCACTGCCACTACTACTACACCTATTGTGTCATGTACAAGTACCGTTAGTCCACTGCTACTTCTATCTTTTTTCTTTTACTTCTACTGCTGCTTTGCTCCTCTAACTACAATAACCATTCTCACCAAAACCGTCAGTACTACTATTTTTCTACGACAACTACTACTACTACTACTACCACCACCACTTTCATTAATACTACTACTACTTCTTCTGGTGCTACTACTTCTATTACTACTACTACTACTACTACTACTACTACTACTACTACTACTACTACTGCTGCTGCTGCTGCTGCTAGTACTACTAACACTACTACTACTACTACTACTACTACTACTACTATCACAACTACTATTACCGCCATCTACTTCACTACTACTACTACTATTACTACTACTAACTAACTAAAAAAACAACAACCGCTCCTAAGGCTACTACAACTACAACTACTACTACTACTTCTACCACAACCAATATTTGTGCTCCACCTTCAGTACTACCAACTGTACTACCACTACCACTACTACTAACACTTATAGTACTACTACAACTAATACCATCAGTACCATCACCACTGCAACTACTTCTATTCCAAACACCACCATCATTTCTACTACTACTACAACTACTGCTCCTACTAATATTGATACAACTAATACTGATAATTATATCACAAACACATACAACTACAACTTCTACCCCCACCTTCACTATAACTAATGCTACTACTACCAGCGACTACTTCACCACTAGTACAACTACTAATAATTGTATTTTAATACTACTACTATTGCTAACACTTCCACTACTACTACTACCACAAGCACCACCTTCACTATAACTATCACACCTACTAGTATTTCTACTTCTACTACTATTACTATCAATACTTCTACAACTATTACCACCACAACCACCTTCCCTACTAATACTGCTACAACTACTACTACTACTACTACTACTACTACTACTACTACTACTACTACTTCTGCCACTATAAATAGGGGTTTTACAACTACTGCTACCATCACCTTCATACTACCAATACGACAACAACTACTACCACCAACAAACTCACTACTACAAAGACTTCTACTTCGTAACCACTACTACTACAACAATCCCTAATACTATCCCTAACTCTTCTACCATCGCCACCTTCACTACTTCTGCATTAACTACTATTGCTACTAAAATACTATTGCTGATACTACCACCACTTATACGACTTCTACTGCAACTACTTTTACCATCGCCTACTTAACTATCTCTACTACTACTACTATTACTACCATTGCTACTACTCCAACTACTACTTCTATCACCTTCATCATCACCATCTTCAACACTACTACAGATGCATCAAATGAACCTTAAAGCTTCTATGACATCTAACATAAGTGTCCACATTCTTACCATTTGTACATTATTGCCATGATTGTCCGAATTCATACTCAGCTAAAGACACAAAACATTAATCATAATCATATTCTCATTGCTTTTAAGATCTGTAGTATATATTTGACGAACACCTAATCATGTTTCAGTATGAAAATCCATATTCGTCACTAGCAAGCATACACAGCGGTTCAGGTGACCAAAGCGAGTACTATATGACAATCCAGCCGAGAAAAAAAAAGTCTTTGAAAGTCAAGAAAATTCACTTTATTTTGGCAATACTGCTTTGTATGATCGTCATTATTGCTGTGGCGGTCCCAATGGCATTAGTGAATGGTAAGTAACCGGGATTACTACTTCTATTTACCATGAAAGTAGATTATGACATAATGAACGCGTCCTATTTAAAATAAGACAAAAACTCAAAATTGGATTAAATTTGCAATTAATATTCATCGACCTGATAAACTATTATTGATATACCTGCTAAAACTCCTTCGAGTGTACAGTTGGGTGGAGGTATTGATTCCTTCTCAACATTTTGCATATATAAATATATATATATATATATATATATATATATATATATATATATATATATATATATATATATATATATATAAGAAGTAATGTTATTTTAGAATAAGGTATATAGTGACATTAACATTTGCTTACAAGCGCTTTCTGGCATGATGGCCTCTTCAGGTTAGACTTTGAATATCTATATCGATATGAGTTGATTGTGACGTCAATGTTGTATGACCTCACAGGCGAGGAAAACCTTTGTTCAAGATTACATTACAGGGTTCGCTTAGAATGTTTTCAATAAATATCGAGCTAGTGGGATTTGGTGTAATTTGTGTAAACTACATTAGTCATTATAATTGTTATCGAATTATATAGATAGTCGGAAATGTTTGTATTCCGAGTATGAAGATTGTGATGTAACCTGATAATGTAAATATAAAGATTCCAAATAATTCAATATGACGTGGTGGCTGTAAAGCCTATGATTTTTAAATCGTGACTGTTTTTGTAAGAATGTACAAGAGATTTATATCGTTTGAACATATTTTCTTCATGTTAAATTAATTTTAATGAATGTGGATTTGGTATAATAAACTTTGAGCATGTTTAAGTGCCGCTCTATTACATATGAAAAAATACAATCAATAATACAAATCAAAACTTACAAAGTAATTAAGTTAAATTAAAGTAATTAAAGGCCAACAAAAAGCAGACAGCAATAAGCGGTAGAAAATCCTCAAAGATAGGAGTTTTGTAGTAACTTAAATAAAAGGCATTTTATGATAACCTCAAACGTTGTAAATATTGTAACAAATGGACAAATTAGAAAATATTCTGATTAAGTAATTTACTTAAATATTGATCCATGTATATAAATCAAAACCATGTCGGTAGAAATATTCATCTGACGTTATTAATTCAAATTAGGGCAAACAAGGAAGTAGTGGAGAGAATCTTCCCTTAGATGTCAGCGTGAACAATTCGAATGGTTTGAAATATGCCTGTCAAATTTATGGGCGTTAAAGTCACTATGACCCGATCTGAGCAGAGCATGGATAATTTGGCATTATCTTGTTCCAAAATTATTGTCGAAGGACACATTATCTTGTTTGGTCCGTAATTGATTTTGGAAAGAATTTATTGTTAATTTTACGAGAGAACAAAATAGTTTCATTTTTGTTTGATTGAATTCTACTTGCCACTCACTGGCCCAGTCAGAATTACGGTTTAAAGGATTCATCAAAATTCTTCTTGTATTTTCTGGATCTTCAACAACAATGTACACTGATGTGTCATCAGCAAATAGTCGATTATTACTGTTAATCAACGATATCATTTATACAGACTAATAATAATTGTGGTCCAGAAATTGAGCCCTCCTGCAGATATGTGGTTTAAGTCTAATGGTTGGCCATCTATTCCTCATTTTGTAATCGATTTGATAGATAGTCACGAAACCAATTGAGCAAACACCCACGAGTGCCAAAGGCTTCTAATTTATGTATCATACCCCAGGGCCATACTTTGCAAAAAACATTACTTATTTCACAGAAAACAGCCTTAATTCTCTTCCTATATCTAATGTATTTGCAATGAAATCGTATGAATAAGTAAGTTGATAGGCAGTACAATATTGTATACCTGTTGGTATCAGTATCTTTAATAACACGTGCCCAATTTTAACAGTTTTTGCTTTAGTGACAATGACTCCTTGTTTAGAATTCCATAACAATAAGTTACTGTATAGACGAAGGAGTCGATATCCCTTGGATGAAGTTATGATAACCGTTATGTAATATTGAATAGCTCGTTCTGAGATTTGAACAATAATTAACTTCACCATGACACTACATCATAAACAACAACCAAATAGATAAAATTATACAGGTGATTGTTTGAAGTGTTAGCATGTCATCAATCATCAAGCTTTAAATGGTATAAAAGATTAAATTGATGTTGTGAATGTTGTGATCCAAACAAACTGTCAATTGAATATAGAAATATATAATTTGTTTTGTTCTTTTACATCAGATGACCCACAATCCGTTGGTGAGTAAAAACAAGAATCAAAGCAAATGTTTTGAAAAGAATAAATTTATCTAATGCAGTTTGACCCACCAGTGCAAAAGAGATTTTGTTTACTAACTTGTGTATCATACAATAACATATATATGTTCCAAAAATTGTATAAAGTATGAATTATTTTTGATGGACAATATTATTTAAGAAACTACTTTTCATTGCCACACTACTAAATCTTTTCTTTGATCTAAAAGGCTGAACAGCTACTGAAATATGTAGCCAACTGCTTAAAACTTACAGAATTAAAAAAACATAGTTCTGTATTTGCATTAATTATTTGGTTGCTTTCTAATTCAAGTAAACGGAATAGTCTCAGCTAGGGAATCATCAAATTTGGCGACCAGCAGAGAAACCCAATTGATGGAGTCTTCAAGCCAGATGACGAGTGAACAAACCTTATTGATGGAGTCTTCAAGCTTGTTGACGAGTGAAAAAAACGCACTGATGGACTCCTCGAGCCTGATGACGAGTGAACAAACCTCATTGATGGAGTCTTCAAGCTACACACTAACTCTGCCGATTTCAAGTGAACTACTAAGTGATTCAATATCAATCATATGGTCTGATTTTGATCCAACGCAATCTACCATCGAAATGACAGAAACCATATCAGATCTTTTCTCTGATGTATCAGATCTTTCCTCACATGGTATCTCGTATCTGTCGTCAACAATCTCTGAGTCTTTTAGGTCAAGAATAGATACATCCACGATTGAAACAAGGTCAACGATAAAACCTTACTCAACTTATGAAACTACTTCACCGTCTGTTCTTCTTCCTGTGTATACGCTCTCCATGGATGACGTCAAAAGTGTTGAAAATGTGACAACTACCTTTGAGTGCAGGCTTGAAGGGAACTTAACATTGAACAGTGTGAAGTTTTTGAAGGATGAGGAAGAGCTTACTAGGACGATTGAAGAAAATGATGAAAATACTACCTTCAAGTACACCCTGCCATCTCCAACTTGTACTGACTCTGGGATCTACCACTGCATGGTCGAAGGGGAAGAGGCGAACCTAACAGCAACTGCTAATATCACCATAAAGGGTAATATTTCAGTTTTATTAATTTTTATAATCATAGTTATTCATAAGCGTTAGTATGTGGATTAATGTCAATATATCTAATAACAGAAGACACAAAATTAAAATATCAAAACTTTTGATATAGGTCCTCTTAAACTCTTTTTGTAAAGATACATCTCTAAATTAAGCAGAGATGTTAGATTTGCAGCGGAGAGAGGTCAGAGTGTTGTGACATTAAAGTCTTCCCCCCTCAAAGCATTGTGACGCTAGGAACATCTCAGTGCACATGCTCTGTACGCCTTCAAATTAAAATTATACATCCATATAGTTATCTGTATTTGCAAAAAATAAACAGTCTTCTCCCCAATTGAAATCATCTAAATACGTGTGCTATATTGCTGAAAGTCCATTGTAATCTAGGTATATTGATAATAAAATTAAAGTGTTATTTTGATTTTTTTTTAAATTTCACTTTGTGCGAAATATGGCTCACTTGTACCACAGGTAACGTTAAAAACATGCCTTGAGTGAGTTCTTTTGGGAGAGAAATTTTCATGTTCTGCAAAGGCAATTTTAGACACTTGTAACATTAAACTGAAAAAATATATTGTCATCTCCAGTACCAGTAGGAAAACCAACAATAACAGTCCCTTTCGAGATCGTCGAGGAAAGGTTCAAAGAGAGATCCCTGTTTGTGTGCACCTACAAGGAAGGAATACCAGCAGCTCAAGTGAGGTGGACTGCAACAAATACGACTGAGCATGTTCTTGAATTACTGTCACACAACTCCAAGGAAGAAAACCAAACGGATGAATGTGCCCTGGAAGCGACCTCACAGTTCTACCATGGGTTCACGTTAGATTACAATGGCTCTAGCGTGTGTTGTGAAGTCCAACAAGGAAATATCTCATTTTCATCATGTGAAACCATGTACATTGTTGATAGTAAGTAAAGAGTTTTTGTTATATTGACTACCTTATGTCTTTTCAAACAATACATCTTTTAGATATCGATCATATCATTTTTCTTTTTTGTTCTGTAGAAGATTTCTGCATAAACAAAACGAACCAAATTTATGAACACCCATACTCCAGAAGGACGTGGATATCGTGTGCTAATGACGTGGTCTACATGAACCAGTGTGGAGTGGGATCCTGCATTAATGTTGCCACTGGAGCTTGTGAAGATTGTGCTGGTTCCCCTGAACGTGAGTCCTTATTCGGTTAAAAGAAATTAAATCATTCTTTAGAATTTAAGCATAATATCCCTATTGCGAAGACACTTGAGAAATAAATTTTGCGTCAAAAGAATCGTCAGGATTATCTAATAACTGTATCGTTGTGCACACTAACTATTTATCATATTTATGTCATAGCCACCGACCCGTTATCATGTGTTGGAAGGAATTATGCATATATACCGAGGGAGACTACATACCCAGACAACTGTGGAGACTACGACCGGTGTGTAAACGGTGATAAACAACCTGGGACTTGTCCAGGATCATTCCTGAGTAATGATACCAGCAGCTTCTTATGCACAAACAAGTATGAAGAATCTTATTGTGCACATGTAGGAGGTACGAATAATATTTCTCCCAAAGGAACATTACGATTGTAGTTTATGAAGACCTAAACTTAATGTATTCAACCTTCATCTGCACTTCGGTTTTTATGTACATGTATGTTATTGATAAAAAAACAACTTCAAGTACTAATGAATAGCTGTATCAACTAAAAGAAGGTTGTGTTGTGAAATTGATAATATGAAAAATAAGTTTATTAGGAGAAGTTAAAACACTTTTGACTCTTTTTCTGTCACAGGTAAAATAGGTTTTGACTATTTCCCTGTGACAAGTAAAAACAAATTTGACTCCCGCTCTGTGACAATTCAAACAATTCTGACTCTTTTGAATTTAAAAAGTTTTACCCTTGCTCTGTGACAAGTAAAAAAATTTATGATTGCTTTTGGACATCCATGTTATTAACAACTTTAATTCACAATCGATATTTAAGCTATGTAACGTATTCTAATATTCTTGATATCTACAAATTGTTCTGCAGTTGCATTTTTTTACCTTGGTTGAACAGTTGCTACATCTTTTTTCAAGAGAACAAGGAATAAGCAAAGTTTATCAAACACTTTAGATTGGTTATCAATTTACCTGGAGACATCAAGAGTTTCATGACATTTTATAGTGTAAATGGCAACTATTTTATTTGCCTTTGTAGCGTTTAAAGTGTCGCATAATTATTTTGATTGCAATTTCCAACACTTTATTAATGCAATCCTTTAACTTATCATATGTTAGTGACAATTTGAAGTGTTGCGTCAGGCTGTTACTTTCCTATTATTGCAAACGGTTCGCTTTCCTTTTCTTGGTTATTTATCTAATAACATTTTGAAGAAAGTTATAATTCTTGCTACTTTATCGTACAATTTTCATTCATAAATTTGTTGACATTATGCCTCATTATATCATTTGTTTTGATCTAGCTTACCGTATGTTATTTGTTTACATACATAATAAAATAACCATCGCTTTTAGTATAAATAATAATAAAGTACATCCTCAATTTGTAATGTTTAATCAAAATGAAGGTCAGGACTAATTATCACTGAATCTCTGTACACATATTGTTTATCATGTTTCTATAATAGCGACAGACCCATTCTCATGTGTTGGAAGAGTTAACGAATTTATACCACGAGAGACAACCTACCCAGACAACTGCGGAGACTTCTACAGGTGTGAAAATGGACTGAAGTACGATGGCTCTTGTCCAGGGAAATCCGTCTTGCTTAATGACACCAGCAACGGGCTCATATGCACAAACGATGATGGGAAATCTTATTGTGCACTCAAAAGAGGTACGATTGTTATGAGTATTAAAGTGATAATTCTACTGTTATTTGACTTAGACTTGTCACATTTGCTTATTTGCACCTCGGGTAAAATATGTCTTACTGAATTCAAATATATCTTTTTGGAAATATGATTTGTCGATTCAAAAAAAAAAGAAACTTATTGCTAAACAAGTGAAGTGAACGCTCTTTTTCTTGAATAATATTCTACTGGTGTATCATTTAAAGAAGTATAAGCATGTAGTATCTATTTAAATTCGAAACATACTATATTGTGCAATTGACAGAATGTACGAAGTGTAGGAGAAATAAGACACAGTATAAACAAGACGATACACCCCAACGTACAGGAAAATAACAAATGATAAATAAAAAAGTTCATTCTTGAGAGAGTATTTAGTTAAGCATATGTCATGAATCATGCGAAGTCTTTCTTCTGATTCCTCTGGGACAACCGTGGACACATCAACGAGTGAAACAAGCTCAACGATAGAACCATTCTCAACTCATGAAACTACTTCACTGTCTGTTCTTCTTCCAGTGTACACTCTGTCCATGGATGACGTCATTGGTGTTGAAAATGTGACAACTACCTTGGTTTGCACGCTTGAAGGGAGATTAACTTTTAATAGTGTAAAGTTTTTGAAAGATGAAAAAGAGCTTAGAGGGACTATTAAACAGAATGATGAAAATACTAACTTCCAGTATACCCTGCCATCTCCAACCTGTACTGACTCTGGGATCTACCACTGCATGGTCGAAGGGGAAGAGGAAAATCTAACAGCAACTGCTGATGTCACTGTACAAGGCAATCATCTCTCGGTTTTATATCTAAATTATTCATTAGCGTTAATGCGTTGGCTCGTTGAAGATAATTCTATGGTAATATATTTGACAAACAGAAACACAAGATAGAAGTATTTCAAATCTAAACAGTGGTCCTAATATACTCTAATTGTACCTCTCTAAATTCAGCAGAGATGATAGATTTGCCGCAGAGAGGGGTCAACGTGTTGTGACATTAAAGCCTTTTCCCCTCAGAGTATCCAATCTGAATTCGTGACCTATATTGCATTATTCCTATGTATAAGATATAATAATGATTATGAATAGATACATCGTGTAATCATTATGTCTCTCATGTGCGACTGCGAAATATGGTCAGTTTTAACCAGGGATAATCACTGTAGAGAAAAACATTTTCATTTCCAGCAATTACAATTTCATACACTTGTAACATTGAACTTAGCCATTATTGTCTTTCCAGTTCCAACAGGCAAACCAACACTAACACTCCCTTTCGAGATCGTCGAGGAGAGGTTCAAGGAGTTTTCCCTGTTTGTATGCACCTTCAAGGAAGGTATACCAGCTGCTCAAGTGGGATGGACTGCAACATCAATAGCTGGCCAGGTTATTGAAGTATCGTCCACAAATTTTAAGGAAGAGAACCAAACTGATGAATGTGCCCTTGAAGCGACCTCACAGTTCTACCATGGCTTCACACTAGATTACAATGGTTCTAACGTCTGTTGTGAAGTCCAACAAGGAAATATCACATATTCATCATGCGAAACCTTATACATTGTGGAAAGTAAGAACAATGTTGAGATTTATATGTATATATATATTAAGTCTTATAATGAATGTCAATTCAAATAATACAACTTCGATCAAAGTTAAAGTTGATAAAGCATAGTGCTCAGGTAACGGGGGGAAAAGTCTTCAAATACATAACAGTCTTTACTTTATTCTAACACCGATTCCTTCTCTAAATTTTTTTGTCTTTTTTCTGTAGAAGATTTCTGCATAAACAAACCGAACCAGATGTATGAACACCCGTACTCCAGAAGGACGTGGATACAGTGTGTTAATGATGTTGTCTACATGAACCAGTGTGGAGTGGGATACTGTATAAATATAGCTAATGGAATCTGTGAAACTTGTGAGGTTTCCAATAAATGTGAGTCCTTAACCTTTTAAGAATAAATTTTATCATACTTTGAAAATCAAGCTTTATATCCTTCGTGCGACGACACTGGGGAATCAAAATTATATCCTATATTGTCGTTAAATTACTTTAGGACTACCTAATAATAGTATCCTTGTGCACAGTTACTATTTATCATATTTTTTGTCGTGGCTACCAACACATTATCATGTGTTGGAAGGAAATATGAATGTACATCACGAGAATCGACATACCCAGACAACTGTTGGAATACGACCGGTGTGTAAACAGTGAAAAAGAACCTGGGGCTTGTGAAGGATCATTCCAGACTTATGACACAAGCAGCTTTTTATGCACAAACAATTATGAGGAATCTTATTGAGCTCATGTAAGAGGTACACAAATATTTGTTTTAAAGGAATATTACGACTGTAGTTTTGTAGTCAACCTTCATCTGCACCTTGGTTTATATGTATGTTATTGACAAAACAACTTCAAATACTGATAAATAGTTGTATCAACTCAAACAAGTTTGTATCGTGAAATTGATAATACTTAAGGGATATTAGAGGAATGCCAAGAAAAACATAAAAACTTAAGTATGCTTGCCATCCTTTCACAGGAAAATAACTCACGATTAATTGAATCTTAAATTCTTTTAGAACATCCATTTGAACACATATAAGGACAAGTTAAAACACTTTTGACTCTTTTTCTGTCACAGGTAAAATAAGTTTTGACTATTTCCCTGTGACAATTAAAAACAAATTTGACAAGTGACAAAAAAGTGACAAGTGAAGCAATTTTTATGATTGCCTTTGGACATCCATGTTATTAACAACTTTAATTCATAATCTACATTTAAGTTATGTTACGTATTCTAATATTCTTGATATCTACAAATTGTTCTGCAGTTGCATTTTTAAACTTGGTTGAAAAGTTGCTACATTTTTTTCAAGAGAACAAGGAATAAGCAAAGTTTATCAAACGCTTTAGATTGGTTATCAATTTACCTGGAGACATAAGGAGTTTCATGACATTTTATAGTGTAAATGGCAACTATTTTATTTGCCTTTGTAGCGTTTAAAGTGTCGCATAATTATTTTGATTGCAATTTCCATCACTTTATGAATGCAATCCTTTAACTTATTTTATGTTAGTGACAATTTGAAGTGTTGCATCAGGCTTTTACTTTCCTATTATTGCAAACGGTTCGCCTTCCCTTTCTTGGTTATTTATCTAATAACATTTTGAAGAAAGTTATAATTCTTGCTACTTTATCGTACAATTTTCATTCATAAATTTGTTGACATTATTACTCATTATATCATTTGGTTAGATCTAGCTTACTGTATGTTATTTGTTTACATACATAATAAAATATCCATCGCTTTTAGTATAAATAATAATATAGTACATCCTCAATTTGTAATGTTTAATCAAAATGAAGGTCAGGACTAATTATCACTGAATCCCTGTACACATAGTGTTCATGATGTTTCTATAATAGCGACAGACCCATTCTCATGTGTTGGAAGAGTTAACGAATTTATACCACGAGAGACAACCTACCCTGACAACTGCGGAGACTTCTACAGGTGTGTAAATGGACTGAAGTACGATGGCTCTTGTCCAGGGGAATCCGTCCTGCTTAATGACACCAGCAACGGGGTTATATGCACCAACGATGATGGGAAATCTTATTGTGCACTCAAAAGAGGTACGATTGTTATGAGTATTAAAGGGATAATTCTACTGTTGTTTGACTTAGACTTGTCACATTTGCTTATTTGCACCTCAGGTAAAATATATCTAACTGAATACAAATATCTCTTTTTGGAAATATGATTTGTCGATACAAAAAAAAAACTTATTGCCAAACAAGTGAAGTTAACGCTCTTTTTCTTGTATAATGTTATTCTGGTGTAGAAGCATGTAGTATCTATTTAAACTCGAAACATACTATATTGTGCAATTGACAGAATGTACGAAGTGTAGGAGAAATAAGACACAGTATAAACAAGACTATACACCCCAACGTACAGGAAAATAACAAATGATAAATAGAAAAGTTCATTCTTTAGAGAGTATTTAGTGAAGCATATGTCATGAATCATGCGACGTCTTTCTTCTGATACCTCTGGGACCACCATGGACACAACAACGAGTGAAACAAGCTCAACGATAGAACCATTCTCAACTCATGAAACTACTTCACTGTCTGTTCTTCTTCCAGTGTACGCTCTGTCCATGGATGACGTCATAGGTGTTGAAAATGTGACAACTACCTTGGTTTGCACGCTTGAAGGGAAATTAACTTTTAATAGTGTGAAGTTTTTGAAAGATGAAAAAGAGCTTAGAGTGACAATTAAACAGAATGATGAAAATACTAACTTCCAGTATACCCTGCTATACCCAACCTGTACTGACTCTGGGATCTACTACTGCCTGGTCGAAAGGGAAGAGGAAAATCTAACAGCAACTGCTGATGTCACTATACAAGGTAATCTGCTTTGATTTATTTTATGTTGAAGTTGTCCATAAGAGAAATAAATGCAGGTATGTTTAACTAGATCATTTTGCAGATGTCCGTTTATTAGGGGTCAAATCATTGCGACACCATAAGATATCCTCCCTCAAGACATCGTGATGATGAGAACATGTCAGTTGATGTGTTCTTTACGCCATGGACATAGAGAATACTAAACGAATGGTAATGTGATAACATTTTTATGCAACGAGTGAATGGAATTTGAAAGTGAGTCTGATACCAAATTCCATTCACGAGTTGCATGAAAATGTTATCACATTTAGTATTTTATTTATTACTCATCCCCACGTATCAATATTTTTGATAAATTAATCGTCAAAACAACAGTTAGCTGATCGCGAACAGGCGTAAGAATATCAATCAGTCAAACAAAACACAGAACAAAATAGTTCGCTAATTGTAATTGTCTACATAAGTGACTCGCCTAAAAACATGAAACAAAAATAATTTTAGTGAACAAGTATTTCATTTTCGAGAAATTCATTGATATAACAAATGCTAACAAGCAACGAAAAATTTCAAGCCATTGTGCACTCGATACGTGAGTCGTGACGTCATCGGAATGTGACCTCTTTCTAGGTCAGTCAGTTTTAAAAAGTTGGTGAAACGTACAGTGTCATCAATTGAGGAGGATTGATAACATTGACATGAATCACAGAATTGTTCATAGGACCCGCAAATATTGAAATATGGCAACGGGAGTTGCAAGATGTCATGTTCAAATTGTCTGCTTGTTGAGGGGGAAGCGACAGGTTGGATGGAACAGATGATGGAAGGGCCAAGCTGTGTGGCGTGGAACGGCCGGCAGAGGGGGGACGTAACACAACTTGCGACGGCACAGAAGTTGGGCGAATGATCAAAAGACTATGTGAATAGTGCTGGTTTTCAAAAAATATGAGAGTGATTATTGACACTTGGATATTTTATATTTTGGGATATTCACGTCTCGCTGAGAATGCAAAATTTGAAAGTCGCCATTTTCTAACTTACAAGTCACGTGATTGGACGATGTCATGTAACGTTCGAAAGTAGTTCCGTTTGTTCGCACGAGATGGTATCAAACATGTGTGTTACCAACTCATTGTTATCTAATGAGTGATCTCACCACGGCTAGGTAATAAAATATCTGATATTTTGAATGATTCTATATATACAAAATTCACAGTTTTGGCTTTCCAGCTGAAACCATCTGATTGCCTTTCCTAAATTGCTGAAAATCATTCTTATTTATACCTTTTGGTGATCCGTGATTCATTTTAGGTAATAAAAATATAAATGAATAGAAGATGGGACTTTTAAATTGAATTAGCTTATATTATTAAAATGCAAAATATGGCCCCAAATAGTACGTTAGACGAAAGGACTTGACTAGTCTTTTTTGGTGGAAAATGTTGATAGCCGGGAAAGTGAATTTAATCACATGTAACATCAAACTAAGCAACATTTATGACTTCAAGTTCCAGCAGGGCAACCAGCAATAACGACCCCTTTCGAAATCGTAGAGGAGAGGTTCAAGCAGGGTTCCCTGTTTGTATGCACCTACAAGGAAGGTATACCAGCCGCTGAAGTGAGATGGACTGCAACATCAATAGCTGGTCTGGTTATTGATTTAAAGTCCATAAACTTCAAAGAAGAGAATCAAACAAACGAATGTGCCCTGGAAGCGACCTCACAATTCTACCATGGGTTCACACTTGATTTCAACGGCTCTAGCGTCTGTTGTGAGGTCAAGCAAGGAAATCTCACACGTTCAGCGTGTGAAACCATACAAGTCGTTGAAAGTAAGCAACTAAAAGATAGAACATTTAACTTCAAGTTGAGCATTTGATTTCCGAAGTAATTGATTAAACATATCTATTCAATTAATAATCTATTTGAATCTCTTAGAAAAAACTTCTGAATACCCATTGACACAAATCAATTTGTTACCATTTTTCTCAAAGGGTATTCACTTAACTTAAATTCAATTAAAAGAAAATTCAACTCATGTGGTCAGAAATTTGGTTTTGAATTTCTCACTCTCACAAGTAATCTGAATTCCAGAATCCTGAAAACCTAAATACTAGTAAGCCAGGTGAATGTTCAAACTAGACATCTGCTAAAAAAATGTTAAATCCACGACAAATTTTAGATATTTCATTCTGTCTTTTTCTATAGAAGATTCCTGTGTAAATTGAACTAGCAGATATCTTGAACACCCTTACTCCAAGAGAAAGTGGATAGTGGATAGAGTGGATACATTACAGCTTGTAGAAATCGATCAATAACAAAGTTTGTAAACCTAATGCTGGGCGAAAACCTCCAAATTCATGACAGTCTCTTTTTTATTCCGGCACTTATTCCTACTATCAAATTGACATTTTTGTCTTCTTTTGTAGAAGATTTCTGCATAAACAAAACGACCAAAATGTACGAACACCCATACTCCAGCAGGACGTGGATAACTTGTGTAAATGACGTAGTCTACATGAACCAGTGTGGAGTGGGACAGTGTATAGATATTGCTGCTGTAAGATGTGGAACTTGCGGGGATTCTCCTGAACGTGAGTATTTGTTTGTTTAATAAGAATTAATTCAGATTTTCAGAAATTAAGGTGATATACTTCATTTGAATCATATACGATCATGTGATTTATTTTACTGAGGCGCTACTGTGGTAATAAAAAGTATATCCTGTTTGTATTCTGATACCTTACCTCCTGTTCGGAAAGATAAGGTCATGTAACTAGTTTAATCGGACCATGAATTGTATCCGCAGTATTGAAATTAATCAAAATGAACCTCGGAACTACTTTTTCACCGCATCATTACACACTTATTTTTAATTATGTTTTCAATAATAGCGAAGGTCATGTAACTAGTTAAATGGGACCATAAATTGTATCCGCTATATTGAAATTAATCAAAATGAACCTCGGAACTACTTTTTCACCGCATCATTACACACTTATTTTTAATTATGTTTTCAATAATAGCGAAGGTCATGCAACTAGTTAAATGGGACCATAAAATGTATCCACTATATTGAAATTAATCAAAATGAACCTCGGAACTACTTTTTCACCGCATCATTTCATACTTATTTTTAATTATGTTTTTTATGATAGCGACAGACCCTTTCTCTTGTGTTGGAAGAGTTAACGAATATATACCCCGAAACACAACCTACCCAGACAACTGTGGCGACTACTCCTGGTGTGTTAACGGTCTACAATATGATGGCTCTTGTAACGGGAAATACGTCCTGCTGAATGACACCACCAACGGTGTCGCATGCACAAGCGATTTTGAGAAATCTTATTGCGCACACGAAAGAGGTATGATTAACATTACTCCACGATGGTCAATACCATTTTATTATTGAAATATTTAAACTTGAAGTATTCATATTTCATTTGAGCCTTAATAAACATGTATCTAATTTATATGCATTTTATTCAGTGGGTTTTAAAAACATTATTTACGAACGAAGTCTATGTCACTTAAATGTAACAAGGTGCTGAACAGGTTTTTAACATGAGGACACCAGCAACGGGGTAATATGCACCTACGATGATGGTAAATCTCATTGTGCACACAATAGAGGTAGCATTGTTATGAGTATTAAAGGGATAATTCTACTGTTATTTGACTTAGACTTGTCACATTTGCTTATTTGTACCTCGGGTAAAATATATCATACTGAATAGAAATATCTCTTTTTGAAAATATGATTTGACAGACAGACAGACAGACAGACATTTTATTCAGTATAAAGGCCAAAGGCCCATAATACAAACTACATTTCCAATAGTTTTACAAGCGCACATAAAAGGTTACAGGTTTTATGCATATACAATATTAGCTCTAGTTTTATATATACATTCAAGGAATTTACATACATTTAAGATAATATTGCTATCTTTACTGTTAAGGAGGTAGACGAAATTGTGGTTGTTAACAGTACTGTACAATAGTGGAGTAATAAACATATTTCTAGCATCTTCATATAATTTACAATCAAATAGAATGTGCAATTCGTCTTCAATGCTGGTAATATTGTTTATTTTGCAGTAAGAACATACTCTGTCAGGAATTGATAAATTATTGTATCGTCCTGTTTCTATGCTTAGCCCAAAATTGCTACACCTAAATTTTGCTAGGAGAGATTTATGATAAGGAGATATTGATAATGTAAGATAGCTTTCCACTTGTAGTAATGTTTTAAATTGTTTATAAGCAAATGAATCTGAAAGATTATGAATATTGGCAGACCATGATTGTTTCAGAGTATCAGAAAGTCTAAGTTTAAACTGTTTCATAAAAGCCTTGCTATCCCCAACATCTTGTGAGAGCCATACAAATCCAAAACCATATTGATATAAGATATTCTTTATGTATGTAACCCAAGTTGACCTACCCGAATCATCAAGAGATTTTAACATGTTATAACCCTGAGATGGAAGTCTTTGTGGATCTAGTTGAATCAACATACACCAATATTTGACTGCTCTAGACATATAATTAAACTGTAATGGGAGCCGACCGCATTCTCCTAAAACAATACTGCTACTAACATTTCTACCAACTCTTAGGAGCTGCCTACAAACTTTAATCTGGAGGCTTTCAATAACTTTACAAAAAGATGTTCCCCAGATTTCAGATCCATAACACAAAATAGGCAGAATAATAGAATCAAACAGTTTAAATAGATCATTAGGCAACAAAGTTCAAAAAGATCTTAGAAAGAATATATAGAGATAAGTGCTTTATTACCTTGGGAAGTCAGACAGTGTTTAGCCTTAGTCCATGAAAGTTTAGGAGTGAAAACTATACCAAGATACCTATAAGATGATACAACCTCAATCTGTTTCCCTTCGAAAAACCATTTTTCATAATGCCTCAAATAACCTGAATTGCGAAACACCATAATCTTTGTTTTATTTAAGTTTACCTTCATGCCAGTGTGCCTACAAAATAACTCTAGTGCATTTAACCTTTTCTGCAACTGAAGTGCTGTATCAGCAACCCCTGACACATCATCCGCAAACATTAATGCATAAAGATTATCCACATTAGCACTTATATTTACACCCTTCCCTCCAAAATTTTCTAAAACTGTAAAAAGCTTGTTAATGAAGATAGTGAATATTAAAGGACTTAAAATACATCCTTGACGGGTACCTTGGTTACATTTGAAAGTATCAGTGAGGCCACTTGGAGTCCTTACACAAGCTACCAGCTTCGAATACATTGATACTAAGATATTGAAAAATTTACCAGTTATACCGACATCCTTAAGACAATCAAAGAGAACTTTATGATTAATAGTATCAACGGCTTTTGCAAAATCTATAAAAACACAATAAAATCTGCCCCTTCTCTTATGAGCATACTTTTGTACAACAGCATTTAGTGAAAATATATGGTCAACAGTGCTATACCCAGTTCTAAATCCAGCCTGATACCTACTAATAATATCCTTTCACTCATACCACTTCTGCAACCTAGCTGTTAAAATACAAGTAAACAATTTACAAAGTGAATCTATTAGAGAGATACCCCTATAATTACTAGGATCTTGCCTAGATCCTGATTTAAAAAGTGGGCATATTATACTTGCTCCCCAAACAGCTGGGAAATAACCTTTATCTAATATTTGATTAAACAGTAATGTCAGATGATTAGCAAAATATGGTTTTGAAGATTTGATGAATTCTGCTGCAATGCCATCAGGCCCAGGTGATTTATTATTTTGTAGTTTGTCAATGTTAGAATTCACCTCCTGTTCAGTTATGATATCATTCAAGTCATCATCACACACAGTATTACACACTACACCTGGAGTGTCACATGAAGGCAACTGTAGGTCCTGTTCACATTATAAAAGAGATGAGAAATGTTTTACCCAGTCACATGGCTCAATACTGTCATTTGCATCAGATGGCTTTCTAACTGATTTTAAAATCTGCCAAAACTTTCTAGGATCATTCCTGGCTTCCACAAGTTTTAGTTGTTTATGTTCATAATATTTCCTCTTTTTAACTTTAAAGAGGCATTTCAATGATGATCTTAATGTTTTAAACATGTTAAAGTCAATACCAAAGTCTCTATGTGCTCTCAGAGCAGCATATTTTTTATGTTTAAGTTCATCCAACTCTTGATCCCACCATGGAGGCTGTGTAAGGGTTTTATTTCTGTAGGGTCTATATAATTTCCCAGCAAAATCTGCAGACTTATAGAAAATGTTAAGGATAGTTAATATTGCTGAGTCAATGTTATTATTTATTTTATCACATAGGCTTTCATTTTCAGTTTCAATTAATCCTTTGAAGTTATTGATGAAGTTTACAGATGAGTCTTGATCCCATACAAACTTTATCCAATCACGAGATGATTGTTCATGTAGAGTGGCACCATCAGATAGTTCGGTATCTGATTGCCTGTCTTTATCACAATTATTAGATGCACAAACACCGGTATATAAGTCAGTCACAAAAGAACAAGATTTTTTAAAATGGTTTGAGTAATCAACATCTTCAACTTTAAAATCTGTTATATATGGAAATAACTTTGTAGAGGCTATCATATAATCCACAAAACTTGACCCACTATAGGTATAACAGGTAAATTCTCCATGTTTATCTGAAAGCATTCTACCATTTAATATATGGATACCAAAACTTCTGCACAATTCTGAAAGCTTTTTGCCATAGTTGTTCAATTCGAAAAAAAGGGACTTATTGCCAAACAAGTGAAGTGAACGCTCTTTTTCTTAAATAATGTTCTACTGGTGTAGAAGTATAAGCATGTAGTATATATTTAAACTCAAAACATACTATATTATATAAATTATATAAATTATATATACTATAAATGTACGAAGTGTAGGAGCAATAAGACACAGTATAAACAAAACTATACACCCCAAAGTCGTACAGGAAAATAACAAATGATGACTAGAAAAGTTCATTCTTTAGAGAGTATTTAGTTAAGCATATGTCATGAATCATGCGAACTCTTTCTCCTGATTCATCTGGGACAACCGTGAAAACATCAACGAATGAAACAGGCCCAACGATAGAACCATCCTCAACTCATGAAACTACTTCACTGTCTGTTCTTCTTCCAGTGTACGCTCTGTCCATGGATGACGTCATAGGTGTTGAAAATGTGACAACTACCTTGGTTTGCACGCTTGAAGGGAAATTAAATTTTGATAGTGTGAGGTTTTTGAAAGATGAAAAAGAGCTTAGAGGGACTATTAAACAGAATGATGAAAATACTAACTTCCAGTATACCCTGCCATCTCCAACCTGTACTGACTCTGGGATCTACCAATGCATGGTCGAGGCGGAAGAGGCAAATCTTACAGCAACTGCTGATGTCACTATACAAGGTAATCTGCTTTGATTTATTCTATATTGAAGTTTTCCATAAGAGAAATAAATGCAGGTATGTTTAACTAGATCATTTTGAAGATGTCCGTTTATTTGTGGTCAAATCGTTGTGACACCATAAGATTTCCTCCCTCAAGGCATCGTGATGATGAGAAAATATGTTGATGTGCTCTTTACGCCATGGACATAGAGAATACTAAACGAATGGTAATGTGATAACATTTTCATGCAACGAGTGAATGGAATTTGAAAGTGAGTCTAATACCAAATTCCATTCACGAGTTGCATGAAAATGTTAACACATTATCATGAGTTTAGTATTTTATTTATTACTCATCCCCACGTATCAATATTTTTGATAAATTAATCGTCAAAACAACAGTTAGCTGATCGCGAACAGGCGTAAGAATATCAATCAGTCAAACAAAACACAGAACAAAATAGTTCGCTAATTGTAATTGTCTACATAAGTGACTCGCCTAAAAACATGAAACAAATATAATTTTAGTGAACAAGTATTTCATTTTCGAGAAAGTCATTGATATAACAAATGCTAACAAGCAACGAAACGGGGGGGGACGTAACACAACTTGCGACGGCACAGAAGTTGGGCGAGTGATCAAAAGACTATGTGAATAGTGCTGGTTTTCAGAAATATCAGAGTGATTATTGACACTTGAATATTTTATATTTTTGGATATTCACGTCTCGCTGAGAATGCAAAATTTGAAAGTCGCCATTTTCTAACTTACAAGTCACGTGATTGGACGATGTCATGTGACGTTCGAAAGTAGTTCCGTTTGTTCGTTCGAGATGGTATCACACATGTGTATTACCAACTTATTGTTATCTAATGAGTGATCTCACCACGGTTGAGTAATAAAATATTTTTGATATTTTGATTGATTCTATATATATGTACAAAATTCACAGTCTTGGCTTTCCAGCTGAAACCATCTGATCGCCTTTCCTAAATTGCTGAAAATCATTCTTATTTATACCTTTTGGTGATCCGTGATCAATTTTAGGTAATAAAATATAAATGAATAGAAGATGGGACTTTTAAATTGAATTAGCTTATTTTACCAAAGTGCAAAATATGGCCCCAAATAGTACGTAAGACGAAAGGGCTTGACTAGTCTTTGTTGGGGGAAAATGTTGATAGCCGGGAAAGTCAATTTAAACACATGTAACATTAAACTAAGCAACATTTATGACTTCAAGTTCCAGCAGGGCAACCAGCAATAACGACCCCTTTCGAAATCGTAGAGGAGAGGTTCAAGGAGGGTTCCCTGTTTGTGTGTACCTACAAGGAAGGTATACCAGCTGCTGAAGTGAGATGGACTGCAACATCAATAGCTGGTCAGGTTATTGATTTAAAGTCCATTAACTTCAAAGAAGAGAATCAAACAAACGAATGTGCCCTGGAAGCAACCTCACAATTCTATCATGGGTTCACACTTGATTTCAATGGCTCTAGCGTCTGTTGTGAGGTCCAGCAAGGAAATATCACACGTTCCGCGTGTGAAACCATACAAGTCGTTGAAGGTAAACAACTAAGAGATAGAACATTTAACTCCGAGTTGAGCATTTGATTTCCGAAGTATTTGATTAAACATATCCATTGAATTAATGCTCCATTTGAATCTCTTAGAAATAACCTCTGAATACCAATTGACACAAATCAATTTGTAAATATTTTTCTCAAAGGGTATTCACTTAACTTTAATTCAATTGAAAGTAAACCCAACTCATGTGTTTAGAAATTTGGTTTTGAATATCTAACTATCAAAAGTGATCTGAATTCTAGAATCCTGAAAACCTAAATACTAGTAATCCAGGCAAATGTTCAAATTAGAAATTTCCTAAAAAAAAGTTCAATCCACTACAATTTTAGATATTTCATTGCGTCTTTTTCTGTAGAAGATTACTGTGTAAATCAAACAAGCCGATACCTTGAACACCCTTACTCCAAGAGAAAGTGGATAGTGTGTGTGAATGACGTAGTCTACATGAACCAGTGTGGAGTGGGACAGTGTATAGATATTGCTGCTGTAACATGTGGAACTTGCGGGGATTCTCCTGAACGTGAGTTTATGTTTGCTTAATAAGAATTAATTCAGATTTTCAGAAATTTAGGTGATATACTACATTTGTATCATATACGATCATGTGATTTATTTTACTGAGGCGCTACTGAGGTAATAAAAAGTAATCCTGTTTGTATTCTGATACCTTACCTCCTGTTTGGAAAGATAAGGTCATGTAACTAGTTAAATGGGACCATAAATTGTATCCGCAATATTGACATTAATCAAAATGAACCTCGGAACTACTTTTTCACCGCATCATTACACACTTATTTTTAATTATGTTTTCTATAATAGCGACAGACCCATTCTCTTGTGTTGGAAGAGTTAATGAATATATACCCCGAATCACAACTTTCCCAGACAACTGCGGGGACTACTCCTGGTGTATTAACGGTGTTAAATACGATGGCTCGTGTTACGGGGAATACGTCCTGCTTAATGACACCAGCGACGGCATGGTATGCACAAGCGATTTTGAGGAATCTTATTGCGCACACGAAAGAGGTATGATTAACAATACTCAAAATGGGTCAATACGACTTTATTATTGAATTATTTAAACTTGAAGTATTCATATTTCATATGAGCCTTAATAAACATATATCCAAACGAAATGCATTTTATTCAGTGAGTTTGAAAAAACAAATGCTTTACGAACGACGTCTATGTCAGATTCACATTTAAATAGAATACACTAACAAGGTGCTTCAGATTTTTAATATGACAAATATACACAAATCAAGAAAAAAATAGAATGTTCGTTTGAAAATAAATATTGATGACTTGGTGATTCAAAATTTTAAAAAAAGAATACACTAACAAGTGATATAAACACTCTTTGTCTTGCATCTTTTCTACTTATTCATTATGTCAGAGAAATAAGCTATGTATATACAACTTCGAATGATGAAAGCTATATAATTCAACCTGAAAGATATCATTTTCTGCAAATGACAGTACCTACTAAGAATAGGAGAAATAACAAGTACATATCATAAACAAGAGTATTCATGCAAACTTCTCACATGCAAATAACAAATGATAATTTTTTTTAATTAATCCTTAGAGTTTTTATTAAAAAATATATCATATATTGCAATTTCTTTAACAATCTTTATCTTTTTTTCCATTATATCTTTCTGATAACATGAATTGTCTTGTTTGGTTTTTAATTCATAATTGATGTAAAACGATCTTTAAAAAAGAGTCTCGATTAAAAATAACGGTATTTCATTATTTTCATTTTAAGGTCTTTTATATTAGACTTGACAACCCTGCTAACTATCTTATTATTTTGATAAAAAGCTGCTCCTGTGACTTAGGATACCTTAAATTTTAGATAATTCTGCTCTGTGACAAGTAAAAAGCAGTTTTGCTCTTTGACAATTTCAAACGTTTTTTTACCCTTGCTCTGTGGTAAGTAAACTTTTGTTCAGAATCTACATTTAAGTTATTTCATTGTTTTGATACGTACAAATAGTTCTTCAGTTGCGTTTCTTCAACTTAGTTTTGAAAGTTGCTATATGCTTTACATTCTTTTTCAGGAGATATAGTAACAAGCACTGGTAATTAAACACATTGAATTGGTTACCATTTCACCTGGAGACATCCATTCTCTCCCAACAGAGGTAGCTCCGTAATACATTCCTATACTACCTCTGTCCTAATACGAAGGTTTCTTGAGCTAGAAATGTAGAAACCTGATTGGATGCAATCAAAGTTAGTTGTACAATCAGCGACGCCGTTTCAAAAGTTATCATTCAAATCGTCTAAATTATTTCCGTAAGCTTTATAAAAGCTAAACTTTATTCAAATATTTACCTTGAACTTTGAGTCTTCTTTACAGAACACATACGCCTCATTTTGCGACTGCATCATTGCATAGGCCTGTGTGTCAACATATATGTTATTTATGCATTCAGTTTTTTCATTGGCTGAAATATTGCCAGGTAGTTTAAGTTGCAATTTTGCGCCGGTAGGGGGAGACAGCCGGAAGCCCGAGAAACCTTCCTGTTAAAACAGAGGCAGTATAGGTATTTATGAAGGAGCTAACTCTGTTGGGAGAATGGGAGACATCACGAGTTGCATGACATTAAATAGCGTAAATGACAGCTATTTTATTTGCTTTTTTAGCATTTGATGTGCCACATAGTTAGTTTGATCGTGATTTCCATCACATTAAGGATATTCATGGTACGCAATTCTTTAACTTTCGACTATTTATATTGGTGACAGTTTGAAATGTCGTGTTAGGCTATTAATTCCCTCTTGTTGTAAAACGGTGTTTGAAAAAAGTCTCGATTACAAATTTAGGTTTAAAGACTTTTTTATGATAACAGTTTATTATATTTGACCTGACAACCCGGGTAATTATCTTATTATTTCATTGTATTTTGATAAAAATCTGTTCTTGTGAAAAGGTTCCTAAAATTGAAGATAAAAACGCAAAGATCTCTTTGAATTTCGTTACCTCAAAATATTCAATCTCTTTAAACTAGTTTACATCAGCTCACTCATTCATAACTCCTGTTTATACGCAGGGGCCATGGGAACACAAACAACAGGTACAAACTCGTGAATTTGAAGAAAAATAATACTTAAATACTTGTTCAACATTGTCAGGCTTGTTTTATTAACACAACAAATATATTATTTTATCAAATGTTAATTGCTTTTTTATGCCTTATTGACAATCACATTTACCTATTATATTTCATATAAGTTGTGTTTCTGAGTCATACATATTGTTCACTTTCCCTCACTTGTTTTATTTATCTAATACCTTTTTAAAAAATATTATATACTACTTACTACTTTATCGTACCATTCAAGACAAAATGTTTTTGAGATGATTATTCATTTCATCATACCTTTTAATTACATAAAATAATGTCCTTTGCGTTTGCTAAGCAGACATTAACTATATTCGATTAATAACTCTTATAGATATAAGTGACTATAAAATGTATAATGTCACATTTGATACAGTTAAACTAGCAAAACTAATACGGTATATCGTCACTTTTATAAATATATACTGTTTTTATGTAAGCTGTTGCAATGCGAGTGACATGGTATATTAAAAATCATTTTATAATAAACAAAATCCTATATTTTAGTGAAGCAATAAAAGTAATGAAACATTTGGTTTAAAAGTTGAATTTGTTCCTTTGTTTAGTCACGCCGTCTAAATGCGAGTGTGGCACCAAGGAATACATCCCTTCAGAAAGTACATACCCGGACAACTGTGGAACATACGTGCGATGTGTAAATGGAGTAAAGTATGATCAACCTTGCCCAGTGGGATACTTGGTCTATTTTGACATATACGAGGCACAGGTCACATGCACTGGGATGGAAGGCGAAAGCTACTGTTCAAAAGTTAACGGTAAGATGCCAGATGCACACAAAAGTCAAACATATAAAATAAACACGCCCTGAAAACACACACTGAGCTGAACAAATACAAACAAAAACGCACATACATGGAGTCATGATTGAATCGCTAACATATATACACACAGCCAAAACAACACAATCAAACGCGCGCACACTGCTTGCCACAGAATTCAATCACACATACAATCACAAAACTGTAACGTAATCGCATTTGTCTTGGGAAGAATAATCCAAAGTCGATCCAGCGCAGCTGATTGTTGGAAGGAGTGAAAATACCTTAGCTTAAAAAGGTTGACAGTAACATTAACTCAAATCAAAAACATTTTTAAATTGTGGGGGTGTAAATGGTCATATTCAAATACCTTTCCCCAACGCTGCATTAAATCCGTATAAACTACGCAATTAGAAGTATTAGAACTTTTGCCCAGAAGCTAGAAAAGCGTAAACGACAGCCGCTATGGTTAATCCGATACGAATGCTAAAAAAATATTTTTTTTAAATTGGGTTAGTTATAAGAATGCTTAATCAATACTATATTAACCTTTGTTTTCAGTTCTGAGTTTAAAATTAAAAAGCTGCACCAATTGCTAGTTCAGCCATTTTCAACAGTCCTTGTTTTCCTTTTTGTGCACAGCTGACTATAGATATTTCTATGGGCCGACTCGGCCGTCGTACCTGTCCATAGCTGATTATATGTGAAATGTAACGATTGATAAGTATTTCATTGCATCGATAGAAAGCTAACGTGAATGCCTATGTCCTCATATGCCTGAAAATAGCCAATCTTAACCGAAACAGCGTGCTATGTTGATTTTAACATCAAAACCTGACATCCCTTTTGAGTTAAGTGATATTGAGGAAATCAGATGTTTACAATTGTAATGCAAAACGTCATTTTCCCCATATGATACATATCACATGACACAGAATGATACTCCTAAATTACTACTAAAAGTGAACCCTTGCAATTTTAAACATAAACCTATTTTGTTTATTTGACCATCATAATCGAGGAAATGAATATCTATATTTCAGCTTCGATTATCGAGGACTGTTAGAATTGTACACTCTGCATCGAATTTTGGACCTCTGATGGTGGAGGTTGGAGAAGTAAAGGATTTGCTCCTTTGTGTTAATTGGCTGAGAAACGTTCCTTCTTAAATGACCAAGAACATTGAATGGCAGCTGCAGTAATGATCAAGAACATTGAATGGCAGTAATGATCAAGAACATTCAATGACAGTAATGATCAAGAACATTGTATTACAGAAATGATCAAGAACATTAAAAGACACTTATGATGAGGAACATTGAATGACATTAATGATTAAGAACATTGAATCACAAAAATCAAGAACATTAAAAGACATTTATGATCAAGAACATTGAATGGCATTCATGATCAAGAACATTGAATCACAGAAATGATCAAGAACATTGAATGACATTAATGATCAAGAACATTGAATCACATTAATGATCAAGAACATTGAATGACATTAATGATCAAGAACATTGAATCACAGAAATGATCAAGAACATTAAAAGACACTTATGATCAAGAACATTGAATATCAGTAATGATCAAGAACATTGAATATCAGTAATGATTAAGAACATTGAATATCAGTAATGATTAAGGACATTGAATATCAGTAATGATTAAGAACATTGAATCACAGAAATGATCAAGAACATTGAATATCAGTAATGATCAAGAACATTGAATCACAGAAATGATTAAGAACATTGAATGACACTTATGATCAAGAACATTGAATATCAGTAATGATTAAGAACATTGAATATCAGTAATGATTAAGAACATTGAATCACAGAAATACCTTTTTGGCAAAATTACACACAGAAGAGGCAGTGTGCTTATATAAATATAAGACACAAGACTGCGTTCTGTCGTTTTGGATAAAGGTTTTTTGTTTTTATTTCACTGTGGTTTTGATCATGCATTAATTATTTATCTAAAAAGATATGACATAGATTAGGATAAGACCATTCTATGATCACTCATGAAATATATTTTTAAACATTGTTATCTATATCGTGCCTATTTACGAAACGTTGCAGCTATATAACTTTTATATAAAAATCGCTCTCATTGTTTACAAGGAAGACGTTCTGAAAGTTTATGTCAAACCATTATAATTACTGTCTATTTACAATGCTTAATACTATTGCAAAGCTGTACGTTCGTAAAATGATTTGCCTCTTTGAATGGATTCAAACGGGTAGCTGGCGAGTACAAATTGTGACGTACTATTGAATACATACGTATATTACACGTCCTCTACACATGTAAATTAGTTCTTATTGAACTTTCTTCTTGCTATTATTATCCATTGCAGGAGAGACCTGTCGAGGTTTTGTCTCTGGAGTATTTGATACTATCGATTTATCAACTTCAAGGAAAGTCTTCAATGTGTTGATTTAAACATTCCATGTAAACTGGAGTACAAAAGAAAAGTACACACCCATGGAATTTGGCGATTAAAGAAAACTGGACAAACTTTCGAGCATGTAAAACATTGATATTAATTGTCAACCATTTTCAAACATTGCAATGACCATGAAGCTGCCACCGCCATAGGGTAAAAAATCTTTGAAACAGGCTACAAAGAAACAGGTGTAGCCTGTTTTTGTAGCCTGTTTCTCGCCTATACGTCTCTATACTCTCACTCTGCCGTGTGCTTGGAACAGGTTGAATCAACTTTCGTCCCTGAAGATCACTCTTGCCCAATCACGACTCACTCTCCTTGCCCAGCGGAGTCGGTTAAGGCGATGTTCGCGGGTCAATGTCAATCTGCGGAACGGTCGATATGCCCAAATACCAGAGCCCGAAGACGTCTCATGACAGTGCTCTTGCTGATAAGGTGCCCTAACTCTGTCGATGCCGTTGACGTCAGTGTGGCGAATCTGTTGCGCAGATGTAGTGTGTGCAGATATCGGTCTTCTGCGGGTCTTGTCACCCTCGGCCAACTGTCTAGCCAGTCTGGTTAGGCGATGAAGGAGTCTGGGGCAACCTCCTGGCAATCTGGTGGCTGTTCGAAACTCCCACCTATGACATTCTGATGACTTTTCTCGATCTGCTGCTGAAAAACGTGGCATTTTATTCTGCTTTTTTCGTTACACGAGTAGCGAATGGTCGAATTCACCGTTTTATACTCTTTGCGTGTCCAATTCCTGTGCAAATGAAAAAATCACTTTTCCATCAACTGATATGCCCCAGTTGCGTTCTGTAAGCGATATGTTTTCATTGTCTCCATTCTTTATATTAAGATAAAACATTATTTTGTTTGTCAAAAATGATATCAGAATACGAGATCTTTGGGTGGCTTCTTTCTTTTGTACCTAAGTTTAATTTGCTAAGAGGTATTTGTATTAAGGTATATTAGCAAAACAGTTTTATTTTTTTCCTCGAAGTACTATCTGAAAGTCTTTTATTTCAAGCTATTAAATTCAAGCTCTTCACTATAAGGAATTTTCTTTAACCTCCTCCCTGCTTGATTGTTTGGAGTTTTTTTCAGAGTGGACCAAAACTATAAAATTCTAACAATTACGTCACATGGGCATACCTTATGTAAAGTTGTTCTCTACTTTATTATAATATTTTTTCATCAAAAATCAAAATATTTCTATGAATGATATATTTTCCTTACTAAATATTGTCATTATTTCTTTTTAATTATTCTAATAGTTTTCTCAAGTAGATTTTATATCCACTTGTCGATGAATGAAATGAAAAAATTCACAGGTGAAGACTTTGTACTACATTTTCTAAGTCAGATTATTTCGTCAATAACCATTTTAAAAGAAATTTGTTTACACCATTTTGTTCAGAATTAAATTTTGCAGCAGAAAAAAATTAAGGTGCATGACTGGGATTTCGTTCCAGAAGGCAAGCACTTGTTATAATCGATGTTCATTGAAATGATAAAAAATCTACGTAATTCGCAGCAATGAACATTTCTCACTGAACGATGCAATTTAATTTCGTGTTGATAATTTACCAAATAACGTATCAATCGTTAACAAATTTACACCCAATTGTAGGAAATCTATTCACCTTTCTATGTTCCAAACATGAGTATTTAGCATCACTTATTTCTTAATTTTTTAACGTCCATCTTTCATTGTAATAGTAAACAAGTCGGATCAAAAAGACTTGATGACCTCGTTATAACGCGCAAGTAGGCACGCCGATCACGGAGTTTATCAAGTCAAGATATCTAGAATCACTTTCACCTTGTAAAAACTCCATTTAAAACTATAGTTAGCATACATTTGCAACTGAGCGTGGTAGGATTTACGTTGATATACGTCTGAAATAGTCGTTAAATACAATCCAACATGAGCTTACACCGCATCGGGGTAACTGTCAACAAAGTCACGTGATGTCTGCGCCGATCATCAGACCTTATTTTGTTTGTTATTTTCGCAATAATTACGTGGTATTGGGCACAAAATCTGATTTGATGTTAGAAGTGTAATTCTCTATGATTCTTTTTAATTTTATGGATGAAATAACGCGTCTATTTATATGATACAAACAATTTGTTTGAGATGGTCCCCTTTTCAAAGTGTGTCACTGCGTGCCCTCCATTTGCAATCTCCATTGAAAATGACACCCGCGATTTTGTTTGAAAACGAATAATTTTCAGTGAAAAACAAAATTCGAAACTTAAAATCGTGAACATGAAGATCTCTACAGGTGTATTCATACAAGTATTTATTGTTTACGCGATTAATTAATTTGTAATTCACGATTTTAGTGAGCGAGGCAAGAGTCAAATTCGCCGCAATGCAAACTCGCCTAAAAATATCGATCGATAAGAGTGTCACGTCATGTCCAACACGGTTCATGCATGAAATTTGAATACAGTTATCATTTAATTTCTAGATAGATTATCTGGTAGAAAATGTCTTCTTGTTTCATTGTGTATAAAAATTAAATCAATTTGATAAAATTACTCACTGAGATTGTATTCATGACTGAATCCTGTTACGCGATCGCTTGTTGACATTATGCAAATTAATCGGGTCAAGGGCAATGAATGAAACACTGCTGTAAAGGTAATATTACGACATAATAATTTGTTTTTGATTTATTGGGGGAAACTTCACTGTTTTTCGTTTCAGTTTATGAAATTGTATTAATTCATAAGACCTGTTATTTTCCTCAACGAACTGTTCAAAATACAGAAAGTTATTTACGACACTGCCGTCACGGAAATAACGTGTTGACAGCATATGGCGGGAACCGTTTAATGTATTTTTTATAAACAATTGCTTATGGTGGCAGAATTTTTAAGACATTTTGGAATTATTGTGATATCGCGGAAGAAAAATCGATAAAGAATTCATATGAGTTTTTTTTTATTTTGGAAGAATGTGAGATCCTTAAAATCGTAAGTGAAATATGGTGATTATTTTATGTTGAATATCAAACAGCAATCTTTTGATCTTTTGATTTACTGACAAAGTCATATTATCTCCACAACTTTCTAACGAAGAAATATTTGCTCTCATAACGTGACAGAAAGCTAAAATAGAATATTCTGAACAAAATGATACAAGAAGTATGTAGATTTGCCGCACTTGAAAATGCATCTGATCACTATGAACTTGATTGGTAAAATCGCTGTTAGGATAAAAAAAAGAGCACCTGCTCGTTGATTTGTGATTACAAACACGTTGCAGATTTTCAATTCATCACTTCTTTATAAAATAAATTTTGAGAGTAAGAATATTTTCATCATATGAAAGCCCATTGAATAGTGATTCAGAAAATGTTTACTTTTTTAGGAGTAAAGAGACTTTGTCACTCACTTTTGTCAATTGTATTTCGAAGGGACAAATAACATTGACATGTCAATATGTCAAAGTCTGTTGGGCTCCATTTGGAGCCTACAGCGGAAGTTTAAGGAACAAATCGATTTAATTTTGCTTCCACCTTCTGATATGCAAAGTATACAGTTTTCCAGATCTCTGGTTAATGATATTTTTATTGATTTTCATAACCAATAATAGCTTTGAAGGCAGTGGCTTATTGAAAAGATTTAGGGGGAGTATCCATCTATTGAAAAGTAGGTGATAAAATTAATTAACCTGCGGTTTCTTCCGTTTTATGGGCGTGACAGTTTATGTAAACAAAACACCTTAATAGATGTCAATCAGTGTCGACATAGTTATTTGTTTCATATGCCTTAAAAATGCAGAATAAGTTGCTTACTTCATCGACAATTTAAAATGAACCGTGACCTCGATGAAAGACTTGAAAACCCAATAGAAGTTTTGACCCCTAAAAGATGGGTAGGTAAAACAGAAGTTCAACATCGAATGTCATTTACCTTTACGTATTCATTTTCAAAGCTCAAATGGAAATAAATTGATATGAGATGAAAAATATACAAAGAAGATCGTACAGCATGACTGTTTTACATTAGGCTGCGAAACACAATAACAAAAGACTCGTCTGTCTTGCAATTAGTTTAACATTTGCTCTATTAGTTGCTTTTGTCTTCTCACATATTACAGATTTTCAATTGGTTGCATTTTCCAGCATTTCATGAGTCAGGCGAACTAAAGATACGTTTCCTGCAATGTGGATATTTTTAGCATATGTAAACGCTCAAAGAGTTTGAACAAAAGAAGTTAGTAAACGTTGTTTTGAATATTATGCACTCATATTTCATTACCTTCTAGAACATTAACGAAAAGCGTTATGGATATAATGAATTGTCCACAATGGCAATAATAAAGCTTATAAATGGCCAAACATCACCGTTAACATTTATGCGATCATAACACCACCAGATGAATATGCACGTATTAAGAATTCAATTAAGTGTACAAATGATCTAAAAGAAAAAAACCACTCATAAATCAACTCTATCTCATTCATTATGTACACGTTCACGGTAACCTAAATTTACAATGCTATGGTCTAACATTGTAATTATGTGCAATACGTGTGTATGTGAAAGGTACACCATCGATTCAACGAATGCCGTACACTAGTATGTAAGAAAATACCTGAATTGTGTGAGAGGAACCAGTTACAGTATTAGTGAGGCCATTCAGTGATAACGTGAAAGCTCTCTTAACGTTGAGACCAATACAAATACATTTAGAAGAGAAGAATCATAGACCATTTTTGAGAGAGTAAAAAAGCAATGAATAAACATCTGACCTTATTGGTAAGGGAGTAAGGTTGAAAAGGCGCACCCTGAATTGCAGAATAGTACGACTAGTATATTTTTATTTACAGAATTTCATCGGGTTGCCTCCTTCTTGTGACAGAACAGAACAGAACAGAACAGGATTTTATTTCTCATTATTCACAACAATGAAATAGATAACAGTGAAATATATTATATACATTTACATACATATACATATTTAAAAATTGGAGTAATAGTGTGCCGTGTACATAAACATATTGCTGTGCGTAGATTAAAACTTACACAGACCTTCTTTAACGAATTTTGCCAAGTTAAGTAAAAGTGGTTTATAAGTAGTTTTCATGAGGCCTATATACTTTTCAATTGAAGGATACTTACAGTAATACGATGGAAGGTATTTACTTAATCTATGTCATGGTTAATTAGTTTCACCATATTATCCTTAGTGCATTTCAATAATCTTCTTTGGCATATCATAAATTTACCTCTGCCCAAAGTAAAGGATTATTATATATAAATCTCTTACTTTGATCTGGGGTTTCCTCTTTAGAAATGTGTGACAGCATCCCCGATAGTCTTATGATATGACCTAGGCACATGTTGCAAACATGCTAATATCGAGGCTGTTGTAGAGATGAAATCGCTGTTTAAACGAGTTCGTATCCCTGTAGACTTAATATTAAAAAACTTGTATTTCTCTGGACACTGTCGATATTAATCAGACTCGCGTAGGATAAGAAAACATTTTTGCAGTTGGGACGTCAGAATTTTAGTTTTCATTCAAATAAGGAACGGAGTAGCGTTAATAAAGTAAAATTACAATGACGGCAATCACGCTTCATAAATGCGTGTAATCAACAGAACAATAGCAGTCCGTCCATACAAACAATCTTTATTTAACACGTGAAACACGTGTGTCAAACTCGCTCTCTCCCATTTGTCAAAACATTATTATGACAACGACAATAATATATGGAAAGTCATAAGTGTCCTCTAATCATTTCTCTCCTCATATCATATCATATACTGCAGTGTGATATTAATACGGCAATATCAAACAAGTGTAATACCGCTGCACGTTTAAAGTCATAATAGTGTGTACGTGGTGAAAAAATGAACAAAAACAAAATTTGTTTTTAAAAAAGCCCCAATCTTTTCCTTTCAGGGAGACATGCACGTTTACAGAATGGCAATAGTCAATACCGTAACCAGCATATGAAAAGTAACTGGATAACAATTAAAAAAGGATTGCTTTTGACTGACACAAGAATGACTTTCTTAAAGTTTATGATAGCGTGCTGTGGCCACAATGGAAATGCTAATGTGCAGTTGAAACCCGCCAAGTGGTTTGATTCATTGAATATATTCAAACGGGAAGTCTTCTAACATTATGCCAACTAGTTACGACATACCATTGAATACATACCCACACAGTCTTTATGTCCCATTTGTAACACGAACTTATATCTAGTAGTTAAGTTCACAATAAACTGTCTTCCTGGATTTCATATGCCACCATTCCCAGCCCATACACATTGCCACACAGATCTGTAAAGGTATGTACGTTACCTTATTTAATTACTTAACTATATTCACATCATGCTATTTAGTTAATACTTGTATCTATGTTTTACCTCGATGTACAATGTATTTACTTCATGGTATAAATAAGTACAGCTGCATTTCGAAAGTATGTTCACTGGCTATATATCTTAATGGAAATGATTTTGGGACTTTGTTGAGGCACCATAAACTGGAGGAATTAAAACCGACAATGTTCTGTGTTAGTGTCAGAAGCGACGATTAAATGTTCCATAACATATTAGTTTATACCAGTTAATTGTAATCGTTTTAGCAGCTCGTTGAAGTGACCAAGGGTAAAAATTATGAATACTCCAGCTTATATTTTTCCTAGTAAAATCTCTAGTATCTCAAATTAGTCATGGCATTTATCTTATACCAATTCAATATGCGCATGGTGCAAACATCAGTCGATAAGTACAATTATATTTCAAAATGTAAAAAATCGGAATTTTGAAATCTGATCCCATCGGTTTATTACTTTCACCATCTTTCGGAAAATTGCACACTCCACCCTGATAATCCAATGAAAAGTTGAAGAATGGTAATGTTGCACAGAGACAATTTAAGGGTTTTTTTTACAGTGCAAATGAAGTAATTCAATTGAGATCTAAATAAATCAAAATTATATTATAATTGTACTAAAATGCAAATGTATGTCAACACACTTTCGAGGTGAAAGTATACATTTATCAACTTCATTGTATGTGTTTGAATGTATTAACCCATCTGTTGCACGGCAGATTCTTGCGATTATATTCAATTCCTTGGTGGTTGTGGCCGTGTTCATGACTGACTGTACGTTAAAGAACATTTAAGAATGATACAATCTCATTGAAATGAAATCTAAATGCTCCACTACATTACGCGTGTAGATCTCACCAGGCTCCGTTACGTGAGCCGTCAGGTTTCAAATCAGCCAATCAGCGAATTCGCCCCGTATTCTATGGTGCAGGCGAATTGCATTTCGCTTGTACGCTTTTCAGATCTCGGAAACCACAATTCCGACTGTTTTCCGAATGTCCAACTGCCTTAATACCTGAATTAATTTATGTTATGTACATTCAATTAATCCTAGCTCTGTTTGTTGGACAAACAAGATATCGCAAACTCTGCATTCCTCAACGGTGTCCTTTAGTAGACCGTAACAATACAAATGCTTATTCTGGAAACAGATACGTTGAATAAACGTTTCGTCTTTAAGTTTGTAGTAATCATTAAAGAATTTTAAATTTCGTGAAACAGTTTAACCATAAACATGCTGACAAACAAAAATAACCAAAACATGTACAAATACCAATACTAGGTTTCTTATTAATTATATTTTAGTAATATGCGACGTTTAAAAGATAATGAGATTGGCCCTTGTTTCGTCAAAGACTGAAATGTTATGATAAAATCTGCTGGGTTGAATGGTATTAATAGGCATGTGCAAATGACTTCATCTTGATCTCTTAAAATCGTAAATTTATAAGAGTTTCAACTCTGACTTGCATAGTCAATTGCAATCTCTTTGAAGGCCACCAAGAGACGCGCAATGTGATTGCTTGAAGGTATCTGCGGCAAGCCAATGAGATATAGAGGTCAAACAGAAGCAAAGGTTAACATGACGGCTTGAGTAAGGGAGCCTAGTGAGATCTATAATCTGCGTAACGTAGTGCAGCAATATTATATTTTCTTTTAATGAGATTGAGAATGATAAGTCTTTTATTGCATAGAAAAGTGAACGAAACGTCGTCATATCAAATCATTGATTATTTGAGTGCTGAAATACGTGCTTCATTGACTTATGTTATTTTTACGATTTAAACGTATGTCCTTTTCATATTTCGATTTAATCGTTTTCTGTGTGAAAATAACCTAATGACCAGTGTATTTTTGAAAAAAGGACCATGACGTTTCTATTGATATCACTACAAACATTACCAGTGAAAAGAATCATACAGCGAAAGTAAATAAAACTTTTAAATATTGATCATTTTCAGATAATTTCTTAAGACTTTATTCCTGAAAATGTCCTTTTGATCATTGGTTCCCACACGTAATATTTGCCATTTCAGAAAAAAATACATAAAATTTTGAAAAGGCAACATTTTCATTCCCATAAATTTCAATGTACACCTTTTGTTTTGGGAAGAATGTTGCGAAGAATTGGGGACGACGAGGGCCCTGACCTCGATGATATTAGTGAATACACAATGGATGTCTACATTCCAGAAAGAGGGGTAAGTTTCTTTATAAATCTATTCGCACTATGGCGGTATTTGTTCTCTTCAAAATCTTACCTCAAAATGGAACTCAAAACTTGGAGTTCAAATGTCAGAAAATGGCCTTTCTGAATGTTTTGTTACAATAAGGAATTGTGTGATTGACAGTAGGACAAGAAACTTACAATAAAAATTCAACCATCGGATCATATCCACAAAATCATTTCTCTTCAAAATAGGATTTATAAAAATAATCTCTGTACCTTTGCCAATCTGAAAATAAAACACTAATGAAACATTTATTATAAAAGGTTCAAATTCTGATACACGAGCTCATAACCTGGTATGAAAGAAAAACTTCTAGAAAATTAATCCTTTTTTTAATAATTTTCTCCTTGGCGATCCAAAGTAGAATATTCTTGAAAATCATATTTTTATAATTACAAAACGTTACATACAAAAGTGTCAATATACCCACATATCTCCCATATTTGTTCAGTTATTAAATCAAATAAAACATTATCATAACATTGAACAATTCATTTCTGAAGATAAAGGTGAATTTATTTTAAAAATTGGCCCCATTGCATCTGTAATTTGACTCAAACCAAACCAATGTATTATTTGATTTGTTTTTACCTCTTACAAACTATCTCCCACTCCCTCCCTCTCTCTACCTCTCTCTTTATTTCTAGCTCCCTCTCCGTCTGTCTCCTCTCTCCAGAATAATACTATTACTCTATAATTTGGTTGAATTAGTATATACTCCATCTAATCGTATTGTTGGTTATGTCTTTCTGAATATCATTCTGATTAAAATCGACCGTGTTCCGAGGAATAAAAGTTTCAAAATATTGACTCTGTCGAGATTCAAACTCTATCTGGTTAGACTATCCTCTCCACTAGGTCTGAAGGCAGCCTCACTGCTCGCACGTGCTCACCCAAGTTTAGCGCAGACAAAACCTAGTCAATAGCGAACCAATCACATCATCGCGTTTAAAATAAAGATAGCGGCGATCAAGGTTAACGAATTGTAAATGGGAGTTACTTGCCCCTAGCAACTGATACCGAATGCTTTTGCCGCACGCATTGTGATTGGTTAGATGAGTTTAAGCAAGAACGTGCGCTACAGTAGGGTGGGGTCAGACCTAGTGGAGAGGATAGCCTAGACAGATAGAGTTCGAATCTCGATAGAGTCAATATTTTGAAACTTTTATTCCTCGGAACAGGGTCGATTTTAATCAGACTGTTTTGAATATCTATTGATTATTTATTGGAATAAAACAAGAAAAAGAAAGAGGGGTAAGTAAAGAGAGATGGGTATAACTTTACAGTTTAATCCACTTCGCTAAACATCATTATTGTAAAGTTAACCGGGAATTGAAATGGCATAGAATTGCATATGAGAATTCGAGCAAAGGAACAATTGAATATTACATGTACCTCAGTTCAGAATGAATAATGCATACATTCAGCGTTGGTATATATCATAAAGGATGAAGATAACAGAAAGTATATAAAACTGAAAAAGTCAAACATCACTTTTGTAACAGTATTATCTTCCCTAATTGTGGTCATGTGAATAAACATGACCATATGAAAATGCCGATCATGTCTATCCTTCCTCAAATTGATTGAATGTTGACCTAAGGAAGCTTTAACATCAGAATTATCCAATCTTTCATCAACATGAAATTAATAAAACAAAAGTCATTATGACATTTCGGTCTGTAAGCTTGGTATTAACGTCAGCAGAACTCAACGATCAATTTTATTTGGTTTCCATGTCATAATGTTTCAGATTGCGAGGGCATATTCGATCCCGCCAAGCAATTTGACTGGGGAGGATAAACCTGAAAGCGAGTTTGATAAGCAATTGAAGTCTAGAAACACTTCGACCCTCAAACTCAAAATCATTCTCATCATTTGTGGATTTTTCATCTGTGGTTTTGTCATTGCATCTGTGGTCGTATCCATTTCACTTGCTAATGGTAAGATAAACCGCCATCCTCATTCAATATTTACTGATGCTGTTTTGAATGAATTTCCTTTTTTCTTTATTTATTCAGTGGATTATTATCTCAAAGGTAACTCCTGTTTATGAGCAGAAATAAAGTAACATGAACTTTATTAAATATTAAATTTGATCTTCAATAGAATTGTCAAACTTTACCTATTAATTCTTAAGTTTAAGATTACATGGGGGTTTCATATTTAATATCATTTTACGCAATTACTTTGTGTCGTCTATGACCTGTAAAACACGATATAAACCTTTTTTATTTTAATGATAAAAGTTAAATAATATTTGCAAAAATACTATTGTTTGCATAACCTCTGTTACATCGATATATTGGTAGCGATGAATATAAAAAGGCAATGCATACTTGTTTTGAAACAGAACACGTCAATTTTTTCATCTAGAGACATGCCATTTCATACTTTCAAGGCTGGAGTTTGGGAGGAATTATGGTAACTCTAGAAGGAAGGTGTACCAATACAGAGAAACTCTGCTACATCCAATATATATTTCAGATTGTCGAAATTTCGAAAAAAAAATTAACATGTCTTGAAATAATTGTCAAAATCTGAAATGCATAATAAATATTGACTTCAACATATACTTCAACTTGATACCTTAGCGTAAATGTACATATCAATCTGATTGCTCTTTGGATTGTCTTTCAGGTGACGAGGAACCACAGTATGGTAAGTGTCAAATCTTCCCTCGTTTAAATAGTTGCAAAATCTTTTACTCTTTGAATCAGATACTATGTTAATCACATTTTAAGCATTCAAAACCTTCTCGTGTATCTACTGCAGTACATATTATCTCATTAAATCGATTCTTTTTCAGTGAGGGCAAAGGTTTCGGCTCAGATATTGAACAGGACCTTCCACCCAGATCTTGCTGACAGATCTTCAGTCAGGTTTAAAGATTTACAGATGAAATTCTGTAGACAAGTGAGTAGAAATAAAAGAAAGAAAGTAATTTGGAAATTAACTAAGCAACTAAGTAATTTTGAAATTAACTAGGCCTCGTTCCCTCGACTAGGATGCTGGAGGTACGGTAGTACGTAATTCTGATGGCTGATGAGTGCAATGTATTAATTCCTTTGTAGAAGAATACTGTTCTTTATAGTTTCAAAACATATTTCTCTTTTTTTAAGCAATATGTTTTATGGTTTTGAAGAATGTGATTAATTTTTCAATAAAAATGAGATTCACAAAAAGTAACTATGTTCTTGACCAATGAGATTGTCATTTTTGTGCTGGAAACATGATAGGAATTTATTATATGGTCCACATTTGAGTGTAGATTCTGTAAAAAAACATCCCTTATAGAGTATAAGATGTCAATGCAGTCATGCATGCTATTTCCAAAAATAACGAGAACTACGTGTATCCATTTCTCGTCATGAGTTAAACGTTCTCAAAATCTTGACGGGGTAGTGATGTTTTTATTAAAGTGGACTTGTTTTCTGCTCTTTGTTGCTTTCCCTGTTGGGAGAGCGTATGTCAAGGATAAAACAACCTATCTCATGACCAGTCTTATTTCAGGTGGGTGGTCTTCTTGCAGATGAACCCTCTTCCCCACCTGGTTATAAGGGATGCGTACTAGAAAGAGTCAGGTAAGGTTGCACATGCCATTGTAATTTTACTTATTTTGTTACGATTGAAGGTTATATTTCATAACCACCATTGACGCACGATCAGCAGTTACCTTTCATACTTGCAAATGGCGAAAACGAACTAGCCTGAAAACAGTGTATGCTTCTTTGATAGCAGTGTAAGACAAACGGACACGTTCCGTAGCGTTTTGCCAATAAACTGTGCTCGACCAACGCCTTGAAATTATATTTAAGAATTGAATGTCAGTTTGAGTGTTTGCAATGTAAAATGAACTGTGCCAAAGCTAAATTCAAACTCTTGTGGACCAAGCGAGCTTAATGTGAAATTTATCTTGCTACTGTCAAAAGGAATCAGTTCAAAAGCCGATAAAATGCCTGAACCGATGCTTACTTAAGACTCAAGGGAAATCTTTTATTAAGCAAATGATTAAATTTAAAAATTTTATTTCATGTTATTGAATAAAGGAAACGAATAAGGCGAACAGAGTATATATCAATTCGTCACTAGATACGATGTTGGAACCAAGAAAGTATTTCCGGTGAATACTTGAAGCAAAAAGAAAAGAAGTCATGAATGTACATGGAACAACCGAATAAAGACTCATTTCCCGTGTGGTGATAAACGCTGCTCGGACAAGGTCAATTTTATGTAAAACCATTGGGAATCAAGTCGTGATTTTACTGTATTTTGTTTTCTAATACTGTAACATCTTTCAACTTTCAAGAACTCTTACAACAGTCTCTTCATTGAGGGTAGCAAGGTAAACCCTGTTTCCTTTCCTCAACATGAGAGTTCAATTAAATCGAGCTAGGTGATTAAGGTTAAATCGTAAGAGATCTGATAAAAAATTACTGCTTTGTGTACTTAAACCTAGACCTCCGGTTACCATTTAAGATGTAAAATACCCTTACGCTAACGATAGTTATTTGACATTAGATGAGCCTGAAAACTGACTTCAAGCGATTCTACAGACATGATCAAAATACGTCTCATTCTCAGGTCCTAAAATTAACTCGAATAAAAAGACAAATCATCTTGATTGGTTCATTAAAACACATACTATGCAAAGACTGCAAACTTGACTGCACTGAAAAAGAGTTTGTGAGAAATTATGAGTCAACAGGTGTTACCCCAGATAAAACGATTGTTCTTAACGGTCTTATACTGCCTTGATTAAAGAACATATTTGCCATAAATCCAAATCCTAGCGAAAGCATTTTAAAAGACCTTGAAAAAGTGTGTTATGATTTCATTTTGAATGGGAGACCCCATATATAAACAAATGTATAAAGGTAACTTAAAACTTTAAAATATATGGATGAGGAGCTCCCATGCAAACATAATGGGATGAAAAGACTCCCTAATTCTGGTAGTGCAACAACCATTACAAACGTAAGTTTGTACCCCCGGAACAAATACTTTTTGAAAATTCGTTTTAAAAGCGGTGAAGTCTCAATCAGGTATCCTTCCAACCTAATACTAAATGATGCGAATTGAACGTAAAAATAAACAACAACACAAAATTTATAAAATTTTAAATCATTTTATTCAAAAAAACATTTCACCAAAGAATACAAATAATTTACTGAAATTCCAATAAAATTCCTTTTGAATGTTTTTATCTCTTTAAAATCCCGGTTAACTTACAATTAAATGTGTGTCATCTTATAACAGGAGGTCTTTCATCATAGAAGTAGTATTTTACTACGATACCAAGCAAGAAGCGGAAGTTGAGGACCTCATACAAACAATCTTTAAAGGAAAATCGTCAGTTGGGCCTTATGTTCTTAAACCAGAAAGTGTGGAAATCATTGTCCTTGTGGCAGAGAGAGATAAAGATACCGTCCTTGTCACTGAAGGTATTGTTATTTATTTAATATAAAATCAACATTTCAAATGACAACAATGGCTATTCATATTGCACCCCTAAAGAGGCTGTGCATCGTTGCACTCATTTTTATGATGCATCTAATTTTCTCAACTTTTCTCAAATAATTGGAGAATATCCAATTGAAACCAAGTTCTGAATCATATTGAGGGTATTTTTGCCATAGTGTTACGTTCCTAACCTGTTTTGAACAATTTTCAAATTGTAGGTAAAGAATACATATGTGGTTCGAAAAAAAGTTTCTAAATGTTTGATATTTATTTTTCAGTTGCAACATTTAAAGATGACATCACTTCAATGTCAATTCAAAGTTCAAGCCAAGCATCAACTTCTCAAACTGCTTTAGTGGAGGAAATTTCACCACAGCCATCAATGTTGACAACCAGTATGGACATTTCTTCTTCCTACATGCCAATGCTTACCACGACCCTGGATAAGCAGTTGTCTTCAACAATGATGCCCGCCGCCATGAACACGGTCAGTGAAATTGATTCTTCCATGACGCTGATTGAATCAAATACTGTAGATGAAATGACTTCATTTGGGACATTGATGACAACAAATGTTCAGGAATCAACAATAACACGTACTCTCTATAACACTGCCGATGAAATGGCTTCAACTATGACATCGGTAAAAGACATCGGTGATGTAATGACATCAACTATGACACCAGTTACCAAAGACAATGATAATGGAATGACATCAACTATGACATCGGTTACCAAAGACAATGATAATGGAATGACATCAACTATGACACCGGTTACCAAAGACAATGATAATGGAATGACATCAACTATGACACCGGTTACCAAAGACAATGATAATGAAATGACATCAACTATTACACCTTTAGCAAACAATACTGATGATGTAATGACATCAACTATGACACCGGTTACCAAAGACAATGATAATGGAATGACATCAACTATGACACCGGTTACTAAAGACAATGATAATGGAATGACATCAACTATGACACCGGTTACCAAAGACAATGATAATGGAATGACATCAACTATTACACCAGTAGCAAACAATACTGATGATGTAATGACATCAACTATGACACCGGTTACCAAAGACAATGATAATGGAATGACATCAACTATGACACCGGTTACCAAAGACAATGATAATGGAATGACATCAACTATTACACCGGTAGCAAACAATACTGATGATGTAATGACATCAACTATGACACCGGTTACCAAAGACAATGATAATGGAATGACATCAACTATGACACCGGTTACCAAAGACAATGATAATGGAATGACATCAACTATGACACCGGTAGCAAACAATACTGATGATGTAATGACATCAACTATGACACCGGTTACCAAAGACAATGATAATGGAATGACATCAACTATTACACCAGTAGCAAACAATACTGATGATGTAATGACATCAACTATGACACCGGTAGCAAACAATACTGATGATGTAATGACATCAACTATGACACCGGTTACCAAAGACAATGATAATGGAATGACATCAACTATGAAACCGGTTACCAAAGACAATGATAATGGAATGACATCAACTATGATACCGGTAGCAAACAATACTGATGATGTAATGACATCAACTATGACACCGGTTACCAAAGACAATGATAATGGAATGACATCAACTATGACACCGGTTACCAAAGACAATGATAATGGAATGACATCAGCTATGACACCGGTTACCAAAGACAATGATAATGGAATGACATCAACTATGACACCGGTTACCAAAGACAATGATAATGGAATGACATCAACTATTACACCGGTAGCAAACAATACTGATGATGTAATGACATCAACTATGACACCGGTTACCAAAGACAATGATAATGGAATGACATCAACTATGACACCAGTTACCAAAGACAATGATAATGGAATGACATCAACTATGACACCGGTTACCAAAGACAATGATAATGGAATGACATATACATTGACTATTACATCAGTTACAAACAATACTGATGATGTAATGACATCAACTACATGTATGACACCGATGACATCAAACATAGATATTCATTTGACTTCATCTATGTTAACACCTACAACAAACACTATCAATATAACGGCTTCAACAGTAACATCGATGATAACATGGACAACAAATAATGATAATAAAGCGGAATCAACGGTGACAATGATAACAACAAACCCTGATGTTGAAATGACTTCAACTGTGATACCGAGTTCAAATAACATGGTCAATGAAATAACTTCAGCTTTAACAACGAGGACAATACACCCTGACACTATGACACTTGTAACAACGATGAACAATGAAAATCAATTGACTTTATCAATGTCAACAATGATAACCAACACTGAAAATGCAAGGGTTTCAACTATGAGCAACGTTAAAGAAACGACTTCCTCCGTTACACTGTCTACAAATGAAATGACTTCAACGTTGACACTTACGACTACAAACACTGCACAGCAATTTGGGCCAACTATGACACAAATGACAACAAACAAGGAACAGAAAATGGCGTCAACCATGACACTAACGACAACAAACACGGAACAGCAATTTGCGCCAACCATGACACTAACGACAACAAACACGGAACAGTAATTGGCGCCAACCATGACACTAATGACAACAAACACGGAACAGCAATTGGCGCCAACATGACACTGATGACAACAAACACGAAACAGCAATTGGCGCCAACCATGACACTAACGACAACAAACAAGGAACAGAAATTGGCGCCAACCATGACACTAACGACAACAAACAAGGAACAGCAATTGGCGCCAACCATCACACTGATGACAACAAACACGAAAAAGATGATATTTCAACGGTTCCAACACTAACACAGTTTACAGAGAACACCGTAAATGAAATGACTTCATCTGTTACACCGATTACAACTAACAATGTCAATGAAATAACGTCAGCTACGACAATGATGACAACGAACACAGATCAGTTGGCTTCTTCAATGACAGTAATGACAACATTCAATTGGCAATTCAGAAGACACTGATGACTTTGAGCACAGACACTATTAGTGGATGGGATCGACCATGATAAAATGCTTATGACAGATACCATAGACGACGGATATTGATTATAATCAATTCATTTGGGCCATAGTCATTAATCGTAACGAATATTTGAATAACTGTTGATCCAAAGGTAGATCTTTAAAAAAAAATATTTGACGATAGAGAGAAACCTGAAATATACTTACTGTTTAAATAATGGAATTTATTTTAAAACCAGATAACATTGAAATATCAAAAACACAACCAAACAACTAAGCAGAAAATGGTTTCATTGGCCATGAAGGCTTTGCTCAACACCGATTATGATGAAGTATAGTGTAAAGAGTTAATATGATGTTTGTAACGAAAGGACAGATATCGGTCCTATATTACCAACAATGGTATTTTTTGTACGGTACCTTAGGTCAACGTATCACTTTTTCACCGTAGTATCACGTCAGAAACAATGTTTTAACTTCAAAGTTCGCCTGTGACGTTGCGTTGCAAATGCGTAGAGTACGGGAATTCTGCAATGTTGAATACATTTTTTTTAATGTTGCGAAATAAACATAATAGTATACACGTGCCCATGACATATATGTACAATGTTTACGTCACTAGTGCCTCAATATCAGTATACCCTCCGCTACCCCTCAGGAAATACTAATATTTAGGTCGTCAACATAATGAATCATGGACACACTTATATTGAAATACATAATAATTCTAACCTATAGATTAAGAACTTTGCAAGCAGGATACTTCGCCTGTCATTTTTTATATTGCTTGCCCTCGTAACGATAATTGCCTCGTGATTATCATTGATTAATGGTACCTTTAAATACCATTGGTCAAATCAAGTGTGATTCCATATAGTATTATTTTCGATTAAACATGAATATGGCGATAGAGTATTTAACTTGGTGTGTGGACATATTGTCTGATAGCTTATTTCACCTATCAAATAATGATAGGTATAATTTGTCGGCATATTTTCTATAATTGTTGATCGTTACTACTACTGAAGTTTTAGTTTACTTCACAAGAGAAATCTCATAAAAACTATGTGAATTATGCATTGTTATTAATTTATTTCATTTTTAAAATAAAAACAAAAAAGTAAAAATTTGTCCTCAATGTTTGTTTAATCTTGCTAAATCCGCTTAGCTCCTTCCTAATACCCTCTTTCAAACCAAAAGCCTTGTATCGCTAGCTATCTAACCATCAAATGAGACGACGCGCATCCAGCAACAGCGGCACAACCCGGATGGAAAATCCATTGAGTTCAAGATAGTACTTTCAAACTCCTTGCTCATTTGCTGAAAAAATAACAGGTGGAATTAGCCATGAATATCAAACCGATCCGACTGTAAGAGGCATCTGGCCCATAAGAGATCAGGGTATTAGGAAGGAGCTAAGCGGATTCAAATACGCTGATTTAGAAGGATGTGTTTGTTTCGATTTTTTTAGATTTAATTAGTAGTAGTAGTAGTAGTAGTAGTAGTAGTAGTAGTAGTAGTAGTAGTAGTAGTAGTAGTAGAAGAAGAATTTAGAAATTATGTACTAAAAATAAGTACGAGACATGTTATAGTTCGTACTAAAAAGTAAATCTCTCCTTGCAAAAGTAAAATTCAATGGTTGGTAAAACTGGGAAGCTGATACAAGGGAAGTAACTCTGGTATTACTTGAACACAATGTTCCGATTCAGGCATATCAATGGCTGTCGGTTATTGTCATGATGAGAGGCGCAGCGAGCTTTTCATTGCATTGAACCGCATGCATTACGTCATACTATACAGTACGTTAAAGATATGTTTGCTTGTAATTACAGCTGCATATCAAAAGTTTGTTCACTTACTACTGCAGCTTAGTGCAAATATCATGTAATTTAGGTTTGTTTGAACGTCAATAAAATAACTTCAGCAAAACTGACAAAGGATCTCCCATTGTCAATGTGTAAAATAGCCATACTTTTAACTTATTCTGGGATTGTCTAGTATCTCGCGCATAAATTAGAATTTTGGCATGATTAAATAGATAAAAAGGGTCATATTTTTAAAATTCCGATTTATCTAAATTTCGATTTAAATATTCCATTACGACTCTCTGAGAAAAAAATAAACACAATCAAGCAAAGGAACAAACATGTATTGTGTTTAAAGTTGCCGTTCGCTTGGAAAGGATTTTGTAGAGGAAAACAAAAATTCCCATTTTGGAAATTTTGACCCCTGGTCACTTTATTCACCTGCCAAAAACTATTACAGTTAATTGTTTGGTATGACATACGATTGCGTCAAGATGGAATAGACTCAAAATTACATGATATTTTCACTAGTATACTCAGGTATGTGAACAAACTTTTGGTATGCAGCTGTAGATAACCTATAAGTTACACTCGTATATTCACATCAAAACTGATTCACTTCTCTTATCATGTTACTGCCAGAGAGCAATGTAAGGGAGGTAATCCAAACACGCAATTTGCATTTTGCCTTTAGACTGACAGTAATGTATGTCGTAATTAAAAGCTTACTGAAACTCCCATACAAGAATTGATTGGAGGTTTTTTCTTGAAATAAACGAGTTCAGTCACATTTTCTGATGTTTTGAAAGTTAGTCTTATTTTAACAAATTGTGTCTTAGATTCGTTATTGTATCATTCGACCACACGAGGAATTCTAAACAATGCACTGCGGGTTCAGGTTGCATATGTCACTGCATATGTCGCTGATTGAACAATAAACTAATCAATTAGGATTCGGTAGTTTCGGACTAAAGAGTACGCGTAACAGAGGTGACAGAGAATCGAAGAGTAGGCTTTGTGGTGAAAAAATTCAAGCCAGGAATATAAATAGACAGGAATAAAAATAACTTTCTTAATCTTTTAAAAGGTCATGCTAGTCATCGTCATTGTGCACTACACCAATTCAAAGATTTGAAACATTAACTTATCTACTATGAATAGATATAATAGATAGATCAATTGATGTATCTCATATATTTTGGATACAAATGATGCTCAACGATAACGTTCATTTTGTGTATCGATTTACCAAATGTTTAGGTTTCAATGTCCAGTGGGCTAAAACACAAATATTCATTTAATTTTCAGGCGTTGCAATATATGTATATTCCGAAAGTTACAAAATTTATTAGGATATTATCAATGTACTGCTTGATATGATGTTTTAAAGTTTTCTTGACATTGTTGAGGACAATTGAAGTAAAGAACTTAAAGATTTTAAAGACTTTACAGTAGAGGCAGTCTCTGCTTAAACTATAACTTTCTGCCTTTATACCTACCTTAAACCTGCTGCTACCATACTTTTGCATTATATCATAAAGAATTCAAAAAAATTTTGCACAGAAAATACAGAAGTTGTCATTTTGATTATATAAAATGAGTTGATAACAAAAGGATATTCACAATAAGTTTCTTTTTTTTGCTATTGCCAACATCAAGATATTGAGAAAGAATAAAGCTTAAAGTTGTGGCATAAAGAGATTTAACGTATAAGTTAAAAATTCAAGAACGATCATACAAAATACCTTTTATAAGATTTGAATTGGTCCTTAAATTCTGATCTTTAACATCTACTTGACTCGCTGTTTTTAATAATAAATAAGATCATTGTGAAAATTTGGTTGCGATCAAACATTAGGCCTTGTTATCATAATACCACACATTTCTATTATGTCACTTACAATTTGGAATTTGGAAAATCAATGTCAACTTCCACAAAGAACGCAAATATGATTATGATTATCCATCAAACTACTTATCCATCAATACTATCACTTCTAGAATGTCACTCAAACATCTAATTAAATAGTTCTGCCTCGTAAAACAGTTTTTTTGAAACTTTTAGACAAAAGATTTATAAAACTGCTGGGGAACCAAAATGCTTCGGTCGTGAATCGATAAGTGGAAATGTTTTATGAGCGTACAAAAACATCGGATACCATAATTGGATATAGAATATCGTGTCTATGGAGTCCAATATTCATGCACTGGTGTATAACAAATATATGAATAAATAAGTTCAGGATAATGTAACCTTAGCAAATGAGATTCCATAAGGGGGTGATTAAAGAAATATACCGATCGTATGTCATTATTTCATAATTGTCATATTTTACAAGGTTTTGTCTAGTATAGAGAAAACATGTACATTGCCCTCAACTTTTGAAATGTATTTATCGACAGCATAAGGTCCACCACTGGACTCAATAACTTAACGTGGTGTAGCGGTTTGAGTGCTTCATAGACCCCAAGAGCTATGCCAGCTGGAGTTTAAATGCTCCTGGTAGGGACACCCAAGCTGGACAGGTCGACGGGTAGAAGCCAGACAAATTTTGAGTCCTTCTAAAACCTGCTTTCTATCTCTCACTATGCCTTTCTTTCCGTCTTTTCCCTCATCCTTTCGATCCCTTTCTCCCTTATCTGTCCACCCTCTTTTGGATGCTTGTCATCAACGTGTTTAATAACTGCAATATTGTTCAAAGCACGTTAAACCCCAACTTACTCACTCACTCAATGGATCGGACAATATTATTAAGATCTATTTCATACATTGTTTCTCAACAGACTGATATGTCATACCATGTTCTGACTTTATAAAAAGAGGTCGACATTTTATTATTTTCCTCAAGTGGTATCTTAATATCGTTGCTTATGTAAAGGGAAGGAAAAACACGTATTGGCCATCATTCTTCACTCAGGGTATTAAACTAATTATTGATAGTGGAGGAAAAATCACTTACTTTATGTCAACATTAAGATAATTGCTTAATGAAGGGATGAAAGATACCAAGTTGTAAGAAATCAAAGGATTTGTTCCTGCATTCTTTGTTGTAAAGTACCATTAGCAAAGGTCGTAGTAAAGTATATAACAAGAAAAAAATCGAAAAATGTGTCAATCACCCAGTAGAAATGACTTAATTACTAAAACATCTTTCAAAAGATCTTTCACTCATTTAACCGGCTATAACTACTTTTTAAAGGGCCAATGAGTATGTTAGTGTTTCTAATACAAATTGTTTTCAAAAACGCCTAAAAATTATATCAATTGGTAGATAATTGTTTCAGCTACAGCTATGTGACAAATAGTATATATACCAAGACAAGTCGGTGTAATTATATTTCACCCGTACGAGGAGCGCGCGCTACTGAATTATGATGTCATTTGGCGGATTTTCCTTTCCTGTGTACTACGTAGCTCGGGTTTTAGTGATAAGAAATAACCAAATACAATTTATTTTCTTAAAATATTATAAACACTTGAAATTCGTGAAAAGAAATAACCATAATTTTTTTTACACAAAAAGATGACAAAAACTTGCAAAACAAAAAAGGATGATGTTGTTGTTAATTTAATATTAAACATATTCACAGTACATATGCAAATTGAAAAGATCCTTGTTCCGTCAAAGATTGAGACATTATTTTAGATTCAGTTGTCATAAGATGGGTATATGCTAATTAAATCGCCTTGCTCTATGGAAATCAAAACGTTTATAAGAGTTACTTCGCCAATATCTTGATAATGATGTATTTAAACGAAAACAACGTACAATGGGCGCGCTCAATATGAATAGTCAAGTAACCTGCCCATGTTAAAACGAATCAAACTCAAAGTAAAGCGAGTTTGACTTTAAAATAAATCAAATATTTGTTTCGCCGTTTTGACTTTCCTTTTGTCGACCAACTTGTCTCCCTTCTGCTCTATCGTCGTTTTAACTGTATCCTGCTTCTCTTTTCCGCCCCCACGTGGTTACCTTTGTTTAAAGGATGGGAGCCAACTACGACCACAATGCTTTGCGCAATAAAATACTCGAGTAATAAAGTCGATCTATTTATAGACACAGGAAACACCATTACTAATTAGTTAGATTTCTAGGCTTATTTGGGGTCGAAACAATTGGCGAAAAATTATGTAAATATCTTCAACGAGATGGATTTTTGGCACTATTTTCTAATTTGTATCAACATACTCTGTGGCCCTTTAAAGTGCTTCTTTTTAAACAATGTTTTAATATTAATATCTCCATGGGGATACAGCTTTACGCATCGCTGACATCTTGATAGATGATAACTAAGAGCTTTTTTACATTAGTTCTTATACCCTCGAAACAAAACGTTCAATCGATTATTAATGGTCTCTCAATTACAAACTGCGACACAGATTGATTTCCTATTTAAATATACTAGAGGCATCTTAATAGAAGACACCGTGGTGGAAACCTTCACAGTTTCAAGCAGTTCTGTCGAAGAACACCAAGATGAAGACAGTGTGTTTACTTTATATTCTTCAACTTTATTTGAATTGTTCGAAGTGGGTTAACGGTACGTACATTTTTATTACCTTGCTTGTAATAGAAAAGTTTTGAAAAATGTTATTGTAAACATTTGTTATCTATTAGAGAAGAACCTATATAAAAATGCATGTTTATGTTTTTCAGTTCTATTTTATTATCAAGTTAATGCTAAATAGAAAATTGATTAAAAGTTTGAATTTGAAGTTTTTTTAATTCTTATAAACTGGAAATATTTGGCAATAGAAGACAAGTCAACAAGGACCTTTAAACAAATATTCACTTCCTAACTTTACATATTTGAGTAGAAAATTACATTTGTTAAGTTAAAGTTTTCAATTGTTTGAAAGTTGACAAAAGCATCCTACAATTCATTCTCCGTCAATAATTTTTAGTTACGTAAAAATACAAAAGGAATCTTTCATCTACCTATTAAATATTTTTGCTAAGAAGATGAATTGAGTAAAAGCAAATATGTGCGATCATTCGAACTAATGTCGTCTTTATAATTTCGAGACGTTATTCTTTTAGAATTAGATTAATCCAAACGTGTTATTAACTTTTTTTAAATTTGTCAACCATCAAGGGTATGTGAAAGCTTTGTTTTTTTTATTGACTTCAGGGAATCTGTTGTTCAATAAACCATCATCAGATTCACAAGGCAATGATATGGATCCATCATGTCTTCTATCAACGAACGCAGCTCTACCTTACTGGCAGGTTGATTTACAGGGATATTATCAAATTGATAATGTTAAAATTATCACATGCTGGGGTTTATGGGGTATGTATAGGTAAAATGTTAATAGCATTACTATTCTATAAAAATACAATTTTGCGTATCTTTCGCTTGTTTGACTCTTAAAGGCACTAGTGCACACAAATATTTCGTAAACACAACCAATGCACAGATATAGTAAATCTCTCGGTATTACTAACGGTATGCTCTCAGTTAATCTACCGCGTAAGTTATCTAGCAAATATGTATGTATTTCGGTTATAAAGTTGATTCTAAAAGACCAGAGCCTAGATTTTCATAGCTCTCTTAGCGCTAAGATAGTCGTAGGCCAATGTTAATTGATGGTACTTACGACTATCTTACATTGTAGTTCTAAGAGAGCTTCGGAAATCTCGGCCCAGAAGTATTTAATGCAACGTTGCGTTGAATCCGCATGAACTATGATACCGGAAATATCTTAATTTTACATACAGTCAGAAAGCGAAAACGACAGCCATGTTTTTGTTTAATTCAATAACAATGGTAATGATATGTTATTAAATCGGTTAATTCAAAGGAATGCTTAATAAAAATCATATTTCATAAATTGTTTTGAGTTCAGACTTTAGGAAAATGCATCAGCTGCACATCTTTGTTGACTTTAGATTAATTGTAAAGAATTTGATATTTCATTGCGTCAATAGAAAGCTAGAGTGACGCTCTACATGTATGTCCTCGTATTCCATAATTAGCCAATATGATCCGGAAAAGTGTGCTATACTGTCTTCAAAACAAAGAAGAAAGACAAAATCTATAAATATTCAACTTAAATATTTGAACAAGCGAGCTCTTGTGACGGGTGATTTCGATAGCACATTTCACCATGGAAGTGTCAATGACTAGTTTTGTAATCTTTGGGATATTTTCGAGATAATGTGCTATCATTGTGTCGATACATCTTCTACAACAAAATGAAGGGCTTTTGAAACCAAAAGTTTGTTCAAATTCACGCTGGATGCCGGTTATGTTAGCAGAAACAATGCATTCATATGCATGACAAAATTATTTCATGTTAATCGAGAGGTCCATTTTAATTTGATCTCTCGAACATTTGTTGAATAAATAAGTAAGAATTGATTGTTAAACATGTTTGACTTTAAAAATAAGCAAGTGCGAGAAACATTATAATTATCACAAACTTTATCATTGAAATATCGTTTTCGGTTAAGCATCTGATCATTTCTCAAACGAGATATCAATAACCCATTGAAATTCTTGGATAATTTGAAGTTTATGCCTTTGTAAGAACACCGTTTAACGCGATAGTTTAAACACCATACAAACAGTCTTATTTTCTTATATCCAAGGGCTAGATCTAAATCGTCCCCTACCCTAAACAGTTCAAATGTTTATTTCACAAAATGTCGGCTATTTCACTGTTACCTTTGCTTTGAGCCAATCATAATTTCTTATTTCAAGCCCAGGAAGTGCTTAACTTGGAACAGAGGTTACTCGAGGAAAAATGACTTGAGTTACCTGCCAGGACAATAAATGGCCAGTAAATCGGCCTTATCATATATCACTCTTGGAAAAGTAATTGCAGCCACGGAAGAAGTGTGTTTAGGAAGTTTTAATTGAATAATTACTAAGGCTTGTAAAGACAACAGGCTCAGGAACAGCCACATCCTTGCTTACGCAGGACTGGGTGTTCCAATACTCTTCCCTTTAGCACCCCTGGGACTTTTCAACAGGAAAACCTGGCCCGAAATCGCATACCCTGTGTGTAGGCCAATGAAACTGCTACGTCGATTGGACATGTGAGCCGCTCAAATGACAACACCCTTTAGTCTTGCTTTGAGGAAATTACAGCTCTAAGCTTAGCAAAAGGAGAGGAAAGGTTTCCTTTTGAAATACAATGTAAATATGGAGCATGCCCTGAAAGAACTGATTTCAACTCAGCGTTACCAAAAACATATTTCAAGATGTCGTATCAAACCGTATAATTTGGCTATCGCTTTATGATAAAAACTCAAGATACGGTAATTTGGTTACAAATTTTCCTGATTAAAATCCCTTTGTAATATGTGAAGAGTATGGGGACCGTTTGCCCTTGATGACTTAGGTTGACAACCGAGGATAAACCCCATTTACCACTTGTATTTACAGGATGGAAGACGCAGTCAGCCATGATTGAAGTGTTCTTTAGTAATCCAGAAACATGTATAGGGTGTGAAGGCTTCCTGTACGGAATAACCCCGCCAGACACCGAGGAAGATCAAATTCTGAACTTCTCTTCAGAGATTCCGTATGGTGTTCGATATCTCAGAGTCACAGCAACCCTTATTGCCGAGCTGGGTTTGAGGGACGTGGAAGCAATTGGAACGCCCTTCCGGAAAAGCAGGGGTAGGTATCCCTGCGATAACTGAAAGCCTAATGGCTCCCTTTCAACACCTTGAAAAAGAATATAGTAATTAACAGTCATATATCAATTGAAATTATGTACCGATTTCGACGAGGTGAGGTGATTTTTTGGTTTAACGCCGCTTTCAAAAGTATTTCACTTGTACCATGGCTGCTAGTAATATTGAAGGGATAAAGCCCACAATACCATCGTGGCCATGCAGTGCGGTGAAACCTGCGAGCATTGACTAGAACTAGTGAACCAAGGGTGGTAATGCACTGAAATTCAGTGTAATATTGCACCGAAACCGTACTACATGTAGGTGAGTTTTCTACTGAACACAAAGTTTCATCCGAAGCCGAACATGCTGACCAAATTTCTGCATTCACTAAAACTAACAATGAGTCATGTAAAGGAAAGTTTTTTTTAATCAAATACCAAATTTAAAAACAATATTAATGTGAATGCATTCCGAAAACCTTAATGGCAGCCACTTAGATTATTGCATTAGCAAATACTTTTCTGTATACAACATATCGATATAGACTAATAACAGATAAACATTCATAATAACACTTTTACTCTCATGTTTTAAGTTCTCAGCATCGCTTTATTTAAAATTTGCTTCCCTATACAGCTTAGCCGGTTTAGCCGTCTTTTTCCCATTTTGTGCAATAAGACTCTTAGAATTTATGTTATCAAATAGTTACTTCAACCGCCTCGCCATACCCTACCTAAATGAAAAGGAAAATAAGGAATATTAACAAAACGACGGTGAACGGTATATTCACCTCTAAGAAGTTCGTATAAGCGATGCAAGTTTCTTATTATCAGACTAAGACTTCAAGTCTGACCGGTTCCCAAAAAAATATTACAGCAATGTTCAGCCATCTTCAGATTTGTGAGATGGAGATGTTCTTTGCATATCCTCCCTTTTCGTTTGCTCCTTGATATACAGTTGAGGGTTTCTTCACAGGAGGTTTGCTTGATATTGGCCCTATACAAGGCAATCCTGCCAAAGGATTATGCTTATAGTAACTCACAATTTTTAAATCGATCGCGATTATGGTTGTCTTTCAGATTTGTCGTTCTCGGGAGAGAATAACAAAAGAGTTACGAGTGCAGTAAACGCAACCAGCGTTTCATCGGCAGGAGAATGCGGCGTGAAATGTTACGACTTGGACTTCTGCCTCGCCTTCAGTTTTATCCCAGGACAAACAGAAAACTGCATCCTGTCTGACTGCGCTTCCACTGATGACGTCATTGGTTGGAGAACGATGACAATGAACCTAACAGAAGCCGCTTCAAGCTCTTGTGCACCTGAGCGATAGTTACTTAAATATAAGTTAGTTTAATTTGAAATATATATAATTGTAATGTTAGTTATAAAAAAGAAACAATCTTTTACTAAAAGACAGTACAGATCTTTCTTATAAGGATAATATTCAGATTTTCAGTGAAGTTCATAAATATATTATTCTCAGAAAGATTTGATAATTAGATAATTCTTTGAGTACTTCTCAGTGTCATGTTACTCTAACTACCCTTTTCTTTGCCTGCACTTTTGTATATATGTATCTCATCTCTATATATTTCCATGTATTTATATAATTATATAAATATATATATCGTGTCCATATTATATGTAAGCAATGTACATACGAGAGGGTTTCACTAAGTTGGATTACTTGTACCCAATCCTTTCTCTTGAATAAATATGTTTAAATCAAATCAAAGGAACCTTCAGTTTGATTTAAGCTACTTGAAACCATTTAACCTCACATTATAATATGATGAGATTTTTACTTTATATGACAGCTCTTCCGGAATCGATTAGTTAGAGCAAAACATAATCAAGACTGCCAATATGGATATACGACAGTTTCTTTTATCTTCAGTAAAGGCAATGTTTTCACAAAGATTCGCATGTCATAGGAATCACTCGCTACATCACTAGAACGACATTAGAATCTCGAACGGTTATTTCTACTGAATAAAAAAGTTGTATATCCAGAATTAATCAACATGTTTTACCAAATGCTTGCCTAATTGCGAGACATCGACAGATCAGATACTAACCTTACTAACGAATATAAAGCAAACGTCGGTTTAAAGATACTGTAGCATGTTTTTTGATTAAAATAACGAGACAGTCATTAACACAACATCTAAAACGAACATACAAAGTTTCATGAAGTTACAAGAAACCATCTAACCTTTCTGAAGTAGTGAGTTTAAGGTGTTAACATTAAAATGGATGCATAATGTTTTTGCTTTATACGTGACCGCTTTTTTCTGAAGAGGGTTGAGTAGTGAGATGATAAACATAACTCCATAAAACACGATACGTTGCCTCTGAACTGTAAGTAAGAGTAAGGTAAATTCCACATGAATTCTAACGACCAAGACAGTAGAAGACTCTGGTTCCCCAAAACTCTACGGAGTTTGTATTACCCAAGGTGAAGTACAGAATGCTGAACATCTGCATAGGATTTATAGGTCATAAATAGGAATTTTCTTTGTATGATAACGTTGCAATAGATTCTATTCATGAATTCGTCTTCTAAGAACAATGTTTTCACAAGGGTATTAATGTTCTTTTAAAATTTTTATACGACGCTGATATTCAAACGTAGCATGCTTATCTCTTAAGTATATCCCTATAAAGCTGCATTCCAAAAGTTTGTTCACATACCTGTACATACCAGTGCAAATATCATGTAATTTGAGATGCCTTTGAGGTATCGTAGCGTTGCGAAAAACAAACGTATACTATTGAATTTTCAATACACATATGCAGATCCATTCTTTTTTTAAGGCAAATGTTTATCGTACCCCACAATTACCCGAACCAGTTTTGGCAGGTCGTTGAAGTGACCAGGGGTTAATATTCCGAAAACAGTAATTTTCATTTTTTTCCCCCATAAAATCCTTTAAAAGTTATCAAATGCTTTAAAAATACTTCACCTTTGTACCTTAGCACAAAATGAATGTGATTATGTTGGTTTTAATCTCAGAGAGTCGATATGGAACATTTTATTTGACTTTTAACAAAATCGAAATTTCGAAAATGTGACCCCCTCTGTCTTTAGCAATATGCCAAAATTCGAATTTTTGCACCAGACACCAGACGATCCCAAAAAGAGTTCAAGAATGGCTATTTCACACATGGACAGTGGGCGATCAATTGTCAGTTTTGCTGAAGTTATTCTATTGAAGTTGAAACGAAACCCAAATTACATGATATTTGCACTACGATTCAGTGGTAAGTGAACAAACTTTCGGTATGCAGCTGTATATGTTTCACAGTAGCAGTGTGAAACGACTAAATGAATTTTCCAATGAGCCGCGACTTCTGATTCAATTAGTGGGTTTTCTTTAGTTGTCGATAGTCACTAACCACCAAGTTGTGCTCGAAAACTTACATAAACAAAACAAACACAAACTACATTGCAATAGATAGAAGATATGTGATGAGTGTCCATGAAATACTTTCTTTACGACACGAGTGCTTAACATTAGTATTTCCCGAGTGAGAGCGAGAATATGATATTCTGTTTAATACTGAAGTCAAGAAATCAAAGAGAGTAACCAAAATCAACATCCGAGCATAGGCATAGGCGCATTTGGAACACGACTTCATAGGCGAATTGTGACGTCAAAGCATTGTCAAGTCACAATGCAAACGTGATACTTTCCCCTAGGGCATCGTATGAACAAATATGAACCGGAATATGATTGCCCTCGTAGGTAATACATTCCGTTCTTCATTCGTTGACATTTAGTAAAATGTATTTTTAGAGACTAAGACATTATACAGGAGGATACAATTTGGGCTGATATCGTTTAACAGTTACCATAAAAACTGTCATACATTAGGTACATAGAATAGGCTTTTTTAGATTTTCGATTTTCTTCATCTTTGATAATCCAGGGAAACGTTCCAATAATTCTCAATTTAACGTTTACCATGGACTATCGAGGATGGAGTTTCAGAAAATTGTCATAAATTTGGAATTTTAGGATGAATATGCAAGTCGTGCAAAGTAATTTCGTTGGTGAATAAAAATGATGAAGCAGATAAATCATATCCTTTAAAAATTTAAGTTGAATATTCTCGATTGCAAAATTTATTGTGGTTGACCAAAAGCATGGTGAAAGGTACCCATGTTATTAGCTTAATGGCCCATTTGATCATTTTTAAACGTGATAATGTATTTATCAGGAACATTACATAAATTTGTTTATCATTGCCAAGACATTGATCACAAGTAAACACTAATGATGTTAATTTCATATAGTTTTCATTATGTTTATGACTAAAAACCTGACTTTGTGAAAGAGCTATACCCAAGAATATGCAACATGCGCAAGGAACGCAACTCTTACCCTGTATCTAAAACTCTGATAAAATCTAATAAGGGTTATTTCTCCTTTGAATAACAACAACAACAACAACAACAACAACAACAATAATAATATAGTTTATTATAGTGTCATGTGTTACATTTGGTAAAAAAAACCAAGACAATCATTATACAGATAAACACATACAAACACCAGGCCTCAAGAGGCCGAGATGACACCTTAATCACACTAATACATTAAATGCAATAAAAATATTCTAAAATAATTACTCAAATACATACATGGATATATATTCACACATACAAAGCCACATGCATGCATACACACCTACATACACACCTACATACATACATACATACATACATACATACATACATACATACATACAATTTGTGGAAGAACTTGAAAAATCTTAATGGGCTCCCTGTAGTTTTATCATCTGGCCTATAATGCTACGTTACTAGTTAGAGTGGCGTGAGTAACGCAACTACATACCTAGCATTTTCGGAAAAAACGTTTGTATATAAGATCCTTTCTCCGGGTGGGTTTTTGTCCTAAAATCGCTATCCAGAAAACATGATTAATGCACCAAAATACCGCCTAGCTTTAGTAAAGTAAAAATTAATTATATTTAAAATATGTCAAATGCTTTACAAAATCAGCAAAATCCGGACTGGATGTAGGCATATCTTTGGCTATTTTTCCCAATGATATCCCCTATATCTCTATGGGGTTCATGTGAGGGGAATTTCCTGTGTGTGCCAGATAGTCACAACAGGAACTTGCATTAGTAGCTGGAGCATTTTCTTGCTGAAAACAAAGTTTTTTTCTGGAAAGATAAGACAGAAACCGTAATCAGAAATATCGTTGATGATATTTTTATACCTCTCACTATTCAATGTTCCTGGAAAATTTCAAAATTCCTATTGTTAGAAATCATGCCCCTGACATGAACTTTAGGGTGTTTAACAGTGCTTTCCAAGCAACGAGGTTTGTTACGTTTGTAACTGAAACGTCGTATCTTCATGTGTCTTTAGTTACAGAAGCAACGAAAGATCTATTTGACGGATATAAGCACGTCATTACACTGAAATTGTTTGACTTTTCTGGCCAAAGGAGAAGCTTTCTGTCAGGAACAAAACATTTCAACCCAAACTTCGCTCAGGACCTAGATTTTCGAAGGACTCTGAGCACTAAGATTGCGTACGTGCCATATATTAACATTGGCTTACGATTTTCTTAGCACTAAGTGAGCTTCGAAAATCTAGGTCCTGAAGTCTCTTAGCTATGGTCATACGGTGATCCAGCCGTTTACTCAGTGTTTGCCTAAGTTGACTAACGTGAAAATGTTGAGTGATTCATATCTGTCCGCCAGACATAGTTCCCTGATAACTCTGTCTTATCGTTTAGTTGTACACCGAGGTCTGCCAGATCTTGCAGTGTCTTCTATTTGCTAGTTTCTTTATATTTCTGATACAGCTTAATCAGACCTCTCAGAGAAGCATCACAGGTGTAGTCTCTTCTCATCAACTTCTGAATGGTACTCCATTGATTTCCTCAGTTAACTAATTTTACTGCGATCCATCTGCGTCCAGTTTCTGACCTTATCACGGCTCATTCCGAAACAAGCATTATAAAAAAATATTGAGATCATTTTCTTCAGAACAAATATGACATAAGGATTAGGAACGTTTCCAAACCGACCGAAATGTGAAGTATAACGTAAGTAAATACGATAGAAGTATCTTAGGAAATAAACGTTTTACTAACCTTTAAATTCTTAATGGTCACGACTCCTGAATTTCATCCTTGGTCACCACGGCTGATTGACATGCGGGGTAAACTTATGAATTATAATATCTCAGAAAAATTATACAAACACATAACTTGAACTAACTTGCATTCATGTTTTTCAAAATGCAAATTTATTATATATAAGAATTAGTTTGGACAAGATATCTCTAGACAGAACTGGTTATATCGTTTCGATCTACTATGTGAACAACAAGGAAAGGATTTAGTATTAATACAGCACTTAGGGGATGTACATCGCTCTCAAACGACGATCGTAACAAATTATTGAAGTCTATTCATCAATATATAATCAAATCTGATCGATTTGACTCCTTTTAAGCACTTGAATATGTAATGACTGCCACGCAAACAACATGATATTCATGTAAAACCACTATCTTTGAAGCTAAGTTGTGAATAATTGGACATGTGTCACTAATATGAGTTTGTATTTATTTATATGTGTGGAGCGGCCTTGATATAAGCTCTTCGGAGCTTGTTGGCCAATCCATTCATGTATATATATATAAAAACATGAATAAATATGTTTAAATCAAGTGAACAACAAAATTATATGCAGCTGTATTCCATCAGTAACTGTTAAAAATAAACACGTGCAAAGAGACTTTCGCCGGGATCTGCACTGTAAATGCAACGAGAGAATAGTTCGATTGAAATAAATCCATATAAAATAAGAGATATTTTTACAAATAAATATGTTGTGAATGTATACAAATGTGTACTTAAGAATATATAAATATAACTTTTATAGGTCCTTGCATTGAAGATTGCCGGTTTTGACGCGAATTAATACTGAGAGAGAAGCTTCTATGCCTCTGACAGACATTTTCTGGCTCTGTTGCTGTTAAACGTGGCCTTTTCTTCTGCTGTTTCCGTAACATAAATAGTAAACGATCGAATTCACCGCTCTCTAAACTCTAAGCGTGTCCAATCCACGTGCAAATGATTAAAATCGTGATTTCTGAAAAAAATCACTTTTCCTTCAACTGATATGCCTAAGTTGTGTTCGGGCGATGTATTTTTATTGTTTGCATTCGTTTACATTAGGATAAAACATAACCAAATTCTATTTTGTCAAAAGGTATCCCAGAGTACGAAAATCTTTGGGTGCGTACTTTCGTTTCAACTTCAGTTTATATAGATTCTGGCATTTGACGCGAACTAATATGGTGAGTAAAGGTGCTGTGCCTGTGACAGAAATGTCTCTTAGTTAAGTTTTGAAGGATAAAATGAATTGCCATGAACTTAACCAACGAGATATGAACTTCATATCGACATATATATTGATAATGAAAAATTCGAACAGTTAAAACGGAAAACATTGAAACAAAATGTTAACCGTGACGCTAAGCCGTTGAGATCATTCTAAGAAACTGGCGTAATTAACTTATTTCTAGGAGCATCTTCTCATAACCAATCAAACGGACATGGAATTCAATTCAGTGCAGATAATGATTAATCATATACATACAGTGAAGACTTTGTTAGCCAGTGTTACATCGTTGCATTTAAAACTTTCTATCGCTATGCCTGACACAAATTTGCTGACCTAAATTCTAATCAAAGAGTTTTTGATAGTGTAATACAGCTTACTAACTGAAGTAATACTACACCCGCAAATTAAAGCCTGCGGCTGACGCCATCAGTTTCAAACTAAATTTCCGGATTTTGAAGAAAAATGAATCCCGGAAATTTTACAAAATAAATTTAAACATAATATATGTATATAAATCAAATTGATATGTACATGTTAACCTCGAGTATATTTGTTTTATAGTTTATAGTTTTCTGAACACTGTGTGGGTCAGACTTAACGACACCATTCATTTACTCCGTTTCATGTGTAAGTGTTTCATTATGATGATCTTATTCTGTTTCTCAAACAAAAACATTTTATTTTGAAAATTCTACACGATATTGAAAAGTACATAAGGATTGGTAATGTCGAAAAGAGACTCAAGGGCGGTCATTGATCTACTTCTACTCTTGTGACCTATCACTTTTAACAGAGTCATTGTTCTAAAAGACTAGAACAACATATAGTAAGTGAGTGCGGTATTGATTAGCGCCTACTGAACAATATTCCAGCCATCAGCAGCGTGAAATTTTTATGAAATAGACTAAACAAAGATTTTGAAATGATTGCAAAGGCTAAAAATTTAAATCTGCACCAAGTTTGAAAAAAGTCAGCAAAATATAACAAAGTTGTTTAAAAGGAGAAAGTAATTTTAAAAATTTTCAACATATATAAGATTTATTAATTGCAGTTAGAAAAACTAGAATTCCGTGTTCACCTCAGTGATATAAATGTTGTGAAATTGAAATGTTTGGGTAAATGTTTTCGAAACACTCGCACGTCGTCGCTTGACACTCGTTTCCTGCCAAGTTAAAAGAGAGGGATGTGTAGAATAAAGGGTAGAATTGGAGGGAGTTATGTTTTTTATCCTATTGGGACATCCATGGCTATTTGACGTACGATATGATTGCAGGTCTTGAATCTGTATATGGAACTTCCGTAAGAGAAATAAGTTTAAAGTTGATTTATCTTTAATGTTGCCTCATATACCCATGTGGCTAGGAAGCCAGCAAAACGATGTCGCATTGGAGAATTACCATTCTCTCCAAACAGAGGTAGCTCCGTCATAAATTCCTATACAACCTCTGTCTTAATGGGAGCGCCCCGGTTTGCTAGTTTCTAATCCCTAGATAGTTAACGAATATCGGATTATAATTTACAACACTGACTGGATTAATCAAGTTAGCCAGTTCTGTGGTCCAGTTGTCACGTGAACTGCGTTGATCATTTCGCATGTGTACTTGTGTGAGGTGAGACTCAAATAAACCATCTGTCTTTCTGTCTGTCTGTGAACTGTGTTCAGCATCTGTTTATTGAATGAGTGGTGAGTACCGGCGATATATTGCAACTTAAACTACCTGGCAATATCAGCCAATAAAAACACCGAATGCTGCGGAATGCATGAATAAGATATTTGATGTCATTTAGGCCTGTGCAATGAGGCAGTCGTGAAATGAGGTGAATGTGTTCTGTAAAGACGACTCAAAGTGCAAGGTGCAAATTCAAATTAAGTTTAGCTTTTGTAAAGCTTCCGGGAGTAGCGAAGACGATTTGAATGATAACTTTTGAAACGGCGTCTCTGATTGCACAACTAAGTTTGAATGCATCCAATCAGCGTTCTACTTTTCGTGCACAGGAAACCTTCGAATTAAGACAGAGGTTGTATAGGAGTTTATGACGGAGCTACCTCTGTTGGGAGAGAATGAAGAAATACATGATGAATAGTTGATATATCCCTGGTGAGGTGAGTTGGTGTTTAATGTCGCTTTCAAGATTATTTCACTTATATCGCGGCTGCTAGTATTAATGCAGGGAGAAAGCCCGCAACACCATTGTGGATATGCATTGCGGTGAAACCTGCGAGCATTGGCTCGAACTAGCGAACCATGGGTGGTACTGCGCTGAATTTCAATATACCCTAGTAATGGGTCATTATTTTTGTAACTTATAACAGGCTGCCACCAGTATGGAGGGTCAGAAAAAAGATAATGTCTTTATGAACAGGTAGTTCTTAATCTTCCTCAACACTGTAACATACTGCTGGCACCATGTAGGCTACAAACTGCAACTGTGGGGTCATCCTGGAAATATTCAGTATATATAGGTCTTTAACCTTAAAGAGACGCGGTACTCGTTGAAAGTGTTATGAACTATTAGACTGTTACTAATGGTGATTGATAGCTTGCCAGGTTGACAGGATTTGTAAAGTTTTATATGTTATAATAACGGAGTGAAAGCAAATATTATACATAAAGTTTTACACGTGTTCCCGAAAAGGAGAATAACACCCTGAAGGGAAAACTGTTTCTTTCTCTCCAATCAAGTGCCGTAAGGAAAGTTAAATGTTTTAAACTAATCACTTGAGTAGCGCTATTATCAGTTGTTGAATAAAACCGCGGTTGAGGAAGTACCTTAACCAACACAGAAACAATATTTGCTAGGTAAATTTTCAATATATGGAATTGAATTGCAAATCCCCTTTCTTCTGAAGTTATACTGTGCCTTGTCATTCTATGAAGGAATCTCAGAAAGTATTACGTTACCTTGTCAACATTTCTCAAACATTTTGCGAACACAGTGTACTTAATTGTGTATTTGGCTAGCATAATATTATGAAGAGTAAAAAGAATATTTACATAGAAAATATGAGTTTTTATTTGGGATAACATCGTAGATGAAGTGGATAACAAAACGATATTAACGATCCACCTCTGCTATTGTCTACATCAAGAAGTTGACCAAGCATGACGCTCAATACCGCGCAACAAAATGTTTCACATCAAAGTGTGACAAGACCTGGGCTCGATCAGAAATAAAGAATCTGATTTACCCATGCTGAGCTGGTGTGAAGTTATCAATTAAGCTCGCTGTTTTTAAATAGGCAGGTTGACAATACATTTATCTTTGTTGATCAAACAATTACCTTTGCTACATCAAATGAGCAACCTCACTAAAGCTTTCTGTTGTTTAAATGAATATAATGTTTAACTCACACTGAGAATAAAGGTTCCCGGCCATAACGTACGCTGAGTTTTAATTGGAGAATCTCACCCTAGTGTCTTCTGATGACCAATACATCAACACGATTTGAGCAAAGTAAGAAATATCCGGAGGTTGCTGAGAATATTATCACTTTGCTCAAAAAGTTTTGATATAACCGACGATTAGAAGGTTAGATTTTTTTTTTCATCCGAAATCATTCTTCAACAGTTTTCAGTAATAGAATGATACTCTGACCATAAAACCGCCCCAGGCATATAGAACAGTGAGGTCATAGCTATGTAAAACCATCAGCATTATGACGTCGAAGCACTGTTACGTCATCAATGAACATTCTGACGTTGTATCATTGTTACCAGTATCCCACTTATGCCAAAGCGTTGTGAGGGGAAATAACTGATAATGCAAAATATTTGTGACGGTTTGAAAGTTGCGATATCAACAACGTATAATTATTAACACGTGAGCTAATTTGTCGAGAGGCAGTCACGTGTCGATTGACACAAAAGCATATTGACTTCACTCCGACCAAAAGTGATTTTATCTTAAGTTACTTAAAAAAAGACATGTTTATGTCAAGCCGTTGTTACATGACATCATGTTGTATTGTTATCGTGAAATCATTTCTCTATCGTGTTGAACAATCGATCGAAATTTCTGTTCATGACAGTAGTGTTGTTTTTATTGTTTTAATTCGAAACAATAAAACAGTAATGGACCTATAAATTCGGTCAATATTTACCTCAGTATCAATCTATAGCGGTATACACTATGAAAGCAAGTTTTTGATGACATCAAACGATCGTCCATCAAGCCTTGCTATCGTAATACCACCCAATTCTAGAATGCCACTCAAACAGCTTACAGAAATGTTTTTGCCCGGGACATACGGCTTTGTATGAACTTTAAGACACAAGGCTGATAAAGTATGGTTTGGACGTGAGTTGTTTGAGGAGTAAAGAATCATTTTGTTACTAGAACATTGTGCAAGCATTTTCATCAATTGAATCCAATTTCCTCATATTGGTGTATGGCATTCATAAACACTGTCTATTAAGTGTTATATAAACATCCTACGGTCAATCGACCCACGACATTGCTGTTGTAACTTTTCAATTATCATGTTGTACAATTTGATTATCAACAAACTAAAAATATGAAACAAATCTGTAACCATGGGTACTTTCATATGCATTGTTCTGAATCTGTAAAGGCAGGTCGACATTTAGATGTGTAATCGATGTTTTAATGCCGGGGAGAGAAAAATTGTTTATGCCTAATATTCTCCACCAAGGGTTTTCAAATATCCTGTCAGTCAGCTGAAAACAACTAACCTTACATTAGGAACATGCTTTCGCTAAAGGGATGAAAGATACAAAGTTGAAAGTCAACAAAGAATGTTTCCCTACTTTCTGGGTTTCAACGTATCACAACTTTCAATGTGTTCACAAGTTTATATGTAGATCACTCAGAGTTAAATATCAAACGAAACGAAAAGAGATAGCTATTGGCAATATATCCTTTCACGTTACTAGGAGCAAGCTTGACATGGTTGACATAGAAAATTAACAACATACGGCACATAAGTGAATTTGACCAATCAATATATTCCAAGTTCTTTATTTAATGTACCAAAACGTCGCTTCATATCGCAACTTCTAAAATGCCTATCAAAAGATGTTTTCTATTAGTTAATGTGATAATCGGTGCAATATTTTTCTCAACTTCTAGCTCGTGAAAGGGCACTGGCGATCTTATTCTTTAGAGGTAAATCAAATTCCAACGTGTCCCATTCCTACGGAAGCATATTACGATGACCTAAATTCTAACCAACTCCTACGCCAGAGATAGGATACCTAATGGCAAAAGGCTGATGAAATGAGTAGTTACTATACACTTAATTACTCAAGGTGATGTCATTATGTGAAATACAAGGACTACAGACCTCACTCCTGAGGCTATCTTACTTATCCAAGATGGAGGGGGTCAAACATCATGGGTGGTTTTACGATACCGACATTATTATGCATCAGTACTAGGTTATTTACTTCACATAGCTAACGACCTATTTGTGAATCGAAAACAATTATTTCATTTTTTTAAAATATGTATCTCGTGAAACTATTTATTCAAGCAAAAGCAACACAAGGTATATCTATAGTTTTCTTTGAGCCTTTGGTACTTTATTTTCCAGTGCCTCTTCGTGTTATATTAATGCTGTCTCTGTCGTCAATTATTTTGAAATATCTTTATCTGTTAAATCGGCGACAGATTAGCAGTCGCCATCTTGAAAGTAAACGTCACAGAGTGACTTGATAGATAAAGTCATACATGTCACGTGAAGAGTCAGAAATATATTTTTTGCATGACTGACCTCGTCCAGTATATTTACATATAAAATTTTTAGATACTTTTTTGGGGAAAGAACATTTTTCTCCATGGGATTATAATACTATTTCTTTTATTATTTCCTATGTCTTACTGTTATTTTTATCATAATTAACAGCTTTCCTATACCCGAAACTGACACAAACAACAAAACGTTCAATTATCGAAAGTCTTTCAATTCATAACTGCAACAGAAATTGATTTCTTATGCAAATTTAATGCAGGCGATTAAGTGAAGACACAGCACTTGGAGTTTGGTCGAAGAACATCAAGATGAAAACAGACTGTCTACTATATCTTCTTTATTTGAGCTTGGCTACTGGTAGGTACACGTACTTCATTTTGCCTGTTGTTGTAACATTTTGAGAGGTAACAACGTAAACATTAGTAATATATACTGTTCAAGTTTTGCTACGGACCGTGTGATCATTGTTATCATAATTAGTTAAATTTAATGTACATATGAACATAAGAATGGACATGTGTTACAAACATACCCAGCCATTGAGTGATGTGAGCGAGTGTAAAATGCCTTAGATATATACATAAGTGATGAATTTTCCTTGAATTAAAAAAAAACATATTGGAACACAATGTTTCAAATCATTTTTCTGTTAGAAGGTAAAATATCACTGGTTGGGAAACTTCTTTGGAAGTTCTTTGGAATTACAATAATGATAATAATATCATTGGAATTCGACCCAAAAACTTTTGTATTATTTGTTTTCATAATTCATCGTAGTAAAAACTGTATAAATTAAAAAACATTTCAAAATGTTTTGAAAATACAAAGAAATCAAGAAATTGCTATTTCCATCAGTCTTATAAGGTAAGTAACTTTCGTTCCTCAATATTCTTTTTAAAAAATTAAAATGTAATAATCCAGTTCCGATTTCCATTCTTTGTATTCAACATCTGGATCGTATATACATACTGTTTTAATTTCAGGGAATCGGTTGTTCAATAAACCATCATCAGATTCAAAAGGCAATGATATGGATCCATCATGTCTTCTATCAACGAACGCAGCTCTACCTTACTGGCAGGTTGATTTACAGGGATATTATCAAATTGATAATGTTACAATACTCACATGCTGGGGTTTATGGGGTATGTATAGGTAAAATGTTAATAGCATTCCTATTCTATAAAAACACAACTTTTGCGTATTTTTCTTTTGTTTTTCTCATATGGTGTGTATAGACATAAACATTTCAATATAATTAGCTATATAATCTGCGTATGTTCTCACTGTCAACTTGGACAACTCGATGGATATGTAAATGAATCACTTGCACAAGTGAGCGCTGGATAGATAGCCGCCAAGTTCTCAAATCTGATATCGTCCTGTCATGAACCAAAAACCTGAAGCTAAAATTCTTGTGTTCAAATTGTTACCCTGCTGTCCAAATGATGGCCATAGAGACCCTAAAATATCACTCTGTCTTCTATTCAAGGACAGACATCAAAGTTTTGTCAGATGAGAATTAATGATAATAGATTTGCGATAAAAAAAATTATGGGGAAATGAAAAAGACAAGAAAAACAACTATTTAATCAGCCAAATTTAAAATATTCTATAGCCTCTGCTCTTCACTTCATCGCTCTTTGGACCTTTGATAAGGAAATCTGTCCCGAATTGATATACCCTGTGTGTAGGCAAATGAAACTTCTATATGTCGATTACACGTGCCAGCCTCTCAAACAAAAATACTTTTTAGTCCTGCTTAAAGGAAATTGGCTTACAATTACAGCTGAAAATTCAAGTTTTCGGATTCACGGAAAAACGCTGTAAGAACTGATTTAAACTTTGCGTTATCAAATACATAGTTCAACATCTCGTATAAAGCCGTACAATTGGGTTATTGTTACATAGCAAAAGCTCAAGATAAGGTAATTTGGTTACACATTTCCTGGTGAAAATTCCAAGGTGTAATTGGTGAAGAATATTAGAACAATAGCCCCCGGTGACCTATGATGAAAACCCAGGATAAACCCCATTTACCACTTGTATTTCCAGGATGGAAGACGCAGTCAGCCAAGATTGAAGTGTTCTTCAGTAATCCAGAAACATGTATCGGGGCTGAAGGCTTCCTGTACGGAACAACCCCGCCAGACACCGAGGAAGAACAAATTCTGAACTTCACTTCAGAGATACCGTTTGGTGTTCGATATCTCAGAGTCACGGCAACCCTCATTGCCGAACTAGGTTTGAGGGACGTGGAAGCAGCTGGAACGTCGTTCCGGAAAAGCAGAAGTAAGTATCCCTGACATTACCGAAAGCCTGATGGCTCCTCTTGAACCGTTAAAAATGCATGTTCAGCTGGATATTTTATGTGAAATGATGTACCAATTCGAAGAGATTAGCCATGGAGTGTTTTTGATATTGAATTCTTCACCCCAACAAATAGCCACACTTTGTATTTCGACCGTCTCAATTTACCAATCAACAAACCGAAAGATAAATAATGAATAATAGTACATTTATAGGCATTGATGATTTACTTCCTTGACGAAGCTGAAAGCAAACGGTCCAAAATGTCGTTAAAGAAGTTTGTTTAAGCGTGAAAGTTCTTTTTTAAATACCTTACAAAGGTTTCTAAAACTTTATACAGCAATGTAAGAAATATCTCTTATATTTAAGAAAAAAGCTCTTCAACTATCGTATTAGAATCCAAAAGCCTCGTACTTCTCTCTAAAGAACCTGCCAATAAATAACTGGGTTCGGATCTAACAATAGAGGCACTACAGCACTAATCCTTTGAATTCGATATATGGTTTCAAGCTCCTTGCACAACAAAATCATTTTGGCTAAAGAAAAATATATGTAAGATAACCATGGATAACCGAAGCCTTTGGCTTAATGGATATCAGAGTATTGAAGGAACTCTTTAGACACAAATACGCTGAGGTGGACGGATGATGAAACACACGTGTACTCCGAACAGACGTAAACTAAAACTGCAACATCAGACTTACAGCAGTGACAAGTCTTGCCAGAAAAAATGGCGACACGATTTCAACAGATCACAATGATTAGTATTGCCATTTGGTTATCCACTTCATCCGTCTGGAACAGCTAATTATGTTTGCCCGTACGTTATCATATATTAACATCAGTTTCATATAGTGTTATTATCTTTTGATACTCATTGCATCAGTCTCGAACGAACAGAATTGTTTAAAGAAATAATTGTGTTTGCAATTTCAATTATAACTCATTCAATACCTGACTGTGAAAGTGATGAGATCACACGAGCGCACTTCATCTTTCTATAAATACAAATATTAAAAAACAAAATTCTTATCCGTCATGAAGCATTTTTCGGATCATATATTCTAAACTATACGTGATAGCTGTAGTAAAGTCACCCTTGTCCATAATAGATGTGTCTTTTGAGGGTCAGACCAAAATGTCTTTTGCGGTGTCCAGGGAAGCGTGAGTCATTCCGTGAGGTTTTGAGCAACCCTTTTGTCTGGAGTATATTTCTCAAGCTCTACAAACTACCTTCACCATATTTGAATATATATAAAAATGCCAACCATGATCCATAGATGTGCATTTGAAAGTCAGACCAAATATGGGTTTCTTTTTCTGGTTTCCATGGAAACATGAGTCAAGCAATGACTCTCTGAGATGCTCTTTTGTGTCAACGAGGTAGCCCAAGGGTCCATATTGATATCAACATTGAGGGTTTGTTAACTGTCACAAATCAATCATCATAGTAAATAACTGCTTATAAATTGAGATTTATATTTTTTCAGATTTATCATTTACGGGAAAGATTAACAAACGGGTGGAGAATGCAGTAAGCAAAACCAGCGTTTCATCGGCAGGAGAATGCGGCGTAAAATGTTACGACATGGACTTCTGCCTCGCTTTCAGCTTTATCCCGGGACAAGTAGAAAACTGCATCCTGTCTGACTGCGCTTCCACTGATGACGTCATTGGTTGGAGAACGATGACAATGAACCTAACAGAAGCCGCTTCAAGCTCTTGTGCACCTGACCGATAGTAACTGAAAAATGTATAAGTTAGTTTCAAAGAAGAAAGTTTGAAATATATAGAATTGTAATCTTGGTGATAAAAAAGGAACCTTAACTTTGGTTAAGCCACCTGAAAGCTTTCAACCTCACATTAATATACGAAGAGAGTTTTTGTTTTAAGTGACAGCTCTTTTTTAATCTCATTTTGTAACTTTGAACAAACATAACTTCAATGTAAATGTGATTCAGTGCCTGTGAAGTATTGAAAATGTAAAATACACATAAAAATAATCTGAATTATAACGACCATGACATAAATCCCCAAGAATGTATGCAGTTAGTGGTACCCCATTCTCTCCCCACAGAGAATTATGAAGGAGTATAGGGAGAGAATTGTGGTACCCAAGATGATATACGGGAGGCTAGATCATAAATTAAGCTCTTTTCTCTAAAGAGGACTTGCTAGAGGTTGAAATTGACATCGCATGGTAACGTTGCAATAAATTCCATTCATGTAGCCTGCATTGAATGATAATCAACAATAATCTCCATAAGTGGTATCGATGACAGCTGAGTCAATGCTTTTGATTAGGGAAATTAAAGTTATTATCATTCCATCATTTGCCGCTTTATGTTATCTCTTAAACAGACTCCTTAAAGCTAACCAATTGGGTTGTTCTTCTTCAACTCCTTATACACATAAACCACCATGGCTGTACAAGAGTATAGTTACATTTTACAGTTTTACAAATATATGTTTACCTCAATAGGTAATACAAACACAATCTACAAAGAAATTCATTCCAAAGGAAATATGAGACCTTTTACATGCGTTGATAAGTTTAAGTCTTGCGTTGTTCATCTTTATATTATCGTGCCATGAAGTTCACATTAATAAAATTCTTTGCTTCTTTGAGGCCAAGTAGAAGGCGTAATGAACATGTAACTTTAAGTCTTCTTGAGGGAAGTTCACATTAGTTTAATAAACGGTTTTGTATGGTAACTAATCGATCATGTCATGTAGTTAAGAAGGAAGCATAGTATTCAGCCGCGATAACAATTGGTACTGTAACTTAAGCCTGTATTTTCAGATATTGTATCTTAATGAAGAGACCCTCCGTTTTCTTATTTATATATTCCGTTTTATGTCATTTAGTCCAGTAAGGTCGACAGAGATCAATATTCACTATACTCATCAAATTTTATTGATGCAGATCAATCATCGAAAACTAAAGTTAAATATCCCTGTCGAATAAATAATTCATTATTATAAGACGTCTTCGCAGTTGATCAAAATGGTCAAAAGTGATCACGGATTTCATATTTATTGTATTGTATTTAACAGGATAAATACTTTAAATCTTCATTCCATTGTCTAGAAAATGATCACACGTGCACACTTATGATATTCGTGCAAGATATTTTTCTATACGCGTATGACCCAAAACCTGACTTATGACAAAGCCATACATAGAGAGGAACATTACCCGAGGAAGTGGGTCATATGACTTTCACGAAACGAGTGTGAACTGTCTTATTTTCCAAAAATTCTCACGAGTTTCGTAAAAGTCACATGACATACTTCCGATGGTAAGCATTTGTTTATTACCGATTCTATTCGATCAAATACGCTTGAAAATATTCAGGAACACATTCAACCGGCTTCTCTTGCGTCGGCCTGTAACAGTGACGTCGTGAACAATTGCTTTATAACTGAAGAACTTTATTCACTCAAGGCTTAACGTAGAATGACGAGGTTTACAATAGTTTTACATATATACAGCTGCATACCGAAAGTTTGTTCATTTACCACTAAATCATAGTGCAAATATCATGCGATTTGGGCTTAGTTTGGACGTCAATAAAATAACTTCAGCAAAACTGACAAAGGATCACCCACGGTCCATGTGTGAAATAGCCATTGTTTATCTTGTTTAGGGATCGTTTGGTCTATCGTGCAAAAATTCTAAATTTGGCATGTTGAAAAAGACGAATGGAAATTTCAGGGGTTTCGAAATGTTGGTTTTTTAGAATTTCTAATAAAATCTTTCATACCGACTCTAAGAATATAATCAGCACAATCACATTAATTTAGTGCAAAGAAACAAGCATAACCACTTGCCTTACAGAAGGATGGATCTTTACATTTGTAATGAAAATTCAATATTTGACGTTTCTCTTTCGCAATACCACGGTATCGCAAAGGCATCATAAATCACATGATAATATTATTTGTACTAGCATACCCAGGTGTGTGCATATCTTTTGGTATGCGGCTGTAGACATGTGAACAAACAAAGATTATATATTGCATGCATTTAATTATTTGATATTATTGATATTAGTTCCATGTTGTGAAAGGGGCAACGCTGAATTTTAAACATTGCCCAAAGAAGGTGACAGGAAAAGGAATACCTTCATTACGCGTGTACTCCATCAACTAGTTATCTCCCTTTTATAATACAAATCTTTGATCAGACTTAATCAAGATTGAAATTTGTTTTTATAAGAAATATGTGCATATTGTAAGATTATATTAACAAAGGTTCCCACTAAAACGTAAAATATATATAACATAAACAATGTCACAACATTCCGAACAAAAGAAACTAGATTAGGCCCAACGAACGAAAGTCTAACACACACACACACACTATAGTTGATACCATTTTGATCTCCAAACCAACTCTTGGGAAGTAAGTCTAGATTTTAATTCATGACTACAGAGTCTTTTCCCTTTCATTTATTTGATAAAATGCTCGTTTAGAAGATTAGCTTTTAAAGACTAAACGTTAATCTAATCGAAGTGTTGCAGCAACGTTCGGATGAAATGTAACAGAGATTGAGGGAGAGGGACAACAGTATCGATCTGTGGAGGAAATATACGATACGGCGGAAATAACGTACTTTTTTTCTAAAATAAATCTAGCGAACAAACTATTATTCAATGTTTGTATATATGAAGGCAACATTGATTCAAGTGTTATAACGAGATCAAGAATATGTATAAAGGAGATAATGTTTCCATAGGTGATATTACCTTTGCTCAAACATGCTAATGTACGAACCGCTTGAGGCCTATCTTATATCATACATGGGCCTGGGATCTGAGCTTTTGTCCTCTGTACTGTGCCATTTCAATTCACTTCACCCCAATGGTCATAAATAACTATTACATTTTATATGAACGGAAATAATCCTGTATGCTTATTGACGACTTCACTCGCGTTAATACCATTCGAAAACACGCTATCAATACCTCATTGTGTATCGGCAACCTTTCTATCAACCATTAATACTATATACAAGTCAGGGAGAAAGCAGAGGCGATCAAATCTAGCCTAATGAATTCAGGTACAGAATTCAGGTACGTGAATACTTTGGTTGAAAAACATAGGACCTAAACGACAACCCTGCTGTACTCATCTTCAGTTGTGGACCTTTATGAAATAGTTATATAATGGCGAGTAAATGTGTTAACTTTATGATATCAAAATGTCGCATTTTCTTGATTATATATATGATTGTGATTATAACGATATGGGCGACCCTTTTACTCGTGATAAACTCTATAACTACGGTACCCGAGAAAGAGCATGATCTCCCCGAGAAAGTGTATGGCCTGCCCGAGAATGCGAATAGCCTCAAGGAAGTTGTGAGAGACGTCTGGACAGAGGTCAAGGGTTTGAACCAAACATACGTGTACAATGCTCATTTCACTGGACGTGACCGGAATGTCCGGATCGTGGGAGTTGGACCCACGGACAGCAAACCTAATGTCCAATGCAGGTTCCTGTGTCTTGCGGACATTACCACCAAGGAAATAGTGGTCAGCGGCAAGCTTGTTCAAATGCTGGACGCACATGGGTTAAGGTATGGTGCAGAGACCTAATTTTAATCCTCTTTTTTTGGGTATGTTATATTTAATTGCATAAATGAACCCGAGGGGACATCCCCCTGAATTCGTAAAAGAAGTTTAATGAATTAACTGTCTTTCTATCTGACTCGGGCATGTTTCCAAAATTACTTTTGACTAATAATTGTCAAGCGTCATTGTCAGGTTTTCGATCATCATCGCGTCTTTATTCCTTGGTATTGTCACTTAAACTAAGGAATAAGCATTAAAACGATTCTATTCAGCAACAGCCGATCACAATACTCCATTCAGAGCTAATGGCGTTTAAGATATCAATAATACACGGAATGTCTCACGGGTATTGTTCATTCCGTAGCAATCACTAGTGTTATGCTTTAATTTTTCATGTTTACCCGTATACAATTCCACAGTACAGCTGCATGCCAAAAGTTTGTTCACATACCTTGATACACTAGTGCAAATATCATGTAATTTGGTATGCCTTTGAATTATCGTAGCATTGCTAAAAAGAAAGGTATAATGTTGAATTTTCAATACAAATATGCAGATCTATTCTTCTTTCAGGCAAATGTTTATCATAACTCACACTTAACCATAACAGTTTTGGCAGGCAATGAAAGTGACTAGGGGTCAAAATTTCCAAAACACTAATTTTTATTTTTCTCTACAAAATTCATTTTATGTTATCAACTCCTTTGAAAATTAGTAATGTTTGTAACTTTGCTTTACCTCAATTTGTTAGTGCTGATTTTATTCTCAGAGAGCCGACATGGAACACTTATTCGATATTTCAGAAAATCGGCTTTTCCAAAATATGACCTCTTCTGTCTATTTCAACATGCCAAAATTCGAATTTTTGCTCGAGAGACCAGACAATCCTAAATCAGTTTATGAATGGTTAATTCAGACATGGACAATGGGTGATCCTTTGTCAGTTTTGCTGAAGTTATTTCATTGACGTCCAAACGAAACCCAAATTATATATTTGCACTACGATTCAGTGGTAAGTGAACAAACTTTCGATATGCAGCAGTAAACTCGAGATTTATTTCGAGAACTTTTCGGTTCATTGCCAACATACATCAAGGCATACATCATACATAAGAGGCACATAAGCGTTGTTGTTTGTCTGTTTGCAAGCTCAAAACAGACGTGTGTGAATATCTTTTAATTATTCGCACATGACCAAGAATGGATTTAAGCCACATAAGATGTAAAATAAAATTAGCTGATATGGACATTTGGCAGGTAACATAGACAAATAAAACGTTATGGCAAAGTTCATTATTTTATAAAGGTTTTTTTCGCTGATAAAGTTTTAACTTAATATATGAGCTTCTGAATATGCAGATGATATTGTTGAAAAAGTTAAGTTAATGAATGCTCTGTCAAATACTTACATTACAGTGTGAATAAATGGTATTATATATATGAATCATGACATTTATACAACCGTTGTTTAGCAATATAGAAAATTATTGTCAATATGTATACATATACATTAACTGAATCAGTCGATTTTGGGAGGATTTTCAATCTTTATTGTATCCAGAAACAATGCAACGCATATTTTTCATTTGTTTAGCGTTAAATCTTTTGATTATAGCTTAAACATTATGTTACCAAAACAAATATGAAGGTTTTGTCATGTCATTGTCATGATAACTATTTAAAAGTGGAATTAATTAAAAATTCCCTCATACCCTTCCCAAACCTAATTGGGACATTGCTGTTGTAAAAAAAAAAAGTTGAAATTCCCTTGTTGAAAATCGCTGCCACCCCTACAACTGACATTATATCAAGATTGAAAACAAATCGTATGGTTTTAAGAGAAGGCATAAGGTATAGTTTTAGTTATCGTAATTTTTTATCTGTATTCGTTTCACTTATACGAATCAAAAGACCGAAAAAATTGAAAATATACATTTTTATTAGACTACTAAGACACCTTTTATACCCCGGTTTAGGATAAGCACCTAGTCAGACTGGGGAAAGCTTTGACAAAATCATCGGAGCATGACTCGAAGCCACGCTGAAACTCGAGCTTTGTTATTCTCTGTATTTGTAAGCTAATAGAACAACAAATATGGGATATATTATTACCGAAAAATATCATAAATACAATAAATTACTGCCTCATGTTACCAGCTTTCCTTCTAGTCGTCAAATCCTATTTGATTGGAATTTGACAATCCCTGGACCCGGTTTTCTTGGGTGGATTTATGTAAAACCGTTTAGAACTTTGGACGTGAGAGATCCACCTATATTGTATAACACGTATTGCTTTATCGTGCAGGCTATTTATCGATATGAAATGTAAATTGTCTCGAAAAAATGAAAGTTGCTAATGAACGGGATACAATGTCGTATATGTTTACTGTAGTTACATTTGTATCATATTTCGCAGAAATCTTTTTTTCTTTTACTTAACTTTCGTGACAACTTAGTACTAAATTGCATCGATCGAAGTTATCCAACAAATCTAGTTATCTAGTATTAAATCTCACTCCGTGTGACTATGTCTCTGTCAGGGATATAATAACATACCTGGCGAAAGCGTATAGATATATCATATATAATCCTAAAGGATTTTTTAACCTTTCCAAACAATCTCCATTTGCAAATGATTGTCATTATCGGTAGAAAAGCATGTGGCTAATTTCTTTCTTTAAGGTTTTTAGATAGATAAATGGCTAGTTTCCATGACGAACGGATGGATCTCCTGTAAAACATTGTTTTATTATCGTGTACATTATTTCTATCATTCAGATCATTCCAAATCATTTCAGATACAACAACATCGAGATTCTGTGTAGACTTCCCACCGACTGCGTCTCTGACGTAGTATCAGTAACAGGACCTGGTACAATCTCCAGCATCTACCTGAAGATATATTTCCCTCCCTCATCTAGAGTTCCGACTAGCCTATTTACAGTATGTTTCCCTGCCATTCACTCCAACTTCAGTCTCTTCTCGGAGATAGTTCAGAGTTTTGAGATGGATTCCTTGCTCGGGGCCAAAAGGTTCACCCTTTATTACAATTCAGCCACACCGGAAGTGGACGCAGTGTTGCGCATGTACGTTGATTCCGGACGTCTGCTCCTGTTTCAATGGAATTTACCAAAGCTTGATGTTCACTACTTTGCCCAAGTCACGTCAGTTCGGGACTGCTTCTATCGAAACATGCATACATCAAAGTATCTCGTGTTCAAAGATTTTGACGAAGTGCTTTTGCCATACAACCATGATAACTGGAACAACCTCTTAGAAGAGCTTCTCCAGCAAGATCCTAAATATGCCGTCTTTATTTTCAAGAATTCCTTCCTTTACAAGCAAGACCCAGATGTATCGGAGGGAATGAGTTCGAATCTCTTCGACGCAGCAAGGGCATTTAGACTTACTATCTTGCTGAAACAACATCGTCAAACAAAGGTATGGCCTGGCAACCTGCGCTCGAAGTTTATTGTTAATCCTGAAGGCGTTGATAATGTGGAAATTCATATGGTTAGGGCTGTGCGAGAGGGATACAAGACTCTTGTGATCAATGAAACAGACGCATTGATGTATCACTACAAGAGGTTTGTTGACAGGAAAATACCAAGAGTGAGAGACTCGACAATGCTTCGCTTTAAGAACAAGCTTATTAAAAGAGTAGATGAAGTATATATGCAGCTTAACAGAAATTACACCGTATGGAAGCCTCTTTTTACATGATACAATTTAAGATATGATTAATAGAACATTAACGCCAATACGGCATATTGGTCGAATAGGAAACGTGTGTCTTAGTTTTAGCCTGTGGTCGTGTATTATATGTTTTTAAAAAAATAGTTTTACAGAATTACCCCTTTAACTTTTACTGATGCTACTGCGCTTAACAACTCTTACGAAACGAGAATCAGTTATGACGAACGTACATGTATGTTTGTCGATTAAAAAGGTGGAAACTTGCCCATATCACAAGCTATCAAAATGTAGTTCTTTCGAAGTGTTTTAGATTTATGTCAATGGTGACAGTCCCTACCAAATGTTATCCTTTGAACGTTTGAAATCTTAGATATATCTATTTAAGAAATCCATATTTATACTTATATATATATATATATATGTTTATATACATAAATTATTTAAAGTTTAATTTCAAAATAATCATTATTTGAACAAATATTAGAAATGTGTCATTGTAGATAAAACATGCCATCCAGTTAAGAGTTGAATTATTAAAAAAGAAATTTTACACTGCCAAATTTTGTAGAATATTATTTTATCTAGCTCTTTAAAGTTTATATGGGACTGAGGCCTAAAAACCATAAACACTGCTTGTCTTGCCTAGGAATGACATCTCACTAACGAAAGAGAGCGTTTCTAACTACAGACATCTCGCTGTATTGAAAAATATTGCAGCCTCGTTAACGATGAATTTAATGTTCAGGGTTTGAAAGATATATCGTTGCATGAACCACGTCGTCGTTGCATTTTCAAGCTATCAAAGGTCTTGGTTTCTTACTGATAAGCTCTCAAGCAGAGTTGTATTCCATGTGCACGAGAGTCCCTGCTAGACAAAGATGAATGGAGATAAGATGTTGTAGTTTTCAATGGCTGACAAATTACAGACTTTAAAGGGCCACATCATATGTTGATTTTAATTAGAAAATAGTGCCAAAAGACCATCTCGTTGAAAGATCTTTACATAATTTCGCCAAATGTTTCGACCACAAATAAGCCGAGAAATCTAACTAATAAGTAATAGTGTTTCCCGTGTCTATAAATAGATCGACTTTATTATTTCATTATACCCCCGCCTTACAGCGTAAGCGGGGGTATATAGCGTTCATTCTGTCCGTCCGTCCGTCCGTCTGTCTGTCCGTCTGTCCGTCCGTCACAAATCTTTGTCCGGAGCATATCTCCTAAACTATACATGCTAGCTTCACCAAACTTCATACACTTATCAACCATGATCCCTAGATGTGCCTTTTTGAGGGTTAGACCAACAAATGATTTTTATTTTTTGCGGTTTCCATGGAAACATGACTAAAACAGTGACTCTATGACCAAGTCCTTTGTCTGGAGAATTTCTCCTAAACTATACATGCTATCTTCATCAAACTTCATACACTTATAAACCATGATCCCTAGATGTGCCTTTTGAGGGTTGGACCAACAAATGATTTTTAGTTTTTGAGGTTTCCATGGAAACATGACTTAAAGAGTGACAAAGTCCTTTGTACGGAGTATATCTTCATAACTATACATGCTATCTTTACCAAACTTCATACACTTATCAACCATGATCACTTGATGTGCCTTTTGAGGGTTAGACCAACAAATGATTTTTTTTTGCGGTTTCCATGGAAACATGACTAAAACAGTGAATCTATGACCAAGTCCTTTGTCCGGAGCATATCTCCTAAACTATACATGCTATCTTCCCCAAACTACATCCACTTATCAACCATGATCCCTGGATGTGCCTTTTGAGGGTTAGACCAACAAATGATTTTTATTTTTTGCGGTTTCCATGGAAACATGACTAAAACAGTGAATTTATGACTAAGTCCTTTGTCCGGAGTATATCTTCTAAACCGTACGTGCTATCTTCACCAAACTTCATACACTTATCAACTATGATCCATTGGTGCGCCTTTTGAGGGTAAGACCCAAAATTATTTTTATTTTTTTGCGATTTACATGGAAACGTTACTAAAACAATGACTATCTGACAAAGTACTTTTTCCTGAGCATATCTCCTTATCTATACATGCTAGCTTCAACAAACTTAATACACTTATCAACCATGACCCCTAAGTGAGCTTTTTTAGGGTTAGACCAACAAAGAAAACCAGACTATAGTTTGAAGCGGGGATATGTGAGCTGTGCTCTCTTCTTTACTTGTTGCGCAAAGCATTGTGGTCGTAGTTTGCTCAAATCCTTTAAACAAAGGTAACCACGTGGGGACGGAAAAGATAAGCATGGTAAAACGACGATAGACAAGAAGGGAGACAAGTTGGTCGACAAAAGGAAAGTCAAAACGGCGAAACACATATAAGATTTATTTGAAAGTCAAGCTCGCTTAACTTTGAGTTTGATTCGTTTTAAAAAGGGCAGGTTACTTGACTATTCATATTGAGCGTGCCAATTGTACGTTGTTATCAATTAAATACATCAAGATCAAGATGATTGCGAAGTACCTCTTAATTTAAATTTTTGATTTCTATAGAGCAAGGCGAGATAATTAGCATATACCCATCTTGTGAAAACTGAATCTATTATAATCTCTCAGTCTTCGACGGAACAAGGGTATTTTTAATTTGCACGTGTACTGTGAATATGTTTTATATTAAATAAACAACGACAACAACATCCTTTTTTGTTTTGCAAGTTTTGGTCACCTTTTAAAAAATATGGTTATTTCTTTTCACGAATTTCAAGTGTTTATGATATTTTAAGAATGGCGAAGTACCTCTTATTAACTTTTTGATTTCCATAGAGCATGGCGAGACATTTAGCATAAACCCATCTTGTGAAAATTGAATCTATTATAATCTCTCAGTCTTCGACGGAACAAGGGTATTTTTAATTAGCACGTGTACAGTGAATATGTTTTATATTAAATAAACAACGACAACAACATCCTTTTTTGTTTTGCAAGTTTTGGTTAATATAATTACACCGACTCGTCGTCGTATAAATACCATTTCTTACATATCATGTTGTAGCTGAAAAAAATATCTACCAATTGATATAATTTTAGGCGTTTTATGAAAAAAATGTTGCATTTGAAACACTAACAACCTTTAAATAGCTCTGCTATATCAGGGCATTAGTAGGAGTAACGCTGATACAAATATGCTTGGTAGCAATATATCTTGTTGGTAGGCATCTGTATTTCACCTCTACATTGATATGTACATATGTAAGCTAAAACACCTCACAGTGCCGTTGCGTTGTTTTGTGCATCTAGCCCTTAACTCTGCACTTGACAAATTGTCCCATGACCTCGGACCGGCCCTAGCTGACTCAGTGCATGCTATCAATAACGGTTTATACATACTTTTTACTTTAACAATAACATATATCTTGGGTTTCCATTTTTCAGTTGGACAAAGTTTAACGAATGCAAAATGAATACGTTTCCTAATTCTTCAGTATTTAAGCACGATTAGGAAACGTTCACTATCGCGGGTGTGTTGTTCTTTTACTATGGCTAGTGGACTATCGCCCGTCTCGTAAAAAAATTGGAACATAAGAAAGAAACAGCATCAACGAGTTACATACCAATATTCTTCGAGAAAATTGGTTCTTCGTAATCAAGGCTCATATTTTGTTGATTACTCGCCAGCAATAGTCGACAGCGCCATGACCCTTTTTGGATTTATTTTTTTTTGCAAGAGAAAGAGAAAAGCTCCTTGATGACTGCATCCAGTTTAATCTCAAAGACCGTAGAGAAACACTTTCGAAGTATAGTGCCGTGATTCTCGGGATGTTTGTTGAAATAACTAGTTGGTTCAATGCGACCGCAGAACATAGCATTAGCCATGGTGTGTGGAGGTTACCAAACCCGCTAACGGTCCGGATATACAACCAATGCACCATACATGGGATCACCATGACACACGACTTGACAACAACCTTCACTTGAGGTGTCAGACGTCTTCGTCGAAATTTCGAACAACATGGCCGTGACTGGTTTAAACAATACCTGTTTATGCCAAAGTGAGATATCGCCCTAGCAAATGTTAAAGGTGGCGCAACAAGTTAGTACATTTTCAATACAACTCGATAACTTCTGATCGTTTGAAGTGATCATGCTGAAAGTTCCAACATTCTTATACCTTTCATTTACATTTAAATATACACTTTATAGAAAAATTTAAAAGTCGAGTGTTTGCAATATGGTAACAGCTCTGTATATAAACCTGTATTTATATATCCATTTTGTGTGGTTCTTTGTTAACTTTAAAGTCAGTTATCCCATGTTTCAAAATGTATTGCAAATATGCCAGTTTACTTTTCACTTGCACTTAATGATAATCCACAAGCTATTAAAAGCATTATTTGAGAATGAATTGAAATGAAAAACGGAATAACTGCAACCTTCAAAACCCTACACACCAACTGACGGTCAACTACTGAACAGCAGCGGTATAACAAATAACACTGTTTTAAATATAATTGTCTTCCTTCAATCCACGGTCTAATTTGAGAGATTTTACGGGTGTTTCTCGGAATTATCTTAACGCAAAACAAGTTATGATACATAATATGTCATGTACTAATAATAAATTACCAGTGTGCCCTTGGATATGTGGCTATGCATTGCGGGGAAACCTGTGAGCATTGGATGTTACAAGCGAAACATGGGTGTTACTGCGCTGAAACTCAGTGTAGCATTACACCCAAACCTTACTGCATTTGGAACACTTCTCTAGCAGAAAAGTTGCCGATCCAAAGGCGGTATTTGATAGTTTCGAATTTGAAGCCGAACGCGCTGACCACTGCGCTATCGAGCTCCAAATTCCAATGTTGTTCAAAAGTGTCTGTATTGATTATTGAATGAACATATATCGACATTCTTCATGAATTTCTCCAAAGAAAATATAGATAAGTAACATGGATAAAATTCTGTACGCAGCTAATCAGCAATTTTTAAGCGTGTTTAAACTTGTCCAGTCATCTACTATCAAAAATGTAAAGCAGTTATGTAATTTGGGTAAATCTGTTTTCAAAGCATGTACATGAAGAAATAAGTTAATGTGTAATGTAATGTGAGTACGTTTTCTAAAAAATACCGAGCCAATGTTTACCTGCATCATTGCATTTTTGTATTATAACCGCCGATAAGTTGGTGTTATGTTGGTATATAGGCAATATACTACATTTTCTTCTAATTAAAGATATAAACCACCGCTTATATTGCCTTCTCTCAATGGTATCATCTCAACCGAAAGGCCAAGTTTAGCGTTGCGCAACGGAGATGAAATTAACCAGTTTTTAATGAGCGCGAACGATAATACTTAGGAAAGTTGGTTATTTTTGCGTATTTAGTAGAGGAACGCTAAACTTAGACTTTGCTCAATCATACTAACAACAATTCTTCCTAAACATTTTGTGATAGTCTGTCTGAATATTATATATATCATAACATAAACAAGTTTTATAAAATACATTTATTAATCCGATACAGTAAGCGTTCATGATAATATTAGTCATATTTGTAAAGATAAACTAGTAACATATGCATGTACATTGAGAAAGTTCACCGGATTTCTTTGGTCAATTAACTCTGTAGTTTATTTGTTTACAGGTGAATAAGAAAACAAAATGAGTAATAGTAATGAGATATAACAGGTACATGTTACGTTAAAATATGTAGAGGTACATAACAAAACCACCTTAAATGGCATGTGTGTTTTTAACAAATACAACAATACTGGTTATCACAAAAAACAACATGTCATCAAAATGTAAATTATTTAATAGAATTTATTGAGGGACTTACAATTTTAACTCATTTGGAAATCCTGACATTTTAGATAAAGAAGACTTCATCATTAATGATGAAGCCACACAATCGTGCAAACAGTTGAGTCTTTATCACGAATTAACTATCAATGTACTTAATACGAAACATACCTGGTATCACAGTCTGAATATTGTCAGTAATCATGTCCACTTGCACCATTTTGAGATGTAATAAAAGAATTTCAGAAGCGTCTATTGACGTTGCAGGGCTGTACATGTACTTAATATGGCATAAGTAACAAAGCGATAAGAAAAAAAAAAGAAATTTCAAACATCTGCTCACTCTACTGTATCTGACTTCATCCTTTTGCCTAGAAAATTAAAATACCATTTTGTGTTGAAAGGAGTTTTGAGAGCAGGAAATGAACCTTTCAACTATACAAGAAATCATTTTAAAATATTGAGACACCTAAAACATCTTCATGGGGACCCAGTTATTGGTTATAAACGCGACTATAACGAGGCTTGTATAAATGCCTCTTACATTTATTATAGGTGATGTGTACAACTATGGCATTGATTATGATATGAAATAATCACTGTTCGCCAATCCTTTAGCAAAGGTTTCAGATCCGGTTACGACACGTGTTGTTTGTTACATTGTCAGGTGGGTGTCAATTGGGAATGGTCCATTTAGACTTCATCAACTGAAATAAGAAAAACGCCTTCAAGTGTCTGCTTGTTTAAAGGAACTTGGCGAAAGACGGGCGCTACCGGACGGGAAGACCATGTGTGCCCTTCTTACGAAATCCTAATTTCAACAATTATGATCAGTGATTACTCCACATCCTAATGAAAGAGCTATTTATTTCTATGCAACAAATCATAGTTTAAACGTAACGTGGTCATCATTAAAGAGATTTTCAAGACATTTCATTTCATTAAAGGTACACTCCTAGATTTTCAGGACAACTTATTTGAAAGCTTTATATATGATAATTTATATGCAAATAACATAAATTAGTAAATGCAAAAGTAGCAAGAATAATACGTAACCTAACATAATTCAAATGTAGTGGAGCGCAGCTTGACATTTACTTGTCACAATACGAGTCAAAATTGTTTTACTTGTCTTGATTTGTGTACATATTTTCATTTAAAAAAACTTAAGTTCCTTGTCAATTTTTCTTATTTTACATTCCATTCCAATATTTATTCATTCGTCAATTCTCCATCAGAATATGACAAAAATCAGATATGTTTTCATCTAATAAATACATGTTAATTGAGGCGCTTATAAAGCTTAAACACTACAAAAATTCTTATGGTTCCGTTCAAAAAAAAAACCGTACCTAGTTCGTGTGCACAATACGATTCCTCATAATCACTTGTGCATATTAACCCGTTGCTGGTGTCATTACGCAGGAAGGCTTCCCCTCCACAAGAGGCATCGTACGTGGCACCGTTTAAACACCAGTAGTAGTCCCCGCAGTTGTCTGGGTAGGTTGTCTCTCGGGGTATATATGCAAATGTCCTTCCGCCACAATAGAATGGGATCGGGTCTATGATTTAAAACCATAATGTATAAAGATAGTAATAGATCATTGGTCATATAAACATAATAATAATGACTGTGTATAAAAGGCATTGGTTCCTGTAGCTCATTGGTCATATATATACATATATATATCTGATCCCCCCTCCCCCCCCCTCCCCCTCCAACTTAGATACAATAAAGAAAAGTTTATATTCCTGACATAGGTGCTAGAGACTTGTTAAATGATTATGACATTTGATGAGACAAAATGTTTTGTTATAAGCAAATACGACATGGATATCTAACCAGGGTCATTAAGATAAACATGCTCGAGAGCAAAATAAGAAATTTGGAAACGCACATTTAGATAATTAAAAAAATTCTTTTGATTATGATATGAATTGTGATTAATTTGTTAGTTAAATTGTTAATCATGAGATTATTATTCTTAGTGTTTGATATACATATTATAGATTTTCAATTAAGCTAAAAAAAACACGACTCATTCACATACATTAAATTCAATAAAGGTCGAAAGAGAGGGGTGTTCGGAAACATAAAAATTAAATATCATAACCATCATTAGAAGTGTTCTGTAAAAGCTAATTGCGCTGATTTTCCGTCTTGCATTGTGATTAAGAGATTGAAATTGTGATAAAGAGATTGAAATAGTGACAAAGAGAGAAAAAATTACATATGCAGTCTCGAACACACATACTTCCTACTCCAAACACCAATACTCATACAGCTTAACAACAACTGAGCTGGAAGGAAAGTCAATCAAAGAACCTTTTATAACTGCCTCATTGTGGGACATTTATGTAGATATTCCACCTTGATCAGTTGAATCAACATGATTATAAATAATTGACGGTTTAGAAAATGGATAAATCATGGACCCTGGGTTTCAAACTCTGAAGCTATTTTTTTTCATTTTCATCGAATCAAGGCTCAAATTTCAATAAAATTGCACCACACAAAATGACAGATACTCGACATATAGAATCATCAGTTGATTTGCTTCATTATCAAAACAATGTTTGAAGTATTTCACTAATTGAAAACAAATTTGGTAATATATATAGCACATGTAGAACGATGGTATGCTTTTGGATCGTTTGTTTGTATTTGATGTTGCCTCGCTTCCGTGACTCTTTCAAATACAACACACATGTTTATCAATATGTAAAGGTTAGACAATAATCTTTATGTTAACACAAACCTTCATTTTAAACAGTAAATAGAACAAGCCTACCGCATTTATTCAGTTGTCTAACATTTCACCAACCATTCATCCATTAGGTGAAACAAGGTAAGTATGTCAAACCGCTTATCTTTTTTAAACTTTTGTTTATAATTATTTCCTTTTGATTGGCAATAATTTGACGTCTAACTGCCTTGATTTTTCGATTTTTTTCTTGAATTTGGTAATAGAAATGAGGTTTTGAAAGCCTTCTGACAAACCATTTTAATCTTACGAAAGTGATCTGTACTCACCATACCCTGGCGTTTGTGTTGTTTCTACTGGAAACATAAAGATGGATTTACGATCACATGTTATTCATTAAAAAGGTATTGATAAGCCTTATGAAATACAGATATTTGAAACATACATTCAAACTTGTGTATAGAGGGCACACAGGGAACGACCATGCAGGGCCTTTATATACAGGTGTCCTTTTTAGAGAGGTTCGAGTCATATTTAAAAAAAAAACAACTGCAAATGACAGCGCTGTTGAATTGGTCGCAAATACAAGTTCGAGAATACTTCTGAATTGTGGTACAATTACTATTCGGGGGAAATCTTGATATAGAGGAAAGTGGAACAAAGTATTTGATGTCTCTCAAAGTAAATCGCTATTTCAATTAGGATCATTACCTGTCTTAGAACTTCAGAATTTTGTTACAACTGATCATTTTGAAGCGCCATGGAACAGCTTCATACTTTGTAATTTATTTTCATTGAACACGTATTAACAAAAACTGCTTGAGGATAAGATATAACACAAATATGCTGGCTTGTTCTTGAGCACCGTTTATGTTGTTTGTCAGTGTATTTATTCGAGAACTTACCAGTTGGAAAAGCCATGGTTGTTGATCCGTCTGAAAGAAAATATAAAGGAGAACTTGAACTTCACGATATGAAGAAAACCAAGAAACATAAAGACTATATTCATGTGTAAAGTCACTTACCTTTAGTAAAAGAGGTTAACTGATCAACTTTATCTACTCTTCAAATAAAGAAACGCTTCGATGGAAAAATTACATATTTACACAAGAAAAAAGAAGGAGGGGAAATATGATAGCAGTCAAAAGAATTACGCGGGGAAATCTGACAAATTACCAGCCCTTGGTAAGTAAGTCAATAACACAGACACATCGATTGGACCTGCCGATCTCTTTGAAAACTTGAAAAATGACACTATATTAATGTTGTCTTTGGTAAAAATGGTTTACCGTTTCAGCTCTTAACTCATACTTTCGTTCCTTTCAGGTTTCCTTTGACATTTCAATTTCAAATTCCTGAACATGCATAGAATGGCACTGTTTGAAACTCGGCTTTACAAAATACCTGTTCCACCATCTCGTCTCAATCCGTTTCGAATCATGCTTCATAACAAGGGTCAAGGAAGGGTAATATAAGGTGTTAAAATTTACTGATGCAAATTTTGACAAGTGAATGTATCGGAACTACCGGCTGTGGGTGATTGAGAATGAAATAAGATACCTTCGAATAAATATGGACCTCTAGTGAATCATTCTAAACTCAAACCAGTATCATGTTACATTTGAAAAATATGCACCTCTAGTGAATCAATTTAAACTCAAACCAGTATCATATTACATTTGGAAAATATCAAAACCAAATGAAATAATATGAAGCAAGAAATGTCACGATTTGCAAAGGTGATAAAATCTGGTTTCCATTATTGCTAATATGTTTTTAAGCATTTAAAATAATTGTAAAAGATTACCATTGAAATACTCAGCACCAGCATCATGTTTTCCGTCATTTCATGTGTTATATATTTAAGTCATTCTTTCTTACAAAACCAATTTATTAAAATTGTATTGCATGATAAATCAAAATATATGTAATTTGGCCAAGGCCTACGTGCGAAATAAAGAAGATGATGATGATGGTGAACTGGAGTGGAACATTATACTTACCATAAACACACCTCTTACCATAAAAACAAGTGACCCCAGCATCCTCATTGTGCCCGCAGTTATGAGATCCCCATCCTTGATGTTGACAGTCTTGTAATGAGTACTCGAGTCCGGAACACGCAACGTTATCCAATACAATCTCTCCAGAGCCTTGTCCGAAATGTGCTCCACTGTATGCCTGTTTCCAAAATCCATTATTATAAAATCAGCTTCTGTTCACATTCTTGGACAATTCAAACACGGATATCGCCAGGCTATTTCTGGGTTGTATTTTAAGAAGCAGTTAGTGACTTTTATGTAAAAGGGAAGAGATAAGGTATCAGGGGGGTGGATATAACACTTGTCCTTTCGTGATAGGCGATAGTTGAACATAATTCTATCATCGTTGTAAAGCAAACGCTATTTAGGAGGCTAATATTTTTCCGTGAGAAGTATTGACTCATACATGGATACCAATAATGTAAACAAGGGTACCAAAAAACTCAACACATTAAATGATACCAATGGTGTTGTGAAGAGTGTACAGTCCCAATTTTTTACCATGGTTACCATCAAGAAACGAAACATTTTTAACCAGCGCTTTTCTACCGATTGGAGGCACACAAAAATTCCTTGTCAACGGAAAGCAATAACGTTGTTATTGAACCAAATATCAAAATCGCAATGAATCCGTGTCATCATCATAATACCTTTGTCATCATTATATCTTTGTCATCTTCATAATACCTTTGTCATCCCACGATGACGTTTCTCAATCTTGTGACGTTGTTGCCGAAGCCAAGAAAAACTCTAGTGACGGCCATTTGAGGTATGTTGATAAAAGGTGTCATTGATTCGATCCTTTACCAATTTGCACGAAATTACCATTTCTTAACCATTTGGTTAACCTGGCACAGTTGGGACCGTACATAAGAAATAAATCATTTTTTGTGATTCAAGTCGTCCCACATTTCTTCTCTGAGTATAACATACTCTTGATGTTTATGCTTTTGTCGAAAAGATTTCGAAGTTGTTAAGGAGGATCTATGCTTTATTTGATGAGATTAATTACCTAACTTCAGCTCAGACCGTTCCAAAAATAACTCACCTGTCCTCGGTCATAGCCCAGCATTCTGCAAACCACAGTCGCATCACTGTTTCCCCAGCTGTCATCACAAACTGTCCCCCAGGAATATCTAGAACTGTTCCTTATTTCAACTCTTCCTGAGGATCCGCTTCCTCCGACCAGTCGTACTGACCAAACTGGACATAGTTTTCTTATGTTCATATTATTTGATTAAACATTGACCATTGTTATTTCTAACTCACGTCACATCTTAGGATTAGCTATTCAACAGCCAGTTGAAATAGCCAACCCTATAATGAATTTATTTATTTATTTCTTGGTTAACCAAAGAAGCTTTATATCGATTATATTCTAAAATGTATTGAGTACAGAACAAGTAGGGGTACAAAGTTTTGACTCTCACATGTAGAACAAACTTACTTAATCCTGAAGGCGTGGTTCTTGTCATAGCTGGAAGCAAAGAAAGGACATGTTTCTTTTCAGCAATCAATCCCGAATACAAAAGATATTTAATGGCGGAACAAATAATTTCTTCTCAAAACCCTGACATATGGGTTTTGAAGGTGATATATCGAAATACGTAGCTGAACTTAGTAAGTATGTCTCTGTGAGAGATTTTCAAGTTTGCTGGTACTGTTTTAGTAAGACTGCATTGCACTAGGATGTTGTGCATCTCATCGTTCAGTAGTCTCTTTGATAATGCCCTTAGATAGTTATTTATAGTTTAATAGAGCTTTATAAAAGCTGAAGAAATTATTTAAAATCTTGAAAAGCTTTCTTTCTGCGTCGAACCAACGTCTAATTTCTGCACAAATGTTTGTAATAATTGTTTGTGAACGTACCAGTTGGTGATGATGTTGTTGATGACAGGTTCTCTGGAAAATAGACAAAAAACACTTTGTCAATTCGTTTAAGAGATTATTTTTAAAACTTATACACAACAGTTAATCTATATTTTCACTGAACTTAATGTTGCCATTTATGTTGAGCTACCCATGTTCCTAAACACTGAATTGTTTATTTGGGATACGCTTCTGTTGATCAAATATGTAAACGACAAACGTTAATAATCAGCATCTTTTAGATTTTTGGATGTAGCAGCTTTGTATCTGTGAGTCATCTAAACAGTTCACTGACAAACGATTTGTTCCAAAGAGCCAATGTGTAGGTCAAAATTTGCTGTTATTTGTATGTCTACCTTCAAATGATGTAACATATTACTTTCAATCATTGCAAAGTAATCGTCAATAATTATTTACAATTGTTTTCCGTCATTTCATATGTTATATACTTAAGTCATTCTTTCTTACAAAACCAATTTTTTTAATTGTATTGCATGATAAATTAAAATATATGTATTTTTGCCTATGGCCTACGTGCGAAATAAAGAATATGATGATGATGGTGAACTGGAGTGAAACATTATACTTACCATCAACACAGCTCTTACCATAAAAACAAGTGACCCCAGCATCCTCATTGTGCCCGCAGTTATGAGATCCCCATCCTCGATGTCTACAGTCTTGTAATGAGTACTCGAGTCCGGAACAAGCAACGTTATCCAGTACAATCTCTCCAGAGCCTTGTCCGAAATGTGCTCCACTGTGTGCCTGTGCCATATTTATGTATCAAAAATTCACTTTTTAATACTTTCATTATATCTAATCCTCCTTATAAGACGACAATCCATGGACATCTACAGTTAATCAAGCCTATTGAAATTTTTGGGAAACTGTTTTCAAATTGTTTTAGAAGGCTCAACACTTTATTGATTGGTTGTTAAAACCAGGGTTCGGTTCACATCGTTTAAAAAAATCACTTATCGTGATTATAATAAACTATATTCTTACATTTAAGATATAATTCTTAATAAGTTGTTGAATACCGACCTCTCCACGATTAAAGCCAAGCATCCGGCAAACCACAGTAGCATCACTGTTTCCCCAGCTGTCATCACAAACTGTCCCCCAGGAATATCTGGAACTATTCCTTATTTCAACTCTTCCTGAGGATCCGCCTCCTCCGACCAGTCGTACTGACCAAACTGGACATAGTTTTCTTATGTTCATTTTATTTGATTAAACATTGACCATTGATTTTTCTAACTTACACCACATCACCACAGCCAGTTGAAATAGCCAACCCTATAATGAATTTATTTTTTTCTTTCTTGGTTAACCAAAGAAGATTTATATCGAATAATATTCCAAAATGTATTGAGTACAGAACAAGTAGGGGTACAAAGTTTTTGACTCTCACATGTAGAACAAACTTACTTAATCCTGAAGGCGTGGTTCTTGTCATAGCTGGAAACAAAGAAAGGACATGATTCGTTTCAGCAATCAATCCCGAAAACAAAAGATGTTTAATGGCGGAACAAATAATTTCTTCTCAAAACCTTGACAAATGGGTTTTGAAGGTGATAAATCTAAATACGTAGCTGAACTTAGTAAGTATATCTCTGTAAGAAATTTTCAAGAATGTTTGTACTGTTTTAGTAAGACTGCATTGAACTAGTATGTTGTGCATCTCATCGTTCAGTAGTCTCTTTGATAATGCCATTAGACAGTTATGTATAGTTATGTATAGCTGAATAAAAGCTGAAGAAATTATTTAAAATTTTGAAAAGCTTTCTTTCTGCGTCGAACCAACGTCTAATTTCTGCACAAATGTTTGTAATAATTGTTTGTGAACGTACCAGTTGGTGATGATGTTGTTGATGACAGGTTCTCTGGAAAATAGACAAAAAACACTTTGTCAATTCGTTTAAGAGATTATTTTTAAAACTTATACACAACAGTTAATCTATATTTTCACTGAACTTAATGTTGCCATTTATGTTGAGCTACCCATGTTCCTAAACACTGAATTGTTTATTTGGGATACGCTTCTATTGATCAAATATGTAAACGACAAACGTTAATAATCAGCATCTTTTAGATTTTTGGATGTAGCAGCTTTGTATTTGTGAGTCATCTAAACAGTTCACTGACAAACGATTTGTTCCAAAGAGCCAATGTGTAGGTCAAAATTTGCTGTTATTTGTATGTCTACCTTCAAATGATGTAACATATTACTTTCAATCATTGCAAAGTAATCGTCAATAATTATTTACAATTGTTTTCCGTCATTTCATATGTTATATACTTAAGTCATTCTTTCTTACAAAACCAATTTTTTTAATTGTATTGCATGATAAATTAAAATATATGTATTTTTGCCTATGGCCTACGTGCGAAATAAAGAATATGATGATGATGATGGCGAACTGGAGTGAAACATTATACTTACCATCAACACAGCTCTTACCATAAAAACAAGTGACCCCAGCATCCTCATTGTGCCCGCAGTTATGAGATCCCCATCCTCGATGTCCACAGGACTGTAAGGTTGCTTCCGCTCCTGAACAGGCTACATCGTCCAGGACAATATCTCCACTTCCTTGTCCGAAATGTGCATAACGGTGTGCCTGAAGACCAGATGAATATAGAGGACAACGATTAAAAACATGTTATTAGAAGATTTGGTTAAGTTCATAAGATAGTTAAGAGGGTTATCAGGTGGATTTGTGTCTTCTACGAGAAAATTCATATCGGGGTTCATATTTTCATGTGATTCCTCAGGCAAAATATCGGGGTTTTTTTCAATTTTGAGGTCACACCATTTTAGCCTATATGTATTTCGACAATGTGTTTATTGAAAAGTATATCCTATCATACCCAACAAATAAGTAGCGTTTCAGTACTGTTAATCAGTTTCAAGTGCTTCCTTTAAAAATGTTTGATATGAATATAAAAAGAACAGTCTCTGAAATAAATGAATAGTCACAAAGTTTATATGATCCCCCGAGGAAAAGTATCGAAATAGATAGAAAATAGAAAAAATTTCATGTCCAAAGGAAAATGGAGGATACTATCTTGATATATTGTTAACCATTTTGATATATTGTTAACTATCTCGATATTTTGTTGAAAGTCAAACATATTCTTACAGTTCGGTGCGCCCTTGAAAACGTTGTCAGTCAGACAAACTTTACCAAGGTTCCCATGCTGAAATATTCAACGATATCAAAGTATTTACAAACATATTTACTTACCTGTCCTCTATCATAGCCCAACATTCTGCAAACCACAGTAGCATCACTGTTTCCCCAGCTGTCATCACAAACTGTCCCCCAGGAATATCTGGAACTGTTCCTTATTTCAACTCTTCCTGAGGATCCGCTTCCTCCGACCAGTCGTACTGACCAAACTGGACATAGTTTTCTTATGTTCATATTATTTGATTTAACATTGACAATTTGTGCTACAAACCCTAAGCTCTTGTCAAATAATAAGCATCAATGGCAAACGTCTGTGTAATTAAGAGAATCTCGCTTTTTAAATCCTAAATGTAACAGATTCTTTTAATGAATTTCAATGAAATAGAAATGAAATTCAGAATTGAGTTGAATTAACTTACCAACTGACGATGGCGTGGGTGTTGATAAACCTGGAATAATGAGTTACAAATGAATTTGTGCCTAAGTAAAGCGTACGTAAGTAATGTTTACCATCAAATCATTGACCTCATCACTGTCTTCTTATATGTATCAAATCAAAGTAAAACAAACTTGTTTTAACACTATTTTAATTTCAGAATGTATGTAAGTAACATTTTTGTAAGTACATTTAACATATTTACGAACCTCCGGTTATTTTAGATAATTTCTATTCAATTATGCTATTTAACAATGTTAAACAATTTAACAATTTGTACATAAGAAGTAATTGATTGAAATCCCTTAAAATTAACCAACTACTAACTGCATCGCGAAAGTTTTAAAACGTTTTTTCGTGATCTTACCAGTGGGTGCAGACGTGGTTGACTCTGAAAAAAAAGATCAAGATCACTCACAAACTGTTCGTTAAAGAGGTACTTCGTTAAATATGATAAAAAAAACATATCAGTAAATTTTCCATGGTCACTAAAATAAATTCCTTCAGTTTGTTCAGTCAATTACAAGTCAAATGAAAGAGCTCGATCCTGTCATGCATTTTCAGGAACAATGGGCTCATTGTTGATATCATCATATATATAATATGCTATATAAACACGTTGGTATTCAACTCTTTCCTACCAAGTACTCATTCACAATTATTTTAAGCTTCGTTTACGGAACTCCCATTATAAATAAAACCTGTAAAGAATTAAAAGAATTATAGTCGTTGCCAAAAAAGATTCATATCCTCTTCTGTAATCACATAAATACATGTGAGCTAGATTTTAATCGTTGTCTTTAACGAATGATAATTAACTTCCATAACAAGGCATAACTCTCGTCATTCCAAACCATTTACTAATTGAAGCCTTTCAGCATTTACCCCATCATTTCTGCGGCTAATTTTGATTTTCAAATAAGAAGGTTTATGAAGGTTACAAGTTACCACCGAAGAGGGCCTTGCACAGAAATCACGAATTTTTGTGCATAGCAGGAAGGTTAATTTAGCAAGTGGTTGTGACTAGCGCGTGGTATGTCATGCAAGGGAAATAACTATTATTATGTGTGGTGTATTATCTTGTGGTGGAGGAGTGTTTTGTTTTCTGCCTCTGATAGAAATGGTCAACGTCAATGACCGAATATTATGTTGACAACGGGACATATCATGAAGTGACATCACAATCAAATGAAGAGCACGAACAGATCAACAATGCGAGGAGCGCTTTTTGGAGTTGCTTCAATTGGCAGTAATGCCAATGCTGGTGGCGTCAAAATGATTTTTAAAAAGATTTTAAGATAGATTAAACTTGCATAAAGCATAAGATAAAACAGTTTGTGCCTTTTTGAAATGTTTAACGACCTCGGAAATGTATGTCAACTCGGCTTTGTCTTGGTGGACATACTGTTCCAAGGTCTATTAACCATTTGATTTACCTAAACTGTCAACAATTGTAATCTGTCACCTACCATTGAAGCAGGCCACACCAGCATCTTCATAGTGTCCACAATTATGAGAGCCCCATCCTCTGCTCCCACAGTATTGTAAGGTGTTTTCTCTTCCAGTACACGCGACATCATCCAATACAATGTCTCCTGTTCCTTGTCCGAAATATGCGCGTGAGTAAGCCTGGGTACCCAAAAATATATAGACGGATGAGGACTTAAACACATTAAATGATGAAAATATCAGAAAAATGGGTTGATACATTTTTTTTCTCAGATTGTCAGAATTGAGCATATCTGTATGACTGAAGATCAGGTTATCAAAGCTAGATAAGCAAATTCTGAAAATAAAAAAAACTTGCAGTGGATGCAAAATAGCTTAATAAATATCATTAATTGATGTAAAAGCTCATTTTGAGCTCATGTGAAAAGGCTTCAATGGATACCAGAAGAACTGTCAGTGTACACTACAGGTCAATGCAATTGGCAGAATTTGTTAACCTTTTTACTGAGATCACATTATTTCTCGGAAAAAACGTCATTTAGTGCCTAAAATGTGGAAATTTCAACGAATAAACCGATCAGATAATGAAAGGGGGGGGAAGTTAGCGGAAATAAATATGATCATTGATATATTAGCTCGCCTGTCCCATTAAACTGCTCTGAAGGAAAGCAGGTCGATAAGGGAGTGTATAACATTTAGCAAAGGGTCTGATACTAAGAAGAAGTACTAATCTATGAAATCAAGTCAACGCAAGAACGTTTTTTTAAGTATTAGCTCACCTGTCCTCGAGTGTAACCAAGCATTCTGCACACCACATCAGCATCATTATTGTCCCATAAATCATCACACACTGTTCCCCAGGATGAGAATGAATTCCGTCTAACTTCCACTCTTCCAGAGGATGACGTACCTCCAACCAATTGTACCAACCAACCTGGAGTATTTTACATATGTGTTAATTTCTGCATTAATCATTGACCACATATTTCCTTCAATCAAGGCTCCTGCTAAAAGGTAAGTTTTACTTAGGTGTGCTAAGCTGTTCCTCACTTCCAAGCTTTCGAAGATGAGGAGCCCACCACCATTTATACTGATGAATTCTAAACAAAAAGGTTACGAGCAATACCAATATTGAATATACATAGCTCATTTGCCTACATATGATACTCAAATATTGCATATTGAGTCATCCTTAGCCTTTTATGTTTAGTATATTTTTCAGATTCTCAATCTGTTCGATATACAACGATCATTTGTACTACTAACCATAAGTTTACTAAGGTTACCTAAAGGACCTCCGTTCCTCAAATTTAAAGTATTAAACTTTTTTTCTAACTTGTATTTTTCAAAAGTTTAGTGCATTTGTTTGAAGTATCAACCCAAAAAAATGGGGGTTAGTGTGGGTTTTTTCGAAATATTTTAAGACAAAGATCCCTTTGTCAGTCAGAGATTTAACATAGGAGTCAATGGGGAAATGATGACCTTTTTGGAGAAATCTTAAATCTAAATTAGTTCCTGTATTAAATTTTAACATAATTTTCTTCAAGAAAATAGTAAAAAATATAAGTGGTAGTTTGGGTTTTTAGCCGCTACGGCACAACATGTATTGAAACATTTCAATTAAATTATCACCATTCAAGCTATTTTTGTACTACAAACATGCTTTCTCCCACTCATTATCAAAAAATCTACCCGAACACATACATACAATTCATATTCATTCATGGCTTTTGATAATACATAGCTGCTAAAGATTAAGAGCGAATCAATGACAATAAGAATTATTCTCGATATACCATCTAATGAAATTATTGAAAAATATATATAAACATCAAATCATTGAAAAGCTTGGGTTTTCAGCTAACAATCTAATAAGGAGACAATCCTTATACTCCCCATATCTGAATATACTGATACTCCCCATATCTGCATATACTGACAATTGGAAAATGATGAAAATACATCGAGATAAGAATGTTTCTCCGAAACAAAGCTTAAAACAGGACACACTCTTTGCTATGCCTCACTTACAACAATTTAGAAACCAGAATTCAGAAACTTGATTTTATTATTATTTTGTTTTTATATATAGCGATTAACTTTAAGAAGAGGTACAATTTGAAATTACCTGATGATGGTGCTGTTGTTGGCTCTGATCCTGCATAAGATAAAAACGAATTCAATATCCTGCATAAAGCGAACTGATGAGATTCTCATGTTTTTCATGTTCCTTTGACAATTACATATATTCCAAAAAGCCAAGTGAATTATCTCATTTTCTATAAATCGCATTTGTTCCATGCATTTCAGATTTAACGATAAGATAAATAAATATATTTATAATAAATGAGCGAGCATTTTGTCAAAAAGAATTAAAGTTATATGATAATATAGAACATTAATGTAAAAGAGTTAAGTGGGGAAATAAACATCCATATAAAAAACACACAATACAGTATATTTCAATGAAATTCATTGTTACCGGTAAAGCAAGCCACACCAGCATCTTCATAGTGTCCACAGTTATGTGAGCCCCATCCTCGATGTCTACAGGATTGCATTGAAGGCTCGTTTCCTGTACACGAAACGTCATCCAAAAGGATGGCTCCAGAGCCTTGACCGAAATAGGCACTTGAATATGCCTGCAAAGGATGCAATGATTATTAGTTAGATACCAATGAAATGTATTAATTTCACACTAATATAAAACCAATCTGTGCACAAAAGATATCTTGAGAACCTTCTATGGAATGTGTGTGTGTCTCTCTCTATACAGTTGACATTAAAACATATTTAAACATATTGCTTCAATAGATTACGAAATTCTTATATTATAGTGCATTCAAAATAAAAAAAGGAGAAATACGCACTAGTGTTCCTGCCACTGCAGGCTTCAACAAAGATATTAAAACATTAACCCCATCAAATAAATTTCCAAAACAAATGGCTAGGCGACCTTTTTGGTTGAACGTCTTTCATAGCTCTTAACGTTCTTAAAGAAAACTTAGTAAGAATGTTTGAGGTTGTTGAATAAGAGGCAAATTGCAAAATAATATTTTTTTAAGTATTAGCTCACCTGTCCTCGAGAGAAACCAAGCATTCTGCACACCACTTCAGCATCATTATTGTCCCAGCCATCATCACAAACTGTCCCCCAGGACGACAATGAATTCCTCCTCACCTCCACTCTCCCCGAGGAGTATCCGTTTCCGCCGACCAGTCGTGCAGACCAGCTTTCTAGAAGAGACAAAGCGTATGTCTCATGATAGTTGTCAAAGACACATATTGATTTTATTCAAATGATCTTTTTGACTTGAATATCTTTCCCCTGATGCCATTTATTTCAACAAAAAAATTTTCATCGAAGCGATCTAAGTGATCGAAGTAATTAGATTTATACCAGCCAGTTGTGAAAACAATCAAAATGGAATCAAGGCTCTTTTCAAAGAGTGAAAACAACATTTACGATATTTGTTCAATAATTCTATTGAACATCAAACTCCAACATGCTTTGATCCTAGCATATGTAAAAGGTTGCCTTACAGTACTCCAACAAACCTTAACTGTAATTCTTGTATTATTCGAACAACAATCGGATTTGGTTTGATCCTCGTTTCTGTATTTTGTTATGTGACACCTGACGTCACAAGTTAAATTGTTAAGTAATCCTAGTAATTGTGATCCTTAGGCCAGTGTGGATTTGATGATTGACTTACTGGCTGATATCAAATGGACAAATCAGTACTAAATGTATACAGTGTCAATGTTATTTGTTTTTCTAGTGTCAGTGATGAACTATGTGTTATCTTTATGTTTCTTGTTATACTTCACAACAATGTTCATCATAATGTATATTCTGAAACGTTTGAACTCACCAGCTGGTTCTGGTGTGGTTGATGCTGTTGTGTTTGTTGCCGATCCTGGTGAAATGAAAAAGAATACTTCAAAATATATCCATCCATCCATCCATCCATATCCATATCCCAAACGCAACCTACCCCATGCATGCATGCATCAATTCATCCAACCATCCATCCATCTATCCATCCGTTATCTATCGAACTGTCTATCTATCTATCTCTCTAACTATCTACCATGCATTCCATTTATCCAACTAGTAATGTAGCAAAATATCCTAGCTATTTACAGTTACTAATTTGAGTGGCATTGTTGGTATGATGACGAAATAGGAAATTAGCAAAGAGATTCGACTTTTCGGTATAGATACTTACTCACTTGCTTCATAACGGTGTTAGTATCTACATGGAAACGTCGCACCTTTTGGCAATAAAGAAGTTCTTAATCCATACATTTCCAATTATTGTTTACAGAAATCAACTTAAAGGAGAAAAAGCATGTTTTTTTCATCAACCACCAAATAGCTAAATCCTGTTACGTTGATCATGCTATGAAAATTATTATATTAGCTACATTGAAAAGACAACTTTATTAATATTCTATGAACTGGCATCTACTTACCATTAAAACAAGCCACCCCAGCATCTTCAGAGTGAACACAATTGTGGGAGCCCCATCCTCGATTCCTACAGTATTGTAACGAGGGCTCAGATCCCGAACATGCTACGTCATCCAGTAAAATGGATCCAGAGCCTTGTCCGAAATATGCACGTGAGTAAGCCTGCAAAATGATGCAAATTTTCGTATCCCATATAAATGAAATAAAAGATGCTTCACAGAAGGAGATTAATATTTCCACAACGAATGTATTCTGAGCGTCGTATGCATCGTGCACGACCAACTAACCATAACCTCCGCATCTCTGCGACTTGTTAAAGAAAACGTTCAATCACGTATACTATCGGATTCACAAAATCTTCTGTGTGTTCCAAAAACACGCACAAGTTCTTTGATGACCGATGCTTTTCTTAACCTGGTCCCAATCTGTGGAATTTCATTCCGAACAACATCAGTAACATTCAGACACTAAACGAGTTTAGGTCTAGTTTGAAGACAAACCTTTTCAAAATGCCATACAACTGAACTTTGTGTCAGAACGCAGAAGCGTCTTTAATGAGTACTTTATAAAACTTGAATTTGGCGCTATATGAATAATTATATTCATTTGATTGAAGGTATCATTCATATAAGATATAGGCTACAATACCATATAGCTGCGTTGCCTCGTGCAAATATTATGTAATTTGGGAAGTCTTTGACGCATCATAGCATTACGAATAAGAAACGGATATTGGTGATTTTCAGAAGTTAGAATCATTAAGAGGTTAAAAACCACTGTGCTTTAACATAATCGTACATCATACCCAACAGTTAACCATAGCACTTCTTGAGGTGACAAGGGTCAAAATTCCGAAAACTCTCTTTTCATTCTGGGCAAAAAATACATTTGAAGTGATCAACAGCTGTAAACACAAGTCATTATTGTTTCCATGCCCTAAGTCAACGTTAATGTGCTGATTTTTAGAACTTGAAACTTAAAATTGAAACCGGAATATTCTAATCGAAATTTCAGGTAATCGGAATTTCGAAAAAATGACCCCATCTGTCAAATCCTTTTGTCGAAATTCGAATTCATGCACGAGAGAAAAGACGATTCCAAAAATAAGTTCATAAATAGCTTAAATAAATTACACATGGACAATGGATGATTTATTATCAGTTTTGGTAAATTAATTTTACTGATGTCCACAAACGCCCATTTCAATATACTACTATTGCACTACGATAAAGAAGAACAAACTTGGGAATGTACATTTAAATGATTAGTACAAATCACAAGAGACTATGAAAAACTAAATAATTTGTGAGTTTTGTATATCGGCTATAAATATTCTCTTGACAATGAGGTACTAGTCATTAGGACGCCCTTCTTTGGTAATGAGTCGTATCATTATGACATTAATGCATGATTACATATGTTCTGCTACTTATTTCTAATAGCTTTTGCGAAACTTTCTTTAAAACACCATACCTGTCCCCGATCGTAGCCCATCATTCTGCACACCACTGTGGCATCAGTGTTTCCCCAACCGTCATCACAAACTGTTCCCCAGGAAGAATCTGAAGCCCTTCTTACTTCCACTCTTCCTGATGCCGAACTGCTCCCGCCAACCAGTCGTACAAGCCAACCTAATTGCAGCAATTTGGTTATACGCTGCCAAAATAATTACATCACCCACAAGGCGTAATTCGTTCAAGTCGGAATCAATGGCTAATTTAAGTCTCGCAGCATTTCTTCAACGTTTCCATGCAAAGCCTCCATACTTTGATTCTCCCTTTTGGATATTTTATTAATTTTTAAACTTATCCCACAAGAGGTCTCCCTATTCAAACAATAGATTTTGGTGCTCAACAGCAAATTTTAGAATAACCAGTTAAGGACTGTCGAGTCAAGAATTTATATAAGTAAATATTTGACATGATTGTAGACAACTACCTGTTAACAATTTGTCTCAAGGGAGGTAATTTGTGTATGCAAAATAGAACATGAAAATTTTTTAACAGAAACATTATCTACTGAGTTATGAAATATCTTGATTGATATCTAATAGCATTTTGTTCTTTAACAAGTCATGACCAATACATTAATCTCTTATCACTGGTTAAAGGGTTTTTATCGCAACCTCCTACCTGTTGATGTGGGTGTTGATGATTCAGTTCCTGAAATGAATGGAAAATTCCATTGGTTACTTTAATCATTAAAATGTTGGTAGTGGTGATAAGGGAATATGATTATATTCATATTTAAAGAGTTAACGAGTTAGTACCAAACGAGCGATTTTGATAAAAATCATTCAGAGTTTAGTCAAATCAATAATTAGATTATTACTCTATATATATCTCGCCCAAACTAATCAAGCTTCAGTGCAAACAAATATTTCCGCGAACAAGCTGCCATAATGATGACGGAGCTGATATTGTGACGTCACAATGACATTAATGACGGCATAAGTGCAGAGCTATCATACTAGCTTGACGTTGCTGTTTATTACTCGCCAGCCTATTACTGTTCAAACTCGTTAATGATATTGTATCTAACTTGTTTTCACTTGTTTTATACTTTATCATTAATTCGTTCAACAAAAATTATATTAATTAAATGGAAGTCGTTTAATATCCATATATGACGTCATAGATAATTTAAAGGATTGATATGTTAGTTGAAATTAAACAATACATGTAATCAGTTCACGAGTAGCGTCATTAAAGGCACTATATCTCGCGTTTTCGCGCTCAAATTTGCTATTCAGGGGTAGAATAGGACATAAACATTCACTTTAGCTTCTAAAGATGCAATAACATATTTTTCATTCTTTTACAATTGACCTATCAATAATGTAAAAGGAAAATTGGCCGAAGTCACAAAGGGATAGAAAAATCTCCGGTCAACTGTGCACGAAATGATAACTAACTTCGAACTTGGCATGTATTCCAAAAAGCTTAGATTGTAAATTACCTGAATGCTTATTGTGATAATGTATTGAAATATGCATTAGTTGTTGAAATATGCATATTATGTAATTTCCTCGCTGTCACATGATGCGTTTAATTACACTTAGGATATCAATGTTTCATTATTTCCAAAAAATCATATTGACTGTCTCTTACCATAATAACAAGTGACCCCAGCATCTTCAGAGTGTCCACAGTTATGACGGCCCCATTCACGATGTCCACAGTATCGTAAGGAAGGCTCGGTTCCAATACATGATACGTCGTCCAGTACAATATCGCCTGTTCCTCGTCCGAAATGTGCACGTGAGTGGGCCTGCAATATGATCAAACTATTTTATATACATAAAAATGAAAGTTATTTTAATATTCTAAGACTCGTCCTGCTAGATAAGTGTTTATGAATCCGCTCTCGCCCATTCCTCATACCCTGATTCCAAAAGCCAAAACCCTCGTATCCCTAGCTATCTAACCAGCCAATGAGACGGCTCGCATTCAGCAACAGCGGAACAACTCGGATGAAAGGAAATCCGTTGAATACAAGCCAGAAGCCTCAAGTTCCTTAATTAACGACATTTCAATTGCTGAAAAAATAACAGGTGAGCATTGCCACGGATATCAAGCCGCCAGCCGGACGTGGGATTTAGCCCGAAAGAGATCAGGGTCTTAGGTTAGATCTTGATTTAGCAGGAAGACTAAAAACAGGTGAGATATTTCTACAAGGGAAATAATGTCTGATATTTTCACCGCAGTAAGTTTGTAGAGCGTCTAAGAATCTTTCAAACATTATGTTAAGTTACAGATATTTCAGCGTTGGTTTCAATGAAAACCGCAACAAAATGGAAAGAAATCTGAGGAGCATCTGAATTTCCCATAATCTAAATCCTATTATTGATATGTTTCGTTAGTTTTTTGTATAGCATTGGAGAAATACTCTGAACAAAATGATTTTCCCATTTATCATTATAGTTCATTTCGTGTTGCTTTGAAAACTACTAAAGCCAAACCCATTGAGGTTTTCCAAAAAATGCACATCTAGAGATCAATCAGAATGCTTTCTTCTGAAAAAAATTACAGGGAACAACTGTTTGAGAATACGTTTAGATGACCTTTGACGAATTTGCAGTGACCACGAGGGAAAAAGAAGTCATCCCTCAAGCAGTAACCCTCTAATTAAACATCATAACTGAAACTACCATATGCTTAAGAACACGAATATTTTCGATGGACCATAAATACCAACAAATACAAATTTATATTCAACATTCCGCCGATGTCCAAAACAACAATCTCTCATCCATTTATATCTAAGCAACAGCACACAAAAGCTGATATTGTGCTGTCTTTTGTTTTATAAATCTAAAAACTAGAGAATTACAACATCTATAGATCAGATATGACGCAACAAAGTTACGTGACTTGAAATCCACTCACTATTCCCGCGTCAAAACCAGATTGTCGACACACCACTGTTGCATCATCGTCATCCCACGAATCATCACACACTGTTCCCCACTCTCCTGTCTGGCTGTCAAAGACTTCAACCCTACCAGATGATTCGGTTCCATTCACAAGGCGTACAAACCAAGCTGGAGAATATTGAAATAATTTATCAACCTTAAACAATAATTCAGTAAAAAAAACACTGATATCTGATTAATTGAGATGTTTCTATATAAATTCAAATTCTAATACCATTAGACAGATAAAAGCATGCTTTAGAGAATAATTTCAAAACTGTCAAATTAAACAAGTTTCTATACCAAACATAATTGTCTGACATGCACTGTAGAAAGTGCCTATTTTTAAGAAGACAAGACAATATACAGAAAATCGTTGGCGTAATACCCAAAAATGGATATGAAGTTGTGTGTGGATAGAATGTTGATGGTCTTGAGGTCCCTGAAACAAATGTTTGTTTAAAATTAAATACAACCGAATTTAAAATATATTTTAAGTCTCTCAGGAATGGTGATCTTTAGTAAAGAATTGAAAACAGCAACTGGAGTTTTGAAAAGTTATGATTCTTGGTTAAGAAAAATGAAGAAGGTTTGTACATACTACTTCCGTTGTAGCAGATGACTCCCGCATCTTCCTGATGCCCACAGTTGTGCTGATATCGGCCCAAATGTCTACACTGAGCTAAATTTGTCTCGTGTCCAGAGCATTCAACGTCATCCACTAAGATAGACCCGTTACCTTGGCCAAAATATGCATTGTGTACCGCCTGAAAAGTTTGTAGTATTCAGTGAATTAACTTCATATTTGAACATTATTTGAGGTATTAAAAGAAAGAAAACCATGTATAGTAAAATGTTTGGATCTCTATTTGTAGCAATGCATTTCAATCTGCAGTTAAATACGCTTTTGACATTCTCATTTGTCATTTAGTGGTATTCAACTACGTATTTGGTAAACAAATGTTATGAAGCCTCATCTTAAGATCAGATGATAAATACTCTATTTCAAAAGGTTAATCTTCAAATCCTTAACAAAGTCTTTTTTTTTTGAAAAGCAAAGTTTTAAAAAAGTTCAATGATATATCATCAAATACACTACACATGTACTGATTAGTGTAATGCACTCACATGTCCCCACTCGAAATCAAACTGTCGACACACCACTGCTGCATCTTCGTCATCCCACAAATCATCACACACTGTTCCCCACTCTCCTGTCTGGTTGTCAAAAACTTCAACCCTACCAGATGATTCGTTTCCATTCATAAGGCGCACAGACAATGCTGAAGATGAATGAAGAATAATAGATCAATTCGTTTCGTATTATGCATTTGAAATTAATTATATACAATGTTGTGTATTCAACGTATTATGTCTGATTTGAGCTGTAGTTATTCCTTATGAATGAGTGTTGTTGACGAAGACATTTCATTTTAACGTCGTTTATTTTTACCTGAATATGGGTATGATGTTGTGTTAGGATAGTATGGTGAAGGCTGTGAGGTCCCTGAAACAAATGTTGGTTTAAAATCATAAACAACAATGAACTCAGAATATCAAATCTAACTCTGAAATGTCTCTAAAGATCTATTTAATGAAAACCGGGAGTATATACTTACATGCTGGGTAAGTAGTCCTATCATATCCTGAAAATAAAATAAAGGTAATTCGTTAAAAGGATATGTATAATCAAATGCATATCATGAAACTGACAAAACTATTGTGATGACTGAATGGTTATCCCTAATTTAATGAAATGAAAATAGCAATTGGACGAGATTTGCAGAGGTGTAATTCTCGGTTAATAAAAATGAAGAAGGTTTATACATACTACTTCCGTTGTAGCAGATGACTCCCGCATCTTCCTGATGCCCACAGTCGTGCTGATATCGGCCCAAATGTCTACACTGAGCTAAATTTGTCTCGTGTCCAGAGCATTCAACGTCATCCACTAAGATAGACCCTTTACCTTGGCCAAAATATGCATTGTGTACCGCCTGAAAAGTTTGTAGTATTCAGTGAATTAACTTCATATTTGAACATTATTTGAGGTATTAAAAGAAAGAAAACCATGTATAGTAAAATGTTTGGATTTCTATTTGTAGCAATGCATTTCAATCTGCAGTTAAATACGCTTTTGACATTCTCGTTTGTCATTTAGTGGTATTCAACTACGTATTTGGTAAACAAATGTTATGAAGCCTCATCTTAAGATCAGATGATAAATACTCTATTTCAAAAGGTTAATCTTCAAATCCTTAACAAAGTCTTATTTTTTTGAAAAGCAAAGTTTTAAAAAAGTTCAATGATAAATCATCAAATACACTACACATGTACTGATTAGTGTAATGCACTCACTTGTCCCCACTCGAAATCAAACTGTCGACACACCACTGTTGCATCATCGTAATCCCACAAATCATCACACACTGTTCCCCACTCTCCTGTCTGGTTGTCAAAGACTTCAACCCTACCAGATGATTCGTTTCCATTCATAAGGCGCACAGACAATGCTGAAGATGAATGAAGAATAATATATCAATTCTTTTCTTATTGTGCATTTGAAATTAATAATATACAATGTTGTGTATTCAACGTATTATGTCTGATTTGAGCTGTAGTTATTCCTGATGAATGATATAACATCAACACTTATTAATGAAGACATTTCATTTTAACGTCGTTTATGTTTACCTGAATATGGGTATGATGTTGTGTGAGGATAGTATGTTGAAGGCTGTGAGGTCCCTGAAACAAATGTTGGTTTAAAATCATAAACAACAATGAACTCAGAATATCAAATCTAACTCTGAAATGTCTCTAAAGATCTATTTAATGAAAACCGGGAGTATATACTTACATGCTGGGTAAGTAGTCCTATCATATCCTGAAAATAAAATAAAGGTAATTCGTTAAAAGGATATGTATAATCAAATGCATATCATGAAACTGACAAAACTATTGTAATGACTGAATGGTTATCCCTAATTTAATGAAATAAAAATAGCAATTGGACGAGATTTGCAGAGGTGTAATTATCGGTTAATAAAAATGAAGAAGGTTTATACATACTACTTCCGTTGTAGCAGATGACTCCCGCATCTTCCTGATGCCCACAGTTGTGCTGATATCGGCCCAAATGTCTACACTGAGCTAAATTTGTCTCGTGTCCAGAGCATTCAACGTCATCCACTAAGATAGACCCGTTACCTTGGCCAAAATATGCATTGTGTACCGCCTGAAAAGTTTGTAGTATTCAGTGAATTAACTTCATATTTGAACATTATTTGAGGTATTAAAAGAAAGAAAACCATGTATAGTAAAATGTTTGGATCTCTATTTGTAGCAATGCATTTCAATCTGCAGTTAAATACGCTTTTGACATTCTCGTTTGTCATTTAGTGGTATTCAACTACGTATTTGGTAAACAAATGTTATGAAGCCTCATCTTAAGATCAGATGATAAATACTCTATTTCAAAAGGTTAATCTTCAAATCCTTAACAAAGTCTTTTTTTTTTGAAAAGCAAAGTTTTAAAAAAGTTCAATGATAAATCATCAAATACACTACACATGTACTGATTAGTGTAATGCACTCACATGTCCCCACTCGAAATAAAACTGTCGACACACCACTGCTGCATCTTCGTCATCCCACAAATCATCACACACTGTTCCCCACTCTCCTGTCTGGTTGTCAAAGACTTCAACCCTACCAGATGATTCGTTTCCATTCATAAGGCGCACAGACAATGCTGAAGATGAATGAAGAATAATAGATCAATTCGTTTCGTATTGTGCATTTGAAATTAATTATATACAATGTTGTGTATTCAACGTATTATGTCTGATTTGAGCTGTAGTTATTCCTTATGAATGAGTGTTGTTGACGAAGACATTTCATTTTAACGTCGTTTATTTTTACCTGAATATGGGTATGATGTTGTGTTAGGATAGTATGGTGAAGGCTGTGAGGTCCCTGAAACAAATGTTGGTTTAAAATCATAAACAACAATGAACTCAGAATATCAAATCTAACTCTGAAATGTCTCTAAAGATCTATTTAATGAAAACCGGGAGTATATACTTACATGCTGGGTAAGTAGTCCTATCATATCCTGAAAATAAAATAAAGGTAATTCGTTAAAAGGATATGTATAATCAAATGCATATCATGAAACTGACAAAACTATTGTGATGACTGAATGGTTATCCCTAATTTAATGAAATGAAAATAGCAATTGGACGAGATTTGCAGAGGTGTAATTCTCGGTTAATAAAAATGAAGAAGGTTTATACATACTACTTCCGTTGTAGCAGATGACTCCCGCATCTTCGTGATGCCCACAGTCGTGCTGATATCGGCCCAAATGTCTACACTGAGCTAAATTTGTCTCGTGTCCAGAGCATTCAACGTCATCCACTAAGATAGACCCTTTACCTTGGCCAAAATATGCATTGTGTACCGCCTGAAAAGTTTGTAGTATTCAGTGAATTAACTTCATATTTGAACATTATTTGAGGTATTAAAAGAAAGAAAACCATGTATAGTAAAATGTTTGGATCTCTATTTGTAGCAATGCATTTCAATCTGCAGTTAAATACGCTTTTGACATTCTCGTTTGTCATTTAGTGGTATTCAACTACGTATTTGGTAAACAAATGTTATGAAGCCTCATCTTAAGATCAGATGATAAATACTCTATTTCAAAAGGTTAATCTTCAAATCCTTAACAAAGTCTTTTTTTTTTGAAAAGCAAAGTTTTAAAAAAGTTCAATGATAAATCATCAAATACACTACACATGTACTGATTAGTGTAATGCACTCACATGTCCCCACTCGAAATAAAACTGTCGACACACCACTGCTGCATCTTCGTCATCCCACAAATCATCACACACTGTTCCCCACTCTCCTGTCTGGTTGTCAAAGACTTCAACCCTACCAGATGATTCGTTTCCATTCATAAGGCGCACAGACAATGCTGAAGATGAATGAAGAATAATAGATCAATTCGTTTCGTATTGTGCATTTGAAATTAATTATATACAATGTTGTGTATTCAACGTATTATGTCTGATTTGAGCTGTAGTTATTCCTTATGAATGAGTGTTGTTGACGAAGACATTTCATTTTAACGTCGTTTATTTTTACCTGAATATGGGTATGATGTTGTGTTAGGATAGTATGGTGAAGGCTGTGAGGTCCCTGAAACAAATGTTGGTTTAAAATCATAAACAACAATGAACTCAGAATATCAAATCTAACTCTGAAATGTCTCTAAAGATCTATTTAATGAAAACCGGGAGTATATACTTACATGCTGGGTAAGTAGTCCTATCATATCCTGAAAATAAAATAAAGGTAATTCGTTAAAAGGATATGTATAATCAAATGCATATCATGAAACTGACAAAACTATTGTGATGACTGAATGGTTATCCCTAATTTAATGAAATGAAAATAGCAATTGGACGAGATTTGCAGAGGTGTAATTCTCGGTTAATAAAAATGAAGAAGGTTTATACATACTACTTCCGTTGTAGCAGATGACTCCCGCATCTTCGTGATGCCCACAGTCGTGCTGATATCGGCCCAAATGTCTACACTGAGCTAAATTTGTCTCGTGTCCAGAGCATTCAACGTCATCCACTAAGATAGACCCTTTACCTTGGCCAAAATATGCATTGTGTACCGCCTGAAAAGTTTGTAGTATTCAGTGAATTAACTTCATATTTGAACATTATTTGAGGTATTAAAAGAAAGAAAACCATGTATAGTAAAATGTTTGGATTTCTATTTGTAGCAATGCATTTCAATCTGCAGTTAAATACGCTTTTGACATTCTCGTTTGTCATTTAGGGGTATTCAACTACGTATTTGGTAAACAAATGTTATGAAGCCTCATCTTAAGATCAGATGATAAATTCTCTATTTCAAAAGGTTAATCTTCAAATCCTTAACAAAGTCTTATTTTTTTTAAAAGCAAAGTTTTAAAAAAGTTCAATGATAAATCATCAAATGCACTAACCATGTACTGATTAGTGTAATGCACTCACTTGTCCCCACTCGAAATCAAACTGTCGACACACCACTGTTGCATCTTCGTCATCCCACAAATCATCACACACTGTTCCCCACTCTCCTTTCTGATTGTCAAAGACTTCAACCCTACCAGATGATTCGTTTCCATTCATAAGGCGCACAGACAATGCTGAAGATGAATGAAGAATAATATATCAATTCTTTTCTTATTGTGCATTTGTAATTAATAATATACAAATTTGTGTATTCAACGTATTATGTCTGATTTGAGCTGTAGTTATTCCTTATGAATGATATAACATCAACACTTATTGACGAAGACATTTCATTTTAACGTCGTTTATGTTTACCTGAATACGGGTATGATGTTGTGTTAGGATAGTATGGTGAAGGCTGTGAGGTCCCTGAAACAAATGTTGGTTTAAAATCATAATCAACAATGAACTCAGAATATCAAATCTTATTCTGAAATGTCTCTAAAGATCTATTTAATGAAAACCGGGAGTATATACTTATATGCTGAGTAAGTAGTCCTATCATATCCTGAAAATGAAATAAAGGTAATTCGTTAAAAGGATATGTATAATCAAATGCATATCATGAAACTGACAAAACTATTGTGACGACTGAATGGTTATCCCTAATTTAATGAAATGAAAATAGCAATTGGACGAGATTTGCAGAGGTGTAATTCTCGGTTAATAAAAATGAAGAAGGTTTGTACATACTACTTCCGTTGTAGCAGATGACTCCCGCATCTTCCTGATGCCTACAGTCGTGCTGATCTCGGCCCAAATGTCTACACTGAGCTAAATTTGTCTCGTGTCCAGAGCATATAACGTCATCGACTAAGATAGGTCCACTACCTTCGCCGAAAAATGCGTTCCATACAGCCTGAAAGCATTGCAGCATTCATTGAACTATCTTCATATTTCAACATTATTTTAGGTATTAAAAGAAAGAAAACCATGTAAGGTAACAGATATTTGGATTCATATTTGTAGGAAATGCATTTCAATCTGCAGTTCAATACTCAACAAAGCCACATACAAGTATGTCATTGAAATGTATAATTTAGGGTACAGAAGAAAACACGAAACCATACCTACGTAATCAAAATTCTATGCTTTTGATTTTCTCAATTGTCATTTAGTGGTATTCAATACGTATTGGTAAACAAATGTTATGGAGCCTCAGCATGAGATCAGAGGATTAATACTATCCTTCAAATAGTTCATCTTCAAATCCTTAACAAATTCTTATTTTTGTAAACAAAGTTAAAAAAAAGTGTCAATGATAAATCATCAAATGCACTAACCATGTACTGATTAGTGTAATGCACTCACTTGTCCCCACTCGAAATCAAACTGTCGACACACCACTGCTGCATCTTCGTCATCCCACAAATCATCACACACTGTTCCCCACTCTCCTGTCTGGTTGTCAAAGACTTCAACCCTACCAGATGATTCGTTTCCATTCATAAGGCGCACAGACAATGCTGAAGATAAATGAAGAATAATAGATCAATTCGTTTCGTATTGTGCATTTGAAAATAAAAATATATAATTTTGTGTATTAACGTATTATGTCTAATTTGAGCTGTAGTTATTCCTGATGAATGATCTAGCAAAATCCCTTATTGACGAAGATATTTCATTTTAACGTCGTTTATTTTTACCTGAATATGGGTATGATGTTGTATTAGGATAGTATGTTGAAGGCTGTGAGGTCCCTGAAACAAATGTTGGTTTAAAATAAGATACAACAATGAACTCAGAATATCAAATCTAACTTTGAAATGTCTCTAAAGATCTATTTAATGAAAACCGGGTGTATATACTTACATCCTGGGTAAGTAGTCGTATCATATCCTAAAATGAAATAAAGGTAATTCGTTAAAAGGAGATGTATAATCAAATGCATATCATGAAACTAACAAAACTATTGTGATGACTGAATGGTTATCCCTAATTTAATGAAATGAAAATAGCAATTGGACGAGATTTGCAGAGTTGTCATTCTCGGTTAATAAAAAAGAAGAAGGTTTGTACATACTACTTCTGTTGTAGCAGATGACTCCAGCATCTTCCCAATGCCCACAGTTGTGATGATCTCGGCCTAAATGTCTACACTGAGCTAAATTTGTCTCGTGTCCAGAGCATTCAACGTCATCGACTAAGATAGGTCCGCTACCTTCGCCGAAAAATGCATTCCGTACAGCCTGAAAGCATTGAAGTATTCATTGAACTATCTTCATAAAGGTATTAGTAGAAGAAAATTCATCAACGGTATATGAAAATGTTAGATTTTTATTTACAGGAAATGCATTTCAATCTGCAGAAGAAAACTGGAAACCATATACCTAGACAATACAAAATTCTATGCTTTTGACATTCTCATTTGTCACTTAGTGGTATTCAACTTGTATTTGGTAAAACAAATCTTATGAAGCCTCAACTTAAGATCAGATGATATATATTCTATTTCATATGATTAATCATAAAGCCTTATTTTTTGCAAAGCAAAGTTTAAAAAAAAGTCAATGATAAATCATCAAATGCACAACACATGTACTGATTAGTGTAAAGCACTCACTTTTCCCCACTCGAAATCAAACTCTCGACACACCACTGTTGCATCATCGTCATCCCACGAATCATCACACACTGTTCCCCACTCTCCGGTCTGGTCGTCAAAGACTTCAACCCTCCCAGATGACTGGTTTCCATCAATAAAGCGCACAGACCAAGCTGAAGATGAAAACATAACTATCGTTCAATTATTTCTAAAATGAGTTGCATCATTTGCATTTGAAATTTAGAGAATTAAATTTTGTGTACTAAACTTATGTCTGATTTGAGCTGTAGATATTCCTGATATGATATGACAGCAAAGTTTTTGATGAAGACATTTATTTGAAAGTCGTTTTATTTTTTACCTGCATGTGGGTATGATGTTGTGTAAGGATAGTATGTTGAAGGTTGTGAGTTCCCTGAAACAAATGTTGGTTCAAAATCAGACCAAACTGAACAACAACAATACAACAACATTTCAACAATAACGTAACATAAAATAATCATTTATAATCTATGAATGAAGTATACCTATATAAATTCGCATACGTATAGTATTATGCCATACGACATCTATTCTAATTTATAAGCCAGGATTATCTTTCAGGGAAGATAAATTGGTTTAAAGTCATTGAAATTTTGTTGGTGAAATACTGTGAAATAATAATACGTTTCAATAATTCATATTTTAAAATCAAGCTTGGAAAGCGTTTCGCTTTTCAATTGCCACATCCTTGTATTGAAACAAACTGTCATCATCCAAAATTTCACAACACATCGTTTCCCGATTCCCTGTTTTTTAGGCAAACCCTTTAAACCTACCTATCACCTCCCTTCCATTCATTAAACACAGTGACAAACCAACAATTCATTACTTTCTTCTTAAGTTAGAATTTTAATAAAAATGCAATATCGATATTGCACAGTTACATGTTCGTATTTGGGCATACAATGGAAACTGAACAATACTTAGTTGAGTTACCTTCAGGTTCTGGATATGGAGAAGTAGTCCTAGAGTTGGTACTTCTTTCCGCTTCTGTAGTAATTGTTGTCGCTTTTCCACCTTGCTCTATGGATTTTGATGCTGATTTAGTCGCAAGGTCAGTGGGGGCTTCTTGAGAATACGTTGTCTGCGTTGTGTATCCTGTTGATTTGTAGAATATATGATACGAATTACGTTATGTACACAGTGTACTTTATCTATTTTGAATAGACGTAAAAGGGATGTTAAGTTAACATTTACCTCTTTATGTACTTCCACGGGGACTGGACAAAGTATTATAATAGTGCATAATTTATACGATTTATTTGTATCATTTGTTTCTGAGAGTTAACATGGCTACTAAAACAAAGTCTATGAAATATTGAGGAGTAGTTCATGAATAAATTATATCTAATATTTTCAAATTTTGAGAAATAAGAATATGAATATCCATTGTAAAGTATAACGGTTAACTTCTTAGGGATGGAAACAGGGTTATGATATACCTCAGTACAATTTTCTTTACATTAGTTCATCAATAGAAAATTATCTTTTTTGAAATTCAATTAAGTTAATCTGTTATCCAATGTTTCTGAATTGTATCGTAGAGGGAAATGATGAGAATATAATCCAAATTAGATACGTCAATTTGCTAATCTCTGCAACAAAATATTAATTCAACACATTTTCGACAAACTTTTCATAGAAATAGCTACGTATTATTAACATTATAACAAATATATTCTCGAAATGTTTATTATAGTGAAATTAAGATTTTAAAATTGAGTTTTGATTCATTTTGCACCCAAATCAATCCATGCCAAAAGATTTATTATATAAACATGATAATCAAATTAAAGTATATGATAGAAAGATGATATATTTACCTCCTAAAAATGAATACTTTTGGTAGAAAAATGATCTACTGGCGTAACATGCAAATAATATAACATAGTTTTGTTCGGCAGCAGTGTGGTATGTCCTAAACTATATACTATTTACTGTGTTCCCATATCTAACTTGTAGTATTTTTTAAAGGCGAACTGTCCCTTTGTCAGACATCATAATCATACAGACTTTCCATACTTTACGTGTAGAAGTTGTACGAGTACCGCGAATACACTCCTTTTCTGACGACTCCTTCATACAATGTTTCCATTGACATTACTCTGTGATTAGGCCATTACACTCATTCATACAATGTTTCCATCCACATTACTTTGTGATTAGGCCATCACACTCATTTATACAATGTTTCCATCCACATTACTTTGTGATTAGGCCATCACACTCATTCATACAATGTTTCCATTCACATTACCTTGTGATAAGCCATCACACTCATTCATACAATGTTTCCATTCACATTACCTTGTGAGTAAGCCAGCACGCTCATTCATACAATGTTTCCGTTCGCATTGCCTTGTGATTAGGCCATTACACTCATTCATACAATGTTTCCATTCACATTACCTTGTGATAAGCCATCACACTCATTCATACAATGTTTCCATTCACATTACCTTGTGAGTAAGCCAGCACGCTCATTCATACAATGTTTCCGTTCGCATTGCCTTGTGATTAGGCCATCACACTCATTCATACAATGTTTCCATTCACATTACCTTGTGATAAGCCATCACACTCATTCATACAATGTTTCCATTCACATTACCTTGTGATAAGCCATCACACTCATTCATACAATGTTTCCATTCACATTACCTTGTGATAAGCCATCACACTCATTATACAATGTTTCCATTCACAATACCTCTTGACGTGGCTATAACACAAGCCAGCAGCATGGCCCATACTGTTGTATCTACAGATGAAGCCATCCTTTCAGTTTTTTCACTGAAAAAAGACGAGAAAAAAACGCATCCAAGACTTTGACAGAGAAGAAGCAAAATGAAAGATAAACTGGGTCATTTGCCTATGATAATACATTAATTTGTAATAATATGAATGATTAATAACATTGATTAACATTTAAAATAATATGAAACAATTATTACAACAACATGAAATGATCATAAAAGTTTATAATCGTAAAATTTCATGACAATGATAAAATAGTCATTGAATTATAGTTAAAACAGCAGTTAATAACGATACTGATGATGATGATGATTATGATGATGATGATGATGATGTTGATGTTGATGGTGGTAAGATAAGATAATGATAATGATCACCATGATAATGATGAAAATGATGACTCCTAAAATCCTTACCAAAGTCAAGCTGCCGTTGGCAGTGCTTAAGAACAACCAATAAGGTAGTTGTGACCAAGTACCCAATAGCCCTGCTGGAAGAAAAAAAACATTTGCCAAAAAAATACTTTAACATTGCACTGAGGTGGACTTACGATCTCCTTAGGGCTTTGTGAAAGGAGGCTCAGATCAGTATATCTTAAACTCCAATTATATCGAATGGTAAGACAAAATAATGACTAAATGTTCAACTGACTTGAATACTAGTATATTGATGATAAATGATGGTAAATCATATTTACTATCTCTTGAAATTGGTTTTTTTTCATTATCATTGTTTTGATAGAATCAAATTCAGAGAAGGTAATCGAATTATTACATGCGATAACTTCTTTAGAACACATACGTTTTAGAAAACAGTTTGACAAAAATCTTCGTAGCTTATTCAGTATAGAGTTGAGGTTTATTTACGAATACCTGAATAGTCCAAGGTTTTAACTTCTTGTGAATTAGGAATAGGTTGGCTAACGAGTTATATCTTTGAAGGACTTCGCACTTTCAAATCTAACTACCACGAATATATGGAACACGGTTGATTTAATGGTTAAAATATATATGTTGTGAGTGCAATTCAATGGTTACTTTTCTTGAAGAACGATGTAAATGGTATGCATATGGAAAACACAACCGAGTTATTTGGTTTCGTCTCAACGTAAGTTTTGTAGACTGAAGATAGCCTTTTATCTGTTATTATTTATTCATCATTCAAATATGAGCCTGTTCGTTATAATATTTCAAATAAGTGATACTAGCCAGTCAACTATTCGTTACTCCTAATAATAATAACCTGTACTTAATGGTTTTGAAATCTTATAAAGAGGTGTTATAAAAGTGGTAAACATGCTTTCCGATAAATACCTTTGTTGTTGCACAATAGTGCTTATAAAATAACCTCGGCCTATCCTTTAACATTCTATCACTTAGGAATTTCGGAAATCTGTCAAAGGTTTCAAAAGAAACAGGATGTACCTGGATCCGGGTGACCTTAACTTTTACAGATCTACGCGTCTAAAGACGATAATGAATATTTTCAAATGTCCACAAGTACATGCAGTTCACATTCTAGGGTGCACAAAAGCAGACACATAATACGATCTACCCCTTTTATGATTTCCCTTATTAATAAAACGTAAACAATATGTAAATGTAAGCGCAAATAAGTACACATGTAACAAGACGATGCTTTCATCGGATCATAAGTCAGATAAGACACTCCCGGGTCTTTACAGTATTCTTACTGCTTATTGCTCTAAATTGCATACATTCTATTTATCTTGTTTTCTTCCTCATTCAGGCCCGTTTTCACAAAGTTATATCTCTCCATATAATTTTATTTTAGATATGCAAAAGTTTCGAAAGTAAAACATCTCATAGCTCACCCCGAATATCCGTAGTCGTAGAAAAGGTGCAAGGTAATAGGCTAAAACTACATAAAGCCATTTTAGTGTGAACTTTTTTGATAATTTGTGTTAGTGAAACGGATTCGGGTAGCCTATACTTGTGAGCATTTTAATTCTATCAACTTTCAGAACTACAAAGTTTGTCAATTGAAATAATGTCAATGTAAGATGGTGCTTGTTTCGATGAATGAATAATAACGTTTCGCAACTTTTGAATTTTTACATTTAAACAATTCTGGTATTTTGGTGTGCAAAAATAAATTTCGTAATATTGAAAAATAAAACTCAATAATGGTTGATGTAATGTGGAACAATTCATTCTGTCAAGTTAACTGATAATACTTGTAGTAAAAAATTTTTGAGCCTTCAAAATTCGAAAATTTTTGATAACACAATTCAGTAGAAGTTTATTCATGAAGGAATCAAGAATCGGTTCAGTATTAGCTGTAATGTTCTCTTAAATCAAATAGAAGTGTAAAATTCACGAATTTATAAACAAATAATCCCATCGATACTTCTTAATTGTTCGATTGTAACCCATTTTGTCAAAATTATTTGGAAAAGGGATGACATTTCAAGAGCTGATTAGCGCCTTTTAGGTATGATAAATTATTATCTACGACATAAGCTTGTGAGAGCTATCCAATTTACAGCTTAACATCTGTTCATCATGGCCTACTTAACACAAAATTGCCCGGGTCAAAAACAAGTTCATGACCTGTTAAACAAGGGGTATGGGATGACACGGGTCACAAAATACAAGAGAGACATATATTACACATCAAGACTGTTGTACTGAGTAGGAACAACCGCCCTTATGACAAATCATTGAACCTTGAAAGTTACTTACATCACCTACTTAGTGTACCCGTTCATGAGAAAACTACCCGTTTCCAAACTGAGGTACAGGTATCATAATCTCGGAAAGCTTTCTGAACAATAGAAATGCTTTCACATCATAGCGGACGTGACAATTTTGAAAACAGTAAAAATCCGAAATACCCTCATGACCAAAAAAGGAAAACTACAGAAATGTGTATTTGTCATAATGACCTTCTCGAGTTCTCCGAAAACCGTGGTAGCATATCATTTTCAAACTTGCCGGCTTCAGTTACCTATCTGATGATTTTAAGCACATAATATGTTCATAAAGGGGGTTAAAGTGCGATATCTCTTCCTCGTTCATATCAAATTATCCTTTCTTCACAAACGCCTGCCTCTGAATCGATATCCTAAAGACAAATATAAGATACCCACGGCATAAAAACAATGGCGAACAATGGGACCGACGATGTGCTTTATTTGACCATACAACCATGCGCGAGGTTAATGACGTCATTTCAGTAACGTTACAAATGACGTCATATTGGCCAAGTCCATTGATCAAACTTGAGGGGGCTATTGTCCATCATGGCTGACTCGGCGTCTGTCGATTCGAAACCAAAAGGAGAGGTGTGGGTTTGCAGAGAAAGAAAAGCACGGATTAGAGACGTAACGTTTCCCCTGGGGATATTTTCAAATTCATATTGATTGTTCAATAAATTTTATTCTATTTATATTGAAGCGCCCACCCCTATGCATGATAATGGTCTCGTCCGAATATGTTCTACGGCGGGAGGCATCATTGTTTTCAAAATGTTTTTGTTAAAAATACCATAATTTTTCAACTGTTTTATATATAAAGCAAGTAATTGTTAAGGGTATCTCATATAAGAAATAGAAAACTCGTTGTTGTGCATCTATCGTTGAATAAATCATAGCAGAATGGCATAAAACACTCCGGGCTGCGCCCTTCGTGTTTTATGCTCCCTGCTTTGTTTTATTCAACGATAGATGCACACCATCTCGTCTTCTATTTCTTAAATAGAGTACTTTTCATAGAAGCATAATGAGCTTTAAAGGGACAGTAGCACAAATAGATCTCGCGAAAAACGACTTTAGATGTTACCAATTGCGAGAAATTAATTCAAAAGAGGCAGTCCTAAAACGAACGTATCATGTTTGGTCAAGCCACGCAAATCCACTTTGCTATCTAAATGTGTTCACACTAAAATGGGCGCCAGCAGTTCCGCTTTAAACATGAGGTTTTTCTACGAATGCGGATAGACGGGTTTAGTACTGAAGTGTTGTCTCCCCTGAAGTAAACACGTTTGGCATAAACTAATATCCACCGAGGAATATTTGAAGAATTAGAATTTCAAATAAACGAGCTACTTTCCCTTTCAAACGTGCAAAACATTAAGTTTGTTGGATTCAGTTCAAGTTCAAGTTATTTCTTTTGATTAGCCAATTCTTCCTCAAATAATGCAATAATTAAGTATAATTAAATCGGAAATACTTTTTGTATGTATATGAATACTATATACAGTGCTAGTATCTACATCGAAACGTGGTATTCTGTGCAGTAAAGAAGAATATTATCCATAAGAACTTGTTCTTCTTTATAAATACTGAACTTGAAATAAACGCATTTATATTAGTCGTATAACATATCAAACACGAGCAACCATAACCTGTCATTTCATCTGTCTGCGTTAATTGAGTTATGTTGCAAACTTTACGTTTGATGCAAGTACCATTGCAATCTCTGGTAATCGATTGAAAAAAAGACTTTAACTTTTTATTTCACTGTGCAGAATCGATTAGCTATGAAGTGATTATTTAAAGCAGTATTTAAAACGTTTTTATAAGATAAAACCACATATAGCTTCAGGCAGATATAACTCCCAAAAAATACTCAATATCTACTTATGTATAAAAGCATGTTTTTCTAATTACATTGAAAATCATTAACGGTCCTTTGATTTATAGGGATTACTCTTAAAGTCGTTCGAGATGGTTTAATTGAACATGAATCAGCATATATTTAATGTTTTTTGGTTCGAATTCAAGCAAAATAAGATTTATAAAGCTGACTCTATGTTACTGATACAAATGATCCGTGAGGAATATCAAGAACTCACTTACGCATTTGCATGAGAGGCCTTTGTATTTAAGAAATAGAAGACGAGTTGGTGTGCATCTAATGTTGAATAAAACATAGCAGGGAGCATGTTATGCTCCCTGCTATGTTTTATTCAACGATAGATGCACAACAACGAGTTTTCTATTTCTTATATGAGATACCCTTAACAATTACTTGCTTTGTATATAAAAAATAGTTGAAAAATTATGGCATTTTTAACAAAAACATTTTGAAAACAGTGATGCCTCTCGCCGTAGAACATATTCTGACGAATGCATTATCATGTATAGGGGTGGGGGCTCCAATATAAATAGAATAAAATTTATTGAACAATCAATATGAATTTGAAAATGTCCCCAGTGGATACGTTACGTCTCGAATCCTTGCTTTTCTTTCTCTGCAAACCCACACCTCTCCTTTTGGTTTCGAATCGACAGACGCCGAGTCAGCCATGATGGACAATAGCACCCTCAAGTTTGATCAATGGACTTGGCCAATATGACGTCATTTGTAACGTTACTGAAATGACGTCATTAACCTCGCGCATGGTTGTATGGTCAAATAAAGCACATCGTCGGTCCCATTGTTCGCCATTGTTTTAATGCCGTGGGTATCTTATATTTCCAAATAAAACCCTGATGTTAAGGCCTTATTGACAAGTTTTAGAGGCCCTCCGAACAGGGATATAGTCTTTTAAAGAGCCAATCCGTGATTTTCTTAACATATTATTTACCTTTGATACGAACCTATGTCATATGTGGTGATATAAAATCAAAACATCTTAACTTTTCATGTCCAAAAGACATACATATGACTGGTATATACAATAATGGTTTTCCATGAAAATCTAAAAACAGCCTTATTAATGCACAGAGGTGTAGATATCACGTCTAATAAACATGGATACAAGTTATATAACCAAACAAACAATATCTACTCCTAACTGCCCTCCTGGCTGTTTTAGATAAGTCTCCAAAATTACGTTTGACTATTTGACGCGCGCCACTGTCCGGTTTTCGATCATAATTGCGACGTTCTACCTTCATATTGTCACTATAAAAAACCAATAAGCTTTAAAATGTGTATTTTTGGTAACAGTCGATACTTCGCGATCAAATGACACCACTGATTAAGTTTGGCATATATGAGTCTAACAACTCACGGAGTGGCTCTTTAAGGTCCTATCTATAACTATCTACACTATCTTTATTTTAACGCTGACAAAATGTACTTTAAAGGTACAATATCACACGTTTTCGGTTCAGATTGGCTAGTTCAAGGAATATAAGGATATAGCAACTTTAGCGCTCTATCGATTCAACGAAATAGGTATTATTATTTAAAATTGACCTACAATCAACCATGAAGCAGTTAAGACGGCCGAAATTAAGAGATATAAAAAAAAGATATGGTCGGCGTTGCACAAAATGGGGAAATGTTGACAGTTGAAAACGGCAGAACTTCAAATGTGTGCAGCTTTTTTTGATTTACCTAAACACTTAACTTAAAATAAAGGATGAAATATTTTTTGTTTAAGCAATCTTGTAAAGCAGCCGATTTTTAAAAAATGTGGATTAAGCATTTTTTATTGGATTAAGATATCGGCTGCCGTTTTCGCTCTTCTGGCTGTTAGCAAGATTTTAATATTTCGTAGCTCATGCGGATTAAATTCAAAGTTGCACTGAAGATCACAGAGTATGCCGTTGGGGTCATATATGTCAAACTTCATAAATGAAGTTATTCCAGCAACAAGTATTGGTTGTTTCTAAACTTTAAGATCGCAATGCTTATCAGTAAACATAGTTGCAATAAACAGGAGAAAAAGTCGGGATTTATGATCGAAAACCGGACATTGCTGCGCGCTAAGTACTCAAACGTAATTTTGGAACCTAATATAGCAGACACAACGAAATATATTGGTTGGTATTTCTCTAGGTTACTTAATCAATATTCATGTAAATGGGACGCTGAATTCTGACGTCTTAACAGTTATATTGTTATTTTCAATCTATAATCAAAAACGAGAGTGTCATAATCTTTGCATTTAAGAGATAAGGATGCAACTTTAGATAAGGCGACATGATATTTTGGCTCTATCTTTACAACAAACAAAATTAATGAAACATGCTCTTTGTCACTTTAATCCCTTTTCTTTGAATAAAAGTCACTTCAGTTGTTTCGACGAAACATAAATCAAGGCATACCTTGGAGAGACGGTTAAAACTATGAAAGTGATCAAGAGTTACTCATATTTTCAAATTCTCCAATTCTAAATATATGTAAATGACCAATGAATTATCTCAAGAGGGTCAAACACCTCATTTCGCAATCCGTTATCCGGAGTTGTAGGAAAAAATATCAGGCGGTTGGGGAAAGGTTTCGCGTAGCCTGGCAATGTTACGTTTGCTTGAGAACTGCTTCTTTTGATTGATAAACATTACCTGGTTATTGGTTTTAAGAAATTCCTTTTACTGAGATGAAAATACGTTATTTTTGTAAGTTGAATGATACAAATAAAACAGGTGTCGTCCCACGACGCCGGCAATTGAAATTTCAAAAGTCTCACGAAGTCGAACGTAAAACATCCATGCTACAAAACTTGCCCTAAACATCAATTAATAGTGAAGCAAATGTTTTAAGATTGGTAAAAGTATTAGAAATGCTGAAGCTATAGTTACACTAGAAGACAAGGTGACTCACCATTCACCGCTCACCACTCACCCGGTGGAAAATCACAAGGACGTGAACATTGTGCACCTACCCGGGATGATTTAAGCTTTTCCTTAAGCCTCGACCTTCTTTTGTGTGGCTCTTCACGGTTCGAAACCCATGAGAAAGTCAGTCAAACCCGTTTAGAGGTGCATAGAATATTGTCTCGCTTTCAGAGGCAACAAAGAAAAAGAGTTCTTGAAAAAGTTATTTGGTAATGTTTGTCACTTGTTTACCAAACGTTGATGTTGTTTACTGCAAAGATGTTTGAAGTTGCGACGTCACTGTGACATGCTTTCACAGAATGTGACACGTAGGTATGTTTTTCCTGTGATATCAATTTCATCATGAGGCCATATCCTCCTTGTGGTCACGTCTCAACAGTTTTTTTTTAGAAATTACGACACTCATGCGAAATGTAGTTAAATATCTACTTGATTATTATTTCACACTGTTAGTTGAAAGATATTGCCCTAATGATGCATAGAAAATCAGAACAATGCATTAAGATCGACAGTTACATGTGTATGATTTTAGAGATGCATTTTATTAAGTAAACAAATGTAACAGTGTTATCTTTTGGATCATATTATCTTCAAAAAATACAAATTCTTGTACCTTTTTTTCCTTGAGAGTCCCTTGACAGGTGCGAGATGGGCGAGTTGGTTAACTGCTGGTTAGATCAATGCTGACGATTATGCTTGACTCTGAGAATGTGGGTTCCAATTTCCAAAACAATTACAAGAATTTGTACAAGTGCAGATAGAGAGATCCGTAATATAACAACGATGCAGTAATACGTTGTGTATTAAAGAGCCACTCCGTGATTTTCATAACATATTATTTAACTTTGATACGAACCTAAATGTCATATGTGGTGATATAATATCAAAACATCTTAACTTTTCATGTCCAAAAGACATATATATGACAAATATAATGGTTTTCCATAAAAAGCTAAAAACAGCCTTATTAATGCACAGAGGTGTAGATATCACGTCCAATATACATGGATACTAGTTATATAACCTAACAAATACTATCAACTCGTAACTGCCCTTCTGGTAGTTTTAGATAAGTCTCCAAAATTACGTTTGACTATTTGACGCGCGCCACAGTCCGGTTTTCGATCATAATTGCGACGTTCTACCTTCATATTGTCACTGTAAAAAACAATAAGCTTTAAAATGTGTATTTTTGGTAACAGTCGATACTTCGCGATCGAATGACACCATTGATTAAGTTTGGCATATATGAGTCTAACAACTCACGGAGTGGCTCTTTAACAGCATGACCTAATATAAAACTGTGGATCTATATTTATTTAGATTGAGAACTACAGGCTTCTCATGATCCAAAAAAAAAAACAGAAGCATGTTAAATGTAGCGTGTTGTTGGATTCAAATATTACACACTTTGTAATAGGTGTTTTATCGTCGAGAAGAACTGACTTTTTTCGAAAATCACAATTTTAATGCTTACTGGTTCATTAGAGTGTTGATTTAATGTGTTCAGTCATGGTTTTTGATCGAAAACCGGACAATCAACCGTGATTTGTGCATGACAATCAGTCAAACGTTATTTGAAGACCAATTACGATTAATGAAAAGGATTTATCTTCGTAGTGTTTTATGTTATTTCGGTTTTGGCACTGTATAAGACTGTTGAAAGATTCATTCTAAACAAGTAATTGTCATATGATAAGTACATGGCACCCGGATGTGACTATGCACCCCGAATGAAACAATTAAAATCAAACCAGTACATAAGATACTAAAACACATTTCAAAAGCAAAAAACTTTTTATGAAGCTTACTCGTTGTCACTAAGCAAGGATAACGGATGTCTAAGCAAGGGTATCATATTTATGACTCATGTTTCTATACTTTGATAATTGTTTTCGTGGAACTGCGTATGGCGTTGATACGTGCTAAAATGCATTAAAGGCGGACATGCATACCTATTGCAGTGAGACAATTGATTGACATGCGCAAAAGTCCAATCTCATTAAAATCAGTTCGAAATTATACTCATACATCGCTGCGTTTCTCAACGAGAGAGGTACTGAGTGCAAAGTTCTCTGATTTCAATGAGAGTTAGCAGAAGTCATATATGCCCAAAATTTCTCTCTCGTTCATTAGAAAGGTTTTCAAACTTACTTTTATGTGATATGTGTAACCCACATGAAGCAGTTCTCAGATCGAAAAAGCGTGGTAAGAGTCATCGGTCAGTCTGATTTTAATGAGATTATTATTTTGAGACCCTTCTGTTTCCTTGGTCGTGTTTTTGTCGGTTTGTAAATCGGAACAATTCCTGACGTTTAACACATGAACACAGCAGACAGAAAATAATTATTTCTCTGGAAGATATTGCACAATTTGTTTTTATGGACCAGGAAAGAGTTCTCGCTTGGAATCAATCCAATCGCAGACGTAAATTAATGGTAATTGGAAATGAGCCGTTTTGAGCAAAGCAAAGCTCCCTCAGGTCAAATGTTAAGTATCTACCATAGGTTGCGACTGATGAAAATTCATCCCACCGGAATTTTGAAAACAGTTACCTTTACCCGTATCATTCATATAGATCAGAAATATTAACTCTTTCATATAATGTTTATGTTATGGAAAACAAACGAGAATTGTTCCAGAAGTTTCCGGCCTGAATATGAAAACATGCCTGAAACGCAACCATACTGTGCGTGCATGAAGAACCTTCATTGACGTGTAAAGGGCATGAACATCACGAGATGCGTACTCTTCAATTGCATATAATAGCCTGTCAAAGGTACCCTCACATCTGTTACCGAAATGGAGAAAAGTGAATTTAGGGCTTTTATCAAATGTCTGAGTTAAAAAAATACACTCCAAAGGAAATTCATGGGGATGTGTTACAAACATTAGGTGACTCTGCTTCTTCATATAGCACCACTGAACATTGGTGTGCTGAATTTTAACGGGGTAGGGTAAGCACTAAAGACGAGCCCCGTCCTGGTCGTCCATCTGATGTCACCACAGGGGAAAACTTTGAGGCTGTTCTTGACACAATAATGCAAGACAGGCGAGAGACTATCAGATACTTAGTTGATACTCACCACATCAATAAAACATCATGTGAACGAATTATACATGAACATTTACATATAAAAAGGTATCAGCACGCTGGGTCCCAAGAATGGTATCCGAGGACCAAAAGCGAAAACGTGTCATGGTCAGTCAGCAACTTCTTGACGAGTATCGCGCAGACCCACAATCATTTTCGCTCATGTCGTTACTCAAGATGAAACCTGGGTTCATCATTTGGATCCTGAGACAAAAAGCCAAAGCATGCAATGGAAACACAGCGTATCCCCCATCCCTAAAAAGTTCAAATCTTGTTCCTTCAGTCGGAAGGTCATGGCATCCGTTTTCTGGGACTCTCAGGGTGTAATAACGATTTATTTATTATATTAATATTTAAAGAAAGTTTCTACAATCAATGGCACTTATTATGCAAATGAACTACGACAATTACGAGAAAAAATCAAAGATAAGTAACACAATCCGCAAAATAAGGGCACAAGAAATGACAAAAAGCCCAAAATACCACTTTTAAAAACGGTAAAATATGCCTACTCTTCCCCGACACATTGCGTTAATAACTTATCTGTAATCCAACACAAGGAATTTGATAAATCTATAATGCTCTTTGGAGGTGTTGGTAAATTGTTTGGACTCGATAATGGCATTAAAGAGCCACTCCGTGAGTTGTTAGACTCATATATGCCAAACTTAATCAATGGTGTCATTCGATCGCGAAGTATCGACTGTTACCAAAAAGACATATTTTAAAGCTTGTTGGTTTTTTACAATGGCAATATGAAGTTAGAACATCGCAATTATGATCGGAAACCGGACAGTGGCGCGCGTCAAATAGTCAAACGTAATTTTGGAGACTTATCTAAAACAGCCAGGAGGGCAGATAGGAGTTGATAGCGTTTTTTAGGTTATATAACTAATATCCATATATATTGGACGTGATATCTACACCTCTGTGCATTTATAAGGCTGTTTTAAGATTTTCTTGGAAAACCAGTATTTGTCATAATTTATTTGACATGAACAGTTAAGATGTTATGATTTTATATCACCACATATGACATTAAGGTTCGTATCAAAGGTAAATAGTATGTTATGATAATCACGGAGTGGCTCTTTAACATGTTTGGCGATGAGAGTCAGATATTGAAAGAAGATTATTTTATTCAAAAGCTGTTTCATATAATGCCAAATGCTTATGAGAAACAATTCGAATGAAGGATGTTATCCGCATTACATTTTCTAGCATTACATTTTCTATCAAGACTAGCCATTAGCCAACATATAAAATATTAAAAAACAGAACAATTGAGACAAGAATTTACAATTCAAACAGCTTTACTCAAGAACATTACATGTAAGCATGTAATAGTGGACATTACAATGTATTTTGTTAAAAATAATATCTTCAGTGAAGAAAAGGTTCACAAAATCTATGATATATACAAATTGTCATGTATGATTCTAATTAGATTAACTGAACACAAACTAGAACACAAGACAATGAGAAGCTTTAAGATGAGACCACAACGAGACCCATGTTGATCTGTGTTTGGGACCAATGGCCAATGTCAGGCAATGACTATGAACTTAGGGAAAGCTCCAAATTCACCCTTGCTGCAGTTTGGTACATTTTTATCATTGTAGTGCCCTGATTAGTAAAAAGTGCCTTTCGTCTAGATTTAGTTTCTACAAATGATCAAGTTTGCTTTCTAAAACCTCTTTTAGTTACATTTTACAAAAGTTTAGGACAATAAAATGTTTAATTTGATGTCAAATACTGACAAATAGTAAATAGACCAACACTGTTCTAGTTTCAATAGGCATTTATTGCATAAGTTCTTTGATTGATTCCTGAATGCTGTTTTTTGTAAGAGAACTTTTGATTTTATTTTCAGTTCCTAAAAGAGTCCAAAATATGAACACAAGAATAGAAACTACACCTGGGGAAGAAACAAAGATTGTCTCTCGACAAGTTGAGTTCTGACATCGCCATAAGCCTTGTTTAAAGAAAATACATAATAATCTCATTTCAGTTATGAAAATATTTAAACTAAACTTAATGTCATATACATCATTTATATATGTGAACTCTATTTCAAATGTTGTCTATATATATATAGATTATATAGACTGATATATCAGTCTGAATGGTATTGGTCCAAAACACTTGAACATGACCTCACAAGCAAATGATTATGATGATGATTCTGGTGAACACAATTTCAATGAATAAAATGAATTAACGGCACAAAAGCCATTAGAATGATAATGCTGATTGGCTGACAATGCCACGACAATTAGAATAACAATGACTTTTCTCCTGAAAGACGATGTATATGATCACCTGGCTTTAAACCTGAAACATTCTTTTACAAAAGCTATTTCTGCATATATAAAACAAAGTTCTGTACATTGGGTATCAGCTTACAGTTATCACATTGTGACAACAAGTACAGCTTCAACTCTATTGCTTGTACATTACGATATGAGCAGTTTTAATGTCATAGACAATAATAAAGACATTTTTTATAAGGCCACTTACATAGCGGGACATTTTTTGACATGAAACAAATAATACATGAAGTTGAAAAATGATTGGTCCAATTTGCATACAAATGTAACAATCAATTAATCCTGGTGGCAGAAAAACCATTTAGCTTCATAAACTCAGAACATTGAAACCTTATACAAAGGCGGTGCATAAGTGTTTTAAGTGATTATGTATTCTATGATTGTCATTTTATATCATCTTCTCTCTCAGATTAATCATAAAAGATATGCATTACATACATTTTGTTAAGGTAAGCATACGATTATCATCTAAAGATTTTCAATTACTTGCTTTTCACAACACAAACTGTTGAAACTGACATGGCATTTCGAGAAAGAGACAGCTATATTTTGATTGGCTGACAGACTATGATGAGAGTGACAATATTTCATACTTTGATTAAATTTTTACCCAATACTCTATTAGCTTTGCATTCTTCTGATTGGTTTCTTATAAACTTGATTTCATATGTCAAGAAATTATTTCGAAAAATCATATTTATCAAGTTCAATCAAAACCAAATATCAGAAAATCTCAAGAAGTACATCTCAGTGGGTGACCTTCCTTTGAAGATCAACATGAGAAGTTGTTCTGAAAAATTACTAATAATTGATATGTACAATAATAATAATAATAAGATTATCTCAATCTTTGCAAAGTACATGTTACATGAAAAGATAATAATAATCTTACGGAGATCATTTTTAATTTTACAAGAATGTCAAGTACGTCAATGCATAAAGATGATTTAAAACTCATTTTCTGGATTGTTTATAGGAATGTCATGCTTCATTTTTTACATGATTAACCGCCTCAAAAAATCTAAAAATGATTATGTCATACAAGGAAATTTTTATAAAAATTTCTGTTGATTGAAAATTCAATTATATCCACTTAAATCTAGTTTTCTTAACAAATAGCCTTATCGTTGTCTATTTAAAGAGACAACAAATCAACTTTTCATCAATTGTTATGAAACAATTCAATGGAGGGGACATTTTTTAAAGACATTTAATAAATTTGAGTTCTGCTGTTACCATATGTAGGTATCAATATCTAAACTACTCATTGGACAGGAAGATCTAATTTGACAACATTAACTATCTAGAAGCCTAAAAAACAAACATTTCGACAAGACTGAACCAGCATTTCAATCAGAGATACTGGAGATAAATAGTGTCTCCATGGAAATAGAACACAAAAGCACGATGACATATTTGACAAATGATGAAAATGATCCTTAAATATGACAACAAAAGCTAATTGAAACTTTAAACTAGGAACACAAAATCCTGATGACCTTATTTACAAATGAGGAATATCAGTTTTAAATATTACAACAGAAGTGCATAGCATATGAACACAAAAACTCAAAGAAAAAGCCATTGCAAATATATAAAAAATAAATGAACTGCATAAATTGCATGATGAACTCTTGTATACAATAAAGAGAAGTCAAAAGACTCAAAAATGGGTAAGCTTCATTTCAAAAGAGTCAAGGGCTCTAACGCTCATCGGGCTGTAAAAGTTATCACTATTATTATTTATCATCATCATTATCATCATTGGGCCACAGTTTTATAATCTTTGCTTGAGAGTTTGTACACATTATAGCTTTCTAAACTTAAGGGCTTAAGGTGGCCCCTAAGGGCCTTATTTGGGGTCACAGGGTCAACATATCCAATTTCCGATTTTTAGTGTCACTGTTTGTAGAGAATTTGAAAAGGTGACACATTACAATTGAAGCATACCTTGGATGCAAAAAAAAAACCGTTTTAATCCCCTTTCAAGAATTTCCTTCTTTTCAATGAAACAGAATGTTATGGTTGGACCGCTGCATACATGTACATGAACACACATAGTAAAAGATAGAGATTAAAATGACAATATACATGAATATCAAGTGGTTTTGCATTGTGTTTCTTGTTGTTCCTGTAACTAGCATCTTATAATGTGAGAGTACTCTCATTGTAAACCTTTCAAGCATCATAACTAAAAAATTCATGACCAAAACTACATGTGGTGAACAACCAACATTGAAGCAAAGAAAACATTTGCATAGCAATGGAAATACCATTTAAGCTCACCACTTTGATTATTCTATCTTTGATTCTTTGAAACTTGAACAACATACTTGTTTAAACGGCAAATGAATGAAAGCATGATTATTGGTGATATTGATTGCAAACCACAAATCAAATACCAAAACAGATATATACCATAACACAACAAAATAATACCATACCTACTGTTAACAATTAAATGTCATGTGAATTTTTATGTACTTAAAGGGGCTGTCAGCATGTCTAGTCTGGGAAAATTTGTTAAACAATGTGTTAACACATTGCACAGCTTGACAAATTTGTAATAAGAACTTTACCATTTTTGAAATAACAAGCCTCACAGCAACTAAGGTCTAAAAAACATTACAGTGACAGTTTGGGGATAACTGCTAGGGTGTGCCAGTCGATATACATTTGATCAATCTTATTTATACTGTCGATTCATAGCTTGTGACTTTCTTGTATACAGGCTGGGGCTTTGGTATATCGTAAAGTCCTTCTTTTCTCAAAAATCTTCCCGCGTCTTTTTCCCCCATTTCGAAGTACTCAATGAGGGTTTTCTGTTTAGGAGGAAACAAGGCGTGCGACACTCGGACTAAGTTGTTGAAGTTCACTTGGAAATCCTGTTTCTTGTGTCTGAAGAACATGCCTTTGCCTCGCTTGTCTTGAGGACAGATATTCTGACCTCCAGCGAACGGCGAAACCGTTACTGTCCTGGCGTGGCCATGGAGATCTGGGAGGTTGTTACTCAGACCACCGTCAACATACCTCTGTGAATAAAGAAAGATTCACATGTCATTGATTCATCAAAGTAGTTCCTGTAAGATTAATTCACATTACAATCCAAACATCTAGTTCATGGTAAGCACATTTGTAAGGTGACCTTTTAAGAACTCAGTGCGAGACAAAGTCTTAATGAAAGAAGTTCAAAGTTTCTTGGTAGAGATGTAAGAAGATGTACTCAGGTTGAAATTGAAGTTTTTTTACCTAACAATCAAACTTTTCCCTCAAGGCAATAACTGACACAAGTCTCAATCACTAGCTAATTCATACCTTCCTGCTGTGCGCTAAAATGTGTGGTATGAGTGCAGCGCCCTCTTTGGCAAAATATTCAATTCTCATAAGATTTCCAACGAGAATATCAAGATTCTTTGCAGGAGCATGAATTGCAACCACAGACAGGTTGGAGAAATGCTGTAAGGCCTATATGAGCCAGTAATTGGGACTGGTGCAAGTCATGCCATAAGGGGGAAGTTGGACACCGTCTGGCAATAGGGTTTTAGATCAGTGGTCTTGACTTTCAATGAGAGTGCCTAATCTGCTGAAGACCAATGACTGGATGTTAAAAAGACTCGTGACCAAAAAATAGAGCAGGTCAAAAAGCAACAGATTTATTATACTGTGACAGAGATCTGTCAGTTTTCTAAGGATTTGAAGTCTGATATTTTCAAAACACAAACATTTCAAATAGGAAAATTGGATCACCAACATAAGGGCTGTGCCATATTATTGCAATACCAATATAATGCGCTACGGATTATGCAATACAATTATTCAAATATGATTTTTCATGTTGAAAGTTATAAATGATACATGAGCTGTATATCGCAATATATTGAAATACAAAATTTTTTGCCCAGCCCTAGCCAATATTCACCTTTATCATAAATCATTTGCAGAGTTTGGACCTTGTACAGGGCTACAGATAACTTTTTAGGTGTGAGTGTACATACACCTTGAATATAAAGTGGAGGTGTACTGAAACTTTTGGGGGTGAGCACATTTGTATGTTGTTTATGAAGGTGTAAAGTGTAAAGTGTTGAAATCAACCAATGAAATTGCCAATGTATTACCGACGGAAACTAGCGAAGCTGTACATAATTTTTCATTTACAAGGTATCAACAATCGATAATTGTTTGTCAAATGAACCTGAACATGAAATTATTATATTCATGAATCAGAACATCCTTGATAAATTTAGAAATACGATACGCATGGAAACGAATGTCCATGCGTAAAAAGGCATGTATGTGCGTACATGATACGCATGGAATTTATTTTAGGGCCGTACTTAGTAATTTCATAGGCGTACATTACACGTGTACGACCCTTATCTGTAGCCCTGCTTGTATAAAGACAAAGAGAAAGTTTGCTTCTAAGTCAAAGGTATAGTGATTACACAAAATCTTCAAAATTTCTTTCTGAACTGTGTTGACAATCAAGTATTCAAATCATATTTATAATGAGATAATAATATGATGAATTAAAATTTTTAAAAATTACATACCTGTCCTCTTATCTTGGGAGGCTTGAACCCTGCATACCCTGGTATGTAACTGCTGGCTAATAGGGCCTGGAAAAAATATTTGGATTGATGAATTATCAATTGTCAATCTTTATTTAGCATTTTTGTAAGGTTAAAAAAAATTATGATTTATCAAACAGTCATCTTGAAAATATTTTACGAATGCTTCAATGAGTTTTCATCACTAACATATTAGCTGTCAAACAAAATAATGAGTTCTTGGTATTGCAAGCCAGGTTCTTATAGGCATTATTAGGAAAAATCATTTATCATACAAAACAAATGCACAAGAGATATCACTTGTATGTGAGTACAAGGAATGTCTCCTAAGAAATAAAATTTTGACAGTAGACATTGCACAGTGCCCTTCCATGGTCAACTTCCATTACATCACAACGTACACATCATCAACAAATGATTCCACAACACCATAACACTATAAAAATGATTTTTTTTAATTTTTTTTTTATAATAGTTCACCTTGATAAGTTCATCCCTTGTTTCAAATTCCGACATAATTTCATTCTTCTTTGTTTTGACGTTTGTTAGGGAGATGAAGAGTTTTCCAGAAGCCAGTTCATGAGCATCTGGTGGCAGAGTTGATTGCAGGAACTTCTCCACCCCTTTCAACAGACTGTAGCGAGGGGTCAGCACCCCCAGGGGCTTGCTGCGGATCTCTTTAGCCAGGTTCCTTGTGAACTCCACCGACTCCTGTGTAATAGAGAACACAAAATTAATGTACCATCAAAGATTGGTACAATAACAACAATATTGTGCAATTTGTCAGACTTTTTAAAGAGGGCGGATCTTATCAAAAGGGGACAAATGGTCAACTCATTTTCATGACTTATCCATAAAACTTATTAAAGGAATAGGGGTTAAAACATGACCAACTCTTTGATTTTCCACTTCATTTAGAAACAGTATGATTTCTCATAAACATAAGTTGGTCGCAAGTTATCCTTGAAAAACATTTTTTGTCAAACCTAACTTAGGATATAAATGCACTTACAATCACTTACATATATACCTATATATATTCTTACCCTTTAATCCACATGCTGCATTAATATAGAAATATTTGGGTGGTTCTTAACCAGTGTTGTTTTTGGGTCATCAACATAAAAGAGGTTAATTAAGCCTATTCTGAGCAGATGGGACCCTTTGCAATGGTTAAAGTATCCTACTTCTCAAAGTTTTTAGGGACACAAAGCATTAAGTGTGGGCAATTCCCCCAGGGCCCCCTCTTGGAACAACACTGTTTTTGTTGAGTAAATATTAGTAGACTGATAATATTACTTCTATCTTATAGTCACCTATCTTGTATTTATTATAGAAAGCAAATGATGTAGGGTCATTGTTCAACATCTGCAGAGGGTTTTCAAAACCTAAATTATGATTTATAAACCCATTAAAAATAAACAAGATGGATCAATTTTTGACTGACTATTTAACTAGGTCTATCCATGAGGTTTATTCCCTGCCTCACATGGACCTATTTCGAAAGACAAGTCCTCCTGTCAACCCAAAAATACTTCAACAAAAGTCTCACCGGTAACCTGTCACGGCCGGTGACCAGCAAAGCCGCTGTGAGGGAACCAGCAGAAGCGCCCAGGACTCTGTCCACTTTGGACAAGAAGTTCTGACCATGGTGGACCAGACATGAGGCTACTCCTAGATGGTAGATTCCGAGGAAGCCACTCCCACACAGGGAAAGGTTGAACTTCATATCGGACGTCTCATGCAGTGACATCGTTTCACTTCTATTGGACTTGCATCTATGTAGCTTGTTGTTGATATGGTGGTGGTGGTTGTGAGGGTGCTGAAAAAATTTTCAAATCAGGGTTTGGAAAGTACTCTTTGTCTAGTCTTACAAGGAAGACATGTAAATCGTAATAAAATTTTGTGGCATTTTGAATACGAGCAAGTCAAATGTTAAATTATGTCCCACATTTTAAGAGTTTTAAGTGTTTGTGTAAATTTATATTTCCATGTTGTTGACTGCATTGACTATAGTTTTGTTCATGTGTCATTACTCAAAAACAATTCATTGTGGTATAGAGAAGATTAGGCAGTTCATTTTTTATTTTGCTAAACAACAATTGAATTGTATTTAATGTTTCATATCATTCTCAATTAAATTTTATTTGTCTGTTGGATGATGTTTTAGTATAGTATTGATCGATGAAAATACACCAATAACATTCTGAGTTCAACCCTGTCACATTTGGATACAGAATTTGAATTAATCTATCAATAAATGAGCTTCATCCTGAACAACCAATGACGTTAATTTGGCCATTAAATTCTTGAGATAAATTCATTAATTTGGGTTAATAATTATACTATATACGAAGTACTTAGCCCTGGGATGTAACCAGCTATATATAGCACCGTCCTGTACCCCCTCTTTTCCACCCCCCCCCCCCCCCCCCCCCCCCATCTCTCTTTTTGTTTTTTTAATATGCATGATAAAAATGTTTTAACAAAAAACTAAACCCTCACTCCCATATTTTATCATTCCTGCATCCACCACTAATACCCTTTGATAACTCTTGAAATGTTTACCTCTGCAACTTTTTTCCAAGATTATCAAGATTTTTGCAAAAAATACACTGATCTTTAAACTATTTATGCAAAAATACTATAAGTCTCGCGGAAATCATAACTGGTTTTCCCTGATTGAATCTTGACCCTGCACAAGATCTACAATCAATATCAACTAGGCCTTAGTGCTATAAGGTCATTTTAATTCATTAGGCACAAATTGGACTTAATAACCATATATTTTATATACATATATAGAATATAATTTATAACATAATTATCTAGTTGAAAATTAAGTTTAGAAAATAACCAAAAATGTATACATCTTCTTGCTGACATGCGTGTCGAAATTGACCTCGGCCTAGTATTTGTAGAAACACCAAGCATAAACATTGTCACTGTCAGGTTCAGATATCTTAAAACAAATTCATCAAAATTCCTAAATCTTATCACAGTTAATATATTGTGCAACCGAAGCAGAAAATGTTTAATCAAAAGTGAAGTTCAATCAATGCAGTGCATAAAACATAATTGACACTACTGACATACATGTTGCCATGAGTGTAGACTCTTGAGTTGAAAGTAAACAATGGCTCGTGTCTAGGTTAAAAGATTTTTCACAAGCCCTGTTTCATGATAAACCGCTATATGTGACAAAATAAATTAATGCACGAAGATAAATCATGACAAGTACTGGAATAATAACCGGTAAAATTGTAAAATTCGTAAAAATTCAATCGCGGCATTCTTTACCTGTCAGGTGTGCGAATGCGCCATCTTGTTGTCTGGTTTTTACAGGGTTACTTCCCTTTCCTTAGTGCTAACTGTAATGATCTAATTCTAGGATATGTTTTGTAATTATATAAAGATTATTAGTTCTTATATAAAAAATATATTCTGTAAATCATATAACTGATCAAAAGTGTCGATTTAATGTTGTGATTTTTTACATTTACTCTAGTTTACTCATGAATTATTGATTTAATCGAGAATATAAGAAGGAAAAGTTCGGAATTGAAACTAAATTATCACGTACGGATCTCTTGCGGTAATTATAAAATGGAATTAATACGAACCATCCTTTTCAACTTACATATACCTCAGAAAAGTAGAGCGAATTGGGGTTTTTTTTCATTGAAAACATGTTAGAAATTTAACCACAAAAGCAAATTAATAAGTTTGAGATATATCAATCTTAAATATGAGTTTATTTCATGACCCTTTAACCCTTATGGCCATATAACTACCATAATTGCCTTATGGACTCTTTTAAGCATACCATCAAAGACGTCATTATGCCTATATGAAAAGATATCCCCTTTTAATGGTTAAATTGGTCTTTCTTTAGCGAACGAACTCTAACAGAAAAATGCAGATAACATAATATTATCAAACTTCATTAGGCCAATATAGTTTTACTAATTATCATAAATCATAATCATAGTAACACGTACTGCGAGATGTTGATAATTTCGTCTGCTTTGTCTAATGATTATATCATAAACAGTCACTACAGTAAATCATGATATCAGTATTTATCGTAATTTTTATTTCATACTTTAAAGATGACGAGGTTGTAAGAGTCGATGACGTTGCGGATGTCATGAAGCTGGTGTTGATGACGATGATGGGGATGACGTATACTTATGATGCTAGCGATAATAACGATGATGATGACGTTCAGTTTAGTGGTGACAATGGTGATGAGGATTGTGTAGATGCTATTGATAATGACGATGATGATATTGATGATGATGTTGATGATGATGATGATTATTATGAAGATAATTATGATGAGTATCATCATGATGATGATGATGATGTTGTTGATGACCATATGGTCAAATGATTAGGATGTTAAAGATAATGACGATGACGCTGTTAGTGTCGATAACCATCATGATGATGATGATGACGTTGACTATGATGATGCGGATAGCAGTTGAACTGGTGCAAATGGTGTCTAATTTTCTTTAAATCTATGGCATTGAGATCTAGACAGAAAACCTTGGATCATATTGCATCTGTTGACAACAGTATCTAACTCTAATTAGATCTAATCTATCTACAACCCAGGCGTGATTAAGTTATTTTGTCAGAATAAATCAGAATTTTCCAAAGTTTGAAAATAATTTAGATTTTGCAAGGCATGTAATTTTACGGACTTTAATACCATCTCCCGTAGTTGCTTCAATCAAAGTACTTCGAGATTTTAAGTCCAGGAATACTGAAATACTATTCATGATAAGGGATATGATAAAAGTGCGCTAGAAGACCTGAAACAACTTGTTTGAAAAATAAATAAATTCTACAAGTGCTATGACGCACGAACAAAAAGGACAACGTGACGTCAAAGGTTGTAAACCCGTGAGTGTTTTGATAAGTTGAAGCCACTAGTATAGTAAACACTTCCCTGAGACCCTAGAAAAACTATGAATGACGTTGACGTTTTGATGCCCTTCGGACACACACAAAGAAGGCATGAGCCTGGAAATTTGAATCTTATCATTGGCATGACTGCACTCTCAGTGCACCATATCCATAAATCATACACAAACATTTAACCTCACCATTGACATGACTGCACTCTCAGTGCACAAAATATAAAGAACGGTTGTCCATATAAATGGTGATAACGTAGAATGCAATGTCAGTAAAATCAATCGTCACTGATAGTTGTATCAATAATATTTTGATAATATCTTACTAGCTTAAAAGATTTATATTAAAAAAAGGACTCACCGGAGTTTCAACTGGCGGATTTATACAGTATTCCATTGCAAGGGTAAACTCAAGATGACAATCTATTTGCCTTCCTCGCACGACAAACTCGCTCCGAGGTAAACACGCGACTCTTACGCACTGTAAATATGCATCAGAACTACTGCACTAATTGCAATCTCCATCACCTCTGACAGGTAGGATATCTGCAGAGTTTACCTTGGCCAAGGTAACACAGGTAATTGCAGGTGAAATATCCAGGTGTGTTCAATCACTGGTCAAAATGAAACCTTGACCACTTCCTGAGTGACCACTCAAGTGGAAATGGCCGGAGGGGAGAGACGCAGATACACACTTGCTTCCCTCACAACGAAATGACCGACTGGGTATGCGCTATGAAATAACACGACGTAGGTATTATGCTGGATTATTGCCCCCGGCAACGCTGATCACATTAAAGATACACCTGTACCACAGGTAAATGTCTCTCAAGAATTTCAGGTAAATTGTTGCGTAATAACGTTAACCTTGTTAAACACATACTTTAATTATCTGAGCTTTGCTTTGCTGGCTCGATGTAAAGATTAATCTATGTACACAACGACACGGTAGATCATAATAACGAATAGGTATAAAGCATGGAATGACGGAATAATGATGCTCAAATCAATAGATAGTAGCATTTATATTTATTTTGTTCATTATTTATTCATAGTATTTAAAGTTGTATCTTTTGTTTTTTTAAAAATCCTGAAATTTCTTTTGACATACACAAGTTTTATCCGTTTTCTTCAAGACATATGGGCAATTCACTTAAAGGTAAAATAAATCTTACCAATTGCAGGGCAATTCAGGTTAAACATTAAAATGAGTACTTAAGCAACATTTCAAAGTTCTGTTAAGTTTCACGAATTAATTGCAAATAATAAAAAGTTTATCACATGATATACACTGCCGCCAGCAGTTCTGCTTGCTCCTTGAAGTTCATCTTTTTAACATACATGAAAATTCCGAAAAATGTGCTTCTGCCTTTTAATGGAAACTAAATTTTTAAACTTTTTGAAATATTGGGGCGGGATAAATCATTTTTTGTTTCTGAGGGGCTTTTGGTTTTGTTGTGTTTTCTTTGATTTGATGTGGGTTTTTTTGTTGTATTTTTTGTATTGTTTTTTTTTATTTGTTGATTTAATGCATTGTGTGGGGGTTTTTTGTGGGTTTTTTTCGGCGCGGGAAAGCATTTCAACGCTAAAACATTCTCTTTAAAAAGTAAAAGAAAAAATACTAAAGCAACTTCATTAATACCTGTCCCTAACCGACGTAAGACTCATTAAGTTACATGTTACAAAGAATCTTATAACATCCGAATCTGGATCGCGAAAATCTAATATAATCCAAAACTGGTTCGAGAAGTCCCTTAATTATATATAACTGGATTGACATCCCATAAAACCCACCGGTGGAGTTGACCTTTTGGTGACACCAAGTGTTTCAATAACCACTCGTTCTGGTTTTTCTTTTCTTAAATGTAATGTCCTTGCGCAGAAGTTATGGCTCCAACTCAAGGGTTATATATGTATGTACTTGTATTACATCTTTCCTGAACATCAATTTGCATAGTGACGGCCGGGGGCTTATCTTTAAATACATGTTTTCCTCGTCAGTCAAGCCTTTTAAGGTAAAAGCAGTAACATTATCTACGTTAAAAATATCAAAAATATTTCAGTTCGTTGACATTGGTTTATTTCTTATGTAATAGAGGGCATAGTAACATTTGACTTTGGAGAGAGTTTAACATCAAGCATTAAAGATTTTTATCATTGATGAAATTATATATATTTTTGGATATTTGGTTGTAGTACACCCTTTGAAACAAAACTGTTCATTCGCAAAAGAATAAAAACAATTGATATTGCGAAATATATATAATTTAATTTTCTATTTCGTATATTATATTTTTCTACTCTCATACATGAGCGCATCTCAGGCGAGCAGAAAGAATATTTTATTTTCGAAAAATCAATTTCATGAAATTGCGAAAAACTTACCTTTTATTACTTCCTGAAATGTAAAGTAAATTTTACTGTAATGTGATCATGAAATTGTAATATACGATGATCAAAAAATTTAGAAATTATGTTACAGTGTATTCTATTGACCTTGACAATGTAACTTATTATAGGGGGCGCAGTTGTTAGCGTTATCGGCCTCGGATCAAGAGGTCCGGGGTTCGAATCCTGTTTGCAGTAGAGAACTGTTCAACATCAGTAGGGTGTGGGTGCAATTCTCCACTGAATTTCCTATTTCAAGCCACTGCTCGCTGGTTTAACCGCAATGCTTAGCCGCAATAGTGTTGCGGGCTTTCTCTAAACAATAAAACTATGAGGGGTGTCCCAACAATTTCCGGCCTGACCATCAAAATCAAAGAAATCTTCAAATTTTAATGACTTATTTTCAACATAATCACCCATGACCTCAATGCATGTAACATCTGCAACCCATCTGGAAACCAATTCTTATCACGAGACCCTAAAAACTCTTCTTCTGCAGCAATGACGTCATCGTCAGTGTTACACTTTGGCCACGGAGCTCTGTTTTCAGTCTAGGGGGAAGAGGAAGAAGTCTGAGGGGGCTAGGTCAGGAAAAGGCAGGGTAGGGGAGAATCCCGAACCCACAATCCTGTGCTGCACTGACTGCAATTTGGGCGGTGTGAACGGGAGCATCGTCCTGCAACAGCCACACACCTTTGCGCAGTTTACCCCTTCGTTCCTCTTTGATTTTTCCCCGTAATTGTCGTAGTTCATTTGCGTAATAAGTGCCATTGATTGTAGAACCTTTCTTTAAATAATCAATCATTATTACACACTGAGAGTCCCAGAAAACGGATGCCTTGACCTTCCGACTGGAGGAACAATATTTGAACTTTTTAGGGGTGAGTGATGTGTTGTGTTTCCATTGCATGCTTTGGCTTTTTGTCTCAGGATCAAAATGATGAACCCAGGTTTCATCTTGAGTAACGAAAATGATTGTGGGTCTGCGCGATACTCGTCAAGAAGTTGCTGACTGATCATGACACGTTTTCGCTTTTGGTCCTCAGATAACATTCCGGGGACCCGGCGTGCTGATACCTTTTTCATATATAAATGTTCATGTATAATACGTTCAACTGATGCTTTACTGATGTGGTGAGTATCAGCTAAGTATCTGATAGTCAATCGCCTGTCTTGCATTATTATGTCAAGAACAGCCTCAATATTTTCCCCTGTGGTGACATCAGATGGACGACCAGGACGGTGCTCGTCTTTAGTGCTTACTCTACCCCGTTTAAATTCAGCACACCAATGTTGAATGGTGCTATATGAAGGAGCAGAGTCACCTAATGTTTTAACATATCCCCATGAATTTCCTTTGGAGTGTATTTTTTTAAACTCAGATATTTGATAACAGCCCTACATTCACTTTTCTCCATTTCGGTAAAAGATGTGAGGGTACCTTTGAGTGACAGGCTATTATATGCAATTGAAGAGTATGCATCTCGTGATTTTCATGCCATTTACACGTCAGTGAAGGTTCTTCATGCATGCACCGTATGGTTGCGTTTCAGGCATGTTTTCTTATTCAGGCCGGAAACTTTTGGGACAACCCTCGTAGCAAGACAACTAAGAAACCCTTGAAAGCGGTGTTAAACCTCTAATCACCTCTTCTCATTAATTCTAGGTAACGAGTACATACGTTGTCATTATCAGACTTCTAACCGTTCTCAATGATTCGACTGGCTTTTGTACTTAATAAACTGAGAAACAAAAGCGCGATGGACAAAATTCGAGATTTCGATTCAAGCGAAATAAATGCGACCGAAGCGGAATAGCATCATGTCTTCAAAAGGAAACGAAACCGGTTTACATAAGAATACAATGACTTGTTCATGTTTCTGAAAAAAGCTCTTTAAGAAAACGTTTTGGAATTTCTTTAACTAGACGAGGTAGGAGAGACCAAAAGGACTTTTTTGGCTTGTTTTATGGCGTGCTACATTGATGATGTTTTAATAAATTGATGCCCAATAAGATTTTATGTCTCGATAACATCTTCCATTTATCAAATTTATATACATCATTAATTCTTAACTTAAATTCCAAATATTCTTCTCCCAAAACAGTTTGAAAAAGCAGTTTCAGATCCCTACAGTGTCTATGAATAATTGTCAAATAAATGGTATTATACTGTGCATGTGTGAATCTGTTAATACTTCGCAAGAAAACATGTGCCTATCACAACCATACGAAGTCGCTTTCGAAATGGCAGCAATATTTTGTTTTCTCCTCCGTTGAAAATGTAACGTCGTTTTGTTACTCATTTTAGTTAATTTCATCCGATCTTATTTTCGAAGTGTTATCATCAAAGAAAATGGTGAAAGAGAGGGTACAAGAAGCGTTAGTGAGAGAACGAAGAGGACGAAAGAGATAATGTCAGAGGACGAGAAATAAGGAGAGCTAGAGAATTAAAATTAGAGTAAAAAAATAGAGAGAGAGAGAGAGAGAGAGAGAGAGAGAGAGAGAGAGAGAGAGAGAGAGAGAGAGAGAGAGAGAGAGAGAGAGAGAGAGTGGGGGAGAGAGAGGGAGTGACCGAGAGAGAGTGAGAGAAAGTGGAAGAAAGTGAGAGAGATAGAGAGACAGAGAGAGTGTGAGTTAGGGAGATTGAGAGAGATGGGGTGAGAGAGCGCGAGTGAGTGAGGGAAAGGGCAAGAGTGAGTGAGAGAGAGAAAGAAAAAGTGGGGGAGAGAGAGAAAGAATGGGAGAGTGACTGAGAGATAGTGAGAGCGAGAGAGAATGAGTGAGAGGGAGAATGAGCGAGAGGGAGAGAGAATTTGTGAAAGAGAGATAGTGAGAGAGAGAGTGAGAGAAAGCGAGTGAGAGACAGTGAGAGAAAGCAAGTGAGTGAGAGCAAGAGTGAGTGAGTGAGTGAGAGAAAGGGTGAGAGTAAGAGAGAGAGAGAGAGTGTGTGTGAGAGAGAGAATGAATGAGAGGGAGAGAGAATGAGTGAGAGACAGACAGACAGACAGACAGAGATAGTGACATTTGAAATTTGACATGTTTCCACGCCGGAAGATCAGTTAGGTAAGAGAAAAATCGTTTTTTGCTTTGGAGAACTCATTGAAACAGCACATGAGAATCATATTTATTATAGCCATCGAGGGACATGTATTTGAAAAAATAAGTTTTTACAGGAAGCTGTACGAATATAAACTTATAAGATGTCGTGGATAAAGAGATTTTAATATATCCCATAATACATGATAAGTTAGGTTACATTGACGTTAGGTTCCTTATGTAATGAGAATGCATTTAACGTGCTTCCAACGTTAACAAAACGCGTTAAGCGCGCCCTTAACGTGAGGCATTAGTTAGGAAACCAGACCTATTTTATCCTCAAAGTCAAAAATGACAGAAGCAATGTTTATATTCCGTTACAACACGTTGCTAAGGCTACGTCTCTATAGGCCGTGGTATGTTTCCATCTCATTCTCAAGTTTTATGCTTTGTAACTTTTTAGCAGCTTTATTAGTATTTCCATCGCAAATGTCAAAATCTATTTAACGATTTAACCTATTTAATGAATAAATGTACCTTTTCCTTATTAAATTGTCAGATTTACAGCAATGAAAATATTACCCTCAGTTGCATGTAATTACACAGTGAGTTGACATCTTAAAGGTACCATACCATGTATAGTGCTCAGAGGAAAAAATACTCTTTTTTGCGGTGATCTTGATAAAATCATTAGTTTGCATCAAAGCACTGTGTCTCTTATAAACTTTCGCATATTCAATTCCGAGTTCGAATCCTTTTATCACTGAACGCACATTTCCAAAACGCAATCACTTAAGAGCACTTTTCCTGATATAAGCAATTAGGGATGAATGCACAGAGATTCAATGCGGGTTTTTTTGCGTGTACAAAAAATAACAGCTTAAGAGAAATAGCTACCGGGAGAATAACCGAATTCTTATCCCAACTTCGGACACTAATGCTAAGCAAACACGTTCATAATGGAGGTCGAATAAGTATTGACCTCTTGATGACCTTGACCTTTTAATACGTGTTATTTTCTCTGCTAAGTTTCGATACTTCATGTTCAACACTGTTTCATTATCTTTGTCATGCATACCTCAATACAACGTGTACACGACCATTTCCAGCTTTGCGTTTCTTTGTTTGAGTAGTATATAAGGAACCCGTGTCACGGACTAACATGGATTCCATTGTTACCTGATCTTGTGTAAGCGATCGTTATTGCTGGAACAGATAATATTTACTTTTGGAGAATTCATGTACGCTGATCTATAATATAAACAATGACAAGAAAGTTATTTTTTCTTGAATTGCAACTCGTTGCCAAGGCTACGTCAACCTAGGCAGTAATATGATTACATCTCATTCATAATATTTACATTAAACGTTGTCTAACATGATTCAAATATTTTTCATGCATAAACTTTATTTGATATATATACTGAAATCAATAAAGCGTTATGAAACGAGTTTCTTTTTATGGTTTTTAATTCATCGTGGTGATGTTTATGTCAGACTGACCTGACACAATTATCAAAAAGGTTGATAAAAATTATTTATTTATTTTATGGAAATGATGAAAATATCTATTTACCGGCGAAACACCTGTTTGCTCATGTCCATTTCCTTATCAATTATAATTATGATCATTGAATTACAATTGTTAATTATGTACATTGTAATAATGCGAGACGTGGATGGGCACTTATATCAAAGCTTTTGTTTTTTTATAAAAAGCACTACGATAGATATAGAAATTTTATACACGCTTATCTATATTCAAAATATATTTAAGCTAAAGGAAAAAAATCATTTGATTCTAACAATGCTGATATATAAACATAATCACATTTTCCAGATTATTTTACCTACTCCATCTAACATGTTAGTATCATATAAATTGTGACGCCTTTAAGGAATTTTAGCATTGCGAAAACGAATCACATTTAATCATTAACTCGCTTGTTATGATTTGTATCAAATTGGAGATCGTTTAGTATCCTCTTTACATGAATTAAATAAATCTCACATACGCATCCATAGCTTTCAATGGATATTGATCAGCAAAAGTAAGCACTGCTCGGCCAGGCAGAATGTTTAAGTTTTGCACATGCTACACAAACTGCTAAAGCAGCAGCATATTTAGATTTGGCTTTCGAACATTTCTCAAAATGCTAGGTATGGCAAATGTACGTTTTCACATCTCTTATTCCCTACATGTATATTTGCATCACTAATATGTATCTAAATTGTAAGATTGCTAGGTGAGACGTACAAGGTGGGAATAAAAATGTTAATCTATCTACTGTGTATTTAATAGCTGATTCTGTTGAATCTAAAAGCTTGTATTTACTTTGCTTCATGGATACAGAAGCAGGTCTGACCTCAATTTGACGTCGTAACCGTGCTTGTTTTTTAAGAGTCAACGACCTTTTTAGAGATTACATGAAGAAATGAAACGTGTGATTAAAGAAAAACACGATTTTGAAATATGTAACTTAACAAATGGCGGATATGAATTAACGACTTAATCAAAGAACTAATTACGTAAGGAATGATTTAAGTTTGTGTAAAAAACGGACTGAATGAATGATGATAATATTAATGAGGAAAATGGGTAAAATTAAGTCAGTCCTCGGACAATGTTGTGGCAGAGCGGAATGACCACGGAATGACCACGGATTAGGCTCGGTATATAGTGAGTGTTTACGGCCTACATTTTGCACGCGCGGACAACTTGCTGAAGACGTAAGCAGGTTGGATATGATAGCTATGATTAGCTAAACAAACATACTAGTATCTGTTTGTATCTGGATATAGATTGTAAATGCCGGCCTTAAACCTAATTGTTTGTCTGCCAATTTGTCTTCTGGCTTCTAGCTTATGATCCTATTTCTATATCTGCCTCAGTCATAGTTCGTTTCGCTAATTGCTTCTGTTATTGTCTTTATTGTTTATAACGCTCTCTCGTCTTTCCACTATTGTCTGACAAAGACCTAAAGAGTATGTCGAAACGTCGTTATCGTCCATTAGTCTCACTTTAAAAGGACACCAATTTGTTTGGTGTTGGGCATTATAACGTGAGGTAGAGTATTGTAGCTTTTGGTTTATGGTAAAAGGTGGCGTAGAATTGGGTAGTGTAGGGTAGTATTGTTTAATGTAGGGTAGTGTAAAGTAAGGTTGTATGGTTTGGTGTAGCAAGTGTAATAGAGTGTGGGAAGGGTAGTGAAAGTTGGGGTGAGGTAGGGAAATGTATTAAAGGTGCGGTAGTGTACATACGCTTGGGTACTGGTTAGGATTTGGTATTGTTGTGGAGGATGGGAGAGGGACGCTAAATCTTTGGTAGAAAAGGGGTAGGGTAGGGTGACAAGAGCGTTATAAGGATGCCAAATGAAGCCATGTCCAGATCTGGTTTCGAACCATGTTCGTGCTTCTTGCATTGGTACAGTACAGAGAACAAAACTTTCGCAGATGGATTGGACATAAGGAGCGCATGATTGTCATGAAATGCACGTGAAAAGCAAGGTTCTTGACGCAAAAAAAGCGCTGGGTTTTTAACTAAGCCGTACTATTACCAGTCACGATAAGAATAAGATCGACCCTTTCACTCCTACCGTTCCGTTTCTAATCTGAGCACTGCTCCATAAGGTTCGTCTCAGGTTTGATTTATGAAAGGTGAAAGGTCACAAACAAGGCCACCTAACAGCTATTTAGAAGTACATGTAATCAGATCGCAGCGTAGTAAGAGTCATCGAAAGAAAGAAGAAAATCATTTTAATTTGGTGCGATTTGATTTAGGCGAGATTGAATGTGCCAATATTCGACGAACAACGAAAAAATATGCAGCTCGAATGTGTAAGGTGTCACCTATGTTTGCAGAGCTCTTGTTATGTTTTTATGAAAATGAAATAAAGGTGTATTCGAGTATACAAAAAAATATTACATCGATTTGAATTAACATTGATATTATCTTAAAATTTTCACAGGAATTGAATTTTCGAAATTTTGATTTTTTAATGTCTCAGTCATTCAAATGATTGTTAATGTATCTCTACAAGGTAATTTCAGACATGAGACTGGACATTGCAAGTACGGTAGTCTAGAACTTTTCTAATTTTCTAATGATTTCAACATGATTTGAAGAAGCTACAAATCTGTAGAACAATACATCGTTATGTTTGAGTCCCTAACTGCATCACAACAAACGAAAATACACGGCATTTTCATTTGTATACTAAAACAATGACCCGGAAGTGTTTTCATCTTCACCCAAATGGAGAATCACCCCAAATATGAACATTTTGCAAAACTTCTTAACGTCAGCAAACATAAAGCATACATGTCGTTTACAGTAGGAGACGTGTTCCTTACTTGACCCGGAAGTGTTTTCCTAAACCAATGTCTGTCATTCATCATTTCGTCACGCTCTACCGTGTTTAAAGCTGTGACGTCACAGATTCCAAACGAGTAATGGCAAAAGGTGTTTAGAGAATATTCATTAAATTCATAAAAATATCTTTATGTCAGAGTTGGTGACAGTTTCCGTACATACGTCATAGTTTTGAGAGTACATGAACTCGGGTGAATATTAATTATTAGTTCATAAGTTTATTTCCACAACAGGACAATGACTCATGCATGCCTGATACGCTACCAGACATTCAAGGGAAATTTTCAAGATATACACAACCCTTTTAGTATAAAAGATTAAATCAAAACATATTTATATATATGTAGATTTGATATATCATACTTTGCCTTGTTTTTATGGGTACATTATATTTGCTATATAAGATGATTTGGATTAGTGCATTTGCCATATCATAGTCACTACAGAAATGACTTGGTTTCCTGAATTCTGGAAACCAAAAGGAAAGTATGTAATTTGGGTATCCAGCTTGTATCCATTCACTGAAACTAAGTGACTTCGTATCCAGTTGGTTTCCATTTCGGAATCTCTGATCTTTGTATTTCCGTATCAGCAAACCAGGTGGAAACACAAAGACTGGTTATCCAGTTGCTTTCCATCTTGGAATATCTGATGTTGTGTATATCCATGCATGGAATCAAAGTGGAAATTAAATGATTGGGTATCCAGTTGGTGTATCTCGTATTTCACTGGAACGACGCAATTGGTATATCATACTGTAACTTGTTTTTTTAAGGAAACGATGCATTTGGTATATCATACTATATCTTGTTTTTTAAGGAAACGATGCATTTGGTATATCATACTATATCTTATATGTGATGGGAACGATGCATTTAGTATATCATACTGTATCTGGTATGTGATGGGAACGATGAATCGGGTATATCATACTTTATCTGGTATTTGATGGGAACAATGCATTTGGTATATCATACTGTATCTGGTATGTGATGGGAACGATGCATTTGGTATATCATACTTTATCTGGTATTTGATGGGAACAATGCATTTGGTATATCATACTATATCTGGTATGTGATGGGAACGATGCATTTGGTATATCATACTGTATCTGGTATGTGATGGGAACAATGCATTTGGTATATCATACTTTATCTTATATGTGATGGGAACAATGCATTTGGTATATCATACTATATCTTATATGTGATGGGAACGATGCATTTGGTATATCATACTATATCTTATATGTGATGGGAACGATGCATTTGGTATATCATACTGTATCTGGTATGTGATGGGAACGATGCATTTGGTATATCATACTGTATCTGGTATGTGATGGGAACAATGCATTTGGTATATCATACTTTATCTTGTTTGTGGTTGAATTAATACATTTGATACATAATAAGATACATAAATGCAGATTTGAAATATCATACTTTACCTTGTTTTCTATCGGAACATAAATTTGCTATATTTTTTGTATTGTTTGGATTACTGCATTGGGCATATTATTTTTTTTATTTTTTTTTATTTATAGTTTTATTTCCAAGAATATATACATGTATCAATCACACAAGATAATTACATAAACAAAAAATGACATGATGACCAAAACTTAAAGAACACATCATTTCTATTTGAAATTTCGGCAGCACATTTAGTTATATAATAATAATCTCTGACTTTTGTTATTAAAGTTTGGAAGTCTGGCAGTCTCTTCTGTTTATAATCAAAAATAGTTTTTTTGAAAATCAGGATAATTATGTTTAATGGATCATTGTTTCTCTCCGGATAACCAATTAATATATTTGCTTTAGTGAAATGAATTTTAATTTGAGCTTTGTCTGAGAGCCAATCTTCCAGTTTTTCCCATAATGGTTTCACAAAAACACAATCCCAGAATAAATGTTGAACTGTATCTATTTTGTCTGAACAATAGTCGCATAGATTTGATTTTGTATATCCCATTTTGTATAAGCGAGTATTTGTTGGCAAGATATGGTGCAGGATTTTGTATTGGAACCATTGAATATTTGTATGGGAAGTGCATCTGAAAGGTATCATGTTGTATTTGGACCATGTTTCGACAGGAATGTTGCACTGTAATTCGAAATTCCACTTGTTAGTATGTTTGTTTTTGATGCATTGTTTCTCTGTGAGAATTGAATAATAATATCTGGATCCTTTGTTTTCTTTGCAGAGATGTTTTATAAAAAGAGGGGAAATTGGGGAATTTAACCTTTCCTTTACTGAGTATCCAGTTGATTTTATATATGTTTTTGTTGCTTGTATCAAGCCATAATATAGAATGAAGTTTGTGTTAATATCGTGTTGTTTGTTTAGGTCTTTCAGGTCTAGAAAGGAGCCATTTTTGTCAAAGCGATCATTTATAAAGTGAATTCCTTTCGAGTTCCAATCTGAGTAATGAATGGATTTTTTTCCGATCATAATGTTGCGGTTATGCCAGATTGTTTGATTTAGAATGTCTGTTTCCGATTGAGGTGTAATATGTTTTATAAAGTCAAACCAGGATGAGACTAGGTCTATATAGAACGGGTTTCTGATGTTTGAGATGATTTCATTCTTCAAATGATAACAGTTTAATTCTAAGATGCTTAAGGAGTTTATTTTTGGTAAGTTTTGATCGATTAAGTTCGCCCAAAGTGTTGGCTTTTTATAGTAACGTCTCAGAACGGACAGTTTTTGGGCTTGGATTATCTCTTTTATCTTAGGAACTTTGAAACCTCCGTCTTTTGAACTACATATGGCCTGGCCTCTCTTTATTTTATCGGGTTTATTTTTCCATATGAATTTGAAGCATTTACTTTGAAAATCATTAATGATTTTTTCCGGTGGGTCTGGGATTGTTGAAAAGAGGTGGTTTAGTTTTGGAAGAATAAGTGATTTTAGTACTGTGTTTCTGCCGAAAGGAGTGAGATTTCTGGCCGACCATAAGTTCATTATTGTTTGACATTTTAGGAGCTTTTCATCATAATTCATTTTGGTCATATCGTCAAGATCTAAACTAAAATGGATTCCCAGTAATGTAAATGAATCTTGGTCCCAATTTAATTTCCACTGAGGGCACAGCTTCATTCTAGAACGTTTCTTTGATCCCAACCACAAAATCCTAGTCTTGTCAACATTAACTTTCAATCCTGAGAAACGTGCAAATTGTTCTAGTGTTTGCATAACAGCATACAGACAACGCTCAGTGCCATCAAGCATACAGGTAGTGTTATCGGCAAATTGTGCCAATAGATACTCAATATTATCAATTTGTATGCCTTTTATATTTGGGTCATTTCTAATCATATTAGCTAATATTTCAACACATAATATAAACAAGTAAGGGGATAGGGGATCTCCCTGACGACATCCCCTTGAAATTTTGAAGAAATCAGAGCCAAATCCGTTAACCAATATGCAGGTTTCAATATCATTATAAAAAGTTTTCACCCAGTTTCTTATTGAGTTTCCGAAATTAAAGAATTGAAGGGTTTTATCTAGAAAAATCCAGTCCACAGTGTCAAAAGCCTTTTCAAAATCTATAAGAAGTAATAATCCAGGTATCTGATAGCTCTCTGTATATTCTATCAAGTCATATACAAGTCTTGTGATTTCACCAATATGTCTTCCTGCCATAAATCCTTTTTGTTCTTCGTTTATAATGTTGTCAAGAACGCTTTTAATTCTTTTAGATATTGCCAAGGATCCAATCTTATAGAAAACAGAAAGAAGAGAAATAGGTCTCCAATTTTTAACGAATTGTTTAGGTTTGTTTCCTTTAGGAATGCAAGTGATAACCCCTCTTTTTTGCGATATTGGTAGCATGCCTTTTCTATAGGATTCGTTCAAGCAGAGTATAAGATATTTGCCTAAATCAAGCCAAAAAAATTTGATAAATTCTGCAGTAAAACCATCGGGTCCTGGACTTTTTTCATTTTTAAGGGATTTAACAGCAGAAAGAACCTCTTCGTAAGAGAGTTCCCCTTCAAGTGTTTTAGCTGTTTGATCTGATAGTTTTGGAATGTCAAATTTATCTAAAAGCTTTGGTAAATCGACGGTTGATACATCTTGCCTACTATATAGTTTTTCGTAGAAAGCTTTGACTTCGTGTTTTATTTCCTGATGAGTTGTCACAATATTTCCATTCTTGGTTTCAATACGCATAAAAGACTTGTTAATGAAATTTCTCGCCTCTAAGTTAAGGAAATACTTTGACGGTTTTTCTCCGCTTTCTCCCCAAATTGCTCTTGATCTTATAACCATACCTCTAGTTTTTACAAGAGTTAGTTCTTCTATTTTTGCATTTAAATTTTCAATTTCATGTAGAATGACCAGTTTAGTTTTCTCATCTAAGGAAGTATCGAGTTCTATAGTTTTCTTATTTAAGTTATCGTTCAAATCCTTTTCTTCTTTTTCTCGCTCTTTCTTTTTAGCAGATGAGTATGAGATCGTATTTCCTCTAATCATTAGCATCAACATCTCCCAAAGCATTTGAGCACATAATTTAGATTCAGTTCCATGTTCTTTATCTACAGCATACTGGTTAATTGTATCCTCTATTACTTTCTTCACTAACTTAACATAATCCGGATCTCTTAGGAGCGAGTTATTAAACTTCCAGAACCCTTTGCCACGTGTTAAGTTTTCCAGTTTAATAGTAAGTGAGATTGGGGAATGGTCGGATTTGAAACTTGGTTCGATTTCACATTTAACAACAGACGATAACATACTGTGTGATATAAGGAAGTAATCCAGTCTACTTTGTTTTATAGGGGTAGGCTGACGCCAAGTAAAACGTTTCGCATCTGGGTTAAGCTTTCTCCATGGATCAACTAGATCGAATTCTTCTATCAGAGTAATGAGTCTTTCTCTTGCTTTTGGATTATTTACGTTTTTATAATTATAAGAATCTTTAAGGTAGTCTTGAATTATATTCCAATCTCCACATAAAGAAATATTATCGGTTTGAAAAGACTTTATAAGTCCATCAATATAATCATAGAAATCAGGGTTGTCTGTGCTTGGCCCATATATGTTTATTAAAGCTAACTTAAATTCATTTATAGTAAGCTCTAATCCAATCACATTATCACTGTCGTCTCTATGCTCAACGTCAACTGTAAAATCTAGATTACCCGATACCAAAATAGCGACACCTCGTGCATTGCTCTTATTCGAGTTGATGAAGCAGTGTTTATTTCCCCATTCCTGCTTAATCATATGTTCTAATTGTGGCGTTTGGATTACTGCATTGGGCATATTATAGTGTTTCTCGTATTACATTGGAACGACCCAATTGGTATGTCATACTGTATCTCGTATTTGATAGGAACGATGCATTTGGTAAACCATACTTACTTGTATTTTATAGGAACGATGCATTTGGTATGCCATACTTACTTGTTTTTGATTGGTACGATGCATTTGGTATATCATATTGTATCTTGTATATGAACCGATGTACATGATATAGCATACTGTATCTTGTATGCGATGGAAACGATCTATTTGGTTAACCACATTGAATCTTGTATGTGATGGAAATGATGCATTTGGTACATCATACTGTATCTTGTGTTTGATGGCACCGAATGTGTCTTCGATTTAATGTTTTGAGTAAAAACAATAAAATTTAGTTTTAAACTATTTTCAGTACTGTTCGTGTACTTCACTATGAATTATACGCACCAAGATAATAATAACAACAATCCATTTGTAAGTCAAATTTAACACGCTCAATACATGGTCTTGGTGAGGAAAAGACAGAAAATCAGATTATCAGTCAGGACAATCTCATTTAAATCACTCCAAACTATTACGAGTAAATCATTGCGCTTCCCTCAGGTACGAAAGATAGATCAACTTCCCCCGGACCGTACGCCAGTCTTCATCACTAACTTATTCAAACCTTGCAGCTAAGCGAATGAATTAATTGTTTGCGTACAGCGCCTCTTCTGCCAAAAGTTTTTATTTATCGTATGATGGGGAAAGGATGCAAGGCTTATCTTAGCCAGTCATCAAGATGGCACAGGTTATGCCATGCAGGGCAAGTTGGTGATAGGTGATACTGTAAAATCATTTATTTTCGCGGGGTGTGAGCAAAACTACATGCACCTTGCAGCAAAGATTACACTGAAACTAGTCGTAATTAACAATGAAAACAATAATATTTATTCAAAAAGTCAATGATCAAAATTTTATTTATTGTTATTAAACCTCTTCAAGTGTTGAAGTGGTAACGATACCTGTCGCCAAGTTTTCCCGGAAGTAAACATTCGGAACGATTTAGTTTGATCTTTAACTCCCAACAATAGTGTTTGAATGATGTGAATCCTCGAGATCTCGTTCAAAGAAATATCATACCGAACCGAAAATATATTTGAACCGAGGGTCCTGTACCGCAATACGCACCGAATCGAAGCTCAAGCGTACTGCAATCAAAACATCAGGACAAGCATATTGGCGATCAAAAGTGGATTCCGCCAGGCCGGATTATTGTGATGACTGTGTTTGCACAACAAACAACGTGCATATCGGCGTACGATGTATGACTTTGCGCGAATAGCGCGAAAATTAAACCCCCGCGAAATATTATGATTTTACAGTAACTGATTTTAATGAGATTTCTTACTGAATAAGTTAGTTCAAGTATTGGCAGCGTCTCCTAAGAAGCGTCAACAGGAGTGTTTTGTAATAAAGTATTGTTTGTTTTCGGCCCTTCTACATGACATTGAGTGAAGTAACACCAATCGGCCAGAATCGAGCGATGTCATTATCTTGTAAGATTGTCTGCCTTAATGCTCATCCAGCTCTTTTTGATACACCTGAAGCGACAAAGAATAAATACTTCTGGTCAACAAAACACTCATTTGAGATCTCCATAGCTACATCATTTTTCGATTAGTTAGTTTCGGATGCCGATTTTTAAAGGAATGTTTTCAAAGCTTTAGATCATAAGGATGCAGTGCCTCATTTTATAGAAATACATTTTTCTAAAAAATAACTTTTGTTTAAACTGTGTTTACTATCAATTTCAATAATGGCGTTTTAAAGTAAATACCGTGTCTATCACTCTTGTTCGAACTTTGAAAGAAACAGCCACATGTTTTTTTAAATTATGTATCTCTTACTCTTATTGAGATCGTTGAGAACACAAGGAAAGGCGGTATAATTTACTTGCCTAACAGTCCAGATTGGAGCATTTAAAGGCTCTATAGCGCTTATGTTTTGGCTCGAATTAGCTGTTTTTGGGCATATGACGACACATGCGCTTTAGTAATCTGTCAATGAAAAAAAAAACATTTCTAATTTTTTACAACTGCAATCAATAATGAAACGCCTTGACGGACAAGGTCGCTAAAGGATATAACACATGGAATAGTTGATTGCTGAACTAGGAATATGTGCATCATTTGAATATATCTTATACTTAAAATGAAGGATGAAATATTTTCATAATATCGGTATAATCTGTATCGTAATGACTTCATATGCATTGCTTTTTTTAAAATAAAGTTCATCACAGTATACCTTGTTCTAAAAAAAGTACATGTATCTAGTATTTAAAATGTTGATCACTGTCGTGAAAATGAGTATTTTTGAAAAGAATTCGACGCTTCTGAACTGAGAGATCATAGTTTATTTTCATTTTTTAAATCTCTCATCAAACAATCCGTGAAAAATGAGTCATTTTGTGTTTATCTTCTTTCGTTATCTTGCAAAACGTGTAATAAAATGACCCTTTGAAAAATAAAAATAGAACAATTTTAATTTCCACTTTTTTGTTGAATAGTTTCTATTTATATTTTTATCAATCTTCAGTTTGAGTGACTGTTAAAAAGAATTTAAAATAAGGGACTTGAAAAATATAAAATGTAAACCAAACTAAACCATATCCAATTCAAACATTTTGAAAAAGGTACATTGTAGCCTTATCAATCTGATTGAAATGAAATCTACATGCTCCACTACATTACGCCTGTAGATCTCACCAGGCTCCGTTATGTGAGCCGTCAGGTTTGCCTCTGACATAATTCAAATCAGCCAATCAGCGAATTCGCCCCGTAATGTTTGGTGCCGACGAGTTGCATTTCGCTTGTACGCTTTTCAGATCTCGGAAACCACATATTTCCGAATGTTTTCAGAATGCCAAACTGCCTCAAAACCTGAATTAATGTATTTCATGTATATTCAATTTACCCAAGCGTGGTTTGTTGGACAAACAAGTCAAATCGAAGCTATGGAGTTATCTTTAGCAAAGCAAAAACTGCATTCCTCAACGTTATCCTTTAGTGGACCGTATCAATCCAAATGCTTATTTTGGAAACATTTACGTTGAATAAACGTTTCGTCTTTTAGTTTGTAATAATCGTTGAATAATTTCAAATTTCGTAAAACAAATTAATCATATACATGCTGAGAAACAAAAACAACCAAAACATGTACATATACTAATACTAAGTTTCTTGATAATTATATATTAGTCATATGCGACGTTTATATGCTAATGAGATTGACCCTTGATTCGTCAAAGACTGAATTGTTATAAGTAAATCTGCTGGGTTAAATGTTATTAATAGACATATGCAAATGACTTCAACTTGTTCTCTGTAAAATCGAAAATTTATAAGAGATCAACTTTCACATCAGCAGGTTTTTGCAATCTGTTTTGAAGGTCATCAAGAACGCGCATTATCATTGCTAGAAGATATCTGCGGTAAGCCAAGAAGATTTTAAGTAGGGAGGTCGCGTCGAGCGACCTACCTCTCTCTTCGATCCCATACAAAATGATTCGGCCACGGTTGTGACGTCACATCGTACTTTCGACAATCTTCGTACTTTTACGTGCAAGTCGCGAGAAATTGACATGCATCCGACTATTAAAGCTCGCTTAAAAAATCCATTTCCCCTCTTCTAATATTTTCAACATTTTCTGGGAATATCGTCTAGCAACATCAAGCCAAGAAGTATTAGTACGTCGAATTTTTCTCCATCAGATATTTACGGAAATATTAATTTCTAGCGATTTCATTGGTCAACTCTTTCAGTGTTGTCAATAGACTACCATATTGACATATTTTAATTACATCCCCTTAAAGCGTCGACAAGCATTCTTTTAATCCTGCACATACATTTATGTCAATATTTTACGTATTTTGCTTTTACTAAATATGATGCTTGAGGGCAGGATAAAAATATCTTGCGTTTCCATATACATAAAGTCATTTCCGGTTATTATAAATGTAATGCCAACGACGGAGTGGACTTTAATAATTCGGAAAATGGCATTTGTGAACCATATGTTTTCATTTTATGTTCACATGTGTGTAAACATTATATCTTGAAAATGTTAAGTTCATTGTAATACATCGTTGTAATGTTGTTCTATTTTGTCATTAACATTATATTTTCTGACTCAAACTCTTCAATAAATAATTAGTAATGGTGTTTCCCGTGTCTATAAATAGATCGACTTTATTATTGTATTGCGCAAAGCCCTCTGGTCGTAATTGGCTCCTTCTCTTAAACAAAGATAACCACGGAAAAGAAGCAGGAGACTGTCAAAATGACGATAGACCAGAAGGGAGACAAGCTGATCAAAACGGCGAAAATCATATATAATTTAATTGAAAGTTAAACTCGCTATACTTTGAGTTTGATTGGTTTTAATATGGGCAGGTTAGTTGACTATTCATATTGAGCGCGCCCATTGTATGTTGCTTTCATTCAATTACATTGTAGTCGAGTTGATGGCGAAGTCACTCTTATAAACTTTTTTATTTCCATAGAGCAAGGTGAGATAATTAGCATAACCCCATCTTGTGACAACTGAATCTATTATAATTTCTCAGTCTTCGACGGAACAAGGATCTTTTTAATTTGCATATGGACTGTGAATATGTTTTATATTAAATTAACAACAACAACGTCCTTTTTTGTTTTGCAAGTTGTGGTCACCTTTTTGTGTAAAGAAAATTATGGTTATTTCTTTTTACGAATTTCAAGGGTTTATAATATTTTAAGAAAAGAAATTGTTTTTGTTTATTTGTAATCACTAAAACCCTATTCGTCATCGAAGTTTTAAAATTATGATAGAATAATGTGCAGTATCTGCTCTGTGATAAGATGTGATATTTGTAATAAAATAATATAATATATATAATATGATATTTGTGATTGTGATGTGTAATTTACTAAAATGTATTCATTCTGGATATGAAACCACCATTTCATAAATACAATGCTATTTTAAGGAATTGAAACAAAACCTAGCAGTGGTTGAAAGCTCAAGACGCATATTAAATGAAGCACCATAAAATGCAATATGGAATATTTCGTTTCGTAAGCACGTTAACATTTATATTGAACGATCTATATTTAGGACTTCCGGAATCAACACGGCGGTCTTCAGCCATTTTGACTGAACACAATTTAAGTTGTTCGTGAGAGAAAAACTAAATGATGGATTAAAACGTTCATTTAATGATTACACACCCATTAAGGTATGGAAATTCTTCATAATGATAAGCACTTTTATCCGCCACTAATTTCAAAACTTTTGACTCAAGAGTTTTGGTTTTAGGAATTTGACGCGAACTCCCTATTTTAAGGTCAAACTGGAGCAAAGCATAACCTTTCGGCTTGAGTAAGGGAGTCTAGTGAGATCTAAAATCTGCGTAACGTAGTGCAGCAATGTTAGATATTATTTTAATGAGATTGTAGCCTTGTGGGCATATAATACAATCGTGTATTGAGTTGTGAATATGCGTTTCAATGCAGACTTGGCTTAAGTGATTTTATGCAGCTTCAATCAACAAACGAATTGCAGAAATTCAAAAGTCAAATTAAAAAAAGGTAATTTGCTAAATCACATTGCCCTGAACTTGGTGCAGCAAAAATATGATAATATTAAAATGAGATTGAATGACGATTTTGTTGAGGCTGGTACTGATACGGTCAATGCCCCGTCTTGAAGACATAAAACATGATAGTAACATACATGTGGGGGTCTTGATGAATTTTGTCTTGAATTCCATATTAATAACAACAATCTAAGCACATGGAATGTGTGATCCGTGATAATATATATCCAGTCTAGTCTATATATAAGTCTAGCTTCCTCCCCATGTTGCCTAACAGGTGCAATATTTATCTTAAGTCAACATTAAAAACTGATGTAACTGCTGATACTGTCGGTTCAACTTTATCGTAAAAATCAAATTATGCAAACTATCTTTTTTGGCATATAGTGAAGAATCGCCGGCAATCGGAACATATGATGACTACCCTCTTGCAGCGATGCACATGTTGCCGGGGATGAAGAATATTTTCACTTGTGCGTAACCTTGACTGTTGAAAAAGTGTTTTTAATTGGCATGATAATCTTAGAGAGCTGTGCCCGTTTGCACGATCGAAGCTGGTGGTTGTGACATTTGTTATCTAGCTCTTGATAATTTGAAAGGACATTACCCCGATAGCTTCATGTAAATGTATGTGTCTTATATGATAACTGATGTAAGGTTACATGCGTTGATAAGACATGACAGACATCGCACAGACCCGTAAAAGGGAGGTAGCGAAGGTATCGGGTCGACCCTTGGATTGGTCCATTTATATAGTGTAGAATTATCTTAACATATACTCTGGAATAACGAGGATGGTGTTCAAATAGAATGACCGATTATAAAACAATTTTTGATCTGATTTTTTTAGAATATGTGTCATCAGTATTTGGAAGAAGTCAAGAAAGTATCAGCATCCACATCTACAAAGAAAACACTGCCAGCTGTTACAATAAAAGAAATTCGACTCAGAAAATATGTTATCCTATAAATGTTACTTCTATGGTTTTTTCTAAAGAGATGAACTGTGTCTTCGTATTAAGTGACACTGATTATGTTAAATAACTTTTCCTGTGGCCTAGAGTTAGAGTCAAATATCACATGTCCTTTGTTAAGTTCAAATCGCCTTCATAGACGTGCATATCTACGTATATAAAGCCAAAACGTTTCAATTTATTATTTTCAATAAAAATTGAAAAACGCTGGTGTCCGGTTTTCGATCACAACTTTTACCTGTTTACCACTTGTTTGTCACTTTACTGAACTGATAACAATCAAGATGTGATTTTCAGATACAACCGCAACGTCCCGATGAAATAACACGATCTATGAAGTATGACATATTTGAGTCTAACAAGACAGTCATTGAAACAACATTGGTTGCAATACTTTTTTAAGATGTAATCAACTATTTTAAATACAGTACCAAAAAATTGAATAATTGCAAAAGTGTAGGAACATGAAGATTGCAGGGAACATAGGTAACAAAGAAAGCAAACAACAAAGATAAATAGGATACATAAAAACAAGGTGATGGCATGCTTAAATTAAGCATTGTATGTATCCGGCATACGAGGGGAAATCAATAACTTTCACCACAAAGAATGTACTGGTAGCATAAGTGATCCTTGTTTAGTTCCTGGGTCAACAATAGTCTTTTTCGCGACAGCCAGTTTTATGTCTGTTGACCAAATAACACAGTACCCCCTATTATGGAGAAACTTTAGGCGTGCAGTGTAATTAAGTTTTTACATTTGAAGGGCTATACTGCACGTCAAATTCATGATGAGACGTAGTTGCATAGGTTCAAAGTGTGAGCACGCTGGGTTCCTCGCTTACTGACTCCTTTTCAAAAACTAAATTGCAGGGACATGTCACGGCAGGCATTGGAGTTTCTGGAACAAGACGAAGAGGATTTCTTCAAACGTCTTGTTACCATGGTATGAGCAACAAAGTTGTACGCCTGTTAGCTGACAATGTTCCAGCTCACACTTGTCAAGCAGCTACTGTGGCAGGACGGCAATGTGGCTTTAAAATCTTCCCGCATCCCCCTATTCACCCGATCTTGCACCAATTGACTTCTTCTTGTTCCCCGAGATGAAAAATCCGCTTCATGGATGTCGTTTTGAGGAGACCAATGACATCATTCGAGAGGTGGAGGCTTGGTTATCCATGAAATCAGGGGTCTTCCATTCAGACGGTCTGCGCAAGGTCAAGATGCGATGGGGAAATGTTTATCTCTGGATGGTGACTATGTAGAGAAGTCTTAAAACGTGAGAACAAAATAAAGTTTGTACCTTTGATATGTGTCTGTGATAATTGAAACTTTTTTATATCCTCTCGTATTTACTTGATTTGATTCAAGTTAAGACCTCGGTTGTGAAAGGGCCAAAGCTAATAATTCTTTCAGCCGCTGTGATACGGTGATGTGGTATCGGGCTGTAATTGCAAGCCAATTTACATAATATAAGACTAAAGTCTATTGTAACACGAAGTTCGAGATGCTCGCAAGTCCGATCGTAGTTTCATGAGTTAACTCAAATAAAAGGCTAGTAATTTCAGTACAGAATTTCCTGATGAAACGTCAAAGGGATGATAATATCTATAATATAGTCTATATTATCCGAACAAACAAGCATAGGTAAGTTGGAAGTTTCCGGCACAGAGGTATTTTTAAAATAACTGCCCGAGAAAACGATATTGTACGAGATTAGAGGGTAATTACGAGAAATATGGCCACAAAGAACAGTAGAGTGACGTCATTGATGCATTATGATAAAAGAGAAATGATAATGTTTTTACTTTTTCCAAAGCTAGAATATAATTCCTTGTAGAAGTGATGATTAACCACCGCAACTAATTGTAATTGGCGATGCCAACTTCGATCACGACGTTTCAAATAGCCTCTGTCTGAAAACACTAAACACATGTAGCTGTTTATACGTGCTTTCTATCCGTCACTAAGTCTAGTGTTTGGGGCAGAGGGATAATCTCACCCATACCTAAGACGGGAGGCGACCCGAGGGACCCATTGGCCTATAGAGGTATCACTTTAGCGTGTGCAACTTATTAACTTTACTGCGGTTTTTACAATAACACACTAACTAAACATGTTGAAGATAATAACATAAGCCACGATGAGGAAAAAACGATCTTCAACTGAACATTTCTCTACGTTTACTACTATTATCGAAACTAGAAAAAATCGTTCCGCAAGTAAACTTACGTTGCCTTTGTGGATTTCCAAAAGGCATACTGTATCGATAGAAATTTATTATGGAAAAAAGTTCTTAACGCCAATGTGAATTGATACATGTACAATGCTTTGATATCACTGTATAAATATGTTCAATGTTGTGTTTGCTTAGATAGGCTCTTTACACCCTGGTCTGATGTTAATTGTGGTTTAAAACAAGGCTGTTTACTGTCACCACTCCTTTTTTACTTGTACATTGATGATCTTATTGATGCGGTAAATCACTTGTCACTTGGAATGAATATTGATAACTCCAATGTTAGTATTTTAGCCTATGCTGATGATGTAGTCTTATTTGCAAAAAATGAAAATGATTTAAATGTTTTGTTTGACTGTGTACATTCTTGGTGTGTTTTAAACAAAATGTCAGTTAATGGTTTAAAATCTACTGTTGTACATTTTAGGGTACCTTCTAGTTTTAAGACAATGTGTGATTTTAAATGTGGTGATCACATTTTAGAAGTTAATGATTGTTATAATTATCTTGGATTGTCATTAACTGAATATTTAGATTATAGTCTATTAAAAACGTATGGCAAAAGCTGTTGCCAGTTCTGCAAGTAGGGCTTTAGGTTTAACATAATAACATAAGCCACGATGAGGAAAGGACGATCTTCAACTGAACATTTCTCTACATTCACTACTATTATCGAAACTAGAAAATCGTTCCGCAAGTATACTTACGTTGCCTTTGTGGATTTCCAAAAGGCAAAAGCTGTTGCCAGTTCTGCAAGTAGGGCTTTAGGTTTGACATAATAACATAAGCCACGATGAGGAAAGGACGATCTTCAACTGAACAATTCTCTACTGCACACGCTCTACTGCAAGTAGGGCTTTAGGTTTACTGGGTTCAAATTGTTAGGTGGCGAATTACCACACCTACACAAAATTGCATAATTCTATGGTTATGGTGCTCCTATACAGGGTTCTTATGATTTTTCGTTCATTAATGCGGTGCAAAAGAGAGCAATGCGCTTCTTTTTAGGTCTGCGTAAGTTTGACAGTGGTGTAGCGTGACGAGATTTTACAGGCGTTTATGTAACATCAAATATGATAGGTTAACTGCTAAGATTTTTAATTGGGGAAATACTCATGCACTTAATAAAAAAAGAGATATTGGAATTATAAAATTCATCAAAAAATTTCAGATTTAGAGTTATCTCATTTTGCAAATGTTTTTTTTATAACCATGTTAAGTTTGTAGTTTTCGAAGTTAAACGGGTTGTGTTAGATAGGTTTATTATCAAATGGAGACATGAGATATCCCAACCTTTTAGCCATACTGGTGTTGGTGGAAAAAAGTTAAGATTATATTGTGCTTTTAAAGGTGATTTTAATGTTGCAGAGTGTCTTTATTTTTAAAGATGAAATCGAAAATGAATGCTATGTGTTAATGAAGTGTCCATTGTATTTATTGTGAAAGGTCGATTTTATTGAGAAAAAAGTTACAATTTATCTTATCCAGCCCAAATTTATGTTTTACTACTGCCAAAACCTGCTATTCTATTCTTTCTTAACGTCAATCTTATGTATATAATTCCTGATTGTAGCTCAATAGATTTATTTTTATAAATTTTATAACCATAACTTTACTTTAAGCAACTATTTTTCTTCTTGTAAATATTTTAATGACATTAGTCTCTCATAATCCTTTATAGGGGTGGCTCAACTTTTACTGTTTTATCTATTGTATTGTATTTTTTTTTATGTTGAGGTGAGACTTTAATAAACAATCTGTCTGTCTGTCTGTAGCTAGGAAAATGTAGAGGGTAACTCCTTTTAATTGAGTCTCTTGAAACTCAAGAGCAACAATTTTGTTCACAAAGGTCTCTGGATTGGTCTTGAAAGTCATCTTAGTTTATTTTGATTGTTGAATCTTATTTATAATAATAATAGTAATAATAATAATAATAATAATAATAATAATAATAATAATAATAATAATTCACTTATAGAGCGCCAGGATACATGTCATGCTCAAAGCGCTTTGAAAGAGAAGCTAAGTTCAATAAAAGGCTTGAAAGAATAAATGAGTCTCTAAATGTGCTTTGAATGACTCGTAAGTTTGGCAAGTACGTAGTTCTAGGGGAAGATTGTTCCACTGATGGGCAGCTGCATTGGAGAACGCTTTCTGTCCATAGCTAATCTATAGCTATAGCTATTTAAACAAAAGAACATATGCACAAAGGTATCTGTCGTGACTTTGAAATATAATCTCATGTATGTTGAAACTCTTGACTTATTTCCTCCTTTGACGTAGACACGTCGGGATGTCATCTTATTGTCAAGTTTACGAGAGGTCACCATATACGGTTGCTGGACAAACGTTTGTTGAAAAGGGTTCAAATGTAAATCATAAATCTCGTCACAAATTCTTATATACCATCGTATAATAAGACATATTTTGGGATCCACCTGTCTACGTATCACTTTAAAATTTCATATACAAGGGGAATATATGTAGTATACGGAGAAAATAACGAGACATTAATCGACAATGAATAAGAGGTAGAGAAAGCAGAAGTTGTTAAAAGAGCACTTATATTAGATGCAAATAAATTCACATAAATAGTTATTACTAAGCAGAGTATATGCATATCGTATTTTTGTTTTTTTCAGTTAAGGAAGTTGATATCAAAATCTTATGTTGAGGTCAATCTCATAGAAACCAGGTCGAAATTATAGCTCGTGTCCCTTTACATTTCTGATCTGATGACTACTCCAAAGGGTTCGTGTCAGATTATCCTTGTTTTCAGCCAATCAGCGAGAAAGTTATAAATCCTTCGGAAAGGTGATATTTATGTGGGCCTGTGATTGTTTGAATTTACCGAAGGTGAAAGGTCATCGGCAAGGCCTCCTGATCTATAATGGAGAAGTGCTCAAATAATCTTCCTACGCAAAGCTTAACTATCAAACTGTCCAATTCCAAGACTGGCGATAGTTAAGTTTTGCGTAGTCCAAGTTTGACTCTGGCTATAGTTCAGCTTTGCGTAGTCCAAGTTCGAGTCTGGCGATAGTTAAGCTTTGCGTAGTCCATGTTCGAGACTGGCGATAGTTAAGTTTTGCTTAGTCCAAGTTCAAGTCGGGCGAAATTTAAGCTTTGCGTAGTCCAAGTTCGAGTCTGGCGATTGTTAAGCTTTACGTAGTCCAAGTTCGAGTCTGGCGATAATTAAGTTTTGCGTAGTCCAAGTTCGAGTCTGGCGATAGTTAAGCTTTGCGTAGGAAGATGTACTTAGATCTAAAACGCAACAATGTACGAGTGATAGGTTCTATCTCATTTCAATGAGATTTATTTGAGTGAAATAAATTTTTCTATCGTTGCATCGAAGATTGGCATTGTCTTCACTCTTCACAGTGGTAAACATTTATCTAAGTTATTTGATAAGCTAAGACAAAGGGTTTTACTGTCACTTTACACGAACTTGTTGACTTTCAGATTACCATTAACCCTTTGTTGAATACAATAGAATACAATATGATTAAAGAAAAAAATAAGCTAACCTACAAATACTGATGAAAAACAATTTTAAAATATTTCGACCACAAAAGTGTCATCATTGTATATATATCCATGTACCTCTTATGTTGCAGTTTGAAGCCTGAGTGTAATAAAGTTCAGTTCAGACAACGTAATTTTTTCACATATACATAGTTCATTATTAATTCAAATCTTGTTATCATATCACAAATAATAAGTGTTATATTCTATCAAACAAGACATCTAAAAGACTCTAATTTTACTCTCCTTAAAATAATCATCATGTAGAGCGGGATATAAGAATTTTTTTTATGTATAAGATATATTCTGTCAAAAATAAGAACGCCATTTCTCGAATAATCATATTGTCATATAATTTTTAAACAGCCAGTAGTACGTTGTTTTGGAAGATTTGTCTCTTCAAAGTTTCCAAAATAACATATATTTTAATGACCAATGGTTTATTTTCAGAGGGCCAAAAACCTGATTACTTATCCTGATAATCCTTGTCAAGCTTAAACTGCTTGCGGCGATTTGAGTGTGAACACCTTCCGTCATTAAATAATAGGGAAATGAATTTACGTAGTTTGACCGATCATGTTACGTTCGTTATAGAAATGCTTATGCAGATTACAAAAATTACCTTTAAACTGGAAACATTTATTTTCGTTTTTGAGATATCGCTTTGTTTACCTTAGTAAACGTGCAACTGTTACTTTAATGTGTTTCAATATAAACAAAAAGCAATGCAGTAAACATTTAACAGATTCGTTACTTCGATTCTAGCATATTTAAACAAATAGTTACATTTTTCAAAGGCTATATCTAGGGGTAAAGATTCTCTGACAGCCAGACCTTAAATATGATCCTCCCGTTTGTTTCACACTACAACTGAATGGATACCCAGGTCAGTCATGTCGTATTGGGTCTTTAAGGAGACACGTGGTTGCGATCTACGTGTTCAGCACAATATACAGTAGGCTATTGTTTACTTCTCGGTTTTGAATTTCCAAAATATAAGTCCGGTCTCGGTTGAAACGTACGTGAGTATTTCAGTATCTTATCCGTGTGTCATTTGTAAGGGTTGTATTCAACATTTACCATTGTACTAGTTTGTCAATGCTTAGTTTTCTATGTCATGCATGTGTGAAATTGACAGGTTTTCATTTCACTCCCGTCTTTCCACCAAGAGCCACTACATACGGAAATACAAGGTAGGTTTGTCAGAAATTACTATAGGGGCAAATGTTTCGTATGATTGACAATATATTGCCATTGATAGCAGGATCGTATATGTACATGCACATTGGTATATACTGAAATTCGTAAATATTATTTTGAACACTTGCATGCACAATGTTATGGTTATGATCGGGTTTAGTTATGAGATGTGATGACCTTCAAAACAAAAAACTAATATATATTTTATATAGATTAATCATTCCAAAAATGTGCTACTTCCCCTTTTTACTATTGTAATATGATCCAGATTTATATTGTTTAATTCATACATGTATTTACATAAATAACTCGAATGAGTAGACGCTGTGCCAAATTAGCTACATGTGGTTATTGCATATTTGACATTAGATTTTGTTTCGTAGGGTGTTTAATAGTTCGTTAACACAAGGAATGGCCAAACACTGCATATCGCCCGATATTACTCACGACCCTCACTCAAGTAATCTACCTCGTAAGTAATTTTACTAATGTTTAAGTATTCAGGTAGTAAAGTTGATTTTTAAAGGCCGGAAGTATTCTATGCAACATTGCATTTAATCCGCATGAACTTCGATATCGCAAATATCAAAATTTTGCATAAATTATTACCAGAAAAGCGGAAACGGCAGCCGCCTGGTCAATCTCATAACTATGCTGATGCTGTGTTATTGAATTGGTTAATTCACAACATTGCTTTCATAAAACATATTTCATTCTTTTTTCTCAGTTCAGAGTTAAGGTTAATTCAATAGCTGCACACAATATTACTTCATGATCAGCCGTTTTCAACTGTCCATGATTTATCCGTATTGTGCAAAGCTAACCATAGATTTTTTATTTGTCCAAGCCGACAGTGGCTATCTTAACGTTTTCATTGTTGATTGCAGGTCATTTGTAAAGAATGTTAAGTATTTCATTGCATCGATAGAAAACTTAATTGAATGTATATCCCCGTCATCCTTAAAATAGGCAATTTAAACCGTAAACGCGTGCAATAGTGCCTTTAAGTAACAATTATGTAATTTTAACCACAATCAATATAGAGCACTTTCTCGTTGTTTATTTAATGACTAACAAGAAAGGGCCATGTTTCCCTCGTAAATAATAGATTTGATAACATTTGTATATTTTGCATACATTTTAGTTTCGTAGGGATGTTCAAGATTGATAGTAAAGTTCTAAAACAACCTTCTTCTATCCACTATCATTTTGTATTATTATTGCGTTTTCTGATTCACACCTCTTAAGAAATGTACATGTGTCCATCATTTTGGATAGATTTCATGACGGCTAGTTCACTGGTTGATAAACTGTTTGAAAAGTGCAACTTCATCAAGTGATCAAATAATGAATTAAAAAAACATAAAGTAAGATTCCATGGTTGAAATGGTATAAACACTGAAGTCTAACCGAGTAAAAGCAATGAAAAAACGTGTAAAAGCTGTTCCTTATAAAAAAAAATTCAAAACCTTGAAATTTTTTAAGTTTGAATTTCACGAAAACTTTGAAAATGACAGGTAGAGCAAAAACGATATGCAGGTTTTAAGTAACTGTTTTGACTTTCAATGTCACAGACCTTTAACTGCGCGCCTAATATTGTCGCTTCATTCATGTTACATAATTAACATGAGTTTACTAAAGGATGTTTTTGTAATGTGTTGTCTTTCAATGCTTAATCCAAATTAAACAATTACTATTTATCCTATCGAGCACTTTGAAAAAGATTTAAGTTGAAAGAGAGAGCTTGTGGTACCTGTGACAACAGTGCGCAATGATACAGTTATTATGTAATTCTGAACTTTGCTTTGTGTAAACGCCAAATTATGTAGATTATACTTTTTACCTCAAGTCTTGTATCGGTGAGAATGTAATTGTCATATGACCTTGCTCAGTCCAATACGAAGTGTAAACATCGCTTAAATTGCGAAAACTAATTTCATTTCACGTCATATCACTTTTCTGTTTGATGAAGGTATTTATACATGGTTTAATTTTTTCCAGTTGTGCACTAATCTAACAAATCTGTTCTTTGTGTGTCAATCTCAATAAAATAAAATCTAAATACTCCACTACATTACGCATCTGCGATGTTAGATTTTATTAAGATTGTTTGTGTGTTAAACTTAGTTCAAACATCTATCGAATTCTAGTATATTTTTCAGAATCGAAATTATCTATTTTAAGGGCATAGCATGATAGGCTGAGTTGACAAAATATTTTAAATATTGACATTACTCACTATCTCAATGGTTAACCTTTGTTTTTACATTCATCACATATGCTGATGAATCATTTTCTATATTCTTGATTTTTATACTTTCAAGGTATTGTTTTCACCACGAGACATTAAACAAAACAAAATGGGTTTCAACTTCGGTGAGCTGATACCGAGACTTCGAACTGTGCCTTTAAGAGGATTACTGACGGTGATTGGTGGTTTTCTCGTACATACCACAATAAGCACTGGATACATCTTCGGTATGTACATGTAACACATCGAAAATATTTATACCCTTGATAATTAGAAAGCTGTACATTATGCATGATAAACCACATTAGCGAAAAGGTCATCATGACGTATACGATGTCTTTTGATAAAATTACACTATAGGTTATAAATTTTATCTTTTGGTAGTGGTATTCAACGTTTACATATATACTTTACTATTTCTGAGTTTATTCAAAGAGCGGTGAATCATATTGAAATCTGCAAAATATAAAAAGGCATCGTTTTAGAAGGCAATCACTTCAGCAATTTATTTTGCACTTTCTGCATACTGAAGTACATTTTCTCCTGGATCAAATATTCAATGTTTTGCATCTTTGAATATGTAATTGCAGGTAACATGAACCCTTATCTGACGTCATACCTTCGAGCTCGGAGTCAGTCAGGGAACGTCACTTACTCCGATACTATTTGGATCTCAACTGCCAACTATGTGTCCATGGCTGTTTTTATGCCTGTTTTGGGCTGGGTTGAAAGACGAATAGAGCCCAGATTCTGTACTCTCATTGGAGGAATTCTGTTCAAGTAATTCATTCATAAACATTGTTCCCATTGGAAAAATCTATGTGATTATAACATTGAATTATCTTTCACGAATTATAACTTTACAAAATTTTCATTTTAAATTTCGTTTTCTTCGTTTGAGATTCAAACATTGAGAATAAGTTTTTTGCTTGATTAAAATAATATTTGCTAACAATAAATTTTTCAAGATAAATTCAAATATCATAACATTCATTTTCAGCTCTGGTTTAGCCTTGACCTACTTTACAATGCAACATTCTCTAGCCCTCACGGCCCTGACCTATGGAGTACTCAATGGAGCTTCTAAAGGCATGGTGTATCCTGCTGCGGTTAAAAGTGCGCTAAAGGTAATTTGAATACAATAAGAGCAAAATAAACACACATATACATTCTTTGATTAACAGAAATTCTAAAACAGTAATAATAATTATCAGAGATCCCTACAGCAGTATTTAAAACTCAAAGTTATCTGGTATGTTTGTATATATCTGGTGTCGATACTTTTTATTTTTCCTATCCCATCTTTATTTGGTGAAAATAAAAATGCTCACTAGTGTAGATAATAGATATTGGTAATACCGTAGTTTCCGAGTTAAATCAGGAAATAAAAGGCCAGTTCTACCGACCATACAGGTAAATAAACGTTAATATAGATTTCTTGGGCCATGAGCTTAGTTAATCAAACGTTATGTTCGATTTTTGTGTCTTTGTCTGTCATATGTTTTCCGGAAGACGTGTCTAATGGAGGTTTTCGAAAGAGTCTTGATTGATATTGATAATGAACAAGATACATTTATGAAATTCTTCCACGAACAAGGATGTCGAAGGGGTATATAATGAGTGATGTTTCAGTGGTTTCCACACCGTGCTGGGTTGGTCACTGGAATAATCATCTGCGGAATTGGATTCGGAACATTTGTCTTCAACCAGATAGTTACCAAGTTTATCAACCCTGAAAACTTTTCACCTGACGAAGTGGTCAAAGATGACCTGTAAGTATCCAGTGTAAATTAGATACAAATGAAAACTTGATAACAATGTCTTCGTGGCATCCTTAGTAAATATTCTTTTCAGGATATAATACAGATGTATCTTATCGTAGACTTAAAAACAGGTTATGATTTCAAAGTTTCAAAATAAATCATAACTTTCAAAAATTCAAGTTTAAGTTGAAGCAATCATTACATTTTGCATTCTTCGTTAAAAAATAAGGTTCGCTACAATCAACAGATCAGTTGCAATTTGTCTGAGACAAGGAAGCCTTTAGTGTGAACGTTTATATTCTTTATTTATTACTTCTCTTACTATAGAGGTAGGTCCGTCACAAATTCCTGTTTTTATCTCTGCCCTAAATAAGCGATGTGCAGGGGCATCCGGCAAGACCCCTTGCAGAAATATATTGCAACTTTAACCGTCATGCATTGTTTCTGCCAATAAAAACACCGCACGCATGGAAAGAATATTTGTCGTCACCAAGGCCTATGCGATAATGAAGTCGCTTAAGAATGCGACTGTGTTTTTGAAAATAACTTAAAGTGCAAAGAATACTTTCCACTTAAGTTTAGCTTACCCGGAACTGAGACTTTTCAAATGGTAACTCTTGAAACGGTGTCATTGCATCCTATCAGAAATCTACATTTCTAGACCGAGAAACATTCTTCTTATGTTAGTATGGTAACTTACGACGGAGTTACCTCTGTGGGGAGAGTATGTAATTTGGTTGGTAATGTAATTTATTAAGCAAGTAGGCATAAAGTGTTGATGATAATGTAAATGCTTTCGCTGTAGATTCTTCACACAAGCCTCTCTACTTGACAATGTTCCCTACTGTTTTCTGCTGCTTGCTGGAGTTTACACCGCTATTCAGCTCGTCGCCGTCCTCGCTCTCATGTCCTCGCCTCAAAAGTCGGGGGTCAAGGACGATGAAGTGTCAAAGGTGGAGGACGACAAGGTCAGATAACACAAGAAATGTTTTTTTAATTAACAGGAGATGAATCAGCCCTCATTTACAGTCTGGAGGGGTGTTAGGTTTTTTAATATGTTTGATAATATAGAGTGTAGTCTGTTCGGTTCAGGAAAACAAAACTCTAAAATTTCTCAATTGAGAAAGTAAACTTGTGAAAGAGTGTGGGTCAAGGTTCGAACACGCAAACCTCCGATTTTCTAACCACGCCTTTAATCACTTGGATACGGAGGGTTGACATTTGACAGCTGTATTTTCCAGTACGAAACCTATGTTGTTTTCATTTGACGGGTCATATTTCGAGAGTATAGATAACGTGATTTAAGCATTGCATCGCTGTGCATTTACAAATGTCAGTAAAATTTTACGTTTGTTTTATTTTCAGAGTGTTGACAAAAAGACACACATAAACAACGAAATTAATGAAGACATAAAGCAAGAGCCTGGAATCTGTTCAGAAGAGGAAGACGGGTTAGAGTTTTTATTCATTGAGGAACTAAGATAGCAAACGAAGTTCGACCTTATAACAACTTTTGTTTTACAATTTAAAAAGAGAATGGCATTTATTATATACATAAAGCGAATAAATTTTCAAAGGTAACATATCCACACAAAAAAGAAATATCCACCCACGAGGGGGCGGGATAGCGCAGTAGTAAGCGCGTCCGCCTTGGGGCAAGAGGTCGTTGGTTCGAATCCCGCCAGGGCCTCGGCAACTTTGTCTTCAGTATAGATCTGTTCTACACGCAGTGAGGTTTGGGTGCAATGCAACACTGAATTTCAGCACATAACCAACCATGGTTCCCTAGTTTCAGCCGATGCTCGCGGGTTTCACCGCAATGCATGGCCACAATGGTGTTGCGGGCTTTCTCCATGCTAAAATACTGTCAGCCGCGATGTAAGTGAAATACTCTTGAAAGCGGCGTTTAACCCCATATTACCTCCACTCGCAAATCCAGATGAATAATTACTCAGTTTCCGCCTTGCTAACTTTCACCACGATTCTTGTAACCATTTCAGCGACTTATCGTATGGGTTGTTAACCATAACTTGTTTCCTTTACAGTGGTGCCTCAAACGATGGAGAAAGGGATTACACTCCTCTTCAAGTTCTTAAAACCAAAGTGTTCTATCTATTTTGGGTCATCTATGCTTGCGTTGTTCTCGGTATATTCTTCGTTATGAATTTCTACAAGGTAGGACGATCTGTAAACAATTTGTTTTGAATAAAACTCAAACATCAAACATTTGATAGTTCATTGTTTGACAGGCATAAAGATACACTTTTTAGTGAGCATGTAACACGGAATTAAATTAGACTTAAACTTTAGTTTGACCAAAACATCAGCACACACTGTTTGCAATAAAGACAGAAGTTGCTAAGGGACATGTTGCATCGTAAAGGTGCTCAGAAAATATGACACCGTTTTGTTTCTCCTATGTATTATATTCGTAATAACTATGTATATTATGATCAGTATGTTGTTATGTAATTGTGTAACGTTCATTTTGTTTTCCCAGACATTTTCCCAAACTTTCATCAAGGACGATTATTTTCTCGCTCTCGCTGGGTCAGTGGGGTCGGCCTTCAATGCTATTGGAAGACCTGTTTGGGGTGCAGTCGGTGACAAACTAGGTTACAGAGTAAGTGCAAATAATGACATATTTATGTTTGATATGATATGATATATAAGATTTTCTTGCTCAAAATGTTGACTTGAAAAGTGAGCAAAATTTATTACGAATACATACGTTTTTTCACCTATAAACATACTCTTTTCATGTAAACTAACACTCGATTGTAAATTTGCATAACCTCAGAATATAGTGCAAGCTTATTTGTGAATGTATACACGTATAGTAACATGAAGGCATATAAAATGTACACACTTAAGAAAACGGACTTATTCATCATATGATCTTCATTTTGAAGATGAATTAATGTGATACTTATTTTCATTGTCCACATGTTTTTACACTGGCCTTGCATAAGATTGCCTCGAAGTGTTAAGGGATACAGTGTGCATTTACTCCTCAATGCAAATGTTTTCTAAATGCAAATGTGTATATAAACTAACTGGTGCATGACAGGTAGTCTGGTTATAAGGTTAACGTAGTAAAAAGGAGCCCACTGCTAAACTTGAGCTCAGCTAAGATAGCCTCACCTCACAATACCTCATCTCAACTAACCACATCTCGTCACCCCTCACCTCACCTCAACTAACCACATCTCGTCACCCCTCACCTCACCTCACCTCAGCTGACCACATCTCGTCACCCCTCACCTCATCTCAACTAACCACATCTCATCACCCCTAACCTCTATTCACCACACCTCACCTCACCACATATCGTCATCCCTCACCTCACCTCACTTCAACTAACCATATTTCGTCACCCCTCACCTCATTACACTCCACCTCAAGTAACCACATCTCGTCACCACTCACCTCACCTCATCCCACCTCAACTAACCACATCTCGTCACCCCTAACCTCACCTCACCTCACCTCAACTGACCACATCTCGTCACCCTTCACCGCACCTCACCTCACCTCTCTTCACCTCACCACATCTTGTCATCCCTCACCTCACCGTACCACATCTCGTCACCCCTCACCTCACCTCACCACATCTCGTTACCCCTCACCTCACCTCACCTCACCTCACCTAACCACATCTCGTCACCCCTCACCTCACCTCTTTCCGATTGACTTATACCCAGTCTGATTAAAATCGACCGTGTTTCGAGGAATAAAAGCTTTTTTAGAATAACTCTATGGGGATTTGAACTTACTCTATCAGGGGCATTCATCTCCACAACGGTCTGACGCAATCTCATCTTGCAAATCACAATGACTTCGGTATCAGTATCTAGGGGCAAGTAACTCCCCTTTACAATTCGTTAAACTTGATCGCCGCTCACCTTAACTCAAACGCGATTATGCGATTGGACCGCTAATGACGAGGTTTTGGTGTCAGCAAGTGGGTGCAATGAGGTCTGCTTCCAGACTGTTGTGTGATACATTAAGTTCACCTCAACCAACATCATATCACCTTCCCTAACCTCACCTTACTTAATTTAACCTCACCTCATTTATTTTCACCTCACCTCACTTAATTTCACCTAACCTCAACAAACATCGTATCATCTCCCCTAACCTCACCTCACTTAATTTCAGCTTACCTCACTTATTTCACCTCACCTCACCCAACTTCATCTCACCTTCCGTAACCTCACCTCACTTAATTTCACCTCACCTCAACAAACATCGTCTCGCATTTCCTCACCTCACGTACACCGCCTCACCTCAAATCATCTCAACTGAAATCTTGAGTAAAGCATACCTAAGAAACATTTTATGTGTCTTCTTTACAGGAAACGCTAGTTATTGTAATTGCTGTCTTTGGTTCTGCTGGCGCGACCTTCACCTTGTGTGAATATGGCGGCAAGGCCATGTTGATGATCTGGTTATGTCTGATTTATGGGACCTTCTCTGGATTTTATGCTCTCGCGCCTTCCTTGATGGTGGACTTGTATGGTCAAAAGTACTACAGCGTAAACTATGGGCTACTTTTTACCTGTCAGGTAAACCATTTTAAACTTGGCTTCTTCAATATTATGTTAGGAAGCAGTGGCCATGGCATTGTTTTTTAAATGAGAACAAGGAATTGTCACATCACCTTTGTGAAACATAACTTCTCTGTCAAATTCGCTTCATATGGATAAAGTAATATACATTGCCTTTCCAATGGAATAGTGTTAGCAATATCACCGTGAATGACCTTTGATGAGTGATAGCTAAGTATTGGAATACCATTGACAACATTTAGCATAAACGTTGGCTATTACATTCTGATAAGAGTGTAATGTTGTGAATACTATCATCGGAATGAAAATTTAACCGGGTAAAATATGAAGCTAAAGCTGATAATGGATGTTGTAAGAAATATTTATTTTACGTACCAGAATATAAATTTGTAGTGTTTTGTATTTTACTTATATCACATTTCCTGAACGTGAATCATACTTCCCTTCAAACAAAAGAAGACTGATTACTCAATAGCTTCACCGATGTAAAGTTTATATGTGCCATCAAAAAACATTTCTCACAGGTGAAGCCATTCTCACTCCAAATTTGATATTACTATTTGCCAAGAAATGAATAAAAACTTATGTCATTCTTTCTATATACATGTACATGATGGTAGTGGTGGCCTTCTCCGTTGACAAACTAAGCAAAACAGATTTCTTTGAGTGATATTTTAGAGGTTTGTGTGGTGAAAAAATAAGATGTTTATGGAAATACAACATCTTTATTGCCAATAGATGCGAAGTTTCTGTGTAGTTGTTACAAGTGACACTTACGTTACAACACTGTGATATACATTTGATAAGGCATATTTACCCATTTACATGTCGCGTCTCTTTACAATAAAGAAGTTGTTAATCCATAAATATCTTATTTATAAGCAAAGCAAAACCTCCCAAATACTTTTGCTGCTAATGATAAGTCGTCTTAATAGAAAATGACTTTACAGGAATGCTTTTGAATTAAATTGAATTGAATTGAATTCATTATTCCTTGTTTCAGATCTTCGTTCAGTTGGTTGGAGCCCTCCTGACATCACAGCTCAAGTCAGCCATTGGTTGGCAGGGAATTCTTTACATAGGAGCAGGCGGGATCATATTCAGTAAGATCTTTATTTCTCATTTTCGAATTTTCATTCTTTTTTCCCAATTCATAATATTTGAGATGAATACAATTTTCAAAAAATTGAAAAAGAAAATCTTGTCAAGATTCCTGAGTTGTTTTGGACCGTTGAACAAAGCTTTTAAGTAATTGCCTGAACTCATTAAAAGGATAGTCCTATGTAGACATGACAACTTGATAAATAAGAACGCACACTTGCTAAAAGAAATACAAAATTGAGAAATGAAGCCATTCATCGAGGCTACGAGTGTGAAAAGCCTTTCTACAACTTACAATGTGTTATTGATTATTATTATTATCATAAATCATTTATATCCTATCCATTCATGCTTTATTGTCGTGATATTGTAAGATAAGTAAAAGTACATAACAGTTTGTCATGTAATCCCCCGAAAAAACACATGGCGGAGTGATTGCGGATAGCACGAATGAAAGTAGTCTTAACGCAATGTAAAATATGTTTCTAGGGTTTCGTGAATGCTAAGTTTTCAGGCAACGGCACTCTGGGCCCATGTTTATGTCTATGTCTAAGCTATGTTTATCTAACTCAATGTTTTCGCTATTGACTAAAGCTATTCATAAACTTGAGTCACTTTATGCAGGTGGTCCTTAATTTATTTGCTTTGAAAACATTTTTTTAAAAAGATTTTTATTTACCATTTTATAAGTAAAAATGAAAAAAGATTCAACGTGCATCTTTTTGGTTTCAAGAAAAAGTTATGATTTGATTGATGGATTAAGGTATCAGTTGTAAGATTGCGTCGTAAAGGGGTGTGTTACGTTAGGAGAAAATTCGTTGGCGTCGTGTATCACCCAGACATATATCATGTTCTTTTAAGAGAGTATGTGTTATCTATGAACAAGAAAATTTTAAATCATGTTACTTAAATATTTTGGCAATTGTTAATCCTTTTTCAGGTTTTCTGTTGATGGCTGGATGGTTGGTTTGGTACAGACTACAGAAGAAAAAACAGGAAAGTTATTCTACACAGGGAAATGACAAGACTTTGGATACGGAATTTTAGATTCATATTGTGAATCTTTTACAGGCCTCGGAGTTTGTATTTTGATATTTCTAATTTATACTACTTTATGGTTTGTTATTGTTTATATGGTGGATGTCATTAAAGGGGCAGTAGTACGTTTTTTTAAAAATAATATTTCTTAAAATTACCAATATAAAAATGATTATATATGCTTAAAGAGTTATCTTCAGGGAACTAAACATGGCATTACTTGACCCCATCATCCGTAGTCGAAGAAGGATTTATCACGTATGAACCCAAAAAACACCGGCGGCGATTTCTGTTTGAAAACATTTTAATCATTTGAGTTAGGGAAATGGATTAGCATAGCTTAACTGAACATGATATGTTAGATCTAGTACTGCCTCTTTCGATTAAAAAGAATTGTCATATGATTGGTAACATCTATTTTCGTTTTGTCGAGATCACTTTTGCTACTGCCCTTAAATCGTGCTCGTTTGGATGGTTCTTTTCAATTATCTTTATTTGTTTGAGTAAACTGTTTATAATATCAGAAAAAACAATGTATGTTCACTGAATAGCCAAAGATCAATGTAAATATGAGATATAAACAGGGTATAATTGGAATATGTTTGTTAATGGATAAAAATATGATTTTAAACATGAGATATAAACAGGGTATAATTAGAATATGTTTTTAATGAATAAAAATATGATGATCTGTATCTAACACTGTGATATTCATATGTAACAGTCTATGTTCACATAACATAATCAATTTGTTTTGGGCTATACGCATAGCGGGCATAGCTCAATTACTGGAGATATATACCATTCACAACAGAAAGGCATAAACCATTTTTTTGCTTAAATAAACTGAATAAATTTAATTTCAATGGTAAGAAGGTGAAAATTCACATGTCTATAGTCATAGAGTTTGCTATCACGTCTCTGTCTATGGAGTTTTAGTTCACATTAGTCCACAAGTCATTACCTTAAATGGGTATGTAAAATGTACAACGTTTTGCTTGGCATCCTTCTGACAATGTTTGAATAAAGTCTGTTTGCAAAATTCCTCCCAACTCTTCCTGCAATGCAATTGTCAGTCACTGAAGTTTCTGGAACGTGTAGGGACAATGATCTTCACGTCAATCAAGTTCATTCCATCGATGTTCTATGTAGGTAAAGATCTAAGGTTTTGAAAGGTCACTGCAAGATTTCGAGGTTCCAGTTGGCAAGGTAGTGGACCATGACATATACTGTTTGTTGATTAGCGAATCATACCGGAACAACTCCTTCCCTTGGTCCATAGTCGGATGCATGTACAGTCGGGAGAAGTGGTTGATGAACAGGTTTTTTGCTTAATCTCTCTGAACCCAATCTCTCCCGACAGAGGTAGCTCCGTCATAAATTCCTATACAACATTTGTCTTAATACGAAGGTTTCTCGGGCTGTTTCCCCTAGCGAAACAATATAGCATCTTAAACTACCTGGCTATATTTCAGCCAATGAAAACAACGAATGCATGAATAACATATTTGTTGTCACTCAGGCCTGTGCAGTGAAACAGTCGCAAAATGAGGCGTTTGTGTCCTGTAAAGACTACTCAAAGTGCAAGGTGCATATTCGAATAAAGTTGAGATTTTGGAAAGCTTACGGAAATTACTTAGGCGATTTGAATGATTACTTTTGTAACGTCGTCGCTGATTGCACAACTAACTTTGATTGCATCCAATCAGCGTTCTATATTTCATGCCCAAGAAACCTTCGAATTAAGACAGAGGTTGTATAGGAATTTATGACGGAGCTACCTCTGTCGGGAGAGAATTCTCGTAACCACAACTTAATCAGATCGCATTGTGTTGATATCGCACTCCGCATCTCCAAAAGTTTCTCCGGTTCAAGTTCACAAGTAACTCAAGTCGATTTCTTTTCTCAAACGTCACCGTTACATAACACACCAAGGAAACATTCTCTTGACTTCATAGTGTGACTTTGACAAGGAAGAAATATATATTTGTACCACAAGACACTACGAAATTTGAGTTTAACTTAATAACATCCCCTGGTCTAAGGAAACAACACAAACGTGTTTATAGTTAGTAGGTAAATAAAATACATAGCAGAAAGGGAAGGATGTTATCGTCGTTCCCTTTCGCAAAAGGAAAAGGTTTCTTATACCGCATAATGTCAAAATATAGTAATTGAAATTGAAAGACTTGCAACTGTAAGATAGAATTTTCTCAAACCAAGAAAAAATTGAATCTTTTATTAGCGCTTCGAAATCTTGCTATTAATATTTCAGATACAAATGACAGTTCCTGGCAATTTCACGAATTATTATATTATATAAATACAGTAAGATGATGTGCAATAACTAGAACTAACAGAAAAAAAGTTGTATTTTAATATAGTATCTGAGTAAATGTAGCTTTTATGAAAAAAAAATAATCATCTTCAGAACAATTTAAAAGTGCATTATGCTATTATTACAAATACAAGAACAACTTCCTCTGCAAGGCGTAAGTCGTGCCAGTGTCAGTCAATAGTTGGTGTAAATCTTGTTACAAAACACGATAATTCAATGTCAGAGTACAGCGACCTCATCGCGGATAAACGGAAACCTGAAGGAGATTTCTTTTGGACTTTGGATGTCTGCCATTTCCTCAATTGTGTGATTTTTGGGTTAAAATTATCATGTATGTGTTAATTCATTGAAAGCATATTAAAAAAATTTTAAACAGTAGTCTTCAGAAGTTCGTTTTAAAACATTGTGATCTAAGATCAAAAAAGACTTAGTTTAATGAGATAGCGTTTAATCAACAATTAGGAATCTTCTGGTTTTTTCAGTCATAGTGGAAGTTTTTTTATAATCTTCTGATTGAATAACAAAGGTATACAATACTGAAATTGTGCCTAATGATATGTTGAGATTTATGTTAATGTTATGTACGACATTTTGATTATAAGGAAGTAATGTGGATTTTCACTCCCCAAAAAGATATTAACTTCGTTTAGACTTGCGGGGAAAAAGAAACCAAGATTCATGTATCAAAAGTCCGTCAAAGCAGCTGATTTTGTTCAAATATATGCCTGGCACATTTATAGTTGCCGGGGTTCGGAGCAAAGATAGAAACGTTAACATTTCGGGGTACAGAATTTCTTTTTTTTCCTTTTTATTTCCCCAATTTGTTTACAATGTGTTTACATCCAATGTATTATGTGTTACATTTGTAACAGTTATATTATAATTCCACATGTTTACACGGTGCAGAATTTCTGTAGTGTCAGTCCAATGAGGGCTATCGGCTCGGTTGCTCCATACTCTCCACACAGAGGTAAATCCTAACTTTCGTTTTACAACGAGAGCTTCTTGTCTAGAAATTGAGAAACATTATTGATTGTAATCAAAGTTAATTATGCAAACAACGAAATAGTTTCTAAACTAATCATTCAAAAAGCCTAAATCATTCCCATATGCTTCGGAAAAACTAGAATTTATTTAATTGTTCACATTGCAGGTTTAGTCTTCTTCACGGAACATTGTACAGCCATTTTTGGCACCATGCTTTCCATGCAAGGATTCTTTTCAATTGTGATGCAATTTTTACTGTTAATGAAATCTCCCATAACCCAAAAAAGATTAAAAAGAGGTAACACTTGAGTGACCTCTGTGCAAAGAGAAGGGTCTTTACAAAACACTTCAGCTTTCTTAACCTTTTTGTTCTGCAAAATTAACACATGGTATAAGGTTTTGTCCACTATAAGAGGGCCCTTATTCACAAAATCTACAATACATTGCCATTGGCCACAACCTCTCTAAATAACATTTTAACTTTGTTGAGTTTGTGGTTGTGGAGAAGAAATGAAAAAGGAAAAGTTGAGGATGGATGGATTGCCCAACCAACCGGAACACTGAGTGTCATGTCATGGCATAAGTTAACAGATCCTTTCAAACCTTATGGGCTATGAGAACCAACGGATTCCATACAGAAACATTTACTATATGCCCATTTGGACTTCTAGGTGGTATCACAAGCATAAATGACAATATACCATTTTATTTTACTGTTTATTTTTATTTAATTTCATGTACAAATTAACATATGAACAGCACTTTTAGTATGTACAGAGCCTTTGAGCTGACAAATAATATGACATGATATAATGATTCCTTGATAACATCACCATAGCAACAAAATATGGAATGAATGAATGGCATGTTTGATTCAATAGCACTTCCAGTAACAAACAAACAATAAAATCATGAAAGTCATGAATGGAAACTCTAGAATGCATTTTGAATCCTGAGGATTTTTAACACTAGGAACCTGAGAACAGAATATCATCAGTATTGTCAATAGTATCAAAATGTTGGAATTAAGTGAAGTTAACCAAAAATAAAGATAACGGCTAAATTATCATACTCTTAATTCTGCAGTCACTACAAGCGTACAAATGTCGTGCAGAGTTTCCATTAACAGAAAATGTCAATCAATCTCCTTAATTGGCACTTTGGCAATCAAACAAGGAACAATTATATAAAATCAACAATATTATATCTTCAGTGAAAATTTATATCTTCTCAGGCAATAACTCTATCTTGATGTAAATAACCTTCTTTAACTTTAATCTAACAATAAAGGCAAAGACAGAGAACAAAATCAAAGATTGCATTTACAGAAATGTTAACAGTGTTGTCTTATTTTGTCATTTATAGACCTGTGTTTCTAACAATGTATAAATGATTTACATATGTTTAACAAAGGTGTAATCACCAACAACTTCCAATTTTAACTTCCTTTTTAACATTTTCATGGAAATGTGATTACCTCCCTTATCAACTCAAATTTCTACAATTTTGGGCACAAATTCATAAACTCTCATGACATATAGTTTATGAATTTCAAAAACCTTGGCAAACTAAAAATTGCATCCATTCCTTAAATGAAAACTTGATTAACCCATCAAAAGCCTTCTTATCACTGACCAATAATTTATAAAACAAAAAGAAAACTATTGCTGTTTACATCCACAATCTTGTATAATTACCCTAGCAATGAAACCAAAACGTAGATAATCTAACAAAGGCTTCATTTAAAAGAAGTCCTCCATTCTACAGTCAGAATCAGAATACATTTGTTAGTGACGGAAGTGCCAGTGGTGAATAAGTTATGGGCAATGGACGGTTCCAACATTGTATCATCAATATGGCAGCTCATGAGGTCACTATATATATACAAATGTACACATATATACACCAATAATAAAATGCCATTTATTTGGTTAAAGCTAGGTTCATTCAAATGTAGTGGAATGCTACGTGTGAGTGAATATGAATATGTATTAATCATAATTCTGATGTTAAAGCTTCATAAATATTTCCCTAAAAAACAGATGTACATGTTTAATGAGATATATAGATAGGTCAAGGAAACATATTTCCATCTGAAAATTTCACATTTTTAATGTTTAAGGTTGTCGACTACAAATAATACTTGTGATGCTCTTAGAAAGATTAAATATAATGAATAGAATTTGACAACCACCTTTAATTCTGTTATTAAGATCAAAACAAGCTGGTTTATGTGACATAACATTGAAGATGAAAATGATTGACTCTAAGGAAGAAAGTTCAATTTTAGAATGTAAGTTGTATCAACAATTGACAATCGATAAAAAAATTCTATAATATTTCTCCAATTTTATTTTGAGGATGAAATAATTATTTTTTCATACATGATTCACTGCATATTTTTTATCTAAGTTGAACATGTTTTTAAGATAATAGTTTTGTAGTCACATTTTCTAATTTTCCTTTCGTCTCAGTATTTCAAGCAACTACTCTGTTTAATCAAGGCACAAGCGGTCTAATACCTTGTCATTTGAAACTAACACTAGTTCACTTTCAGCCCAGAAAGGTAGTCAGTCATCCACAGCATATGAGAACACACAACTAGCATGAAGGATAGAGCGAATGAGTCAACAGTAGAATAAGAAAATCGGAAACACAATTTAAACAAGCCATTATTAAGTTTTGAAGTGCAAAAATCTGAATCATTAATTATAGAGAGGAAAGGTTATTAGCATACAGATGAAATTTATTGAATGTCTGCTAAATGAGTTAGAATACTAATGTTAAGCACCAGGGTTATAATTCATATCCACTCTCCTTCTTGAAACTAAGTTTTACAAATAATATATGTAAATCTTTCATAAATGACTTTCTCAAAGTATTTCTTCAATTTCAAACATCATTCTATAAAAAGAAAACATACCATTATAAAACATACAGAAATATTTTTAAGTCATTTCTTTATCACAGAGTTAAATTGTGAAATGAAAAAACTTATTGTCTAGATTTCAATATCAGAGAGTATTAGACACAGCGAACAACAGCAAAAAGACACTCAGACTGCTGTAGTTTGTTCTCCCATTCACATCAAGTTTCAAAGATAACATTTTCTCTCAATCATAGTAGCTATCTTTTAAATTGAAAAGCCTGATGAGCTAAAATGTTACCTTTAATAACCATTACCTATCAAATCATAGTAGGGACAAGTTTGTAATGTTTTAGGCACTTGGCAGGCATTTTCAACAATTTATGACTTAATTAGCACAGTAATGTAGAATTAACCCTCAAAATTAAATGATCTCCGATGTTAAAAGATGTTTCTGGCTTGTGACAACTTTAGCACTAAGATAGATTGGACACGTGCACCAAAGGTTGATGTATTATTAAGCCTTCTGGAGTCTAATGTCACCAATATGTTTATCTAGCATTGTGCAATGGAACCCTGAACTGACAAATCTACAACTACAATACTTTCTTCTAAGAGTAAGGCCATATTTGGTGGCTGTTTCATTCATCTTGTCATCAATACTGAGTTCTCTTTGCATTAGTAGACTTGTAATATCGTACTGTGTCACTTTGTAAGTCTTTGGCAAGTGTCATGAGGTGAAAGGGATTTGATTGTGTCATACAATGACATGACGTCACCATACAGTGACATAATATAGCATTCAAAGATAATATTGACATGAGAAATAATATCATTTTACATTAATTATTCAATATATACGACATAATCAAATAATTACAAACAAGTTCATGAATATCAGCACCAATGAAAGTTAAATGACAAACACTGAAAATGCTTTGTAACCATGGAAACTGTGAACCTTTGCATAATAAATACTTTGTACGAATTCAAATTTATTTCTAACAACATCCCTGCTGAATGCCGCTAAAGTTTCCCAGCAAAATGAGGGGTTCATTAAAGTCAACTTTATTTCTGTTTCATACTGGTTTCCATGGCAACGAAACATCTTCACTGCATCAATATTGACAAGATAAGTATGTATATTGTGTTTGAGCCAATCAGAGCACAGCTACTAGAGCAGGCAGAAGGCGGGACCGAACCATCTTTCACCTCACAGGAGTCCAACGTCTCGTCTTTGGGTTCTGCTGCTGACATTGTGGAACTCTCCTCTGAAAGAGATACATTAATATCAATTGATTGATCAAGGAGAGAAAACATGTTAAATGAAGGTTTGAGGTTTGAAGGTTGGAAAGGCCGCCAACTTGTGGAGAATTAAGTGCCCAAAAGATGAACTTAAAATGCTTGAAAATAACTAATATGAACAACTGAAGATCCCAATGCTCATCACAAATCACCACTGGATATTATCGACGGGCAAATTTGAAAAATTAGCTCTCTTTGAGTTCCTTTATTATCAATAACCCAAAGAAACTACTTGATATGTGAAGATAGAGATACATTTTTCAGTATTGCAGAGTTAACAACAGATCTCTTAATATAAGTGCATGCTCAGGAACTTTTATTCAAAATATGAAGGAAACCTGTGATTTGATTGGATAAATTCTGAAAATGTGAACTGAGAGATGGAAAAGCAAGACAATTACGTCAAAACTAAACCATATTGTATCATCTCTTTTTCGAGAGGCTTGCAAGTCAAATTGACCTAGCAATGTGATTTTACGCAAGTAACGTGAGTACCAATTTTCCTGATGAAATGTTCCAGGGTTAATAAGTGTAGAGCACCAGAGCTTCAACCCTTTGAATCAGTTCTACCTTTACCTGAAGGTGTAGTGGATATGCAGGCTTTCCTCCTGGTTTTGAAGTGTTTGATGGCAGGTTCCCCCTCTCCGCCTTGTGACACACCAGTGATCTGCACCGTGTAGTGACGTTCAGACTGAAGGTCTGTTAGTATTACCTCTGTTGAGTTCTGCAACACAAAAGCATACTAGGAATTTATAAAACCTATTAAAAGACAAATGCGTATGCATTGTTCAAGTTAAAATTGACCCTAAGGTTCCTTAATAATGTGCCAATTTTGACAATGCTTTTCAGCATTTCCTCAGTTTCACCTCTGTTAAGTTCTGCTATACAATTTAGGTGAGTGCATAGTTCTGGAATGACAAAATATCAGATATTCAGTTGCATTAAGTTTAGATAATTTTCAAACACATAAAATGAGTAAGGGTATTTGATTGAGGTCGATAAAATAGAACTCCATGCCTATGATGATAATAATCAAGCTTAATTATCTTCAAGACAAGTAGTAGACACAGTATATGGTGGAATTATACAGTACAACAGCTTTGTCATACCCCTGAGATTTTGAGGTCCTGTGGATGGGTATTGTAGACGACTTTGCGAGAGGCAGGGCTAACTTCCTGGCTCCACCCCCATTGTACTGCATAGCTTGTGATTGGTTGGTTGGAGAGGGGTGCCACCCACGTGATTGCGACATCAATACTGCACCTGTCAATCAACCAGTGAATCTGGATGTCGCTCGGGCGTGCTGGAACAGTCCGTGGTACTGTGGACATAACAATAGAAATGTATGATTACACATATCAGTCATGAATTTTGAACATAACAACATAAATATAGGATCCCACACATTGATCATGCAGTTTGAGCTGTAGCCCATTTTCCCACTTGGCACACCAGACAACATCAAAACAATTTTCATCATGGCATTATCAATATGATCTGAGTAGATCTAATTTTTCTCAGTTTTATATCTTTTAATATTACTTACTGTTTTTGTATCACGCTTTATGATCATGCAGTGCATAGCAGTTGGCACATCAATCTTATTAAGTGTTTTCGAATCAAGACATTTTTTGTTAATTAATGAAAGTTTAAATCTCACAGTTATGATAAGACTCAAAAGAGTGTTCTTAGACCCACAAAATGATTCCGAGATTTGTTAGTATTTGGACATTTACAAGAGAATAGACAATCACCTCTTGGACAAGTGGTATCATTCATGGCTCGTTACATACCACTTATTGGACAAACAGTTTTCCTTTTTAAAAAACTTAAAAATAATAATTTACTATTGGACAAAAGGTGTTGACTTAAGACTCATATAAAACAAAAATATAGCCTGTTACCTATCGGACAGTGTGGTTTGATCTCCCCTTGCACTTGTATATCCACACAATGAGGTGTTGTGAAGGTTGCTATAGATCCTGTCAGTAGGTCGTTGAAGTTGTTGACGGGTTTGATGCGGACTGTGTAGTTACAACTGTAGTGGAGGTTGTACAGGTTGAAGCTTTGCTCCTGAAACAACATGTATAATTGACATTTCTTCTCAAAAACTCCCCAATGGTAGTTCTTTTCAAAATCTACAACTGTTATCCACAATTGCATGGAGTCAACACAAAACTGCAGGGTTTTACATTTCCTAAGAAAGCGCATTCTCTCCTAGCATAGGTAGCTCCGTCATAAATTCCTATACAACCTCTGTTTGAAGGTTTCTTGTGCTTGAAAAGTAGAACGCTGATTGGATGCAGTCAAAGTTACTTGTGCAATCTGCGACGCCGTTTCAAAAGACGTCTTTACAAAAGACATACACCTCATTTTGCGACTGCATCATTGCACAGGCCTATATGACAACAAATATGTTAATCAAGCATTCTGCAGCATTCGGTATTTTCACTGGCTGAAATATTGCCAGGTATTTTAAGTTGCAATATATCGCCGGTAGGGGAAACTGCCTGATGCCTGAGAAACCTTCGAATTAAGACAGATGTAGTATAGGAATTTATGACGGAGCTACCTCTGTTGGGAGAGAAAGAAGAAAGCAATGAAATAGCTTGTTACGCTTGTGCCGATTTACCCAAATGGAGCACTAAAGTACCCAATTCTACAGTATATAACCACAATTGATAATGGAACTCATATAAAGGTTGTATTCGAAGTCATAAATGCATAAAAACAGACAGACAGATCTTTTGTTCCTGATGATTCATAAAATCTATGGACAAAAGCAAGAGTTGTGCCCCTTGGGCAACCTGTCAATAGATTGCCTTCAGTGGTCTTTCCTACATCCAATTCTGATAACGTACATGTGTAGTGGCACTGAGTTCCGGCGGAGGGAAGGCTTGTGATCGTCTACGGCCGGCGGGATCACAGTGAGTGGGGCGCCAATACACCAAGTACTTAGACAGAACCTCCTCTGCAAAAAGAAGACATTCACTGTGACACATGACTACTACTTGTAAAACTATATAGAAAATAGAAAATAGTGTCTATAGTTACTGGATTTAATGTCTTTTAAAGACAAACAACACTACAGCTACAGTGCCAAATGAAACTGCATGTAGACCTTTGGCCCAGGGCCCCCTTTCACAAAGCAACCTTTACTAAGGTTAACCTTATCTCCCATACTTTAACATTGCACTGAGGTTACCTTAAGGACTTACAATCACCTTAAGAATTTGTGAAAGGAGGCCCAGATCTTTTGATCCTTAGTTGAAGACAGCAATCAAGGTAAAAGAAACAGACAACTGCATCAGTCGGACCATGGTTGTTCACTTTCTATGCATTGTATTGTGTATTCAAGTGTAATATTGGTTTATGCGTTACACCATATAACTATTTCACAATCTAATTTGATCTATCTCTCACTTTTTAATATTCATTGGAATAATTTTCCAGAAAATATTGGTTCTTTACCAAACCGCAATGAAATGTCTGCAGATCATAGGTAGATGTGTAGCATTTCACTCTTATTATTTAAATCATTCTTCTTATTGAAGATTTCAGTGACCCACCTGATACAGTCCTCCATGTGATGCGAGTCTTGAGGACGCCCCCGTCGTAGATACTCTGGTCCACGGTGATGTTGTAGATAGCAGAGGGTCCCAACAGAACCGTCCTCACTGGCACTAGGGGCAGAACACAAACATATAGTAAGTTAGTGCAAGGGTTTTCTTTGGTTTGGTATTGGACTCAACAAATTCTTGGAGTTACAAACTCTTTGACAATTTCGCTTTATTTTCAAAGCTGATAAACACAAACTATAATAACAAACTATTTTTGTGATGCTTTTAAAACATGAAGATTCAAACTTCTCTGCTTTTAATACAAAATTGTCTCCTCAGGATATAGAGTTTTTAATATCTAAGGTCAATATATTTACCCTATGGATGAAAACTATATGAACTTCTACCTCAAGGTATAACTTGTGCAAGTTTTAATCACATAATCAAGCCTTGCTACATTTGGTCAGAATTCTTCGTTTGACTGACAAATCTCATCTAACGTCCACTTAACTTTACTATTTGGTCAGAATTCTTGGTTTGACTGACAAATCTCGCTCATCTAACGTCCACTTAACTTTCCTATTTGGACAATAAAATTATAGCCAGGGCTCCCAAGAGGTGCTACAGAAAAGGTGACAAACACCAGTAAGGGTTAAACAAGCCAGTGATGGACACAGGCATAAGTTGTGCCTTGCTAGGGAAGTTACCTGAGTAAAAGAACTTACTGGGTGTGGTGGGTTGTTCCACAGGAGTGGAGTATGTGAGGATGTAGCGTGATGCCATGCGACCCTTGTGGATCTTCTGGTTCCACCGAACTGTTGCGTAAACCTGCAACTCGGAGAGTGATCCAGGCTCAAACTCATAATTTGGTTATTTACAAAATGATGCTGCAAATAGACCAGCAACACTAAATCAAGTATCAGCTGCAACATATGACTTAATGATGCAGAGCTTTAAAGTTACTCAATAACTATATGCTTCCATTGAATTTACCAACAGTTTTTAACAAAATCTGAAAAAGATATATTTATCAGTTGTCAGCTATCTATTGGTGTAGATTTTTATAACATTCTCTAGCAATGATTGAACATAAAATAACAATTAATAATCAATAATTAACATTTTACACTTTCTATTTGTTTTCAAAGTCTTAATGCTCTATCATATTTAAAATTGATCTTTGACAATTTAAATACCCACCTGTACAAAATATCTTGTGCCTGGTAATAGGTCCTTAAATGTGTATTTATGTCTGTTCTGAAATGCACAAAATTACAAAACAATTAGAGATTCTTTTAAAAATCAAAATTTACACAAACATGAAAGTCTGTAGCTTTCTTCATTCAACGTACGTTTCAAACCGTTAGTTCTTTATTATACTTAGGTATTTAGATGCAGACTAATTCCAAGATCTCCGAGATTGTAGTGACTTTCTCAGTTTCAAAACACTGCTCAAAACACATTTGTTTAGAGAAGCTTTCCACCTGGACTATTGACTCTTTCTTCAATTTTATATGCGCTTTGAGCATGATGCATGGAAAACAGCGCAATACAAATATGTTATGATGATGATGATGATTTATGTGATAGTTGAGATTGATAGTGCTGGAATATTGAATACTTACTGGGGATATCCTGTATCTCTTCATATTAACTCGGTGGTAGACAGCGCTAGACTTTGGCAGTCCCTCACTTCTTAAAACCTGCAAGCATTAATGAAATAAACTCAAAAGTTGTAATTAAAAGCTTAAATCAACTCATATATTTTGAAGTGCTAGAGGAGGAGTTTGGTTGGACGGAACATTTACTTATCATAAATTGATCATTTGGAGATGAATATAGTGAGATGTTTACAATTTACATAACCATATATGGTCTTTAGGTTGTCATCAAAGCCAGACAATACATCATGAAAAACACTTAAAGTCTTTTCAATTAGAAAACTCATGTAACTCATGATATCATGTAAAATTATTGGTGAAACTGAAAAAGATGTTAAAGTTGGGTACCCAGTGGAGAAAAAATTGTATTATAGCAAAGCTATTTTGTTTACTGTCTATAAGTCACTAAGGACTATTTGTGTTAGGCAGTACACACATTAAACCAATGATAAGAAGAAGCTCACCACATATCTATTGATAGGCAGACCTTCAGTCTGGTGGGGTGGCTGCCATTTGATCTCCACATCAACCTTCCCATCATGCACTGTCGTCACACCCTCCTCGAAGTTCACCGGGGGAGAAGGCTTCATGAATTCTGTGACAAGAGGGACAAAATATTTTTAGATACTTTTCAAGATCAAACATCCTGCATGGCATAACTTTTGCCTGTCTGCATCATTGGCTCATCTTAGCCTTACTGCACTGTGACAACATTCTGTGCAAGCTCGTCAGCGTACATTGACCTAACTACTAGTATGTTGTCCTTTAAGAGACCTCTCTATCACTGATGATTGAGCTGCAGTCAATACACAAATTGTGGTGCAGTGCAGCAAAGAATAAACAAGCCAGTGATTGATAATCACAAATAATGCCTTGCAGAGTGGTTGATAAAGACAGGGAACAAGTGATTAAGCATCTATGATGCCAAATGCATTCTCACTTTAACAATGGCTGCTTTAGGTAGTACAAAGTATAGATTTGGAAGAAAAAATGATGGTTTGAAATTGTTTAATTAACCAAAGAAATGATGATAAGCCAAGAGGGTAAATATGTGACAAAATTTCATGGATGATTTACAAAACAATGTTTTTTCAAACCATAATCAAATCTTAGAACTTCTGTACGTTACTGTGGATGGTCATACCTTTAGTGTGCATTTTGACTGTAGTGAACCCCCGAGAGCCGTGGATATTGACCGCTGCCACAATAACATGGAGGGTACTGGCTGGGACAATTCCACGCAGCTTCAGGTACATTCGGTCAGTCTGCAGAACAAGACAACACATTGCCAATCCTTGCTTGTCATGAATATGGTTAAAATAGGGAACCTGCTCAATCATTGTATATTTATCCACATGGCTTCTCTAAAGCCCTGTTTTACTTCACTGCAAATCACTTATATCATTTCTAATATGTTACTGTTTATAGCATGAGCATGCTTTTCAACACCCTCTGCTAATAAATGGCTATAGTGATTTACTCCAAGTCATTTAATTAGGCAATATGAAGAAATTCCAGTAAACACAATCTGGGGATTATAATTTTGACCAATTCAAATATAGCTTTATTTCAATGAATTTTAAAAATATTTCAAGCTAATTCTGTTTAGTTGATGTTGATTTCTGTTAATTCAGTCTGTACAATTCTCAAAAAGCCACAAATTTGAATGACTATGGATCTGGACTCACCACAAGAAAGTTATGACCATTTCCTCTCAGATTCCTCCACCGAATGACGTACACAAAGGGACGTATTGCGTGTTTCTGCCAACTTCCCTTAGGAAGATCCCAGCTCACCACAATTCCTCCATCCTTCCGTGTGTCAAACCTGATATCTACTGGTCGCTTTGGTAGACCTGAGTTGGAAATACATGAAGGACAAGGGTTAATGCCTTTTATAATATCTTACTATTGCAAATTTTAAGGTTCAATTCATATTGTTAAACTGTGAGTTAGTATTTGGACTGAACTGGATTGATTCAATGTTATTGTGTATATAAATACATCATTCCTTACATTTGATAAACTTGAATGCCATTTAGTAAAAAAAAATTTCCTTGAAAAGCTCTTTGGTTATGAGGACACACTTTTAATCAATACTTACACATGCCCAAACTATTTGGGTCTTTTTAACAACACTCCATTCCATTTACCCATTAAACTCGGTAAGTGTAACATCAAAATACCACAAGAATTCATGGCAGCTGAAGCCCCACCCGATAGGTTATGAGAATTTAGACTGACTGAACTCAAAACACTTTTTTTGTGATATTGGATATGTAAACCACCCTTCGACAGTAACATTGAGATTGTGACACTAACTTAGCAAGAGAGTGTAAAATATGCTGGACACCTACTGGTATTGTTGGTGGGCCTCTGACAGGTGAAGCCACACCCATTATCACAGCACTTCTTGTTGGTGGAACAGTCCGCGTCCAGGTAGCACTGGTCAACACATGCCACCTGGAAGCCGGACATGGACTCCTTGCTCGGACAGATCCCCACCTTGGCTCTCGACACGGTCGCCAGGAACCGACAACTCTGTCTGCAGCTCTCATAATTTGGGTACTCTGCCTACAGGGACAAATAGCAGTGTTAATGTATGATAGGTCACAACTAGCCCCACAATGCATATTTTCCTTCTCAATCACCTACTGATCATGATGTTAGCCCTGCTGCTTTGCATGGAAACTTTAAAGTCATGACTTTACTGAGGTGATGTTAGTTGACTCTGACACATCTGATTTGCCTTTAAAGTATTAGGTTTGATGCAGAAAGCGCCTTTCAAATATATTTTGTTTTGGAATAAATGACTGCTCTTGATTCCATCTTTTAGTATGAAAATCATGATATTTTTTTTTTAGTTCTTTTTTTAACTCTTTAAAAGGTAAACTGATGCATTATTTCCAGGTGCAGTAGGCTGGAAACCTAGCTTGAAAGTTGACTTACTGCAGCAAGGCTTCAGTCTATTTATAATTGAGATTGGCACAAATCAGCCTTGTAGAGGAGTTTGGATGTGATGATAAGATTCAATTAAGATGAGGATATGGGTAGTAGATAGGGCATTTTGGTTGCATTTGTAAAATCTTGAATTCCAATACAGTCTTAGTTGGTCACCATATTTTCTATCACAATGCAAAAATACAAATTAATCTGTGTTGCAGCTGACTTAAGTTGCATTAACAAAGGTGAGGGAAAAGCTAATGAAAGTGAATCAGTCTGTCCAATATTAGATATTTGATATGAAACTAAATATTTGGATGTCAAGCTATTGGTATATCAAATATATGTTATTAAACATATGTAATATGTTGCACCATTTTCTGTTAAAAGGAGATTACTCCATCAAGTCCAAGTGACATAACATTTGAGACAATCAGAATCACTATAATGAAAACAAAAAATGATAAAAGATCTAGAAAGTTTGTTAATAACTCTAAATATATTTGGTACTTTGGAAACAATTGATATTCATGACACAAGAAAAACAGTTGAGAATGAAAGGTCCAAGAGGAATGTTAGGGAAGATGACTCAAAGGAAACATACAGGGCTCGGTTCAGTGATATGCTCCTTTTGTGTGTAAAAGTTTATACTTGAAAACACAATTTTTCAAAATATCTTTTTGATGAAAGAATTTAAAACTCTTTTCAGACCTCCAGATAGGATTTTTAAGAAGTGGGTATATACAAACTTCTTTTACGTCTGGTGGGCATTAACAAAAATGCACAACATTCACATCTGTCAATCAAATGAGTTGTTTATTATGGCAAGCAGAATCCTTGTAACGTGCACATCTAAAAATGATAACAGGAAACTTGCATCGAACCTAGTCTTAGCCCCAACTAAGAGGCATTTCTTTTTTAAGCTATATTTAGTAACTGGCTAAACCAACTTCTGCTTATCAATCAAACCATATTCCTGACTCCTACGCATTGTTTGTACAGTGGAACAAGCAAACTAAGTCAGATTTTGAGGCTAGGATGGTTCCTTACAGATGATATATTTCTGAAATCGAGCCCTGTTCTTAGTGTAGGAGAGGACACAAACGTCTAAAGGAGAAAGTTGAGATAATACTTACTCCAATACTTACATCACAGTCATTTACACAGCTGTCCTGGGAGGTGTAGTTAGTGGGCGAGCGGTCACATGCAAACAGGCACTGCAACAGATTTTTATACTATAAAAACTGTAACAAAGTTACCCATACTAACTTATACGAGGAATACATGATAAGTTCCGACTCAAAGAAAACATGTCAACAACACTGCAACATGACATTGAGTGTAGGAAAGATTAGCGGCCGATTTACACAACCTGCCAAACAATTTTTTGTTTATTCTGTGCCTTTATTAATTATTATTTACTATTTATTATTTATCATATATTATTTATTAATTTAGTTTTATTAGCATTATTTAAACTATTATTCTATTCTGAGCAATAAAGTACATTTAAACATCCCATTTGTTATTCTCTGCATCAGAAACAGATGAAGGAGTGAGCATATACACTGTGTTCCAAAACATCATGATTTTCACAATAAAAAGTTGTTATCAAGAAAACCTTACTCGGCTCCTTTAACAGTATAAAAATGCATCTATGCATATAACCAAAAGCCACCAAGCAAGTCATCAGCTGTTACGCCACAAAACATAATGATTTATGTGCCAGCAGTATCCTACAAACAAAGTGTTTCACCAGTCAAAGCAGTTTATATTTCTCTTAGTGAATGCCACACTTAGGAAGAGAAAGCATCAACCCTGTTATTTGTTAAGAAAATGTTGGCAATAATCAAGTCAGGTAAAAACAAAGCTGGTTGCGTACAAGCCCATATTAATATTCTTTATTTTGTGACTCATCAACTATTTTATGGTTTAAGTTGATATAATCTGGATGTGATAAATCTGAATGATTATATGAGAATATGAGCCATATACAGTGCACTGAAATTTAGTTCTATGTCATTAATGTCAATGTCAATCTTCTTTGTCAATGTCACCTTTCAGAACTGAAACTTACCTACTTAGGTGTTCGGACAAAGAAAGCCTTACCATAAAAATTTCTTTATCAATTTTCATACATAAATATAGACAAAAAATTATTTTTATTTATCATTTAGTTTATTATTGATTCCCAAAGCTCCAAATGTCATATTTCTTTAGCATATTTTTAACAATAGAAGGCACCAGTTTACCAAGTCTTTCCTGTTTAAATGAAATTTGCATTAGATAGCATCATTATCACTAAATTCCATATGCTATATATAATGATTGTGTTATCTTGCTATTTAAGCTAGCAAGCTAGTATGTACCAATCAATATAACCTGGAGACAAGTTAATCTGGACTCCATCACAGGAACAGTCAATCACATCGAGACAGATCTGGTGTCTTATTGTTGTCATCATACGTAACCATAACCATTTTCATATATCACAACTAAGTTAGAGGAATCAGGACTTCATATTGATTAAGTAATGAGAGGTACAATGTATTTATCAAGTGTTTGAGGAGCAAAAATATGGGATACATAAGAAAAGCAAGATTGTTTATTCCCTTTGAAATATATACATTTATGCATATCAAAGAAAATGTAAGATAAACAAACAAAGTTTGAAGCCTGAAAGCCCTTTTAACAAGAGATTAATTGAATTTCTGGGACCATAGCCATTATCTAGTGATTGTTGTAAATTCACCACAATAAATGGTTTGAGGCTTATGTTCAAATGAACCCTTTCACCAGACACAAATACTTTAAAGCTTATGTCAGGGTAAGATGGTTCACAGTATCAGTCTTATGCATAAGAGAAGGAAGGGCTGTATTATGATGGTTTGACAACATAAATACTTACAGTCTTACAGTCGATCACTCGTCTGCAGCTCTTGATCAAACTTGGTTCCCCTCTCCTCTTGTCATTCGTGACCTGAAACAGAGAACATCTGGTATAGAACTTGGTCAGGACATTGCAGTGGACAGACAAAGAAAGATGTCATCACAACAAATAGAATTATACTGAAAATGCTACAGTATAAAGTTTTCATACCAACATTGATTTGACAGAGGAGTAACCAACAATGAAAATACATGTATTCACTTCAAAATAAATAAATAAATAATAAAATTTGATGGCGATAAAGTACGGTCCATGTATATTTGGCATCAAATACCGTCTTCGACTTATTAACTGCCTTTAGTGCTTAGCAAATTGAAAAGAGGGGATGCTTATCAAAATTGCTCTCTATTGAACTCAAAAGATTATAAACCAATCTAAAATCTAAAACAACATAATCATGTTCTTCCTTCTATAGGGTTTAATGTTTTGGCTTGCGAACATATGGAATAAAAAGACAATCTAAACTAAATTTGCAGCTCCCTTACTACTTGAAGAAAGAAAATAAGAATAATGTTTTAGACACACTTTTCTAGCTTTAACAGTGGGAAAGTTAAAGGCAGGGGGCGCTTATCTGTTTCTAAGTTACAAATGTGGTCCAAGGTTGCTTATAGGGAGAGGGAGTTTATTGCGTAGAATACAGTATGTTCATTTACTGAAAACATTCATATCAAGTAAAAGTCGACAGTAAATAGAATTTCATATTGTTTTTTTACGTACATCATATTTTGACTTAGGGTGCCAGTCATGGAAGCTCTGAAGATAGTGTCATATTTACCATGAAGTTAGCTTCCATGAGACCAGTTACCCTTTCCTCTCATGTTTTGGACTGTTATGACTGTTAAACTGGACTTAAAAACTAAATTCTTTGACATCTGCACCACTTGAAAGTTGAAAATTTACATCAATGTTTAACAAACACTTTATTTTTCATCAATCCTTGCATAGAACACATAAAATGAGTTACACAATACAAGCAATCTAGATGCTGAGAAGGAAATTCATCAAACACAATATGGATGTTGTAAACAAGCTCTGCTGCAGGAAATGAAATACATTCAACTCATTGTAATCCTCTACCAATGCATGCAACCTCAAACAACAGTTTTATTCACACAGCAAAGTGTTCAGTCATCGCCAGTAAATTCAGTATAGTGAGTGGGCTGTCAGATTTGTAGTTGCATTACCACACACCCTCACTTTATGAGTCTATCCTATTCAGTATAGCCCTTAGGTCATGCATGTGAAAAGTTCCTGCTGCTAAAAATACCCACATCAAAACCAAGTGCACCAAGCAAATACAAGTTGTTCAATGTAGATATCCAAACAGATATATATTTTCAATGGCGCTTTATGAATGTAAACTGTAGGAAAAAAGTTTAAACAATAAACGTGATACTCATTCAAACTTGAACATTGAACAAATACAAGTTATTAAATGGAGATGTCGCTTTTATCTTTCCTATCTTGCCTTTTTTATCATGAATAAAACTTGTTATTCATTGTCATGTGATGGTATCTTCCATTACTTCTTCAAAAATTCATTATTTGTCATCAGATGTATCATGGAATAGAAGCTTTGTTTACACCTCTCTGAAAAAGTTTGCATTATTTATTTTTTACCACTAAGCTTTGAGAAAATGAATTGACATGTTTCAGTGATTTTCACTTGTCTTAAAACAACACATCTATGAAATACATTTTCTTTGTAATAATATCATGCACTTATATTTATTCATTAACACTTGAATGAAGTTTTATCTTCAAATTTGGTTCCTATACATAGTCAATTTGGTCTCTCTGATGCTTTCAAATTTGGTTCCTATACATAGTCAATTTGGTCTCTCTGATGCTTTCAAATTTGGTTCCTATACATAGTCAATTTGGTCTCTCTGATGCTTTCAAATTTGGTTCCTATACATAGTCAATTTGGTCTCTCTGATGCTTTCAAATTTGGTTCCTATACAAAGTCAATTTGGTCTCTCTGATGCTTTAACCATTGACAATATAATCTTTATTTAATTTTTATTATTTGAAAATAAAAAATAAAAAAGAGTGAGAATCATAAGAGGAAAATGTCTGAAAGGTTGTAAAATACAAATCTTTTCATAATTGAGGCTAGCGTAAAGCTGAATACCTTGACTATTACCTTGACATGAGCTGATAAACAAAGCTGTTAAAGGTCTAAACAAGCTCCTCTACAGATCAACAACCTCTTGATTCTACCACAGCCAAGATACACTCTCATGTTGGGGAATCTTAGACCAATCTTTTGTTTCCAATGCACAAATATCCTCCCTTGGCTAAACAGTTATGTCAAAGATATTCCTGTTTTAGCATTGAAAACATCTATTTGTCAAAATATTGATTAGAATGTTAATCCGCTGAGTTTAAATATGTCAAATGTACACGGAATAACAGAGTGTTTTCTTATCTGTCTGTTAAAAAATACACTGATGGTAAATGATGGTACCGTGCCTTTAATTCTTTACATAACTCGTCACCCACTGAACCTTTTTGTCTTGAAATAGTCAGTACTACCCTCTTTTTGCTATTGGCTAATAAATGATAACTTGAATTGTATTGATTCCTATAGAACGACCATTAAGAATGATTTGGTAGCTTAAGTGTTAAGGTTACATAATTACAGATTTCAGATTCTCATTTATATAAGACAATACCGTGTATAAATACTGTTACAGGGGTGTTTCCCTCCCTAGTAAAGAACTGAGAGAAATGATTAAGCGATGTATATCAGAAGGCAGACAGACAGTCTCCCTAAGCGAGACATCGTGCTTCCATAGCTACCTCAAATGACATTTCTGCAAGACAAGCATGGAATTCCAAAATGTAATGAATTTATCAACATTGTTATGAACATGAAACTTGATACACAACAGGGTAATTTGAAGAACAAGCAAAAATAACTTTAATTTACATAATTCTTTTGAAAATTATTGTTTTTTCTCTGAATGAACTGAAGATTTAACTTTAAGGACCTAACTTTCAATATCCATAAAACAATCTCTGACATGAAATTTTAAATGAAATCTAATAAGAATGTTACTCCTTCTTATGTTAATTTTCATATATCTTCCCTACAAGGTTTTGAAAACTCAAGGTTGCCAATATTGCAAAATAAAAATATATTTCAATGTGAAACTGATACATAAGTTTGTCTCTTTTCAAAAACGAGGCATGATATCACAAATGAACACATTGCAAGCTTTCTTCACATCAACGACACATTAGACTTGTAAATTCAGCTGAGATGTGATAACACTGCACCCTGAAAGAAAATAAGCATTACGAGATTAGGTGAAGGAATTGCTTACAACCGGTTAACATGGTGCTCACACACATGGCTTGACACACACACGGTTAACTGTCCTCAAACTTATCAAAAAAGTTAAGAGGAAAGTAGTATTTATTCAAGAGAATAAGACATGCTTCAGCCTCCCAGATGAATAATACATGAGGTGGGAGAATGCTGCTTTTGTGTCGAGCTCATTCGTTTTCACTTTCATGGAAGTGCAAGTCATGCACAGTGCATTCCCCATAATGCCCAAAACACCCTGTTCATTCACCTGCCATTCACTCATCATCTCGAGAAATACCTCACAGCAGACGCAAAAAGTATTAACTCCTTCGGCAATGGTTACGATTTCTGTGATGTATTTACACAGATGAATATAAAGACAATTTGCAGATCCCTTCTACTTTCATCAATATTTGCACAAAGCGTGTCTGTGTTGCTAGCGACCCTGCTTGTAAGAATGAGCTACCATTGATAACCTCTGGACCACTTGACGGATACAGCACTGTGCCAACACAAGTTCATGAGGTTGCAGATATGGCAGCCAAATCAAAAGCCAATAAGCTCCCTTTCAAAGAAATTATGGCCCAAAAACTCTCTGCAGTAACTGTAAACATTTCAGTTAATTTTAAACTCATGGGTCAAAAGGAGAATCTAGAGAAATATCATCAATATCAAAGAAATTCATATAAAAACATGCAAGACTAGATGTTGCACTCATTTTTCAAACTATGCCAGAACTTTTTGAATACTGCCCTTGTTTTTTCAAAAAACTAGAATTGTTTTCCCAAATAAAACGTTTCACATGAAGGTCTGAAACCTGCAGAAAATCTGCCATTCTCAAATTGGTTATTCAATATCACTGTAACTGTTTAACTTTTGACTATAGTATTTCATATACAATGTGCTCACTCTTTGTAAGTGTTGCATATATTGATACTTATGCATATTAAGATCTTTGTCACAGCAAATTAAAATCCCTACAATTAAAAACAGTTTCAAACACTATTTCCGGACATACAGAAACTGAACTGCTTGGGTAAGGAACAACAAAAAATGACACTTCGTGAGATACATATAATCAAATGAATAAATATTTTAAACCTCTCATTCAGACCCATTCATTCTTGAAATTAAGGAATTCAAACCTAGGGGAAAATACCTAATTCATGACAAGTTTCCATTCTAAAAGCTGTTTGCATGTCACGATATTTGAGGAAAAAATACCTTTATCGCTTGATGAAATCTGCTCAACAGCTTTGATATAGATTTTAAATGTTCTCACACATGAATGAATTATCTGAGAGCAATTACACGGTACATGTGTCACAATTCACATAAAAAATTACTAATATATACATGATATACCACTGTCAACCATGTGCATTTTGTAATTTAGTACTTCCTGCTACATCAGCAGAGTTTCTACAATACCCTGACGTCTGTTCAGGCAAATGCAGCTTACCACTCTTTTACCAGTCAATGAAATGGCCTACATCTAGATCTAGCAACAGCAGCAGATATATTTGCTTCAAGCTCCTTGTATAACACATGCAAAACATGACTAACCAGTCATTCCTAATACAAGGCATTTTGTCTTATGGATATGAGGAGCTCTGCCAATACAAATATGCTGATGTAGGACGTATCATGCACAGATTGGACCTTTTCAATCTTGACCTGTCACATCATCATCATCATTATCATCCCCATCACCACATCAGTCATTGTCAACACAATCATTATTCATTATCATCATCGTCGACATCATCATCATCGTCGTCATCATCACACCAGTCATTGTCAACACAATTACTATTCATCATCATCATCATCAACATCATCATCATCATCATTGTCATCGTCATCATCAATTACATATTCATGATCAGAATGTAAACATGTTATTCTGTACAATTCTTGAGTTTTGAAAAGATTTAAAAATTGAATATGACTGACAGCTCTCTACCAGTTGATGAATGTAGATATGATCTTTCAAATTTCCAGCAGAGAATCGTGATAGGTCAAAATACTACAATTATCATATATCTATTATGGCTAGGATATGATTCAATGAGGTTTGGTTTGAGTGCTTTAGAAATTATATCTATCATGACTGGGAAACATCTACATGAAGCCTCTAAATACCATTGATAAAGCTATCCTCTTCATACTCACTTGTTCTCATTCACAAACCGTAACAGTGGGTATGATACTGCACATTATTTGTTGGTGAAACCCTTAGTAAATGTACTCATTCAAAGTTTCTTCTTTGTGACCAACTTTGTACATTTACAAGTCATCTTTAACATTGTAGACAGCCAGTAAGCAAAGGCATTAAAAGAAGAACATTTACGGTTTAGTCAATAGCTAAGGTGATACCTATTTCCATTAGACTGTGTAAATTTACCTACAGGGCATGCCAATACTAACCTGCAAGTTCATTGTCTGACAAGGACTGTCAGCATAGTGTTTGATTTATGTAGAACAACCGTTTTTAGAGATGAACACATGCTCATATTAATAAAACTTTGACATCCTAATGAAAAGCAACAAGTAATAAAAAATCAATGTTTCTTGCAAAAAAAATTAACAAAAATTACTAAAGTTATTTTATGGAATCTACCAAAATATTTCGCACAAGTTTGGAATTCCTCTGAATAAAAAATGCTGTCAAATTTTACCCACGACTAAAAATGAAGACAAAAATATTAATTTTGACATCTTTGCCATATCCATTACTGTACCTGTTTTGCTCACCTGAAAACATTCAAGCAAATTTTCCAGTTTTTTTTAGTTCTTTCTTTTGACCTTTTGCCTGGACATGAATCAGTAATTAAGGGTGCCTAAATGCTATAACAAAATTTGGCATTGCTTTTAACTGTATATATTTAGTTTATTCAATTTCAAAATATATTCATTAATTTAACCTTTTTATTTTCAACTCCTAAATGACTTCATAAATATTTCTTACTATTAAAAGTTTTCTGTATAAGCATAAAATGACTATCATTAAACATTCAAAATTAACAAAAAAAAGTTTACAAAAGAAACTCATTTGAATAAATGTTTTATTCATATGCTCTATTTATCTTCAGTTAAAAAGGGACAATCCTCCTTTAACTTCTATCAAATATGTTAATAGAGCAATGTGATCTATGTGAAAATATGGAGAATTTTTTTTCCTTTAGAAATCATTTAACATATCTATAAATAAATCTTTTTTACAATTAACATGCCACAAAGTGAAAGAAACTAGAGAAATTGTAATTTGCCTATAAGAAAGATACTTTTATTCAATCAATAACAAAAATTCAGAATTAAGACATAACATTTGAAACACCATGAATATAAAACCTGAGGCTATTTAAGACTATGTGTGTTTAAGGAACACAACAAGCCGCTAGAAGAAATGACTTGCGGATTTTCCTCTTGGATAACCAGCTTAATATGATAAGCCAAATACTTTATACGTATGACTGCCGTCGAAAGTTGGCTATTGTTCATCTCTATCTTAATATTTTCCCAGATCTTTAACTTGGTGTCCCCTGTTAATCATAATGTACAAGGTAACAAACTCACTTGCATACTTATCACTGACAATAGGCAAGAAACATCCAAATATTTCAAACATCTATCAATTTTAATCTTTTGTTCACTTTCATTGATTCAGATGATTTGTATTCTCAGAACACCATTTATATAACAATTTGTTTGGATTGAGCTTCGCTATTCCTTTCAATTTGTATTGTATATCATATTTTCACAAAGCAATCTTGTAATGTCCTTGTAGGTCTTGGAATTATTGATGCATGCCCTGAATAACATGTATAGGAGAGCAACAGTTTCGGGATATATTCTTACTTGCTTAAGAGTATTTTATCACTCCTTCAAATGAGTGCATATAAATCCCAAAAGTTTCCAGAAATATAGCTTTTCTCATGTTTTCAACTTCCAAATGCCCTTTAAAAAATACCCTTGAATAAAAATGACTTTCCTATAATCTTTCCATATTAGTGAAAACATTTGGTGGTTTGTTAAACACGCCAATGTAAAGTGGAAATTGGGCCAAGTGACTGGCAGCTTTTAGAAAATTCAAAATGTACAAGGCTATATTCTCCAACTGGCTATGGTTTTACATTATGTCCTCCCCCCTATGTCAGATGCTATGAGGAAAATTATATCCTGTTAATACGCTCAGATTCTCAATAATCTGCATGTCTCTAATAGATGTTTCAGCATTTAGGGGCTGACCATGATGAACCTACAATAAACATGGTGCCAACATAGCGCCAACATGGTGCCAACATGGTGCTAACATGGAGTAGAGTAGTTTCCTACCTAACATCACCTCACGCTAGTCTAGCTATTAGGAGTGACTCACCCTATTCAGTATTTGCAATCTGTAATCTACATACATGAAATATACAAGAAAGTGACAAGATGCCGATTTCAGATCTTGTACTGAAAAGCAAAAGCCATAAAAGTTGAACATCTTACAAATGATATTAAAATACAATACTCTAAATATGAACTGGACTGTAAAAGGTAAACAGGAGTCAGTATATCGGCACTGAGATCAAAGAAAGTTGTCAAACAGCTTGCGGCCAAACAGCACCTGTATTGTAGGAAAACACTCAAAATCTTCAAAGTCAATTTACAATGGAGAAACGTCCAAAATAGCTCCAGATTGCTTGATAAAGATCAAATTTAAGCTTCACAGGCTGAAAATAGAAGGTATAAGCTTGTAATAACTACTGACGACCCCTTTGTAAATGGAAATGACTAGAACTCCTTATTTAGCAAGAACAGTCACATCTTATATACTGAAATCAACTGTTACTAAGTGAGACTAGGTCTTTTTCTGTTGTCATGAAGTGTTACATACTAGAGTAAACACAGCAGGATTCATAATAATAATATCAGTTAAACTTGATGTCATGAACATTAGGCAATGAGGTCACATTCCGTGAATGATAAGCTTTCCAAATGTTTCAATGGTATATGCTTGGGAAAAGAATTGCTAGTATTCTGCTGGTAATGAATTAATCACCATATGTTTGTCCAGTTATTACTTGGTTAAGGACACTTTGGCCAAAGTATCAGCATACTCCTTGCATACTTATCAAGGTAGCATTAAAGGGGCACAGACTATATTGTCAAATATATGTAAAACTTCAGAAACAGTGTGTTTGATCAAGAAGTAGTGGCTGTTTGTGAAAAATAATATCTCAATACTTATCAGTTCAGTGTGGTGACAATAAACAGGTTTAAACTAGACAAAGACGTGCGCCAATGACTCAAACATAATTTTGGAAATTTGTTTATGCCAGAAACAAGTGTAAATATAAGCTGGTTATGTTTTATAGGTCTTTTACCTAAAATACATGTAAATGAGACAGAGAATGTCAAATTTTTTACATTTATATGACCGGTTTTCATTTACAATTGAAAACATGTAGATATTGTAACTTTGGTATCTAAAAGATGAAGATACATCTCAAGTCAGGTCATAGGGTATTTGCTCTTATTCAAGGCACATTAAAAAATGATGAAACATACTCTGTGTAACTTTAAAGCTATTATTTTAGTTTTCTATAAGAAAAAAATTTCACTGACTTTAAAAACATCTCCCAGAAGCATTAATTTTTGAATTAAAGTTTTAAAGAGGAGGAATTTAAAATCTTGCTAAATGATGTGATAAAAGTATTTTCTGCCACTGAACAATGAAAATCAAATGTTTGTGAATCATGTGAAAATACAAAGTTACAATAGGCTCAAGAAATGGAAAGCATTAATATTCTATACAAAGATTATACCTCCAACAGCAGATTTAATATAATGGCCCATAATTTTGACTTGATACTGAAGACTGCATACCTCTGTTGTACTAGCTACACAGACCTTTCTAACCTCTATACATTGAAGAACACTTCAAGGGAGATAAACTGTTTGTAATATGTATATCACCTCAACATATTTTTTTTGTCAGAAGTTTTGGTGGGCATTTTAAGTTACAAACTACTTTACTAGTAGAATGATTACAAAAGACAAAAACTATTTAAGATATTATATTTTTGTGACTTCTATGATTGTAAAATAAGTGTTTTAAGAGTCAGTTGTTACTCTCCTTTCTTAAAAAAGATTGAATATTTCTGATATTTATACATTCAAGGACAAATTGTCAATGAACAGGCTGCAAAAGTATTATACAAGGAGCACATTCTTGTAAAATTAGTCACTGCACTGGACAAGGACTCCATTGCAATATCTTTAGACTGTATTTCAAGAGAATCGTCCATTAGTTCATTATATAATCAGACTAACAACACCAGTTCAGTGCAGCTACTTTCAAAAAGAAACACTGTATGCTATAGAGTCTCCCCCAGATCATCAACGCTGTGTAGGGTCGAAGTGGTTACATGTATATGTAAAACATGCATCAAGAATGGATCATTCATCTTGATTTGAGGATCATACTTCAATGGATGTAGAGAAAGCCATTAAAAATGCTTATGCAACCCTATCTTTTACTTTGGAAACAGTTTCAAAGGCGGTTGAAACACCCTCGCTATCAATCTACGCTTAGTGCAAACCTGCCATTCAAGGAGAACACCAGGACAGATATGATACATTGACAAAAAATAACTTCTCTTTACCTCCTAACTGAGGTGTATGTGTTCTTTCTCTCATAGTGCTGTGTTCTGACAGGCAAATTTGTCAAATCTTGGAGTCTGGTGAATCATAGATGATACAAGGCTCTTATCTTGTCTGGAGCTCATTAACCTCATCTCTTTCACTACCATTTTAGTTTGATTCAAAATTGTAAAACTCAGTAGTAATTAAATACTCAGTTTGAATTTCACAAAATTTATGATGTTATTTGAAACCTCTACCTGCTATTTCTGTCAATGCAAAACCATTCTTGTAGACAAAATTGCAGGAATCATAACTCGTAAAAAAAAATAATCCAGTATTGACCAATGATATCAATCCTACATTATACTTAAATGAAAATTGGCTCCTTCAACATAAATTTCATTTTAGACTTAAAATACTATGTGTTTTACTGGTCAGTTTACATTACGAATAAGTGAAGTTTAATGAATTCACTACAGTCAAATTAATCAACAGATTATGCCCAGTGATACTTGGACCAATCAGCAGGTGGAGGCTCAGGTAAAGCCTGTCTGGTCGTCACCTGTACATGCCCTTAAACTCCCAGTGTCAATGTTTTGTCAGTATACAAGTGTTTTGTACACCAGACTTTGGCAAGGTCTATATATAGTCTATGTATTTATGTCGTCTCTGTATCAACATACTACTGTTGATCAATGGACACGGGTGCATTGGCCTTACAGGCTGATGGCTAAATTTTTGCTGGTACTCAAAATCATTTTTGAGAGGCATTTAAAGGCTGGTATAATAAGATAAAACAAGTTTAATGGATAAAAAAATTCATTACTGCATGATTGCAAGTTTTTGGTGTAGATAATCAAACACTTTTCACATGTACATGTACAGATATGACTGAGGAGATTTTACACATTTTCAATCCACTGAAAAACATGGAATCTGAACGTGTTACTGTTCAATAAAAGATCTGTAAATTCACAAATTTTAGAAAACTTAATGGCTGCATTATAAAATGATAGGTGTTTTTAAGGCAAAGTAGTTGTGGAAAAAAAGAAAGGACAAATTATTGGAGGGATTGATTGGCTTATGATCAGGATCATCATTTACACTATTACATCGATGACAGAGACTGGCATCTTTCAGGTGCTTTTTTTCTATTTACCCTCCATTTGACAAAACTTTACTTCCAATATAACTACTTCTGAAGCTTGTGTTGTCAAAAGTAATTCTAAATGTTGACAGTTTAACCATGTCATATTGTCATCCTGCTTGTATTGAAAATTACCCTCATATTCAACATCTATTGAAATAGGATATACTTATGTGGACAAATGTCATCTTCTTGCCAGTTTTTAAAGAAAGTATCTCTTATCAATACTACTTTAACCCTGAAAGAAAGTGAAAAGAATTTAAAAGAGAATAAGAAAAGAGTGAAAATAACTTGCTTACAAAACTAATCTGGGAATGAAGTTTTGAAAAGAATATTATTTTTTGTCTATATTATATGGAAAGTATCTCTCATTCAAATGCAGTGAATGGGTTATTAGGGAGACCTAGTGACCTACTTCTTCAGTCACTAAGATGACAAGTGACACACACAGAGAGCTCAATTACTTTACAACTACCTTTCACTTCAATGTGTGTCAGATGACCCATGACCTTGGAGGTGGCGAGGTCAGGTCAGGTCATGGGTTGAACAGCTTGTCGGTTGTTACCTGGACCAACGCCAGCAGCTCCTTTATTGTTGTTTTTAATACTTAATGACAGTTTCTTTGTCTGGTAGGACGTAGTGGAGACTGACTCCAGGCTTCAGGATTACTTACTTACTTGATCAGTCTTGTCACTCTAGAGAAAGATGATTAACTCCCTGCCAGAGAGAGTGAATATCAAATCAACTGAATTATAATTCAGTAAATAGCCAATGACTCGATTTCAATATAATTTTTCTGTAAGACGTTCAAGAGCTGTTTCTTTTGTAGTGACCTGTTCATTATTTAGTAGTGTTTTGGTGCAATGTACATAATAAGCAATGGAAAGCAGTTTCCCCTGCAGCATATTGGTTTGACAACTGTACTTAAGGCTTTTTACTCTTTAAAGTGACACTTTGAGAGTTGCTGGAGTCACACAGGCTAACCTTTCAATTAACCATGTCATTTTATCAATCAAGAAGTACATATACTGTTGCTTAAGGTTCGGAAGAGTGACAATAAAAAGGTATGATAATGTGATCTAATGGGACAATGGTGTGTGTCAATCCCTCAAATGGGTGTTGTTTGATTTCTTTGAAAACTAACAAAGTGATACATTAGGGGATGAATATGTGAGATGTTTTGAATAATTATAATCAAAATTGGTGGTTTAGAACCTACGAGGCTAAATTGAATACCGTTTAGTGCTATCCATAGTTTAAATATAGGATAAAGTTTCTAAAACCATATTGTTTGTATATTTCAAGAAAGTACTTGAGTGTGTTGAACATTTGAAATAAAGTGAAGTAATCTAAGCAATAACCAGACAAGAATAAGAGAGAAAAATTTGAATATATTGTTTATATTTCCTTAAAGGCCAAAACTTCTTAATATGTCAATACAAAAATTAAGATAAGTTCTATTGAAAAACAAAATTTGAAATTGTTATATGGACAAAGTACCACCAAAGTCCACTAGATCAAGCATGCCATTATAAGGCTCAAACGGGTTGCAGCAATTAACTTGTTATCTTGTTTTTGAGATTTGAGGAAATGAAGGAACTATGGTAATGATCATATGGATTGAATAAATATCAAGAACAAAGGTTTATAAAAGTCATTCGATCATCTTTCAACCAATCTTACATAAAATCCCCTTCTTTACCCACAAGCTGATCTAGTCTAACCTTAAAGCCCACTAATTACCTTCATATTGACTTATAATAATCCTGGAGTCAAATTCAGTGTCCATGTACCAGATTAAACACACTTGATCTATATTACCAGCCGTGGGAGGTATGAAATCACTCAAGCATTGCAAGTTTTGAGAGATTCGTGGAGTTTACAGTGTCATATTGCAACAAACACAAAGAAAGCAAAGTTCTCCAGTATTGCTGACTCATGCTCTGACACAACAAATTACCTTCTTTCTTGCTTGAAGGAGAGAGAAAACAAATTGAGAGAGGATCTGATATAGGTGAAGGAAAAGGGAATGTGGCCTCTAATTGCTTCTCAATCTACTTGGGATTTAACCCCTTTTCTGTTGGTGAAGCAATGTCACATAGTGTTATATAGAGGGATTACAGAGCAAAAGTATCGTATGTAAAGAGGGTACATTTTTCATCATAGCTAGGACTTTTAGCTTACAGTACATTACATTGAAAGTGTTTTGCACACTAGGCAAAGATTTAAATCAATACTATTAATCAATAAATCATTTAACACTATCTTCGTTAGTTGTACTCAGGTATGTGGTATGTGGTATGTGGCCTATGGACTGCAAACAAAGTTGCCAAGCCCACTCTGCTATCCTGCCAGTAACTGCACAGAGATTCCGACATTAACTGGAGTAGCAAGTATCATTGAACACTTAAAAACTTTGAAATGATTAAAATCACCTATAGGAATGTCTCAAGTTTATAAGGCATCGTCCTATCTTTAAATCACTTTCTGAAATAACCCTTTACCCATGTAAGAATCTGTGATATTAGTCCCTAATTTGACTTACAGCAGGACAAGGGTTAAGAGTTGTCAACTGAACTCTACTACAGATTCCTACCTCTACTGGAGTGGCAAGTGTAATTGAAATCCTGATTAAACTTTGCAGGAAAGGTGCAAGATTTAGACAGAGATTACCTGCTGTGTTAGTTCAGTGTTAAAATTATGACTCGACAGGGGGTAAAGTGGCTACACGGAGTCTTCACCCTGGCCCCTCTCTCCTACATCAACATTTATTGAATATCTCCTTCACTAGGCATACAAGCATGTTGGAAACTCACTTCCCACTCTGAACATAAGTATTTCGGGTTATTCACCTTTCATGAAGAAGGAAGAAAAGCTGTATATTCAGGGCACAGATTATCACTTGGAATCAGTGTTAGAGAGGTATTTATGATTATACACCCAGCTTAACCTATTACTATATGAAGTAACATATTAGCATGTAGTAATCGGGTATGTCTTTAAAAATACATGTCTTTGATTAGTTTTTAGACACTACACATGCCTGTGCCTGATGACATACATACTCAGCAAAGCCTGGCTATGACTGCCATGAAACCTGTGCTAAGGATAAAAGGGTTTATTTACTAACAATTTACTAAATAAGTACCTTTATTACATAAATCACTTTTTGAATGATCTTGCTGATGTCAAAAAATCATCAACTTAATCAGATACATTTAATATTTGCAACATATATCTAACACAACTTACAAACAATTAAGTACTGTCAGTATTCATGTTCTTCAGTTACAATTCATGTTCCCCTTAGTGCAGGTGCATCCAGTTTGCTAAGATCATACATTTTGATCATTACAGTCGACAAATGATTTACCGGTCATCAGGGAAGGTGAGGTCTTCAATCAAGTTTTTTCTGACTCATCACACTCAAAGCTATATCTGAATGAAATGACACAATAGTTGTAATCCTACAAACATGATGTACCCTTCAAACAAAAAATTGTCAGTTTTTATACAAAGCAATGTCCCAGTTTGGAGATAAGTGGCTACAAACTGATGAGTCATCATTCTGTACAGGCAAACACCTGGCTGACTTGTGTGTCAAGTTGAATGTAGACTTGAATGTAGACTCCCCAAGTGTTTGCTTTCTTCATTGCTATCCTCACTGATGTAGGCTACTTGTGATATGCTTCATGTATGGATAGACTCACAGCAAACAGTGCTGAGAGGTTTGATGTAAGGAAGCTCGGGACCTTATTGTATCCACAGCTGTGCATCACATACACAGCTTTTCTAACAGCCTAATGAGGTTACCTAAGAGTACAAGAATGAGAAATAGCAATACAGACCCTTGATCTGCTCTGTCACTATTAGAATGAGTACCATTGCATACTGTCAATCCTTTATCTTCTTTATCAATGGTGAAATCATTTTGAAAATGTATTCATGGGTACCTTCGTTTTCTAGATTCTTGTGAAACTGGGTGGACTTAATTAACCTGACATCAGTAACGGTGAGAATGTTTGATTTCAATGAGTAGGTGTGAAATAATAAATATACAATAATCAAAATGTATTTCAATAATCAAGATATTGATTACACTCTTTTAAAAACAATGACATACTTTTAAAATTGATAACTTTTGGCTTTCTAGGTATAATATTAGAATACATTATAAACCTGTGAAATTAACTGACACATATTTGACTTTTCAAAATTTTCAGTCGTTTCTGTAACAGGTAATTCAATGGAAAGCAAGCTCTTCTCTGTGTGAAGTATCAAGTTTCTGATTTAGGCTGGCAGTACCTATCAGGAAGTCGCAGACAATAGTCTAATGGCTGCCTTCTGCTCCTCTTTCAATAAGGTCAAACATGTTTGTCAGGTCCAAGGTCCCACTCAGAAAAGCTAACATATGACAAATACAAGAACAGGGGAGCTATGAGGAGAGTTTAAAAGGACCAAATACAGCTATAGATATGTTACAAAGTGTCTTCACGGGCAAGTGTCTATGCATTTACTGAGTGGATTTACTGACGAAACCATGCAAAGGTTTATTATTGAGGTGTCAGATAAAGAGGGTCCGTAAAGATATGGGTCATAGAGGTCCCTGGTAGGCTGTCAGTCAGGATGAGGGTGTAGAGTAAGAGGGGGATAGGGGGAGGGGAAGATAAGCAGAAAGGAAATAGGGGAGAGGGAAGAGAGAATCCCAGTTTGACTGTCAGACAGATGGGTAGTCGTATTTCCTAGCTAGGCCATCTAACAGATTGAAACACAGAAGGAAAGAGGTAAGTTGAGCCAGAGGGAGGCAGGATGACAGGTGCACCTTGGTATGTTGGTAACTTGTACTGGGGTGTGAAGAGAGAAGGAACAGTAAAGCATTTCCATATCTGAAACCAAAGGTTCCTAGATAAAAACTTCTAAAAGATTTATCATACTTTTCTTAAAAAGGTTAAATAACGGCTGATATTTGCCTGTGCTAAAACAACATGTGGGAGTGATAGAATAATTATCTAATGGCATCAATATTTTCCTTTATATTCAACTAAGTCGTTTTCAATTGAAGTGAACATCAATTATTTTTTCATCCTTTTAAATACTTACTGCAACTTGCATAAGCTCATGAGTACTTTCATGTCCTTACCAACTAAAATGAGTAATATATTCCATGCAAATATTCTATAAAGTGGGTATAAGAGCGAAAAACTGATTTCTCAAATCAAGTGACGCACATGTTAAACCTTGTTGCCAAATTCACTGATGAACTTGCATATTCCCATTTACCTACAACCAACAAACGGCTAGCATACAATGGTTTCAGTTTTATCACATACCATTTTATGCAACGTCATCTCAACAATATTAAACTGACTAACTCTTGGGCAATTCATGAATAAATTACCAAGGCGGTAGTAGTTCCCCCTGTCACATACCCCCACTAATATGATTAAACCAAATAGACCAAGCCACCGATGAGATCTACTTTCGGATTTAATGGTGAACCATTCTTCAGTGGATCAAGAGCCGTTAAATTTATTCATAAACACGCATTTAGAAGCCATGCACTCCGACCTATCAATGTTATTTTCAAACTTATGCACATGTTTCTAATTATTGGCTGAAAATGCGACAGTACAGAGAGTTACGTATTCTCTGTTACATGCAGTAATCGTATTAAACTCTGGAGTGTTACAATGCTGCTTTCAATATTGCGTTAACTGAGTGCAGTGGGCTTACATAATGCTTTTGTTCAACCAAGGACATGTACAATGACATTTGGCATGGAAATAACAATATGATCACTGAAAAGAAGTTTTGCTACTTTAATGTGTGGAATAGTAAATCTTATAAAATCTCAAATTGTAGTTCTATGATAACGAGTTATTCAAAATTTGTGAACTACAGATATCAATGTGTAGTTCACAGTATGATTTATAGAGGTTTTAATAATTCATCAACCATGAGTTCATGTAATAACAATACTAAACAAGCCAAATTTATAAGACGTTATTTTGTTCAATAAATATGTAAAACCTCGTTAAAATATATTACGGTTCAATCGAAAATCAACAAATCAGAGTCAAAATTATTTATCAAAACGTTATTCAACACATTGTTTCTCAAAGAAACCTGGCGTCCCTCAATTCACAAATCATACTTCGTAAACGGAAGCGTTCTTTGAACTGACCACACTCTCCTACACGGGATCACATGAGTCCAAAGTTTCTAATAACCGAACTCACCTAGGTACCTACCCTAGCCCTCCTCCCCTACATGGGTACAACCGCACATTGACGCGTATATCGATTTTGTAATATGTGTATTATTCTATCTTGGCAATTTCATTTCATCGTAAAATTACAACGATCATTGATTCACAAGACAAAACCATTGACTTATATTGTACATGGTAAAAAGTACAATGGTAGTTCATTTACGAATTTATCATTCTCCTATTTCATATCAATACTATTTTTTTAAGCAGGTACTCACATGATTCCATTGGGACTATGTAAACTAAAATTTCCTTTTACTAATATCATAATAAAATTAATATAAATGCAAGTGATTTTTAGCTATGTGTCATTTCAATTAACTGCTATTTACTAAGTTAAAGTTTTTTTACAATTGGAGTATTAACCTGATTAACGTGCAAAAAACGTTAAATTTACTATTAACTGCCATGTTCAAGTATATGCCAGACTCCACGAGACAGACATGATCCAAGTTGGGATTGTGGGAGCTTTCAGCCGATTTAATCTCTCATGTAAAACAGTCTTATCCTACTTGTGACAAATAACTCTAGTGCTTTCTTCGCGGTACCCATGAATAATTCATCTCAATAAACCCGACGGTGTTGGAAGGCGTCATGCCAAACATACCTCCACGAGACGACTTTGGACGTTGTCAACGACAAACCAGGCAACCCGCTATGATTTCCTCATTTGAGCTTCCCGCCCCGTCTATACTTATACGTTTTTACGATCAAATTAGTCAGCACAAAATAATTCTGGTTTCTCATAACCCCGAACCCTTAATGTTGACCTGATCCTTATTTCAAGAAAGTTGGATTATATTATATTCAGCCCCATACCAGAAAGGCTGTTTTTACTCTCTAGTGTTTACGATCAAATTAGTGTACATGAAAATATTTATTCCCTCCGATTATACCAAACCTTGATTTTCAATTATATAAAGGGATCTCTAAAATCTCTGTACTTCCTTCTATCTACTTTTAACCGCATGAAAGCGTTAGTGTTTCCGATCAGCGAAGGTTTAGTAAGTGTCCAGCGTTACCAAACGAAAATCATATAAATAATATAATCTGATAATGTACATCAATTTTAGAAACTTCGAGGAATAGATTCTCGGGCTCTGACCAACCAAGGTCACGTGACCTTAAATGGCTGGTCCTAATGGGTTTATTTATCTGAAAACAAAACCTGAGGTTTCATTTATGCTTACCTGTTATAGATCACGTCTAAATCTAGTTGGAATATGTAGCTATTGATCATGACTTACTTTCTTTAGATTTGAAGCTTTAACCGTAAGACCTTACGAATAGGAACATCCAAAGATAAGCCAGTTATCGGCGCTACGAGTGTGGAAGTCTTGCTACGTATAGAATACTTGTCTGTGTATATTTGTAAATATTAAGATGTTCTTTAAATACAAACGGTTAATCATAAATCATTTGTAAAGTTGCAGCACATTTAATAATTTCAAGTGCCACAACAAAACTAAGTAACCAAGAAACGAAAAATTATATATCATCCATATATTACCATATCACTTATACATTAGGTGAGATTGATCTTGACTCATTTGTCAAAATATAAAGGGTATGCTGAATGCGATGATTAACCTTTTAAACAATGATTCAAACAGTTTATCTTATTGGTCAATCAATATTAAGGTTATCGTATGAAATTGAAGCAGGAATTTAGAACGTTAAAGCATAGGGAGACAAATAATTCACTCTTGTGTCGAGACTTGACTCCAACAAACCCATTCTACAAACTATCAGTTCTACCCCAGACACATAATTCTAATGTAATTTTCTTTCATCAGCCGATACAATAGAACTCCTACATTTGGTCATGAATAACCGTCTTATGAGGAAGCATCATCATGCAGACCTGTTTTATTTGTAGGTAAGAGATAAGTGAAATACGGCAACACTTGACCATTATACTTGATCAATCAGTCGAAAAAGCCTTTAACAGAATAACTCTCGTAACAAACCCGTGTATGTAAATACCCAGGCTGGTTATACGAGGTACGAAGCTGTGCCGGGTCTTATTTATATTATTTTGCTAGGACTTAGTCAAGTGAATTTGACCGTCGACCAAAAGAATGTGTCACAATAGTCTTCAGTGTTTTCTAATCTCGGCGAACAGGCACGAGGAATTAGTCGACGAAGGTTGCATGACCTCCCAATAAATGTGTTTCCTTCGATCGCTGCAGGGGTCCGCGATTCAAATCTTTAGGTGCTATGTTTTCAAACAGGGTATTTGTTCTCTCGTTGGCTGTAAGGAAATAGTGAAGACTCCAAAGCTAAAACAAACAGTCCAGGGCCAAAATCAGACCAGGTGGGGTATATATTCATTCCCAGAGATTAACGTCAAATGTCGCAAGAGAGGTAATCTAAAGTGTTGGACCACGAAGGGGATATGTGAAGATTTCTAATCTATCCTCCAGCACCTTGGCTTAATCAATAAGGGCACAGAAGATACCCCTGTATTATGCCTCCCTCCTGTTCCTTTCATGCATTATCAAGGCGCCTTTTGACTTTGCGCTGCGGATCACGAGTAGGCCCTTGAGTCAGTCAGGAGGGGGTAAAATTCCGGGTGGTATTACCCTGGAACCAGAGTGGATTTACTCAAAAGTTCTACCAAGTGTTTTCAAACCTCTAGATCGGATGACTCAGGGACTAGGCAAGACACATTTACAGCCGTAATGTCGACCAGGGCACTTACCACAAGCGACTCTGCGGTTTGGCGCGTGCCGTATATCACTTTTATCGACACGTGTGGGAAAAAATATGCATGTGATAAAAAGGAAAAGAATTTAACCAGCAGTGACGTAAGTGACCACCGCAATGTAGCTGGATTTGCGATGACAAGGCACATTCCAAGTCCCCGTCCAAAGGTGGCTGAGATAACACGCGGAACACATGTACCGTTCAACCGGCACACAGATGGGTGGTACAGACGTACCCTTTCTCCCTTCCTCTTCACTCAACATGTGTCACTCAATCTGGCTCCAAGCCTCTTCCAAACACAAGCCCTCCTGGTTAAATACTAGACGGTGCAACCGCGCACATTCCCCTGAATCGCTCTTCTACTACAATTAAATCCAACACTAAGTCGGCTGTTCACTTTCAACCACATGTACCTTTTAATATTCTACACAAACCACATGTACCATTTAACATTCTACACCAACCACATGTATTCTACACCAACCACTTGTACCATTTAACATTCTACACCAACCGCATGTACCATTTAACATTCTACACCAACCACATGTACTATTTAACATTCTACACCAACCACATGTTCCATTTGACACGTTACACCAACCACATGTACCATTTAACATTCTACACCAACCACAGGTACCATTTGACACGTTACACCAACCGAATGTACCATTTAACATTCTAAACCAACCACAGGTACCATTTGACACGTTACACCAACCGCATGTACCATTTAACATTCTACACCAACCACAGGTACCATTTGACACGTTACACCAACCGCATGTACCATTTAACATTCTACACCAACCACATGTACTATTTAACATTCTACACCAACCACTTGTATCTTTTCAAAATGCCACACATAACACATTTACCAGTCAACATACTCCAGAAACAAAATCTACCGTTCAGTTTGTTAACCAAACCACTTGTACCTTTCATTTTGATTAACCATCTCATTTGATTATGTACCATTCAACCAGACAGACCAGTCAGCTTGTTACCCAAACCACTTGTACCATTCAACACGCTTCAACAAATCATGTTTTAAACTTACATACTTTCTTATTTTTTTGTGTTTAATATTTATGACTCAACTTGAATAGAAAACATGTTCTTTCTTTTTAAAAAAAAACAACGCACCTGAGTTTGCCTACAAAGGTAAATTTTTGCCTGCACTATACAGGTAACCGCGTGTATGTTGTTTGTGTCCAGGTATGATTAATGCAAAGAGGCCACCCATAGGATGATGTATAGCTAGGCGGGTTCCTACACTCTCTAGCCTCGGGGTGGTGCAGGGAACATTTCACAACATCCACAAACATTTGCTATTAGAATACAACCACACGTAATCTCATCATTTTTCTCATGTTATTCGGCCAGGTACAATTAGAATAGCCATTTATGATACATATTTTGTTTCAACCTGTGTGTTGAAATTTTCTATAGCTACAAATTGAGATAAGTTGCATCGTACGAGGAATGGAAGTTCCATCTATGATATGGCCCCCGGACAATTTACAGGTTCACCAGGGACACGAAATTTATAAAATCATATTGACCTTTAACTTTCGATCCGACGTTGTTAGGCAGGTTTGGTTTGAAGAGAAAAAGTCAAAACTCCTCGCTGTGCATCTCTTGATATGGCGTTCCGGGTAGTACCCAGTGCTAACTAAAGTACGTAGTACTGTAGCATGCGTGTTACGGAGTGTCTGAGTGCTCAAAATTTAACAATTCGTAAACTGAATGACATTTAGGATTTTATAAACAATGGTAACGAGCATAGCTTATTTCAATTAAAGAAATCAAAATTACTGTGTTTGTAACTATTTTGGTTAAACGTGCAAGACAAATAGAGGTTAACTGTTTTCAAGCAAATTCAACATCGAAAATGTATTGGTTGTTTCATTGATGCTGAAGGTGAGGTGATATTCGGTTGAACGCTCCTTTTGAGAGTATTTCACTTATATCACGGCTGCTAGTATTATTGCAGGGAGAAAGCCCGCAACACTACTGTGGCTTTGCATTGTAGTGAAAGTTAAACCTGCGAGCATCGGCTGGAACTAGCGAACCGTGGGTGGTACTGCGATTAACTTCAGTGTAGCATTGCACTCTAACCTTACTATTACTGCAGACAAAGTTGCCGAGTCCCTAGCGGGGTCCGAACCACGTCCACCTTAATCCGAAGCCGAACGCTCTAACCACTGCGCCTTTCCATTGATGCTTAATGGTTTGAAGTTGATGGTGTGCATCTAAACAATCACTCAAAATCCTCACCTGTAAACAACCGCTTTCAAGGGCTCTACCTTACTTGGATAAAAATGTTGAACTCAATCGTGTGGAAATATTGATATGAGGGTATATAAAATAACTATATTCTTCATCCAATATGGAGTATCATGACAATTTTATACTGTATAAGTCCCTGATGAATTCTTACAGATAACATGCGCATCAAACTCCAGGTTCCAAATTCTACAAATACCTCTTGGACCCCTGATTGCCGTGACTGTTCTGTTGGCTATTAGTTATGCCACATTCTAAAGGTATTCCCTTCATCAATGATTTACTGTGATAAATCATGTCCCAATGTTCCTAACTGAAAGCGAGGATTTGGGCCGGAGAGTAATGATAAACTATAAGGAAAGCGGGACTAATGTGACAAACCAGACTATGAACAACTCAGGTCACGTAAACAATTTCCTTGTTCCTTACTATCTAAAATACTTTTTGATAAAGCCAGATTGAATTGTTACTTCACGTTATCAGTTTGGTTAGACACGTGTTTCCTTCCTCTTGTACTCTCCTTCTCCAGTTTGTATGGATAGGCTCTTACATTCCTTCGAATTCGGTATAAAATTTGTCTCGATACGTGTGTATGTAACATGTTAAGATACATATGTGTCAATAGCTTGTGTAGATGTGTGTCTATAGTGTGTAGATAATTGTGTCTTTAACCTGTGTCGATATGTGTGTCTATAGCGTGTTTAGATATTTGTCTGTTACATGTGAAGATATGTGTGTCTTTGGTTTGGGTAGATATGTGTGACTTTGGCTTGTGTAGATAAGAGTGTCTATAGCTTGTGTATATATGTGTGTATGTAGCGTTTGTAGATGTGTGTGCCTGTAGCTGGAGTAGAAATGTCTGTCATTGGCTTGTGTAGATACGTGTGACGTCTTTCGTACCCGGGTCTGCAGCTTGTGTATTTACGTGTGAGTCGATAGTTAAGCGCTTGCGGTTAGCATAGATTTCACACGGGTCCCCTTTCGCATTGTTCGAGGCAGTGTGGCTATATATGGTTTATACATATTATTACAGCATGTGATTACACGGGGCCATATGGTGAACTTCCATAACCTTACAAGTAACCAGATGATCTGTTCAGGCACGAAGTCTTAAGTGAAATTCATTTTGTTTTTCTTGTTTCAGTGGTAATATCAATAATGATGTGCAACAAAGGAGTATCAGCGACTTCTTGGTGGTGTCTTTGCTCTCTTGTCTTAATGGTTCTGTACGAAGCCAATACTAAACCATCTATAGAGAGCATATTTACCTTTTTCCATTTAGAATTATCTCGTTTGAACAAGATGGTCACGGGTATGATACTCTCGATCTTCGTAGATGATGAATAACATAGATGCGGTCCTACTTGGCCAAAAGCATGATTATAATGTCAAACATGGTAACAAGAAACAATACGTGAAGTGACGATACCTTGAGTTAATGGGCACATACACGTATGAGACATGATTTAGAAGACTGATTTCCCAACATTTGCACCACGAACTGAATGTAATAAAACATCATGAAATACAAGGACCCCTCGTGGTGTAGATGTTACTAGATAAGTGGATTAAAGAAGATCTTATCTCGTCGCACCTGCAGTTTATCGGCAACAACATCACGGGCTTATTTGCAGAGTAAGATACACACGAACATTTGTCTTGAAAGTCCATACTTTCACTTGATCGTTGGTCTTGTGAGTACAATGCTATCTGAAATCGGAGTTTTTATGTTTCCATTCATACCGAAAACAATTCCAAGCGATTGGCACATATTCGAACACCTGAAATGAATCCCTAAATGACAATAACAGAGAGACGGTCCTTTGATCTTGAAAAGGTGACGATTAGGTATGAACTGAACATACTACTTTTCAAGAGAGCAAAGATAGAAATCACCCCCCTAGGTAGGTGTTCATGTCAACAGTACAAGGGCAATCAAGAAACCCTTCCTTGGGCTTGTTTCAGTAAGGACGTAAACAACGCAGACCTCCATTATATTTTTAAAAAACTGACTTAAGTTGTAGTGAGTGTGCCACTCAATTCCTATCATCTGCGTATTCCATTCAGTAACTTAACTGGTGAACATTACACATATTACTGGTCTCAGAACAATCAACCTAAACAATCTAGCTTTTTTATTGAGAGAAAAATAGGGCTCAATTACATACATTTACTGAAGCTCTCTGAACCAATGCTATTTTTACTATGATGCCATTGAAGAACCACTTGTCCTGGTACAGACAATTACCACACTCATTGACGATTCAGAAATTTGTGAATGGAGAGTTCAGTTGTCATATCTTTAAATGAACACGTCTTTTGTTTAACTAAGAGATTATGTGGTCAGATTATTCACGGTCATGTAAGGTTTGGACCCCCTCGAAGGCACTTTATAATGAAAGTCTGCTATCTTGATGATCCTTGTCGCAAACGGCACATGTGTTTTATAAGGTTGGAAAAAAGTATAAGACTAACCCGATTTGGGTAAACAAGCACATGGATACCCTTTAACACGTTGGCATATGATATTCCACAAACTCATGGAGTGACGATATGCGAGCTTTAAATCTTGAACATAGCAAAGGCGAAGGTTATAGGTTTTGACTGAGTCATGAGAATGTCGAGAAGAATGCATTCTCACTTGATTTGAGTTCCAATGCTCTTTTCACATATATTTGTGTTTACATCACTTCAGCACAGAACATTCGAAACCATACTGAACGCTTTAATAACGAACGATTCAAAAGTTAGGCAAGATGATATTATCGCATCAAGATAACTGTTTCACTAACAAAATGCGTTTTACACGATCGTTAATAGGAGGAAATGATCGCTATAGCAACATAAAAGAGCAAAGTCTGCATTAATACATAGTTCTCAATGGGTTTCAAAGGAAATTTTTTATTTGATAGATAACTAATTTTTCAAGTTTTCAAGTTGCAGTCCAATATCAAAAGGTCTTATAACAAATATCATAATTTCATCAAAAATGTAGTAAGTCATTTTCTTAACGGAATGAAGACATTAAGTTAATACCCAATAATTCGAGGTTAAGGTTGATCTGTATGTCCCCCTTTTTAAATCAATTGACATTTTTTGCCACAGAAAGTGTTGTATTCATACCCAATAAATGATCAACGTATGATAGGTATGATGCAACTGTATATACCACGTTATTATTAGATTGAAAAGAATAGTTCTTGGCTTCCGAAACATGTCAGAGATTCGTTGCTTTTATTCAAAAGAATACAAATTATCCAACCCAACTATGGGGACAGAAAAGCTATCATGTTTTGTTCTATTGACGTGCAGGTCCGTGTAAGAATTCATCATTGTAATTTACTAGAGCCTATTTGTTGGTATTCATTCAATCATTCTATTCGTGACGGCCGTGTTGGCAGTGATTTGCCGGCCTTTTGAATACCTATATACAGGGTGTGGCCTGGCTACTCCTGACGTCCGTGTATTCACCCCTATTCAATTCCACCACAATGGTATTTTGCATTCGTGAAGAAACGTTGTGGCAACGGAAAAAGTCTTAACTAGGCTCATTGGCATTTTCAATGCGTTTTTACTGTATATTTGAAATGTCCAAAGACTTTTGCATAATCTGTTATTTAAAATTCGAAAACGTGTCACTGGGCTCGGTACTTTTACAAGGAGGTTTTCCTGTAAAATATAAATTTTGGTTTTGTCTGATATTTCAAATATGAAGATATTGTCAGAACACTGTTACCGAGATTCATATAATTGTTACTTCAGAGGGTCAAATATTTTAATTATCCTTTAATACTAACTTTCATTAATTGATCGTTACTGCAAGCGTTGCTACTGAACCTTTATTAGTTTACTGACCAATAAATAGGCGCACGTTGCAATGTCATCATTTATGGAAGTGACGTCACGACTTTAGTCGTAATAACACGACATGTAATCATAGAACAGTGGTATCTTCAATGGAGAGCAATGCGGTTCTGTATGTCCCAGGTTCCAAATTGTTGGGTGTCAAAGATTAAGCAAAGTGGACATGAGAGCCGGTAAAACGTGGCATGTTCGACTCTCAATAGGTACCCTGTACCGTCATACTCCGCACTGGATATGTGTTCACTGTATCGGAGTTCAGCAGGGAGACGATGTACACCCTTTACTGTTAAGGTGGAGTACTGGCTTTAGATCGGGACTTCTACCCAATGTGCGAACTGTCATATGTAAACGTTCTGCGTGATAAGCAATAGAAATTTTTACCCCGTATGTTAAGTAAACCTTTCGACAAGAGAGTTGTTAAATTTGGTTGAATTTGTTATTTCTATTATTATATCTCTATTTTTCATCCAGAATGTAGTATTGTCTTGAGATTTAAGTTCAATATCTAAAATGTTGATGATATGTTTTTTTCAGAGGCATGACTTTTGGCAACCTTCTGTAAACATGTTACTAAATTGCAACAAGGGTTATATTAAAGGATAAATGATTTGGCTAACGATGTGAAATAATCGAAAATAATGTCATTTCAATGAAGAAAATAAAGCCGAAAGTTGTCTTACTAAATAATTTATTAAAGCAGATATTATCATTTACTCTTCGAGGCATTTTCACAGTAAGAAACTTTCAAAACCTTTTTCTACTTGCAACTCGTAAATAACGTAATGGATTTTTAATTTCGCATGCAAACAAATTACCTAAACAATTTCATAAAGTCAACTGTTAAATTATTCTATTTCTTTCCATCGGGCACAGCGAGACATCAATTTCACAAATCCCGCGAGACTTGTAGCATTACGGCGAGACAAAAGCCATTCAGTCTTCAAGTACACTTAAAACGATCATATATTCACGCAAGCCAAGCAGATTGAATAATAAATGGGCGAGTAAATATTTCATAGTTTTATGAATCTGAAATGCAGGGGTAGAACAATGGGGGTTGTCTCATGAACTTCATGCGTGAAAATTCGTCCGCTTCACAAGTGGCCTGGAACATGAAAGGTCTGAACTTCAAACTTATTTCTAAACACGGTGCCACCCAACAATAAATTATGCGATTTTACGCTCGGGCGCCTTAAACAAGGACGATGTTTTGTTGACCACGTGACATGTGATTCAGAGGTCTGATACATCAAACCCATTGCAATGAAATTGATATCAGCGTTCCTACGGTTAACCACTTGTTTTGGACGGCTTTTTATATGCCATAGTAAAAATGATGCATTTGACAAATATATGTTCAATAAATCATGCAAAATCCACATCTCGCTTCAAAAATTAAATAGAATGGTATGTGAAGAACAACCATAAAGAGATATATATCTTTGATAGGCATTGTAGAATTTGGTGTTATATAGGAGAAAAAGTTATATGCACAGCCAGCTTCTTGAAGTGAAGTTTCAACGAGGGTATATACTAACATCGTTATCAAGTAGGATTGAAGAAGTTGATGATCCATTATTTTTTCTTCTTCAAAGACAGATAGTTAAAATCATTGAGTTTTGTTGAAATGTTATCATTACCTCTCATACAGCAAATTATTTCAAAATCTTCTGATGTTTCACGAATGATCAATCGAGAATAATTATACATGTATACGTTCCATTCACAACAAAAATTTATATTTGAAAAATAAATAAATGATAAATGATTTTGATGACACCTGGGGTATATCTTGGGTAGTTATTCACAAAGGAACCTCATCTATTTGTAAAAAAATATGTATAATATAATTCACATTTTGCAGTTATATCGTCAAAGGCAGAATATCAGCAACACAAATGAAACTTCCCTTTGAAGTGAAACCTGTACGGCGGTAAACTTAATGTTTGAAATTCTAAGCATTTCAATCTGTCGCTCAGCAGAGAAAATATCTGATTCACGACAAGCTGATAACAACTAATAAACATGGTTTAAACTTAGAAACTGGGTATTAAAAGCATTACATTTGAATCTAATAATTAAAATCGTCCATGTAGGACATGTCAGGTGAGCGCAGGGTTAAGACTAGCGTCTGATAAGTGATTAGAAGTGAGTTAAAGCCTTCAGCAACATTTGATAGCTGTAAAATAAATTACCAATGTGTTTCCATTTAACTGGCAATTTAAACTTATTGAATGGTCGTATTGGGAAAACTGTTGATATGAGGTTTGAAATTATTTGATTTAATTTCTATTTTGACAAAACATTGTAAGCGTTCGAAAATGTCCTATTTTGTTTTCTATCGTGATAGGCGAAATATACTCTCAATGACTATTTATTTAAGCAATCGATTCAATGAATATGAAAAGATTTGAGGAAACAATCCAGCATCAGCGGACATTTAATCAGGACAGCAACACCGCCATTTTGGTATTCTGGCACAAAACAAACGATTTCATAGAAACTGTGACACGTATCCTTATGAAAGTAATCGGACCTCTCGAAAAGGAAATAAAATCTTCCTAAATGCATAGAAATCGTTTTAATCAATAATATGAATTCTGAAAAGAACGTACGAATTTCGATTATGTTTCTCAAATCTATTTGTCTAACTCGTATTATTTGTAAGGTTTTCAGTTTTCACACCAATCTGGCCGCATGTTTTCACCTTATCATATTCGAGACACCTTAAGGCTTAGATAAGGTAAAACATACATAGTTTACGTAAACGTTTACCAAAAGAGGGAAATGACAAATACTGCCCAACATAACGTCCAATAAGCGTTATACAGTGTTTGTAAGCGTCTGATAACTGGTAAGGAGCGATGGTGTTGAGGTCATATCGAGCAGATATAGAGCTGACAGACAGACATGATAGATGCAAGCTTACACCAGTAAACTGAGCACAACTGTCAATCTCGCCACAGCCATTCATTATCATTAACGCAAGGGATCTATGTCAGAGGATTAAACAGACAACCTTGTTTATACGGCAAACGTTAACAACACTTCCCATCGTTTGCAATGACGTCAGGAGAACCTGCAGCTGATATGTCAGTGGCATTTAATGTTGAAATAAACTTTCTTATGTTTCAAATTTCACTGATGTACATGTTATGACGCAGAAAACTTCAACATATTTCACATTTCAAAAGTGCGACATTTTATCACGTTTAGAATTTCAAAGTTTTAAGAATATCAAGGTTGTATTTCAAAACATTTGAACGAATAAATTCTTGGTTGAAAAAAGTAATAACATTTTTAACAACATGTGCATGTCGAAATTATTAAAGAAATGTTTTGGCTGTTAATGGGAATATAAATGTGTGGCGCTTGATAAGATTAGATATTTAACGAAGTTACAATTCGCAGGTGTTCTTCAATTATGCAAAGAGATAGACAGATCACTTAGGCTTAAAGTGACAGCTGATATTCAGAAACAGAAAATGCAGTGCATAACCATTATTATAAATGGCGTCGAACTATTTACTTTGATAACCATGAAGTTAGGATGTTGCACATGATATACTGAATACGATTATGACTGAATCGTATTCATAACTCAAATAATTAACCGATACGGCTAATGTTAACACATACATATCTGAATGTTGGAAGACAGATGATAATAAAATGAAAAAATAGACAACATTCGGTTGTTTGTGCTTATTTCAACAAACTCTTCATTAGAAACAGATACAGTTTTCAGGCCAATCTCGAAGAAGATACTACCTCTCACACAAATAGACTAAAGGTATTTCACAGATAACGCTGTTGAAGGCTACAACACAGACCTGACTGTCCATTGAGTTAACTTATTATAGACCTTCGGATCGAAACCAGGTGAAGACTGTCTTTAATAATTTAAGTCATAACAAAGAGTCCTTCGAAAATGTACACGAGCTATTTTGAAATACTCAACATATTATAAATCTTATGTCAGTAAAGAATCAAAAAAAAGAATACCATATACCTCTCACCTGTCGTTACAAACATAACGTTTTGAAAATACTGAACATGTGAATAAATGTTAAAATCTTACAAGTTTAGGAGGCTGTGTGCCTTAACATTTATATCTGTAAGTCTTTAACTATACACAAATTCTTGTGAATTTAGTGAACGATGCCTACGTCTTAAGGCCTGCGATCTAGGTGCTCGCAAAATAAATATAGAAATCTCGACTCAATGAAATGGGCGCAGTGTGCCTTTAAATGAGTAGATAAAGAAGGTGTCGCAAGACAAGGCCGGTCATCGGTTCACAATCGACTGGACTGCTAGGTCGCCACGCCGGTTCGGAACAATTTATCACGTCAGAGGTTTGCTTATACACGCCAAACAAGAGCGGACAATCGCATTAGGGGCTAACCGCAATCGTGCAAATACCCCCACGCTCTTTTTCTCCCTTTGCTTTGCATCTATTTATATTCCGATATATGTTTGTACATGAATACATCATCAATGTTTATGGAAACTTTCTGAAAGTAGATTTTTGGCATTTCTGAAATTTGCCTTCAGTAAGCAAATAATTCAACTTACTTAAGGACATGACATTGCAAGATAAATGTGAAATCGATTATTTACGAGTATTTAATGATCTTCAGGTCTGTAAGAATGATGATAAATTGTTTGTAACGAAGTATACTTTCCATATACATAATGAAAATGATCAAAGAGGTATGTACGTAGATTAAACGAGTATAAAGCATGAAACGTGTTTATCCATTTGGGAGTGTAACTGATATGGGGCAACCCTTTACATGCTTTTATGTAATAGAAGATGTTCATTCGAAATTTATACCTAAAGATGGCTACAATTACTTTGTGGAACACTAACCTATTCATAAAATCCCTTTTCTTGTCGTTATGGATGTTGTTATTGGATGTAGACAACAAGAACTTCATGCCGTTAGTGAGCTATATATATTCCTATCTCTGCTATAAGAACTGAAACATCCTAAAGGTCACTTGCATCATGTAGGCCATTTAAGTGACAATGCTTCGGATTAGCTGTAAAATATGGGGAGCATTCCCTTCCCATCGATAGTTTGCAAATTATACGGGTTTTGTTTTTATTAAATTCGCTTTTAGGCGATGACCTAGTCTTACGGGAAATGGAAAACTTCGTCTTTGTAGGTTTTATACCATTCAAAGCCTAAACATAAAAGAGATTAATTCTTACCACCGCAGTTAGTTGAAATATATAAAGTATATATTTGTCGTTTATTGACCAAACACTTATGATCAAGATGTATACCAAACAAGGTAAACGGGGAACATTAGAAAGGCTCTGCATGTTAAGAATTCCAAATTACGATCTCGATAGTGGATGCAAGTATAGTATAGACGCTTGTGTCTTTGTGTCATTAGGTTTCTATATGTGAAATACGTTTTTCTATGGTATGTAAAGGCACATGATGTAGGTAAATGCTCCAAGACGACGAAAGTCTAACCCAGTAGACAAAAATGACCGTAAAGGTATCATAAGGGGGGAGAAGACTATCAAGAGTTACTTAATATCAGCCGCAGCCCAAAGTCCAACAGTGGCTTGGGTTTTGTGTAATGGTGATAGAGAGCATTGCTTTTTGCCTCGAAAATACTTTTGAGCAAAGGATATATTTGTTATTCAAATGATGTATTAAAATTTTGCGCGTTTCTGAACATAAGGAATTGAAAGTGTCATCATTTTGTCATAAAACCGACCGGGTCTAAGCCCATATAATCACAGCTGACAATGGGAGAGAGAGAGAGATGCCATGGGATGAGGGCATGGTAGAGCGACTGACTAGGCCGGTTGAAGATGCTCTCGTCAAAAACCTTAGGACAGCAATCTATGTTATATCTTGGCGGGAAACATGCTAATTCAACGCTTCAAAAACAAATTTACAAGCAATTACCTATATCTCTAATTACATCAACCTCGTATTTGGATGGGCTGGCCTGATAAGAACCTCAGTCTAAACCAAGCGGTCGCGAGGCCACAACTGATTTCGTCTCGAGATTTAGAGGCAGTGTTTGTGTTTGCTCTGGCGGCTGATCACACACGCCTGGCCAGATGGTTTGCCTGCATATTGTATCGTTTCTCTTCCCCCTTTTATGGCACAGTGAAAAGATGCAAGTCATAACCGCAGAGGAAATATTAGTTTTAAGTGACACCTTTCCAGCCCAGTTTGATACATCGAGAGAAATATCGTATTGCAGATTTCCTGAAAAGGGACACTTGGTTAGTCTACATGACGGATCTGGCGTTGCCTACTGTGCGCTTCACATGCAGTGTCTCGAAAACCCCATTGTCGTCTGCCAGAATGAAATTACGCTCCTAATTGGAAATGTCATATGTCGAGAAGAATCCGGGTGCTTGTCGTATATTTGATAGTCATTTTGAAACAATGTACAGTCATGTCAACCCTTAAACAATACTTCTTGAATTATTCGCTGTGCAAGAAATGCAAATTCACACTTGTTGGTTAATGTCACAGAAATACGAGCTGCAAAACATAAATTTAATATGGTAAAGAATGAAAGCTTCACAGAAGCTCAGAATTGTAAAGCAGAAACTGAATATGCTAACAATTTTACAGATCTTTAACCCTCACGAGTTGAGCAATTCTAAAAACAACCTACCATGCAGAGTATATCTTAATACGACATTATACCAATACACAAATTAAAAACCGTAAAACATGGGATTGTCAGTTTAACTGTAATAAGAAACTTCTTATAAAATTAAATCATGCAGTTTGTTAATGTATTTCACCTGAATTCGCCTTTCGACGAAAACCCGAGTTGGTATTAAAACGCTAGTTTACAGGCCTGCTTAAATATAAAACACTATTGTGAGACTCTTTGCCTTTGCAGGGATAAATATTAACTGTCTTTTTACGTATTATGAGGAAACATAATGGCCTAATGGTCTTTAAGTCTTGTTGTGAGATATCCAAAGTCTGCCCCCCTCTCGCCGACAACAGTAAACACGCTCTACCGCTCTGAACTTGTGCCTTGTCGCAACAATAAACATAGCTTAAGGACAGGAAATGGTGAACGTCAATTCAACTTTTATACCCTTGTCCTGTAACGGTGACGATTAGCCTGTCATAAGGATTGTTAGTAAGTAAGATCAAGAAATGAACTGTCACCACCAAGGGGACGATACACGTGTTACATGTGGTAGAGAATTCTAACGTATACAACCTACCTTAGAAATGTCGTCTGCGTGCTGGGTCAGACAATTTGAGTAACACTGGCCCCATAGGATTCGCTGAGTATCCGAAACGACTCCTACTATTCCCAAAAGCAGGGTAAAAGCCCCCAAGTAGCGCACCTTCATCACTACATCGGGAAATCGGTAAAGTTTCACATCTACACTGAAGTTTGTGCGCCGTCCCTACAACCTGTTCGCTAAAACACCCTCACAAATGCTTTGCGGTTGTGCAGCGTAATTGCCTCTCGCTCATTGGTCGATATTTTTAGTCGCTTCGCTATGATTGGTTGAAGGCCTACATTCACAAATCTAATCGGTTTGAGTGTTTGTTTCCTGCGAACAGGCGTAATCACTATTTTATCTAGCCAACTATGTAAAGGATACTATTTCATATCGTGATTTGCAGTTTGCTCGAGTATAGTTGTGTCTTTGTATACGGTTAACATTGGGACAATGACAGTTTTTTTACCTTCTGAGAAAATCCCTTTATAAATGAAATCCCGGTCTATCTTATATCATATACCACGAAAAATAGGAATCATGTCAAATGTTATTTTGACGAATTTTCATTGAAGTCCTGGTATTTTGTAAATCTTTCATATCATATATATGTACACGATATAATAGATAGAATATTGTTAACCCATACACCCATAACAGGTTTGTAACGAAGATCTTAAAAAGTTTCGGGTTTTTTTTCACATTTTTGGGTTGATTATTAATCAGTCCATCTTCTAAAGCATTGGCATGGCAAACTTGAGAGCAATTTATACCATGCAGCTAACACATATAAAATGATTATCTTGCATGAAGAGATAGCTTTTAATAAAAGGTTGTTTCTTTTAAAACCTATCACTACAAGCGGGCGTATCTTTATAGTGGATCGTTTTTAAATTTTGATTGTATACAGAAATTCTGCAAAGAGAGCTTGGTTCATTAGGTTCGAAGAAATATGGTTATAAAAAATCTTACATAACTACATACAATGTAAGCTATCAAATATTTCCCCACATATGCTTTTTAATTATATAAATGGAGCTTCGTGGTATTCTATTTGACTGTCACACTTATCTAAAAATCGATTATGATCATATTCATTCAAAACATTTTTTATATTCATACAAAAATTCCAAATGCATGACAATTATTATCTTTCAATGAAAATTGGACAACACCCAGTCTCCGTTATGTGCGTGCAGAGGCCTTAATCACACGGACCATTTACATTACTAACCATTTATAGATCATCAACTTGAATTTAATTTTTTATCTGTTTTATGAATGTGCCAAAAGTACGTCTAACAAATTAACGCTCGTCATTTTCCGACTTTGTGTATCGGACCGATACTCAATACCTTTATGATATAATGACTATAGCGACCTAATTAGCATTGAAATAATACCACTCGATAAATTAACACCATTTATGATGTTTTGTACATTTGACTGACTACTCGCGGAATACCTTTTCAAGCCATTTATGCTGCGTTGAAAAAAGACTTTAGAAGTCCTAGTGGGAAAGAATGAAAATAATATATGAAAGTTTGCATACAGCTTTTTTTCGATTTCATGTGCTTACAGGGGCATGTGAGCCACATTAGAGATCAATGTTCCAGAACAAAAGAAAAAGGTGATTGATTTTATCGATTAAATGCTCTCAAAGCAATAACTAGAACAAAATTAATTGATAACAATGATTAAAATTAAGTAATAATTGAAATGATTTTTCATATTGAATACCTTGACGACAGACATATGCTAATAAATTATATACCTTTTGTAATCATTGTAGTGTTTCATTATATTATATTTATATATAATATATATATACTTATATGAGTCCTGTAAGAACAGGGTCTTTTATTGTTTGTTTCTTAAACAAAAAGGCTGTAAATAATGGTGGATAGTTTTTATTGAGAGGCAAATTTCCAATCGTGGACTCAAAGCGCCATGTGCTTCGTTCTCGTTCCCCGGTCTCACTTGCAGACACATAGTTGCATTAGCGATATCTCGTGTTACAGGAACCCATTAGCAACAGGAAAGCTTTCCATAAAATCACTAACACTTAAAATTCTTATCTCATTTCTGAGTCTGAGGCAGGGAATCATATATAAAATTCTCAGGTTATCCATCGATGAGGTCATCCATCCATCCGGCGAGCTATTCCCAAAGTTGCTTAACTTTATTGAAACACTGAGCTATGCAAAGAACATACGCGTCATGAGGTGTAAGATGTTCTGTAAGTCTCAATCAGTAGGTACAAGTGTTTCTTGTGAGGCCAGGTTAAAATACTTAGTTTCTCGACCAAGAGACTAAAAACTCGGTGAAACGACCCCGCTGATTGCAATGCTGCTTGCAACTTACCATGATTTTCTACGCTCGGCATTACGAGGCAACAGAGGTTAGATGTGATGAAATAATATTATTTCACATCTGGTGTAAAAATATTTTTTAAAAATCGAACACGTTGTTATAACATCGCACTGGCTTATCTTATAACTATCTCATACATTTGCATTTGGAATGATAATTGAAATAAAACGTATATTTTTTCAAATTTGGACAGTAGACAGTATTCAATAACACATCTTTTTGTGATGAAGAAATTTTAAAAGAACCTAAAACATTTATTTCGTATGTGTGCTATAAAAGTTGATTCTTGGTAATCTTAGTTCACTTTTTTCTTCATTAATAATAGAAACTTTATATTGATGCAAAACTGTATTCCCGTGCACCAAGTTATGAAAAGCCAGTTGGAGTGTATGTGAAAGCAGAGTACACAGCGATCCCATCATCCCTTGTCATAACACAGGACGTGTGGAACGATTACAAATGTAAGGGGCACATTTACATGTGATCCATTAAGCTCAAACACTATCTCTTTTTTTTCTTTGAAACTCAATTTAATATCTAGTAATTTCATGAATCCAACCACTCAGTCACTTATGAGATGAATGTGCGGATGAAATTATAGGTACATAAATAATTTTGACACAGTTTTATATGTAGCTTTACTTAGATTTTAACAAAATCTGCAGTACTTGTTTGAAACAATAATGTGATATTAAAGATGCATCGTATTTGTTATAAAGGGATTTCCTTAGTCATTTTATAGAATTGAAAAAAATTGCATATAAAAACCACAATACCAACTCAAAATTCATGATATCATCTGTCAAATAAAGAGAACGTCCACCAACTCTAAATTCAAACGAGGGTTTGCTGTATCGACCAATTTCTAGCAAGCGATTTTCATTTCATTTGTTATCAACAGTTTTAAGGATTACAAAACGGATTTGACAGATACCCTTTATACTTATGTGTTTACTTGAGCCTAGTGACGTGGCTCTGTTTTGACCAGTTATCACCTTTGTATTGTATCTTTACTAGATGTCTTTTATCATCATGTCACATAAACGTAAAATATTTTTTTATCATGAGCAGATTTAAACATATTTGGTGTTGAGATTTGACTCATGAATGTAGATTAACACTGTTTTACATTTTTGTCCATCTAGTGAGAGTAGATATACACATTTGACCTTAAATTTTGTCTCATTTATATATATGAACAGAGTCTTGATGTTGTGGTTTGCTTCATGGAAAGGTTGTACGAATCTTTGTCTAAATACCGTGTCCTCTGAAATTAGAGGCAAACTTTTTGTCGTGATGTGTGTCTTATGAATGTAGATGATCAAACCTTTGGTCTTAAGGTGTGTCTCCCTTTAAGAAGATGCTAAAACATTTGTCTCAGAATGTATCTCATGAAAGTTCATGTACTAAACTTTAGTCTTTCCAATATTTTTACTTTGAAAGTAGATGATGAGAGTTTGACCTTGATGGTGTCCTATTTAAACATATTTGTAAGTGTCTTATGTCATAGCAATCTGATTCATCAAATAAAGATGAACAAACTTTTAGGATGCAGTTATACATCCAACATTATACAATGGTTTCTCATATCACATCATCCACTATCAGTTATATCATCATAAAGTTCAACAGACATGTAATCTCAGGTCAGATAAGATAATACAATAATGCAGTCTATTCACAAAAGTTTGTGAATGAAATTTCATGAGCAAAAAAAAACTTTGATAAAATTCAAGTGTTGAAAGAAAAATGTTGCATACTCTGATTTATCTTTGTGCAGGTTGTGGGGGCAACATGTAATCTGTGTTAATGTTTGTTTCCTCATAATTATCCTCATTTTTTACTCCAAGTCAGTGAGTGAAATAAATCTGGTTCAAATTTCATATTTAGATCTAAGGGATATGAAATTAGAAGTTTCACCTTTTTTAAATCGGCTTGAAAAGCCCATCTACCTAAAGATTGCATATAGTTGAATAAAGTTGAATATGAATTTTTTCATGGATTTACATGAATTATCATATTTCGTTTCTGTTTTTCCCCTAGATTTCAAGGCGTGATAAGTGAAAATATATATATTCGCAAATATGCACATAAACTAATCGTGAAACATAATTGTTGAGAATTTGCCACATGTGACACGCTTATCCAAATTATAACCTTTGACCTCGGAGGTGCCGAGTTGTCTATGGTATGCATATCGTTGGGTCATGACATAGTTTCGTATCATAACTATGCACACGTTAAATTAACGAGAAATATTTATTAGCAAAAGGAATTCAAAAACTTTGTAGACATCATTAATAACCTTTGGTTTTATTTTTGCATCCATTTTTCTTGTTGAAAATGACACCAACTATTTACTTCTTTATCGTGATGTCTATATGTAATAATAACACAGTGTTCATTAGATATGCATGTCTAACAGACATGTTTAAGATATTCCATTGATTTTGTCCTGATTATAAATTTACTGGTTATTTCTTCATAAAAACATATATGGTATTATAGAACATTTCTCCAAAACGTTTGTCTTTCACAAATACTGTAAACGTAATTGTCAGAAAAGCTGACCCTTGTGCAATAAATGAAAGACGTTTTTTCAAAAAGCCCGTAATAACATGAAACTAGTTTATATAGTTTATAATTAAGTATATGTTTTTGGCATATCTAAGATTTACGTAATTAATTTTATTTTGAATATGATTTTGATCAACTTATAATATAACTCATAATAATTTCTAAGCGCAAAGATATGAATGACACTGTGTATACGGATAAATGGTCTTTCATTTGTCAAAAACAAATTACTTATTTTTTATTTACTGAAATGATTTCTCAAATACATCAATTTAATCTATTCAACTGAACCTTTATCAACTGATGTTTTAGATATTTTACGTGTAAATTTGTATCCAGATATAAACGAAACGACTTATAGAAATAACAATTTAAAAGGTCTTTTTCTCGCACAAATCAATGATTATTTGATATTTTTCATGAATATGGATGATTCAAAAAGTATATTCACTTCATTGAAAAAGAATTGATGCTGTAAGAAACTTAAGGTATCGATTATTGATTGTAAAACGTGACAACTTCAACAGATAGATTTGCATACAGTTTTCTTAGTCAAAGATTCTGAACACCGTATAACTCTTCTTAAATGTTTTATTGAAATTGTAAGTTATGAATATAATATCATCATAACTATGTCTTATTACAATGAAATATTATGTATGATATTTTAACAATTTGAAAAAAATAGTATAGAATAATGTTCTCTCCATGTAGTTAACCAGTAATATCATTGTGATTCTCTGCAATATTATTAATCCAAAATAATTTTTCAATGTAAGATAAACTTGACAATTTCATGTTAACGTATCTTTTCCATGACCCTGTAACAGTAACATAAATAACAGTTGATAAACACCTTTTTTAACTTTGCACGATAACCTTTTGAATGTCTCATTGTTCTCGCTTTGTCACGTGAGAACAATAATATTTACATTTTAATTTGGGGAATATGTAAATATTTTTTGTTTTTCATAATTAAGTTAGTTTTTTCGCATTTGATACATAACCTACTTAAATCACGTTATCATTAGAAACACGTGGTATACGGTGACGATGTCACTCGATGTCACAGGTTATAATAGTGAATGATGAAATCGTACACACCGACTCCTGATATTGGTATTGTGAAATTGTCATATCTATTTAAAGATAGGCTGTATCGGGAAATTTTTGCGGAAACATAGTTGTTTATACATTAATGTCACAAAATTACAATGATTTTTCAACAACGCGTACTGAATCACTGGAAAGTGAAAAAAAATCATTATCTAAATTATACAAAAGATAGATGGTGATGTCAAACGATAGGTGGTGATGTTATCAAACAAATATTTGCTATATTTCTGTATTCATCCCTCGTGAATTAAACTATATCGCATTTTATGTGCTGACATGTTATTTGCCATTGAGTGTATTCAGTTATGAAATGTATAGCCCTTTTTAACGTATTGCGAAACGAAACCAATGAAGAACCGGAAGCAGGTCAAATATAGTTAATCTTTAACTTGATTGGTGCATCTTGAGAACAGACATTTTATCTCACAATATTTTCTGAAGTCTAATATATTTGTTTCAACGAATATACACAAAACACTATGAATGAATACATGCTTAACGGTCTGAGAACAACCAATATTGTCGCATGTTCTGATATTAGTTCTGTTCACCAATCAAAAGACCTCCGACAAGATATCTGAAGCTAGAGGCAAGTTAACCAATTGTTTACGTGATCGCCGCAATACTGATATTACGTGATTGGTCTGCTAAGGTTTTGTCTGCACTAAACTGGTGGCAGAAGATGCGCCTTTACGTGCTTTTGCCAGATTGTGTGGAACGGAAACCACCGAATACGTCCTTATAGAGGCAATATTTGGAAGTTTAAATCCTCTGAATACTGTCTCTATTAATCCGTTTCCTACATATACCAAATACGATTAAGATACGAAAATAGTGTATTCTTTGTTATCGATTTGTACTTGTTTTGGGAAATCAATTAAAATCGCCTGCAAAACATGAAAAGGGTATTGTTGCCTTATACACAAATGTGTCGTCATAGTATTGTGACGTATCGCATCGTATGAAAAGATTAAATCCCGATTGTTTGCCTTCCTAGATGAAGATTATGGAATTTTAATTATATTAATAAAACTTATTTCTTCTCATTACATGATCAATTTGGAAAAAGAATTGTGACAGGTCGAGTGTTTTCCATCCTTTAAAATGCTGAATGCCAAACAACAAGTTTTAACCACTTATCTCTACTTTTGGTTCATGAGTGAATTTTTGACCAACTGAGCTTTAAATCCGGTTTGACAAGGTCACTCGTATAATATCCTATTTTCTTTTAGGCGTAACACATGTTCATGCACGAACTAAATATGTTCGGATAATGTTGCTCATTAACTGAACACAAGAACTAAGAATCGATCTGTATGTTTTCCAGGTGTCTGAAGGAAAATCATAAAAATGATTTATTAGAAAATTATACAATCAATTGTTTATTCAGCATAAAACAGTCGGCAGTCAGGATTATAGAGTGCAGAGTACTGTATTATTTACAAATGACTTACCTTTACGTATTCAGAATATGATTTAAAGCTTCTAAATGAGGTAATAATGTCATAACGTAGTATGTTTAACTGACCCTGGTGTTCAACGCGTATAAGTAGCATTTTATGAACACGTATATCCTTCACCTCTCGTGTGGCATATTACATTTAAGTTTACATAAATCATGTTTGCTCAAAAGGATATAGTGAAGTTTTGACAAAATTTGATTTGGGTTTTATATGTGCCCCAATACCTGCTGATTAAATTTCATATCATCTCACTCGACATACATAAATTCGAATGTATGACTTTTTTGTCAATTCCTTATTTTCAATGCTACATGTCCCTATTTTCATGAATATATCAATATGACCTATTAAATACTACCAACCTAGATCTTGCTTTCTTTATACTTAGGATCAAGTTCTCAACTTCTGCTTGACTAACTGACGCGAGCAAGACTCGGTACATTAGCCGGAATAAAAACAATATATATCGTCCCAAAAAACGAAAAAATTGGCATTAAAATTGTAACTCTTAGCAATACTCTGTAGTTATTGATGAAAAAGCAACATTAAGAATGTTTGACATTAGTGACTTTAATAACATTCTCCACGCAAAGTTTTGCTTTGCGCAACGGATTTAAAATATCAGTTTTCCCTTTGGGAATCATTGGGATAACTGATTGTTTTGTATCCGTTGCGCAACGCTAAACATGGCCTATGCTCCATGTCATTTTCAATATATCGAATCAGACGGCATTTTATTCTTATGGTTACCAGTTTATAGATTTAGAAATACCTTTTTATGAGGTATTCAAGAGTTTACAAGAACTCATGTTTTATTGATTTCCGTTTCCAGGAACAAAAATATTAAGAACCGCAAAAAACAGTGATATTCCGCTACAATAAGGTCAGAACCATTTGTCCTGTTGCGTCACGAACGACAATATACAAAAGCTTTGAAGAAGAAAACAAATGCAGTACAAATGATAGGTATAACTTTGGTTAAGTTTTTCCATTTGGCAGTTATGGATCGGCTTCAGTGTTAGTACAATAAGTTAAATTGTCGTTGGACAAAAAGTGTTTGTGGTTATTTACGGAAAACTGGTAATGAAATATTTATGTAAGAGGTGAAAATTTGAAAACGGAATGAGAGTTAAACGTTTTGGAAGGTTTATTGATGACTTATTTGATATCAAACTCGCTTTCGCTCGGGTGATACGATAGCATCGACATGGTTAAAGAAATGGTGCATATACAAACACGTCTCACGTTCTCAGGAATATTCTTGCTGATAACATCTATTATAAATTCATTGTACTCTATACACGTAACCTAAGACTCAAAGTTCATATTGCACCAAGTTACACTCCTTTTCCCGGGTCACTTGACATTTCGTTAGGAATTGTGTACCGGATGTATGATAATGACATCGGTTCATTTGTTTTGTTAAGCAAACATCATAAAACGAAGTCAAGTTGCAGTATTGGAACAATGCGCAGGCCCACCGTTGCTCAATTTATACCACATTCAAAAGAAAGTTTCAAAATTGGCTTGATTTTCATAGATTGCATCATGCTCAAATGAGTTTCAATATCTGTAGGATCACGTCGCAGGGCGTGGCTTATCAGCTGTATCATTTGGACAAATAAAGGTGTACATGAACACGCGGTTCAAATTTCTTTCTATAGCATTGATGAGTAAATCAAGCATAGTTCAATTAAGGTGCTGTTCTGTTCCCTAAAACCGACCAAATCACTCCTTCATAGCCATAAATCAAAACATATTTTGAATATTTGTTGCCATCGCAAAGATAATCTTTGCAGACATTTCTGTAATTGCATGCTCTCTGACATCTTAGATTAGTTGAATTGGCAACTAAACTGAAGCTCTCATCTTTTTCCCTCAAGTAATTCGTGCTTGATTTCATTTCATGAACATCCTTCAAAGTGACAATATGGTCGTTTATCAGCACTTTCATATAGACCTCTATTTTTTTGTTAAGAATAACGAATTTCTTAATAATATTAATCAAATATGATTATGATGAAATAAACTATTTCTTATTCTTTATATTATACTATAAAATGAATAGGCTTATGCACGAAAATTCGTTCTCAATTTACATGCCCTTGAGTCTTGTCATGTCAAAATAAATCTATGTCTTAGCTTGATGGAGAAGATAGGTATAGGTGTATGATGAAGCTGAGTTTTCAGCAGCCCTTTTCAGTGCATGCTCATGAAGTTGAATTTGAAATTTAGAGGGTAACTTTCAATCATTAAGCGCCGTGAACACGAAAGTTTCACGTAAGACCACAGGGCGTTGTAATGCTCTTTTGAGAGGCTCGCAAGTCCATTTGAAATAACAGTTTCATTGGCTTACTAATAAATAGCCCAAGGGTAATGGAGAGATGATCATAGGAAAGATCAGCCCCAAATGACTAAAGATGCAGTGTTATCAATAAGGTTTGGATTAACAGTCGAACAGCATCTTAAACCAAGGAATTTAACGGCAGAAGTGGCCCTCTCGTTCTCCGGTTCTTAATCCGATTGAACATGTATGGAACATTCGTTAAAAAGGACATGGTTAATCCCCAGGGATTTGTGTATTGATTACAATAATACTTTATTGGTGAAATATTCGATCGTTGACAATTTCTGATAAAATAACAAAGTATAAATATATCAACATTGTCCTGTATGACAAGTTTGTTATTTATTAGATAAATATCAGATAAAGCTTTTATTTCAAAGAAAACTACGTAAAATATAAACTACGATGTCAGTGTACTTAAAACTTCAAAATTCAAACCTAAGAGGATAACATTCCTCGCCTGTTATCAGAAAGTGTTATACGTCATCCGCCTACTCAAGTTCAACCTCAAATCTCGTGTATATGTACACACTGTATTAAGTGAAGCACCGGGATTTTCTGAATCTTAACAACCAAATTCCATATAAATCTCCTTGATTGAGTCCGGGAATATCAGTAATACATTGAATATTTGTGGATATAAATCGGTAGGTAGATGGTCCACTTTATGTACCTTAACTAGTTATGTATGTACTATGCATTCAATTCAATTCAATACTTATTCCGACAAACCACCCTTGATGGAATTGGTGGTACAAGAACAATACAAATGAAAATATAATGATCACTTGGTAGCAGTCACAAATATATATATATCTTTCTACCGTATTATTTATGATATCAATTAAACGTTTGAATTTCACAATAGTTGGCCATTTTCTTTAATACATCGGAATAAGATGTGCTCTTGGTTTATTAAAATATGGACATCTTAACAGATAATGATACTCTTCGGCGATCGCCGGTGAGTTATAAAAATTGCAATATCTATTCATTAAGGTATATTTTTCCAGCGACCAGTCTCTATTGGTAGATGGTGATTCGATGTTAGAACTGACATATTGGACCGTGAGAAGTAATTTAGTAGGTAATTTTTCAAAGGATGGAAAATCATTGAATAATTCATAATAGTGTCCTTTCGAACCTTTCTTAATATCATCCCTCCATTGTTGTAGAACATGATCTTTCAGAGTTTATATAACAGAGACTAGCAACTGTTTACAAAATCAAACATGATTACCAAATACACAGGTAAAAACCACACGTATCTCGAGAACTACTTTTTATGTTAGACAACCATACATGATTACTACACAGATAAAATTTTCAGGTTTTGGTTACAAAAACTTTACTATTGAAAACAGTAGTACTCATCGGAGAAGTCTTGGAATTTCACTTTTTAGCAGTAGTTGTTTGTCTTATTTTTTAAAGTCAGGGGGCAAATTTATTATTTGTGAACTCGTAGACATGCATTTAGATTTGCCAGAGTTAATAGAATGTATATTTTGTTGTACGTCAAAAGGCTGTTCATATAAGTATCCAAGCTATATACATTTTTAAAACCAGATAGTTGACAGCAAAACTTTTGAAATTAAAACAATCATAATGAAACACCCTATCATTCATATATTTTCAGGGTTGATAAAAATAATTAGATTTTCTAGTCAGACATTTTCTTTCCAAAATAATAACATAGTTACCTATTTTAGCGATTGACCTTTTAAGGTGAGCGCAAAAGAATTTATAAAAACATCTTTGAATTTAAAAAAAAAACTTCCCAATTTCATTGTTAACATTCATGCTAAGTTACTTGTAAGATGTGCTAATGACACCCTTTTATTTATCTTTATGTCATAAATCGAGTTTTGTAAAACAACATTTATATGTTTCCGAAAAGGCGAGATCAGTCTCACATAACCCTCTTTATTACTTACGAGGGCAATCATATAGGGGTTCATATTTTTCATACAATGTTCTAGGGGAAAATATCACTATTTCATCGTCACGTCACGTCACGTCATAAACAATGCTCTTTAAACTTTAAACTATGCCTTTGCTTTCGAATGCGCCCACTGCTGTATGTTGATTTTTATTATTTTCTGATTTTGTGTACTCGGTAATAAACGCTCTCGCTCGGGAAGTACTTATATTTAGGCACTCGTTTCGTACACATACCATGTCATGTAGACTCATTTAATACTCTTTATTTATCAATATTCAACATTCCAATTAGGAAATTTCTGAATTTTGTAAGATTAAAAGAATAGTTCTTCACGAAAAGAGTAGACCTATTTAATACCCTTTTTATTGACTTAGATATTCTGAAATCAGTAAATCTATATAGTTAAAGTCATAGTATCATTTTTGTAAGGCAACTAAACTGAACTTATTATTCTTCACGAACAAAATCTGATCACTAACACAAATATTTCCTGTCGCGTTTGCAAAGATTTTAAATTTTATGCCCTTTTTGCAGTTTTGGATGAAGTTTTTAATTTACCACCTCTTTGTTATTTCCGTATTTGAAAAAGCGTAAGCTATAAGCTATTTTCATTGGATATTCAGCTGGGAAATTTCATGTGTTCTACGTCACGGCCTTAGCGAAATGACGTGGTAAGGACTAACGCTCGCCAAACACATATTATTAGGGTAGGGTAGGGTAGTTTGAACTTCATTATTGAGGGCTAGAATGCCTGCAGAGTTCTGAAAATTGTTGCAAACGTCAGGGGAAAGTTTTCTGTGAGTGGTGCACTATTTGTCCGGCATGCATTACAATTTGCCTTGCAAAAATGAGACTATGACTATAAACTGTCTTGCCAGAGACTATTGATATTCTTAGTTCTACTCTGTATCAGGAATGATATCACTGCTATGTTTATTATGTTATTTTAAACAAAAAGGGGGACATATAGTTACATATCACTAATAGCCTGAAGTTTAAACCTTGAACACAAAGTTATAAACATATAATATCCATCAGTTTGAGTTTTCAAAGTAACTTGTATCTAAACGTGTTGAACAAATGTTTACCTGTCAATACATGAGAATCACAGGGACTCTACAACCTTAAATAATATAAGCACGAGCTACGGCAAGTGAAAAAAGAAAGTGGACTAGTAAAATATATTACCAGTATCTAGCAGGATTTTTTTTAGGTCTTTCATGTATTTCCTTTTTCTTTTTTTTTGATATTCAGGATTTGTTGAGCCACATGTTAAATCTGTTTTACAATATGTTGTTGTTTGTTAAAACATTAAAGCATATGATATACGAGGGGTCCATTAAACAACATAATGGGCCATAATTAAAAGGCATCAAGTCTGATTTTTTAACATTTATTTCCCAACATAATCGCCATTGATTTTAACACATGTGGTCAAAAACTTCTCACTATGCTTTCTTTTAAAGCTAATCAACAACGGCAATGGAGTCATTATCTGACTAAAATCTATGATTAAGGAAACATTTTTGAGTCGCGGGAACCTATATAATTCTGAGGGGAGCCAAGTCAGGATAATAAGGCGGATGTGGAAGGTTTCTGAAGACAAACTCTTGTGTCAAAGCCATTGCTACGTAATAGGTGTGAACGGATGCATGTCTTTTTTAATCAAACGTACTTTTCTAACTCTTCTTTGTCGCTTTTTCTTAAGCTCTGTCTTTGGACTAGCATTTTATTATTATAACATTGACCAATGATGGTTGTCCCTTTCAAAGATAGTCAGTCATGATTATCTCCAATCTCATTGAAAACAGCTCGAAACTTGTCTCTCGTACCTCGCTGCGTTTCTTGATCTCACAACGGTTCGATAAGGACTGCCTTGACCCTGAATTTTCACCTTCAATTTATTCAACCAATCATAAGTTCGCGTACATATTGTCTGATCATCAAAGAGTGCTGAAAATTGAAAATGACCCTTGGTGAGGGACGCTCTGAAAATATTTTTGAATAGTTTTGAATAGAGGTTAGATGAGATGTTTTGTATATCAATTCAAACGTCGCCGTTTCGAGCTGATTTCAATGGGATTGAATTACCCCATCTTTGTCCAATAATACTGATCGTATAACCTTTCAGTTGGATGCCACAATTTTGAACTTTTAGGAAGTGGTGACTTTGTATGATTCTAAGGCATACTATAGCAGATTGTCTCAGGATAAAAGTCACGAACCCAAATTTTGTTTTGTCTGACAATATTGGTCAAACGTTTTTTGGGTTAGAACGATATTCCTCGAGCCTTTAAATCTTGTTTCCTTTTGTTCCCTAGAAATAAGTTTTGGCACCCAAAGAAGAAGACGTCTTCTTCATGTGTAAATGTTCATGGATGATCCTTTCAAATGTTGATTTACGAATGTGGTGAAAGGTAGATATTTGTCTGATAGGCAATTGTCTGTCATTTCTGACTCTTGAATAGCATGTTTTAATCGGTGGTAGCCAGACAATGCTGTGAAGAACGTGTAATTTTCGTGCTCTTTCTTCCTATTTTTATAGGGTCGGCACATCATTTTTGAAGAGGAAGATGTACTTCAGGCTGGAACGTATTCTCCTAAATCTGCTGCTATGTGTACATCTTTAAATTGGGAGTCCTTATAACCTTTTATCCGATTTGACTGTAAACAGGAGGATTGTATTCATGAACACGTGATACCGAGAAACCACTATTCATTAAGTTCATGTTTTTCATGCCTTTCCACTGGCATATTCCCCACGTACAGCACGTGTAATTTGGTTACCGTGACGTTCAGGCAACTTTTTCATGGACAAGATTATTTTACTGTCACTGGTCTCTCCTCTTTCATCACCACAACATTCATGTCATCATTATTGATATTATTAAATTCTTATCAATCACCCATCCCCTAATCCTCAAGATCCCCTCCAACCTAAAAAAGACACACCCTTACACACACTACCCAAAACAACATCCCCTTTAACGTCCTATATCATTCGACCACCGTCGACGTTTTCCAATGTATTCATGACTTAATTGCCTCATACTCAAGCAGCATGTTAGTCAGGGATATGATAATGAGCGATGATATCTTACAGAGGAAAACATGCACCAAGCCTGTCATTGTTGAATCTCATTTGCATCATAGAGTGCTTTTGAAATGTCTCATTCGTTTCAAAGGCTCGCGTGCATTTATTTGGAGTCAGATTTGAGGATCGACTTTGAAAACAATTTTCTTTTAGCGTCGCAATCATGTGATGATAAACACTCGTAGAAGGATATACTGACTTGAACAGTGACGTTCCTTATGTCAAAAGTTGAATATAAATGTCAGTTTTTCAGCTCAGCTACCATAGTTGCCGATATGAAACTGAATCAAATCAAAATCTGGTAATAAGATTTATATATTGCAATTTCATAACCTATTAATATCCACTAATGAATGTGAGGACAAACAATGTTTGCAAACATGCATTGAATGAAGAGCAAGTTCAACTCCAATACTCACTTGCTCATTGAATGAAGAAGGAGAAACACTTACTTATATAAATCAAACTGTTTGAGCATCATAAGATATAGAAAGTAATATTTCACGAGAAATAAAAAAAATCGTAACTATCACATATGGATTAGAATATTACACTATTGATAAAACATTGTGCATTATTAGGTACGTATTACAATGAACAAACATGTATGTAGATCATTATATATAGATTACAATATCACAATGAATGAAAATGTTTGTACATTATCATATATGTATTACAAATGAATAAAAATGTTTGTACATTATTATGTATTTATTACAATGAATGAAAATGTTTGCACATTATTATATATGTATTACAAGGAATGAAAATGTTTGTAACTTATATCAAACTGTACATTATTACACATTCATTACAATAATAGAAGATGAATCAATAGTTGTTTTTATCATGATTTATATACGTGAATGAAAATAAGCGTTTTCACATTAGGCAACGTTTTATCTGATACAAAATATACGTCCCCTCAAAGCCGGAAGACTGGCCTTCAAAATGTTCATTGTCACGACTTAACAGGACCTAAAATATCGTTGCATTGACCTCTTATCGCATACTGCTCCTTTCTAAATCAAATATATTTCGTTCAATTTAAGTTTATTTTGCAAAGCTGTTACAAGTTTTCATAAGGCTTCGTATTTCCATTGTTTCCACTGGACAGTGTATTTTACAGTCTGTGACGTCAATACACGATTGGACGTGACGTCGAAAAACTTCGCTTTGTTTCTTGTCTTCTTGAAAAATGTATTTAGAATTTTATAAAACCCGAAATTGTCAAACAACTTTTTTTTTTTTTGGTTTCAAATTGCAAAACTCTTGCTATCGAATGGGCAAACGTCGAAAAATCTTTTCAACAGGTAAAACATCTAAACCATATTCCTTTTCTATAGCGAATCTCCTCCTTGTAAAGATTTCCTGGATCCGCCACAGAAAGGCGTATTAAATACTTGTTAGTTTATCAATCTTTGCATTAAATATTTTATAAACTGGTCATATCAGCATGTGAAACACACTCTGACGCACATGAATACCTTCAGAATGTAACAAACTGTCCACCTGCAAGTTATGTATCTACCTGGCTGTCCCGGTTTGATTTACCTGTATCTAGTTCTTTGGTAGTGTCAGGTGGATGGTGTAGGGTATCTCCATTATTCGGGTGTAAAGACCCAGTGCTTTAAACAGCCAGGCTGAAAGAGGATGACGGTGTGAAATATTGCTACTCTTTCGAGTGGTGATCTTGAATTTAAATAGCTCATTATGACGAGAGCAGTGTTAGGCAAACAAGCCCATAGAGGCATTCCTAACATGACGGACTGACTAACGGTAATGTTACGTGCTGGCTACATTGTCGAACAAGACACTTTATGAATATGTTCAGTTTGTGAAAAACATACAGGTTAATTTGGTCTTTCTAATGCAAATGAGCTGTCAACATTGGTCTTGTTTTGGAAAACATTCATATTATAATTCCAGATCGGGTAACAAATGGATTCTAAATCCTTTAAAAGGTCATGCTTACTTACCGAGCATTATCATTGTATTTACTCGTTTGATATACATGAGTTGTTTTTGTTCAAAGTGCTTGGTTTTTTGCAATATTTTCCGTAACGGTGTTGAAGGGTTTTGGAAAGTGTTATTTGAATCAATTTGAGTATTACAAAAACTTACAAAAGAAGGAGTTTCAGGTTTCAAGCTTCAATCACGTTTAACAGGACGTGTTTGTCACAAAGATTGCAACGACTTGTCCAAAACTACAGTGGCATAATCTTTGGTTTCTTTGGCCTTGCAATTATTTGTTGCTCTTGTTTTCCACATAGAGCTATATCCTCCCTGATCATTCTCTTAAAACCAAAATTTTAACGGTACAAATTTACATATAAACAGCAATTTTGCTGATTGTGCAATAAAAGTAGTAATTTATTTTATCTATTCTTCTTTGTTAATCATCGATTTGATATTTTTCTGCCAGTCCGTTTTGAAGAAATTTTCCAAGTTAAGTAACGGAAAAATGATTAATCCCAACGGTGAATTCTTAAGTTCCTTCAATATCAAAATGAAAACTCGATGAAAACAAGGAGAGAAAATCATCGTATCACTTTCGTGAACACCGTTTGGCGTCTTACGTACATTAAATTATTTTATTGATTTGACGTTATGCACCTAATGACGTCTTGTTTTGTCTTGATGTACCTTGTTTGCATATACACTGCATAACTGAGGTATTCAGACCCCCTGTGTAAACAAATGGGCATGTACGTTGTCTGTCTACTTCTACTCACCAATTATACCATGTAGTTAATTGCTTCTTGATGTGTTGTGTGGAATGGGTTATGTCTTGCATTGCAAACAGATGTAAAAAGTTTTCTGAAGTTCGACATATTTGTGTTGAGAGCTTTAAAGGTTCTAACTCGTCTTTGTTATACAAGTGTCGTCCTTTCATCGAAATATAAAAGTCTTTTTTTTTAACTTAATGACCATGTGAAGGGAAAAAATGAAGTAATTTTCAAGCTCCCGAGATTTCGTTTTGCAACTTGGCGTTATACAGTTAACTAAAGATAATAAAAATATCAAAGAACAAATAAATGGAAAAATGTTTTATAAGAGAGATGAAAAATCACAAGACCAAGGGATATAGAGAATCTCACCAAAATGTCTTCTTATATCAAATGTATCAACACGAGTCGATAAAAGTTACAAATATCCTAGGCTTGCCGAAAATATATTTACTTTTATCAACGAGTGTTGACATATATGACATCAGAAGACGCTAGGGTGAGATTATATTTTTCATCCAAAATCATTTTCCATTACATTTCCACTATAAATGTACATTTCTGAACACTGCACTACCCGAAGACTAGTACTCTTAGTGCGCTGATGCCATAGCATTGTGACGTCGCCATATATATGACGTCATAGAATTGTCATCACAAATGTGAAGTCCTGCACTTGATGCTAATTGAGCAATAAATATCTAATGTCAAAATGATATCTCCCGATGATATCGCTTGATCTCCTCGATTTGTTTGGATGATTAATACCGATAATCCGACACAAGGATCCTAAAAAAAGGGCTTTTAAAGGGCTATGTTAAAATTCTCTATTTTTTCGAAAACCTTTATTAATGAGATACTTAAAAATGACATATTTCCAGTTCATACGATGTCATAAGACATTAGACAAATATCAGAAGTAATCTTACATCAATGTATTGGTAACATGTATGTAACCAAAGTATTGATTATATCTTGTTTCGCTGCATACGGAGAGTTTATTTACTTGCTATTGTATCGTAGTGAAAATATCATGAAATTTGGGTTAAGTTTGGACGTCCATAAAATAACTTCAGCAGAATCGACAAAGAGACTCCCAAATACAATGTGTAAAATAGCCGTTCTTAAACTTAAATAGACAGAACCGGTCATATTGTTGAAATTCATTTTAATTTAATTTTTGATTAAAGTATCAAATATCAACTCTTTGAATAACAAGACCCCAGCACAATCCCATTGACTTACTGAAAAGAAAAGTTGTCGGTAACTTATAAAGGATTTGGAAAAGGAAAATAAAAATGAGGTTTTCGCAAAATTGATTCCTGGTCAATTCAATGACCTGCCAAAACTGTTATGGTTAACTGTTGGGTTTGATATACGGTTGCGCTAAGGTAAAATGGATATTCATTTCTGTATTGAAATTCAACATTTTACCTTTCTTTTCGAAATGCCACAATACACCAAAGACATCCCAAATTACATGATTATTGTACCAGATCGCGGAGGTATGTGAACACTTTCGGTATGCAGCTGTATACTAGATAAATAGCCTAGATATATATTTAACACTTGACACTCTGAGGGAATATCAATCAAAAGATTCCGTTGTCCCCTTATTTTTTATCTATTTTTTGTTCAATCATAAGTATGTTTACCACAGTAGGTAATCTGTTTTACGTACTTTTAAATCTTCTTGAATTTGTAAGTTTATCGTGTAATGAATTTACAATCCCTCGTAGAATGCATTGGTTATAAAAGAATCAAAGATCATTAATAGTGAAATATCATTATTACACATGCCCTAGTTAAAGCAAGGATCAACAGATCTATATTTTGAACCATTTCAGACCAGCCATAACAAATGCTCCATTTCTCCGTTTCAGAGATTGGGGAGAAGTCTCTCTTTTCTTCTTGATAGGATACAAATTTCACTTTTTAAAGAAATGGCATACATAGGTATCTATCATGTGAAAATATTTTTCCAAAAACGTCGTAGTCTATTTTCATGTTAATGTTAATGTTAATGTTCCCATCCGTGCAGTATGAGGTCACAAAATCATTTTTTGACTCAAACTTCATTAAAATACGTCAAAATTTTCAGATTTTAACCTATGCTTGCTTTCTTATTTACAAACTAATTAAATGAATAACTTACGTATCTACGTAACTACCTACGTATGTATTTATTTCCGTACCTACTAAATTTCTTACTCATTTATGTACGTACGTACTATACGTTTTGATTTATTTCATGATGTATTCCGTCCTTAGCCATATGTTTAGCTTGACCCCAGCTTATTCCATGTCTTCTGGTTCCCCTCCAGGCGGTGCAAGGTCAAAACATCTCCTCTTTTCTGTTGGTGTCCACTTCAGTGTAACCTTTGTTATTCTCGGTGTAGGCATTCTCATCACACGGTCGATCTTCTGTAGCATCTCTTTTCCTTTCATCTGCGATGAGTTGCAGTTGCTCCTTTCTGGTAGGTTTGTCGTCTTGTCTGGACAGAAGATTCTTTAGATCCTTATCAAGCTGGTGTTGTGAAATACTTTTACTTTAGGTCATTCTGTAAGGTCATAAAGCCTTCTAAGCAACACAGCCAACTTATGTCATACTGTATTTTTATATCCTCAGATTGGGCTCAGTGCTGTAGTTGCTGGACTTCCAGAGGGGTTAGAATCTAGTGCTCTGTGAAAGCCTTGTTTTTCCTGATTGCCTTCACTGCTCCACTAATTACGTTGCCTTGGTAGATGAAATCCATTCATTATCAATAGGCTTGCCATTGAGGATGATTAGTTCTTTCAGGTAATAGTCCTTATGGTATATGTACTTTGACGAGTATTTCATGCATACATTTGTGTGTGAATTCTGAGTATAAACCTTTCAAGTCTATTCAGACAACATAACAGTTCCTCACTGTTGAGAACCATTCGATAGCTGCTTTACACATCGACAGACCACTGTATTTCACAAACAATCTAAAGGCAATACTAATTGTTTTTTAATGTTAAACAAGCAATTTTACTCGTGTTTTTATTTCATTTAGATATACGACGCTTTCATTACATAGACACATTTCATGTAAGCTTTTAAAGACACCATTAAACATGAACCCATCTTATAACCGCACCGTGGCTTTCCTCTGTAAAGACCACAAAACAAATTTTAATGAAATGGACCTGAACATATGATGATTAAAAGTGTGTCGATACGACTCGAGTTTCAGTTATCTGGTTCTAAATAGATATTACATTTTGTTAAGAAGTAAGCAAAATTCATTCAACACCATATTTTATCAAATTTCAAGATAAGATAAAAATTACATAACACGAATCAAAAGAAAAACCTTTCTAACTATTTATCGTCAAGCAGGCCTAAAGTACATGTTAAAGGATATAACGATATATCTCCTCAACTTTTAATAACAGTTTATATGTTTACAAGCCACAAGTAATGAGATTTAACTATCCCTTTGATACAGGACCCCACTGGCCCTGGAGCACCCACCGACGTGGGAGGTAAAGCTGTTGATTTAAACACTGCAGATACGTGTGACATTGTAGTCTCCATGTTAATCACATTGCCATCGGGTCACGATGTTCATATGCAAATTAAATTAAAACACTTTGTTCACCAACGTCATATCAAACAAAATATCAAATTACTTAGAGTATCTTTAAAAAATTGATTGGACCTTGAAACGTGCCAAAAAAACATCACCTCAATCGAAATGCTTAGTATAATGTATGATATTTTCTTGTTTTCAGCGATATTTGAGCAAAGGCTTTATACGAGTTCAGCCGAAATGCAAGTTGTTATTAATTTGTTCACTGTTTATATGACCTGTTAAATATAACCAACCCATAAGTATCGTTTTCACTGCTATATTGTCATTTGTTAGACCATAATTCATTAATCTAAACTTCATGTTGGGAATCGATAAGCATTAAAATAGTATATTCAATTGTCTTCACCATTGAAGACGTTCGATATGTTGATGCAAAAAACATATGCATGTATTCTGTTACCATATAACTTTCAAAACATTTTGGGTATGGGCTTTAAACACAATCATTATAGATGGTACGTTGCTGCTTTCAAAGATATTTCAAATATGCTTTTGAAAATTTTCTAAAACGCAGTACTCCTACATCTGAGTAGTAAATTTGTTGTTTAAACACATCCTTTATATCTGCAAATTTGTTATCCGTGTAGGGTTTCTGTTACACATAAATTGTATATGACAGAAATATTTTTTTTGATTCTACAAAACGTTTAGGTGTTGAATGGTTTAACTTTCAAATTGTTTGAAATATTGTAGAACATAAATCTTTATGCGTTTTCATTCATTGTCACTTATTTCATGTCTTGGTTGGGAAAAATGTCAGTTAGGTATTTGAAACATTAATTTATTTTAGAAAATACGCCAATATCAGACTTTTTCGTTGTACGACTTTAGTGTAACATTACTTTACCACGCTTCAAAACTTTTGATTTAAACATATTTTATTCACAATGAAACGGATTGGGAACAAGTTCTCCAACTTAGGATACCCCCTCCTTGGTATTTACATTGTTATACATTTTAATCATAAAATGATGACATCTACTGAACACGACAGAGCTGTAGGATAAAGAATAGCGAGGCAAGAGATGATGAATCTGAAACTTATTTTAACTTATTTTTACACAAGTCGTTTGGTCGCATGGAAATACATTTTGGCAAATGACACGTCTATTTTTTCTAATATCCATATTGTGAAGTTTTAGAATAGTCTTCTCTTCTGGAGACTTAGTGCTGTATAGTTGTGTGTGTGTGTGGGGGGGGGGGGGGGCATCATTCTTTAAATGAGATTGACGCAGGTTACACGTTGTTTGAAATTACTCATCCTGCTACATCAGCGTATTCGTCTCCACCTAGCTCCATCATATACCCTGATATCCTTCAGCCTAAAACGCTCGTATCGCTAAATATAGCAAGCCAATGAAGTGACTCGCATTCAGTAATAGCGGCACCATCCGGATGAGAGTTCAAACAAACGTCAATATAGGCTATAGCCATGAGTAACCAGCCGTAGGCGATACGAGCGTTTTAGGCCGAGGGATGTCACACGGCATATGATGGAGCTAGGCGGAGACAAATACGCTGATGTAGCAGTCTGGAAATTACTTTGTCTCAACCAATTTTCGATTAACTATTTCTTCGTCTTGAACTAACACACTCAAACTACCTGAATTATGTAGATTCTAACATTACATAACAAATTCAAGTTACACGACATCCGTTGATAACGGGAATATGTCACCAATTTTGAGATCGTATTGCTGATTGGATGTTTATTTCAATTTTGATTGAAAGACGAGCTTGATAAACGTGTATTTAATAACCTATTATAGTGATACGTGCGACTGACCAAGTTAATTCGTTAGATTTCGAAATAGCTGTGAGGCTTACAAATCAAAGTAGAAGAGTTACTGCTACAACTGACCATCATACAATGACAGCTTAACACTGGGCATTGTAGATCAAAGTGTTGTACATGTTGATATATTCTTCTTTGAGAAAAGCATTGAATAACTATTGGAACCGTAAGATTGGACACATTTTTAGTGATTAAAAATATCCGTCGCATAATTTTGGCGATAAAAGAATTAATAATCTATCATGATAAGATTTGTTTAGGTTTTATCATGGTTGATGATCAAGGAATTCCACATGTGAAATACGATATGGAACCCTAACCCAGCTCCCGAACACTTACTAAAGTTCTAACTCAAAGCGCATAGTATTTAGATTCTCGTTCTAGATTTCAATTACACGTAGAGAACTTGTTGAAATAACGTTAATAAAATAACACTAAAAACATAATCCAAAAAGGGGAGCATATCCTCTGAATCCAACTTCGACAATAATTATATGTCGATCGTTACATCCCTTTAACGGTTTCTAAGTAATTCCATAACTATACAAACTTTATTAACAGGTAATTCATTGATAAGTATTAGTAAAGAAATCATAATTCTCGCGGAAATAGATGTTAAATACTTTTTGAGGATTGTTTAGTATTCTACAATACAAATGAAGCATGATAATCGGCTATTTTTTTTTTTGTTCTTTTGCTTCTGGCCGTGTTTGTAAAATTCTCCGAAGAGTTTACAGCAGAAAAAATCTTGCACATTTACCTTGAAATATTTTCGGTCAAATTGTACTTTTTAGTTCCATTTATAGTATTTAAATAATATGAGATCTCAATATGATCAATTAAATATAGTCGGACAATACGTACGTGAAACAACGTTTCAGTACTATTCATATACTGTGTGATAATGCAAATACATGAAATGTTTTAATATTTTAATAATTTACTATTATTCATTATATTTAGCCCTATATACGCGTTTATAAACATAATAATCTCACATGTTCATGGCTTTGATTGTCATTTGCAGAGTTTTTACGGCAACGCACGTGTATGAATCTTGACATATAAACCGCGGTTTCTCTTCGCCCGTGTGCCTGTTTGTGACGTCAGTTATAACATGTTTCATATTGTGTTGAAAAGACACAAATCTTTTACATAATCAATTTATCATACCCCCGCCTTACAGCGTTTATATTTAGCGTTCATTTTCTCCGTCTATCCGTACGTCTGTCCCTTTCTCCCAGAGCTTTGTTCGGAGCACATATCCTAAACTATTCATGTTAGTTTCACCAAACTTTATACACATAGGAATCCTGTTCCCTTGATGTCCCTTTTGAAGGTAAGACCTGCAAATGATTTTTTACGGTTTCCATAGAAACATTACGAAACAGTGAGAAATTCATTTTTCCAAGCATATCTTTTAAACGATACACGTTAGATTCACCAAACTTAATACACAGGTCAACCATGATCTTTATATGTACATTTTGTTGATAAGACCCACAAAGGAGAATAAACTTTTTATATTTCAATGGAAACATGACTTAAAGGGAAATTTTGGAAAAATTCTTAGTTATTTCAACATCTGTCAGAAATACGCAATTATCTTCATAAAAAGATTATTGAAATTCCAAAAAGACATTTTATTTTTTACTTCTATGAGTACTAAAGAAGTGTATTACTTCGAAAGATATAAGGGTTAGGAATGCGGATGTATTTATTACTTGCCCGTTGTTCTTGTTCATACCGATCTGTCCAGAATGACGCAATCTCTAAATTTACAATCGTCGAGGGTTTTGACATTTTTATGTCAGGCCACTCTAGAAAGTTCCTCGAATGAACATGATACTCTTGCGACCATACGGTTAAATCAAAATCATGCCATAATCCTTTAGAATTTTTTTTTAAAACTTATTCAATAGTTTTGATATTTTGGCTTTAAAACTTTCCCCACACAGTTTTTATGTACAAAAAAACAATTTTGTTTCGCACTTGAGTAAATCTTAGAAAGGGGGAATAAATTAGTGATCATGGCTTTTTTCAATGATATCAATATGATATTAACGCTATTGTTAAAATGATTTAAAGGGCGTAGTAGAACGACTGGGTTTGTTCTTAAACTTTTCTCGACGATGCTAGTTTATACAAAATATTTTTCTTTCAAAGGGTAAAAAACCTAATTCATCAAAGCGATAGTCCGTAGTCACAGAATAAGGTGTAACCTGTCACACGAAAACTGCATGTGTCCATTTTAGCTAGAACTACTTTTAATCAATCGAGGGCAAAGATATGCGTAAGCTTAAATGAACATAGTGCGTTCGTTTAAGAAACCCTTGCACTGATTACAAGTTTCCTTGAAGTTGGCATCAATATTGTTCTTTTTCGAGAGATCACCCTAACTTCCCTAAGAAAACATGCCACAGTGCCTGTCTTGTAGGATAACCTTATTTCATCCCTGCTGATCAGAGATTGTTTTGATGATTTTCGTTACGATTTTATTACTTTGCGCTGGAAATATTTATGGAATATTTAGTGGATCTATAGTTCTAGTTTTAACATTTTATTTAAATGAGTGGCCATTCACATTTAATTCAATCTAGAAATATGTTCAACTGTGCATTTAAAGGTCAGAGATTTTCACAAATAAAAAATAAGATTTGTTAGATGAGGTTTCAATCTCTTATCCAGTAACCCAAGAAACCTCATGAATTGTTATGTGGGAAATTATCATGAACTATCTTAGCTTTTTTTAAATCCTTGATTTCAACTAGAATATCTTTCAAATTGAAACATGACTAACCTCACCCTGATCACTATAACTCCAAACTACAATATGTCATGAAAGTGTCTAATGAAAGCATTACAATCATAAACAGGAACACAATAAAAGCGTCACGAGATATACTCATAAATGTGACATAAAGTATACATATAACTGGTTATGTAAAGACTGCCAATTTAGAAAAATATAGAGTAAATAGTGCAAAATCTTGGAGAACTTGTGTTCTGTTTTTCACCATTGACACGGTCAGGAACAATGTGGTTGATTAACAATTGGCCATGGAAGATTGACCCTCTTAATTATTAGATTTCTTAGATATTAATTTCTGGTATTAAAGGGATGAATCATGTCTGCCTATCAGTAAAACGGATAACGGAGTATCTGACAACCTTAAAGGCACCCGTTTTTAAAAAAATTTATTTCTTTGAATTCAACAAGTATTTGTTCATGCAAAAGGTATTATCTTTGGAGACTCAAACATTTGATTACTCAACCGGATTATTTGTATTCATATCAAAAATATTACATATTAAGTGAAAACGTAATGCGGCCATTTTAGTGGGAACACCTTTTAATCATTTGAGTTGAAATGGATTTCCATAGCTTAAGTGAACTTGATACGTTTGTTTGAAAACTCCTTTGATCAATTCAATAAGATCGTCTTGCAATTGATAACATTTGGGTTCCTTTTCCTAAGATCACTTTATTTCCTTAAGAAAACGTACTACAGTTTTCTTACGGGAAAATGTTGCTTAGAGTGTCGATCAACCCGAAGTATTGTCGAACCCTTAGCAAACACAAATAAATTGCAAACCACGCTATTCAGTGTATAGTTAAACTTACTCCTTAAATTCCTGGATATCGATTTCAAACTCCTTAACATACTTTCGATGAAATTGCTAACTATTTAGCAAAAGTTTTTATGAAATCAAGATCAGAATGCTTGTTAAACGTTTAATTTTTTAAAATTTGATTCCATATTTCGATTTTACAGGCGTACATTTTTATACAATGGGTCTGCAAACAGTACAACACGGTTCGCACAAGCAAATAAACTAGTTTACAATGTAATATGTGAACATTTCCTAACTTCCTAACAATAGATGCAACGTAGATCAACATTTAACTAACCTCTGCTTATAATCGATAAGTTGATACATTTGGTGATATCATATTACTAAATAATTTCTCGTTTAACAAATCCTATATGATGCGTATAGTTTCCAAGAGGACCTTTAAATATCTATTATCAAAATTACGTTTAAATTTTGATCGTCCAATAAAAAAGTTTGTTGATAAATGAGGTATGAATGGAATCTATACTTCATTCCCGATTGATAGATTAAGAAACATATATATTCATTCTTTACCTTTCGATCAGCTATTCAATCCCAACTTAACAACCTAACCGTTAATCTTTTGAATTTGAATCCAGTAACGCCCTCTATTAAAGGTGTCAATTGCTACACTAAATAAGCTTTCATGGACAACTGATAGCAATATAATAGCTACAAGGTGATTAGATAACCGTCCCTAATCCGGGATCTGACGAAAACAATTTTTACGATTTGAAGCATTCCTCTTACAATCGTTTAGTTAAAAGGGGAATCGTTCCGATTCATGTACATATATAAAGATACATTGAAAACTGTAAGTCGTGTCATCCGTGGAATATCAACAACTCCGTCTGATTGTTCAAACACCACAGTATACTTTGAATAAACTATCATAACCCCTTTTCGCCCTCTTTCAATCCGCGGATATCGTCTGCTCGGGCAAGTGTCAAGTACCCTACGCTCTGTTGTCCCTAGCAACGAGCGCGTGTCAGACAGTGATGTCCGCCATCTTGAATTTCAAATCTCATTCACAAAACGTGAATTGCAGGCGCGTGTCTTCACAAGTATTGGCCGACTATGGTTAGAGAGATCTTATACCATTCATGTTTGCCAAGCTCGTCTCTTCTACATATCTACACATTTCAATGAGCATTGTTCAAACAAACTTATTGGCCGTCCCAGGCGGTAACGGAGCAGACATCACCGGCAATATTGATGGGAATATGATAGGAAATATTACGAAAGCTGGCTTATAGATTGGTGTATGATAGGACCTGTTCTAAGACGCTATTAAAAGATGTACTCTTTAACTTGTGATCGAGTGCTTGTCGATAGCAATCACTAAACACACCCACCCCTAGCTCCCCATGTGTATACTGTTGTCAATAGCTATGCTATATCATGTTTATATCACCCCACGTGCTTTTCTTCTGATTACATATTGGATCATCTGTTATACGAACTTGTAAATGTGCAAGTTTTGTTAGGATATCATAATCACATAGGCGCAATCAGTCACCATGAGGTCTAACAGTGTAAACATGGACTTAAACGGTTACCATTTTTTTTTTCAACGGAGATATCGTGCTATGGCGCGATATGACATAAGAAGTGCATGCATTTTATCGTGATCATTCTTTTCACTATGCTTTCAGAATCATTTAGCTCCTTTAGACGCCTTTATATCTATAAAATCATATATGAAAACGTTTTCACGATAAAGGATGTTGAGTTTCGTGTAAGCCAACGATATTCATCTAAAATGATGTTCTTGAGTTGTTTGCGTAGCCATTAAACTCAACGTGTAAACAATTACAACTTCTGAGTGATATCATATTTTCTCATAAAATTTCAATATCATTGATAAATAAATGAGCAAAAAAGGGAAACGAATGTAAATAATTTTCTACATGTTTTTCGGATTTGGAGAAATGTGACTTTAACTTTACCGTTGTAAATACGAAATGTTAATTGTTGAAAAGTTGAAAAGCAACATAAAATTAATGTAAAAATTTTTTCGGAGAAAAGTGAGTGTGTTTATATTTTAAAAAGATATAGATTATGAACCCTTTTTACGCACTGATAACAAATCTTTCCCTTTCATACGGGAAAAAAACATTTAAAATTTATTTTTAAAAATTAAATCGTCTCTCTTATGTCCTCTTTGTTGGCAGAGACAAAATAATTCATGGCTTACTTCAAGAGCATATGATATTACAAGTGACGTCCAACATGCAAAAGTCAAACATAAAAGCCGGGAATATGTGGATATGAAGTGGTGTGATAAGGAATATCAAATTCGTCTCGACGGTATGTTTATTCCACTCAAGAGCTTTGATAAATCAAAGCTTTGTCATTAATGTCCAACTTATATTTGACAACGAAACGATTGGACTTTAAACTTATCAACGCATAAGTGCTTATGTAAGAGTGGAGTGGCCTGTTTTATGGTAAACTCATGTCTTGGTCTAGTTATGCAGTTACCGTAAAAACTGCTCTGGACGAGATTTACTATCTATCGTCTTCAGCAACTTCTGGGCACGGCGACCGTGAAATGAGGAATTGGGACCAGAGTCCGGATAAAACCGCGAGTCAAATTAAATACCATTTCTTATCACTTATTTCAAAGGTAAAACTCGTGCTTCTCTTTTTGACTAAATCAAGAGTTGACTAAATCAAGAGTTAATCAAAGACTATGTCCCTTTTGGTTCAAAATCCTTATTTATAAAAAGAACCACATTAAAAAGTGTTAATGTTAGAGAGCGCCGTATATTTGACAACGGTTGAGTCGTATAGATAATTGGGACGTGGGTATAAGATTAATTTTTCATAATTCTCAAGCCAGTAAAATCGTCTTTAACGAAAGAGAAACGCTGGATCCAAAATTACATTGAAGAAAACTAGAAACACGATATCGCATCCTTTGGAGCAAACCCGATTCATCAATACCAATTAGAGCCAATTACAGGGATAACTGTAACCATCTGAGGATAACTGGTTAAGATTTGTCTAGTTAATAAAGCCGATTCAGCAGAATGTTAAGACTTGGAGGCATGCAAGGTACTGTACTTTGTCCGGTGTTTTTGCCACACCTTGAAGAAAAATTTACAAGCCTCTACTTCACGACACAGGAATTTGAAACATGCCAGTGTACAAGTGTCATGTGTTGTAATTGCTGATGGTGTAACTATGTGTTATCTTTATTTTTGGAAAGCTCCTTTCTCATTACGAAATACTTTGGACAATTTTAACCTGTTTAATTTTCGCCAATTCATATATGTAGCTACGGAGTGAGTGGAAGGATAATGTCTGATACAAGAAGGACTCCAAATAGAGATAGTTCTTGTAAGGAAATATATTTTTCATAAGACAGAGGGTGCTATCTATTTCATGTACAGAAATAAACTACTTAAGATATGTATATGAGCTGTGTTAACATTTTGTGTTGTAAATTGTTTGTCGCAAGACCTTGTTCGATCCCGTTAGAACCACACCCTCTGTTGCAATATACGTGACAGTTAGCACGTGCATGCGTGACCCGTGCATGAATTGTCATTGCATAATCGCGTCAAAGGAAGAATTTAGAGCTTTGTAACTGTATCAAACAAATCTCTACCTTTAGTCAGTTCCGATAGATCATAAAGCACAGGTCCTCGTTACAAGACTTAGGTACGGAGAATCCCTGAAAGTATCTAATGATATCGGGTATATCAACACAGTCAACAAAAGCTACCAATATCCAATAATCCATGTAATCATATTCCACTGAAAGAACAATTCTGATGACAGCCCTGCCATTTGACTCTCGAATGAATAGTGATGTCATCAGATATATGACGTCAAAACTTGGCAATGTCATTATTTCATGATATGGATTAAACCACTTTGATGCCACGAGGTTGACTATGGGGGGACATTGTGCAAATTTCACTGTCAAAACGATACTTCTTTTAGTAAATATTGCTCGTGATGTCACAAAAGCAATTTCCTGTTGAATTTAGTTTTGGATTATGAATAGAGAATCAAACTAAGAGTCTTCTGATATTAACACGAGTTGATAAACTTACAAATAGCCGAAGATCCAAGCTTTTGACGTGGATATTTTTCAGTTGAGATGAGGTGATAATGGATTAAACGCCGCTTTCAATATCATTTCACTTAAGTGTAATGCTAGTAATATTGAAGGGAGAAAGACCGCACCATCATTGTGGTGAAACCTAAGAGCATCGGCTGGAACTAGCGATCCATAGGTGGTACTGCGCTGAATTTCATTGTAGCATTGCACCCAAACCGTACTACGTGTAGAACAGTTCTCTAGTGCAGAATAACCAATTGAGATAAAGGTCTTAAAGATAATATTCATTCGTACTTTGAGATTTCTTTAAGTTGATTTGGGTTACATGTACATTTTGCAGATCAAACAGATCGTTGTGAGGAGGTAATAGTCGATGTTGTATAGGGGTGTTAAAGGCACCGTCATATCTAGCCCGATGTTCCAACGGGAAAAAAAGATTTAAATGCAGAACCATTACGTAAAATTGTTCTTGGAACTATATAATGTCCTTGATGTAAACCACTGTATGTATTTAATTATTCTATAATGTTTCTACAAACAAGCCGACATTTAAAAACCTTCTTCTTATCTATTAAACGACAGCTTTCAAAGTTTAAAACATTTATGACGTTAATTTGTAGAGCATAATTTATAGCATAGGTTATTTCAAGTAAAAGTTAGTTCTTTTTTTATTCCAAACCAGAACGACTGTCCCTTTCTTTAGTTCATGATATGAATCATATTTCTTTTTCTTAATTATTATAAGCAGATGTGTATGAAGCAATAAGATAAGAACGGCAATATTTTCAGGATAACAACTGTTTTATTAATTTAATCACGTGGTAGATGAGTATTTCCTGTCTTTAAAGTGAATGAACCATGTTTTCTCAAATAACAAATCTGTAAATTGTACGCTATATGTTTAAATGTATCATTGTATATGGGCCTGAGGCCTTGAATGCAATAAACAGTCTTTGATTTGACTACTCCTTCATTAAGTATGATACCTGATGAAGGAGTAAGCATATAAAAAGTGTTTTAAACAAGATAGAAGTTATTATCTAGATAATCCCACTGTTCATATATATGCCACTTCTAAATACCCTTTTAAAGAAAAGGCCTTTTCATTTTCACATGCAACGACCACAACCACAGTGGTACAGGTTTGTATCTTAAGTATATAAGAGAAGTTTGAATGCCCTGAAGATAAGAGATCGTTTCGTTATCATATGCAGCGACCGCGGATCCAGTGATACTTGTTTGTATCTTTAGTTTTTAGGAGAATTTATTTACGTCATCGTTCCTATCATATCATCTACACGATGATTAAAGTTTTTTGTTGTTTTTTTTAAAAACAGATGATAGGATGCAAGGCACTGAAAACACACGTATATACGTTACTTACTAAAACATTTCATCTTATTAGAACAGAATCTTTTGGAGTCATCAGATAAAATAAAAACACATCATTGAAGCAAAAAGGTAAAACGTAATGCAATATCTTCATTGTTCAACATTTTCTATATACATTTAGAGAAGGGTGGAAAGACGTTAAGTAAATCCTAACATACAAACTTGATAAGTAATTACTCTTTCTAATAGATAGTAATATATAAATATAAAATGTTGTATAAGTTTGATATTTTTCATGGGACATTGGATATACATGTGTTTCTATGTTGTATCGCGAAACCCGCTGTGTGGGAAAGTACAATTTATCAAAGTACAGGGGTTGATTTACAAGGCCCTTGTAGGCACACTTATATTCCAGTAGTCTTTTATAGTATTAACGCTTGTACCCTTTAAGCTATGCATACAATGACGCGACAACACAGACAGATTTGTACAAACACGGTCTGCTAAGCGGAGGTCCCGTAGTGATAAGGTTTGATTGACATGAAGTATCGGACTTTGCACTGAATCGTGAAAACAAGGAAGAAAGGGATCCTTTGCATTTCTTGAAAATTTGAAAATTTAAAGAATATAAATTTCTACTTGTGTCAAGTTTGAACTGAATATTTTTTTAAAATGTGGTAATAAAGGAATGTGGTTAATGGATGATCGACTTCTTTGTTTTCAAAATGGTCGCGTCGTTGGTATAGATCGATCTTTTTTTATTGTATAGTGGAAAATGGTAATATGAAGGAATTCGTCTACAAAAATAAATATGATGATGATTATTATTATTATTTTTATAATAAAAAGAAGAGGTAATGATGACATTAAAGACCGATGCGTGAGATGCACGACGCTAAATGACATCGAAGATGTTTTGGGTAAGTGTAACTTGATTTTCCGAGCTAATGAACATTTGTGGCAGATTCAGGAATTTTGATAGGGGTTGATTAATCTATCTAAAAAGGAGGGGGAGACACATTGGGGCTCGATCGTTTTTACAGGCAATTATTTTAATATCCGAAAAAAGGTGTGAAAATCTTCAAATCCGACACAAACAATTTGTTGATGAATAATGACGATGAAGCATTTCCACGGCGACGGATGAAGAGAAGAGAAAAGATCAGGCTGATATACATTAACATATAAATATGGGATGAAAAAAATGAATGTGGCTCTCAGAGTTAGGGTTATGTAAATAGGCATATGTATGTTAATCTAGTGATGTTGATGGAAAAGTTATTAAAGTAATTGACGTCCCAACGTACGAAAAAGATGATATTTCCATTGAGTAAAATGAAAGTCTAATTTGTGAAATTACTCGTTTAAAAGAGACGTCATCCTTGGCGTCATATGAAAATGGAATGACGTCATAAAATGGTCTTCATCAAACGAAAAGGAGGAACTCATACCAGAAACTATAAAACACTTTCTTTAACGTATCGATAATTTTCTTTTGCGAATCCTATCCTTTAAATAAGGGTCTATGATAACAACTGTTTGAAAAAATTTGAATTGAATTCAATCAAAAATATTATAAAATACGACATGCTGAAATGTCTTCGTGATAACATATGTAAACAATACCGCAGATTATGCTTTCACATATACAGTTTTTGCATTTTGTGCAACGTGTGAGAATTGGTTTTATCAGCATAAGTATAATTTGATAAAAGTTGCATAAAGAGGGCAATTCTTTAGAAATGAGCTTATTTCAAGATTAAAATTTTTATATATCAAAACGAGCTGATTACGTATTACAAACGAAAAATTTTTTATAAGCTTTGAATATGTCCACATGCGACCCTAAATATCACCATGATTTACATAAAGCAAAGCTGACCCCTCTCAATTGCAAATATGCTTTTAAGCTTATAGATCGCTTATAACTTTGATCATGTTCAACAACTAGTAGTTTTATTTTGAAATGTGATTATAGTGTTATCATTTGGCTTAAAGGCATTATTATTAAACCTACCTGTCTGTCTGACATCAAAGGTTATCTGCATAAAGTTAGATTTGGTTTAAGAAGAGTTAAACGGTAACATGCAATCATTTGTAATCGATGTAATGTTATTTAAGATATCTTTCAGCAACTGATGTACATAAAATAATTTCAAAATGCATCATAATATTTTACGTTGCAATTATAGTTTATGATATACATGTACAAGTGCCTCAAAGAACAAAATTTTAGTTTATCTACAACAATTAACAGTTTACCTAGTATAAACCATATTGAAAGGAAAATTCATAAGTATTCTTTTCCATTTTAATTTTATAAAAATATGCCCAAACTTCCGTTCACCTATTGAAGAGGCAACTTGATGGTTTGGGGAGACATCAACTAAACGGACAGATTGTATTATCATTGAGGGACATTGCAATAACAGTCAGTATAGTGACTTAGTTTCGCAGTCTGTTCTTTTCGAATTAATTGACTAATCCTGTTATGGTAGCACATTGCTACTCCTCACAATAAGAGAGACTCATTAAACACAAGAACCTGATGTCATGTCTTTGCAAGCAAAACCTTCTGAAATGTCTCCTTTAGAGCATCTACGGGACCACTCCAGACGTCGCACCTAACAGGCTCAACCACTTCACTTGACCAGGAATGCTCTGATTTCGACCCTGCAAGAAGTTTGGCTACGGATACCAGATCACTTGATCAGATTACTTGTCCCCTCAATACCGTAGCGTGTGTATATTTGTGTACGAAAATCGGACAAATTACTCTCCGATGATTACGTACCCAAAGATATGTTGAATCAAGCGAAGGTTATATGTTATCAAGTTATGCAATATACTTTGATTATCAATAGTTATCATCCAAACTGCTTATTGTCCTTGCATACTGCATAAAAGTGACAACTTTTAGAAAAATGTCAGCACATCTTGACAAAATAACACAATTGATACAATTTTGCATATGAAAATGCAACAAAACACAAAATATCCTTTAAGTGACATAATTTCATGATTGTCGAAATTAGTGTGACTAAAATATTACTGTTCTGGCAAATGAAGCGATTGTTTGTAACATAAAGTTTTCAAACAAGGAGTTCATTATTAACATTGGTTCCTCCATTATCCATAATTCTTCCACAAATCCGAAATGACACCCAAGCACGTGCAACTACGTTCCACGTGGGGTCTTTTTAAACCCTAAAGCTGTAACAAAATCTCTACAAAATCTTCTTAAGGTGAAATGAAAAATTGAGTAATTCCCTTGTCTAATAAATCAGAAAAACCGCAGTAATGTCAACACAGCAGGGTGAAGCGCTGTTGGACCCCCCGGGCTAGGTTAGAAAAGGCATGCACGGGGTTAGGCAACTTCTTTGTTTTAGATTAACTAACACAACCTGCCGAAGACAAGTGTTTGTCTTACCGCAATCTTGTTTCTTATTGCGTTATCACAGGGTGATAGATTTTGTTGTAAGTTTTGTGGGGGTTTCTCTAAGCAAAGAGGAATGCTTTTTATAAGTGCGACATATAATAGTTATATTTGTAGATCTCAGATATGGTAAATAAGTATTCGATTTAGACAGAATGACAGTTTTATAGAATATGAATGAATGGAGAGAATTTATTGATTTTTTTCCAAACAACACGCTTGTTGATAGAGGGAATTTACTTATTTTATTACTTAGTTCAAAACATTACACTTGTAGGATGATGATTGTCCGGTTCCCCTAATTCTTCGACATACCCAGATTCTCTCTGTTCTTACCAGTTCATTTCATTGAGAGGAGTCTTGGTTATTTAATCATTTTACATAGAAACGAAATTGTCAGAAAAGATACAAATAGATAAGTGTTGATGATACTGTTGTTATTATGATTAATGTACTTAATGTACACATTTAAAAATTGTAAATTAAATCATAGAAAATTAATTATAGAGACATTTTATTCATTTTTACTCTATTTATTTATAGAGTAAAAAGTCTTGTATACAAAACATAATCTCTAAATCATTTTGAAGTTTCATATACTGTATGATCATATGCTAAATTATTTCTTAATATTCCAAACTATAAAACTGTTCTCTGTCCTCTGAATAGAAGCTCTGTTCCGTCACCCCGCCCGTGATATCTACAAATGCCTGTCAGCCGCAGTGTCAGTTTCAACCAGGGGTACCAGTCACGAACCGACCACGCCCAGCCTGTTACACCGGGGCATTGTGGGAAGGTGAATAAGCATGGCGATTATCCCACCTCGCGCGTGACTCTCGTCTCTCTAGGGAACTCCAGGTCTCAACATCCTAATGACTTTTGCACAGTAGTGTACTTTTGAAGATCTCCTGAACCAGGGATGCACTTAGCATTTTGTTTTCATGCTGATTGCATAATATTTTTTTCCCGAACAGATACACATTTGTTTAACTATCATTAAAATACAGTTAAAGATATGTGTTATTTCCAAAAGTTACCGACAACGTGAACGATCTTAATCATGTCGTGAATTCTTTGTCTAACTACCGTTGTCAGTGGCATGTGTTTTCAATTGGAAATATCCAACTTTAGTACTCTCCACGTTTGAAAGCTTATCGAAACCGAAATTAAAATAGCATTTGATATATACGACTGGAAAAAAGAAAGGAACACTTGATTTCTTCATATGTTCTACACCCCAAATGAATACACCAGGGTTTACCAGATATTTTCAGAGCTCCTTTGACAAATGTGTTAAATGAACGTTATAGAACCAATGGGCTCTTTGACAGAAGAGCGTCGTGTTCAATAGATAAGAAGACGTTTTGTAGGAAATATTCATAGCCATTGGTATAATACCAAGTACTGAAATTATTATAATACTTAATTAGGTGGCTTCATTAAAAAATCAATATATATCGACATCTGCTTCTACCAATCGAACATTGTTTTTCGGATAAAACATTTTCTACTTTGAGTTCTAATGTTCCACCCATATTCAAGCCTTTGCATATGTTGTTGGTGCAAGCAGCGTTGTTCATTGTTGCATTGTTACTAAAACCATGAAAGAATTAGTCACATGAATGCATTTTAATACAATTTGTGACTCTTTTCCTGTGACTTATTTTCCATCACTTTTTTTCCTAGATTCGTTTTACACGAGTTACTTCGAAGGGTGTTTTAAAGGTGCATAGAGTATTATGAAACATACTCTGTGTCACTTAAAAGTGATGAATTAGGTGAACTTAAAATATGAACTTGAAGGGTTTGTTGCTTTTCATATCTTCAGACATTCAGCTAACCTAAAACAAAACCTGAAAATGAATAAGATTCATGTCAATTGAATACCATTTTTTTCCCTCACGTCACTGACTGTCACTGACTGTCACTGTCAAAAGCAGGTGTTGCATTACTTTTTTCCATATGTATAGAAACCTGCTGGGTCTTAATTCAACATTCCATCAGTACGATGAGACAGTTTGTGCGTGACAGTACGTAAAGCTAGATAGCTGATAAGGTTTCGTTTCAATATTGATACGAAACCAGAAGATTAGTTTTGTCCTAATGCCAATAACTACTGACAGTTGGTATCATAGTATAAGTAATATTTTGAATATTTTCTTTGTTATTTATTGTGACTCAACTGTCAAATGTGAACAGACCTTCCAAAAAAGCCTTCTGCCATTACAAGCTCAAATGGCTTTTTGAAAAATTTCAAACCCCCTTTATATATTTCGCAAGACCGCCCATTATACTATTTATCATAAATCATGGATGTGCACATCTTTAACGTAAAAAAATAAGAAAAGTGTTTCCTCACCTGAAGATGATTTATATAACGTTACTTGCATAAAAGTATATCCTGCATCGGCGTAGATAGACAAAGGAAGGGTATCAATTTGGGTGGACACCGTTATCATCCGGGTATCTGGTTACCGATGTCGAGATGTGATCAAAGGGGATGCAAATGACGATTTTGGAATCTGCATAATCCTCTCATTTCAGAGATGTGTGATAAAAGCGGGAAGCATTTTACCGTTATTCATTGTCCAGAGGAATTTAACATTGTATTATTTCCACAACATGAGTGAAGATAAGTTTTTTCAAAACATTTCAACTTAACGAAGCGGAAAATGGTGCCAGCATGAGTAAGCCTTGATACAATACATAACGTTGCCCTGTGTATACGGCCCATATCGTATTACGACAACTTGCCGTATAACGGTCGGCCTTCAGAATATATTCCCGGCGCCACAAAGACGAAATTTGAATTTCTTTAGATTCCTGGGAGGCGTTGATGCGCGCGCATTGTCTTTTAGGTCAGGGGTCAAATAAACATGTCTATTTTCTGTGCGTCAGATGACGCTGCAAATCTAAGTAGAGGCTGATTTACCGTTAGGTGGATAGTGACGCTCATTATACATATTATACGGCCGTTAGAAAAATATACACATCTACTGCAATATAATATCGGAAGATATATCATGTTATTGTGCATCTACATGTATAGCGGACAGAGAATGATGATAGGCACTTTCAATGATTGATCGCTAAAGCGGAAGTAACTTAACCGATTAAGTCCTCTTCATTGAGAAGGTAACATTTGTAATCACTTAAAAAATTTAGTTGCCCTTATAAACGATAGAATATACAAGCGACTAAATCAGCCATATAGCAGTCTTAATCCTTTAAGACTAGTGAGGAATATTTAAAGCCCTTTGTAAAAATATTTTAAAGGCGAAACAATCATTATTCGTGTAGGCCTAACAAAGATTTCGTTCAATATAATGCGAAATATGGTTGCCATCCACTATCCACAATCAAGTTTATATATGTATGCCTTCTGCCTACAATGAAAAGTCGTTTATAACTTCAATGCCTCTCGATTTAATACCAATGCTAAATTTAAGATTTCGTTGGCATTCTTTCAAGTCTCTCCCCCGATGAAAATTAACATTCAACTATTAAGGAACATTCTGTTGTGTAAAAGTATACATTTCTGTACTTCTTTGGGTTGAATTCCATGCGGAATTCTAACACGCACTATGAGAGTCAAAGTCAAAGTCAAAGATGTTTATTGTATGAGAGGCCTCCGGCCCATATACATTGGAGTTACATGACATAGAGTTAAACAGTTCAATCTCAAAGTATAGCTACAGCATAGATTTTAACAGATTATCTCTCATGGACATTGCATAGGTAACATATTGGGAAAGCTTAAGAATGCTAGTATTCACATCAGAAGAAAGAATTTGTTTGAAAGCTATGATTGGAGGCTTAGAAAGGTATCTATCTGGGATATACTGTCTACGCAAATCTTCGAGTGGTTGACAAACAAACAAAAAGTGTATTTCGTTTTCAATACCATTTTTACATAACGGGCATATTCTTTTGCTTCTATCGATCGACCTTTGTCTTCCTTCATTGATCATCAAGTTTGACAATCCTAACCTGAAGCGAATTAATGAACGCCTTAGCTTCTTAGATGTTAATTGCAGTAAGTATTTTTCCGGTTGGAGTAAGGTTTTAAAAATTCGATATGAATCGTATCTTGAACTATTATGTAATGTCGACTGCCAATCTTGGTTAAACATACCAATAGTTGTTTCACGAAAACGATACAGGAAAAGCCTTATATTGCCGACTGTCTGACTAAGCCATACAAAGCCATAACCATGAGAAAATAAAAGACTGCGTATATGAGATGCCCATGTTGTTTTACCAAGATCATCCAAGTGAACAAGCATATTATATGCTTTTTTCGGTAATCTATTTTCTTGCATACGTAAAATTTTTATCCAAAACTTCAAACATCTAATATGAGCATCAACATATAAAGGATATCTCCCGCATTCTCCATATACCATACATGTTGGGGTCGACTGACCAACGCAAAGGAACTTTTTACAAGCCAATAGATGAACCTTCTCAATGCAATCAAAACGTTGGAATCCCCATATTTCTGAACTATAAAGTAAAATTGGTTTAATTTGAGAATCAAAAAGTTTGAAGTATATCTTTGGTGTCAAAACACCAAAATTATGCATAATTGACAACAAACTGATTAAAGCTTTCTTACCCTTTAACGCTAAATCATCAAGCGACTTTTTCAAATTGACTGTTGTATTGAACATAAATCCCAAATACGTATATTGATTTCTTACAATCACGGGCTGATTATCATAAAACCACCTTTCTTTTATTGATATCGGTCCCCCTTTTCTAAAAACCACAATGTTTGTTTTATCCATATTTACTGATAGATTATAAGTTTTAGAGTAAAATTCTAAAATATTTAACTGGTTTTGTAGCCCAACTACTGATTCTGAAATAAGGACAACATCATCAGCAAATAAAAGTATAAACATTTCTAACAGATCTGGAAACATTTGAACACCATGTTTTCCGTTTGCGGTAATATTGTGATATAGATCATTAATAAAGAAGGAAAAAAGAATAGGACTAAGAACACAACCTTGTCGTAACACCGCACCGACCGTATCAACAGCTTACCATCTCTCCTGTCAGGCCTCGACATATAGAAGGTCCAACAAGCGGCAGTTACGGCCTGGTTAGAGTTGGTTGCTGATGATACAGACGCATGTACAAGTATATTGTGTTTTAGGACCGTTTCTTGATGAATGAAGTGTAATAAAATCTCTTTGTTGCATCTATCGAACATGAGTTATTGTTCTTTGAATAGCGTCCTACCCTGTTCAATAGTTTTGAAATGATAAACGCTTAAGCTTGTTATTTAAAAACCATATTTTTTATATAGGCATGTGGCCTTTCAGTATTTAATAGAGAATTCGTAAATAAATAGATTGTTTGGAAATACTTTACGAAATAACATAATAGATTTTGAAACCAGATACTTTCTTTTGGTGAAGTGTCATGGACAGAAGGGGGAAATCCTGTTTTGACTAAAATAAATGATAAAGTTTCAGTAACTGTTTCAGCCTATCCAAAATGCTATATGTGCTAAGTTAAGTTCAAATCGCCCCTCTAAAATTTAATATTTATTACTAAAATGCCAAAACTATGATATTTTCTTGTTTTCAAAGATTTATGAAAAACGGCCATATATATGTCAGGAAATCGAAATTCAGCGTCTAATTGACATATATATTAGTTAAATGACCTACTTATCACTACCAAGCAATACTTGCCTTTGTGTCTTCTGTAAATCAGTACAAAAATTACGTCTGAGTCATTGACGCGCCATTCCCCGGTTTTCGATCACAAGCCACGACATTCACCTGTTTATTGTCAGTAAACTTAACTTATAAGCACTTAGATGCTGATGTTGAACAAATCAACTCTTCTCGATAAAATAAAACTATTTATAAAGTTTGACATATTTGACTTCAATAACATACTCTGTGGCCCTTTAACATGCAATGTGTGCATTAAAGCAAAAGATAACATAAAAGCCTTCACAGAAACACCATCGGACACAGACATTTTTAGCATATGAGAGTATTATTAAACGGTGCATGCATGCATATACGACCTGAACCAATATAACTTTATAATTTCAGTTGTCACGTTGTAGACACATTGCAGTTTATCGATTGATGATATAGTTAGAGAGAATTTTATTATTTGAGGAGTGGTTTTGAATGATGGCCTCTGACGACAAAGAATACTGGTTTCGACACAACATAATTCTAACCTTGGTATCTCATTGTGTTGTGTCCCTTGAGAACTCACTTTTCCCACATTGCACTCATCCAACCTAGCTGGGTACCTGAAAACAGGATATAAAGCCCTTCGAAATTCGCGCATTGCCTGAAGCGCTTACAGCAGTTTTGAAAGTACGATTTTTGTCAGGTTAATTGTGTTGAGCATTGATATGGCACCATATAAATATCCACATAAATATTCCCAAGAAAACCATGTCAAAAGTTGAAAATCACATTTAAAAATTTGTGCGACTGGTTGGACGAAGAGAGAGGTGTATTCAGCGAAAACTCTTAAGGTTGTCATTGAATGAATATCTCCTTCAGTGAATAAAACTTTCACTCATTATTATAACCAAAAAGTAAAAAACCCAAAGTGTTAAATGAATAAAATGATTTCGGTATGTGTCATTTTCTACAATACGTCGTCAACTTTATGAAAATTAGATGCGGAAAGATTTCAAATGGATATAGGATTCTGCCATGATCTTTTAATTTTCTGCATAAACGAGTTGAATTTTTTTTAGAAATATTCTAAATGGATAAATTATACTAAGAATAAACCGAAACGTGTGTTTGCGATGTACTGCTAAATAGCAATGACTTCCTATCCTTTCTTTTCGGATAAAGATGAAAGGCGATAATGTCCGCCTTGTAGAGACGGAGCTTGTATATTTTCAGGTATGCGACGCTTCTCACGGCTTCTGGCCATATTTATTGGAACATATATAAAAGGCAGATTATCATTATTCATACATTCTGTTCGTAAGCTTCAACACCGTCTCGTTACCCAACGATATTGGCGACTTGCCTTCAAACATGCCCGCTATCGAACCATGCATCTCTCTACTCGGAGACTCCATAATGAATGTATTTAAACCGCCTGATGATCTCTGAGATACCCTACACCGCGAAAAAGACTTTTTGAAGAGGGAAAACCTTTCTGTAGTAGAACTATTTGTCAACGCTGTCACTTGATGTAACACAATACCCCAGCTCAGGCTTGTATGACATGGGGTGACCTTAACTTTGGGACTCAAGGCCATGTAGGGGTCGCGCATGCGCAGAGTGGTCGACACATTCCGTTATGTTGTAAGAATCTACTCTTTTGTGACTGACAGCGACGGGAAGAATTCGCTACAAAAAGCCAGATAAGAGGCGAAGAAAGAACTGAAGTCACGCGGCATGAGGAGGCTATACAAACCCCATGACGAAGCATTTTTGGATTAGGCGTGGCGTAGTAGCAACAAGTATGCATAAAACCACAGACGAGGGGCGAAACGGGGTGGACATGATATGCTTATCGCTTTGGCGTTGCTAGCTACACGCCTATGTTCGCAAACCTCAATTATTAGACTTAGAATAACTCACTCCTCTAATTAGTATTTACTCAAACCAATCTGGTAGTGCCAAGACCAGGCCTCGACAATTAACGAAATATGTTCTTTAAATAGTCAATGAATGTCAGAGCGATATCTATATGCGTCAATACAAGTGAAACAAATCTAACATTAACAGAAAACAAATATGTGTGAGATTTTTTCAACCATCAGGAAGATTATTTAAAGAATGTGTTTGTTCAAATGACAGCAGATGTTGATAATGTCACAGCTGACAACGATTTATAAAGCCTAAATCTATATTTTAAATATTAGTCTGAAATCTTTACAATGTAACTAGTTATATACGTGTATCTACATGTGTGTCTTATTTACAATGCTCATGTTAAAATGTCATCCTGGATTGAATGCCATAGTAGCATACATTTCCTTCCATCAAAACTAACAAGTTGTAATGCCATGTGCAAATTATTTTTATTGTTTATTCGGCCCATTGTCAGATGACCGTCATGTTATCAAGGCTGTAAGCTGAACTATCTGAGATAATAAGCATGACTCAAAGTAATTGAATGACAGCTTCAGGATTCAACTGTATGGTGAAAAAAAGCTCAAATTCAAGATTATCACACATTGCCAAGCCACCATCTCAGTCACCTTGTTGACTGTATAGACAATGCCACAGCAACAAAACTCCTGTTAAGTGTCTGCACAAAGTAAGCGAATAAAACATTGGAGAAAGTGGCAACTGTCTCATTGTGGACTGCAGCATACAAACTATTTGTAAAGGAGTGCGGCACACCGTCCATTCAACCATGTTAAACCTAATTCATGAATTTCATCTACTTACCCATATTTGCGATGAACAGAATATTTGCCTTTTAATTTGCTGTAACAATTGTAGGTAATATTTATAAATGCAAAGTGTGACACGTAAATAAACTAATTTACTTCTTCTTCTTCTGTTAAAGTTCTGATATCCTTCAATATCTCAGACATACTCTAGTTAGCAGATGTGAGTTTAGGGTTCATCCAAACATTTTTTTTTTTTCATTTTATTTTTTTTTTATTTTTTTTTTTTTTTAGATTTTTATTTTTTTTTTTTTTATTGACATTTGACAAAAACAAAGACATTCAGCATATAAATACAGTTACAAACATGTGGATGAATGTGTCTTGTTCCATTATAATATGTTCCTGTTAACACGAGGAGGAAGATAACGACAAACCAATGCGTTCATTTTCCTTCTTTCCTCATACCTCCATGGTTATAATGCTACACTGGATACATTGCCATATCAACACCTGGACAAATGGTTGCAATAGTACCAGAGTACACCCTATATTATATTTCTCACAACTTAAAATGTTTACTTGGACGCGTATGAGTGAACTATTATAACTGATAAGTTATAAACGACGTGAGTTTGATAAGGTTTGCAGTTTGAGAATGCATGTTTATACGAAATATGTCACGCCGTGACAATTGCGACACCGGTCGTAACAAAAAGTTGACATGTGTCATCGCAAGATGAAGATACAACAATAACTGAGATATCCTTATTTCACCTGTAAGACACTCACGGATTTCTCAACACGCTGTAATAGTTCCTCACCAACGGAGTATGACGGTCATGGGAATAAATTAAGCCTTATGTTTCAAAAGTTTGCAGTGCAATTTGGTTGAAAAGGGTAAAGAGTCAAAAGACAAGGATCCAAGGTTCACCTTCAGTGAACCAACTCTCTACCAACAGAGTTAGCTTGAATTACAAAACCCTAATCTAACCTCTGTTTGAACACGAACATTTCTTCAGTCTAGAAATGGAAAAACTTTAAGTGAAAGTTAGCTGTGCAATCAGCGTAGGTTTTCACTAAAAGTGAGATTTCGTAAAACCTCATTTCCGTGTGCTTTGGAATCCTAGAATTGATTCGACTGTATACATCAATGTCTGTTTCGACGTCATGACAGCTAGAAAGTAAGATAGCGATTGACATGTTAAATCTATCGGTGAAAGAAAGCAAGCTATCCGTACAAATAGTGATTTCCTTGGCTTATTTCGCAGATAGTTTATGTTGAAATATTTTAAAATATATAATAATTTAAAAATTACAATAAAATTTTAGAAAAGATATTCATTATAGAAAAATATATTTCCAAAAGAAAAAATTTAATGAACAAATTTAACAAAAGGTGGAATTTGCTCTTCTCTGAAAACCGACAATGTATTTACACAGGCGCGCCACAAGAGTCACACGTCTTATTTAAAACTTCCCCCAAAGGTTACCTGCCAAAACGCAGAACTGCAAAACGCAGAACTGCTAAAACAACAACATTTATGGTTGGTTGCACACACCTGAACCCTCATAATATAATGGAACGGCCCGATAGGAAATGAAATGAAGACAAAAATACAATTTGTTGTGTAAACATGTATTGTGCATGTTTTTTAATCATATGTTTCCATTGTTGGATTCTTTCATCATCTTGGATATTGATTATTTTACAATTTACAACATTGCTTATCATTGTTCATTGTTCAATCTGTGCTTTCATTCACATCTTCATCATCATGAGAGGTCCGACTGCATCCAGGAACTGCATTGGTGACTTCTCACCACGGCGAAGCTGATCTTTCAGACGAGACAGGCGCTGCTCCTTCTCTTTGTAGATTGCTTTCTTGGGTGGTGGAGCAGCTCCAAGGTTGATCTGGATGACCTTCGCCTTCTCTCCGTTTTCAATGTTCTTGATCAGTTCAATGAACCTGTAGACGTTGGGGTGTCTGTGCTGCAGTGTCTTGCCGATCCGGGAGTGAAACCCTTCAAGGTTGTTGTTGGTGCGGGGTCCTTGTGTTCCATGGTGGTTCCAGAGTCGGGGTGGGAACCTGGCATCGTCATCCACCCACGTCGCGACGATGTAGTCGTTGAACGCATCAGCTTGTAGTACGTCTGGGCAGTGGTTCATAGCATCGAGCCACGCATCCTGGACCTGGAGCAGGGGAAGCAGCGGGAGACCTGCAGCTCGGCGAACCCACTTCCTAACCTCAGCATCTTCCTTGTAGGCAACCGCAAGTCCTAGGTCTTGCGTCTTGCGCCATATTGCCTGACAGAAGTGGAAGAGGCATCCCTTCAACGTGGCCTGAGGGAACACAGTCTCTGCAGCAACAATGCTGGCTTGCTCAAAGTCATGGATGGCTGTGTTGTGTTGTTATCTTCACGAAGTCTGTGACGGTGGTACACTTGCCACTGCATGACCTATTAACACACCGCCAGTAAACAGTGTCCCCCTTATCCTTGTTCTTAGCATACAAGTATCCGTCAAGTAACACTTGTGGAGCACCTTTCTGAGACATCACATATTCTACTTTCCGTAACCCAGCCATTGTGGAATTGGAATGTCTATGCCATGTTTCTAACACCTATATATATGGAAGTATGAGATTAAAGTTTAATTGTTTACTCTAAACAATGTTTTGATAGAGTATTTTCATATAAACACATGTACCTGGGAGGATTATACTGTTTAACAATGTTTTGATAGAGTGCTGAATATATTGTTACAGTGTGTTACTACTCAGTATTTTCATATAAACATATACCGGGAGGTTCATACTCTAAACAATGTTTTGATAGAGTATTTTCATATAAACACATGTACCTGGGAGGTTCATACTGTTGAACATTGACCTGTTGATTCAGTGATCTGCTAATTTGACTGTGTCGCTCTACTCACTGTCAGAGTGGACCAGTCCATTACTTAATTGAATAGGTGTGACCAGCCTGACAATGAACTTTTCATTTCTGCTAATTGGGATTCTGCGTTTTGCAGTTCTGCGTTTTGGCAGGATACCCCCCCAAACTGTCAGAAGAACAGATTGGAGAGGCAATGAGTGATTGGCTATATGAATAAATCATATATTGTCATTTACGCCACTAATGGCAGAAATACTGCCCAATGATTACTAAATAATAACTCGCTCACTCAATAGTCATTTGAAGATGAACATGTTAAAAATGTGTAATTGTTATTATCAGGATAAATGGTATTTAAGAAATCACAAAAATCCCGAAGAGGATATTTCTTCCAAAACTGCTGGATGGAAATTTATCATTTTAGGTCTGAATGTTTGATAAATCTAAGAAATTTCGGTTAAGTTGCAGAATGTGCATGAACTGCTGTTAGACAGCTTCCTCAGCGTTAAGAGGGACAGGTAGAGGGTCTCCGTCACACCTGGCCGCCCTTTCTTACCTGTATTCGGATTGAAAGCGTATCGGATTCAGCCTCTCCATTATGAGTGTTATGCCGAGCAGAAAATGGGTTTCATCCCTTAAGATTACGTCGGTGATAACTTTATAATTGAAATATGTCAGCACCTGACTACAGTGTGGTATGTAGACTAAACCGTGCACCTGGCTGATGTCTAGCCTGTGCTGTCTGGAGACTCGTCCATGGAGTCTCTTGAGTCCCGAAGGTCTCTGATAAAGCTATAGATTCATTAGGGACGAAACAATAAAAATTGACACATTGCTAAAATAGTCGTAGGTCAATGAAGATTTGTCACATTTGAAGCTATGAGACACTTGAGGTTTAGCGACACTTGAGGATTTGAGACACTTCCGGCAATCTAAAATTCCGAGAGACGTGATATCCAGGTGATTTAAAGTCTAACCTGCGTATTACGGCCACACATGACACTATTGGCCGTAAAGTAAAGGTGACCGTAATGAAGGGGTCCGAAACTCTAGAGAACCAACGGAGATTGTGATGTCTAAAAGTTAGGTTACATTATGACAATATTTGACATATATGATGATCTAAAATAATATATATGCTAGCAGACTTTCCTATGTATGTATAGAAATCGGGGTAGGAAAGTTTGTCTAGTGCCTAGTTTCAAAATCTAGTGTATTGAATTTTGTGATGTTCTTGTAGACCAAAAAAGAAAATAATAATGCAAAACGATTAAAGGGAGATAACTCCAGTGTTGTTGATCACCGTTATCAGAAACAAATGGTTCGCAGCCTGTTTCTTGGATTTTTAAAGACTAAAATTATTAAAATTTCACTTGCAAGTGCAGAATTTATAGAGGTAGAAAGTGCGAGTAAAAGGGGCACAAAGTATGTTGTTGGAGTCAAGTATGTCAAACTTCATAAATGGTGTTATTTTTTTCAGAAGTAGTTGTTTCCAGAAATCAGAATCAGCTTATGAGTTCTGTATACAGACAATCAACGGATTGAAGTCGTGATTTGTGATCGAAAACCGGACAGAGACGCGCGCCAATGACTCAAACGTAATATTGGCTAGTTATTAATACAACAGACACAAAGGCAAACATGGATTGACAGTGTTAAGAAGATAATATTACTAATGTTCACGGTATTTGGACACAGAATTTTGAGTTATAAAATTATCTTTGAAAATATCATTATTTTGGCATTTCTGAAATTAAGCTGCAAGTTTGGATGGCGATTTTCATTTCAAGTCAGGTTATAAAGATTTTTTGCTCTTACTAAAGCCACACTGAAAATAACTAAACATACTCACTTTAAGTAAATTAAACTCATTCCTCGTGCAAGACAGCAAGGGTAGATGGAGTGCTTTATCGCACTACTGGGGGACAGTAGGGGTACAAATTACAAATAGTTACATCTTAAACGATCTTTGTAAACGAAAAATTCTAAAAGAGTCTTTAGGCACTTTGATATCACCAATCTCGAATGAACTGTAATATGTTCTTATCCATGCATATATGTTCACATTTTATCTATTGAAAGATGAGTGTATATAAGTTCGTCAAAATGAATGATTAATCTATATTGTTAACAATTATCGATCTTTGATTGTCCTGTCAACCGATGCCTAGATAGTTCAATCGTTAGTTATATAGTTTGCTAAGGCAGGGTTGAACTTTATCCTGGTAAACTTCTTTGGTTACGGGACATTGAGAAAATCAAGAAAGAAAAAAATACCCGAAGCCATGTATTGCTTTTCAGTAAGGATGGGTAGCGCTCCTCATTTCTGTATTGCAATGCGTATTGGGGTCTATCCATAGTCTATATCTAAACGCTGTCATTTGTGAAAGTGATTTTAAAAAACGAAGCTCTCTTAAAATGATGCGATCAAATCCTCTATCCCGATGGTCTTTATGCAATTTTAGTCAGTGTGAGTTAAGGTTAGTACGTAAACGGGTCAACTAAAGAATCGTTACTGGTAAACGTGTTTGACGAAAGGTTAAAATATGAGAGGCGATAAGTTTTTAAAATATTCAGATAAATTATTATACTTGACATGAAATTAGAATGCCATAAACACGTACACCACACAAAAAAGCCGTTGACAAAATTGACTAAATAAATTTAATTGCAAATGCCATCGGAGAATTATGTTGTCTGGCAAACAAACCACAAAACAACGTTTAAAAAACGTAATGTTTTTATTTAAACCTTACAAACGCCTCAACAAAAAGCAAAAAAAGCATTCGATATTTCTTTTATTTACGTAACAGTATGATACAAGGAGTAAATATAGTGGGAAGTAACATCACTAAACGTGATTGGAGGCCAACTTCTAAGTCACATTAACTCACTTTCTGTTTAAATTCAATTTTATGCATCATACGAAACAACTTCTGAAAATGTGATTCTTTTGAATAAGAATACAGATTGGTGCGATTACAGTTAGAATGAGTGTTTGTTTTTCAGCTCGGGAGTTTCCTTATCAGTTTACGTTTAACTGTCGTTGATTTAATTGTTGTTGTCGTTGCTGTTGTTGTTGTTGTTGTTGTTATGGAAGGAGTCGATGTCGTGGATGTTGTACTCAGTGTTGAAGACGTTGTATCACTAGTTGGAGAGGAAGCGGTAAGTGGGGATGACGTTGTACTTAATGATTGTGTTGTAGTCTGAGTGAGAAAAAGAGTACTTATGGTTTGTGGAGCTAAACTCTCTTTTTGTGTATTTCGAATTGTCTCAAGTGTCAGTTCGAATTCAGTTGTACTAAGTATCGATGTATCTGTACTTACTGTCGCCAAAGTTGTACTTAGAGTCGGTGGAGTTGTTCTATGTGTCGGGGAAGTTGTACTTGGTGTCGGTGGGGTTGTGCTAAGTTTGTTGGAAGTTTTACTTAATGTCGCTGGAGTTGAACGTGGTGTTGATTGAATTGCACTGAATGTGATTGAAGTTGCACTTACTGTCGCTGAGTTTGAACTTAACGTCGGTGGAATTGTGCTGAATGTCGACTGAGTTGTACTTCTTGTTTTTGTAATTTTTTTAACTTTCCATGGCATGTTGGGTGGTGCCATCCTTCTTGCCCATTTGATTTTATCATTTATACCCATCAACGGTTTCAAAGGTCTATCGGTAACTTCTCGATCGGCTCTTCCTGAATTTCCACCTGGTTTTGTAGGTTTCACTGTCGGTAAAATTGTTTTGAGGTGCACATGAGGTTCCTCTGTTATATCTGGTCTCCTCGGTACAGAGTCCTTGATTAGGACCATGTGTTCTGTAGTAGCTTTCAAAGATGAAACATAGTTTTCGGATTTTCTGGTTGTCCGATGTGTAGGGTTCTCTTTTGAAGCCGGCATCCTAGTTGTTGATGGAATTTTAGTTGTCAAAGGAATCTTTGTTGTCGAAGGCTTTCTGGTTGTCGGAGAAGATCTCGTCCTTGTCCAAGGTTGTCTCGATGTAAGAGGAAAGCTGGCTGTGTTTCTCTGCACATTTTTCCAAGTTCTTCCAGGTTTGGCTTTCCGCGGTTCCGAAGGTTGGTAGGATCCAGATACTGTTTTGCATTTACTTATAAATTGCCAGAGATTCAAATAAGGGTTAAAGACAAGATGAACGATTCTGTCACTGAGGCTGGAACATCTACAGAGCTCGGGGTACAGCTGGAAGCATTGGCGTCTTATTCTCGCTGCGTTGTTTAGGTAATCACCCCACGAGTGACCCCATACCTCGGGCCTACTCCATATAGCTGCTACCGAGCCCCCATGTAGTAACTGTCCTCTGTTTCCGTAAAGGGGAACCCCAGGGTGATTCACTTCAGGATTCTGTTGACAATAGGAATCACAGAGTGATCGCTGATCTGAAACATATTAAATTTACGTTTTGCCTTATTTGGATCCTTATTCCAAAACATGTTTGAGGTAACGTCTTTGTTCTCCTTATTGCATACAAAGAAGTTGATCACTCTAAATTCAACCTTAACTCCTGTATAAGACTGATAGCATGCATTGTATTATATTGAGTCATATTGGTGATCAAATTTTCATACTTTTTCATAAGGTTTTCATCATATAATTGCACTTTGGCACGGTCTTTTTGCAAATTGGGTTTGTACAAGAATTACCCGTAATGGATTCGTTTATGCTAAATCATATTTCTTCAGAGCGTAAAGCAACTCATTATAAAACCCGATTATCCGTAGCTGTAATATAAGGTATAGGATAGATGAAGGGAAACTACAGGCGGCTATTTTAGTGTGAACAGCTGTTAATCATTCCAGTAAGGACGTTGACTCGCTTAACTTAACCGAATTTGGTACATTCTTTACATATCCTTATACTGATTTTAATATAGTCTTGTTGTTGATATACTGTTGGTGATGAAAAGAAATCGTGCTGTCTAAAGTGCCTTAAATTTCAAATTTAATTCCCTACAATGAAGTTGGTGCGAGTTGATATCCTCATGTTGAGACAAGTATATGAATGATCAACTTCTTTGATTTCAAATTTTCACTTGTTTATTAAAAAAGCTGAACACCCCTACATTAAAATTTACAATCCTTACAATAGAATTCTTGTCGTCTTCATGAATAATTATTGTGTCAATGACATCATTACTACCATAAAAAAACACGACTTACTGCTTAACGGGATAGGCACACATTGTTTAAAGATTCCTCACATTTTTTTCCAATAGACATGAGTTTATACCAAACGTAATATCTACAGAGGGCCAAAACATGTCATTTCTCAATCCCATCATCTTTAATCGAAGAAGAAATAACCATGTATCATGCAAAGACCACTTACAGCCATTCTTGTGTGAACTCCTTACAAACATTTGAGAGAGGAAAATGAATTTACAACGCTGAACTAATCATGGTATGTTCGTTTTAGAACCTTTTGTTCTCTTTTATCTACAATAAACATGAAACTCTCACTTTAAATGCAATAAATGAATTTTATTTTGCTCTTCCACCATGACACATAATTAACAAACAGTTACGACAGTCTACGACATGTCTATATCTTTTAATCTTATCTAAAAGGATCGAAAAAATGGTTACTCAATGCTTACAGAAGAAATGTCTTTTTGACATATCTTAACTAAACAAAATACTTAAACGTCTCCAATTAAACACTCTTTTAGCCAGACACTCACCGAACGTTTGTCTTCTTGATTCACCCAGCGTGATTAAAACTGAAATAGACATAAAACCAAAATTTACAAATTTATGTACAATACATACTACGGAAGAGATTGTTGATTGTACATAGCACTATACTCAGCCTTTACAACAATCTTTTTGATGGGAGCAATCCAATCAACGAAATGGAAAGCGCAATATTCCATTTCAAATGGATGCGAGATCACTTTACTGTATTTGCTGCTAATAGGTACAATTTTTCGTTTGAGATTTTACCAGCGCTTCATAAGGAGCTGATTTCGCACGGGTCAGCGAATTGATACCTTATTGAATAATCCTTCTTAATTTGATTTGTGTAAAGTGTTTTTTAAAACGTGAACTTGTCGTGGTCACAAATAAAACGCCTTTTTACAGAGAAGATGTCTTGTGTGAAATTTACAGATCCGATATATTCAAGTTGGATGGTCTTTGGCTTTAAAACAAAAATCTCTTGTTTGCTTTAATCAACTGAACGTATTGACAGGGAAAGGTCATTACTTCAAGGAGTTACCTACTTTACGAGATTATGATCAACGTATATTTGACCATTCTGTTCAAACTATTACAATATCATACGTTCACTTTTTTTTATACAAGAGTTATCAGAATATGACTTATCACACCGATCAGGTTATATTTGATTGTTTTATATTCTACTTTGGAAACGAACCTTTCTCAGAAGTGTGAGGAAAGTCATGTCAAATAACATAATATTTTAGAAATCTGAAAGTATCAAAATGGACAGAGAGGGCAATACCCAACGGTATTATTATTAAATACCGATGGAATACCATTGTAGTAAAGATAGATCGTTTATTATAGTGGACAGTTCTCTCGACATTTTGGAAGTGACGCTATATCCAAATATTTGACCATGAAAATTTTAGATACAGTTGCTAGGCTTATAAATGATACATTTATGATAAATTTCAATATAAGAATACAATAACTTTATTGTTAACAATCGCCGTTTTAAATGATATTACTTTTAATCAATGCGAATATGAAAACCTTAAGATAAGTAAGAAAACAATGTCTAACCTGACACATCAATAACGTAATGCAGGGTTAACATGTACAATCGGCAGAAATTATTAAAAAACAATATCAACTTTCTTCCTTTATTATATGTATGAAAAAAGTCCTACCTAGTGAAACTATCGTTGATAGAAGGGCGGGCTTGTAGTTCATTTTAAGAGTGAAACTACCATAAGTCTTCTAGTTCATAAGCTAACTCGAAACTTTGACACAGGCTGACTTCCTTAAGGTGCCCTTCACTTCCTGCATATAGACCGTGCTTCTTCAAATAAAAGCCGGGGTCAAATTTTCTTCAGGAGTTTTCAAGATTTATGAACGAAATTTATTCCGGAAAAATATTCACCATAAACCCAATCAACGGCATTTACATCAATGTTTACATGTTGCATACTTCTTCTATTATAAAGCTAGCAGTGTCTGCACAAGGGCTCCGTGATGGACTCAAGAATAAGGATCTCTGTTTGTATCATATAATGTGCAATTGGTACTTTTATATTTGTATCATATAATGTGCAATTTGTACATCCTTTTTTAACATGCAAATGCCCTGAACGCAAAACATTTGTCATGTATTGTACTGTCCTTCGGTACACCTGCCACAAAGTTCTTCCTGAGGTCTTGGTTAATTCGAAATTGGTTGCAACGAGTTAAATTTACACCTTGGTTTATTTCAGTGTTGCTAAGCAGCTACAGGTGGAAGATTGGCGCTTTGTAATTGCGGTTGTATTCGAAGTAGTTATAGACGTTATAGTCGAGACCTGGTTTGTATTTAAGGCCTTTTTATGATTCAACCATCGGATTTTATGCAAAAAAAACAGGTTATATTTGAAGCCAAGGGTATGTTCGAAATTTGTTTTTTGGGTCAGGGTTGTATTCTTAGCGAGGTTGTATTCTTTTGCTGGGATAGATTTATTCGTGTTCCGGGTTGCCTAATAAGGCCGACTTGTATTCGAGGAAATACGGTAACACTTCCGAGTTTTCGGTTTTCGGCGTTGATATAAGCCGGTTATCAACTGTTTATTCGCATAGGCCAGTTTTGTGCTTGCTATTTATCGAATCAAGTAGACAATTCGATGGTAGGGTCTGATTTTGCACCAACCATTTATTATAAAACGTTTTATTTAAATATTTTAAGGATTATATTCCTGAATATCCTTGTTGCATAAGGGACAAACGGAATCTGGTCAACAAACGTCGAATTCGTCCTCCCTATTCGGCACTCAACCCTACAAACACAATGACAAGAGAAGCGGTTGGTTGTGAATCAGACCTCTTGTTGGAAGCCTTTTGAAGAGAAGTACTGCCTTGGCATCGTTGATATAACTCTTCTACCTTTCTTCCATGCCAATTATAAGATTAGCAAGGACGAAACTGTGCCCCCATCGTCAAAGACCTCAAGAGGCAGCACTACATCAAAACCTTCGACTTTCCTAGTGTAGTTCCAGATCTTAATCCTATCGTGTATGTCTGGGATTGGCAATATGCTTGAACAAAAGAAATAGTGATAATAATAATGATATTTATATTGATAATAATGATAATGGAAAGCTTTTATATAGCGTTTAATCTCTACCTTTGGACTCAAAGCGCTATTTGCTCATATATCTAAACATATTTGTCGCTAGAACATCACCACCAACATTTTGCATTCCCAGGTTCCAATTTCCTGCTGGGTGAACAGAGGCATATTTTGAGCTTAGTCTTTCTTGTCTAGGTAGAGACAAATTTTCACCTTGTGTCTTATCGGGGGGCAGGGAATCACCCTTCAAACTCTCAGTTTATCCAGCAATGAAGCAATAAACCCACCCATCTGTCGAACCGCGGCTACTTATTTCATTGATAGCTGTCAAATGAGCTTTGCACAGGACCAAGTGCCTGTATGTGTATACTTTTCAATCAGCCGTTTCTGTTGACCTAAAAAATGTATATGTACACCGCATTTTACGAAGATTAATCACAAATGAAAGTTCTGGTTGCTTCTATATATATTTATTTAAACCTACATTTCTAGACCACCAGATGAGATAAGCATGATGTTTTCAAATGAGAGACAAACGTCCTCTGTACACTATAACTCTGTACAATTTCTAATTGTAGTTAGGTATTGGTACAACCCCTCCCTCCCCCCCCCCCCTCCCTCCTTCAACACAAGCATCCACTTCAGGATGCTTCGTCAGCTGTCAGTTCCTGTCTATGTGTGTCACAGCGCAGGCTATGTGCTGTATGGGAAGCTTACAGGAAACCAGCGACTGGAGTTTACTCCAAATCGGAAACTGTCTGTTAAAACCGCAGACTTGGCAGAAAATATGTACATGTATATTAGGGCTGTTTAGACTGTACGCTTTCTTGATACGACCTGGCATAACATGTCGTCTGCCGTCCTTCGGTCAAAGAAAATTTGAAATCGTGTGTACAGATTCCTCGACTAGGCCCAGAAAGTTGAAATCTTGTGTAGAGATTCCTTAGCTGATTAGCTATTGATTATAATGAAATGATTTAGTGAGTCTGTGGCCCCTCAAATGGTGACTCGCTGACCATTTGTATAAACATTAGAAATAGCCTAATGAGCCACACACCCAATGGCTCTATTTTCCTATGATTATACACACAAGCTACTTTAAACATAGTAAAGTATTTCGTTATGAAGTTTTAAAAACTGGCTTAGAACCTACTGTATTTACCATAAGTCGTATATTATCTTTATTATTATTATTGTTATTATTATCATAAATATTAATAGTAACATTAATGAATATTCAACATTGGCCAAGTAGCCTGTTAGACATACAAGTTGTGGAGACATTGTTGTAAACCACAAGTTGTAACAAAAAATCCCACGGTAAAACCGGGACTTCAACTTTACAAATCTTTTACGTCCTATCGTTGTTCGTTTTTCTATGATTGCACACTCCAGCAACTTTAAAAACGATAAAATATTTTCTTAGAGTTTTTAAAAATCAACTTCAAATTGAACAATTAACTGTTGTGACCTTGTAGAAGTACAATGAAGTATGGACTAACATTCAACATTAGTCAACGAGTCTGTTGAGTAATTTGTTCTGGTGAAGATTCAACTGATTTTTTTATTGTCTTACACTCTAGTATCCGTTTTTGATAGATATATAATCTTTTCATCTCAACAAAACCATACCTAGAAAAGTTAATTTGAAATATTTTATTCGTTTAAAAACCTGTTACAAGAAATATCAGTTGGTGGTCCTTCAAATACAACGTTCCAATCTGGAGGGTAATCTAAGTTAGACAAATTGATTTAACTTGGAGGTTTTCTTGGAAGAGTTGGCCTCATCGTTGTTGTCGTCGGTTTAGTTGTAGTCGTCGTTGGTGTAGTTGCTGATGTCGTCGGTTTAGTTGTAGTCGTTGTAGTTGTTGTTCGTGTTGTCGGTCTTCTTGTACTCGCTTTAGTTGTAGTGGTAGTTGGTGTTGATGTAGTCGGCAAATTTGTTGTAGCTGTATTTGACGTTCTGGTCCATGGTCTGCGCGTAGCTACAGGCTTTCTGGTCCATGGTCTGCGCGTGGCTACAGGCTTTCTGGTCCATGGTCTGCGCGTAGCTACAGGCTTTCGTGTGCAAGGTTTCCGGAACCAGCGTTTCCAAGTTGGGGACGGTATTCTAATAATTGGTTTCCATGTCGGAAAGGGTTTTCTTATCAAGGGTTTTTGCGTTGGGGACGGTCTTCTTCTCCAAAAATGAATTTTCCGTATCGGAATATATGGCTTCCAGCTGTTAAACCCGTGTGAATGTGGTCTAAGGTTTTGGGTGGTATCGGCGCAACTACGAAGATCTGGGAATAACCTCAAACATGCGGCTTTCGTTGGATTCATATGGATTCTATCGTGGTACCCCTGTAGTCGAGGACTTCTTCCGAACCAGCTTGTGAGAGACCTCTTGTGTCGGTAGAACAGTACCCTTCTGGTGCTGGTCGTTGGGTCGTTCCGGCATATTGAATCACATTTCGCTCTGGAAACTGTGGATAAAAACGAAAAAATTATTTCATATCTGCAAAGTATTGAGAATTTTTATAATATGTATTTGATATTTCATATTTTCAAGGTAATGAGGAGAAAGACGAAAATGTTCTTCATAATATGTATGAAATATTAACAGGTATTAAGATATTTATTGAAAATATTTGAACCTCAGGTAAGGAATCAAAAGGAAAAACTTCTAACGAAAGCGTTTATGAAATTGATGTATAGCAACCTGAAGAAATTTGTCTGTAAGTGTTATTTATGGAATAATAAAGGGCAAAGCAATGACTTAGCCAAAACTTTGTTTTTACATGATTTAAGCTCCAGCATTTGCATTGCTTTAGTATATTCAGTCATTTACTTACCATACGTCGATTCCGATTGAGTGACAATCCCTGAAATATATAGTTGAAACATTAGGAATAATGAAATGATGTTATCATTGGTGGTACAATGTTCACTTATTCTATTCTCAAGACATCTGAATTTTAACCAAACTATATGAGCATGATCATTCGAAGACAACAAAACGGCACATTTGTAGAATTCTAGAGAAACTCGGGACCGTAAGTGTTAAGAAATAGTTTCTACTATGGCTCGGCAAGTTTGACCAGAAATATCAGATACTCAGCATTCGATTTATCATATTTCAAATACTGCCAAGATTCGTAAAATCACTTTATTCATGAAGCACACAAATTGCTTTAATTGTTAATAGCCGTCAATGACGTCATTCTCATCGTGCCGTAATATGATTCAAAGTGTTATTCATAGACGGTATATACATTAACAACGTTGAGTAAAAGCGATTATTTTGAAACGTATTTTGATTTTAAAAATTTATGTCAAATAAACGATTTAAATTCGCTTGTCATGAATTTTATAACTGTTCAAAAAAATACTTAAAGAAGAATAATCTTCGAAGGTAATAATGCGTTTACAAAAATGTAAAAGCAATTAAACCATTAAATCGAGTTTTGATACATTTTATCGGCGTTGAAATAATTCGACAACCAAAGAGAAATATATATTCGCACTAAATATGTCAGCATTTGCACTACAATTTTCTTGATATGCAAATTTATTTCTAAGTCCACATAGATTATTTCAACTCATATTTGTTTTTAAACATAAGAATAACATTTGAATTTGATACTTAGATGAAAAGACAGATTAATTTAAGAAAACGTATTATGAAACTTCCACTAGCTGATATTCATATTTTGAAACAAAATGAAAAAGATTTTGAATGCAGAAAAAAATCATTTACTTCATTAGCATGCCTATTCAAAGTGGAAAAAAATATTGGCATGAAAGACATGGTAATGAAAACTAATTATGTAATACGAGTACATACCCATAAGGAGGACTGTGCAAAGGAGACTTCCTACGCCCTTCATTATCTTATTGATAGACAGAGCAACACTACAGATGTGAGAAATCTAGAGGGTGTTATATAACATGAGTGCGGATATTGGTATCCCGTAATTCAGTTTAACTCAATAAGGAAGTTCATTGTTACTCGTAATTGTCTGTCCTCTCGAAATTTTCGAATAACAGGAAAATGCGTCATATCAGTTGCAACCTACGCTAAGTTCTATAAGATTTTTTTTGCTTCACGGATGTGCCCTCAAGAAGAGACAAATGCAGCTGTTTCAGTGTTTTTGGTTTAACACTTAGTATCTTTTAACTCAGGAATTTGGTTCTGTTGCATTTCAATACCATGATCCCCATTTTGTTTCGTAACCTCAAAAATACCAATGTAGCAATAGATATATGATAACGTTATGAAACCATTAAATTCAAGACCGTATTTTGGTATATCAAATTGGCAGAAGTTAACTTTGAGGGATTGTGGGCGATAAGAGCACACACACATGTGCACAGGCATTTTGATTCTAAATTCCCCTATCAAGAACTTCTATCCACAACGTATCATGTTAAAGGGTCTGCGAATCTGCGAATCTGCGAATCCATTTCCCTACCTCGAACGATTGAAAGGTGTTCACACCATAATTGCCGTCAGTGGTTTTTAAATGATATTGCGACTGAGGAGATGTCATTTCTCAGCATGCAATAAACGATACAATCAAGAACTTCTTTACACGTATATTTTATAAGATTACAATGGATCTCTCCTTCAAAACGACCCCATCAATATAAGAATCACGCAATCCAAAAGTTTGATTATTGATTATTGATTTTGACTTGAAATCATACCATACATATATGAAAATATTGGTTGAAAGGTACAGAAAATTATCCTTTTGTGTTTCATTCGATAAACATTATATCCCAAATTTGTCAGAATGATTATTCTTTCCAAGAGCATATTTACCCTATGTATAAAAGTAATTGCCGTGACTATGCCAATGAGTGTAAGACATGAAACATTATCAAACATGGTCAAAAGGAAAAAGAGGAAACTGGGACAAGTACGTTCGGTTTCTTTTTAGACCTTGTATCTTTGAAAATAGCTGTCTGATGTGTCAAAAAATCAGCATGGTCATAGTCATAAGGCTAGTTAATTAAAAGGACACCCCTATCGGAGTATTTTCCGTGGAAACGAATCTCAAGGGAGACAATTCCATTTATACAAGCATGTTATTAGTACAGAAAAATGATACTGAGGGTAACATTTTGGTTGATTAAGATTTTACAGCCAGACAAATGAGAGCGCACACTCGGTGAAACAAAACAAGAAGTGAAGTCATTCATCGGCCTTGCTACGGCATTACAAGGCAATGTTGATTAGTATCCACGTAATTCATTCGTAGATTTGTTGATATTCTTAATGTAATGATGTTTAAATTAGTAAAAGTAAACGACCATTTTTATATTATTTTGCCTCAAAACAACATGGCGGACCATGCCTCTTTATAGTGACAAAGTATGTTTCATGATTATTTCTATTTGGCTTGAAAAAAGAGTAGATCCTGTTGGCCAAACGTGCCAAAAACGAATTTACCAAATAAAAATCTTGATTTAAATGTGTTGAATAGATAGAAGGACCTCATGAAATTTAACCATCAGGAGATAACAAAATACTCACTACCGTCAGAATTGGTTATTACAGTGTTAAATCTTTACTCTTGAACGTGGCGCCCGCCTAATATTGTGACAGTATGCTACTTATACTTGGGCTAGACTAGAGTAAACACTGAAGCAAGCCACGACCTTGTTGTCCATACATGATCGCCACAGAGGAAAATATTAAAGCTGTGCTTGATACAGTATGTCAAGAGAGGCTTGTGACCATCAAAAACTGTGCTACTGCCCAAAACAAAAGTAAAACATTGACAAGAGCGTTTGACTATGAATAAGTTATCGTTTTGTTGGGTCCCCAGGACGTTATCTGAAGTCCAGGACCCAGAATCATTTGAACCCCAGATTCACCATTTTGATTCAGAATCAAAACACTAAAGCATGCGCTGAAAACATGTAATGTCACCTTCTTTAATAGCTGAGATAGGCCTCTGCAGCTTTGACTCCTGTTACACAGTTTCTAGAATCCATATAACCTATATAAAGGCTAGCGACTCAGTTTCTTGGTACGTGCATTTGATTTTGTGAGAGTTCTGCTGCGCACTTGTTATCCAACCTTTTGGATATCATCGATCCGAAATTATCTGTCCGTTGCAGCAAAGACTGATTCGCTTGACCTAACTGCAGTGTTAACCAAGGACTCTGGCGAAATTATTTAGCTATCAAATTTATTTTATTATTGATTATACTAGCCTGATATCCTAACCTTAAACTATTTACTTAACTTTCACTTTATTGTAATAATCAATTTCAATTGTTTGTCAAATTGTGTTGCTTTGATAGGATACATTTTGCTTATTCCAAATTCATATGTAACAATATATGTGTAAAACCTTATGCAAAAAGACATAAAGTGACACGGAGTACTCTATGTCAGATTTGGCTCTGCTCATGATTCAAATATTGAAATTCAGGATGCATTGAAATTACTTATAAATTTCTGATAAATTCTCAGCTTTTATTAATAAATGCATTGCTCACATTATTTCAATATGTTGCAGAAACAATGGCGAACCGGAAGCTCTCACTTGGACGAGTTGTCTTGTCATCGATGAGTAAGGCATTTTATGATAGAAATGTATCCGTCCTTAACCGGTGTAGTGACACGTAAACGCATTCCACTCTGATTGGTCTTGACCGTTTACATAACAATTTGAAGGTCGTATGACTTACAATTCCATGACGTGACACACCAAGCGGCCTTGACCCCTGCGTGGTGTGTCACAAATCATGTAAGAAAGTTCTATAACATACATTACTGAGTCATGGTAGAAGTGATCACGTGATATCAACTTCCCGTTCAGTACCCAAACGGTTAAACGTAACCAGTGCCATATACGTCGTACGTGCAGATGTACACACACTATTACAACTATGGCGCCATGTTTCCGTATTTCATCAAGGCGTCCTAGAATAATTATTGTGACAACAGTAGACGGCTAACTCAAGCAATTGCAGATAATGTGATACCAAATATATCATTACAATATCATATGTTTCTAATAACCATGATGGACATGATTTATGTGACAAGTTTCTGACAATCTTACAGAGGAAATGTTTAGATAACATCAGCTAAGTTCAGTACCCCTGTGGCCTAAAGGCACTAGTGCATGCTTTTACGGTTTAAAGTGGCTATTTTAAGGTTTGGGAGGACTTATACATTCACTTAAGCTTTCTATCGATGCAAATAAATACTTTAAATTCTTTACAGTTGACCTTCAATCAACAATTAAAAGGTTTAGACAGCCGCTGTCGGCTTGGACATATAAAAAAATCTATGATTAGCTGTGCACAAAACGGATAAATAATGGACAGTTGAACGCGGCTGAACTAGTATTATGTGCAGCTATTGAATTTACCTAAACTCTGAACTGAGAATAAAGAATGAAATATGTTTTATGAAGGCAATGTTGTAAATAAACCGATTTAATAACACAGGATTATCATTGCTATTAGATTGACCAAAGCGGCTGCCGTTTCCGCTTTTCTGTTTATAAGCAAAATCTTTTCCGATATCGTAGTTCATGCGGATTTAAAGTTACGTTGCATTAATTACTTCCGGTCTTTAGAAATCAACTTTACTACCATTCGTGCATTCGTTGTGTTTACGAAATATTGGTGTGCAGTAGTGCGTTTAAGAAATATCTCTTAATTTTCTTCAGAGCCAAAAGCCAAGTTCTGCTGCCAAATAAAGTTGCTTTTGAATTTTCTTAATACACCTATGATTTGTAAACACAGGTTTACTCATCAGGGTATTGGCTGTTGACTTTTTATACCTGTTCAAACACACATGGGGTGCTGAGATTGCTGTTTTAAGTTGTTTTTAATAGAATCATTGTGATTTGGGTTGAATTTTTATAAAATGTGAATTTAGTAAATGTAAGGTGTTGTTGACATAAAGCATATATAAGCAAACAGTAGCTAAAGCGCTCATAAAATATTTTATATTGCTTCAATTCACAAAACAAGTGGAAATTTTCTCTTGTAATCGTTTATCAAATCTACGTTGTTTTTGACATTTGTGTTTATTTCAGTGTATTCATAAATCACAATTCAAATTTTCAATAGATTCATATAGCGATGTATGTTGTTGATAGCAAAACAAGTCAAAGATAATATGAAAGAACTAAGAAAAAACAGACACATTTGGATGTGACTTTGCTCATGGCAATTTAAATAGGAAGGATGTAAATCAAGGACCTTACATGACATTACAATCACTTTACAATCAGTATTGGTTATAATCAATGACGTTACGTTATATCATCTGACATTACAAATCAATGCATGACGTCAATTAACAATCAATAATATTACCCCATAATCCGAACCATTACCAAACATAATACACGTTTGTTGGCTTTATAAACGGTTGTATGAATATCATAGGCGATATACAATCCCGCACAGTTGCACAATATAAAGTAAAGTAACTAATCGTTATATCTGATCATATTCTTATGATGTTAACATAGTTGGCGTTACGTCTAAAACTAAAACTGATTCCACACAATCGACTGTATCAATAACTGGTTTGACAAATTCTTTTAGTTCATTATCATTACTTTTCATTACAATGAGGCTATTAATATTGATAGATAATGATGATTGATAATGAGGTCATAATTAATCTGACCGGCACCATTGAGCCATATCGTTACGTTGACGTTACGTTAGGAGGTCAGTATCTCCACCGGACAGTAAGGATTACAGCCGTTGACGCATTCCGCTACATCAGTATTATCTGAACACATGTTTCTACAATCAACTGTGTTGGCATTCTTGATTCCGCATTCTCTGATGCGACACATGAATTCAACCTGGACACATTTCCTTCTGCATTTTGTGCATGTGTCTAACTCCGGGTTATTCCATGGTAGTGTCGCCATCTCCTCATCAACCATCTGCTGCTCCTGGGCAAGTACAGCCGCGGTCACCAACATCTAGATGATAATATTATGGAGAAGAATAATAATAAGAATAACAATAAGAAGAAGAAATAACGATGATGATGGTGATGGGGGGGGGGGGGGGGGGGGCGGTGTTGGTGATGATGAAGATGATGATGGTGATGATGGTGATGATGATAATGATGATGGTGATGATGATGATGATGATGATGATGATGACGATGATTGTTGTGATATTTGTAGTGATGGCAGCGTTGGTGATGACGATGATAACAATAAGCAAACTTTGGCGTTTATCCAAAAAAAATTAAAACATTCATTTGAAATATTCAATATTCTTAAAACGTTACACATATGTTTCTTTAGACATTGAGTAAATGATGCTTTTTACATGTAATCGGAAAAATGATTGTCACAGGAGCGTCACATCAATACTGACTGTGTAAGTCTGCACTTGCTAACTCTCCTGCAAGGCTTTAACGTTCTCCATCCCCATCATTGGCTGATTTTAGTCATACTACTCAACGTTAAAATCGATGGTTTCAGTGCTGTACCCGCTCTGTCGAAAGTTGCAATAACTATAAGATTCTCTGATCTATCAAGATCCGTCGCAGTAGCCCTAAGAGCAGGCATGCGAAAAGTAGGGAAAGTCTTAAATTAGCCAGTGGTGTGAATGAACATATGCCATGCGGTGTAAGTTGGTCATAAGCCAAGTATGTTTTATCTCACCAAGACAATGTATATCCTCATGTTGCGTTGAAGTTCTTCGTCAGGTTCGAATCCGGTCAATCTACAATAATACAAAACGACGTTATTGAATGTTTTACCAATTAGCAATAGCACGTTAAGTGAGTATGGCAGTATTAGCCCTGAAAGTTTTGTTTTATAATTGTTGTTATCAAGATAACACAAGTTTAAATTTGGTTCAATTTTATAGAAATCATGTCCTTAATTTGCAAGACTACAAGCCATCTGTAAATGGAACAACCACAGAATTCAGACAAACGTAACACAGCAACGTAAATGACAAATATCCATAGGGTATTTGTGCTAAACAAGACTTCAATCCCAAACTATCAAATAGAGCAACTGCAAGAACAGCGCAGTTGAAATCATACATTTCAGAAGTCTTGGCCATATCATGAGAATAACCTTAATTAAAGCGAGACTGCGTCCACAATAGAAATGAGACTCATTGTTATCGACCCGGGCTAATTAGCCTGGTGTTTTCAGACAAGTGCTCTTGCCCGGTAACTAATTAGCCTGAGTTAATAATGATGTTGACCCAGTCTCCAAAATTTCTCCCACCTACAAATATCACCGAATTGGACACCATCAGGAAAGAGAAACCATGGCGGACCTCTCGACAACTGTAGGGGGGCTGTTAAAACAGGGTTCGGAAGATCGGGGTACGCCTTGGGTCAAGCTCATCGCATGTCAAAGGACAGAGATAAGTGGCGGTCAACTGTTACGACCTTATGTCCTATCAGTGATTAAGAGGATAAGGGAGTCAAGTCTACTACAGAAGTGATAGTTAAAATCTACTCTTGGTTTCTTTCTGCTAATAAAAGACTTAATAATATTGTGCACATCATCTCATTGTAAATACACACTAGCATTTTGAGTAATATTTAAGTAGCTTTATACTTAGAGGTCATCAGTTATTTCTAATAATGATACTCAATTATTCCAAATTTTATCCATATGCTTTATATTTGAACTCCAGAACACGTTTCGTCTATTGGATATTGCTTTTGACATTTTGCAATCACTTATGATACAAATATGTAGAGATGAAGATATTCTTCCTTTTGAATGTACAACGAAGAAGAACTGAAGATTTTTCGATGTGTCACACCTTTGCAAGTAATTCTCTGAACGGCAGCTAACCCCTGAATATATCTTGATATGAATGATTTTCGAGAACTTATTGCAAAAATGATATTTTCGATTTTAAATCTATAATTTTCCTTCTTATTCCATTGTGAGATTTTTAATGAAACATGACGCATTTTCAATTGTTTTTGTTTAAAATTTTCTATGATGCTAACATACATGAAATCGTTCAAGGCAATGCGTGCATGTCGAAATTTATAAATGCGCTAGTGCATGTCATGTTATCATGACATTAGTCAAGTTAATTATCTATGTGAAAAAAAACATGTTCTAAAAATCCGTTAAGAACTAGTTTTATATTTGATATTCAAATATCAGATGATGATATAAAATATGGCTCATTGGATAAACTGTTGCATATTCCAATGGGTTCCAAATTTGGATGACAACTTAAGTATTTGTTGTAAGTATAACCACAAGACATATTCAAAGCTACGGAATGTACCGATTATCATAAACAGCATTTTTAACCAATGTAGACATCTGTTAGATTGTTATTCCAATTTTTTATGTACGATAAAAGAAAATATGGCATATTCGAGAACATTTACACCAGGGAGTCTAATAACGTGACATTTAAGCATAATATGTAATTACGTATATAAGTATGCCTATTTTGGATAATCACGCCGCCACGGCAAATCGGTCCAAAGAGGTGATATTATATTATTATCGACAAACATACTGAGACAAAAGAAATCCCAATGAACTTGTAGAGAAGTAATTCGTTATGACAACATTGTTGGCTTCCAAGAGTCTTTAATCCGGGCGTGTTTTAAAGTACCAGAGTATGTTTCGTGAATTTTGTATGTTGCTTGAGTAGAGCCAAAATGTCATTTGAACTGAGTTAAGTTCAAATCGCCTAGAGTTGAGTATTTATATATCTTAACTGCCAAAATTATGACATTTTCTTGTTTTCAATTGTAAATTTAAAACGGGCTTATAAATGGAAAGATGTCGAAATTCTGCGTCCCATTTTTATGTATATTAGTTAAATGATCTACTAAGCAATGCCAACCTATATTTCACGTTGTGTCTGTTATAGATAAGTTTCGAAAATGACGTTCGAGTCATTGACGCGCGCGATGGTCCCGTTTTCGATTATAAATCTCAACTGTTTCCTGTTGATTGTCACTGTGCTAACTGATAAGCACTGACATTTTCATTTTCAGAAAAAATAACTGCTTGTCAATGAATTAACACCATCTATGAAGTTAAACACATTTGACTCCAACAATATAATCTGTGCCCCTTTAAGTTGACAACAAATCAAAGAGACATTGCCGCTTGAAACAAACAAAGACTTTATTTGAGCACTCAAGTTTCATTTACTGTATTCACGGAATATAATTAGAAAGCTATTTGGCGACTATTACTTTCGACATAATTAAAGTTTGAATGCTTAAAATTCATAACCATCATTTTCCAAAATTTGTTTCTTACGACTTTGGCAAAAAAGTTTTGCAAAAAAGGAAAGGAGAAAAAAATCGTGTTGTTTTTATGCCTTACAATATTTTCAAACCTTAAATGTATATTTCTCCTCCACACTATTCTAATTGGTTGAACTTCTATCTCAAAACGATCATAAAAATGACATACTTCATAAAAACATTCAACAATATCATGTTTTCTGTTAGTCATATCATATCAGAATACATGAACTAAAACTCAAAATATGGATTTGAATTATGTTCATATTCCTAAACAGTGTTAAAACTTACTATCAACACCTACAAGGATGATTTTAATTTGACAGTTGCACAAGTTGTCACAAGTGCAAAGCAGTCTTCCCATGATATTTGTTTCACTGTATGTGTTAATCTTTGAAGGAAGTTATGTAACATGTTTCTTAATGCTATGAAAACAGGCATTATATTAATGAAGTTAATATGTTTTTTATTAGGCTTATTTCATACTTTTTAAATGTTTTTATAGCATTTTTTATATCGAGTACTGATAAAATGAACATAAAAACTGTTTTTCTATTTCCGTGAACTGATACATAATTATACATTCAGATGAGATAAGAAAATTGAATAATTCCAGAAGAAGAACTTATTTTCTAAAAAGAAAACAACTGAGAATAGAGTATCTTGACTTGTAAGCTTCAATGCAAAAAGGGAAAAAAAAAAGAAAACAAATTATTCTTTGATGTTTTGTTATTATGCAAATATACATGTAGTCAAATTGATATTCATGTTTTTACAACGCAGCGTGCTATTATAATGTTTTATACTTTTAGCCTTTACAGTATGCATGACAATTGTGAGTGTTTAAGTATAATAGAACGAGAATCAATTTTGTATTTAAAGACAAAAATAAATTTGCGCCTTTACTAGTAATTCGAAATGAAACATTGTAAGTAATTCGTGAACCATTAGACTTGCCTCACTTATCAGTTCTTTGTGTTAAACTCGATTGATGTCATTTTTCGAGATTTCAAATGACATGATTATATCAATCTCAGGCTAATTTCGCATTTGTTTCTCACAAATTTGACACTAACAGTTTGTATATCATTTTCATTTATTTTAAAGGTCAGGTTTCAACAACGTATAGAGATTGATGGTTATGACGTCATCAATGTCCAAAAGTATACGCAAATAGTGGTATATCTGAAACCTCTTATTAACCGATGATAAATGCATTGCGAAATATGCAGAAATGTTCATTTCATTAATGAATAGTTTCTTATTACCCGTGTTATAAATTTGCAACTGTTTCATAAAAGTCACATGACACTTTTTCGAGTGAAATTTCTTTATGCCAATATTTTGTCACTATAAATGGCGTGAAAACAGCCTTCGGCCTTATATTGTCACTTAAAATATATTTTATGACGTCACAGACGACGAAATACGGTGACTCGCGATGAAACAATTGTGTATAGGCAAAGGGTATAGGTGCGCGTATGATAATGTTGTCATTTACTATGTTTAACTATATTTGTAATAATCGTAAGCACATGTTCACATTCGTTTCGTGTACATCACATTTTCCCATTTGATATACTCTACAGCTTCATATCAAAAGTTCGTTCACATACCTGGGTATACTTGTGCAAATATCATGTAATTTGGGATGCCTTTGAAGTATCGTAGCATTACGAAAAAGAAACGTTTAATGATAAATTTTCAATACAGATATGAAGATCCATCCTTCTTTAAGGCAACTGTTTACCATACCCAACAATCAACGGTAACATTTTTGGCAGGTCAGTGAAGTGACCAGGGATTAAAATTTTTAAAACACTAATTTTTAGTTTTCTCTACAAAATCCTTAATAAGTTATCAAATGATTGTCAGATGTTTGTTCCTTTGCACTAAGTTAATGTGATTTTGCTGTTTTTATTCTGAGAGAGTCGATGTGGAACATTTTATAATTAATTTCACAAAATCGAAATGACCCCTTCTGTCTATTTCAACACTCAAAAAGGCGAAGATTTCCCTAAATATGTTTAAGAAAAAAATATAACGCCTCATTCATAACACACATTCACATTTTCGCGTAATGTTTTATATTTAGCGGTAAAGTGAATCACAAACTGTTTTAATAGAATATTTGATAATTTATATCATATTCCGGCAATGCAAATATATTGAATATAAAGATGGTTTATACAATGACGTACATAGTATAAGAAAAATACACAAATACTTACATGGCTAGGCTCTGGGAGAGTGAGTAACGTGTGAGAAGCGGAAAAGTATTTATGCATGATTTAGCGATTATTACTGGACCGACAATTATCTATTGTAATGCCCGATTCTATCTTCTAACAATTACATTTACTCGTCAACGCCTAATGTTGTATTTAATTGACATGAAGCAAAAATCATGAAAAAAATATCAGGCTTTGATGCATACCAAATACCATCTTTCTGGTTTAAGTTCATTTAAGTCATCTCAACTGCAAAATAAATGAAATTATTTTTTTCTATTGAAATACAGCAATTTATGCAGAAGCCGTCCAATTTGTACGTATTTAAGTCAAAACACTTATCAACAACTTCAAAATCCAAATCTGTCTTTTTGTCTCATAAATTTCTCTTTAAACGTTTGACTTATTGGCACAGGTACAGCCGAAGTACACTGTCCAGTTTTAGATCTAAAACCCAACGCTATTAATTCTCAGTTAAACAGGACTTGAAATTGTAAGTATCTGGTATGATGACATTTCTCGATAAACAAACGAAATTGGTGACGTTTGATATATGTGACTCAAATAAAATACTCCACGTATTAAAGGGGCAGCGGCATGTTTTCTGAAGATTTATTTCTTCAAACTTAACCAAATAATAACTGTAGTTTACTCCAAAAGTATCATCTTCAGAGGTTCAAAACATCTCATGATCTCAACCTGATCATCCGAAGTCGTTGAAAAAGTAATTAAGTACCAAACCAAAACACTCTCGTCCATTTTTGTGTGAACATCTTTTTCATTAATTGAGGCAGGGAAATAGAGTTGCAAAGCTTAACCGATCATGGTACATCGTTTTAAACTGATCCTTTTGATTTAAAAAAACACTGTCTTACAATTGGAAACGTAAATTTTCGTTTTCGTGAAATCACTTAATTTATCCAAAAAAAGGTATGGGCCACCTATCAATATATGTTGTAAAGACACCCAGACACTGAAATAAACGCTATCTTGCAATTCCTAAAAGGCACTATAACACACACTTTGGCTATCTTATGGACTAAGAGGACACATGCACTCATTTTAGCTTTCAGTTGATGGAATAAAATACTTTATATTCTATTCTTTACAAAAAAACCTTTTAATCAATTATACATAAGCTAAGAAGGTCTTCTGAATGTGTCAAAATCGTAATTGTCGGTTGTACTCAAATATTGATTGTTAAAAAGACTGAATTAGGATTGTGTGCAGATTGTTAACGTACCTCAATCTCACAACCGAGGACATGGGATATAAAGATCATTACCCAAGGATGGGGTATTATGACTTTACGAAACACTGGTGAATTTATTTACTTTTTTGTACTAATTTTTGTTGCTTCATCCGTTTCTTATACACATAGTAACCACTGCTGTTGTATTCGTTATAGTTGGTGCCGGTTTTTTTTGTCAGGATGTGTGCCAAAGGTGAATATTGAGAATATCGTAAATCATACGATTTCAATGCAACGTTGCAGTAAATGCTTTTGGTCTGTCAAAATAATTTAAATAGCCTTTATGTGTTTATATTTTCCATGTAGAATACTAAGTTGCGGGTCGTTAGTAGTATCGATTTAGTCATTATCTGTACTTTAATCACAGTTACGAAGTATCGTTGTTTGCTAGTTATATAACGCTAATCAGAAGAATTAATTGCAAGGGCACTTGTTATATTCTTATAAAATTAAGTAATAAAAGATAGAGATCTTTAATTTTGATGACGTAAATACAAAGAAAGTAAACGCTTTTAATACAAAATTTGAATCGTACTTGTGACGATATTGACACAGTTGTCAAGAAAGTGATTACTTTTAAAACGATATTTAAATAACTGTCTTCTTTAAAACACCCTTCAGAAGAAATGAAGACGATCTACCTTTTCGTTTGTGTAAGAAAAAACAAGGGATAACTAAAGAATTTACTATATAAATGGTATAGCTGAAGCGAGGAGTAGAGCTTTGACTATGCCTGAATACGTCCATTCAACTGTACATGTTAGAAAAGCGATTGTGAAATACTGTTCATCAGGATCATTTTAATGTTACATATGTAATTTCTATGATTCCTAGATGTGCCTTTATTATACTTTTATTATGTATCTTCAACATTCTATAGATTTCTTGTGCTACAGACAATATGTGCAAGTCATAAATAAGGAAGAAAATGATATATGGAAGTACAACTTCTTTATTACACAATGAACATTGTCTTCCTTATACTAGCAACTTCTAAAATGCCACTGAAACAATTCAAGTCATACATATATGACTCTCTCAACAAAGCTGTTTGTGATTGATAAAGAACTAAAAGCTCCGGAGTGCTCAGACCTGGTTACTGGTTGTTACCGCCAAAGTATTTATAATTTTGATGACTCCCTTCTTCCGATACCGGGTCCTTTTATTAATTTGCTCAGTGATATTCTGTGATCAAGGGGTCTGCAAAATGTCATCTCATTTATCACAGAAGACACTTCCCGTCAATTACATTTACTTGAATACTTGAACAATTGATCTGGAATTTAACATTTCCAACTATGTTGTTTAGAGCACTCAACAGCAAAGTTCGTTTTAAAGTCTAGCGGAACTGTTGGCGAAAGAACAAATGAACACATTAACACTTGTGGGGTGTAGAAAGCAGTGAGACCCAACGTCTCCGACAAATAACCTTTGGTGCTCATCATGCATCCATGGTCAGCCAAACTGAACCTTGTGTGAAGCAGTATGAGGTCGGTCTGGTTAAAATAAAAATTATTCTTTTGAAACGTTACAATAGGTTGAAATTAAAATAATTTTATGAAAATTTCAAAATAGTGAATCTACCTGGATACGAATTCCTTTCGAAAACGGTCTGAGAAGAGCACATGTAGTAGCATGTTTTGACGCAAGCTGAGTTTACCAATCGCAAAACCTCCGGTAAAAGTCTTCGGTATCAGTAGGCAGTAGCTATTATGGGTGCGCAGTATTATCGGTACATCGGTATATTGCCATACAGAAACACCACGATACGTGCCGGTACAGTCTTCTGAAAATATCCAATATATCAGAGGTTTTAGAAGTAACAATTTCCGTGTAAAATTGAAAACGTAAGGAACCGGTTACCGGGGATGGGCCGGTTGGGGAAGGTCGGAAAAAATTTTACATCCACCAGGGGAGGGTCATAAAATATACGGAAGGTTGGGAAGGGTCATTTGAAAATAGGCAGTTATAAAACCAATATTCTTCAGGAATTGAAAGAGGGGCTGTAACATATAATAAAGCCTTTAATATGAAATGAAAGGTCCATAATATGAGCAAGACTGGTTTATATTCTTAAAATCCTATGTCCATATTAAAAAAAATCACCATATTTGCCTTATTCAATCTACTTTATACTTTGAGAACATTAAGTAGAAAAGAAGTTCAGTTGGACAGAGAGTTTATACAAGTAGTTGATATATAAAGGTATTTTGCTATTGGCTATATTTTTATACAACATAAATGCATCTCTGATACTATATAGACTCATACAGTTAAAACGGCTATTCAAATTATTGATATTTGAATTATGATATTAATATTTCTCAATGATACAAATTTATTAAACCCTAACACTTTATCAAACGGTTTGATCTTTTGCAAATTTCTTGAAATAACCATACAACTAAATGCCTATTTAGAAATTTAGATTCAAATTTTGATGTTTCCAAAATTGGGGGAAATTTGATTTGTTCATACCTCAGCGTTATACTTGATGTGTTTTGTTCCTCTCATAGCTCAAACACTAATTGTTTAAATATTATGTAACAAATGTAATTTCTATGATTTCTAAATGCATCTTTATCATACTTATGTTACGAACTACAAAATTGAAGATGAAGACTGTTATATGTGTTTAAACACTAATTGTTTAAATGTTATGAAATTTGATTCAAGCAGATATGCAGTTGGATTCAGTCCCATTAGACAGAATTCCTGAGAGACAGAATTCCGAAAAGACAGAATCAATCACAACAATAATTAACTGAGCAATGCTGACCACCCCTCATTAATCAATGGACTGACCCAACCCGTCTTATGTTCAAGTATCGACACAATCTGAATGAGTCTAAAATTTAGTCTATGAAATATTTTAATAATTTACTGTACCTTCATCCATTATATTTTTTTCGGGCTCCTAAATTGTCTATGTAGTCAAATTTAGACTTGCTGAATTAGGGCATAGGCTGTATTAAAGGAGCAAGACTATAGATTCGAATGAATGATTCCTAAAAGATAAAAAGTGAAACACCATACACTTCTACCATTTCTAGGCAACAAACTACCTTCTTTTGAGAAAAAAATTAGATTGGTTTTATACAATATACATTGGTCACAGTTTTGACAATTAAGGCTGACAAATTAAATTCATACTTACTAGCTGGTGTCTTATTTCTACAAAATGTGCTGAATCTCTTTATATCATATCCTAACACTATTACAGTGAAGAGGGTCTGATTTTTTAAGTTCATGAAAAATCAACTGTACTGTTAACATAAACGATCTCTAAGTATAAGCATTATTTGATTATATATTTTCATGTTAATTTATACATATTTTGTGAACATATATTCTATGACCGACACCTCTGGACAGTGTAAATTTGTCCAGATTTTGATTTCCAAGTGACAAGAATAACTGTTTTCTTCCTAAAATAACCCTGTAAAACAAGTTAATTTTTTTTAAATCTTGATTGGGCAGAAACTGCTACCAATTTTGAAAATAGCCCATCAATGTGTTAATAGAGACACTATGTGAATTGAATGAAATGGTGCTTCATGTTATAAAGTTTATTCATATGTTATTATCATCCATCGAGTGAAAAAACAACTGTTGTATCTTAATGGTGTCTTTTGGGAATTATGTTTTTATTCATCTGGGCCGTTCCAATATTTCCAAAGGGTAGAGCCCATGTTATACATGATAAGTCAACCGTGAAAAGTGTTGTTTTAAGCTTTCGGTCTTTTTGGAATTCTGTATTTTTGGACGATACCTGCAGTTGATGTTCTAGGATGATGGCTGTAAAAAACATCCTAATGAAACTGAAACTGGGAAGGGCCATGGAAAGAATTACGACGAGGGCCACATATCTATATACACAATCCGAGAAAAAACCCAACCCCCATAGCTGAAAGTGAATGCAAGTTTAAGTTCAATGGAGAACACACAAAACAAATAATTCAGATTGCAATATCGTTTATTCGTAATTCAAACAATATGAGATTTGTATTGTAGACTTTAACAACAAAAGGGGGGTTTAAATCTCAATTTTAAAAAATGCAAAAAAGACGGGTCGAACCGCCGTAGGCGACCCCTTCTCTGGATGAGCCTATTCGAAAACTAGACAACATGAAGTTTTGAAGACGGATAGCTAAAAAAGACGGGTCGAACCGCCGAAGGCAACCCCTTCCCTGGATGAGCCTATTCGAAAACTAAACAACATGAATTTTTTGAAAACGGATAGCTGCACATGCTTTGACAGTTCATCCTTTTCTCAGTTACGCAATTTTGACCTACTAAGACAAACAGTCACAAAAGTTCATCAATTCCGGCTGGCCTTTGCAAAGATTGTTCTGATATCCTGCATTCCTACAGAGAGGACGGGCAGTTACACGCATCTTTGCACGTCTTCACCGACTCAGACTTAGCGCACAAGCTCCTGCAATCTCTTGAGAGTGTACTAAAGCCCTTCGCTTGGCATTCATTAAACCGGCACTGAAGTTCCAGAGAAACACACGGCCTCATACACAGAGTGCAGTCTGAAGCTTGTTGCTCTGTGCCATGGGCAGGGTGAACAATTGCGATCGTCGCAATCAGAATCTGAAGAACAAAAACAAACTTTGTCAAGTGTGATCAGGGGATTGTTTTTAACCTTTAAAGATATATATTTCGATTTTCTCAAAAATAACACTGTGAAGATTTTCTTGATCTGCCACTAAACGGTGTTTATGAATTTTGTCTTCGAAAACCTACAATTCCATTCATCGTTGGTACATTTCAATGGACGTTTTGATAATACTTTTGTCAAATTTTGTCCATTCTAAATACAAAGTTTATTTAAGTTTAAGTCGTTACCAACCTCTTGACTCATAATGTCTCCGCGTAAGTGAGAACATTTTCTTTTTAAAATGGGTATTGAGCCTTCATTATAGAGCGACGGATAGTCCAAGTGAACGGGGTAGGTTCAGATTTTATTTTTATGAGATTTGGGGTAGATTAAATCACACACCAGGGCAGTGATGCGCTTCATGGTTCAGCTCGTTTCTCGCTCAGGGTTCGGTAACAGATGTCGATCAGTCTGAAAATAATCAACATCACCATCATTACATCTGACTGAGATCAAAACTTTGAATAATAAAGAAATCTCTGGTTTAGAGAACATCTGAAAAGGACAAAACCTGCGACATTTTCAAGAAAAGTTGGAAAAGATAAAAGTAATATCGTTAACCAAAGTAATATATCACCCCACACTCTAGTAACGAATTATCTTTTTTTCTAAAATTCAGATCTTTGGCACCACTCGCTATTCGCTGCATTAAGATCTGTGAATTTGCATGTCAGAGGTCGTGTTAGCTAACCTACATTCCAGCCAATCAGCAATGAAGAAAATAAGGAAAGTTCGAATGAAATCCGCAGGCAAACCATCCTGTCTCAGGGTAAGACGTATATCAGTCGCTCCACTCTTCGGGCGTCAGCTATACGTCTTACCCTCAGACAGGATACAGGCAAACCAACCTGACAGTGCTCGGATATTTATATGGCCCATTTTCCTTTTCATCCTTAAAGGGCTACCGACATCTTTACCCTGACCTGCACATCCCTGTACCAATTAACATTGAGCTGAGTACAAGGTGGGGGTAGTGCCATAACCAATATCAAAAATAAATATTGAATCGTTCCGTTAATGAGTTATGCGTATCCCTTAGATGTTTTTTAAGTAAACATACATTTTCACATACATTTTCATAAACAGCATACGTTTTATACAGAGATTGATAAGATAATCATGGAAAATCTTAATAAAAAAAATATAGAACACAATTTTTTTAAATTCTGAATTTACAATGACACTCAAGAAAATGAAGAATTCAAAATATATTTGAAAAAAATCATTTAAAAAATCTTATGATATTTTGTTGAATTGACAAAGACAGATTTCATGAAATAAACAAGAACCAATAAAAGAATTTTACCCCCATAAGTTTTTTCTCAAATCGCTTGTCACTTTATACACATATCTAATTGTATATATTGTATAATTGTATAACTTTCTGCAATCGTTCGAACCAAAAATGTCTTGGGGACCAGACAGTCGATGTTCGAACAGAAAATGCTTATTAATAGTAGAATTTTCCCTATCGGGGGCATAATTTGAGAAAATGGAATACATTTGTAAGTATGCATTATGGACGCTGGCACGGCAGTCTGATTAAAATCGACCGTGTTCCGAGGAATAAAAGTTTCAAAATATTGAGTCTATCGAGATTCGAACTCTGTCCGTCTAAGTTATCCTCTCCACTAGGTCTAATAAAAAATCTCTGGAAAAGATATATTAAGCATCAGCTGATATCAAATGTAGAAGTTTTAAAATAAAAATTCTGAAAAATGAGTCACAGTGCCTTAAGAATAAGTTTTTCAGAACCGGATATACGTCTTAGTCACATTTGCAATAAACCAAAGCAGCCTGAAGATACCGAAAATTCACAATGAAAATAAAAGGTAGATCGTAGATACTTACATCCTAGTTCTCCGGTAAGGAATGCGTTACGGGCCACGCTCTGGTCTATTTATACAGGTTTGCTGTAATATGCGTGCCCTTTGCCATGCGCATAATGTCAAAATGGCAGTGTTTTGTCATACCGGTAATTGATTTGATAAAGAATCGAGGTATGCTGCAAAAATCGTAACTATGTAATGATATACATGGACGAACGAATTAGAGTACATTACCGGTAAATAACGAAACCACTTTGAAATTGTTGTAGTTTTTAGATTTAGGATTCATACCGAGGTCATCTCGGCCCTCTACTTCTAAAACGACATTGTTAATTCTCTACTTTGCTTTCAGTCCATTCTCTCCCAACAGAGATAGCAAAGGTCATTTCTTGTCACATTGACCTCTATTACAGGTGGATGAAGTTCGCGATTGCCTAAAAGTCCCCTAGGCCCGAAATGTGTTAGACGGATACTGTATTTGTGTCTATCCAATCAAATAATATATTATGTCTCCAAATGACTTCTACCATGTAGACATCTTCTCAAAGGTTATGCAAATCGTTCTAATGTTCAGATAGAAACGACCGATTTTACAGATTGCATAACTTTGGTTGCAAATAACGAGGATGGTATTTCTAGTTTGGAATGTAAATTGCCTTTTACTGTGAAGTGCACTTGGCAATATCGCAGGGCGTCGACAAGTGGACGGGCTTAATAACAAACAAGCAAAATCGAGTCAACTTCGTGCTTCTCGGAGCACATAAGCTATTGGCGACTACAACAGCTCACGTATGTTGTCTATGTGATTGCTATGTTTTTAAAATTGAAGTTGGTAAAAAAATATCATTTGGCCATTTATTTTATATCAGATCACATTCATATCAAAATATTGTTACATTTGTATAACATTCATATCAGAATATTTTCACAGATTTATCACATTCATATCAGAATAATTTCACAGATTTATCACATTCATATCAGAATAATTTCACAGATTTATCACATTCATATCAGAATAATTTCACAGATTTATCACATTCATATCAGAATAATTTCACAGATTTATCACATTCATATCAGAATAGTGAGAGATTTGAATTTGAAAGAGAAAAATACATTCAAAAATTGTATCATAACAGACAAAATGAATATCCTTTTTAATAAAAAATATGCTAGGATCTTTAAGAAAACTCTCAATGTTTTGTAAAATTATTATGTCTTTATGCAAGAGATAGTGTCCATAAATTCGAAATACACCTCTATTCAGTCAACTCAATGTATTTAATTTTTGTATGGTATTTTTGTATGCTGTATATATGTATATATATGTTCTTGTACCTCTTATGCTGCTGTTTGCAGCCTGAGTGTAATAAAGTTCAGTTCAGATAATAATCCTGTGTTGAAAAAACAATAAACATCAAAGTCTGCCGCCTGTCGACTCCATGCTATTTTGGATGTTCTAAATGTGGAAGTCCTGCTATTCCCCCGGTGTACTTATGCCTAAAGTGAATAACGCCTACAGGGAATAATAGCTACACTGTATGTTGTGGTTGAGACACGCTAACCTGTATACAAGTAAACTGATCCAATTAGTATAAACTGTTGCACTCCAACCATCGAAGTAACGCATCTTTAAGATTTAAGATAAAGTTTATGATAATAGATCATAAAATAATGACAAGGGCTTTTGGGAAATATTTTATAAAGCGAAATATTGACTTAAATGACGTAATAATCAATATAAAACTCATTTGATGAAAAATATGTTTTCTTGAAGTAAAAATACTTTAAGAGAAAACTATTTTCATTGCTTTCATTAAATATATCATTATTATACTATGCTACCAGGCTCAAAATGTAGGATGTCAAAACTTAATTAAGCAATTTATCTATCGAAGTCAATATCAAATCCAAATATTATATAAGTCATAATTGTCTTCAAAGTAATTTTTTATCAATGTTTTTTGCTTCAATTATTCAAGAAAGTCAATGTTAATTCAATATTTTCTTTTTTAGAATATTTTATAACAATCAATCTTTCTTCAAACTAATTTAATCGGATTGGCATTTCAACAAGAATTTTTGTCCATCAAAGTTCTTTTAATGAAGGTAATATTTTCAATTGATTAATTATAAATTAATACCCATGTATTAATTATTCCCTGTAGGCATTAGTAGACGACACTCCTATAACAGAGGTAACGTGGGAAGAAAAGATTTAAATTTTCTATGTGGGAACAGAATAATCCTTTTAGGACATTAAGTAAAATCAATTAGTGAAAAGCCTACAGTGACTATTATTTTCTAAGTTTTTTTCTGCTGTTTTAAACATCCAATTTATTTATTAATCTTTGAAGGACAGTTAGACGTGATTTAAAAGGAAGTCAAGATTTTCACCAGGACGATGAAGGAGTAAACATGAACTCGGAACATATACAGCGCACTGGCCTCTCACACCAAGGGTCGGGGTTCGAATCGATGTGGAGACAATCATTTTACAGTCTTCTTAAAAATATCCATTAATTGTGTAAGGACGATCTAATGTTGCGTTTGTGTAGGAAAAAGACAAGGGATGAAAAAGAAATTCCATTTATTATTTGGTGAAATTATTTGCATATTTATTAATTTTACGATATGAATGGTTTGACCTAAGCGAGATGAAGCCATACATTTCATGAAAGGATGTTACTATAGTTCTGTATGTTAGTTGTATTGAAATATCATATCATCTAAAAGAAGAAAAATGCTTCATCTATATAACAGATTATTCATCAATAGCTGCAGTCACGTGATAAATAATAAACTGTCATTGCTTCACGAATAAGCCATCCCGGACTAAGTTTTCTTTATTCGTGAGTGACAATTGGGGTTGTGGCGTAACGTGCATTCATCGCTTGTGTGGGTTATCCGAAGTTATATCGTTTAAAAGCAGATTTTGAACAATCTCAACCTCGTGTTTCTTATATCAAGTATATCAACGCTATCAATTCTGTCAAAATATGCCAAAATTCGAATTTTTGTATTGGAACTTTAATGTGTAAGTCATTAATATATTTTTCTCTCATAAAAGCTGTTTTTGATTGATAAAGAACTAAATGCACCGAAGTGCTCAGACCCTGTGTAGAGGTACTGGTTGTTACCGCCAAGTTATTTACAGCTGCATACCGAAAGTTTGTTCACTTACCACTGAATCGTAGTGCAAATATCATGTAATTTGGGTTTCGTTTCAAGGTTTCAATAGAATAACTTCAGCAAGACAGACAATGGATCACCCACTGTCCATGTGTGAAATAGCCATTCTTGAATTCAGTTTGGCATTGTCTGGTCACTCGTGCAAAAATTCGAATTTTGGCATATTAATATAGACAGAAGGCGTCACATTTTCGAAATTTCGATTTAGTTAAATTAAATGTTCCATATCGACTCTCTGAGATTAAAACACACATAATCACATTGACTTTGTGCTAAAAAAAAACGTGACTAATTTTCAAAGAAGATGATAAATTATAATGGATTTTATTGAGAAAAATAAAAATTAGTGTTTTCGGAATTTTGACCCCTGGTCACTGTTACGGGTAATAGTGGGGTACGATAAACATTTGCCTTAAAGAACGTACGTACGTTTCTTTTTCGCAACGCTACGATACCTCAAAGGCATCTCAAATTACATAATATTTGCACTAGTATATTCAGGTATGTGAACAAACTTTTGGCATGCAGCTGTATAATTTTGATGACTCCCTAAGGGTCTTTCTTCCGATACCGGGTCCTTTTATTAATTTGCTCAGTGATATTCTGTGATCAAGGGGTCTGCAAACTGTCATCTCATTTATTACAGGAGACACTTCCCGTCAATAATATTTAGAAGAAGGCTTAAACAATTGATCTGGAATTTAAGATTTCCAGCTATGTTGGTTAACTTCTATTGAACACTCTTTGAACGGCAAAGTGTGTTTTAAAACCTAGCGGATCTGTTGGCGAAAGAACAAATGAACACATGAACACTTGTGGGGTGTAGAAAGCAGTGAGACCCAACGTCTCCGACAAATAATCTTTAGTGCTCAGCATGCATCCATGGTCAACCAAACTGAACCTTGTGTGAAGCAGTATGAGGTCGGTCTGGTTAAAATAAAAATTATTCTTTAGAAACGTTTCAATATATTGAAAATATAATAATTATATGAAAATTTCAAAATAGTGAATCTACCCGGATACGAATTCCTTTCGAAAACGGTCTGAGAAGAGCACATGTAGTAGCATGTTTAGACGTAAGTTGAGTTCACCAATCGCAAAACCTCCGGTAAAAGTCTTCGGTATTACGGTATTGCGGTATTATCGGTATATCGGTATATTGCCATACAGAAACACCACGATAAGTGCCGGACAGTCTGAAAAAATCCAATATTGTGCTACAGACTTGATGACGACTGTTATATTTGTTCAAATAAAACTCAGACACTAATAGTTTAAATGTTATGGAATTTGATAATTTATTGCCTATAATGTAAAGATATGCCTTACATTCCTCGGTGCCTTACTCTCAAAGTATTTGTAGTTTTTTTTTATTGTGATATTTTTTGTGCTTTGAAGAAATCATATTTTCCACAGATTATCTCCAAAGCTATACTTGCTAGCATCCAAAAGTGAAACTCGTTGAAACCATGGCCCTTCCATGTTGATGTTCTAAGATGATTGCTTTAAAAAAAATTCTAATGAAACTGAATTTAAAATACTGTGGACCATTGTAACACATCGTCTTAAACTCACCCTATGGACGGGTGAATTTGTTTATTTTCCATATTCTATTAAGTGTTATTTTCAAAAGAGACACTTCTTCAGAGTACCAAATGTTTTGGAATATATCATAAATCATAAGCTTCGTAGATTTTGGGGCGGATCGTGAAACAAATTACGACGAGTTGGGGAGGGCCACATTTTTATATACAATTCGAAGAGAACGGAGAACGCCCCCCCCCCCCTACCCCGCCTCCCCCATCGTAGTAAATGACCGTTCGCTTACAAAAACACCCTTTGATTTTACTGAAAAATGTAAACAAAATGTGAACTTGCAAAGTGAAAATAGCAAAGAAATGTTTAAAGTAGAAAACCAGTCACTTAAGTATCTCTCTTTACAAAACGTACAGCTTACGTATTACTGTTCTAATTGTTTTTATTAAGTCAAGAGAACATTGAAAATCTTTATGAAAACTACCAATACAAATACCATATAAAACGTTTCGAAGTCTCGTATACTCGTTTATCATTTATCAATACCTGTTACCACGGTCGAATCCAATGTGTCTTGAACTTCTAAGGAGAACGCACAAAACAAATAATTCAGATTGCAATATTGTTTATTCGTAATCCAAACAATAATGGATTTACATCATAGACTTTATTATAAAGCAGTGATGGAGCAAGAAAAAGGGGGGTGGGTAAATCTCAATGAAAGTGTTTTGCAAAAAGGGGGATCGAACCGCGGAAAGCCATTCCCTCAATGGATGAGCCGATTAGAAAACTAGACAACCTAAACTATTTAAGACGGATAGCTACACATGCTTTAAAAGTTCTTCATTTTCTCAATTTTGAACTACTACTCACAGAAGTTCATCAATTCCGGCTGGCGTTTGCAAAGATTTTGGCATTGTTTTGATGTTGAAGAATATCCTTGCATTCCTACAGAGGGGTCCGTTCCTGCACAAAGGTTCCATGTTAAGACAAGGCCTCAAGCACCGGGAACATTCGTTGTAGTCGGGAGTTTTTCGAGGATCTTACAGGCAGTTACACGCGTTTTGGCACTCTAGTAGAGGCGCATAATTAGCGCAATAGCTTCTGCAATCTCTTGAGATTGGGTGAAGGCCTTTCTCTAGGCATCTATAAAAGTGGCAGATTTGTTCTTGAAAATTACAAGTCCTCAAACATTGAGTACAGTCTGAAGCTTGCCCTGTGCCATAGGTAGGGAGAACAATTGCGATCGTCGCGATCAGAATCTGAAGAACAAAAACAAAGGACTTTGTCAAGTGTGATCAGGGGATTGTTATTACTTTATAAATATGAAATATAATATATCCCTTCTTTCGATTTTCTCCAAAAAAGACACCGTACACACATACAGCGTTGTCGATAAATGAACAGTCCTCCAATTCCTTGATCTGCCACTGAACGGTGTTTATGAATTTTGTCTTCCCAAATCTACAATTTTATGCATATGAATCGCATTCATCGTTGTCAAGTTTCAATGTTAGTTTTGATAATACTTTTGTGAAATTTTATCCATTCTAAATACAAAGTTAATTTAATTTTTAAGTCGTTCTTAACCTCTTGACTCATATTGTCTCCGCGTAAGTGAGAACATTTTCTTTTTAAAATGGGTATTGAGCCTTCATCATAGAGCGACGGATAGTCCAAGTGAACGGGGTAGGTTCACTCTCATTAAAATAAAATTTATAATCTACGTAAGGTAGATTTTATTTTTATGAGATTTGGGGTAGATTAAATCACAAACCAGGGCAGTGATGCGCTTCATGGTTCAGCCGGTTTCTCGCTTAGGGTTCGGTAACAGATGTCGATCAGTCTGAAAATAATCAACATCACCATCATTACATGTGACTGAAATCAAAACTTTGAATAATAAAGTAATCTAGGTTTTAGAGAACATCTTAAAAGTTAAAACCTACGACACTTTCAAGAAAAGTTGGAAAAGACAATAGTTAAAAAAGATCGTTAACCCAAAAAAATATATCATCCCACACTCTAGTCACGAATTTGTAAATATTTATTTTTCTAAAATTCGGATCTTTTGTACCAATTGTTATTTGCTACATTAAGATCTGTGAATTTGCATGTTAGAGGTCGTGTTCGTTAACCTACATTCCAGCTAATTAGCAAATAGGTTAGAAAAAACTTGTTGTGACTCTATATTAAATTGGGCCCGTGGTTTGTCGTAATTGATGAAGGTGAAACGTCACATAGAAACGTCACATAGAAACGTCACATAGAAACGTCACATAGAAACGTCTCATAGAAACGTCACATAGAAACGTCACATAGAAACGTCACATAGAAACGTCACATAGAAACGTCTCATAGAAACGTCTCACGATTCTGACGAGCATTTACTTCAGCAATGAACGAGTTATGTAAAACATCTTGATCAATCGCTTGACGTCGAAGCATGTACATCAATTTTGTAAATAAAGTGCTTATTTCCGACTTAGGAATCTTTCGATAATAAAGTTTGTGTTTAGCAAACCATCTAAGGTACTATATACCTCAACTTTACTGCTTGCGACAAACCGTAGCTGCATCTTCATCCGACAAAAGACAAAGCATAACAAAATTCGAAATATCACTTTCACATGAAACGTTGTTAACAAGGGATCTTGATAATGTTCCGAATGATATGTTGTATTGACAACTATATCTAAAAGGTTCTTTGACGTGCACTTTGAAAAAGAAAAGCGACTTCTGTTAGAGATTAAACAACTTCTTTATAATCAAGGAAAATTCGAAAAAAAACAGAAGGTAACCAAACAGACAGTGCCCGGATGAGAGGCGTCTTCATGCTATAAATAGCTATTGGTAACTCCCTGGCATAGGTATAAGTCAGATTTTGTGACGAAAAAAAATATTTTGTAGCTGTCATACACAAGCTAATGAGTTGATAGAACCAGTTGTAACTTTTTTTTGGAATGTTATTCATAGATAGTACAATAAGCAAAATTTCTCCTGAAAAAAAGTATGTACGAAATAGATTATTCCTTCGTCGGTTATCTAAACGAAGAAACACTTTGACCCCTATTTGACCTTGTTTACTCAAATATCAATGACATCTTTTCAGTGGACTTGTAATACAAAACTATGCTCAATTGAAGTACGTAATGTACATTCCGATGAATAGTTTGCAATTTGTTTTGAGCAATATATTGACATTTGAATACACATAGTTTCAGTTTATTTTGCAGGTGAATTCAAAGTTCCATCCAGGATCAGATTTTGTGACCTGTAATTATGTAATCATAATGTGGATATTTATTTTCATTTTCATTTTCCTTACATTTTTACCCTGATCCGCACATCCCTGGATTCAGGTACCCATTTTTACATTGGATGGACTGATTGCAATGTGGATGAAGTGCTTTGCTCAAGGACACAACACACGGTTGGACATAGGTAACAAATGTTGGATGTCGGAATTCAAACCCTGGCTTTTGCTGTGAACGGCCAGCACGCTAACCGCTACACCAGCACTCGGTTAAGATTGGCGAAGAGATAGTTATTGATTGGCTTGAAGACGGTAACTCAACCAAAGGATGATCATTCTCCCACCAATGCTAACTGACAACGTTTATAAAGCTTTCGGATGCAATGCAAGTGAACAAGCTTATAAAAATACGACTTTTTGCAAATGGTCTCATATTTTGCATGATATGTATTCTCTTCCTGAAATTTTGAAGTCAAGCACTGTTTTTCAAGGTCTATAACTTTATAGATGTTTATACCATAATGCTGAAACTCCGACATGCCAAACACTGATGTACATCCTAAGCATGTGTATAATTTTAGGAAGATTGATCAAAAACTGTGACAGAGGATGATTTCTCAAGTTGGGTAGCCTATAGTCCTTTCGAAATTATTGTAATGCCAAGCGCTCTAGATAAAGGAATATTATTCTATCAACATATTCATTAGATCATCCTGAAAATGCTTTCGCACATCACATATTTAAAGTACACACCAAAAGAAACACAAAATCGTCAACTATTACTATTTCAAATGGTTGATGATGACTGGGCCTTGGTTGATTCAAAATGATTCCAACCAGAACAAAGGGCAGACAACTGTTGATTTAACAAATGTTTCAAATATATAAAATATTTCATTTACCTTCTTGATTTGCGTTTCTTTTGGTGTACTATATACAAAAAAAAGTATGCAAAAAGTTCAAGAACGATTGATCAAAAGCTCTTGGTGGAGTTCATTTTGCAAGTACTGACACTCTGAAATAGTAAGGAAAAGCTCTCAAAGTCGAGCGCCTTAACTCATAAAAAATCATTATCGAATCGTTCCGTAAATGAGTTATGTGTGCGTATTCCTGACGCTACACATAAATTATCAGAAAACTGCTTACTTTTGATACAGAGATTGATAACATAACCTAGGAAAGTCTTAATCTAAATCTCAAAAATATAGAAGACAATTACATTTTTTTCTGAATTTGCATGGAATATGCAAGAAATACAAGAAAAATTAAGAATTCAATTATGAAAAGAATCATATGAATTGTTTGCTGAATTGACAAATTCCGATTTCATAAAATGAACAAAAACAAAATAAAGGAATTTTACACAAGTCAAAAGTTGTTTTTTTATACACATTTCTAACTGTAGGAAACAAAAAATGTGAAATTTGTAAACAATGTTGTGAATAATTTTTCTGCAATCGTTCGCACCAAAAAACGTCTTGGAACCAGAAAGTCGAAGTTTGAACTCAACGGTTATTAATAGTAGACCATTCCCTATCGGAGGCATAAGTTAAGAAACTGGTATGCATTTTTAAGTATGCATTACAAACGCTTGCACGGTTTCGGAAAATTTTAGATTTTGCCAAATTTTGTACATGATAGTCTAACTTATATACTGTATTTTACAATATTTAACTTTGATTCACCAAGACATGTATCATAACCTTGAGAAGTGAGTCATGATTTTGAATGTAAAACAAAATCTTTCTATTGTTCACGTTCTGTATTTAAACGAATATTCATTTCAGCACCCTTACATGCTCTTTTTAAGGCAATGAAGTGATCTTAAGTAAAGGTAAACTTTGATAAGTATTGCAAGACAATCTTTTTATGAAATATTCGCACCAAACCGTGTATTCGGACACTTGTTACTTTGACTACAGATAAATCAGTTGAATAATGATTTGTTTTATCCTCTTGAAAATATATATTTTGCATTAACTAATATTAGATGGGAGAAGTTTTAAAAAGTAAATATTCTGAAAAAAAAGAGCCTTTAAGAATTCAATTTCAGAAAATGAGGTCTGTGAACACATTTGGAATTTGAAAAATAAGCCAGCCTGTAGGTAGTAAAAATTCACAATAAAAAAACTAACATAGATAGTAGAGATACTTACATCCTAGTTCTCTCGTCAGGTATGGGATACGGGGCACGCTCCGGTCTATTTATACAGGTTTGCTGTGATATTCGTGCCCTTTGCCATGCGCACAATGACAAAATGGCAGTGTTTTTCCGCAAGTAATTTGTTTAAAAAATCGGGGTATGCTGCAAAATTGTAAGTATGTAATGATATTCATGGACGAACGAATTAGAGTACATTACCGGTAGATAACTAAACTACTTTGAAATTATTGTTGGAGTTTTTAGATTTAGGATTTAATACCGAAGTTATATCGGTCCTCTATTTCTATTTCGGCTTAGTAAATTGTCTTATTTGCTTACATTTCATTCTCTCCCAACCGAGTTAACAAAAGTAATTTCTTCCCACGTTAACCTCTATCGCAGGTGGATGAAGTTCGCGATTGGTTAAAAGTCCCCTAGAGCCGAAAATGTGTTGACGGATACTGTTGTTGTGTCTATCCAATCAAATAATGTGTCACATATCCAAATGACGTAAAAGAAAATGACGTAAAAATTAACAAAAATACCCTATCATTTTACTGAAAGTCGAAGACAAAGTGTGAACTTGCAAAATGAAAATAGCATAGACATGTTAAAAGTAAGTGAAACAAGTAACTTAATGATCTCTTTTTACAAAACGACGTCCAACTGAGCATTGATTACTGTTGTAATTGCTGCTATTTAGTCATCCGACTATGGAACCCTTCCAGGTTGTAGTTGGTGATTCCATAGATGAATAGGAAAGCGGGCATCGTCGTCAACCCAAGTCAGCATCGTGTAGTCCTTGAAGTTCTCGATACGGTCAAAGACTGGAAAAAATTCAACGGCTTCGATCCATGGGTCCTTAACATGATCTTCCGGGAGAAGGGCAGGGGCAGCTGCTCTGCGGATGAATTTCTTCACTTCTGGATCCTCTTTGTATGCCACTGCCAGTCCCAGATCTTGAGTTTTTCTCCACAGTGCTTGAGAATAATTGAAGAAACATTCCTTGGTTTCTGCAACTGGAAATTCCCCCTCGATAGCCCGGATTGTTGCAAGCTAAAAGTCCGTCTGTATCCTTTGATTAAAGCATTGAAAAGTGCAGTCTCACACAGGAGTGAAATCTGCTTAAACATACAATTTAATTGTACCAAGATGAATACATCACAAGTTAACATTAGAAACAAAGTGAGAAGAGACGCTCATTAAAATAATTTAACAGCAATACCTTTTTATAAAACACAATATAACTTCAATTTGAAAATTAAATAGCCTGTGAAAACAATTTTAAGAGTAGACGACAGATTATTATTTGATCCTCTCATCACAAGAAAATCAATGGTGTTTTAGCTGTTCGTTAACGAAGCTTACTCTAATTTGCCTTAACCACCTAAGATGCGTTAGATCGATAGTTGGAATGCAACAGTTTATACAAATTGGATCACTTCACTTGTGTACACGTGAGCGTGTCATAACCACAACATACAGTGTAGGCATAAGTACACCGGGGGAATAGCTGGACTTCGACATTCAGAAGATCCAAAATAGCATAAAGTCGACAGGCGGCATTTGAGATTTGATGTTTCTTGTTTTTTCAACACAGGATTAATTTCACGATTAACTAAAAACTCGGATCTACTTCACACTTTGCGGTGAAAAAAGAATTCTGTCAACAGACTGTCCAAAAAATTAGTGTAAAAATGAGGTAATATGAATTCTGATATGAATGTGATAAATTTGTGAAATAATTCTGATTTGAATGTGATAAATCTGTGAAATTATTCTGATATGAATGTGATAAATCTGTGAAATTATTCTGATATGAATGTGATAAATCTGTGAAATTATTCTGATATGAATGTGATAAATCTGTGAAATTATTCTTATATGAATGTGATATAAATGTTAAAATATTTTGATATGAATGTGATGTGATATAAACAAATTGCATAAAGATTTTTCTTTTACCAATTTCAATTATGAATGCATAGCCATGGCTAGGACAACACACGGTGTAGTCGCCAATAGCTTATGTGGTCCCAAAGGCACCAAGTCGACTCGATTTTGCTTGTTGTTATTCAGGCTTATCATACAAACGGCAAACAAATCTTCAAAACTGACCACGTATACTCTAAAACTGACCACAAATCGTCTGGAAAGGAAGAAATACCTTCCAAAATTGACACCATACCCTCTGAATTGGACACAATAGCTTCTGCAACTGAAAACAAATCGTTTGGAATGGAAACAAAACTTCCACTTCGGCTGCAAAAGCACCCGAGAACTTTCACCGAGCGTAAGGAGCGGAGTACTTATCACCCCGAACGGACAACAAACCATCTCGCAGCCTCTCTCTAAGTGTAGCGAAATACTGCCCGCAGAGACAACAAGCTTTGCTGAATAAAGTTTCATGCCACTACGAGTTATATCTTGAACATATCACATCGTAATATAGTGTATAAACCCTCATAGTGACCTAAGCTTTAAGTATATGTGCATAGTTGTCAGTGTCAGGCTTGCGATTCTGCACGATTTGGTTCCCAATGTGATAAGAGTCGGTTCGCTGTGTTGAATAGGGTTGACTGATATGGTGAATTTTCGTAGTACGTACCGAAGAAAGAACGATTTCCATCGATATATCCTACAGCTATGTGGTCAGTAGTGATGATTTGTTTGCCGTTTGTATGGTAGGCCTGTTATTACGCCCGTCCCGTAGAGAGAAGACTCATCTCCAGTACTTGGATGCAGTGTCCCTGATTGTGAAACTGAACTGAAATGAACTCAATGAACTGAAATGCACTTTATACATTAAATGTGAAATGTGCATAAATGTAGTGTAGTGAAATGCACTGAAAGGAACTGATATGTATGTAGATATAGGTAGATAGATAAAAAAAACTAAAGTCTGGAAATGATTTCAATCCCCGACCGGTTTCACACTATTCAGTGATCATCATGCGGTCTTTATGACGTTGCCATGCTATGACGTCACAGAACAAGGGGCGCATAACTCATGACAATCGATGCGTACCCACAGATTGGTGACGTCATTACTTTACATCACTCACATATATAATACTAACAGCAGTTTTTAGATATGGACATAGTAAGGTGACATTAATTGCATTTAATTGTGGCTTGAAAAGTTTAATGACATAATGTTGTTTCATCTTTCTCTTTTCATCGCTGTTTGACATGACTTTATAGAAGGGGAATATACATATATAAATGATATTTAAATAAATGCTCACTTTCAAATATAATGTTTTGTCCTTTATTTGGACTAGTCCATTACAATGAATAGGTAACAAGTAGTAACCAAGAATTGCAACTGTTTAAATGCGTCTGTTAGGCTGTCAGCTGCTTGTCTGTCATTTATGAAAACAAAGGCTTTTGGAAAATATTTCAAAAAGAGTAAAATTGACCTGAATGACATAATTATGAATATGAAACTCATTTGAAGACAAATACGTTTTTAAACGTTTTTAAAACGCTTTTCATTCATTATTATCTATTTTAGAAGATTTCAGAATAATCAATTGTTCTACAAACTAGTTTTTTCATCAAATTCGTATGACATTTACAAGAATGCTTAAACAGTTGATTTGGAATTTAACATTTTCAGCATATTCGTTTAACTGCTTTTGAACACTTATCAGCACAGTTAATTATTAAACCTAACGGGTCCTTCGGGGAAAGAACACAAGAACAGCGTGGACATACTGGTGCAGTCAGGTGCTTAACAGCGTGACCTTTTTCGAATGTTACAAATTGCATTTGATTTGGTACTAAGAAACATCCATGGTCAACCAAGATTAACCTTGCGACCTCAGCAGTATGCGGTGTTACTGGTTAAAATGCAAAATATTCTGTGGAAAAGTTTGAAAATATTTAATCAAAAAGGATACGAACTCCTTGCACAGGGGACTTCCTCTCGACAACTGTTTGAGAAGAGCACATGTACACGTAAGCAAATCTTACCATCGCAAAACCTCCGTCAAATTCTTCGGTATCGGTAGCTATTGGCAATGAACTCCTGTGATTACTGTGAACAATTCGTTCGACATGATCGCCGTAACCCTTCCTTTAAACCCGATGATGTGCCTTCTCAACTTATGACTATGACTAATGACTTATGCACTTAACTGGTTACAGAACATGAACCTACAGCTGCTGATGTCAGACCGTTGTGGGGAGGAAACCCTCGATGATGAGTTCATTTCCCGAAAGGGTAAACTTTTTAAAACTTGTTCTACTGATAGGGTAAGCATGAGGTAAACCAAGACCTTTTTTAATCAAGTGACGATAGTAAGAGAACTTAGCGACTTGATAAACTGTCGCTGTACTAATCGGTTTAATTACTTTCGTCTGCAGCCATCCTTTCATGCCTTAAGCTATGGCTATATTAACTTTAAGGACTATAAGTACTGTAATGGACGCAAGTACAGATCGAATAAGTGTTTGCCACTAACCTGGCAATGTCCCCCGCCGTTATGAGATATTTAGGTGCCTTGAAAATGAGGTCAAGGTCACTAAAGTGCGCTGGTGCCTGTGTCATGCGCCGTTGTAGGTTGTCGTCAAATATAAAGGGTTATAAGTACTGTAATGGACGCAGGTACAGATCGAAAAAGGATCACACATAGACAAAATCGTCATGATGAAACTACAACACGTTTCGGAGTATATGTTTTCTCATTTATCAATTCCTGATATGCCAATAGGTTAAAACGAGGGATGAGATGTTGTCCGTTTCAGAGTATATTCCAATACATTCATCAATGCAATTCTCTGGGGATATAATTTCTTCTCCCGGTATTTTTCATTATTTACAATTCACCTATTCGTAGAAGTGTTAGAAATCTTCTTATATCTTTATTTCGAACAGTTAACAAATACGATTCCATTTTAAATGATGTGTTCACAGATGAGTAGAAATCTAAATTAGAATGTTCATGTAATAGAGAAAGAATATTTTGAGTGTTACAATATTTAACCCAAATGTATCTATGTTGATAATATTTTGAAACTCCCATGCATAACTGAAACCATATGTACAAATTATGTTTTTGATATTACTAACCCATGATTTACGATCCTTTTCGTCAAGTCTTTTTAACAACAAGTAACATTGTTTTGGGTACCTATTTTCATTTATACATAATCGTTTACACAAGAATTTTATACATCTACAAATTGTATTACAAAAAATATTTTGACGACCACATTCAGATAAAACAGCTGCACTTGTTGAGTAAATACTAACACCAAGAACATATTTACAAAATTTTACATGAAAACTTTCCAGTATTTTCTATTCTTGAAGACCCCATATTTCGGAACAATAAAGAATTGTAGGCATTATTTGCGTGTCAAACAGTTGAAACAGAACAGTTGGAGGAAGATTTCTACATTAACAATGGAGTTGTTTTATAGGAATAAGAGCTTTATTAGCTTTATGAATAAGGGTTTGGACAGCTTTCGACCAAGAAAGTCTGTTTGAGAAAAGAATCCCTAAATAACTATAATAAGTTGAAGTTTAAGTCTAATGTTATCAAATAACCATTTTTCAGCTTTCTTCAAAACGCCCCCATTACAAAACACAAGTGTCTCTGTTTTGGAAAAATTACCCCTTAAACCCCATTTAGTTCAGAATTTGGATAATACATCGATTTTTCTTTGCAAGCCTAAAACAGTATCTGAAAATAAACAAAGATCATCAGCATAAAGCAGTAAAAAGAGTTCTAAAAAGTCTGGGTCCAACAAAAATACCTCTGTCGTCATTCATCAATAGATTTTCCTCAAGTTGGTTTACAAACATACTGAAAAGTAAGGGACTCAGTATACAACCTTGTCGAACCCCGCTCATGGAGTTGAATTATCCTGTGACACCTAAATTTGATATTTTTACAGCAGACATTGATATTTTTTACATGTCACGCACAATAAACAACAGTTTACCTCGTACATCATTATGAGCAAGAACATACCATAAGGGTTCTCGATTAACACAATCAAAGGCTTTGTGGAAGTCCACAAATAATCAGTAAAATCGACCCTTTGATTTAGATAAGTATTTTTTAACTAAAGCTTGCAAGGTAAAAACATTATCAATAGTAGAATAACCGGAGCGGAAACCGGCTTGATATTCTGGATTTAAATGATGTAAATCTACAGACAGTTTAAGTCTTTCATTTAAATTGTAAGTAAATATTTTCCCATATATGTCCATTAACGAAATCCCCCTATAGTTATTTACATCATTTCTACTTCCTCTCTTGTGAAGAGGGAATATGATACTTCGTTACCAGTCAGATGGAAAGTTCCCGGAGTTAAAGATTCCATTAAAAAGTGCCTGTAAGTAGGGTAATAAAATATGACCTCCATATTTCCACATTACAGGAGAAAGCCCATCAGGACCATGCGATTTGCCGAGTTTTAAAGCAGATACATTTGTTATATTAAAAGCAGTTTTGAAATATTCAACCCATTGCTTGCTGTTAATACAAGAATTATTGTTAACAGATATACCTAAAAATGTTCGGATTCCCGACCAAAAGTTTTTAAAGCTACCATCATAACAGGACTGAAGTAACTGCATCCGGATTCCGGAAACCTAAGGGAGGAGTAAGCATATACTAAAAAAAAACCACTTTGTATGTTCAGAAGAGAGGAGTTGTCAAGGCGAGATGGGCGAGTTGGTAAGCTGCTCATACGGTCAATGCTGGTGACGTTGCCTGACTTTAAGGGTATGAGTTCAAAATTCTCGACCCGGAAAAGTGTGATCCCAAATATAACAATGTTATGAAATTTGTTGGTTCATTTTTGTAACTAAAAATTCTTGATTTTCGTAACAAGAATCTTCGAAACATTATGGCTATAAAAATCTCTAAAAGATTGTTTACAGCTTAAATGAATATAAATTTTAAGAAGAACGCACAAAACAAATAATTCAGATTACAATATCGTTTATTAGTGCTATGAGAGTTATATTACAGACATTAATAAGAACCAGTGGTGGAACAACAAAGATTTTTTAATGTCAAAAAACAATAAAGAAATGAAAAAATATGGTGCCAAAAGAGGATGCTACCGCTTAAAATGATCCCTTCTATGAATAAGCCGATTCGAAAACTCGACAACCTGAACTATTTAAGACTGGCAGCTAAACATGTTCTTGCAGTCCCTCAGTTCCGCAATTTTGAACTACTTCAATGAACAGGGACAACTTAATTCGCAGTTCATCAATTCCGGCAGGCGTTTGCATACATTTTGGCATTGCTCTGATGCTGAAGAATATCCTGCATTCCTACAGAGGGGTCCGCTTCTACACAAAATTTCCATGTTAAGACAAGGCCTCAAGCACTCGGAACAGTCGTCATAGCCGGGAGTCGTTCGAGGACCTGATGGGCAGTCACACGCGTTTTCGCACTCCAGCGCCGCCGGAAAGTAAGAACAAAAGTTTCTGCAATATCTTGAGTGTGGTATAAAGCCAATCTCTGGGCATCTACTAAACCGGCAGTTTAGTTCCTGAACAACACAAGGTCTCATACACTGAGAGCACTCAATGCTGTCTGTGCTACGGGCAGGTTGAAGAACTGCGATCGTCACGATTAGAATCTGCAGAATAGAAAAACAGGAAAGGCTTAGGCAAAAGGTGAAAAGATGGATTTTGGGGAAATTGTTAAATGTAATATATGAATATACACAAAGAAAAAATGAGAACATGTCTTTTTCAAACGGGATTTGATCCTTTATTATCAACCGATTGATGGCGTGATCACGTGCCATCAAATACTAATATGAGTAAATTTGCACATAAGAGTCAAAGTAAATATACCATTCGTTCATATGAGGAAAAAGTGTCAGATGCACATATGCTTAAACCATAAGGCATCAGGTTTCTTGGTCTTCATTCGAAGAGAATTATTTCAGCGATGATAATTTCCTTTTTAATTGTGCCATAGACATTAGATTGGCTCGGAAGAGAACTGATTTTGATAGCAATATAGTAACGTATAACATCTTAAAATCAATCCAAATATTATATTAGTAGGTTATAGGGGTTATTTAGAGATACATATTATCAATTTTCTAACAAAACGTATACTGCACAAAGAATGCATCATTATAGATTATGATTAATTTAAAATAAAAATTCATGAAACCGTCAAATAATATTATATGGAAACGAGGACTTTATATCTTTGAAGATAGTGGAAAATGGATGAGTTAACATTTATTTTAGATTAACAGATTTTCCGCCAAATTTTACAGGCATTGTTCGTCAAAATCACACACGAATTTACATACCAGCGTCCTCTGAAGGTCCAATTAACCCCTCACTACGGAAGTAATTTTGCCCCTTTTGTTAAATGCATTCACATGGCGAATTTACCCATTCAGTGTGAATTTATAAGCAAATTCACTCATATAGATATTGGATGGCACACATACCTTCGTCCTCTGAAGGTCCAATAAACCCCTCATTACGAAAGTAAATTTGCCCATTAGGTGTGAATTTATAAGCAAATTCACTCATATAGATATTTGATAGCATGTGAACATCGCCTTAATTTCCAGAAAGATAACTTCGTTGTTACGGGGTTGATTAAATTCCATACCAGGGCAATGCTGGGCTCCATGGTGCAGACAGCTTAATTCTCGCTAAGATTTCGGAAACAGATGTCGATCAGTCTGAAATAATCATTGTCATCATCACTGAGTAAACTGAAATCTGAAGAAATCTCTGTTACAGAGAGCATTTGAAAATGCCGTAATTAACGACACTTTTAGTTGAAAAAGATATAAATGACAATAAACGAAAATTATATACATGTCATTCAACACACTACAAATGAATCGTAAATGAATTAACAATCTTAACCTCATCTTGGTTACAGATTTAATCATTTGTGTATGAACCTTATTCGCTGTTTTATTATCTGAGAATCGATTGTAGGTCGTGTAGATCAAGGATCTTCTAGGATGTAGGCGAATTGTATTTCGCTTGTACGCTCTTCAGCATTCGGAAACAGAAAATGTTCAACCATTTTCCGAATGTTGAACTGTCTAAATATCCGAATGAGTGTAGTCTTTGTATTCTTTGGTTTTGCAAAGACTGGCATGTTATAACTAACTCTGCCGGATTGATGAAGGACATATGCAAATTATTCTAACTTGTTTTCTGAAAAATAGAAAATTATAAGAGTGTCAACTTCTTGTAACGAAATTACTTCCAATCTCTTAGAAGGCCTTCATAGGACGCGCATGGTGATTGCTTGAAGGTATCTGCAGCCAGCCTATGAGATTTAGAGGTCGAGTTGCTGAGGTTGACCTGGCGGCTTGAGTAAAGGAGCCTAGCGAGATCTAAAATCAGCGTAACATAGAGCAGCAATAATAGATTTGATTTTATTGAGATTGCAGGGGACCAAACAGTAACCGTAAACGGTAAATAGTAGAACATTCCCAATCGGAGGAATAAGTTTTACAAAATGTAATGGTTGCATTTGTAGGTATATATTTAAAAAACTTTCACGGTTTCGAATAATCTAAAATGTTGCCAATTTTTTTACTTCATAAAATTTGTATATTACACTATCTAACCAAGAATCGATTCAAGAAACGAATCATAACCTTGAAAAGAAAGTCGTGAAATTGAACGTAAACCCATATTTCCATTGTTCATTGGGCTATATTTAAAGGAATATTCATTTTAGCCACGTAAAATGTTCTTCTTAAGGATATATGGTGAACTTAGTAAAGAAAATATAATCATAACAATTGTCTTTAAATCAACACGATGCTATTATAAACAAGAGTTGGTCAAGTTTCGCAAATCAATTTCCCTTCCTCAAATTATCAAAATGTGATCATACATGCCGCATACATTTTTCTCTTATCACGATACACCTGATACTTTTACTACGGATAAACCAGTTGAATAATGATGTGATTTTTCCTTGAAAAGATATATTTTGCTTAAACTAAAATTAGATGGGGGAAGTTTTTCAAAAAAGGCATTCCCAAAAACGTGCTATAGTGCCTTTAAGACAACTGAATGTTAGTCTCTGTACTACCTGAATGTCTTAATCCCATTTTGCAACAAATATCAAGCAGCCCGAGTAGAGAAAAGTAACAATGTAAATCAAAGGGTAGATAGTAGAGATACTTACATCCTAGTTCTCTCGTCAGGAATGTGATACAGGGGGTGCTCCTATTTATACAGGTTTGCTGTGTTGTGCTTGCCTTTTGCAATGAGAACAATGTGAAAATTGCAGTGTTTTGTTATACGACTTCCGGTAAGTAATTGATAAAAAGTCGAGGTATACAGCTAACATCGGAACTATGTAATGATACACATTAACGAATTTGCAAATTACCGGTAGATAACTATTTCGAAATTGTCGTAGTTTTTTTCTAGGACTAATACCGAAGTCATCAAATTTAAGTGTATATTTTGCATAATATTTTATTCATATTATCATAATCATGATCAAGAAGCAAGATCTCACACTCTACATACGCGAACTAAAGTTCAAATGTTCATACATATTTGTAAAATTCGGATTCGCTCTTTAATTTTATCTACTTCACTTACTCTCCCAACAGAGATAAAAACAGTCATTTCTTCCCACGCTAACCTCTATTACAGGTGGACGAAGTTTGGTTCAAAGTCTCTTAGAGGCAAAAATGTGTAAGACGGATGCTGTCTTTGTGTTTATCCAATCAAATAATGTGTTATATATCAAAACTACTCCTGTCATGTAGAAATATTCGAGCACAGAGTCGTTCGAATGACAATCTTCTCAACGGTTATTGAAACACTTCTAATGTTTAGATATTAACACCGATTGCACAAATCGCAAAAAATTCAAGAAACTTTGGTTGCACACATACTAGTTTAGTATGTACTTTGCATATAACAGAGGTAACGTGGGAAGAAAAGATATGGGTTTCCTATTTCAGGAAATGTAGTGAAAAGCGCAAATTGGGTATTTCTTTCTGAGTTTTTTTCTGCTGTTTTTAAACGTCAATAAATGTTATCAAATATGTGAATGGCATTAAGATGTGATATACAAAAGTATGACAAGATTTTCACCAGGATTATGAAGGAGTAAACATTATGCTCAAATTTTCGAGAATTTCACAATAAAGAAGTTGTTATCCAGAAAAGTATGACAAGATTTTCACCAGGATTATGAAGGAGTAAACATTAGGCTAAAATTTTCGAGAATTTCACAATAAAGAAGTTGTTATTCAGAAAATTGTGTCTTCCTTAATAAATGTTATGATGTTTAGAAAAATGATAGTTTTCCACACGTCCATATAGCGGGGTATTAGTTATCTCTGATTGAGGACACTATCGATCCTGTTGGAGGTATCCAATGGTTTCGGTGACATTATTTCGTGTTCGTGTCAATTTAAATCCTACATCAGTTATTAGTAACGTCAGCGCAAATGATTCACATCAATCAACGTCAATAATTGTTTAATAATACTTTCCTGATGTGGTAATTTCATCCATTATATGCACTTTACTTGAACATTAACTTCTAAAACTATATTTGTTTCATGTATAATACTTATATACATCTGTTACTATTTTTTTCCAGTGCTAAATTGTTAGATTGCATGCCTTTTTCACTACACATTCTGTCATGCATTTATATTTAGGTACTAACAAAGAATTACGTATTGTATCAAATTGATGTTAAAAACGTGTAAGTGCCCCTCACGGTTATTTTGGCAGTGTAAGCCCGTCGTATGTAAATGGCATCCACATGTGGAAATTGCTTCACCGATGTCACCAGCATGTGTGTCGAATTATAGTCAAGTATCGAGTGCATATAGGCTAAGTTCATGCATAACTTGTCATAACATCCGCTAATTACTGACGAGACAACACAATTAGAGTTTTAAAGTGGGGAAATATTCAAAGAGTCAATCTGCATTTTTGAAATATCTAACAGAAAATGCAACCATTTCAGTAATGTAAATTATTTGTCCTTTATATTGTTATACATCTGGTCGTCAGTTTTTATTCAAGAGACATTGTTTATTCATTCTCTCATTTTAATACAATGGGATATGTGGGACAGTTAGGGAGAGTTAAAAAAACAATGCAGCAAAAATAAATCTATTGAATGAAGCCGTCATCATCATAACCAGTATCAACATCGTACGGTAATTGGAAAAACTATCGTGGATAATTTCGCATTTTAACAATAACTGTCATTTTCAATTTAAAATGGGTATTGAGCTCCGTTATAAAGCGACGGATAGTCCAAGTGAATGGGGTAGCTTCACTCTGATTAAAATGCAATGTATAATCTACGTAAGGTCGATTTTATTTTAATAAGATTTGGGGTAGATTTAATCATAAACCAGGGCAGTGATGCGCTTCATGGTTCAGCCGGTTTCTCGTTCAGGGTTCAGTAAAAGATGTCGATCAGTCTTAAAATAATCAAAATAACCATCAATACATGTGACTGAAATCAAAACTTTGAATAATAAAGTAATCTAGGTTTTAGAGAACATCTGAAAAAGTCAAAACCTATGACGCTTTCAAGAAAAGTTGGAAACGACAATAGTTAAAAAAGGTTGTTGACCAACACAAATAAATCAAGTCACGAATTTGTAAATATATCTTTTTCGAAAATTCGGATCTTTTGTACCAATTGTTATTTGCTACATTAAGATCTGTGAATTTGCATGTTAGAGGTCGTGTTCGTTAACCTACATTCTAGCCAATCAGCAACGAGGTTAGAAAACCGTTGGTGTGACTCTTTAGTAAATTGGGTTCGTGGTTTGTCGTAATTGATGAAGGTGAAACGTCACATAGAAACGTCTCACGATTCTGACGAGTATTTACTTCAGCAATGAACGAGTTATGTAAAACATCTTGATCAATCGCTTGACGTCGAAGCATGTACATCAATTTTGTACATACTGTTACTTATTTCCGACTTAGGAATCTTTCGATAATAAAGTTTGTGTTTAGCAAACCATCTAAGGTACTATATATCTCAACTTTACTGCTTGCGACAAACCATAGCTGCATCTTCATCCGACGAAAGACAAAGCATAACAAAATTCGAAATATCACTTTCACATGAAACGTTGTTAACAAGGGATCTTGATAATGTTCAGAATGATATATTTTATTGATAACTCTATCTAAAAGGTTCTATGACGTGCACTTTGAAAAATAAAAGCGACTTCTGTTAGAGATTTAACAACAACTTTATAATCAAGGAAAATTCGAATAAAAACAGAAGGTGCAGACAGTGCCCGGATGAGAGGCGTCTCCATGCTATAAATAGCTATTAGTAACTCCCTAGCTTAGGTAGAATATAATAAATATAAATAATAAATATTTTGTAGCTGTCATAAACAAACTAATGAGTTGATAGAACCAGTTGTAGCATATTTTTTAATGTTATTCATAAATAGTACAATAAGCAAAATTTCTCCTGAAAAAAGTATGTACGAAATAGATAATTCCTTCGTCGGTTACCATTAGCTTTATGCCGAGTTCATACTTTCTAATAACTTTATATTTAATGTTTCCTTAAATACCTTGCAAACGATATCTACAGATAGGCAAGCACAATTTCAATAGCAAATTTTACCCTCGTTTCGTTGACGTCACATAACACACCCAACATTCTAATAGACACTTTAACAAGAGTATAGTGTGCCCATTTGATGCACAGCAGATCCTCCGGATTTTAGCAAAACAATCACAGGTTATTAGCAAAGGATCAGATTTTGTGACCTGTAATTATGTAATTATAATGTGGATATTTATTTGTCACATTTTCCTTTTCCTTTTCCTTCTCGAAGCGCAGCTTACATTTTTACCCTGATCCGCACACCAGCACTCGGTTAAGATTGACGAAGAGATGGTCATTGATTGGCTTGAAGATGGTAACTCAACCAAAGGATGATCATTCTCCCACCAAAGCTAACTGCCAACGTTTATAAAGCTTTCGGATGCAATGCAAGTGAACAAGCTTATAAAAAATAACATTTTTTGCAAATGGTCTCATATTTTGCATGAAAGGTATTCTCTTCCTGAAATTTTGAAGTCAAGCACTGTTTTTCAAGGTCTATAACTTTATATCATAAAAAAGACGACGTTTGCGCGGAAGATTTTACTTCATGTGCGTGGATGCACTCATGCGTAGTTGTGTGATGACAGGATTAATTAAACCCTTCCGTTGGCCAGATTTTGATCTGTTAACCTCTGTTCGCCACAAGGAGGTGGAAGTGGGATTTTGAATAGGATAAGTATAGGAATACATCTCATGATAAATATTTGTTGAAAAGTCATAGTCATTAAAAGATGGAATCGACAACATTTGATGACTGCGTCGTGAAAACATTGACGAAGAACTTCATGATTGACATTTCAAAGTCAACATGTATCACAGGTGATTTCAATTACAAACCTTTTTTACGTCAATTAGGCCCAAATTAATCGCACATGTGGCAATATACTGCTTCTGATTTACCTGGTAGAAGAGAGTATACAAGTAGGATAAAGTGGCCATTTTTCTTACCGTTTATTGTGTACAGTTGATAGAAATGTTTCGGGCAGCACTTAAATGTCCATCTACAAATATTTCAGAAAGTCTAAAATCCATATTGATATGCAACTTTAAAAACAAACATAAATTTGTCAAAAACTTTAAAATCTGACCACCCAGTTACTCTGTGTCAATGTCTGCGAGATGGACCGTCTGTCAGCCGCCTGTCTGCCAGGTGGGAGATAACCACCTAAGATGCGTTAGATCGATAGTTGGATTACAAAAGATCGTACTAATTGGATCAGTTCACTTGTGTACAGGTTAGCGTGTCATAACCACAACACACAGTGTAGTTATTATTCCCTGTAGGCGCTATTCACTGTAGGCATAAGTACACCTGGGGAATTTTTTTTCAACTTTTACGGTTAACTAAAAACTCGGATCTAATACACACTTTGCGGTGAAAAAATTCGAAAGAATTCTTACAACAGAATGAAAACAGTGTAAAAATATGGTAAGACTCAAATATGAATGTGATAAATCTTTGAAATTATTCAGATTTGAATGTAATTTAGGTGCTAAGCTTTACAAGATATCGCGTTAACAATGCATCACATAGTGGTCAAAGTGTTGTGGTGACCTTGAAAATGAGGTCAAGGTCACCAATGTCGACTGGCATCTGCGTCTTCCTCAATTGAAAGCTGTCACCAAATATCAACACTCTAGGTGTTTAGCTCTACGAGATATCGTGTTGACAACGTATTACAAAGTGATGACAGTGTCGTGTTGACCTTGAAAATGAGGTCACCAAAGTCCACTGGTGCCTGAGTCATCCGCAGTTGTAGGCTGCCGTCAAATATAAAGGATTATAAGTATTTTAATGGACGCAAGTACAGATCGAAAAAGGACCACATATAGACAAAATCGTCGTTATGAAACTATATAACGTTTCAGAGTATATGTTTACTCATTTATCAATTCCTGATATGCCAATAGGTTAAAACGATGTATGGGATGTTGTCCGTTTCAGAGTATAATCTAACACCTTCATCAATCCGGAAACCTAAGGGAGGAGTAAGCATATACTCAAAACAACACTTTGTATGTTCACAAAGAGGAGTTGTCAAGGCGAGATGGGCAAGTTGGTAAACTGCTCATACGGTCAATGTTGCCTGACTTTGAGGGTATGGGTTCAAAACTCACGACCCGGAAAAGTGTGATCCCAAATATAACAATGTTATGAAATTTGTTGGTTCATTTTTGTAACTAAAAATTCTTGAATTTCTTCACAAAAATGTTCGAAAAATTACGGCTATACAAATCTCTAAAAGATTGTTTATAGCTTAAATGAATACAAGTTTTAAGAGGAACGCACACACAAAATAATTCAGATTACAATATCGTTTATTAGTAATTTAGTACAATGAGAGTTCTATTATAGACGTTGATACGAACCAGAACCAGAATCAAAGATCGTTTTAAATGTCCAAAAAAATAATGAAATTAAAAACATATGGGGCAAAAGGAGGATGGTACCCCTTCTGTAGATAAGCCGATTCGAAAACTTGACAACTTGAACTTTTTAAGACGGACAGCATCACACGCTTTTGCAGTTCCTCAGTTCCGCAATTTTGAATTACTTCAATGAACAGGGACAACTTAATTCGCAGTTCATCAATTCCGGCAGGCGTTTGCATACATTTTGGCAATGCTCTGATGTTGAAGAATATCCTGCATTCCTACAGAGGGGTCCGTTCCTACACAAAAGTTCCATCTTTAGGCAAGGCCTCAAGCACTCGGAACACTCGTCGTAGTCGGGAGTCGTTCGAGGACCTGATGGGCAGTCACACGCGTTTTCGCACTCCAGCACCGCCGGAAAGTAAGAACAAAAGTTTCTGCAATATCTTGAATTTGGTATAAAGCCAATCTCTGGGCATCTACTTAACCGGCAGTTTAGTTCCTGAACAACACACGGTCTCATACACTGGAAGCAGTCGTTGTTGTCTGTGCCATGGGCAGGTTGAAGAACTGCGATCGTCACGATTAGAATCTGCAGAATTGAAAACAGGAAAGGCTTAGGCAAAAAGATGGATTGGGGGAAATTGTTAAATGAAATATATGAATAAATACAAGCTTGAAGAAAAAATTAGAACATGTCTTTTTCAAACGGGATTTGATCCTTTATTATCAACCGATTGATGGCGTGATCACGTGCCATCAAAAACTGATATGAGTAAATTTGCACATAAGTAAATATACCATTCGTTCCAATGAGGAAATAGTGGTAGATGCACATATGCTTAAATCATAAGGCATCAGGTTTCTGGGTCTTCATTCGAAAGAATTATTTCAGAGATGATAATTTCCTTTTTAATTGTGCTATTGACATTAGATTGAGAACTGATTTCAAGAGCAATATAGTTACGTATAACATCTTAAAATCACTCCAAATATTATATTAGGGGTTATTTAGAGATACATATAATCAATTTTCTAACAAAACGTATCCTGCACAAAGAATGTATCATTATAGATTATGATTAATTTAAACTAAAAATTCATGAAATGAGAAACTGTCAAAGAATATTATATGGAAATGAGGACTTTATATCATTGAAGATAGTGAAAAATGTAAGAGTTAACATTTATTTTAGATAAAGACAGATTTTCCGCCAAATTTTACAGGCATTGTTCGTCAAAATCACACACGAATTTACATGCCAGCGTCCTCTGAAGGTCCAATTAACCCCTCATTACGGAAGTACATTTGGCCATTTAGTTAAATGCATTCACATGGCGAATTCACCCATTCAGTGTGAATTTATAAGCAAATTCACTCATATAGATATTTGATGGCATGTGAACATGGCCTAAATTTCCAGAAAGATAACTTCGTCGTTACGGGGTTGATTAAATTCCATACCAGGGCAATACTGGGCTCCATGGTGCACACAGCTTAATTCTCGCTAAGATTTCGGAAACAGATGTCGATCAGTCTGAAATAATCATTGTCATCATCACTGAGTAAACTGAAATCTGAAGAAATCTCTGTTAAAGAGAGCATTTGAAAATGCCATAATCTACGACGCTTTTAGTTGAAAAAGATATAAATGACACTAAGCGAAAAATATATACATGTCATTCAACACACTACAAATGAATCGTAAATAAATTAACAATCTCAACCTCATCTTCGTTAGAGATTTAATCATTTGTGTATGAACCTTATTCGCTGTTTTATTATCTGAGAATCGCTTGTAGGTCGTGTAGATCTCACCAGGCTCCGTTACACAAGCCCTCAGGTTTGCCTCTGACATACTTCAAATCAGCCAATCAGCGACTTCGTTCCATATTCTTGGTTGTAGGCGAATTGTATTTCGCTTGTACGCTCTTCAGCATTCGGAAACAGAAAATTGTCAACCATTTTCCGAATGTTGAACTGTCTAAATATCCGAATGAGTGTATTCTTTGTATTCCTTGGTTTGTCAAAGACTGGCATGTTATAACTAACTCTGCCAGATTGATGAAGGGCATATGCAAATTACTTCAACTTTTTCTCTGAAAAATGGACAATTATAAGAGTGTCAACTTCTTATAACGAAATTACTTCTAATCTCTTAGAAGGTTTCATAGGACGCGCATGGTGATTGCTTGAAGGTATCTTCGGCCAGTCTATGAGATTTGGAGGTCGAGTTGCTAAGGTTGACCTGACTGCTTGAGTAAAGGAGCCTAGTGAGATCTAAAATCAGCGTAACATAGAGCAGCAATATTAGATTTGATTTTATTGAGATTGCGGGGGACCAAACAGTCCATAGCGGCTGTCGATTTAAGAACCGTAAACGGTAAATAGTAGAACATTCCCTATCGGAGGAATAAGTTTTAAACAATGTAATGGTTGCATTTGTAGGTATATATTTCAAATATTTTCACGGTTTCGAATAATTTCAAATTTTGCCAATTTTTTTACTTCATAAAATTTGTATATTACAATATCTAACCAAGAATCGATTCAAGAAACGAATCATAACCTTGAAAAGAAAGACGTGAAATTGAACGTAAACCCATATTTCCATTGTTCATTGGGCTATATTTAAAGGAATATTCATTTTAGCCACGTAAAATGTTCTTCTTAAGGATATATGGTGATCTTAGGTAAAGAAAATACAATTATAACAATCGTCTTTAAATCAATACGATGCTTTTATAAACAAGAGTTAATCAAGTTTCGCAAATCAATTTTCCTTCCTCAAATTATCAAAATGTGATCATAAATGCCGCATACATTTTTCTCTTATCACGATACACCTGATACTTTTACTACGGATAAACCAGTTGAATAATGATGTGATTTTTCCTTGAAAAGATATATTTTGCTTAAACTAAAATTAGATAGGGGAAGTTTTTCAAAAAAGGCATTCCCAAAAACGTGCTATAGTGCCTTTAAGACAACTGAATGTTAGTCTCTGTACTACCTGAATGTCTTAACCCCATTTTGCAACAAATATCAAGCAGCCCGGAGTAGAGAAAAGTAACAATGTAAATCAAAGTGTAAATAGTAGAGATACTTACATCCTAGTTCTCTCGTCAGGAATGTGATACAGGGGGTGCTCCTATTTATACAGGTTTGCTGTGATGTGCTTGCCCTTTGCAATGAGCACAATGTGAAAATTGCAGTGTTTTGTTATGCGACTTCCGGTAAGTAATTGATAAAAAGTCGAGGTATACAGCTAACATCGGACCTGTGTAATGATACACATTAACGAATTTGCAAATTACCGGTAGATAACTATTTCGAAATTGTCGTAGTTTTTTTCTAGGACTAATACCGAAGTCATTTAAGTGTATATTTTGCATAATATTTTATTCATATTATCATAATCATAATCAAGAATCAATATCTCACACTCTACATACGCGAACTAAAGTTCAAATGTTCATACGTATTTGTAAAATTCGGATTCGCTCTTTAATTTTATCTACTTCACTTACTCTCCCAACAGAGATAAAAACAGTCATTTCTTCCCACGCTAACCTCTATTACAGGTGGACGAAGTTTGGTTCAAAGTCTCTTAGAGGCAAAAATGTGTAAGATGGATGCTGTCTTTGTGTTTATCCAATCAAATAATGTGTTATATATCAAAACTACTCCTGTCATGTAGAAATATTCGAGCACAGAGTCGTTCGAATGACAATCTTCTCAACGGTTATTGAAACACTTCTAATGTTTAGATATAAACACCGATTGCACAAATCGCAAAAAATTCAAGAAACTTTGGTTGCACACATACTAGTTTAGTATGTACTTTGCATATAACAGAGGTAACGTGGGAAGAAAAGATATGGGTTTCCTATTTCAGGAAATGTAGTGAAAAGCGCAAATTGGGTATTTCTTTCTGAGTTTTTTTCTGCTGTTTTTAAACGTTAATAAATGTTATCAAATATGTGAATGGCATTAAGATGTGATATACAAAAGTATGACAAGATTTTCACCAGGATTATGAAGGAGTAAACATTATGCTCAAATTTTCGAGAATTTCACAATAAAGAAGTTGTTATCCAGAAAATTGTGTCTTCCTTAATAAATGTTATGCTCTTTAGCAACCTGTTTGTTTTCCACACGTTTATCTAGCGGGATATATTTTATCTCTGATTGAGGAAAGCTATCGATCGTGTTCGAGGTATCCAATGGTTTTGGTGACATTAATTTCGTTTTTCGTGTCAATTTAAATACTACAACAGTTATTAGTAACGTCAGCGCATATGATTCACATCAATTAACGTAAATAATTGTTTAATATCACTTCCCTGATGTGATAATTTCATCCATCATATACTAATAAGTGTTCTTATAACGCACTTTCCTTTAACATTATATGCCCTTTACTTGAACATTAACTTCTCAAACTCTATATTTCTTTCATGTATGATACTTACATACTTCTGTTGTTGTTTTTCCAGTGCTGATTGTTATATTGCATGTCTTTGTCACTGCACATGCTGTCATGCAATTATATTAAGGTACTTACCAAGAATTACTAATTGTATCAAATGAAGTGAATTTTGGCAGTGTAAGCCCGTCGTATGTAAATGGCATCCACATGTGGAAATTGCTTCACCGATGTCACCAGCATGTGTGCTTGAATTATAGTCAAGTATCGAGTGCATATAGGCTAAGTTCATGCATAACTTGTCATAATATCCGCCAAGTACTGACGAGACAACAGAATTAGAGTTTTAAAGTGGGGAAATATTCAAAGAGTCAATCTACATTTTTGAAATATTTCTCAGAAAATGCAACCATTTCAGTAATGTAAATTATTTGTCCTTTATATTGTTATACATCTGGTCGTCAGTTTTTATTCATTCACAAATTTAAGGCTTGGTTTTGTACACAAGGGATGTGTGTGGAGAGTTAAAAACAAATCTAATAGCAAAATAAAGCTATTGAATGAAGCCGCCATCATAATCAGTATTATTGCCATTCGGTAATTGGCTAAATGATCATGGATAATTTCGCATCTTAACTGTCATCAAAAACTACACTTTTATTATGAGAAATACAGGTTTCTAATAATGTATTTCTGTCCGTCTGTGCTATATGTGTCGGTAATATCCATTCAGAAAAATTGAAACGCGTGCATTTCGTCAACAGTCATATTTTTGTTCATCACCACAATAAATATAAAATGATATATATCTGATTATGCTATCCCCATTTCTGGTTGGTCTAAATAAATATTTTACCAAAGTTACCAAGCGACTGTGAATTGTTTCATTGCCCGAGCGAGAGCTAGGGCTATACAGAATTTGCATGAGTTTCGTAAAACCATGAAATAGAAAGAAAAAGGTCTGGTCCTAACTGCACCATACCTCTTAGTCCCATCTGTAGGCCTACCCTTCACCTTATAAATTTAGGTTAACATTGAGTAAAGATCACCTTAGCCTAAGGTAACTCTGCGCAAGTGGATCCCGCTTCCTATGCGAAGGCACATTTAGATATAAAAATCTTAAAAGATGTGTTCTTTTCCAACAAATCTTTTACTCCCGATGGTATGTTTTGTTATTATAAAATTGCTACTTATTATTATTCAGCATATCTAATCATTTCGAACAAAATCCGTATATTGAGTTATTTACATGTTCATCATAGGCGAAGGCTAGCCGATAAAAATCTTCTTTGAGTCCATTGCTACAATAAACAAAACATAAATTAAACATTTCAACCAAAATATTTAACAAAAAGTTTCCAAGCCAAAGGTTGACGAAGAAGATTTTATGACAGCTTCATTCAATAACTGAAAACTTCATCACTTATGTTTCTATAATGTTTTTTAATTTTACAGTGCAGTATTACTACATATGCAGTAGGTGCAATAACACAACAGGGAATGGGAGTTCCACGTAATATCTTTGGCTTCGTAAAAATAATTGATTGTTTCTCAGGGTGATTCTGTTAAAAGGGAGACAGACAGAGAGAAACATGACTTCATCATTTACTTTTTATTTGAATAAATAACGATGCAGGGGAAACACCTTTGTCATTTTGATACAAATCAGTTTACTCTCGATTTTTCAGAAGGAATTTTTGGTAGATAATGAAAGGTTTAGTTAAACAGTAAAGACACGGATAATCCGAAAAATCATTTTTCTAAATGATGATAAAAAAACTTTGATATATAGTTCATTTATATTACCATAAACGGGTTATTTCTTAATGTAAAATATATGTAACGCATACATTTCTTAATTTTATTACATGGATACAGTTTTTTTGCAATAATTCGAAAATATTTCGAAAGGTTTTCCACAACAGGCATTTTGTTTTTAAATATGGCATTTAACGTGAATGTGACATTTTACTGGTAACAATCCTATGTATAGATATTTGAATTTAGGTCCACTAATTTACTAAATACACTTTGCACACTCTAAGTGAATTTCATGAATAAATCCATTTTCCTATAAAATCATAATTGAATGACTAATTAAGCCTTGGACATTTATATGTGATATGATAAATATTTCATGTAAGGGGTAAGCTATATATCGATATAAAGAGAAGAATCTACTAGATGAGGGAAAATTGAAGTTATTACTCTAGTCTTATCTAATTACTAATTAATGAAACATAAAAATAGTTACATCTCACAATAAACGTGTGTAGTGTATAACAATATTACCAATATTTGATAGATTATGGATTAGTATTTTACTGCGTTGTGTTAACTTGTGATTAAAGTGTCGTATAATTTGCTATCTATGATAAATGTTGCGATAATATGTAGGCCTCCGAGTTTGTGTTTAGTGTGAATTCATGACGATACGAGCGCGGTGTGTACGAATACGTTTTCGTTACGAATTTACCCTCAGTCTTAACTGCCATATTTCGTTTTCTTGTCGTCATATGGTAAGGTTTTTATTCGTGGTACTTAGACACAGCAGGCCTAATTTAAGAGCTTTATTATTTTTTTACGATAGACGGAAGATACATGATAGGTTTGAATACACTATTCACGAAATTACGACTATTAACATAGTTAGTCTATTGTCGTAAATATTCCAACGGATCGATTTCCGACGCGCACGTTGATGCGCAGTTATCTACCATGTGGGAACAGTCGAGGTTGTGTTTACCAACTAGAAAATAGTTGTTTTTCAATCAAGTTATCTTATAAAATGGATGAAATCAACAAGGATGAGCGATTCGCTCATATTTCCAAAGACCCTCGATTTAGATCGATGTCAAGGAAACAGAAAAAGGTGAAAATTGATAAAAGATTTCAATCCATGTTTCACGATAAGAAATTCAAGCTAAAATATTCTGTTGATAAAAGAGGCAAACCTATGAACTTTACTACAAATGAGAACTTGAAGAAATACTATGAACTTTCAGAAGACAGCGATGATTTTGACGACAATGACGATGATGACAGTGTTATGGACGAAGAAGAACAACTTATTGCCAAGCTAAAGAAGAAAGTAAAGGCACGAAAAGATGTCAAACTTAAATCAAATTCCACTGAAAGTGATTTATCTAATACCAATGGACCTGCTGCTTCTGATGCCAAAAATGGTGAGTTGGTAACAGCAGGAACTTCAGGATATCACGCTGATAAGAAAAAAAATTATAAACAGTTAAAAGAAAAGAATGACTCCAGTGATGATGATGAAAGTAGCAAACAAGATAGCGAAGATGAAAATGCATCATCAGACGAGGATTCAGATTCAGACGACGAGGAGGATAGTTCTGATGGAGTTCCGGCAGGAGACGATGCTCCTGATTATGCAAGAGGTGAAGGACTTATTGAAAGCTCCACAGATGATGATGATGATGACGATGAAGATGTTGATGATGACTTTGATCACCAGTGGGGGGAGCTTGATAAAAATGTTCCAGTAGCAGAAGAACTGAGCTCAAGACTGGCTGTTTGCAATATGGATTGGGACAGAATAAAATCAGAAGATTTATTTGTTTTATTCAATTCGTTCAAGTCGTCCAAAGGTGTCATAAAATCGGTACGCATTTATCCGTCAGAGTTCGGCCTTCAAAGAATGAAAGAGGAACAGATTCATGGACCAACTGAGTTAAAAGAATTGGCCAAAAGTGTAGATGTCGAAGCGGAAGTAGAGAGTGAAGAAGAGGAGGAAGATTCGGAAGGAAATCGATATCATCGTGAAAAGCTCCGCCAGTATCAACTGAACAGACTCAAATATTACTACGCAGTAGTTGAGTGTGATTCTGTTGGAACAGCAAATAAAATATACGATGAATGTGATGGGCGAGAATACGAGTCAAGTTCAGCGAGGCTCGATCTCCGGTTCATACCAGACGGTATGACATTTGAACAGACGCCGAAAAGTGAATGTCTCTCATTGCCAGACTCCTCAACATATAAGTCATCGATGTTTTTCACATCAGCATTGTGCCAGTCAAAGGTAGACCTCACTTGGGATGAAACTGACCAAGATCGGATTAAAACAACAATGCAAAAGTATGATAAGAAGGGAGAGGTAAATGAAGATGATTTTAAGGCATATCTTGCTTCAGATTCAGAAGAAGAGGGCCACGATTATGGTGATATGATTGCACAGTCGGACAGCGAGGAGAACTCAGATGAAGACCAACAAATAGAAAAGTATAAAAGTCTTCTGAAAGACATTGATGAGACCAGTAATAGGAAGGGAGACATGGAAATGGAAATCGAGTGGGAACCGGGTTTAAAGGAAACAACTGAAGATATTATCAAAACAAAGACAAAGACAAAAGATCAGACTCCTTGGGAAAGTTATCTTGATCAGAAGAAAGAAAAGAAGAAACAGAAAAAGGAAGAACAAAAGATGAAGAAATTGGCAAAGAAGGAAGGAAAGTTTGAGAAGACATTCAGTGACGATGAAATCCCAGGAGGAATTAATTTTAATGACAACTTCTTCACGGATTTGAAGCAAACTGAACCTAAGAAATATAAGAAGAAGAAGAAAGAAAAATTGACAGAGGAAGAAGAGATGAAGAAGAAAAAAGAAGAAGCTGAACTGGCTCTTCTCATGATGGATGAAGAAGATGAAGGCAAGCAGCATTTCAGTTTGAAGAATTTGGTTGAAAAGAAGAAAAAGAAGAAGAAATCGAAAAAAGAAGTTACAAAAGCGGAAGATGATTTTGAGTTGAACGTTGGGGACAATAGATTTGATGCTGTTTTTAAGTCTCACTTGTTTAATATTGACCCCTCAGCACCAGAATTTAAGAAGACCAAAGGAATGGAGAGAATAATTGAGGAGAAATTAAAGAGAAGAAAGGGAGAAAATGTTCAAGGCAAGAAAATAAAGCAAATTAAACTTGACTCCGAAGATGAACACTCGCCAGGGAAAGAAGAGTCTTTGTTGTCGCTTGTTAAATCTGTGAAGTCAAAGACTCAACAGTATCAGACCAAAAAGAAAAGAAAATGATTAATGAAGAAAAATCTTTAGTGAATGAGTTTTATATTCAAAAGACATGCATAAACTGAATAATTGTTATTTTATGTTCCAAACATGATATGTGATGGTATTGTTTCATAATTTCTGTTCTCGTGTAAGAATTGTCATTTGTTATCGTCTTTTAATTCATCTTTTGGAAATTTTGCTTACTCTTAGAAAAAATATGGTCTTAATTAGATTTTTCATTATTCCTGGAAAGGAGTAGGTATACATTTATAACGGAACTAAATGATGTGGGAAATACTGATTTGGTTTTGAATTTTGTTTGAATGAGATGTTCCTTGCTCAATTTAAATACCTAAAATAATAATTCAACATTATTTCTTTCATATATTCCACCATTGTCTTAAATGTTTTAAGGGTTGGATAGCGTAGTGGTAAGCGTGTTTGGCTTCGGATCAAGAGGTCTGTGGTTCAAATCCTGCCAGGTGCTCGGCAACTTTGTCTGCAGTAGAACTGTTCTCCATGCAGTAAGGTTTCGGTGAAATGCTACACTGAGTTTCAGCGTCGTATCACCCATGGTTCGCTAGTTCCAGCCAATGCTCACAGGTTTCACCGTGATGCCCACAATAGTGTTGTGGGCTTTCTCCCTGCAATAATACTAGTAGTCGTGATATAAGTGAAATAATCTTGAAAGAGGTGTTAAACTCCATATGACCTGACCTCGTGACACCTAACAGTTCTTGTTCATTGATGTAACAGGGATGAGAATTCAAAGTAAACTCAATTGACTGACTTTATGTTTTACAAGAATTGTTTGGGTCATTTTTACTAGAGTAAAAGTTCTTTGAGATCTTTTTCAGGGATCGGGTGTATCAAAGATCATGGGCGTTAGCTTACTAATAGTTCTAACTTCTGTGAAAGTCTCGTCGCAAGATATGAATTTTTTTAATTTGAATTAACCAAGTGTTTTTTAAGTTGTTACAGTTGCGAATTCTTGGCCCTGTTATGGTCAAATTGACTTGACTGTGCAAAAGATTTTTAATGTTAAATTTTAAATTTTGGTTAGCTACAGCCATGTACTCTACCCAAAAAAATTATATAATCCTGTAACTCTTTATTCGAGGAACACTGTTCCAGCAAGGATGATAGGTAGTGCCACCTACCTTATCCGTAATAAGGGGCAGATTTTTTCCTTATGTCGTAAAACATTGATCAATGAAGTCAACAACAAGAATGATATGACATTGGTAGCAATAGCCATCATCAAATATTTACAATATACATGGATAAATATGATTCACTCATTCATGTCTAAACAGGTCACAAAGTAACTTACATAACTTAATATTGACATGCTAGAAAAGAAATAAAGTAGTTTAAACCGTCATGTGTTTTGCAATAATTACATATTTGCCATGAACTATTCCACCATTTGCCAGTGCCTTCACTATAATAGTTCAGATCAAAACTGTACTTCATGCAAATCTTAATGGTAAAAGCTTCTATTTTCATGAATAGTAATCTAATTATCAATTTCGACATAGAAAGCTGATTATAAAAGATGATCAGCGTTGAGAATCATATGAAATTTGATTTTTGTTACGACAGGTAAGAAGATGAGTGCATACGAGAACCAAACGATTGAAAGAAGCGCACGTAAAATATATATGTAAGCGCCAACATCGACACAAGTTTACAGTACATGAACCAGTACACAGCTAACATGTTTTCCTCTTCCATTTTAAGTTGTTATTGCATATTCGTTGAGGCGTACGTGTTTTGATTGTACTATGAGCAATGAAATACTTTTGATTTGCAACTGAAGTTATCATTAGTCTATTATGCAACGATTTGTTTTGGCGTAGCCAGGAAATGCATGAAGAGATGCACATTTTCCTCGTTACAGGAAATTCGTATGTTTCCTCGTATTTCAGCTGTTTTCGGTTGGTCCTAACTGTTGTTTTATTATCAAATCACCACCTTATCAAATACGTGCTACACTGAATTCCAGTGCAGTACCACCCATGGTTCGCTTGTTCCAATCGATGCTCGCAGGTTTCACCGCAATGCACATCTTCCTACGCAAAGCTTAACTATTGCCAGTTCGAGACTGGCAATAGTTAAGCTTTGCGTAGGAAGATGCGCAATGTATAGCCACTAAGGTGTTTCGGGCTTTCTCCCTGCAATATTACTAGCAGTCGTGATATAAGTGAAATACTTTTGAAAGCGGCGTTAAACCTATTGATACATATTTATCAAAAGATCGAATACTTATGAGAGTTTCTCAAATACTTGTATTTTTCGAATCGTACAAGTGATATTCGCTTGTGGTTACGCTGCTGGTGAATATAAATTTTTCTGAAAGACTTTCCATAAAATAAAATTCATTTTGGCAATCTCCAGCAAGCATTCTCTGTATGACATGGTATTGACCATATTTACATGCTTCCGCTGAAGTTAAGTTTTGATGGCCGACGGAAATATGTAGGAATGGGAAGATTGTTGTTGAATATGCGACAAGATTTGTTCAAAGTGATAAGAAATAAACGCAATTAAGAAGTAATTTGTTACATGTCATGCAGTTTAGGGAATTTTACAGGGCTTCGATGTTTTGCTTATTTAGATGCCCAGTAAAAAAAATGTGTTAATGTATTCTGTCAAAACCGAAATTTTGCAAGAAAATCTTATGACAATGATAAATTGGTTCTAGAAATATCTGAAACTGTTATTTATATCTTTATAACTGATAATTACATTGAAAAAGAATTCTTTAAAATAAGAACAAGTAAATGCATGTGTGTATAGTTTCAATATTTCGCTTAACGTACATATACGTTCATGGAATTCCGACAAAGAAAATGTATTCTGAAGAAAACAAATTAAAGACAACCAAAATAATCAGTTCACTTTTCAATAAGCAAATGGACATTTGTGACTTATGAATCGATATAACAATATTTTCCTTTTACTTCAAATTAAAAGGGAACTGATGAAAGTTTTGCTTCAGGCAATTCCAATAAGAATGCGAATTCAGTGAAGAATTCCTTACACGTGTGTTTGATTCATTTCAAATTGCTTATGACGATAAATAATAATTAGGCAATATCCGACTTGACCATTGCAACTCTTTCAAAATCCAACCCTGAATCCGGTTTTACAAACCGGTATGAGTGTGACAAACCCTTGTCGGGAGCATTGCGCAATGCGTATAACCAATTTATCGACTATCACTACCTTGCAGCCGGTGAGAGCACGCATCGATTGGTCTGTGACGTCACACCGACGCATGTGTATGACCTCTTTTACCTTGAATGAATTATTAATTCAATCGTGGAAGCGTATTTCAGAATATAATAGTTTGAAGAGGTTATTTGCGGACAAGTGTGACATGAATATTAAGCAGAGAAAAATATCGAATGCTTACAACTTCTAACACATGCAATGGACAGAATTTTCACATGAGCGTTTAACCCAACGAAGTAGCACCAGTAGGATCTATAACGGGCTAATATGATTATCCATGCCGGACTGGTATCACATGTTTCTGTAAGAGGGTAATATGATTATGTCTGTCGGAATGAAAGCATGTCGTGTTTTGGGGACGGGAATCTCAGACTCGTTGGTTTATTTAAGTTCTCGTGGTATATTGATATAACTAGAAAGCGACTTTGGCTCGGCATAGTAAATATAAATATATATATATGAATATGTATATTTCACAATCGGGATTTGTTTCTTCTTTCAACAATGCATGAAATGACCTACCCTATCGAAATGTCGATTATTGCCTAATGGCATTGAATGGCTAAACCAAACATTGATTCATATTGAAATAGCAAGGTATCTATTTGCAATTTTTAAAAAAAGGTGTTATTTATAGGCGAAATGTTAGTTGATGTGGTTGATATGCAATGTATATGTTACCTATACGCAGGTGATTGAAATATAAGTTAACCTTGAAACTAATTTCAAATATTTTGTTAAATCGTTAGTTAGATTAAATTGTATGAGTGGAGAATTACCGGAATGTATGAATTTTACTTTTCTAAAAAAAACATTCAACCTATACAGTTATGCAATACGAATGGAAATGAGAAATAGGGGATGTTTGACAAATACAGACGGAAACTGAAATACATGTTTCCTTCGTTTAACCTGCATGGTTAGAGATTATCTCGAAGTAAATGTCGGTTTTAAAGCGTATATTTTTATAGCGACATATATCATTGCAGCGAGAAAACTATCGATGACAATACACCGTTTTCATTAAGTATAATATTGAATTCAACAAAAGAAGATCCCCATGCTATCGGGATCCGACCCTAAAATTGCCTTGTTTGCACTTAACAACATAATTCCAGCGCGTTTTCACAAGCATATATCTCCTCACAATAACCAAGTTCTATTATTAGTTTTTTTCATGACGTCATCAGTAAATGAGGTAATAACTTGTAATAAGTGTAATACCGCTGCAGGTATGACGTCATAATACTGTGTGGACCTGACGTCACAATATTGGCACCGCCGTCACAATGGCGGCCAAGTCGCAGAAATTTTTCGTTCAGTACACTTTCGGCAATCACGCTTGATTAATGAGGTCAAGTAATAAACAGAATACTAAACTGCCTTAAATTTAAAAGTATTTTTTTAAACTCGTTAATGATTTGGTATCCAAGTCGCTTTCGCTCGTTTAATACTGAATCATTAACTCGTTTAATAGAAATAGTTTTAAATGGAAGGTCGTTCAGTATCCTCTATTTCTTATTATTATTATTATTATTATTATTATTATTATTATTATTATTATTATTCCGGTATTGTTTTGAGCAAATATGATACACGGTAGATAAAAATGTCTTATATGTATTGCATCGGAACACATAAGCACAAAAGTCATAAACGTACACTTGATATAGTATACAACCATAATCAACAAATTGACCCACATACAACTGATTTATTACCGGCGGAGGCCGAAAGCATGTTATATTACGTGATGGTATAAATTGTACGTAACTTATCGGTCGTTGTTGGGTAAGCATTATACAAGTTTCTGTATACCTTAAGGCGGGGTTAGGGAACACTCGAGCAGCACATCCTAAAATGATCTGCGCATTATCTTAGTAATACATTTTAAACCAAATATTGTCTATCACTTTTGATAAGTTATAAATGTTCCCACTTTAATTTTTGTTCATTCATTTAGTTTTCAATATGGTAGTTTGCTTAATCAAATCGCCAGATTTATCTCGTATCGGTCTACACAGTTACTTGTGAACACTATGGTATTCATTTATAATTCACGACCAGTGACTTACATAGTATACTTAACGTTCCCCGTGTAGTACTGTTTTCACTTAACTAGTAAATGATTTGTTATCAGGCGAGCGAAAGAGACCCTTCAAGCGTTTGATTCAACTATTACACAGGTGGGAGGTAGTTCAAGATACGTAATGATATCTGATTAGACATTATTCTGATGAAGAACTTCCATACAGTAATCTACAATTACATAGCTTTTATTATATTTTGTAAGGTGAAATATGTCATTTATCGGTGAAATGGTGATATAAAATCTGAGACGTCAAGATACACTTGAATGACGTCATGCTATGGCCGCGATAGTGAAGCTATCTAGCTACTCTATTTATATAGTTTAAGTCATTTACGACGTTTTGGTAAACATATTAAATAGAACATTTGACATTTTTCGTTGAATATCATGTATATCTCATCTCATGAAGTAGAAAATATAATATTTAAACTCGTGGCTGCGCAACTTGTGAAAATATAAAATTCTACTTCACTCGATGAGATATACATGGTATTCTGAAAAATTTCAAATATCCCTTATGTATTTAAATGTACATATTTGCCCACGATAGGAATGAGATAGTTTCCCTTGAAAGCTTTTCACAAGCATATCATTTTCTTTCTACCCGTTGTGTGATCATTTTGTTTACATGAACAAATCTAATATAGTTCAAGGTATATATTCCTTGTTTATAAACGAAAAGGACAAGTGACCACCCCTATTATGCTGACTTGTTACAGTGTAGACAAGGAACAATGAGGAGACAACAACTAGTGAAACAAACGTTCGCCCATCAAGCAGAATAAGAGAAGATTCAAGTACTTATAACATCTTTTTAGAATCGTAAATAATACCTTTTATAGATTGCAATGTTCATCGATGACGAAAGAGAATAGTTTGATTATTGAAACATATTTAGAATTTGGGAAATATACCTAAATTTATATATACATGTACATATTTATTTGTATAAATACAAAATATATACAATCTTTTCGATAGCTTTGCTCGGACTAACGAAATCTTTTTTGTTTTAACGATTATATCATTGACATTAAGCGAGTAAATTCAACCAACAATTTGAATATCAAAGCCGGTTTTATGCATGAAAGCCTGTTTTAGAATAAGTAATGAGGCCGGTTCGTCCCATTTGACATTTTCCGTCTCCGTACAGTGACAAATGTGACACACTCGCAATGTCACCCTGTAGCATACGCGGTGTGTGGAGTTGAAGTGCGTTTGACTTCTTTCCCTGAAGTGTTTGGGCCTGTGAAAAAATAAACTAATTATGAATAAAATCTACGTGTGGATGGTGAATTGTTTGGAAACGCATTATTAATGTTTTCCAAATTTGATTTCAATTTAAGTCTTCACACATTTAACAGACGCTTAATCAGTAATATCAGTTAATCAGATTATTACTATACATAAGTAGATCAATTATTAGATTCGATATCCAGAATTTAAGCAAACACTGAAAGATATGGTTATCGTAATATGTTCGTATCATTAAAACTCATGCATGGCTAGAATTGTGATTATATACGATGCTACCTGAAATCAATTTGTTTTAATTCTTGTTCTTGTGGAAGAGAGACAGACAGACAGAGACACACATACAGACACAGACAGAGAGACACACAGACAGACACAGACAGATAGAGAGTCGGAAAGATGGACAGAGACAGAGACATATAGACGCACACACACAGGCTGATAGAAAGAATCAGACAGACAGATGGACAGAGACAGACAGACAGAAACGGAGAGATGTGGAGGGAGACGCACACGGACAGACAGAAATTGAAGACATCAAAAGGCAGAAAAACACAGTGGGGTCTGTAGGTGTAAGGAGAACGAGACAGACAGAGTTGCGGACAGTACGTTCGGCGATTCCTAACATAAAGTGCTTTGCTGTCAATATTTCAAACGTTTTGCAGCTTACATATTCAAGATTTATTCAATCACTGTGCGCTTTGAAAATTATCATGGTTCAACAGACTTGTATATAACATATGACATCACAATTAGGTCATAATGATCCAGAATAAGTCATGCATGGTCATGTTGTCACAGCTCGCTGCACATGCAGTTATGACAGATTTACCAGTTGATCTGGTATTTCAAACGACTTTTGTCGTAGATAAAACGTTGAACAATGGAAATCGAATCTAAGAAGCAAAACTTTGTAAGTGTGTGTATAATGTTACTTCAGAACGTATTTGGACTATAATACTAGGGTTAGAAAGAGCCATATAAACTAAAGATCTTATAGTATTTGATGACCTTGTCTATTCTCAACTTGTGATTTATTACTTTTTTTAAAACGTTTATTTAAGAATTTAATTTAGCCATATCTAAAGGTTCAACATGATTTTCAAGTAATGACTTAACTTGTTAGTTATAATGTCTTGCATTAAGGTTTTGTTTTTCAAAAAGATATTTGATGTTTAGAGTAGAAACATTTTGGCACTCGAAGATACCTGAGAAGTTATGACTAAGCTAACCTCTATTGGGGGAGAATTTTCTAGACGACACAATCTCATTAAAGTGAGATCTAACTTTCGCTCAATTCAGTCACATGACCCTTCTAGATCGTTCTACCTACCGCCATCCACCATTGAAATAAAAATAGCAAACAGTTGGTATTTTAGAAAAGACTAAATGTGAGCGAATGGCTTGATCGTATTTAATGAGATTGCAGAAAAAGTAATAGTGAAGGTGGTTATAGCCAAAGAAAATTCGTTCTATATGTCATATCATATTTGAAGTAAATAGCTTCAATGTCAATTAAATGTAAAGCTTACATAGATTTCTTCTCAATGGATTAGAAATGCTAAAAACGTCGTAGAAGGTGTTAAAACACACAAGACTCACACCTTAGCTTTGAAGACGATCTCTTGTCACGACCATCCTAACAAACGAGGAAGTGTTGCAGTTTCCGTTGACTCTCCCCTTGCTAGAGGCAGCTGAAGTCGCTAAGTTCTTCTAATTGCCCTTTTCTCTTTATATTCTTGGTACATCGAAAGTATTTACCTGCGCTCGAAATTGTGAAAATGAATGCATGAATTTTCATTTTGAAATAAAATGTACCAACATGAGTAATGCCTGAATAATTTTTAAGTACATACTCATCAAAAAGGTTATACCATCCGATATTCATTATTTATGCATCATATGTATCATTATTTGAACTATAGAATATCTCAATATCGAAAATCGGGTTGATCCTTAAAGGCACTAGTGCACGCTTTTACGGTTTAAATTGGCTATTTTAAGGTTTAAGAGGACTTATGCATTCACTTAAGCTTTCTATCGATGCAATAAAATACTTAAAATTCTTTACAACTGACCTGCAATCAACAATGAAAAAATTTAGTCAGTCGCTGTCGGCTTGGACATATAACAAATCTAAGGTTAGCTGTGCACAAAACGGATTAATTATAGACAGTTTAAAGCGGCTGAACTATTATTATGTGCAGCTGTTGAATTTACCTAAACTCTGAACTGAGAACAAATAATGAATTATGTTTTATGAAACCCATGTTGTAAATAAACCGATTTAATAACACAGCATTAGCATTGCTATTAGATTAACCAAAGCGGCTGCCGTTTCCGCTTTTTTGGTTATAAGCAAAATCTTCATATTTCCGATATCGTAGTTCATGCGGATTTATTGTAGCGTAACATTAAATACTTCCGGTCTTTAAAAATCAACTTTACTACCTGAATACGTAAATATTCGTTAAATAACTTACGAGGTAGATTGCTTTAGTGAGGATCTTGAATAATATCGAGAGATATGCAGTATCTGTGCTTTCGTTGTGTTAAAGAAATATTGGTGTGCACTAGTGCGTTTAAAGAGCCACTCCGTGAGTTGTTGGAGTATGCCAAACTTAATCAATGGTGTCATTTGATCGCGAAGTATCGTCTGTTACCAAAAAGACACATTGTAAAGCTTATTGTTTTTTTACAGTGACAATATGAAGGTAGAACGTCGCAATTATGATCGAAAACCGGACAGTGGCGCGCGTCAAATAGTCAAACGTAAACGTAATTTTGGATACTTATCTAAAACAGCCAGGAGGACAGTTAGGAGTTGATAGCGTTTGTTAGGTTATATAACTAGTATCCATGTATATTGGACGTGATATCCTACACCTCTGTGCATTTACAAGGCTGTTTTTAGATTTTCATGGAAACCAGTATTTGTCATATATATGTCTTTTGGACATGAAAAGTGAAGATGTTTTGATTTTATATCACCACATATGACATTTAGGTTCGTATCACAGGTAAATAATATGTTATGAAAATCACGGAGTGACTCTTTAACCTATCTATATATACATTAAAGCGATTAAATCATGGGATATTCATTTATAAATGGCTTATATAACGGAACTTATTTAAACCTGCGAATCGTCGATTCATATTTTGAAGACACTTGATTAAGAGACTTCAGACAATGATATTTTACATATCGGTATTGAAAATAGTAAGGGGTATTTATAAATCCTCTACACAACCCCCAAGTGTCTTTATTCGATCTTAACATCTGATGGACGGTTTTAACGTACATAGGTCTCTGTTTTCCCACACATTACCATCATCACTACACCTACGATTGTAACATCATACGACACACGTTTACATCATGCACGCCAATGATAAACAAGCACGCGTGTAATATGACGCTTTTAAAGGTAGGATAAGGGCTACGTTAAAACGTCTGGCGATTATCGTTAACGCCATTTAACTTTCTCATGCATATTTGAACACATGCGCCGTTGTAACCCGATTTACTCTCTAAACATATCTGTAAAACGTCTCGTGTAATAGGAATCAGCATGGCTGCAGCTACATAATTCTTTTCCCACAGTGCGGAACGACATTAACTTGATCAACATTAAACACGGTGTGAAAAAAACATAACATCGTGGACTATGTGAAACCGCTTTTTTTAATGTTTGAACATATTTTTATATTTATGTCGGTGATGACAGCAGTTAATGGGCACTCCAAAAATGTTTTTGAAACTATTTACTACAAGATGAGATTATTTTAATAAAAAGTTTTTCAGCCAGACATCTCTTTATGAGCATAAATTATTCTACATTAAATTACCATAAACGTCTCTGGAAATAACGTATAACTCATGTGACTACTAGGCGCAGACTCGCGATAATAGGGTACCCCGATCTCAAACCATTGATCCGACAGTCATTTTTTTGGAAAGGGAACTCTCTAAATGCAGCGCTGGAAATGACAATTGTTTTTAGAGTAAATAAAGTCCAACAGATGGAAATGAAAACCGATGAGATGATAAACAGACAAGACCAATCTTGAGCTTATCATGAAATACGAGTATTGTTTTGAAAGACTATAAGGTACGGTTTCATCGTAGAACTCGTCGGTTGTTACAACTTGTGTTCAACATGTCATTTCTAGATTCATTGTTTTCACATATTATGTATATATAATCTGATAATTTAGGATCTTTTATATATAATAGATCCTGCAAATCAGATTAAGAAACAAATAAAATTTTGTTCAAGGTGTTCCGACCTCCAGTCGACTCCAACATGTACAAAAGTGAAATATTAGATTTTGGGGTTGTATGACGTATGTTGTTTTTGGGATTTTTTTTGGTTTGTTTGAAATTAAAATATCACGGTTCATCGTTGACGCTTTTAACAAGAAATACGGTAATAAACCAACCTCTGAAATTATCCTTTCCGCCAACAGTTCAGTCTCAGGTTTTGTAATGGTTAGAATCAATATTGTTTGCCCTTTATTTTGACTGTATGCAATAGTGAACATCAGTCCTCAAGCGGATCTTTTATACGTCATGGCTGGCTTGTTATGTACAATATCGGTGGGGGCGCTCCGTTCATATATGTTTACCCGACAGGGGTCACTTTCTCACTTTGCATTACAGTAGGGTATTTCAGGGGTATTGTATGCCACTCTATGAGTCATTATGTCCTTTCAGGTATTTAACGACAGGTTAGTAGCCCAGGGAATAACCTGTAATCAACATCAGCTTTTTTCGTCGTGAGCTATGAGAAATGTCCCCTACACCCTCAAATTATGTAAATTAATATTTGACAGTTTAGCAAGTCTAGAAAGACCAGAAAAAAACATGATTTATATACAATTATACTTCTGCTTGATTGTCCGCTCTTCTTTTTTTAAATTAAATTTTAGAGGTCAGGTGAAATTGCGTTTAGCGCCGTTTTTCAGAGTATTTCACATATATCGCGGCTGCAAGTATTTTTGCAGGGAGAAACCCTGGAACAACATTGTGGTTATGCATTGCGGTGAAACCTGCGAACATCGGCTGGAACTAGCTAACCATGGGTGGTACTACCCTGATCAATTTTAGATCTAAAGCAACCAAAATATTGCCCTCAATATCATGTTAGTGCATTGATTTTAATCATGGGCAAATAACACAAACGTATATACAGTGTCCCCATAAATTCGGTTCTGTGAACAAAATCTCAATAGAACTGTCCCTTTTATCAATTGGATACCCGCGTGCAGAACGATTACTGCATTTGTAAACATGGGTGAAAACGTGAGCTATTCTATCGTGTACATAAGTGCTTGGACCGTATTCATTGCTGTGTTTGAAATAATACAGTCTAGGGCATCATTCAGCAAGTCAAGATTTGACTGCGTAAAGCCTAAAGAAATGAAATAACACGGACGAAGGTACAGTTATTATTCAATTTCTCAGATGAATTTTTATTGTAATAAATACTTCATTAACTATGTAGAACTGTTTCCATAACAGAGAAAAAACTTACTTGAGTCCAGAAAACTAGGACAGGAACTCAATCGGATCGTGCCTTTCATTAATTTACTTACTTTTTGCGATAAAAAGAGGCATAATTACATACAACGTCCACACAGTAAAAACCAGTACGCTTCGGGTTATATTTTCTCACTTCTTTTAAAACTGAGATATATTTGGAAAGTTTACAGTTAATCGCGACCGCATAGCTTAGAAAGGATAGCTATGATTTCATGTCTGAAATAGACATGCAACTGACATAACTCTTCCCCAGGGAAAACATAGGTACATCCAACAAACCAAAATAGTTTTAAAGTTGCATATTATGTGAAAGGTTTATTTTAAAGCTTAAATATCTAACCAAGGGTTTCACTCAAATGACTTGCATAGGAAGTCTTTGAACAAAGTTAAGCGCATAATTCTCTTCCCTATGAAATTGACACGGGGAAATGGACTGACCCAGCTAACCTGAATCGCCAAAGGCATTTTCCTGCCTATTTCAGGGTGACCTCAAATTGTCATTGGCCACAGTTCATGCACCTGTGTCACGTGACTTTTATGGTATCATGTGATCGTTTTATGGGCGTGACAATGGCTCCTTTAAACATATAGTACATCATTGTCATATTTACTTTGTAACTTACAACCAGCGTGTCTTTATGTTAGGAGTCGACTCTTGGACTGGATTCGACGAAGTCTTGTAGCTTTTGCACACATTGATTGAACCTTTCAAGTAATGTTTTTCGGCCAGTTTATTGCATTGGTACCTGTTTTAGTTTTAATCTTCTTCAGTCAAAGGAGACTTCCTACCTGCAATACACACACACACATAGGAAATACTAAGCATGTTTATGTCCGTTGCGCAAGGCAATATTATGTTCTACAAAAGCAATACATCTCGATACGGAATTTGGTACAACATCGATCCCTAATGTCCCAAAGGTTGAAGACCAACACTTCAAATAATAAGGCATTGTTCCTGTAACTGCTATTTGGATTCATATGGTCGTAAAACGTACAATTTAAAATGATTATTTTTCAAGGTATATCTAAATGTATTTATTATGTGAAACTTTACTGTTAAAAGTTTGGCGAATACCAAAATGAGGTTGTGCCCTATTTTGCCTCTGTATGAGTCTTTGCACGATTTCACTCAAGAAACTCTCCCTAAACCGGGAAAGCTAAAAAAACACATCATAGCGCTTTGAAATATGCTGTACCCAACCAAAATCGCCATGCTTATTTCCCCTCTCCCCTAGACAAGCCCCTTCTGCTTTTTCCCGCTTTCCCAAATCACTGTTCAATTCATGCCCTACCGGTTTCCAATATGCTAGCCATCCTACAGAGATGTTTTTAATTTCAATGTTCTTATCATTAATGGTTTCTCGAGAAGCGACAGAAGAATATCTAATGATGGCGACACTGGCCAACAAATATTTGAGGAAGCAACAAGACCAAATATACACCCATTAGTCTGTATGTAACAAAGATGTTGTTCTGAATATTTTGGCTTCTTATGTGAATTTGTTTTTGAGAAGTTACCTGAAGTTTGGGCTCTGCAGTTCATCAGGTAAGTTTTAAGGAAAATAAGGGTGATGAACTCTGCAGTTCAACAGGTATTGCTTTGTTAATTATGTAAGAGATTGAATAATAACATGACGCATATTTAGCCATATCTACAAACATCATCCTCCATGAAACATGTTCAAGCACACCTCAAAGGTTGATTTTGCTCAAAATTCTCCCATGGATCACCCATATGCTATACATGTACATTCATAGACATGAATATTGAGTTTCCTATGCCAACGGATTACTGAATAGAAGTCATCAAAAGGTTTATGGGATAATGCCTGAGACAGCCCTATTTGACAAACTTTGAATATGTACGAGGCAAGATTCCTCCCCACAAATTTCAAGTGGGGGGTAAAGCAGTATGGGGAAGTTCAAGATGTGAAAAGATTACAAACAACTGACTACTGATGAGCAAAGTTGACATTTTTGGAATTTTCATAATCCCAATGGGAGTGGAGAACTTTGATGTCCCAAAACTTTAATTGTATCCCTAAATATTCCTTGTCATGTCAAATAACATACGGCTTCAAAGTAGAAAACTGTTGAGATAGTATTAGATTTTGCATTGAGGTTTTAAATGACATAGCAAACAAATTGCCTGATGTAATAATGGTAATACAAAAGCAAGTCTAAGTACTATTCGACCTAATAACCCTTGGCTTGGCAAAATTAAAACAAATATTTGATTAAAACAAAAATTTTATTCCGTTTGACAGAAGACATCTGGTTAACAACCTACAATGGTGTACACGATTAAAAGCAAATGTTATTCCACATGGAAATAACCGCCTATCAGTGTAGAATGTTTAACTTATGAGAACTAGACTTCTACTGCTCAAAGCGTAACTTGAAACAATGCAGCCAGATTCAATGCTAAAACATGAGATGTGAACTTGTGTCTAAATGCAAAGATTACACATGACTTTAAGAACTTTATGATTAAGAGTGCAGCTTTGAACAATGATAAAAGGCATGCACTTGTGGCGGCTTCACAAAGCAATCAAGAATGCTTATTCTTGTATTTGAATTGCTTTGTGAAGCACACTTTGACAAGTTTCAAAAAGCAATTTCATTTCTAAAATTGCTTTCCGGAACTGACCACTTCTTAAAATGTTGTTCCAAATCAACTTAAAGCAGTAGATTCTAAAAGACATGACTTTCTAAAGAAACGCTAAAATCGAACAATGTGAAAGTACAAATGCATAGAATTGTGAAATGCAGACAAGTCTAGATCAGTAATGTTGTTTAATTCTGGTATAAAGTTGATATTTTTGTGGGTCCACTAAGTACAATCACATAATCAAGTTATGGCACAAGAAACCAAATTATTTGCACAGAAATAACTTATGATATCTTATGTATTTGCCTTTCAAAACCAGAATTCTCCCTGAAGTACGGTTTCTATGATTATGACGGCCATAAATACATTTCAACAACCTATCGGGAATGTGCAAATTGGGCCAACGTGACAACACATAATATTCAGCTGTCTGATAAACAATTGGACATGAAAAAAGGTAACAAAAATTATATCCAAATGAACTGAAAGTCTTGTGGGTTTCAATTTCAATCTTTCATTTTTCACTAACCAATACAAGACAAATTCAAAATTTTTAAATTCGTTTTTGAAAAGGACCTTACCGATTTGTTACGAGCACACCTGCCTGCAAGTCAATGCACACAATCATACGACTTTCACTCAACTCTTCATACGACAATGATAAACATGGGTGTATATCAAAGGGAATCCATTTCTTACCAATCAATCGCATTTGCACAAGATAACATACAGAGTTGACTATTCCTGAATTGCAAACTAGGAGCACCCTATGGTACATTTTACATGCCAAGTTATGAATGCCGGTATTCAATTTTTAGAGGTGCGTGGTACTTCACAAAGAGAAAGCAATTATCTCTACCACGTTGCCTATTTCAGAGGGTGCCTCTGACAGTCTTCAAATTTCCTGGTTACAATAAAACGACAAGGGTGAATACAATTCTAAATATTTTATCTACAAACTTAAAATCCAAGCTATCACAAAAAACACTGGAATAAGATTGTCGTGATGTTCCTTTTTCGTCCACATTCAATACTGTAAGGACTTTTTTTGTGTCCATTTTCACATTTAACAAATCTGTGATAACAATAATTAAAATATACTATGAAGATGAAAGAAAGGTGTACACGTAAGTGTTCTATTTACATATTTTTACACAAAAATGATAAAATCTGATCTAATATATATAATTTTGTAAACATTTACTTTAAAACTCATTTACATTCCTTGTTGTAAATCTTATCACAAATCAACTTCCATATTGTTCCATTTCTTAACATTCAAATTTTCCATTTGGAGGGATTTTGTCGCATATTGTATCCTTCTGAGTATGTCTCTAAAAGATTGCCATACCAAACCACAAGGGTACCATTCTCCATACACTTTCAAACAGCCCAGTATGGGAGTCAAACAATCCAATTAACATCCTTTCTTTTAAAATCTGATTAGGCGCCAATTTGGAGTATTACAGCTAAATTAATGGAAAAAACAATCCAAATTTTTTTCTTTCAATTTAAAATCCAATATGACGCCTTTTTGGGAGTATTTAAATTTATAAATGCTATGGCCTAAGGTTTCTCATTAATCGATGATCATCTCAAAATGAATGCTTCCTTGTTTTTCCGTTCTGTCGTGCCAGATGTTCTTGGCCCAGGCTTTGCATTCGATGAGCATTCCGACGTGAGGAACGATTTGGGGGAATCTGGCAAAGATGAGGGGTTGCATATAGTTCTTTTGGTTCTTGAATGGGAAATACTTCAAGTCAAAGCCTTGGGTGGGCATGTACTCGATGTTACCGATGTTGTCATTGTCACCGAGGTTCTGTAAATGAAAATATTTATTAATATAGAATGCTAATAACTAATCCAACATAATTCACTTCACATACCTATTATATACGCTTTTCCTCTTAAGAAAGGGGAAGTGGCAAAAATAAATAATATACTCCATTTATTACATTTTTTAAATTCAGAGCGTGTATCAACACCCCCTGACAGCATGCTGGTAACAAAGATGTAAGCTACCCAGCCGAAAGGGTGTGTTAATATTCAGTAACAATGTTATAATATTGATAGGTCCATCTAAGTCAACAAACTATTTCTGTGAGTATATGAATTTATCTTACCTCTCCCTCACAAGAGATCCAGACTTTAGTGTTGTCATATTTCTCCTGCAGCGACTTGGGCATATTATCAGGCAGATCGCCATCAAAGGGCTCTGGGGTCCAGTCAAAGATCTGATAAAATAACAAAGATGACTCATTAAAGCTTATTATGGCATTTCTAATCATGATGTGAAATGTTACAAGTTTGATTGTTGTGCTCATCACTTATCAATATCAAGGCATACCAGAAATGACTACTGGGTAAGTGAAATGTAATATTTAATGAAATAAATATCTATAGCCAAAAAAACTACTCCTCCAAAAAGCCAAGATGAAATGTTGAAAAGCTTTCAAGACACTTTTACTGTTGAATCAAGAAAGTGCAAGATCAGTTGCCATGGTAGAGTTTACAACTTTTAACAAAGACAATGAGTCACTGACTATCAGTAGGCCATCCCGAAATATTCTATACTTAAGACTTGCGGAAAGGTTAAAGTCACATTTACCTTATTCAACTTGAGCAAAATGCAAGGCTTGCCCTCAGGGAATCCAAAGTTTTCCCCACATTTCTCAAGGGTAGCATTTAGGTCAACTGCACAGGGGATCTCCTCATCAGGGCGTGTTGTGGTGATTCCACTGCAGTTTGCTAGGGATTTGCTGGCATTGAGGTGGTCTGCATCAAAAAAGATCCGAGATGAGGAAAAATATCTTATTAGATGCTTTCTAATAGTATTTCAAGGCAAAGGCATTACGGAATATCTTTGGAGATGCTGTGTAAAACAATTTCACACCTATCAACAATGCACATATTATTACTCTGTAACATATCTGGACGTTGCCCTGCGGTAACACTTATTATGTGATGAACAACTTTGTGAAGCACGACGACATATTGACTGTAGTATTCTGGCTTTAAACACCAATGCCCAGACACGCACAATTAGCGACTAGGGCTTTACACCACCTTCTAAACCTAAGCCAAATGCACTCAATCAAACAAGCTGTACAAATGGGTACCTGGGGGGCAGAGAAAGTATTTGTACAAATCCCTGGAATGATCCTGAATACCTGTTTTGCAAGAATTTGTTTTTATAATGGGGATTGTACAGGTAAAATTCGAAATTATCTCAAAATCTATAAGCCTGCTTCAAGCTTGGACATGTTAATCTGTAGACACTCACGGGTATCAAGGTAGTCCTGGATGTGTTTCACATATGGCTCCCATGTCGCTGGCTTCAGCTTGTCATATCTGATGAGGGTTGTGGCCAGATCGGGCATAGGCTTAAATCCCATTCCTGCAAGAGGGTGAGTAACATTTTTACAAATCAACTATTGGTAATAAGTCAATTATTTTTCACCACAGTCTGGGTCTTTAACAACATGAAGTTTTATCCAAATGAGTGAATTAAAGACAAAGCAATTCATAAAAACAGGAAACATATCCTTGCAACTCAATGCTAAAATGTACAAACCATAAATGTATGCAGTTATTATCAAAAATCACATTACCCTATCAAATTCTCAAAGTGTAAGAGAAATGTACTTTATGTCCGACCCAACCAAGAGGTGAAGTGGTTTTTTGTTCGGTTTGTTAGTTCTCTCTAATTGCTGCAGAGTTGGATCTTACCTGGGTTTGATCTTAACAAGCTGTCTGTAGACGTTAACCGCGGGAAGATAGGATCCAGGGTGGTGTTGAACACAGATATACATGCTGTGAAGAAGCCTGCCAGACATGCATAGTAGACAACGTAGAAGAATGTGATCTCTCCTGCAAATACAAACAAGAATGTTAATGTGACAACTGGTGTTAAAATCACATATGCAAACTTTCTGAAAACTAGCAAATGTCAAGTTTACAAAAGGTCTAAAATCTAAAATTCACAAATTAAGATGGCTATACAATACTGCTTCATATAAAGTTAACCCTCTGTCCTGCATCAAATCCTCAAAAAAATTTGAAAATTTGAAAGGGCCCATAGAAATAGGAAGCTGTGGGTCTCTTTGACCCATTGTTTTTTGTGGTACAATTCATTTCCTCATTGAAGGACTTGCTTTAACTGCTTGGACTACAAGACCTTTGGGTAGCCTGTCCCTTGACTCAGCAGGTCATAATTGTGGAATACAACTACTCGTACTCAGATACACTTGTCAAAAACAAGCAAACAGGCACATGTTACTATCCTATGATAACAATGACATTCGAAGCACGCATGCCAAGAGGGATTGCAAGTAAAACTCAGTCAATGAAGTAATTTGAATTTTTTTTATTTACGGAGCACAAAAGATCAATTTCTAAAATGAATTAGCCAATTTAGACTTGACTTGTTCACTGAATTGCATGTTTGTTCTGTCTTTATTCTGAAACCAAAGCATCTTATAACGAAGATGGTGTTTTCATTAGTTATATTTTCTGTTTTTGTGTCCAGCTCTTATTGTTCAAATAAGCCTCAAGACTTGTTCACCAATCCTTAATCCTTATTATTATGAAATAAAAATATGTTTAAACCATATAATCTTAAGTTTCATTTTTATACACAACAAATCATTTTTTTCGTTTAAGGTTAAACTCAGTTTTACACCATCAGGGTTCAGAAAAGGTAATGACCTTTTATCCTTGCTCAACCAAGTGTGAAAGTCAAGTCTTTCTGTCCGTCTCTTACTCCCCTCAAAGCCAACATGCCCTCAGGGGGTGCTACAGGTTTTACTAGGTAGAGAAAGTTATGTAACAATGGACAATGACAGGTTTCTTTCTTTATCTACAATACCCAACCACTACTATCAAGTGTGAATAGGTTTATCTAACGTTATGTAATAGTTAATCTTTAAGCTATTGACACCTGCCAATAAGAAAATACTACAGCATGATATGCACTTTTATCCCCTGGATTGTACTGATAATCACTCCACAAAGAACAGGGTTTGATATGCATTGCAGTACCCCCTCTGACAGTTTTATGGGTGCAAGTTAGTGTACAATTATCATCATAAAACAATTTTCAATTAAACAAGTGTTCACCATAAAAGTTTCTATGACAAGAAATCATAGCAAATATTTCAAAAGCTTTTTGTGGCATGACATTATAATCACTTTGAAATAAAAGTATGCAGACATTTTATTCATTTTAAGTTTCAGAGAGTTTATCATATCTTTCACATTTATTATGTATATAGCCTTACATCATACTTTCTATATTTTACAGGTAACATTTTAAAGTTGTTTGATAGAAATATGACCATTATGAAATATTTGTTTCAATTTTTGTTCTACCTTGCTTCACATTAAGATTTCGGACGACATTGACAATGTCAAACACTTTAACATCTACTCTGCTAAATATACACCCCAATAAATGATCATAGATGTCAGTTTGTCAGTTAAGTTCTCAATGTCAAGTATCAAGGTAAGTTTTCCCTCACTAAAATATTTATGGTTGTTTTTGTCAGTAGTTTTAAAAGCCTTTGTTTAATTGATGAAATAAAATTATTTTGTACAATGGTACAATTAGTCCATCTGCAAAGTACAGAAATTTCAATTATTGATAAAATTGTCCTTGTTTGTTTTTAGACCTAATTCACTACATTATATTTATTTCTTATTTCTATCTAGATAATATAAATTTGCTTATTCATTTAAAATCATCAATAAATTCAAAATTATTTCCTATCAGAAAGTTTACACAAGCATAGTTCTTAGAAAAATACTAATTATCCTGAATAGCTTTTCGTTGTTTTTCTTTGACAGAAAACAAAATTAATTTTAATGCAAGTTATTTTTCTTTAGGCTCTTGTCTAATCACCTCATAGAAGGGTCCCTTTTTTAATAATTCTATCTCTGGTCAAGCAGTGACCTACAAATCTAGTTTTCTGAATGACCTCAGGCGTGGGGACATGTACTAGCAGGCTGACAACAAGCTTTATTGCTTGCCACTGAATGTCAGTCATCTGTGACTTATGCTGAAAAGGCTAGTGTTCTTCTTTGGCATTAGCATTATAATACTTTCTTACAACTTGTTACAATATTGGAAACATTGTATGATCACTGTATATGACATTGAATTGAAAAGTGTTTAAAAAAGTGCAATGAAGACAAACATTTCAGAAAGGTAATAACCTTTTCAACAAAAATCTTGTCTTAACATATATTTCATCAAAAAAAATTATTTGTACTCAATGGCTTAAAAATTTTCACTTTTGTTTACCAAACTGATAAATAGGAAATGTAGATAAGAATTTGGAGGGTTTATTGTTACCTAATTCATAAGTAATTCAGGATTGTAGATAATATTTAAAACTTTATTAACAAAATTATTGTCAGTATCTTAAAAAGATGTCTTTGCTTTAAAAAATCCTTGGTTGTGACATTTCTGACCTACAATTTTCAACAGTCGTCTTTAAATGCGAGACTTGAACAGAACGATTAATTGAAAGTGACAATATCAATCATAAGTAAGAATCTCGAAAGAAACTAATTTCGTCTGGAGGTTGATTTCGGAACATTATGAATCAATATAAGTTGTCATGCAACTATCACATTTGATTCTTGGTGGATGAGAAATCGTGCATGTTTTACGTAAAATAGATGTTAAAACATAGCATATCAACTGCATAACTTTTAGCGCTTTTATCCAGAGAATTATGCATTTCGTGTAGACCGAATTAGACTCCGAAACTCCCTCTGAATCATAAAAAATAACTGTTCATTAGATGCAGCCAAGCTAAGATTTCAAGACGATATTCGTTTAATCGGATCATACCTATCCTGCAAACATAAAAACGGAAAATTCACTTACCCCAGCTCCTGCCGCCTCTCCCAAGGAATTCATGCGTTTCTGAGTTCCATACAAATGTAAGAAAACCCGAGACTCTTTGACCAAACGAAGCTTTATTCTCAGCCATGGTGAATGCAGGGCAAGGAGAGAGATCTAACCTTGACGAAGACCCGGATGATAGATGCGCAAGGAGAGAGCAGTCGATACTTTTCTTGTAGGCTTCGTCTCGGTCACGTGACCTAGCGAAACCGGTTCGGTGTTCACAATTGCGGTGTTGATTTTGCAAGTATCCTTCTCGTTCAACAACGCCATTTCATTCGTTCAGCCTTTCATGTAAATATTGCATAATGTTGCGACGAATAACATTTACTCAATGGTTTATAGATCTAAGCTGAGGAAATGAAAACGTTTCGCATTAAATTACTAAAACTCGACAGCATTTTAAAAAATGCAAATCAATTGTAAATTGGGTCTTAAATGAGAAAAAATATTTTTATTGGGGTCATTATTGCTTTTGAGGTGAAAAGTTTGTTTCTTAATAACAGTAGAATTTTAAACTAAAGAAACCCAGAGCGTAAACATTAAACCAACCACGCTTTTAATTTGGATTTTTGAAACCTTATTTTTCTATGAGAAATGGTTGCCTTATATGTACATTAAATGTTTGTTAAAAATCGGTTTAATTTTTTTGCTAAGCATCAATAATTCAGTGCGCGAAAAAATATTCTGTTGGTCATAACAAAGGTAGCACCTTATTAACCCTTTCACACTTATCACCATAAAAAAACGCAACTTCATTACTTGCCGTGTTTTATTTGACCATTTTGATGGATTGTCTTTGGTATTAAAAAAAACGCTTATAGTTTATTTGCTACCGGAAATTCAATTTTTATTCGAAAAACTTTTAAGGTACACTCAGTTATGGCACTTCATATATTTATCGCTGAATTCATGTACAAAAGGCTCGAATATTATTTTTGTATCATTTGTGTTGGTTGATCGTCACACAGTTAATTGATACAATATGTATCAAATTCTCCCCAACTAACTCAAGTCATATCGTCCTATGTTATCTAAATATGACTTGAATTTACTCTCAAGATGAATAAATATAATTTTGTTCATACATATCTGCCGCATAAAAATATCATAAGGATTGATAATCACAGCATAAAAAAGTAGATTTTTATATATACATATCTGCCACATATAAATATCATAAGGATTGATAATCACAGCATAAAAAAGTAGATTTTTATTTAAAATCATATATTTGATACCTTGACGAAAGATCAGTAAATATCACACAAGGAACAGTTTAATTGAACTCTGCAGTTTTCACACATCGTTACAGGTTATTCGCCCCATTGTTATATGGAAAATAACTACATAACGAATTGCGCTCTAGGACGTATTCTAACTTGTCAAACCTTTCAACATTATTACGCAATGACCGGCCTTTTGATGACCCCAGATAGCCTCGAGTGTGCTTGCCGATATAGACAAAATATCCATTGTGATGTCATAGATTACGTCATATTATTCAACAAATTCTGTCACTCTTTGTTCCCATCTTTGTTTTGACTGGTTCTTTAAAAAAGGTAAAACCGATTATATGGGTTTTGTTGGAAATGATAAAGAGGCTTCTATCTATACTTCGGGTATTTTGTTGTGTAATATACATGGTTTAGATTATATTTAGCAATGCCTTCACATGGTAAAATGGCGACTTTCTTTTAAATTTATTATTTCTTGACCCTCATTGCGAAAAAAGGATCTGAGTTTATGACGACCTACAATTTTGTACGAATGTTTCAGATAATATATTGAAATACCTTGAATAACATGTAGATTTGTTTCCATTAAATTATCCTTCGTAAATGAAAAAAACGAATCGTTGGGGGCAAAGTAGTGATTTTGAAGGCCTATCAATTACAGATATATATTCCTTCACTTCTTTTAAAATGATAAATTTTATCAGAACAGAATTTCATTTTAGACTTGATATCACTTACTGCATTGCAATGAAGCAATCGTGAAAAGGGATATAAAATACATAAAATAACCTATCTATCGTCTTTCTTGTATCAAATTTACATTTTTTCAAAACACCAGTAACACAATTCCAAGGGGGATAAACTGATCTTTAAAAAATTATACCAATTGCAAGACAAACTTTCTTTAAAAAATTTCATAGACGAACTCACAATTAAATTCGGTGAAAAATTCAATTTCTCAACCTCTGATATTTAAAGGCACTTTAGCACTAACTTCGGCTCAAATTGGTTATTTTAAGGCATACGCTGACATAACCATTCACTTTTATTTTCTATCGATGCAGTTAAATGCTTTTCTTTCATTACAATTGACCTGCAGTCATCGATGAAAATGTTATGACGGTCACGGTCGACTAAGAGATATAAAAAATATATAAAATCATGGTAAGCTATGCACTAAGGGTAAATTTTAACAGCTGTAACAAAAACTGAACTACTAGTGTGTATGCAGATTTAAAATTTATCCAAATTCTGAACTGAGAACAAAGGATGAAAATGTAGAAAACTAAAGAAATCTTATGATAAAACCGATTTATTAAAATAGTATATATTAGCTAATTGGTTTAATCAAATAAGTTTACTTTAATAAAGGTCTTCCGCTTTCGCTTTTCTGGCAAAATGTTCAAAATAGTAGTTCAAGTCTTTTAGAATAAATTTTTTACCTGAATACGTACATATTTGCAGAATATTTTACGAGTTAGATTACCTGAGTGTGTATCGTTAGTAATATTGAGAGATGTGCAAATTTGGTGTGCGCTAGTGCCTTTAAAGATATTCACTGTAAAATTGCCGCATGAAGGTTTTGTTTATAAATAAATTTTTATATCGTCATTAAGGATAATAGGTATGAGTATTTATATGTTTTTTCCGTTTATGGAAATTTTGAACAAATGAAAGATACACAGAGTACAGTGCCGTTGATAGCTCTCAATTTATACCAATAATAACCTTGATTTTTATATAAATAACTCTCATACCATTATAGTACATTATCGGATTCTTGTTCATAAAAACATGACATTGTCGCCTTGCAATGCATTGTAAAAATAAACTGAACACTGATTGGTGTTGAATAAAAACATCGGAGTAAATGTCCTTATTTTAAAAGTGAATATAAACTTTTTATTTTTAAATGAAAAATGATATGATGAAGGGAGACTCTGCTATCCTAGCCTATTTGCCAACTCAGAAAAAGAAATCCGAAAGGGTAATACAAAGCAACAATAAAAGTTGGAATGCCAAAAATATCTTTTTCTTAGATCCTTAATTTTTAGCTCATCGTACTCCAAACCGCATGGCATGTCCATCCGTCAATTAACCTTTCCGCTTTTCGACTTCTTCTCATAAACCAGTTGCTCATGAGAATTTAATCTCATAAACAGTTGTCTTGGCCAGTGAGTAATAAATTGCAAATTATGTGATTTTGTGGCCCTTTTACTTCAGGCTTTTTAAAAAATTATATTGGAAACTAATACTTACTGCATTGAAATGTATATATATATGTCTTATATTATAAGAACTTGAGATTTAGTTCGAGTTTAATAACTTTGACAAACAGCAGCCAAATATAATGTCACCGTAGCTATTACTTACTGGGTTTTTTTCACTTTTTAGATATTTCTCAAGAAAACCTTATTCAAATGAAAGTATGTCAAAACATACTTTTATATCTATTTAAAGGACCCGGAAACAAAGGCATAAAAAATACTACACGAGAAAATGTGTCATATCGCTTTTATGAAACCGGTGTGAATCACACACACTGGTGTTATCCATTTTATTCAATATGCGTTACACAGCAATCAACATCACAACTCTTTTCCGAGAGTGAGACGAGCTACGACATAAGCTTGCTTTGTAATTACAAAGGAACACGTGAAAATCATGCAATCACGAACGTTGTGAAATGTAAACCACTCAGTCGCACGTGCATCTCATGCAGGATAGGAATTTTAAAGGAACAATCGCACGTACAACTCGTACAGTCTGAGGAAAGTAAGGTTCACTTGCAATGTCAAATTGACACTTGGTCTCTGAAAATAAAAGAGTTGATTATTAATTGATAAGAAATAATGATGTTTTGCTTTCTAAATATGGGGGATGTAAAGGTTTCCGGTCTCTACTCTAATATTATTTCATTTGCAAGGTGAAAAAAATAACTCTTATATTTTTATCAATTTTTTAATAAAAATGAGAAAAAACATTTATCATATATAGCGCTAGGATATTGACAATTTTACAAATAATTTATGATAAGAGTGATCTGCAGTGCCTTGTCATGCCGCAGTAAGGATTTCCTCACTGTTAGCGCCCAATTTTTTCACTTTTTGTTCAAAATGTTTACATCTAACTTGTACCTCGTTGTCCATGGCAACCATTAATAAAAGTGTCTTGTTCATTATCGATTTCAGGACTCTTTCGACAACTATGGTAGTAACTATTACATGCTGCAGTAATAATACCCGAAGTAACATGTTTCAAGTGGACTGTTTTATGTTTCACAGACTCTTGAATTTTATTACCCGCAAATTCGCTTATTAATTTAATCTTCGTAAAAATTTAATTTACGACTATTAACTAAGCTAATTGAATAAGCGGATTTAAAAAACGTGGAAGAATATGACATACATCGAGATTTTCGGCTTGATTTTATGTACGCTTCATTCATTTTTCAACAATAAGTTACATCCACATGTTTTGTAATGAAAGTAAAAGAATTTCCAATCTTGGAATCAAAATCGGGTTTTTGTTAGATGTTACACAATATAATATTTAATATATAAATTTGCAAGAGCAATAATTGTACACGCCAGAACATCTACAAACCCACAACTTCACACCAAAACATCTTCAGAAATACCAAGATATAGACTTTTATAACCCAGAAAATTATCTTTTTAAGACGGTATGGTAAGGAATGAAAAGGTTTGTATCATGTCTACAGTCATGTCCTCCACGTGTGCTCCACCTTCTTTTGCTAGATCCCGGAAAAAAGGCGACGTTGTAGGAAATGAAATCGTGTAATTTTTACAACTTGAATTTGAAATATTTTCATATTCTAAATGATGAACGTTTCTGATGCATGCACTTGTTTCAATCTTTATTTCGCACTTGAAAGGCCACAGGCTTGTAGTACCTTCATGAATGAACTGAATGAATGAACAAAATGAACTGTAATCACCACGGAAAATGTATATCTTTTAATATGTTCTTTACTAGTTGTGTCATATATTCTATCATAAATATATAAAATAATTGCGAATTCATTTTGTTTAAATCACAAAACGTGTTTAAATTACTATGATTACTTTTATCTTTTCATGACTTTTATATTCAATTGAACAACTGATATGTCAACGCACGTGCAAACGCATCTTCCGGTGTTCAGTGATCCTAATGCCATGTTGTATATAACACAGATTGTTTTAAATATTTTTTTAAATATGCAAATTTGTCATTTTCATTTTTTGTCATTTTCCCTCTAAAAGAAAATTATCAAAGACTCACAGACCCTAAAATGTATATTTCAATTAAAAGAATCTGCAGAGAATAAACTGAGCAGAGCTCATTGTCCCAACGCCACATACCTTAACTTCAAAAGAAATCCTTCAAATGTACATAAGAAATCCTTAAAATGTTTTAAATGAATTCCTGAATGATTTAACAATAGTTCAGCCATTTGTAGTGTTCTTGTGTATATTTGGATTCTGAACATTAATATACAAAATTAGAGGTTATTAAGGTGCTTTTGTCAACAAATGTTCACTTACAATAGAGAGGTTCTGAGTTCAAATTACAAATTTTAAACTACAAAAACCTGGTAATTGAAATAGAATTTCCATGATAACTGGTTTTTTTGTAAAGTGCATCAAATATTGAAAGCAGGTCAAATTGTTTGAACAACAAATATGGTATCATGTTTGTATAAAATATTTATTGAAATTTGTAAAAACATGTACAGTTCCTTTTGCTTATGGAAAGTAAAAGTATTGATTACAGATATATACAGATTATTACTGATTAAAACAGTATTTCATTATGTACAAAATTATAGTAAAATATATATGTGATTTGTATAAAAGATGAATCACTAAATGACATGCTATAAGCACTTTGAACAACAATAACAACTTTATTGCTGGCTTTGAATATATACACTGTCATTGAAGATGAGAAAAGGTTTTCTTACCAAAATATAATGTAATTTAAATTTCAGAAGTAAATGCCTAAAGCATTGAAAAATCATGTGAGATTAAGACACAAATGGCAAGTATTGGACAGAAAATTAGATATTCCTTTGAATAAAAATTTGTTATCACACTTTATGATTTGAGTGATATATTTTCATAATTCATTTTCAATCATATTTAATTTTGTTTCATCAATACTAACATTCAACATACATCAAGAAACGATCGAATTTAAACACTGTTTGTAATCTTGACAGATTTGAACTTCTAACAAATTACATTTCATTGTTTTCAACAATATGAATATTTATGAAGTAAGCTGGACTCAACTTCCCTAAACCTGGTTCTTCAAGTTGAACCAAATAACTGTATATGGGATATCCCTTGATTAAACCAGTGAACCATTCCCAAGATCAACAGTGCTAACCCATCCCCAAAAAGGTAGTTGAGATATTCATAATCTCCCTATTAAGCACAGCTTAGATTTATCAGTCAAGCAGAGCAGAAAGAGATTGAGCATCGTGAGAGCCCACTGATTTAAGTTATGTCATCAAAAGAATTGTAGCAGATTAGGCCAATGTCAACTCCCCTTGCAAGGCATAACTCCAACCAATTTCCACCAATGACTCAACTAAGTCTTGCTGTATTGCACCAAAACCCTCGGCTTGAGAGGCACATATTGGTTATAAGTAGCCAAGGGAGCTATCTAATTCTGACATCAAGCCTAGGTGCAGTATGCCGAAGAGCTTGCACATAAAAAACTAATCAATGCAGCAAGGCTTTAATTAGCCAGTGTTAGATTGACACAATAAATACCTTGCAGAGGAGGTTTGGTGAGTAATGGTTTAAGCGATTGTTTTCCCAGAGATAGTGAGCCCGATGATATGAATGGTTAAATGAATGATTTTTATCATCTTAAATCAAATGGTTCCCATTTGATTACACAAACTCTACATTCAGACTAAGCTAGCACTTGTCAGTGTATACATCTATGTACAAATCCACAAAATTCATTCTTCGCTAAAAAACAATCATTCTTCACGGACCAGAAATGATGATGGTTATTTTCGTCTTATTTGTGACTTACAGATCAAATTCCTCTCAAATTGTATGTCAAAGTTTGTAGTAAGTCAAAAGCCTTTCTCGTACAAAGATTTTTCTGTCTCATATTTTTTTGTTTCTCTGTTTTTGTAGGGATAATGACAGGAATGAAATGATATGTCTCTTAGATTTCAAAGAACATCTTCACCAATAATCCAGTAAAACTATTAGTTTATTACAAGCCTAGCCCACATCCCTGCTCTACCTCATTAGGTATTGGGTTGTGACTTTTAAAACCTTATTAAAAAGACTTTAAAAAATTTAAATCACCCTGTCAACCTTTTCTCAGACATCACCCAAAAAATTCAATTCCAGTTTTTCATTCAAGTTTTAACTAAGACAAGTTCTTTGAAATAAAATGTCTTCTTCCGAAAGTTATGATTAAAACTAGTACTGAAATATGTTTTGCTTAAAACCCAATGAAAAAGTCTAAAACATTTTTCTTTCTTCAACAGGCTTTAAAACAAACAAAATCATTCCTGTCTTAAAATTTACTTAAGACTGGACATTACATGTCAAAATGGCTAAGAAAGGGAGGTAATCTATTTTGCACACCACTAAAAATTAATCGACCAAGAGCTCAAAATGAACCTGTCCAATCATTTCTTGACGACTGTGATAAATGTTTTTGGCCCAGGCTTTACACGTTATCATCAGTAACACCCCGGGCCGCGGTTCCTCAAATCGAACAAACATTAGTGGAGATCGGTAGCCCTGTTGATTTCGGAATGGAAAGTACTTGAAATGGAAACCATTTGGTGGAAAGTAGGAAAGCGGACCCATGTTTTCCCGATCAACAGGATTCTGGAAATGACAAAAAGGATAACTTAATGAATGACATAAAACACAAATTGGATATAACATACCTACGATACACAATGTGCTAAAGAATTTGTATAGAATATACATTTTGCTTTCATTTGACTCCTCAATTTGCCGTACAAAGTCAACTCCAAAAGATGTTTGTAGGATTTATGAAGTTATAAGAACAAATACTGATTCAAAAGGAACACAATTGCTCCAAAATTTAATTTTTTTCATTTAAGATAATCTATATATTCGCGAGAAAGTCTGCACATAAGATTTCACAGTTTTAAAACCCCCACAGAAGGATCACAGAGTCATCAAATCTACAATTATAATCCTACTATCCGAGACGTTTCAGGTTTTAGGGTTCATTGACAAAAAAAGGTGAGGTGAGATGATATGGGGTTCAACGCCGCTTTCAAGAGTATTTCACTTATATCGCGGCTGCTAGTATTATTGCAGGGAGAAAGCCCACAACACCATTTTGGCTATGCATTCCGGTGAAACCTGCGAGCATCGGCTAGAACTAGCGAACCATGGGTGGTACTGCACTCAAATTCAGTGTAGCATTGCACCCAAACCTTACTGCGTGTAGAACAGTTCTCTACTGCAGACAAAGTTACTGAGCCCCTGGCGGAATTCGAACCACGGACCTCTTGATCCGAAGCCGAACACGCTAACCACTGCGCTATCCCACCCGACAAAAGAAAAAGACATTGATATATATATCATTAACTTTGATACTTATTATTGGCATATGTACACCCAGAAACCACAGAACATAACACAGCTTCTCAGTCTTGAAGCGCAGCAGTCAAACTTTAGAAATCGGCTCAAGAGTATCATTAGGAGTAACCACAACCAAAATTTCTTTAATCTGAATGTGATATTTATTTAGAAAACTTTGAGCATCAGACCTTTGACTTGGACCAAGTTCAATCAAACATTCAAGAGCCATAACTCTTTCAAAAATAATATTTCGCATTTGGCTTTAAAACTTGATGAAGAGATACCCACTACAAAAATTTCGCTCATCTAGATGTAACAGTTTTCGAGGAAACTTATCCCCATTACACAATATGGAACAATGTCCAAAAATTTAACAGCAATAAACTGAAATTCTAGAAAGATGTAAATTAACTTCTTTGAAAAAAATGTCAAGTTTACACCTAAGAGGAAAAATTAAGCAACAGAAGTATGAACGGAATATACCCCTGCTTCCTTCGGAGCAAAAGTATAATTATTGCTGATAATCCTTTGATAAAGGACTGATGGACATAAGAAATAAATTTTTTATAGTACTAATAAATCATAAACCTTACCCCGCCAAAACTTTTGAAAAGGTTTTCCTGAAGGTTTCTAGAAATTGTTTTTTCATACCTTTTAAAAAACCAAAAAGAAACTCCACAAACCAATGTTTAGGAAACATTTTTCAAAAAATTTCTGAAATTACAAAAATGTTTCTGAAACATTTTAAAAACATATATGAGTTTCTGGGCACAAGCTTGAGAAAATTCATAAAAGCAAAATGGTAGGAGAAAACGTTCCGAAAAAATGAATCCCTTATTTCCTTATCATTAATGATCTCACCTCCCCATTACAAGAGACTGCTATTGACCACTGGGACCATTGGTCAGCTATTTCATCTGGCCGAGTTTCATTTGTGTACTCTTCGGGGATCCAGTCGAATATCTGCAACAGGAAATGTGATAGTTGAGTACTATGGAGTAGCATGTTGTGTGACATTAATATCTTTAGAATGTGACCTCTACACATCTATACATCTAACATTAGAAACAAGATAATCTTGTTAATGATATTCTTAAAAATAGCAGATTTGAAGTGAATTGATACAAATTGTAACAAAACAACAAAAGGCAAACAATAATTCAAATAAGAACTATGTTGTCAAATGATTTAAATCAATAGCAATACCTCATTACATTTTTTTTTAAAAGCCAGAAATATGGAAAAGCTAGAAATATTCCTTAACTGAATCTTCCATTTTTAATTTTGGATAAAAAAAAAACTGCATCAAAGTTCATGAAGGACTTGTTTTTCTATCAACCAAAACTTCAGGACTAGGAAATACTCAAAGGGTTAATAGCAGTTTCTTAAGCAAACCAAAAGTGTCCCAAAAGCAAAAATAAATGTTACTAAAAGTGGTTTTAATTGGTGTTTAATGAATGTAGCATGCATATCCATTTCCTTTTAAACTGTGTTCCCACTGAAATGGCCGGCAGCAGTTTTTGCTTCATACTTTGATTTTTTATCTACCATTATGAGTAATCAGATTGATTTATAAGATGTTTTATGCTCTGATGATAATGCATTTGGCATAAACTAATATTTTCGGTCTGGTACTAAGGAGTAACATGTTTTGTGACAGTCACATTAATATCTTAAGAATTTGTACTCTACACATCAATGCATCTAACATTAGAATCAAGGTAATTGTCTCTATGATATTCCTAACATTTCAGACTTGAAGTGAATTGTTACAAATTGTAACATAACAACAACAAAAGGCAAACAATAATTCAAATAAGAACTATGTTTGTCGAATGATTGAAATCAATAGCAATACCACAATAAATGTGTTTGAAAAAGCCAGAAGTATGGAAGTTTTAATTGAATCTTCCATTTTCTATTTTGTATAAAAAATATTGCATTGCAGGTCAAAGTTTATGAAGGACTTGTCATGCTCTCAACCAAATCTTCAGTACTAAGAAAGGCTTTAAGGGTTAATAGCACAGATTTTTAGGCCAAAAGTCTCCAAAAAACAAAAAAAAATTATACCAAAAGTGATATTAATTGGTTTTAAAATTAGGATCACATGTTTTGTAAAGATACGCAAATCCATTTCTCAAATAAAATGTGCTCGTACCGAAATGGCTACCTGCAGTTTTCGTTTTTTTATTTGAAATTTTTATCTAAGATTCGGGTTGATTTTTAAGATGTTCAACCTCCAAGGATAATGCATTTAGCAGAAACTAATATTAAAACATTTAAAAACATGTGAACAAACAAACATCAACCTTCCCAAAAGCCAGTTCACTTACCCGGTTCAGTTTTAGTAGAATACATGGTTGCCCATCATCAAACCCAAAGTTCTGTTGTTTGACACAGTCGGCTCCGAGCAGTTGGATATCGAAGCGACAGACCTTGTCCCAGTTGCCAATCCTCCTCTCTCGTATCTCGCTGCAGTCGATATAGTTCTCTCCTTGCTGGTTTTCATTCTCGTAATCTAGATGTACAAATTTATCTTATTAAATTACAACTGTTATTTCCATTCACATAACCTTTCGCAAACATAGTCAAAAGAAAAGAGAAGAGATCCTAAAGACCAGGTAGGGGGAGGTAACTCCTGTAAACCATTCGTTCAACAATGATAACTGCTATTTATTTTTTTTAAAGTCATAATGTGATTAGTCTGCTGGTGACTAGGTTCAGTCTGCACTGTACTGAAACAGAACATGTGCTTCTATGGGCTGTCATGAGACCATAAGAAGAGCAAACTGTCATACAGATTTGTATCCTAATAAGAGGCAAAATTTTGAAACATTTATTCAAGAAACACATTCTTAATCAGACTGCAGTCCTTGCGAGCAAGGAGAGTGCTTTCAGACCATTGTGGAGAGGACGACCCCTAATACAGTACATTCTAATCCAACCAGATATATCTAAAAAACCTTTATTCCTCGGAACATGGTTGATTATAATCAGACTGAATCAGATTGGCTACTCACATCTTAAGTAGGCCTCCAGATGGTCCAGGTACTGCGTATACGTTGATGCATCACCCTTCACAAACCTGATCACTGTTGACATGGAGTCTGGCATAGGACGGAACCCAATTCCTGAAATTATGATAATGATTATAAACATCATACTGGTAACTACTCTTTTTTATCCTAATGACCAGAGTGCAGTCCAAGTTCAAGCATTGCTCAAACCTTTTAATGCTGCCTGCCAAACAACTCCAATCTTTTAATGTCTTTTGTGTGACATGACTGGGAATCGAACCCCAGTCTTCAAGGTAATGAGCAGACACTCTTCCAATATGGTATGATCATAATAACATTAGAAACAACAGAGTTATCTAAACCCTTGCACCATCAGCATAAAATATCCAAGATCTCTTGCAGAAAATCTGCCAGCTTTGAAGGAGTCTTTATGGGCATTTAGAAGTGGCATAAATTGAAATTCAAGATTGTTGGAATAACTTCTCTTCTCTATGTTTTCTGGATTGTACTTAGAAATGTTGTGTATTTTCACACAAAAAAAGTAACATCTTGTATTTAACACCTTTGAAGATAATGAATTTTACTTACCTGGCACTTGGAGCAATGAGTCAACACCTTGCATTGTGGGAAAGTTCCAGTCTGTGATCACGTAGAATATTCCCATCAGCGCCGCAAAGAAAAGACTGATAGCGGCATAAAGGCAAAAGTAGTAGATAAAGCGGAAAACTGAAAAAGAAAAAAACTAATTGTGATGAGGGATCAAATAAAAAAGCTTGCACAATTGGCAGTCTTAATGCCAAATACCAAATTACCATAAATGCTTCCATTATCAGTTTCCTTGAGAAAATAAACAAAAGTCTGCCTCGAAAAATCGTCTATGGATAGTAATGAAATTGCAACTATCTCACATTTTTAAAACTCTTGCATAAAGGCATATTTATGCGTCAGTAAAAATTATGTTTCAATTTACTGTAAGAAATTTCTAAATAGGATAGTTTTGCTTAAGCCTTTTTAATGCATACACATTGATGACTTTGAAAAAACTAATTGCAGGCTCTGATCAATCGATGAAATCAGTTATTAAAGTGGCTGAACTATTGGCATCAAATCCGCCATTTTGTTTTGAAGAAAATTACACAAAAAAAAGCCTCGTACTTTTAACAATTTTACGATATTCTAAAAATAAACTATATGTAAGGTTATAATATCAACACATTTATACATGATAACCAATGAGACTAATTGACAATGTATTTTAATGCCGTAGCAAGGCATTTTACACTTCTTCACTTCTCATTCTTGTTGTATGTCTCGTCTGCATTTAATTTTACTAAATTTCAGAGAAAACATAATGTTTTTAATCTTTTAGATAATTGAATCACTATGATCTTTAAAAACCTGAAACATAACAAATGAACTCTTTCAATCACTATGCCACATTAATTTTTTCTATTTGTCAGAATACCATTCCATACCCACTTAATTTTATCATTTATATATATGCCAATTAATAGCTCATCATAATTGTCTAAAAGCAATTCAAAACAAATTTGAAATCAAACACTCTTGCACTAATAAATTTACACAGAAGGCATGACGATTTATTATAAATAGATATTAAACGATTTCTTTTCTTACATATATATTTATATATTTCTTGCCAAACAATTTAACATTTCTGCCACAATGTTAACAAATTATCTCTAAAATAACATTGCAGTAACAATAAGTGATTATCATTTATCTCTGTTTCATTATTTAATCAGGATGACAAACTCAACTACAACCATCAATACACAAACAATCACTCAAATTTTACAAATTCCATCAAAACCGGAAGTGAATGTAGAATACCTTCAAAATGATTTCAAATGTACTGGGGTAAAGCAATCACCCTGTTGTAACACAAACACAACATCTAATTTCAAATCTTCATTTTTTGAAATTCATTTTAAACAAAAAAAGCTATATTTATGCCACTAAACTTCCTAAGATGGTCTATACTAACTCCAATGTATTGCTGTAAAGCCCATTATTTTGCCCGTTGCCGGGTCATAGAAGAATCTTTTAAAATCTTCGATGCGGCTTTCTACTGTTGGCGTTGGCAACATCGACTGCGACATCAACGTCCGCGCCGTCCATTGCGATTGGGATTCACTATACCCCGTAAACCCGGAGGTTCCAGACCGTAGCGACGCCATTTTGGCTTTTGAAGTTTCTACCTGACTCAGGTTAAAAGCGCGCAGGTGGGTCACTCGCCCTCTAGCGGACAGGTAAGGATAAGGGGAAGGGGGATAACTTGTGTAGAATTAAGAATTGTTGTTGTACGTAGGGATGGTATCGCATAATTTGCTCTACAAATAACAATGATTATTTTTCAACGTGAAATAATGTAATTATATTGTATTTCAATCTAACTATGAATATCAACTATGTTATTATCAATAATCAGCAATTTTTTAGCAAAAAGATGACTTACTGGACATTTGATAACATTGTTCACATATGAGGTCATTGTTATACATCATTTATAACCTGTTAAACATTACAATATTTATTGTCCCAATCATATTTTTCATATGATAAAATTTTACTGATACTGTTCAGTTAAGAATGGGAAAATATAACAATGTAATCACTATCCAAATATCATTTATGAAATATTAATATTATATTAAATGTTCATAAACCATTTTTATTTATATAAACAACAAATATTATCATCACCAAGCATAACTGCTAGAACATGACACTGTCGAGTACCGATATTCGTCCTAGACACAAATACTATAAAGAGAAATTAATAGAAAAGTGGAAATCATTATCTGAATATCATTACAAATAATCCTTGTTTAGTAACGTTGTTATTGTTTTATTTGCTATCGTACATGATGACCGTGTTTCCCGAAAGTGGATTCGAACCCGCAAGTAACTCAATCAGAAAAAGCAAAAACGTTTTGTTATTCCAGTTAGTACATGTTTCCAAACACTATATATTGCATTTGTTCACTTTGTAAGTGGCACGTATTTCTGCACGTGGCCGTCTTAGTGTGAACACCTAATAACCATTTGCTTAAGGGAAATAGATTCGCGTGGCTTAATCGAATTTAGCTTGTAGTTAACTTATCGCTACCTATTTTCCCCAAATTGCCTAGAGTGCTTGAGTGGCAAGATTTAGACGTTTAAGTCAATGTTCCTGCTACTGTTCTGAATCTTGATTACTATAAGCAAACTATTACTTTAATCAAGTCTCAGTCTGATTAAAATCGACAATGGTATTAGGACTAAAAGTTTTAAAAAGTTGACTCTAGCGGGATTTGAACTTACACTATCAGGGACATTGCTCTCCACTGATAGAGTCCATTTGAATCAAGTCAGAGACTGATCCTGTCTCGATTAAGAATTGGAATATTATCTCTTATTATAAGTTAACTTATAACCTATGCAACGGAGATGATAATAACAATTTTTAAAAAGTTTAACTATTTATGGGCAAGTTGTCAGCTCAGAATGAATAATGAGGCCAAGTTGTTTTGATTGGTTGGAAAAAGGAATTTCGGGCCTCTGACAGAGGTAAGAGGGGGGGGAAATTCGTAGAAAACAATATAAAAGTATCTCTTTTTGCATTTTATTTTTCAACATGGTCTCCACTGACATCAATAAATTTTGACCGGCGATGTTCCAGCTTAATTATGCCAACTTGTAGAACTCCACATCCTGGGTCTGAAGATATCTCTCTACGACGGCAATCAGACTGTTCCAATCAGCAAAACACATGCACCTAAATGGTTCCTAAATTGTAGAAGAGGAAGAAGTCCGACGGTGCCAAAAAGTGTGGATATGGAAGAAGTTCAAAGTCACATTCGGTCGCGGCAGTGACAGTACTTAACATGTGCTGTGTTGACGGGAGCGTCCAAGAAGTAGCACTCCTGCATCTAGCTTCCCTCGCTCGCATGGCCTTGATTGCTTTAATTAGTTGCCTCAATTCATTAGCTTAATATGCCTCTTTGATAGTTTGGACCTTCTCTAAGTCATCTAGCTCTCATGATGTTACCCTGGCTATCCGAAAAAAAAACGAGGCCATCACCTTTCCAGCGAAAAGAATTTACTTACACTGTTTGCTTTGGTTTTGGTTCCACGGTCATAGTGATGTACCCACATCATTCACAGTTATTATCCCTTATCGCTCCAGCAAGACCGGTAACATACAGTACAAACAGATTGGAACTTATTCATTTGAGGTGATCTTTAGGTGTTGTTTTCAAAGCTTTTTCACTGATTCTTTAAATAAATGAATAATTTAGACAGATGTATATATACAAAGTCTGTCAGGGTCATATGCAATATTGCTTTTGGTAGGCTATGCGTTCATAGTCCTTTTATTTCCCCTTAGATATAGGGTCTTTAAATTCTATATATAATATGAATATGAAATTAAAAATAAAATTAATCCCCCCACACAAAAAATTAACATTTATTATTGGAAAGCAATATCAATTGTGTAAGTTGTCATCTATCCACGATGATAGAGTGTCCTAATGTGCAAGTGCGTTACCTATCTATAAAGCTGAAGGATTCTGAGGAAGTAACGAAAGGACGGCACTAACAAGCTGAAGCCATCATCCGTTTATTTGAGGACTCATTTGTTACTTAATGTGCATTGTTTTGGACATTGTGATTTCCCTGACAAAATATTTGCCATCAACTCATGTTCAGCCATAGACCATCAAGGTTGATAAGTTCATGCATTCGCATTTCATGACATTCACTCCCAACAGAGGTAGCTACGTCATAATTTCCTGTTTTAATCTATGGAATCTATGAAGAAGCTACCTCTGTTGGGAGAGAATGGTTTCATGAAAACAACTACTTTTTCATTCTAGGGCCTAAAAGCTATATTTTCTCAATGAATCAATCAGTTATTGTTTTCTTGTATTCTTAAGTGTCTATTCTGTGATATGAAATGCGCCAACTTACTTCACTTTTGCATCTTCAATTGCCTCGACAGAAAAAACACACTGAATTGTGCTTATTTGAAAAAATCATTTTAGTATAAGTGCAAATTTGCTGTGCCCTGCGACGAGACTTGTTTAGGGTAGTGAACTAAATCGCGCTTCATTCACGGTAGTAGAACATTTGCAAGTGCCATAGACTAGGAGCAGTGTTTTCTTGCGGTAGTAAAATTTTCACACGCGCAAATGTTTCATACCGCGAAATTCCGTATACCGTATTTCCTCAATTAGACGCCTATTTTTTCAGACTATCTTTACCCCCGGCGTGTATTCGAGACCCGTCGTCTATTCGAGGCCAGCGTCTATTCATTTTTAGAAGGAAATTTTGTTCAGGTCACAACCTCAAAGAGGAGCAGTTATGGCAAATTATCTTAAACTTCAATAAACAACTTATCACCCGGCGTTCATTCGAGACCCGGCGTGTATTTACTTAAAACAGCCATACCCCCGGCCTCTATTCGAGACCCGGCGTCTTTTCGAGGAAATACGGTAGTCAACGATTAACACATATGCAAACGCTCGCCGTATAAAGAAGGCTTAAAAATCTTTTCATCTCAGGAGGCTGTACAATTGTAATCTGGAAAAACTCTTGTGTGTACAACTGAATTCATTAAATCGATAATGAAAGGAAGAAGTATATAATTTGGTAATCCATCAGCATAGATATGAGAATAGGATCCAGGGAACTTACTTTGTAGGTCTTTCTCACGTGGTGTTAAAATTTCAAATTGGAAAGTTTATTTCGACTTCATTCATATAAATGCTACCTGAACTCACTGAAAGTGTTTTGTAGATGTCGCTGAATGACTGAAATTTTTTGTATCATACTATTCCGCTAACTCATTTACATGTGCTTAGTCAGAATCATGTTAAAACATAGACTTTCTTACCAAGGTATAACTCGCTATCGCTCGAGAAATACTAAGTTTAAAGCTCTCGTGTCTTAAACATTATATTTAATTGACACTCATATATCTAATATTCTCTATAAATGTAAATGCATCATTATAAATTTACATTCCCTTTTATTCAAAATTCATCAGATCAAAGATGACTTCAAAACATGACGATGAACAATACTATTTGTGAAAATATTGAATTGAACATTATTTTGATTTTGTTAAATAACATTATGATTTGCTGAATTTGAGAATCGAATACATTCACATTTAAAAGAAATTCAATACCACCGAATGACTTTAATAAACCAACGAGAAATGATTCATATTTGGAGTTAAGATACTCTTGTAAATCTTGTGAAAACAACCAGCAACAGTTGGGGACAATTATTAAGGCAAATGATACCAAATTTGACCAATTTGTTATAGACATATTCCTGCTTTGTTTTTGCACCTGATTACATAGATAAAACATGGTTACATGTTCTCGCGATTTAGTTCTGGATGAGGAAATCGTTCATATGGATTTTGGTAACAGTATGATTAGGATTAAGACTGATTTAGTTGTCGGTACGTGGTCCTTGATTTTATTTAGTTCAATTAAAGATACAGAGTATATATTTTATGAATTTTTATATGGCTTAGCTAGGAGCCAAAAATACCGTGTGTCCTCATGTAAGTTCAAACCGCCTCTCTAAAATTATATCTGTATCTCTAAAATGCCAAAATTATATTTTCCTGTTTTCCATGATAATCAGAAAACGGCCATATTAATGTTAAGAAACGAAATTCTGGCTACCATTTACATGTACACACTACCATTCTATGTTTGTCTTTGGGACTGCTGTAAACAGGTTTCCATAATTACGTTTGAGCAACCGGCGCGCGCCATTCGTCACTATCATGAACATATAACCATAAGGATAACGATTTTCAGAAACAACAGCTACTACCTGATAAAATAACACCATTTTTTTTAATTTACATAATTGACTCCCACCACATACTTTGTGCCCCTTAAAGATCTGGATCAAGTCTATATAACGTTACCTAACGGGCAAAGGGAAGTAACTCTAATTAGGTCACCTCCCATGTCACATGATCAGACGCCATTTATGTTTTGGATTGGAGAATAAAGTCAATGATACCTAAAATATGATACCGCCTTTAACTTACTTCCCGGATTAAAATCGCGATATAAGTAAGTAAGTAATTTTTTAATTGTCTTTTGTTTATAATAGCTTATTGTAAGAAACAGTATTTCTATAGTCAGCGTTGATCAACACATTTTGTGAAGCTAGCCTAGTTTCAAGTTTGTTGTCATAGACATGGGAGACATTGTATATTCAAATAACAGAGTTTAGATCATCTTTTAGTGTCTTTTCATTAAGTATGGTGGAGTTTTAGTAGGAATTTAAGGTTAGAACTCATGGAAATTATTGTAAATTTATAATGAGAATTTATTATCACAAGCATAACTTTGTTTTTAGCTACGAAAGTTCTTGTTTGTATTACTTGTTTGTAAGTAACTTTTACTTTTGTTTTTCCCTGTTTTTTTTAATTGAAGTATATTTTTGAAGTTTCAATCAATACACAACAAATTCCATTCCACAAATTTAAGGAATTGAAATTTAATCTAGTGTACACATTGAGTTATGTCTTTTATCTTACATTAGTAGCTATCAAGGGGTTTAACATTTAGGATTTGATTATTTTATTATAACTTAAGCTGATGATCCTTATTTAAGTGACTGTATATTCATTACATAAGGATAGATTTATACTATATATGGTCCTTTTGGAAATATAAAAAGTGTATTTTCTCTGTTGAAACAACATTTGCATTAATTATATTAAAATAAATGATACATTTATGCATGTTTGACTTAATCTCAGTCATGAGAGTCAAATTTACAGATATTGCTGAAAATGTTGACATTGGGGCAATGGTTCTCAATCTGTTTAGAAGAAACACTGCATTTTGATTTTGGTTTGGTGCACCATGCATAAAAGTGTGATTTTGATTATATTACACTGTTTACAATATTCCTGTTAGTCACATTGTTAAATTTTGTAAACTTCTTCAGATTTTTAAGTTTAAATTAGCTTAAGGGGGGTGGGGGGTAACCATCCAACAGATAACAATTCGGTGTTTACAATTTAGTTTTTAATTGCTACGTTTTGCCACGCGTTTTGACTGCCACTCAGTACCGTCAGCCGCCTACTACCACTGTGGAACACGCCCTCCGACTAAGTTTAAGTTCAGTTTTAAGTATATGTTATGTTGTGATTTGAGTTTGTTATCTTCCTTCTTCTGCACTGAAGTGAAGGTTCTTGAGCCATGGTAGCTACTTATGTAAACTGCAAAAAGGAATGTACCATAAAAACAATTCACAAAAAATTCTTCAGATGTCTCTTCTTAGTTACAAGGTTATCATCTTACTTTCGTAAGATAAATTATGATAAAATGAAAGTAAAAAAGAAAGTGTTATGTAGATGTTATATTTGCTTCCGTAGTATGTTTGTGTACATTATAGTAAACAACACTTCATGCAAATTCAGGATATAGTTTTTCTTCTAGATAAAGTGAGTCTAGTCCACGCTGACCTGAATTTGACACTGGCAAATACTATCAGCTGTATGATAAAATAAACTAGCACTGAAGTACTTCGTATCTTGTGGTGAGGATTGACTAGATAATCTGACACAGATAACACTTATCAGATCTTTTTAGATGTATTCTTTTGAATGATTCCGAGATATTCAGAAGAAATAAATATTCTCAAGTTTGTTTAGAACAGGGTTGGGGTCAAGTACATATCAATGGACTCAAGTACAAGTACTTTCGAATTTATTAAGTACAAGTACAAGTAGAGCAATGTTAAAGAATGGCACTAAGGTTAGTCTTAGTGGTAAATTGCTTTGTGCGACAGCCCCCTGCATAGTAGATAAAATTAACCACTGTGTATGATGAAGAATATGGTATATGGTATAAACTGAAATTACTCTCTGATGTACAGTGCACCAAACTGAAAGCAAAATGCTGCATTTCAACTTCTGTTATAACCCTATGATTGATGCAGTAAGAAATCTGCTGAAAGATCTTGATATTTGATTGCTGATCCATCTCTCTATTTCAGGTTTGTTGCAAAGATGTTGCTTGATAGTCCTATTCCCGGTCACATCACCGGACTTTACATCTTCACCGTCATCAACATCGTCATACTGCTCAACGTCTCGCTAGTTCAGGGGGACGTGACTGTGGTAAGTTGTCTCCCCTTGTTTAAGTTCAGTATTTAAGTAATGCTAAGTATATCTATGTCCATTTCTGGGGTTTTAAAAAGACTGCTAGACACATTATTTAACCTTATTTTCAAGGTAGAAATAAATTCATTCAAGATTTAACTAGGTTGTCAGTTGTCAAATAATACTTTATATTTCTGTTCAAGAGAGGTTTTATGACTCCTATTTCACAAGTGAATATTTCTTAAATATACAAGTTTTGACATCTATGAGTATTTTGGTGGATCAAGTTTAAGAGGTCTCAAGATAGTTTGAGTGGTTAGGATGGTATTCACAAGTGAAATTCATACAAAAAGCACGAGTCAAAGAGTATGTCATTTGTTGAATTTTAAAAGATGAAATGATTTTTTTTTAATTTAAAAATTGGAAATTTCACTGAGTTTACAGTTCTACAGCTTATGAAAAAATGCTATTCTTGTGAGTTCATTGGCTTACAGGCTTTCGTTGTCAATTGCAGAGTTGCCGATGCAGGGTTCTCTTTTCACTCATTGTTTATTAACTACGTTATAACGTATTTCTAGCTGTATACAGTGTTTCTGCTGGCATTTTTGACAGCCAGTCATCATGTCCGACGGCTTTGAAAAATACCGGACATTTACATTTTTTATCGGTCAGATAAATGTAGCTAATAAATGTTTCATTTGCTGATTTTTTGCTAGTAATAATATTACCTGCGTCATCTTCTGATTTTCTCTTTCGCGTTCGTTTAATAATAATATTACCTGCGTCATCTTCTCTTTCGTTCGTTTAATTGACTGTTTTTGCCACCAAAGTAGGAAGAAAGATCTGTCTGCTTTTATATTGTCGAAAAAACGTGTTTACATTCGTAAAAGGTTCGGAATAAGTCGATGATTTCCGTATACGTTTCACGCATACATTGAAACTGAGGTCAATAAATTCAGCTGCAGTTATTCGAATGATTGTGTCATGCGCACTTCGTTGCTACAGAAGCGAGTGGGATTTCCAGACAAATATGATCGGGGTATCGCATCAGTAGATGTTACGAGTGTTTTTTTCAAATAAAGGTTTATGAAATGAGTTTGACAGCTTGTTATTTAATCGGACATCATGTCCGACAGGTTTTTTAAATACCGGACAATCATATTTTTTATCGGACTATGACCGGTATTTACTGGACAACGGAAACACTCGTATATCAAACATGCAGATTTCCAGCATTTACCTTAAGGGGCTTCAATCATAACAATATGATGCATTTACAAAGTCTAGTTTGGAATAACCTTTTTTATTTCCACATCTTTTAGCTAATATCATTTATTGTATAAAAAAATTTCAGCATTTTAACCTATTATCAGGCATTATTAAATTATGATGCATTCACAGAGCAAAGGAAAAACTGTTAAGTAAGTTATTGAAACATCAGTTGAAATAAAAAATTGTGATTGAGTGTAAAATGAACAAATGCAAAATAAATGATGTCTGTTTCTGTAAGTAATATTTAAGGACATTTAGTGGGCTTGGTGGTTGGAAATAAATTCCTTGCAAAATACTCTGAACAGTAGATGTTTCTTGGACAATAAAGAGTTGCTAATATACCTATCTGTTTTCTTATACAGGTGGATATTCTACAGCGGAATGAGACCATTGCTATATTTGAGGATATGGATGCTAAGTTTGGTCCTGAAATTCCAGATGAAGGAATAATGGTAAGTCATTTAGGAAATAAAGGAGCTCCTGTGTAAAACTAGTATTAGCAAACCATGGAGGTGTGACGATACAGAAATTTCACGATATACGATACATCAATTATGATTTGATAAGATACAATCACAAGAGACACAATTTGGAGGGATTTTTGATAACATGAAAGATTAAGATTTTACAAACGCCTTAATTATAATGTCATTGATACATGTCATACAAAGACATGGCTATTTCATACCTTTATGATGCATATAGATAAATTGTGATCCAAATTCGTCTGTGAGAGTGTACATGTTGCTGCCTATTGTTATGATTCAATTTTATTTTATAGGCCTGTTGAAAATTACTAGTTTTAAACAATTCTTTATTGGTTGACAGGGTCGACTGGTGTATGTAAACCCCCACAATGCCTGTGGGCCTGTCGATCCCCCTCCTCCTCTCAAAGAGGGTTCCTTAATCGTACCTTGGATTGCTCTCATTGCGAGGGACCACTGTGACTTTGCTCTTAAGGTAAGTGAATAAGGGGTTCAGCTAAATCTGTATGATTTAATCCCTAATGAATTTCTAGAACTCATTAAGCTTGAAAGTTATGTACAAAAATAAAATTTCATTTAAAAAAAAAAGTAATGTGTAGTATTTGAGGTTGCAATTAGGTTTAATAACATCTTCAAAATTTAAAGAGATTTCTCAGTTCAAAAAGGGGATTGATGAAATTTTGGTCACAGTTAATTTTCCCTATCAAACAATTGTTTATCTTGGTAAACATGTTGAACTTCGAATGTTTATGAATTGATTAAAATCAATATTGTAAACTAGCGCACAAGTAAAAAAGTACATTTCTTTAAAACCATGCAACCCCTGCTTTGGCGTTTGTGATTTCAAATCCATGGTAAAAAGCATCACTCATGAAAGTTTTGAATGTTTGAAGGATTATGATTAATTTTATGTTCTTCAGAGGCAAGAATTAGAATCTCTAGAGTGCAAGTAAATATTGATATTTATCAAAAATATGGAGCTACTGCTTAGCAAGATGTTTGATTTCATTCCAAAAATGTAAAAATCATTTGACAAAGTTATTGAATGTAAAAAGTAGTTCAGGGGTTAATAAATCTGCCAGGTCACTGACATACCAAACTTTACCCTTATGCCACCCCTAAAATTACTGAAAAGTCGCAATGGCTTTGAATTTTGACTCATTTTATTTATAAACCCGGCAAGATTGCTCTTTAAGATCTCAGGCATTTGCTTGAAGCTGATGTACATTGGACCCGTGGTCCATAAATAACCCCAAATTGCTCTGTACAATGTTAAATCAGCTGTAGCAAAGCATTCGCATTGTTCAGAGTTTTGAAAGCTCAGTCTTGGTCATGTAGCGAGCTATCTTATTTAACAAATAGAGTAGCCTCAACCATCATGTGTTTTGCAATAAAGTATTGTTTTGCCCTGAACTATTATAGTGAAAGCACGAGGCTGAAGGCCGAGTGGTTTGACGTTAATAATAGTTCAGGGCAAAACTGTACTTTATTCTTTGAGAGGCATGAAGAATTTGGGATTACGAATAGAGAGCAAATACTATTGATTTACATCTTCTTTATCGCGAGATTGTGACATTTTAGTGTAGAAGCAGGTATAGATGCCGAAATGTAGCTATCTTGCTTTAAAGAAGTTGTAAATCCATAGAACTTGTTATCTAGTCTCTTCTGCTGGGAATGAAATGTGAGCAAATTGTTGGATCTTATTTCAATAAAATTGTGGAAAGTCAAGGACTTGCCTTTTTTTTAAAAATTAACTTACAAAGTGGCATGACTTTTGGACAAAGTTCAGTGACCTTTTGCAAAAACTACTTCAAGTCAATAACCTCTGGTAATTTAATTATTTGTTAAAAATTCATTATGTTTGATATGATAATATTGCATGAAAGGCAATGAAATGTGTTGAATTGTTTTTTATGTTGAATATATTTCATATGGCATAGTTTTTATATATTTTTTCTTTCAAAAACATTCAGTTTAGGTTCTATGTTTTGATATAAAACTTTAACATTAAACAGCTATAACTAAAATATTAAAAGTAACATATTCATATTATTCAGGTTAGGGTGAAAATATGGAATATCATTTTTATGAATTTCGAATTTATTATTCATTGTGTAATTGAGTTTTCGGATAAATGATGCTATCATGAGGTTGGTTATTATGATTATTTGTTACTTTATGTGAAGGGCTTTCTAATGTAGCAAAGCGAATTAACATGAAAACTCCAAATTTGAAAGACAATTTAAGCTAGGGATTGGTTAAAATTTTCTTACCAGTTATATTAATGCATGTGCTAACCAAATTCATGTTTAACGTGATTTTATATACCGATATTATCGGTTAAGATTTTTAATGAATTTGAAGAATGAAAAAAAGTTTAAAAGTTTCTAACAAGAAATGGTATGCAGGACAAAATATTATTGTCAGAATTGTAATTTTGAAATTGATCAAATAAGAATAAAAGTGATGTAATTATTTATCGACACATTGATTATTTATAATCTCAATCATAAAGCTCTCCATTATATCATATATCCATTATTGATTTTGAAAAATCAATATTGCAGTTTATGTTCCTTTTATCATTTCAAAACGGTTTATATGTTTGGAAAAGTAACTTTGTTAATCATGTTACAATTTTGATTTTCTTAAAAAAGTTTTGACAGTGTAACAGTGACCAACCTGTTAGTATTTTGTATCAACATCATCTTGTATCTTTCACATAAACACTTGTATAAGTACAACTTCAGTAAATGTTGATTTTAATATGTGCTGGTTTCACTAGTGTAAGTATCAAAAAATTTCATTTTAGCCCCCTCCTCCGTCACTCTAGGCTGAATATTCCGATGCTCATCATTCAATCACCCCTGGGAATTTTCATCAAAGGAATCTGTACTGGAGTTACCTGCCCTTGATTAAGTCAATGAAACTGCTAAGTCCATTGAACCTGCGAGCCTCTCAAAAGACGTGTTACAACACGCTCTGGTCTAGCATTTAGAAAACATTCCTGCAAAAAGCCAATCGGGAGGGAATGTCACCTTTGACATTACTTATTCAAATTACTGAGCATGTTTCGAAAAGGACTTTAAACTCAGTGTTACCAAAAACTTATTTAAATCTTTTCGTAAGAATCCGTAGGATTATGACCATTCGCTTATTGCAAAATAACAAAATTCAAGAGCGGGTAATCTAAGCAAAAATTTTCCTTTAGAAAATTCCCATTGATGGTTTGTGAACACTGTACAATGAGTGACTTTTTATGAAATGAGCCTGGCATGGACATTTTGCAATTACAACTTTTGATTTTGTCATTTGATTGCTTCAATGCTTATGCTGTTTTAAGTAGAATAAATGATAATTGTGATTTGAAACCTGTGTAAGTGGCCTTAGAAAACTGCTTTAATTAATTGTCAACTAATCAAATTTCAGTTTCAGCTTTTTCCCCACGACTCTTCCCATCTTGCACTAAGTTTTCATTATTTCCATTTTAAATTTGATTCAGATTCAAAATTACAAAGATAAAGAATGCAATTTCTTTGCTTGAAATCAATTTACTAAATGAATGAAAAATAAAGAAAGGTCTTTATCTAAATTGTCATGCACGGTTAAAAATTTATCATCATTTCTTATGTCAAATTCATTGAATTGCTTTTGTCTGTCCTATTTATTTTTTTTCATTTTACAAATTTTAATTTTCTTGTTTTGAACACTACCTTCCTAGCTGCCCCAGTTACGAAACTTTCCTCTTGAAATTGCTTTGATTGAGATGTTTGTAGTTGAACCCTGTATCCAATGCAATACCCAATCACTCCCATGTGATAAATTCAAGATGAATGTCCTGCATCTTCTCAGTTTCACCTGCATGCAGTAAAAAGAAATATGTTTGTCATAATCAGATTTCTCATGTTTCATATACCATTAGAATTGTTATAAAAACTCCCTTCCTGATATGAACCCCCTTAACATACACAAACCAAACCAATTCTCTTTTGCTTTGTGCAGATACTTTTCCCTTATTGATTATAATGCAATGAAATTCATTGCGTTCAAGATCCCTGGCATGTGGCATGAAAACAAACACAAATGATAACAGTTGTAAGACAGTTTCTTTTAATCAGTAACAAGTTCTAAGATGAACATATAAAGTTTGGTAAGCTACAGTAATCTATTCCTTAACTTGAATGATTTGAAGGTGTTCACAATAAAATAGCCGCATGAAGTTTTCACTTGTTATGTGACACTTAATTCTACAACAGCGGATAATTTGGTTGCGTAATGAGATATTATTCCCTCTAAAAAAAACATAATTTTTCCAAAAGACTTATGATAGGGAAAATTTTAACAAGTAAAAAAAACATGTTACTGTGACTTTGAATAAGTGTAAATAACCGAAATCCAAAATTAATCATTCATATTTAGTCAACTCAACAGTGTTCATTTAGGATATAATTCAAGGTGTGAACTATATCGTAGTAGTTACAGAGTTGTCTCCCTTTGCACATGCACAGTTCAGTTTCTATACATCTATACTATACATCCCCAGCAGGCAGCTCAAGCTACAAAGAGAAAAATCTTTATGAAGTAGAATAGATCCTAATTTAAACAATGAATACAGTCTGTTATTTTGGCCTGTTTGTCCTGTTTCAGGTGCTTCATGCACAAAAAGCAAGATATGATATGGCTTTAGTACATAACTCCTTCGACAATGATGAACTTATCAAGATGGGAGGAGGACCGTGTAAGTGAAGATTTTTGTTTTACTGTTTCCATGGCAACTTTGTTGTCTCATTAGAATATGGTTGCTTGGTAACCATGGTGACCCTGAAGAGGCATGTTCAGAAGAGCAAATGCCTGCGTACCATGAGTTGAATTCAAATATTGTACATTGAACCTGTTGTTTACATCTTAGTCATTTGCTGCTGAAATATTTGGTTCTCGGAATCATGCGCTTTCAGTTTCACTTACTGATCATATGATAAATCTTAGCAAAATATCAAAGGTCTCCGATATTGTCTCACGAAGTGGCCTAATAGAAAAGAATGATCACTTGATTAATTGGCCCAACTCACTAAGTACACAGCATTTGCCTTCTGAACATGCCTCTGGTCCAGTGTTAGTGCAAGTTCAGGAGCGAGAGGTAGACAGTGTGCAACAATTTCAGGTGCGACATGTTCAAGCAGCTGGATACCGGGTCGCAATTGTGCACAATTACGTGGAACATGATGGCCTCATCATCATGGGTGGAAGTAAGTTAAAGATCATGTTATTTCACTCTTTGATGATGAGGGAACCAATTTCAGGTGAAACACGTACAGGCAGCAGGGTATGGGGTTGCGATCGTCCACAATAAACCTGGACATGACGGGGTCCTTCCCATGGATGGCAGTAAGTCTAATGTAAAAAATGTTCAGTAGAAACAGTGTCCAGATGGTAGAAATGGTAACAAGTCCTTCAATCAATGAAAGAAGGACATGAGTCATCTTGAAGTATGAAAGGCATTACTAAAGGCTGCATTGTGTGAAATGTCTGTGACAATTCTTCAGCTTACACTAGTATTGAGAAATACATGTCATTTAGTTTGTAGAAAACATTGCTGTATTTGGGATAACTCAATAGAATAATTTCGGTAAAATTTGTCTCAGGTTTTAACTCAAAATCCTTAGTCAGGTAACAACGCCACCACTGAACTTTCTAATAGCTTACCACATGACCACCAGCCCTCAATGGTGTCCCGACTCTGAGTATGATATCTCCCAGGTACAAGAATTGATCCTTTTGCTGATTATGTTATCCCAAATATAAGTAAAAATGTTACAGCTGTCTTTTCAGAAATTCCATGGGGATTTAAACTATTTGCTGATGAGGGCACTGTACTCCAGCCTAATATTTTTGCAAAGTACAAATTCATCAGGCTAAGATTTTACATTCTAACCCTTGAAACACCTAACATCAAAATTCTGCCCCACTCATAGCTGGTAATGAGTAACTACTGTGAACGTTACAGTCAACATGAACGCAAGTTCTCTTTTTTTTGGGTCCGCTAATGACTAGAAAGACTAATGTCTGCACTAAACTTAAGCCGGAACATGAGCCAGTATAGGCTGCAGACAGACCAAGTCAAGTGTAGAGTAGACCCCTGATGGAACGAGTTCGTATCTCAGTAGAGTCAATATTTTGAAACTTTGAATAGTAGCCTTCTAATATTTGAATCCCCTATCTATCACAACATGTTCAAAACATAGATTGTTTTAACTGTACTGCATTTTGGAATTCAACTAAAAGCTTCATTGCAGATGTGTAATTTGTTATTCAGCAGTAATGGATGTTCACAGATAAACCAAAACAATTTACATATCAGCCCGCATTATGAGGTTATTACCATATTCAACGCAATTAGCGCCCTGTGACTATATTGTTCCCCTAACCATGTTTTCGACTCATGGAAAAATCAGCGCCCACTTCCGACCCTATTCTCTGTGTGATAAATATAGAAGGTTTAACTGAAAAAGTATTAGTCAAGGGGATACATTGAAAGTATTACTCGTGCATGTACACAACTGTTGTTTTATTACATACAGTTACAAGCAAACACAAATCAATTTTGATAATTTTAAGATGGCTGAATTTGTCCTTTTTTAATCTAGCATGATAAGATATATTAGTGATTGCATTGATTGTAAGTGAATTTAATAAGTGCCCGCTCTTTTCAATTTCTTAAGCACCCAGGGGACTTAAAGACGTTCCGTACGTTTGTCAGTGCGCATCTTTTCGCGCATCCGTAAAAGTGCCGCTAACATTTTGAGAAAACTAGAGTTGCGTAAACATTGTAGAAAAAATGTCACTGGCGCGTTATCGATGTTCGGAGAAAAAAAGAAATTTGACTGTGGACTGCTTAGTTGTCTATTATATGATCCATGTACATATTAGTCATAGATTTTAAGAATCATATGCATTGGTCATAATAGACAGAGATGTTCTGACACAAATGTTCACTGAACGTGAATTCTCTATCCGTTGTTTCATCTAGTACACTCAAACGCAGTTTGAAAAACTCAAATCATTCACAAACAGAAAACATTTGTCATATTTAAAAGGTGTGTTTTAGAAATTGCTATTGGATACTAATACTTTGTTAACACGCGGATTTGACCAAGAGGCCATAAATGTCTTTTGACACTTCAAATATTTCATAACACTGACCTTAGAATTTCATGAAATACTTTGAAATTTGATAAAATTTGTATTTCAAACCATTATTATGAATTACCATTCAAGGGAAATAAAGAGTTACCTCCCCTTATGAGTTTTTTCATAAGTAATTTTAACTTCAGCTTTAATTATCTTGGAAAATATGCCCGTGACATATCTTTTTTCTTTCAAATTATTTCTTTGCAATATGTTTTCTTCTATTTAAAACATTTTTGAACTATTTTTTATTACTGAACGCGTCTGTTGAAGCTATTTTTGTAGCGATCATCATTGAACTTGTATCTTAATATTTGCAGATTATTTACAAAACTCAAAAAAAGAAATACAAGAAATAATATTTTTTATTACATTATCATCTCTTTTATTGGAAAAAAGTAAACTGAACTCTAAATGTTTTTATTTTTTTGTTTTTAAGATTAAATTAGCAAAATTGGTCTTTTCCCAATTTTTTAAAATAAACCCGTCAAAATCATCATTTATCTAAAAAAGAAGGTCCGTGACATGCAATTTTTATTTTTGAATATCAAAGAATACATATTCAGCTTTCACCTTGCAAATTTACAGCAATTTTTCATTTATTTTGTTAATTGGTACGAACCTCTTTAATACGTCAAATATTGTGATATTGTTCAAGGTTCCCACAATCCCCTGATTTTGCCTTGATGAATAAGAAGCCAATGAAATACATGAATTCAAGTAACTTTGGCAGGGACAATATCAAGGAACTGATCAACATCTGCATGCCATATACCAAAGAGTAACAATCTGTTAACTGATACTAGGCAATTGGTGATAGAGTCATTGGATTCCGAAGTCTGCATTAGAGATGTGACGATACCGACACAAAACAATATGTTTTCAGATATAAATACCGTATGATTCATGTGTTATTCAATTGTTTAAACAAAATTTTATTCTAATCAAAATAAACAATTTAATGTCAATGATACATATCAATCACAATATGTATATCATCAGATTAAGTATAATGATTCTTGATATTATGATATGTCGGCACAGACTAGTGTGCATGCTAGATGAGGCAAACAGTGACAAGAGAATCAGGGGATTGGGAAGCCTTGAGCGCTATTGATAGCCTGATGTACCAGGATGTTCACGTGATTGTTGTGTGTTTCAGACGGGAGCCAGGTGCAGATACCCGCGGTGTTCGTGGGTTACACCAGCGGAATGAACCTTGCTCGAGATTACAACTACTCCAACAAGAACGTCCTTGTGAAGGTGGAGTCCCTCCCCCGCTGGGACTACAAGATGTATCTCTGGCCCTTCGCCATTGTCATCGGGACGTGTTTCTGTCTTATGGTCATATTCATGGTAATTCAATGTTAATAATAACAATAACTCTTTAACATCCTCATTTTTGATATATCGAAGCATTCAGCAGACAAAGCGCAGTGCTAGTAAAAGAATTGTTCTGTCCTTATAATGATGAGATTCAAGCAATGAAGCAGCAACTCCCATCTTATAACGTCTTCTCCATGAGGCGATCGAGAATCGAACCCCGGTTTTCCTGGTGTACACCTTACCAACTGATCAACATCCCTGGAGGACCTTTTGATATTTTTATGTGTATTGAGCGAATTTAGGATTCAAAACTAGCATAGGTCTAGTTGACCATGGCAATTTTAAAAAAAGGATGGTTAGTAAAATATAATTAGTCTCCTTTCACAAAACACTAAAGTGATTGTAGGTCCTTTGGGATTGAGTTTAGGTTAACCTTAGTAAATGTTGTTTTGGACAAGGGTGTCTAATATCACAAAATCACTCTTTGTTTTAAGAGTATGATTAACCTTAGAAAGATGCCACAAAAGACGCTAGTTCAGGTTAATTGACAAAATGATGTTGTACATACTAAACCAGGGCAAGGAGATATGCGGATTAGGACTAAGGCTAAGTCTGATGAGTTTCATTACAACGCTTAACCTCAAAGTTGTTGCAGGCCCTCTGCTTGCAATAATGTCAGCATCTTTAGGTTCATCAACTGCCTATTGTGATCCTGAACCTTTTGAATTATGTTTTATGAAATATATATAGATAATGAGAAAATCTCCCTTTCACAAAGATGATGAAGTATAGAGAAAACCTTGTTTTGTTTTTCCAGATCGCAAAGTGGTGTCGAGATGCAAGAAGACGTCAACGCTCTCGACTCTCAAAGAAACATCTCAAGAAGATTCCTATTAAGAAGTTCAAGAAGGGTAAGTCCCTGTCAGTAGATCGTTAGGATGAATATCCAAGATGATATTGATGTCCAGATTTTTCCTGAAACATTTGTGGTGCTATGAGCCTGTTTTTAAAGAAGAGATAAGTCTTACCATAGAAAATTTAATCACAGTTCTAAGAAATTATGTTCAGTTAAAGGTGTGTTGGTTTCCTTTTTGGGAATTGCTGAAGGCTACAATAACATTGTCTACAGAAAGTAAAGCAAAAGAACTCAAATGTAAATAAGGAGTGCCTATATAACCATTTTTGTATTTCCTTATGTTTTGCAATAATGACAATAAAGAATAATCTCCATTATGAAAGCGAAGTCCTTAAAATCACAATAGTTCTGCGACTACATGTTGAGAGACCTTGAAAGTCTGTCAAAGACCGGCAGATCAAAGGGAAATCAGGACGTTCAAAGATCAAATTCTTTTCAAGCATTTTACAATTTGCACATACAAGAACCAAAATTGACTATTGGTAATTGATTGCAGGTGACTACTACGACGTGTGTGCAATATGTCTGGACGACTACGAGGAGGGAGACAAGATGAGGGTTCTGCCCTGCTCACATGGTGAATACACACCTAGAATAGTTTGGTTCATCCTACTTCAATTTTTAGTGTTGTGACACAGTGAATATACACCTAGAATAAGCTTGTAACATGTGTTTTGCAAGATGTTATTTGAGATTCTAGATTCTAGATTTTCTCCCATGTTATTTTCATCATGCCGCCTAAGTTGCCTGGTTTTTGGTTCACCAAAGAAACAGATTAAGGAATGAAATTTCAGTACAAAGTAATAGCTATCTGTCATGCCCAGAAATTTTGTTTAAATATATCATGTGATTTCTTATATTAGGTTCAACTAGCCTTCCTCAAATTTTAGATGTCCTGCTAAGAGTAGACACTTAGCATATCTAAAATTTCACCAGCTAGACAGGTTTGCGGACCCCTTTTCAAACAAGCTTCATCTTAAATTAACCAGCAATTTGCTTCTGCACAGGCATATTTTTGGAACACTGTACACATGTGCAAAATTTTCAGAACTGTTTTTTTAGCAATTGTAAGGTCAAGCATGCTCGGTCAAGCTAGGGTTTATAACTCATACCAATAACAATGTTTCAGCATATCACGCTAAGTGTATTGACCCATGGCTACTGAAGAATAAGAAGACTTGTCCGGTATGCAAGCGGCGAGTGATGCCGGGCAAGGACGCAGACTCCGACTCTGATTCAGACGAGGAGAACGGGAACAGCACGGATGTCACCGAGAACACACCACTGCTGGGCTCCAGTCAGAGTCGCAGTCCAGCTCGCAGGTCAACCTTCGACACTTCCGGTAAGATCTATGTAGGAAGTATGGCATTTCCTTGTGAATGATAGTCATACCTCAATTAGGAAGAAGTTTGTTTGTTATTGGATAAAAAAAGTTATGGCATAAAAAATGACTGCTGTCTCTGACAACCATGTTTGTTGATAATGAGTAGTCATTTTCTCCCCACAGATGTTTCTCAAGTTGTATTTCTCATACAACCTCTGTTGCAAGTGTGTTCTTTCAAAATCCTAATGGTGAAAATTTGCAACACAGAACCATCCCAATTGTTAGCCAATTTAAGATTGAATTATCTGACTGACTTCTGTCTTTTAAGGACCTTTTCAATGGCGATGTGAACAGGCCTAACACTCGGTTTGAAAAATCCCTGATACCACAACTAAATTTGATTGCAATTTAGTAAGATTCTCTAATTCTACCCCTGATTGAGCTCCACACGTTTGAAGATATGAGTTGAGTTACCATTGTGGAAAGGGAATGAGTAATGGTAGATATCAAAATATTTCAGGACTCCCTGAACCTGTGAGAGAAGATGTCAGCCAGGGGTCAGGGTCAAGGTCACATGAGGATAACGACGAGGACAGTGACTCAGCCGGGTCAGAAGAAGGAGCGGTAGGCGGATCTGTTCACGAGTCGGTTGAAGTTGTCGTTGAGAATGAAAATATGCGCAATGTGAACACAAACTATGGCTACTCTAGTGATGAAGATGTCACCGTTGTGAACGACAAGAACAAGAAGTCTCGCAAACTAAACCAAGTCGTTTGATTGAATACAGCATGGAGATGAATACAGGAAGTCATTTGATTGGCTAATCCAAAGTCCTTAATTGGATGGTTAGCCTTGGTAAATTGTATGCTGGACAGACTTGGATTTGGCAAGATTACATGAGACAAGGAATTAGGAAGTTGTTATTTGTTGCTTACGACTTTTAAGTGGAAGTAGTGATGTGATTGAACCATTTGCTGAACAAAAAGGAAGTGAAGTCAGTTGAGTTGAGCATTATAAACAGCAAATAATCTTATTTTGAAAATCACAAGTATTGTCAACAATGGTATGTCGCAAGATAGGCTATCAATTATTTTGATTGAACAATTAACGGGTTTAAAAGTTTTTAGCTTAATTTTTATATTATTCAAAGTCTGTAAAATCAGTTTTAAGTTTATGTAGAAAAATTTATTAGGGAACCAATCAAATATACAATAGTTAACGTTAACTGCCTTTGATGTTTACCAACTGTACTCATCTTGTCTTAGATGGTTCAAGTTTAGAAAATTCATTCTTTTGATTTTGACAAAACTGAAACCAAGTTTCCCCAAGGTTTGTTATAATGTTGATTGTAGCTGGCAAAAGGTCGTAAACTAAAAGTCAGTGAAGAGTTACCCCTCATTGATATTGACCAAGAAATATCGATGTAATCTATAGCAGTTGATAATACTTGTAACATTAATGCATATATATTTATATGAATCTAATTTTGTTAAGGACTGATAAGTGTTTTTTATCTAATTAAAAATCCTGTATGTTTGCTTCTTATGCAAGATAGTGAGCGGTACATATTTGAAATTTGATTTTCGTTAAGTTTTAATTGCCTTAGATGCCTCTATCTCGTAGTTATATTTGTCTTATACAAATAGACTTTCTAATAGGATGTTGGGAATCAAACTCTACAAAGCTCAAATCCTTAATCTTCCACTTCCTTTCAAAAGTTCTGTATATGATGATTTGATTCGACTTGAAAATGTTTCTTTTTGTTGGCGAAAAGAGTTGTTCATTTATCAAAAGATGTAGTGTCAATTACCTACTTCAAAAAAACCTTCAAATTTTCCCCAAAATCAATGTTTATTTCAAGAAAATAAGACCAAAAAAAGCAGATGTATGCCAAAGATTTCTTCAAGTTCAATTTTGTATTTGGCCTTAAAACTCAAGTTCATCTACTTTGCTGAATTCACATGGATATTTTGATAGATTATGTAGATAAATTCAATAACATGTTTCTAACATGATGATTTTGTGACAACCTGTTTCAAAATGTAACCTTGACAGTACCTCACAACATTTGTTGATGTAAAAAATTATCATATTGCTTCATTATAATATAGTTTTAACCTTCCTTAACCCTTAACCTTCCACTACATTATATTCAAGTATTGATTACCTCTGACCAACAAAGAAACTTTGACATTAAAGGCGCTGCAGTATGTTTTCTTCGTTATGAATAAATAGATCTCACAAAACCATATTCTAATTTCATCAATTTCAATCCAATCTATTTCAATTTAATACAGGAATTTCTTAAACACATTTCCAAAGTTTATTTAAGGTATACAAGTCTAACCCTAATGATTAAAAGATCCCCACACTAAAGTCACTGCATGCAGTTTCGGCTTCATGTTTTGCATTAAGTAATTTAAAGGATGCAAAAATTATAAATACATTTTTTTTTTTAAAGTGCTACACTACCTCTAAAGAGTTATGGTTAAAAGATGCTTTAAAAACTTCAATCAAGTGTGAAAGGCTTTATGTTAAAGATAGTTTAGCACAATAATGTGTTTTTTCTAACAGCCAAATATTTTAAGGCACAAGGTATGGGTTGAAATTAACCACTTATAATCTTGGTATAGCATGTTTGAATTCATTCATGCTGGAAATAAACTTGTGATAATATGTTTATAAACTGAAGAATTTTTCTTATGTGATAGTTTGTATTTGAGATATGAATGTGAATGTCCAAATTTTGTATTTTTATTTTTTTCAAGCATGATGGACTTCAAAATGTCAAAAACTTTCATGTGAATGGAACTTATGCTTTTATATCTGCAAACAAATATTGTAATATCTATTCATATATACGACAGTAGAATTTTTTGGAAATTGATATTTATTTGGTTAATTTTTCTGTTGGATGTAATAATTTATTATACTTAGACTCCTTCAGGATTGATGAATGAGTATTTTCAGAGCTTTTTAGTGCTATTCATCTTTTTGTTTACATAAGTCATTTTGATTTGTTTACTTTTATCCATTAACAATAAACGCAATGAACCTCCTAATCTTGCCTTCAATAATGAACATAGCAAATTTAAACTGAATTGTTAAACCTGAGACACACCCAAATGGCTTGTTTAATTTGGTATTCATGTGATACATATTGAATGGGCAAATATTCTAACATATTCTTTAAAATGTTAATTTAAATTTATAATTGAATGAATGTAAGACGAGTGTGTTGTCAAAGAGCCATATTTGATATTAGTGCCTGAAGTGACCAGTGGTCATTTTGGATAGGGAATATAATTATTGAAATTCCATTGTTGTAATCCTATTTGCTAGGATATACATCTGTTTTGCAAGATGTTTTAAATAACTTATATTTCTTGAGTCTTGTGTTAGAGTAGATTGTAAAATTTTGTAAAATTCACTCCATTCTGGATTATGATCCTTCCTTTAACCTCTAATATCAATTGTTACAAATGTATGTCATATTTAATGTAGTTTTTGGATAAAGTGATTTTTATCCAAATTTAGATAAATATTGCAAGTATGATTCTTTTTGAATAACATTACCTATATCAATGCTTCTAGTACTCAAACTGTACACATGATTATTAATTGAGTTAATTCTCAATTTTTATTTGCCATATTTACTTTCCATATAACTAAAATAAGAATATTTTCAGCGGCTCTCAAGAATGGGAAAGCCACATATTCTACAGCAAAATTATTAATAATGTCTAGAACTAGATGTGATAATTGTATCACAGGCAGATGTAGAAGCTTTAGACTTAAAAGATATTGAAAGATACATTACTAAGCTGTCACAGTGCTGATAGAACTTGTCAAATCTTAGAACTGGATCGTATTGACATGCTTAATAGGTAGGCAATTTGCTTGCTGGCAGAAGAGACAAATATATATTGAGCTGTATATACATATTTAAAATTCAGGCCCCTGATTAGTGAAAATTGCATATAATGATATCTGAAGAAACTATCGGTCGTCTCTTGACTTGTTTCTGATCTGGGTACAGCTCCGTTTGGGTCATGTTAGGTGACCTTCAATCTCAAGCAATCAGCAACAAGGCTAGAAAACCATTGGCATGATTTTATATTTTGACGGGCACCTGATTGTTGAATTGTTAGAAATTCACAGACTCGATTCAGAAACACAATGATATACGAGTCTCAATCTGATTTTGATGAGATTGGTCAATTTGCTTGTATCACTTTCGCCATTAGACAATCTTTACACTCTGAGAAATTGGTAGATATTAGCCAATTTTAACAAATTTATACCCTAGTGGTGGTTAATTAATAGTCATGTGTATATTTTGAGTTGTAGTCGCTAGAGGAGGGGGCCTTATATTTTGTGTATTGCGGGTTCATATGGTGTTTCATGTCATTCCATTTTGTTGAAATCATGTCCAGTCTCACGATGCCATCATTAGGGTCATTGAAATAAATTAAAATGTTGAATATAGACTAGGTTCATCCAATGACCTCTGCCTCCAAAGCCCACAGGTGAGCTTAATCGAATTCTGAAGAATAGGAATTTTTTGGTTAACCTTTGTAAAAATTGCTTTTTGAAGGGCACATTGATATGGTTGCTCAAAACAAGCTGAAGAATAAAATCACCATAACATCGTAATATTTTTAACTCAAGCCGATCAGTTTCACTTTGCATGACTATAGTTCTTCATATATCTGGATCTGAATCTATATTAATCAACTAAAATATTTATCCAATCAGCAAGCTAGCATGCCTTGCACCGAATTCCGTGGTAGAAATTGACCATTAGTGTATGAGAAATGTTTGTGTTTAAGGAAATGGTTCATAGATTCTGCGAATAAAGCATTTTTTCTTGTTTGTTAAAACTGCGTGATGTAACGAATCATGAATCCTCTGTAACCTTGACAACACTGATGTCTTGCAAGTGATTGGCTTATTTTAAATTTCTCCTGACCTCATTCTGTAAGATCTATGAATCCTCAGGGCATGATTTATTTATCATTTCATTTAATTGCATTTTCACCTCTTTTAGAGAATAAAATGAATGTTTAATTAAGCATGCTAAATGTTTTTTTCAGTGAATGTTGCATACAAAGAGTTTTTGGTAGCTTTTATTTGTCTGTTGACTCAGAATTGTTGCTTCTGTATTAATGTTTGTAAGTTTATGACAGGTTTTTGTCATCGTAAATTGTTTATTTGATGTTTTAGTTATTTCTTTAGTCTTGGCGTTCTTTCTGCATTGTTTTAATCCTTTCCTTGCAAATATTAGGTACTTAATGTAAAGTTTCATAATTATAATTTAAATGGAATTATTTAATGTTTAAGAGAAATATGTGTAAATTAAGGTATGTTCAGAATTTTGTCACAATGTTATACTCATTCAGTTGTCAAGTAATCAGACAGAACCCATTAAATGAATTAACCATCAGATAGAAAATGTTCATATTTCATGTATTTTATGCACAAACCATCAAATGTTTCTTTTTTACACTAGATAGAGCTATATTTTCTGATATCTCTAGAATCCTTCACCAAATTAACACCAAAAGTTGAAACCAAATGAGTGTCAGAAATAGATAAAGTGATGTTCCGTTAAAATGGTATTATGAAATAATGCATCTTGTTTATCTGTTGTGCTTCTATTATACATTTTTTTCAATATTTCATTATCATTGAAATTTACGCATTTACTACTAAGAAACCAGATTAAAATACAAGCCTGATTTCAGGCCTGTAGGGGTGAAAGTAATAAATATTCATCACAGTTGCTAAAGACACCAATTTTTTAACATGAACACAAATATTATATAACCTAGGCACAAAGTAACAAGATACTTTGCTTGTAGTTTGAGTGTATGATCCTTTGTCTCATGAGCAATAACAATTATTTTCACCATTGGTGCATCGAGATAGGGGGAAATTGATAATACACTACAAATGAAAACCCCCTTTTAATCTGTTCCATAAAGGAATATTTTTGTGGACAAAAATGTTACATTTGGTCAAGGATTCTGGAGTTAGACATTCTATTTTTATTTCTCTCACTATGTTCATAACAAGCACTATGTAATCAGATCTTGCCAGTATATTTCTGACATTAGACTGTTTATCTTTTTTTACTATTATGGCACCGTTCAATTCTTTACTTCCACACAGATGTTATGCCTTAGATATGAAAATATCTATAGAACACTTGACAGTTAGTTTCATAGGTTGACAATTTATCTGTAATTTATGTTTATGTAGATTAATAAATTATTTCTTTCTCTTGTTGCAGAAATAGATGTAAAAATATTTTTAAGCAAATTTGTGTGTTCCCTGTAAATTGTTTGATAAACTATGAATAGATCTTTGAAGTTTAATGTGATATTTGTATTTAAAATGAAGAAAATTACATTTTTTCAAGACTCATTTGTGATCTGCACTTGTATTAATAATCTTTGTAAATAAACTCATATACATCAATACTTGTGTTTGTCATGAGGTCTTGACCATTAATTTGTATAATCAAATTTAATCTAGATCCAGAGTCCAGAGAACATAAATCAACTAAGACAAAATTTATTGATATACCCCACTTTGATCACTGTTTTAAGATCTGAGGCTTTCAACCTATATTTATCCTGATAACATGTGAATCACTGATGAATATTCCAAAGGCATGTTTCAGAAATATTTTCAGAAATGCAAAACATGTTCAAGGCATCTTTGACTCCAAATCAAGGGCTACAACCCTGAAAAACTTAATAATTGCGCATTATGTGTATATAAGGCATACTCAAAGTTTCAGAAAAACAGTTATAAAAACTGTAGAAAATTTTGATTGACTAATTAAATAGGGACAATGAAATGTGATAAAATTCAACACTAGTACAGTTATTTGTTTATTGTCTTGAACTCTTATACCAAAACAGTAACAGTTAAATATGTTGTCTCGACAAAGAAGGTAACTTCAACACTTCAATGCATTTATTACACTACAAATAAGATTTGAAGCTAAATTATATGGAATGTATTTGACATTGTCATAAGATGTAACTATTAAAACTTTTAAAATTCTAAATATTAATATTAATAACAAATATTAACACAAATCTGTTTCAACACATTGACAAAATAATTGAAATGAAAAATAAACATAGAGAAGTTTTTGATAAAAATGATTTTTGTAAAAAACACTTTATTTTTTTCATCAGTCAAATGTTAAATAGTAACTTCTTAATAAACACATAATTAATGTTACAAAATATTCACTAGTTTACAAAATTAAAGAGATTTTAACATAGATAGTTAATATTAATATTTTAGTTATTTTCATATGTGTATGTACATAAGATTTTGATATAAACAAAAAAATATTAATAATGGGCATGGTTCAAAGTAGATGTGGAAATTAATATACATTCATTAGCAAATTGTTAAATGATTTTCAACAGATTAATAAATGCATTTGTCTTTAATATATATTTATAGGGGGAAATTTGAAGAAATAAATTTTGTTAAAAATTTGCTACTGTCCAGTTTAGCATCTGAATTATTTTGTAACTAAATTCAATGTCAGAACTACCAATGTTAAAAGATACCTTTTTTGAATGTTAAACTTACAGAGTCCAAATACATTGGTGATTTTCAATAAACCATTACAGCTAGAATTGGCTAACAGTATTCAACCATTCCGGGCCCAGAGTTATATGACTAGCCTCAGGCCTAAATGCAAGTGGTGATTTCCACCCCTTAAAATTTTTCATGAAATCATATTTTTCTGGGCAAGATTAACAAGTGTATAAAAATATATTTTGAAAATAATTAAAATCTAAATATTGTATCTATCTAAAATACTAGCAACACCTTAGGGTATAGAACAAAGGTTGGGTAGGTATAAAACAAATTTCATTGGAGTGATATTTTGTGGAATAAAGGTCATTAGCACAAAAAACTACAAGAGGCTAAATAAAAATGTTTTTTAAAAATGTTTTTTAAAAAATGTTTCTCAGGCATTGGCACATATATGTGCACTTAACAGTTTTTTTATTGTCATTTAGAACATTTTTTTAAATAATCCATGTCACTAGTCTACAGTCTACCGTCTACAATATTTCATTTGTCAGTCAAAAATACATAATGGTAAAAACACATATTATACCATTAGGAAGGCTGTCAACTCTTTCAAACTATTTCGGATGATAAAAATAAAAAAAAGATTCCCCCCATCCCCCTCATCAATATTTGTTCAAATAAAATGTAATGATAAAGATCTACCGCCCTTGTAACCTTTAAAAAAATTGCCTGAGAAACATTTACTAATTTTAATGTGGCCTTATTGAAGCACAGGAATGAATTATGCACAGTGTGGGATCCTGAGAATGATATTTAAATGGGGGCAATTCTATCAAGGTTCTGTATCTGATATTGTATATGATTATTTCCAAATCCAGTTGGAACATATTACTATGACTGTTGGTAACCTTAGTTTTGAAAATTAAACAAAAAATCACACATTTGATTACAAAGAAAAACAATTTGAATTGAAGCTGATCAATGGCATTAATGTTTGTAATACTTTCAATACTTATTTTCTATCATTATTATGTCGATCAGAAGTAAAAATACAGGGTATTAAGTATTACAAAATTATTAAAGTATTTAGTATTACAAATTCAAAACAAAATGGTCAACAACTGGAGCTGTAAGAAGCACCATCTGAAAATATCAGGACATCATAATTCACAACAGAGATACTGAATTGTCATCCACCTTGTAATCCCAACATTACATACAGAAATTAACATTCTCTACATACAGCTACTATCATTTACCAACAGAGATATTGAATTGTCATCCACCTTGTAATCCCAACTTTACATACAGAAATTAACATTCTCTACATACAGAAATTAACATTTACCAACAGAGATATTGAATTGTCATCCACCTCATAATCCCAACTTTACATAAAGAAATTAACCCTTTCAACCCTACAGGACATAAAACATGCAAGCCCAAAAGGTTGCTACCCTTTTCCTAGGGGTGAAAAGGCTAGCAAGAATTTCAATCTGGCTTCTGTAAATAAACCATAATTTTATCAAGATAATGATGAATTAATCTAATGTAGTTTGATTCGCTCTTTCCAACTCATATAACAATGATACAGCATAAATTCAACAACGTTCATAAATGTAGGTTAAAAGCTAAAAATAGACCCTGTTGTTTATGTTACAAATCTAACAAAAAGAATCTTTAACAACAGGTTATGTTAAAACAAGAAACAACAGGTTGAAACTAAATGTAAATTACTATATTATTTGACCAACAGCAACAATTAACAATTTTACATTTCTTTACTAAAGTAGTACAATAAAGATCCGTTGAATTCACAAAATGACACAAATTCATCATCCTTCGTCATATTTGAGATCTCCTTCTATACACTGAAAGCTATCAGACCAAATGCCTTATGTTGTTACAGCTACCTAATCATTTGGAACGCTTAGCACTAATTTTTTGACAAATGAAATGTCCTTATGCAAATAACACAAACTCAACAGACTCGTCATTCGGATATTCATGCTTATGCCTAATGCACACTGTTTAAAAATTAAAACTCTCACATGCCCAAAGTTTATTAGCAACTTTTGTGGACGTCGTTTTTAAAACAGAGAATCACAGAATTTGCTTATAAAAAGAAATTTAACGTGAGACTGAAAAATTAATAGATTACCTTAATAAACACAAACTACATCACACCATGAATTGAATTACAGAGTCGATAAATCTGATGAATGACAATGAATAACAAAATCCAAATTTTAAAAAAATATTTTGAAAAAAATATTTGAATAATAATTAATTGGCAGTTTCACTCATGCTAGGCACTAGAGGTTCATCACTAATTGATTAAATTCAGTTTGTAATTTTCTTTGCAGCACCAATATTTTGATCATGAACACAAAACGTACAAGAAAATCAACATAACGTAACTGACTAATTAAGCACATAGGGCTAATAAAATTTAGTGAGGGGGAGCTTATTTCAACAGCTTACCATATAATCTAATGGAATGAGTAAAAAGCCTTGAAAATGAAGAGCCTTTATAGTTTTTCTTGTTGCCATATGGAATACAGTTTGTACATGCAAATATACTTTTGATTTTTGAAACATTCATTTCAAATCATTTCCTAAACATAACTATAACATATTTTAGATGAGATTTTGAGATGAATGTTTTTTACTAAAGATAAAGGCCTAAAAATACTACCCAGAAAGCATTATTTGGAAACTTTCAAATAGATTACTAAGATGGGTGGCAAGCTATGAAACATCGCATAATTTCAGACCTAGCAACACTGCCTTTTTGCAGTTTTCCTGTTCTTACGTGAAGGTCACATATCAAAGTTTGCCAATCGGTAAAGCCTTTGTCCTTCAGCTTTATCAACAGATGACCAATAAGTTATCTCCCTTTCAATCGACCTTGATTATACCTGCCAAAATTCCCCTTGGCGGTCTCTTCAGATCCTATATGGAATATTTTACATAGTCAGATAGTCTAATTGTAACAAGACTCATGTAGCAACAATCCTTGTGTAACTTGCTATGTTGGCAGGAACCATATGCCGAGGGTTGTACGCATTAGATTAATATTTCAAATACATTATGTTCGAGAATAATTGAGAACCAAAGGAATGTTCAAGCAAACAAAAAAACATTAGCACTAATGAAATTAGCAGTTAAGATCCACTCAGAAACATTTATGTGTAAATCCGGTGTTACATTTATATTGTAACTATTTACAAATATAAAAATGATGAAACCAATCATTACTATTGAATGAGTCATTATCTTCATTCCTTCTGACCTTTCAACCCAAGCTGCCTCGGTCAAGGTACACAAGTGATGGGAGGTAATCAACACAATGAACATATACTTTTGCTGGCATATATAGATAATTGTTGGCCAAAGCATCGTCCTTGTAGTACTCCCCGCTTAATTATGATTATTACAAAGGAGAGGTAAACATTATATGAGGAATACCAATGTATGTAAATTGTAAATATTGTACAGTTTAGATGCTCTGTAAAAATCAGAAAACAATCAAGCAGACTAAAGGGTTCTTACTTACTTTAACAGACTTTTGGGTCCGGAAGTTAGGTTTCTCACCGGTATATATATCACATATCCTTCAATTCATAGCAAAAATAATTAAGTAAAATTTTATATTTTTTTACCAGTACTGAAATATTACTGTTGTGTACTGACTGTTGCTGATATATTACAGTGACAATATGAAAAACAACAGTCGCTGCCTTCTGCATTTATACATTTGAAGTTTTTTAATTTCATTAAAATCTATTAACCGAACCAAATTTGTCATTCTAAAAAAAAATGAAAAATGCTTTGAATTAATATCAGCATAAATGGTATTAAGAAACAAATCAAGACCCCAAAACATGTCATTAAAAAATTCCCTAAAATTTCAGTGAAATCTATGGAGTTTTACATTTGGAATGAAATGTAGGATGGTTTCAATTTCTGTATAAATGGACCTAAACATGTATACATATCAAAACTCATGAAAAAGTATCCATTTATTTTAACGTCTGCGTCAATTTTGCTTTAAAGATGCCCTGAAATCATATGATTGCTTGTCAGTGTGAACCTGCACTGTGAATGAGTAAAACGGGAACCAGCAAATGTAACATGGGTAGCGTGGTCCGTGCAAGTGCAACAGAGTATTTTGTGTTTACATAGCAGATTTGCGTAGTACATTCATAGAACAATCCATTTAATGAGGGGTGGATATTGGTGTTCTACACCAAATTTGAAAACACCAAAATTATCAATATAAGCATTTCAAACATAAAATTTAAAAAATACTTAAGATTTAAAATAATAATTATGAGTCTATTATGTCAATCAACAACTGAAATGGGGAATGCAAAAGGATCAGTGAATGCGTGAAATAAATCAAAACGCACTTTCTTGTACATTTCAGCAAAGTCATTGATCTGCATACATTTCAACGAGGTAATAAACATTTTTACAGATACAAGATAAGTACAAACTACAAACTAAACAAAGTAAAACTGTGACACTCTTAAAATAATCACACTTTCCATCCATATCTGCTTTAGGTAAGAACGAAGCTCCATGTTCCACCTTGCAGTGACCTTTTTTGTCACTAAGACCATTGCATCCAATAATCAATCATTCAATATCTTGAGGAAGATAAGATTTTTTGGATAACAACTTCCTTACACATATATGCTTTCTCCTTCATCAGAAATGTGTGTACATCTCATGAATTTCACATTAAAGAAGTTGTTATCCAGAAATCTTGTCTTCCTTATGTACATCACTTCAAAATGTCCTTCAAGGACGTTGTCAATATCTTGGATAGAAATATATTTACATTGAACAATAAGAATAAAACGGGGAGATTTTATACAATGTGACAGTGTAAGTTTCAGACACTAACTACTTAAATATTGGCTTGGGATGTTGAATTGTTAATTTTAACAAATTACAAAAATATGAAAATACTTTTCCTTCATCAAGGGTAAAAAAATGTCAGTGTCAGTGGAAAATAGTGCAATCGTTTGCATAGTAAAGACGCATTTTTGAAAATGTTGTATTTTTTGGGGTTAGTTTGTAGTTGAATGTTCGTAAAAAGAGAAAACAATTTCATTTTAAGAATTGTTAGGTGAGTTAGGGATTAAAATGAACCGTAAATCCTAATCATCTGCTTCTAATAAGCACCAGGTCAAATGGTTTTTAAAACTAACAACGGACGGGCAATTATTCAAAGATTTACGGTATGTCAGTAAGGCAGGATAAGGTCAAATCAATCTGGCTTTGCCCAGTGGGATATTCCTATGGCTGAATCAGTAGTGTGTCCAACTCTCATCCGTAGGTCCAAGTTTGAATTTCATTGGAGGTGATCTCACAATCACTTCTGTTACATAAGTGACCCCCTGTTAACAGGATTTTAAACCTCAGCCTGGATGTTCCAGAAACTTTCTATTTAGAATTATCACCAGGCGAAATATGTTTCCTTGTGGCAATTACATAAAGTCATGCTCTCCAAGATCCATTTCAGATTTAAACTGTAGCCAGGGAGAGATAAAGGTTGACATTCATTCAGCTAGGGTTTTCATTTAAACCCGAAATTGATTCAAAACAGATATTGTCAACTTCAATAGCTTTTAGCAATATGAAAATAATCATCGAAAAATATTCAATATTATGTGACCGACATTTTTTTTAAAATCTTAAAATACAGAATCACATAGTGAAAAATAACTTACAAACATTTTAAACATGACAATCACAAACAAGAAGAAGGCACAGTCTAAAAACGTGATTAAAATCTTGAACAATCATAAAACATAACAATAAGAAACTTTGGTGTATAAATGAAAAAATATTTTCAATCTTAAGTAACACTTTTGAGTAGTTCCTTGTGAATAAAATCCTACTGTTTGTTTATAAAACCTACTGTTAGTTTTTAAAAAAATCATCTGAGTCAGTGATAAAATCTCTTCCATTTTTAAACAAACTCAAGGTGAACATCGGAATCGATTCCATATTTTTCTTTGTGGGTTTCAAAAAGATCAGTGAGCGCCTCTGTGTATTTTTTATGCAATTCTTCAATGTCCTCTGAACTCGGGTTTTCATTCTTCTCTACCTCTATTGGTTTACCAACTGAAAATGAAAGATGAGTTTACTCATTTTGTGGTAAAACATATCTCAATGAACATAAGCAGTGTATGTTATAAGACCCATCCGATGTACTTTTGGTCCGGGCAAGTACCATTTGAAGTTTGCTTGATTTTTTTCAGTAAAATATACAAAATAACACTTTCAGGCTGGCTACTTTTCAAACTTATTTCATAAACTGACATAAACAGTTATCTTTAGTTCAACATATTGAAAATCTCCATACAAAATCCTGATATTGCTTTTAAAAGTTTGCAGTCTAAGTAAACCAAGCCTCAATAATATACTCGCTATACTCACCAATAGAATAAACAGGTTTTCTATAAGGCATCAGTCCAAACGTATAGTTGAAGACTCCGCGGCCGTGAAAAAATGGCGGAGAGAATCCCAATTTATGTGTCAGCCACTGCTGTAACTTGCGGACTGATGAGCCTTCGGGATTAGGTACCTGAACGTACAAGTCATTCTCTCCGAACGAGTACACTGGACATATGTCGGTTCTACAAAAGAAGGGTTATTTGATCAAGTAGCAAGAAAAAAGATCATCTTAGAACAGGAGGTTAACTATCAACTTCTGTTGATCCAGTGACTGTATCTATTTGTGGTTCCTCATTGCAGGACATCAAATGAATAATGAAACATAGCTGATCAAAAAATGCTGTATGGGTTAGAAATGTCGAGTTGGTGAAATTAAATACAGTCGTCCACTCTCGAATATATCAAGAAATATTATCACTCAAGTTATTCAAAGTCATGTCTTGGGTATACTCTTTACAAGATATTGTTCAGGGCCTTCTTTCACAAAGCCCTAAGATGATCGTAAATCCTTAAAGTAACTTTAGTATAATGTTAAAGATTGGGAGTTAAGGTTAACCTTAGCACAGGTTGCATTGTGAAAGGAGACCCAGTTGCATTTAAATTCATGTAAAGCCTGAAAGGTATTATTTCTATATATTACCCATATGGGAAGGTGAACACAGGGTAGTATTTTTCTTGTAAGTAACATGGGAGTTACACATTATCCTAGCATACGATTGGTTATTGTGCCAAGGCTCGAGAATTACAAAATTAATACAACTCGGGAAAGATAATCTGTCTTTCCCTGTCACTCGTTAGTTATTGTCTATAACATACCCATTTTCAAGCGCCAGTTTTATGAATCCTTTCCTATGTTTTAGAACAAGTGAATAATTGCCCGGGGCAGCATTCAGCGCTTCTATTGCCCCGCCCACAATCAGCGCCAACACGTTCCCATTGCCCTCCTTCTGGAGAAGATGCTGAATACTTTCCTTGGAGGCAGCACAAGACCCTGAAAACATACTATAACATATAGAAGGAATTGTTTGGAGTTCCTTTAAGAAAACATCACAATGAGGCTATAGAGTTACTATCAGTATAAGGCTCTGTTTTGGAAAAAACAAGAAGTTGATGTCAGAATTTGGTGAGGTTATTTTGGGTTTAACGCCGCTTTCAAGAGTATTTCACTTATATCGCGGCTGTTAGTTTTATTGCAGGGAGAAATCCCGCAACACTATGGTTTCTATGTATTTCGGTGAAACCTGCATGCATCAGATGGAGTTAGCATAACATGGGTGGTACTGCACTGAAATTCAGTGTAGCATCGCACCCAAACCTTACTGCCTGTAGAACAGTTCTCTACGCAGACAAAGTTGCCGAGCCCCTGGCAGGTTTCAAACCACAGACCTCTTGATCTGAAGCCAAACGCGCTAACCACTGCGCTTTCCCGCCCCCTCAGGAACTTACATTACATTACACAAAGTTACAAGTTAAGGCATTGTAGCACCTTTTACGAAAGGAAAGGATCTCATGAAAAGGAAAACAAAGGTTTCCAATTGCAAAAAAATCTTACTTAAACAAACCAAGGATTTTTTTTCAGAATTTTGGTTAAGAAACCTTAATCCATTTCCCTTACTTAAATTATTTGAAGGGGCAAATTTTCCTATAACTGTTATTTAATGCTTAATGTATAAACTTCAGAGGGTCAAATATCTCCAGACTCAATGCGATCACCCTTAGCCATAGAAGAAATAATCATGTATATAGCGAAAAACCACAGCCATTCTTGTGTGAACACCTTTTACTCATTCTAGGTAGGGAAATGGATTCACATAGCATATCAAAACATTTTAGAACTTCTTCTATTGATTACTATAGATTGTCTTGAGTCGGTAACATTTATCTTTTTCTATAACTCAAAGAATATTCTATTGTCCCTTTAAAGGTGTTAACAAAGATTAAGATTTTGCTTTGTATGGAGAAACCTTACTCCACCCTCGGGATAATCAAGTGGAGTGATGAGATATTTACCACCTTAAAAACAAATTTCTAATTTGGAAAATTACAAGAAATAAAGGAAATATTTTTTGCTGCAGTGCCTTTTAAAATATTCCCTTTGAAAGATGGGAACTTGATTTGATGATGAAGTGCTCTTTTGCATATTCATATTTTTTAACTGGTGCTTGGTCAAACATTTTACTTCATACTTGCCTGAAGTGAGAAAGTATTCTCTGAAGAACGGAAATTTAAACTGTCCAGCAAGTGTCAACAAATATGGCCGCATCCCAGGAAAGATCTTGCTGAAACCGGTTCCTTCTGTTGCATAGTTACAGAAATGACTGTAACACAACACTCCATGGGGATGACATGCAAAAAAGTAGTTCTTATTGGGGTCCAAATCCACTGTCTTAATGAGCTTCAGTGGAAAATAGTCCGCAAATTTTTTCCATATTGGCCAATTTCGGATCCATTCACACCGTCTGCCACCTCTTGTAGCTGTGTTGCGGTCATAGAGAAACCAGAAATAGTAGAGTATCGGGATATAGTAGAAGCGAGTGAACAGGAGTAGGAAGCAGAACCCCATACATCCGAACCCTCCAAATAGGAAGGTTAATGTGTATTGATACACGCATATCGTCTGCAAGCGGCGTTCGAGAGGGATCATCAAGGGAGCAAACTCTATCCCGAAGATCTTCATCTATGGAGATAAAAAAAAGATGTTACATTGATAAAGTACATGAATGGATAGAATATTATATCCACAAATTAACAAATAATTCATTGATAACACTGATCAACAATGCATTATAATGCTGTAGCAAGGCTTTTCACCCTTCTATAATGGCTTCACTTCTCATTCTAGTTTATTTTTCAGAGGATGCACTCTCATTTATCTAGTTGTAAAATCTGAATCAATGTAGAGCTTTGATATCTATTTATGATGTTAAAATATGCTAGTATCTCAAACTACTGGGTGCAGTACGAAGTATATTTTGACTGTATCCAGTTTTAAGGAAAATGTTTGCATATCTGTACTTCCTTTTTTAATTCAATTACATTTGTAATGATTTTAATGCATAAAATACACACATATCCAGCTTATCTGGTGCGTTGTATATATGTATCCTAATAAGTTTGTTAGATTGGTAGAGGACAGCAGGTTTTTTCCTCACCCAAAAACATGGCTGACTGTAAGCCAAAGAAGAATCACTTTAAAGCAAGTTAAGCTACATTTGTATATTTGCTTTGAAACACAGTCTTGATACAGTCCAATTTAGTAACTACAAATCAACCAACCTTCATTTATTTTGTGCATTTTATTTTTTTTTTAACTGAAATAATTCAAAAAATGCAAAATACTTTTTTGTAAGGGCTGTGCCATCCCCATCCCCATCCCCCTCCCCAACCCTGTTCACACACATCCCCCTAAAGTCTCCCCCAAGCCTGTCCTTCACTTGACTGGGTTTCACCCTCTGGACTCCATGACTAGAACATGCTCTAAATCAAACAATCAAGAATAATGCAAATTTACAACAATCTACTTCAGCTTTTGATGCAAAAAGAAAACCAACCATTCATTAGATCAAAATTCACAAATATAGGTACTTACAAACCGATCAAAGATTTTCATTTTGTCGTAAATAAATTTTCCCCACTGTGTCTCCTTGACTTCAACCAGATCCAAAGACAAGTACTCCACAGTGTTTATGTAATATTTTCCTAATGACCTGTTGTCAAGCACGTTATCAGTCCATTGACCCCATTATTGAACTTTGGCTGGGACTGATGGGAACTTCCACATAGACTGATACCAGTCCCATGCTATAAGCAAAGATAGTGGCAATCTTTGATACAGTAAGTACCTACACACACTTTTATTTCTATTATTATGAAGGGAGATTAACAACTATGGAGCAATATAGCCTTTACTCTATCCACAGACTGATATGAAACTAATCTTGAGGATTTGCATACACCTATTCCAAATCAAGTAAGATACGCTCAAAGGCCACGAATGAAATGGAGTATTAAGCATAGCTATTTTTCTATAAGTACCCTCTTTTCATTTCATATTTCATATGTTGAGGTCTTCCCCCCAAAAATTGGCAATGATTTTAAACATCCTTTCCCAAAATGATGTAACTAAACTTAAATCTTCCTGCATAACCTCTGTTACATTTAGACTTTTTTCTCAGTTTCCTTACCTGAATATTTGCATACTTGTACATTAATTTGTTTATGAAGAAAGGCAACGCAACAGCTTGTAATGTGTTACTTTCATGTCAAGGCTTTAACTTTATGAGATATTTCTCTGTAATTGTCAATTTAGATTGTTGAGTTACGTCTGATTTCTATTGCTATTAATTTTATATAATCTCAAAATGAAGAAATACTTCAAGCAAAGTTCGAGAACATTCTTCAAGGTAATAGGTAATAGTGTAACCAGTAATAGTGGCTGATTAATGATGAATATTTCATCAACTTGGAATTTCAATTTACATCCTGTTGAGTAATGTTCAATATCTAAAAAGTGTTCAAAGGTATTTTACCTAAAGTGAAAGGCTTATAACTAATAAAAAAGCACTAAAACTTAGAAATAAAATTATTCAAGATAATACTATACATTAGCTGTATATTGCTATACAAGATTGGCGCAATATCCAGCCCTCATATCTAGACTTTAACCATTCACACGGCTAAATAAATCATTCCAAATGGCCAAATTACAGGAAACTTCTCAACACACAAAACATTGCCTTCACAGAATAAGCAAGTTGCTGTAATGACGATAATTATGATAACTTTAATTATCTTGTCCTAGTTACAAAGTAATGTCAGAAATTAATTTTGTGTTCTCGGCACCCGTAAGCCACAAATTTACGCCATTTCAAGTGATGAACTATCTTTATAATACAGGGTATCAAGCAAGGAAGCATAATCTGCCATCATTTTACTTCTTTTTGGCCCGACGCAGCCGGGAATCGAACCACAGCCTCCTGTGACAAATGGACACTCAACCAACTGAGCTACATCCCCGGTTGCTTATTCATAAATTGTCCTTATTGTTCATCTACCCATTTTGTGATATCTTGCAACCAGCAGGTAGATGGTATGTAGCATAGTCGAAGGGCATGGAGCATGGGCGGCCTAGTCGAAGGGCATGGAGCATGGGCGGCCTAGTTGAGGGGCATGGAGCATGGGCGGCCTACTCGAAGGGCATGGAGCATGGGCGGCCTAGTCGTAGGGCATGGAGCATGGGCGGCCTACTCGAAGGGCATGGAGCATGGGCGGCCTACTCGAAGGGCATGGAGCATGGGCGGCCTAGTCGAAGGGCATGGAGCATGGGCGGCCTAGTCGTAGGGCATGGAGCATGGGCGGCCTACTCGAAGGGCATGGAGCATGGGCGGCCTAGTCGAAGGGCATGGAGCATGGGCGGCCTAGTCGTAGGGCATGGAGCATGGGCGGCCTAGTCGAAGGGCATGGAGCATGGGCGGCCTAGTCGAAGGGCATGGAGCATGGGCTGCCTAGTCGAAGGGCATGGAGCATGGGCGGCCTAGTCGAAGGGCATGGAGCATGGGCGGCTTAGTCGAAGGGCATGGAGCAAGGTCTCCCCGTTGATTATGTGTAGGCGATAACAGACAATAGCTTTGATAATGGCTTGACATAAGGTGAGTAGTTTGCTGATTGATAACATTTACATCATGGGCGGACTTCCTCAAATTCAGCAAAATTCTATTTCTTATTTACATATACAAGTATAATGAGGAAACTTTTTAGACAAGTTACCTTTTGTTTCTGAATTTGTATGCTTTCACATTTCACATCCTGACAAACATTTTCAGGGCAAAATGTTTTCAAAATCTGAATCAAAACTACCCGGTACATTTGGTAACAAAAGTCATTGTCAAGGGTACTTCAGGTTCATCAATCTTTGAATGAACTTTTCTAAGTGGTAAGGACTTGGACCAAACGGCAGTTCTGGGAATTGAATATCACATACAAAATATCATTATCCAACAATAGTTATACACAATTACAGTTGGGGAAACAGTTCAAGAGTATGCAAAAAAGTGAAAACATGCCGGACAAAAGATGATGATGTACCTGAATATTAAAGACTTGACCTAAACATTCAAGAATGTGAACTCCTTTAATCAAATTTAGGGGCCTAGAAAATTCCACACAACCGCACAAAGCTTTGCTCCCTCGCCTATTCTGAGTTGACAATAACTGTAAACCATTACTCAAGGGTCTTTCTTGAGCCAACAGTTTATTTTAGAATGAAGAAAAGCTGCACTTTTTTGTAAAGTTCACTATCATACATTTAGACAAATAACACAGCTTTCATAATTTGGGTGTATTATGCTCCTATTCAAAAGTATACATAATGATATAGGTTGAGAGGCTCTACCTGAAAGCCCATTTGATAGTTAGTTATGCGGCTCACTTGCGAGAATAGAATAGAATTTTTGTGTAATAATGATAATGATAATAAGTGCATATATAATATATAATGCTCTAAATCAAAGAAATGTCAATTATATACAAAAGGTAAATCATCTTAATGATTTTTGGCTAATAGAAGTTATTTCATTGATTATGGTGAGTAAAATACTGTTGAAGAGAATTGAAACCGAAAAAACCTCACCTTTTATGAATAACCTTACTGATCACAGATCAAACTTTCAGTCCCAAATATGAAATACTGTAAAATCCAATGTTGCGCTTACAAGTTACAACCGAATGACATACAAAGCAAATATTTCCTTCAAATGAATATTCTTCATTACGAATCAATTTCTTTGCACATAGAATTAATCCGAACACTGCCGACTCGGCAATCAATATCACACCATCCATTATTCAGCAGAAGTACTAGGTACTTCAAAACAGATAAAGATACACTCAAAACATGAGTTTTTGTTTACTCCGAATGACACTTATAATCAACAAAGGTTGCACAATGCAGAAACTTATCATCTGAAACACATGTTTCATTTACCTTATCATCCATTCATGCAAAAAACAATTTGCAGATATTTTACGTCAAAATCATTTTTAAATTGTCAGTTAAAGTCAATAGGTATAAATCAACAAAGGTTGCACAGTGCAGAAATATTATCTAATCATCTTATGTTGCATTTATCTTATCGTTCATATGATATTATGTGCAGAAAAAAATTGTGAGATATTTCTTATCAAAACAGAAACATATCATCTGATGTTTCATTTATCTTACCCTCCATCCATGCAAACAATATTTTTAGATGTTTTATTATAAATTATTTTTAAATTGTCAGTAAAAGTCAATTGGTATAAATCAACAAAGGTTTCACAATGCAGAAATATTATTACATCATCTTATAATGCATTTATCTTATCTTTCAGTTGTGCAGAAAAAAAATTGTGAGATTAGTAATTTCCTATCAAAACAGAAACATATCATCTGATGTTTCATTTATCTTATCGTCAATTCACGCAAAAAAAAATTGGGAGATATTTTATGTCAAAATTAATTTTCAATTGTCAGTAAAAGGAAATGAGCATAAATCAACAAAGGTAAAAAAGGTAATAAAGAAATATTATCTTATCATCTCATGTTGCATTTATCCTATTGTTCATTTGTTCAGAAAAAGATTTTTGAGCTATTTCATATCAAAATCATTTTTCAATGGTCAGTAAAAGTAAATAAATACACAATTGAACACATATTATTAACTGCCATTGGGTTCCTTAAAGTCATAGTCTCATTTTTGCAAGGCAAATTGTAATAAATACCGGACAAATAGTTCACCACTCACAGAAATCTTTCCCCTGACGTTTGCAACAATTTTCAGAACTCTGCAGGCATTCTATCCCTCAATAATGAAGTTAAAACTACCCTACCCTACCCGAATATTATGTTTTTTGCGAGCGTTAGTCCTTACCACGTCATTTCGCTAAGGCCGTGACGAAGAACACATAAAATTTCCCAGCTGAATATCCAATGAAAATAGCTAATAGCTTACGTTTTTCAAATACAGAAATAACAAAAAGGTGATAAACTCAGTGAAGAATGCGTCTGTCATAAGTATCGGCGCTGTGATGACTAGATTTCCGGTGTTTCGTACTCGCGATGGGATTGCACTTGATTCGGTACCTCATAGGTCTGAAACGGCATACGCCAATAAGCTGCTTCATCCAAAAAATAAAAATGAAAATCTTTGCAAATGCGACAGGAAATATTTGTGTTAGTGATCAGATTTTGTTCGTGAAGAATAATTAGTTCAGTTTAGTTGCCTTACAAAAATTAGACTATGACTTTAATCAGTGATCTCAGGGATTATTAAGCTGCAGATATAAATTCTTTCTTGGACAATTTTAATTAAATAGACAAGGGCAGTAGGAATTTTTTTTTAACTTAAAACAAAATAATGATGAACATCTTATTCATCAGAAATACACTTAGGAACAAATTTGTCATATGTGACTCCAACAAATCACAGTGTGACTTTAAGGGGAGTTGGGACCCAGAAATCAAACTCACTTGGTAAAATCTTGCAGCAATAATAATTGATTTCAGTATACCACCTCTCAAGTTGTGATCATATACCCTCTTATATACATGTAAAGAAAAACAACCATTTTTTTTATAGCACTATGTTATTGTTTCCTTTCTAACACACTATTGAAAGGTTTTACTTAAAACATAAACTTACCTTTGAATCAACTTGTCAATCCTACTATATCTGTGTGACAAGTGCGTGTCCTACTTATTGCATCTCAGGCCATCTAGACATCAGACGACATCTATAAGTCAGAAATGAAAAGCACAGTGCCCAATCTCATTAAAATCAAATCAATTTGTTCCCTAGTTTTATTGTTTGCCTAACAAACATGTCAATGATTTGATTTTAATGAGATTGGTACATCAATCTAATTAAACTCTTATTGAACTTGACAATAATAGTTGATGCATTTCAGATCTGAATACTACATGAGGGCAATGTCAAGCCAGCTATCATACCAGCCAACCATCAATGAGGCAAAGACATAGAGGCATTTTGATAAACTATAAGATCCAATATTTGGTAAAAACTTTCAACTGGTTTTAATGAGATTGTTCAATCCTATAGACAAACATGTAAATTGAGTGAAGCATCAATAATTCAATGGATTGAAGGTTTGTCCAATTTATGAGGAATCATCTTTGCTATTTATTCTTTATAAAGATTCTATAATTATAATTTCTGTATCTTTCTATTTTTATGGAAGGACAAACAACTTGATCAATATAAATCAAAGGGAATCGGCATCCTTAATCTATACTTCACTAAATTAGCATTTTCAAAATTTAAATATTTATAGAATACACACAAATTGACAATCAAAATAACTTGATAAACTGTCCCCTTTGATAGTCGTATGAAAATTCAATTTGAATTGTTTTCAAGACTTTCTATTACAATCAATCTGCAAAGAATTTGAATGATCCAAACATAACTGATTTTGTGACAAATCATAGTTCAATTAACCTTATATGCATGACATAATATGATTAATACTAGCTGTAACAAATGTGTCAGTTGCGATGCAATTCATCTTCTAAGACTAGGCCTAAAGTAAATGTGTTAATTCCCTTGAATTGAGTGTTATGAACACGGCAATTATGAATAAAGATGATAATATAGAAATTATGTACAAGCTGTTACCGTCTGTCAGGAAAGATCAAACCTGTTTCCCTATTATAGATCCATCATGTATTCAATGGAGCGGAACGTTTATAACCCTGTAAACAGAGCGAAACGATGTCCTAATCTGAAAGTGAAATCAGCAGTCGAACGCTGGAACAATATGTTCACATCTATCTTAATCACTTTCAAATTTTGGTGTAATGATTCTTAAAATATGAAATCGATTCAGATTACGCTGACAGTTTGTAGAAAGATAACATATCCTCACTTTTGTCCGGGACGGAAACGTAATACAATCCTTTCCTTATCTTTATCTGAACATCTTGAGGTTTTCGCTGATTAGAGTTGTCTCCCTTTTACTGTATTGTTCCAGGCAGTGTCATTCATACCATTCGAACGTGGTACACGTGGGTAGCTTTATTATAAGAAACTCGTTTTCTTTATATATTGATTTTTGACAACGTTAAAACGAAAATTGATCTCAAATCTCCTTAAACACTTGATGAACAAGTTTTATATACATTAACGTCAAATAAAATGATTATTTAGAGGCATTTATGGAATAAATCAATATAATATATCCTACAAATACATGTATGGAGTGTCAAATTGGACTTAAATCGCTTTTCACTAGGCTTACTAATGGAAGCTAAAATTCGAATTAATTAGCTTATTAATTCATACAGCTCTTCAGTAAGTTTACTATTTCGATAAAGTAAGCTTATTTATTCGATTAATTATATATAAGATTATCTATTTGATTTGAATTTTTTTAACTTTACTAAATCATAAAATTAAATAAATTATAAAGCTTGCTAAATTAATTAGTAAATTTATTGAATGTATAAGTAAGCTTACTTATCTATGAAGTAGGCTTATTAATTCAAATCGATTTAGTAAGTCTACGTTTAGATTTTGAAATTGATCAATATGTATAGGCTACACAAAGTTCAATTGTTCAAAACTCAAAGTTAAAATTCAAGATAAATATTTATATACGAGTTGATTTTAAAATATTGTCTAAACAAATAATTGTTAGTTATATTTATGGGGATGATACTTTTAGCTCGTGGGATGTTATTGATTGATCAAGGACTTTTAAGTCCCTGGATAGTTTTAGAAATGTTGAGTGATTTTTAATATTAAAGTATGGGTCCTGGGAGGCGTATGTGGCAATTGTATTTTAATAAAGTCTCAATCTAGTTGAAATCGATGGAAACTACCATTCATACCTTGCTACGTTTCTGAACCACGAGGTATGAATGATAGTTTCTCTCCGAGTTCAGTGAGATTGTTTCAACCTCAAAACATCGTCGTATATGAGTGACGGGAGTTTCACATGGTTTAAAGATAAAAGGCGTAAAGAACTATTTAGATGAAAAGTTCAACTGGATTTAATGAGATTGTTTTCTAAAGACAATCATGTAAATTGAGTGTAGCATCAATAATTAAATGGACTGAAATTTTGTCGAATTTCTGAGGATTTATCTTCGTCGTAGGAGGGACGGGAATTTCACATGGCATAAAGAACTATTTACAGCTTTCGGTCTGGGTAGCAAAATATGAAGCCTGCGTTCCTTTTCAGATTTTAAACTGAAAGGAATATTACACAATAAAGAATGCAGTACTCTTGTACATGTTATGATAGATTAAGGAATAAATTAATTCCAAGTTTTATACTTTAAAGTGATACAAAGTATGTTTTATAATAATCTTGTATGTTGTTCGAATAATAGCCAAATCCTGCGTTAAAATCAAATCGTGTATTAAAACTACATTTGATTTGTTAAAACACGGCCATATTAATGTAACGAGGTCGAAATATTTCGTCCCATTTTCTTGTATACTATCATTTTGATATACTTTACACTAACAAACCATAGTGGTCTTTGAGACTGCTGTAAATGAGTTTCAAACATTACGTTTGAGTCATTGGCGCGCGCCTCTGTCCGGTTTTCGATCACAAATTTTCACACTAACATGTTATTGTTACTATACTGAACTGACGGTGCTCGTTAGGTCCTTTAACTTACACACATGTAAATGGAACGCACAATTTCGACTTCTTAACATTCATATGGCTGTTTTTCATTAACAACTAAAAACAAGAAAATATCATACTTTTTGCGTTCAAGGTACGCAATGTACTAAAATGAGTACACTATTTTTCCTTCAAAATTCATAAAGGAAAACGAAATAAAAACATGCAAAATATAAATAAACCATACTTTAATCTTCTTCTGTATGTTTGATAGAAAATAGAAGCGGAACATGGATATATTAAGCGACATTATTGTAATTATTATAATAGGGCAACCATCACGTGGTTAGCATTTCAGCAAATCGACGCTGAAGAATCATGTCCTTATTTGGCGGGTTCTTCCAGGTAATATGTTTTCCAAAAGTTTAGTTTCTCTTCCCGAGGAAAGACGATAAAGAAATACAAAAGACATGTACACACATTCTTAACAGCCTACTCACACGATTGGGGTATTGGATTTCGCACTTTTAAAAGTGTCATTATTAACCTAACTCGTCTTAAAGCACGCTGTCAATATGGTTAAGCGTTACAATAATAATAATAATAATGAGTATTTATAAAGCGCTATATCCATACACAAGGTGCATGCTCAAAGCGCATATACATGTTAGAATAAAGGGTAATGATGTGAAGTATTGGCATGAATAAAATCAAAGAGAAAAGTATGAGTTATAACATATGAATAAATATAGTACACAAAGTCAGATAATTCCGTCAGTGGGAAAAATCTAGGAATAATAGCTTGAAAAAAGATAAGTTTTGAGTTTTGATTTAAAAACAGTCAATGAAGGCGATATCTTGAGGACATGAGGAAGTTGATTCCAAAGTCGGGGAGCAGCATAACTGAATGATTTCTGTCCATAACTGGTATGATTAGAGTTTGGTATCTTGAGAAAGTTCAAATTCTGTGAACGAAGAGTTTTTGCAGGGATGTAGTCATTTAACATCTTTGAAAGGTATAGTGGTGCAGAATTATTTCGACATTTGTATGCCATGCAGAGGACTTTAAACTTGATTCTTGCTTCAATTGGAAGCCAGTGCAGATCCTTAAGTACAGGTGTTATGTGACATGATTTAGAAGTTCTAGTCACTATTCTTGCTGCAGTGTTCTGAACTTTCTGAAGTTTGTATAGTTGACGTTTACTGATTCCTATCAGCAAACTGTTACTATAATCAAGTCTAGAATGAACAAGCATTTGTACTAGTATTTTTGCAGCATCTCTTGTAATAAGATGACGTATTTGACCGATGCAACGGAGATGGTAATAACAAGTTTTACAAAGTTTATCTATTTGTGGTTCCATTGTTAGTTCTGAATCAATGATGACGCCAAGGTTTTTAGCTCGGTCAGCGAAAGGAATTTCAGCACTTCCGACTTCAACAGAGCTAAACGGAATGTTACGCAAATTACGCTTAGTGTCTATTAACAAAGCCTCTGTTTTCTCATCATTTAGCTTCAGTTTATTCAAAGACATCCAGAACTTGATATCAGATGTGCAATCCAGACGTTAATAGTTTGCTATATAAATTTGATTGAACGTGCACAAAGAACACAGAGTTAAACAACTCATGAAACAAACACTAAAGAGCCACTCCGTGAGTTGTTGGAGTCATATATGCCAAACTTAATCAATGGTGTCATTTGATCGCAAAGCATCGACTGTTACCAAAAACACACATTTTAAAGCTTATTGGGTTTTTTTACAGTGACAATATGAAGGTAGAACGTCGCAATTATGATCGAAAACCGGACAGTGGCGTGCGTCAAATAGTCAAACGTAATTTTGGAGACTTATCTAAAACAGCCAGGAGGGAAGTTACACATTGATAGCGTTTGTTAGGTTATATAACTAGTATCCATGTATATTGGACGTGATATATACACCTCTGTGCAATTATAAGGCTGTTTTTAGATTTTCATGGAAAACCATGATTTGTCATAGATGTCTTTTGGACATGAAAAGTTAGGATCTTTTGATTTTATATCACCATATATGACATTAAAGTTCGAATCAAAGGTAAATAATATGTTATAAAAATCACAGAGTGGCTCTTTAAGATTTCAAACTGATGTAACTTCAAGCGATTTTTTAAATTTATTAGTGTTTAATAATATGTCAAAACAAGTTATTTCCTCAAATAATTTCAAAATATCAATCAGACATTTCCATTTTCATGTACATTTTAATAGGTATTGATTTTTGTTTATTTCAATAAATGGAAGATAAATATGACAAACCTAGTTTCACCTAGCAAACTCAAACACATTTTCCTTGTTTGAATCATTTTAACTTAATGGTTTACTAAAAAAAGACGCCCTTTAAAAGCTTATCTAAAATGTCATAGGAAAAAGGAATATCTTTAAGCGAGATAAGTCCAAGCGGGTGAATTGGACAGACAGCTAGCATCTTAAATTACCTTCACGTGTATAAATTAGAGATGTTTTTGTGATCTTAATCACTTAAAAACACCAGAACTGTTCCGACTACCAAAAAGCAAGAAGTATCCTACACTCTGGCTCATGACTGAAATAAATAAAAAAAATACGTCTATCAAACACACGATAAAATACATCTAAAACATACCACATTACGTTTGTCAGTCTGTGGATAAAAATCCAGCGTTGCTTTTGCTTAATAGTTTACCTTGAAACTGCAGCACTGTAGTACCGTTTTTCAGGTACCCATTTTTACAGCTGGGTGGACTGGATGCAATGTGGATGCAAAGCGACCCAAGGTGCCTTGGGCGCTGCGCGACCACGATTGAGTACATTCAAAACCCTAGCTACGTCTCTAGCGTTTAAGAGATAAGGATACATCTATAGAAAGGCGAAATGAATGTAACTCGTGTCATATGATATTTTCGCTTTTTTAAGCCCCATACAAAACATTTTAAAACACACTCTTTGTCACTTTAATGTCTTCTTGTAATCTTCATACCTTTAGACAACTATCAAACTTCATTGTTAGATCTATGCCATTACGAGAATGACTTTTTGGGCACATGTTCTGTATTCTTTTTGTATCATTGGTTTGTGGCCTACATGATCCAAGTGAATAAATTGGTTTACTTTAATTTCTGAATGTAAACAGATGGTCTAGATTGTGTAGTGGACGGCGGAAACATACTAAGATGGTTGCAACGGAGAGATAGTAATCAGATATTTGGACTTTTCGGACTTTAGGTAAAGCAATGTCTTTACACTTCGTCAGTTGATTTTCAAATTGTTATTTTTTTGTCTTTTCGCACAGGTCACCTGAATTTTAGTGTACAAAATTCTGCTTCATCAAAATATCTGAATCCGCGTAAACTCCTACAATATCCAGATATAACATAAACCTTGAATCGTTCTCCACAGAAACAGCCACATCTTCTTGAGACTTGCCATTCTTCATTAAAAAAGATTGACTCCATCGTTATCGTGTTGTGGTCTAGCATCTGCAAAAACAATGGCGTTTGACCAGCAACGGTCAAAAACGGCTCCTAATCAATCCTTTTGAGCATGTCTGGGACCAACTTAACCGAAGGGTTGGTGGGGAAAAAACCCTAAAACTGAAGGAATTGGAAACAACTTTATCATCCAAAAATGTGTTCCACGGGAGATATCGCTTGTTGAAGATCAAGCGATATCTCCTAGGAGATATTGTTTTGACAGCAGATTTTGAACAATGCCCTATTGCAGCCAAGTTCATGACATCGCAATTGTTTTACATCATCAAGTAATGACGTCACAATGCTATGACGTCATCATGTTTAGTGCTATGACATCACCGCACTGAGGGTCTTGGAGTAGTTCAGTGTTCAGAAATATACAATTTTCAGGGAATTGAACTGACAAATTATTTTGTATGATGTGTCTTCCGATAGCAAGCCTCGGATATTTGTAACTTTTATCAACGAGTGTTGATATATTTGATATCAAAAGACACTTGGGTGAGATTCTCTATATATTAGGGGTTGCTTTAAATTTCCATAGAAGCCTTACGGCTTGTGTGGGTTTGTCTCAAATGAAGCCATACACCAAATTAGAAAACTCTAATATGAGCTAACAACACTTCAATAACTGGTAAACGTTTCGTAGTGACCTTGAAAATGAAGCCAAGGTCATTCAAATTGACAGGTGCCCACTAAAGTCGGATTCGAATTTTGAAGACTCTAGGTGCCTTGGTTCATGAGATATCGCCTTAACAACATTTCAATAACTGGGTTAAGTCTCAAAGTGACCTTGAAAATAGTAAGCCAAATAGACTGGTGTTTGGGTTCCACTCAAATGACGTCTGATACCAAATTTTAAAACTCTGGATGCAAAAGATTTTGCGCTAACAACATTTAAAACAAATAATTGAAGTATCTTAGTGACCTTGAAAAACAAAATCAAGGGCACTCGAATAGACTGGTGTGTAGGTATTTCTCCATAGAAGTCTGGTATCAAACTTGAAGACTATGGAAGCAGAACAAAATGCCGTCTGATTACAATCACGTGTTCTAAGGAATAAAATAAAAAAATGTTTACTTTATCAAGATTCAGACTCATTCTGTCTGAGCCTACCTTTTCACATGGTCTGACAGCTGTGACCTTGACCGCCAAAAATCCACAGCAACCAAACCAGAGAAAATGAAGTTTAACAGAGCTTTCATCTGTGTGCTAACTACGACCAGTTGACAGATTTTTTAACCTGATTCTGCTTCAAGAAATTTGTTTTATGTTTGTATTATCGTAAATTAAAGCTATTATAAAAATCCACATGAGCTACTGTCAAGGACTCTCATATTTATTCCTTAGTTTCTACTACCAACTTCCAGAATGATTCACCAAAATTTCATTCAACAGTTCACAAAACTTAGACCCCAATACTTAAATCTTGTGCAATTCGTCCTGTTATAACAACTTCAATCTTAGTTTTGTGTTCGAACTTTTGCAGATTAAGGCTTTGGTCATCGTGTACTTGTTAAAAGTTCATTAACTACATCCTTTGAGCGTCCTAATGATCTCAACATTATATAAGAATGTTTGGTTATATCAACAAAACATAATTTTTTTTCAAATATCAAGTTTGCTCTACCAAGTTACAAATTTACTCCTCTCTTCAAGATATATTAACCGTCAGTATATAAACATGAATATATGAATGATTTTAGATGAACTAAGTTTCTAAATCTTGCAGGGCTTTTCAAATTTTAAGAGGGCTGGTTGTTTTTCTAAACCACAAGCCCTGCTGACTTGAAGGTAAACAACTCATTTCAAAATCTGTTACAGACTTAGTTTGCAAGAAGTACATGCCCCTATCTTGCAAGGAGGGCTCAATGGCTTAGGCCTTGTAATTGGCAATAAAGAGTGTCTAACAGTACCTAAAAAAAACCCAGGTAGGATCTCCGTACAGGTTTTCTTTTTAATCCCTTGAAAAAGGTTGATTCAATCTGACTAAGGGTCGAAGAGTAAATATCAACATTGAAGCATTATTTGTTTAACCTATATTACTCTTGACTTCATCAAACTAACCATTTTCAATGTCTTAATTCATCTCGCAGGAGAAATAAGGCGAGTGTAAAACATCAAAACATTCGGTAGATGTAGATCGTGATTTATTAAAACATGATCATTGACAAGTATGACAGTTTGATATTCTCGGGCAAGGAAATGAAAATGCAACATATGAAATAAACTTAGCTGAAACATACTTGCAATTTCTGAAAACTATGCATGATAGGACAATGCGCGTGGGAATTGCATTCATCTGCAGAAAACATATGTAGATTTAATGAGTATCCAGTAGGTTGAAAACAAGATTAGTTCAGCTGAAAAAGATCCGTGTACGGCTTTCTATGGCAACAGCAATAACTCTTCGAGTGTATGAAGACTACCTTGAGACTGTCTTTTAAATGGGTACCAGTTATGTATGCTAACACTATATTACACCTGGAGGCAGGAAGTTGAAAACTTTCTCGACCAAACATTCTAAATGTTATATTTCATTGATTGAACAGGTATTTTTTTCATGAACTAAATATTTTACACTTTTTTAGTGCAAGTCTATCAAGCATATCTGCAAATAATTACCTTACTTTAAAAGGGCAACCTTAACAGATATTTAAAACACAGAGTTAAAGTCACATCAGGGTATGGAAGCTTTTTGCATTCAGGCCCAGTGATCATTCGATAAAACTCTACTAGGGCAGATAAAATTTCCCTACTATTTTCCCACAAAACTGAGACGTGTACAAATTTGTGTCTGTCCTTTACAGGGATATGCCTTAACTTTCAAAGCTGAATATTTTCCAGAATATCAAAAAGGGCCCATCTTATATTGCTGAAACTTGTTCATTTGACCGATTCCTATCTTTGCATGTAGACACAGTTGCTTTGTTAGATTTAATAGAGTACAAAGGCACATGAGCTTATTTTGAAACTTGCTTGCTCCATTACACGGACCCTTTCAGCAAGAGTTTTCGCAGACAAATCATTTCACAGCTTTCATAAATAACATTTAGACATAGGCTAATGGAAGAATACATTATAAAGACACTAATTTAGTGTTACTAAAACACTACAGAGTGTATCAACACTATCACATGTAAGAATAAAAACACTCCACAGTGAAAACTACCTACACTGTTCAAACAAAGCTGTGAACCTATCACCCCTACTGACTATAATTGACTCATCCTTCACAGTATGGAAGCTAGTCCATTGAACACACTGAGGGGAGGCAACTAATAACAAATTAAAATTGGAATCAATTTTGACAAGATCAAAACAAAAGATATATTAATGTAACTTAATTTTGTTTTCAAAATTTTAAAATTTGACCATATATTACTTGAATTATTAAATAAACGGAAATTGCAACGGCTCAAAGCTGAGGCCCTCGAGCCAATAATCGGAAGAACTCCCACGATTTGCAGGTCGACTCCTGTCAATAATCTTCATAGCTACCAATTGTTAGTTAATTCTATGTACTGCCATTTGCTGCATTAGTCCATAGATGACGTACTGTAGGCACGGGAGAAAGACCTGCACAATTAAAGCGTCTATGTCACAGATTTGTGCACAATCTTCTCCCCGACTTATTGCTCTTTTCACTCGACCTTGACCTTTAGCCCATATCAACAGGGCTTGACCGGTCACTGTCACTCTCTTCATCCGAGAAGTTTTCTGAAGGTGTTTCTGTGGCTGTCCGAGAATGAATGTCGGAAGATCCGAGACTTGACTGTCGAGATAAAGCCGCAGCTGTCATGGCCGCCACTTCTGCCTCGGTGTCGACTGTGAGGTAGGACTGTGCTGCCGTTGCCTGCCGATATCTGTTATAGAAGGGGTACAGTAATAAAATAGATCAAACAAAGCATCAACTCCAAAAAAAGCCTACATCCAAGAAAGGACTCCATTTTCTGACGGATTCAATCGATTAAAAAATAATGAATCTTACAGGGGTTCTCCCTTACTGTCACAAAAGGGGTTTGCTTAGAGACTCATTGAAGTTGTATACAGGAAATTCAGATAATAGTGATATATCCGTTACTATCACACTAGGAGATTGACACAAATCAGAGAGATTGTTGGTTATGCTTCAGAATTGCCCTAAAGAAGAATGTGATTCATGCTAGTTTTCAAAATTGGTTGACCAAAGCTGTTAAACTGAAACAAACCTCCTCACAAGGAATAACTTGACCCAGCCCCTGTTACTAGCTAATGGCAGCCTTGCATTTCTTTAACTTTTCTGTGCCAACTCTCTAGCTTACTGTGGTTGAAATTGATAGCCCCATCAGAAATCTAAAGCTACTTGAAAATGAAACAGGTGCTGCACTAAAACCTCAAGCAGTAAGGCTTTACTTAAACTAGTTAATGGATAGTTAGATAGTCAGTTAAAAGCCCGATTTACCTGGCTTGCTGTTGACAAACTGCTGTGGGGTCTATTGGGCGGATAGCAGTGGAACTGGAAGGCAGGGCTTGTGCATTTTGGGCCATATCTGTAATACAAACAGCAGTTTATAAAAACAACTTGAAAACTAATAGTTTAATTTCTGCCAAGTGCTGATCTAGTTTTATGTCAGCCATTAGCCAGTCCAAAAGAAAGATTCTATCAAAAATGGCAAGTCAAACATTAACCAAATAAACATGGAAACCAAACAAAAAATTCCAGATTATATGCGTTAAACACTGGTAAACATACTATATAGCATGGTTTCTATGCAATCGGTACACAAGGTTTCCTTGTTCCTAAACTATAAAAGATTGTGAGATAACATAAATTTTACTAAAGTACAAAGAATAGGAGTGGAGGTTGAGATTATAGTAAAGGAATCTTTGCAATCTTTTACGGATAGTTTTTTTGCGTTTCAAAATTTTTGAAAATGTCATGAATTAGTATCCAAACTCACTACAAGTAAATTTTTTCTAGATGACTACATAACAAATCCTGATATTATTTATTTAATGACTAATCCAAAGAGCTGGCACTTATTGCCACATGATATAACAACATCCCAGGAAAAAATCTTTCCATTGTCATTTTAATCAGGTCAATGCAGCGAGTCACAGAGCACTGTGTGAAAGTCAAACCAAATATTGTGATAAATTGTTTTTTAAAAAGATATAAGCCATTGACATTTTGATGTTTTGCTCCCAAATTTAGTCAAATGCAGAATCTTGTAAGTCGGTAACCTCTGACTAACAGGTTTTCTAACCCTTGATTTGTTGAACCTCAGTAATTCACTGAATGTCCCATGCATGCCCCATCTAACTATCCCATGTCAGATGTAAGGTATTTGTTCTATTGTAATCATGTCAGTTACCCTATAAAACTTATTTTCTTTGTTTTCACATTCAAAATAATTTTACAAGAAACAGAAAATATATCAAACACAGGGTTCTACTTGTAGAAATACTGACCTATGACATATGGTTCCAGAGCTTTAGGCACCATTTTGGAGGCTCGCTGTAGGTCGAGAGACGTACACTGCCCTTTCTCCAGGTTAAATGCCATCCCCATCCTCTTCAGAACCTCAATATCGTCGTGAATTTCAAATGTGTTATCAAACTTGAACAGGTACTCATATCTGGAAAATAAAGTAAGATATTCAGACACGCATGATTTCTGTGTAGGTTTGTGCGTCAAGCTATCAAAGACGCTTCCTTCAACCATTTCTTTTTGTCTTTTGCTACCTTAAACTTTGAATGCTCAAATTAAATGAACCGGTAACCATGATGGGCTCATCTTAAGAATGAAATTCAATCATAAATAGGAAACTATTGAGCCTTTCAATGTCTTCGACCCCTCCAAAGAATTATATCCTTTTGGTACTCAAAACACACAAGGCTGAGGCCATATTCAACACCTTATTGACATTTTAACATTATCATGATGGCTGGTATCTTTTGACCAACAAGGCCTTAATCAACCTCAGTCTTGATCAATAGCAATAGCCTTACTACACTGCATCGAAATTCAGGGTTTGTAAGTGATTAATAAATCCAACAGAGATTTTTGTTCAGAGAATTAGGTTTAGGTGTAATAAACTTAAGAGGCAAAGCATGGAAAAGTTGACATAATACAGCAAGATTTGAAGAAAAACCTTGTGTGGGAAAAGGGCATTTTGTAGGTGAAGATTGCGATCGTGCATTTTGGAAAATACACAGCAAGGATAGCTGTTGGTTGATCGATATCAGAAATCACTCTTTTGGTATTGTTGGGGATATCACTATGACAAGACTTTGGAGAAACTTAAGGACAACTAAAGATGTTACACCTACTTGTCATTGGATATGCTGCAATCTATGACAGTCTTTTTACTGGTGTTGACGATGATGAACGGAAGCTGTATGGCTGAGTTCGAGCCTGGAGGACCTTGAACTTTCTCCAGCTCACGGTTTCTTTGCACCAAATTTTTAAATGCTATTTGCTGGAAAAAAATAACATAATGAATTGAACTCCTCAACTTGTGGGGGTCATTCTAACAAAAATCTATTTTCAAGTAAATTATTTTTTATGAGTATTTAGCATTTATCAATATTTATTTTCAAAGGAACCAATTTCCATTTCCTAAGATGTGTAATATAGGAAATACAGACATTATCATACAGGAAGCAGGGTTTGACAAGACTAAATGTCAATTTAATTCTAATTTACTTAACTGAGCATTTTATTCTATCAACTTGCTTGCAAGTTATTATCTAACTTATATACTTACTTGTAAAATAAGTTCTTGTAACTGTTGTGTTTTATGTTTTATTCTTTCTAACCTTCGTTGTTTTTCCATCTGAAAACATTGAGTATTTTCTTCAATCAAACAATGAAAATTTGCCAGGAGAGGCAGTGCATGTAAGTTTTGAGATTTTTTAGGGTGAACATTTAGGGTCTAAAAAGACTCCAAAAATTAGCCAATTACTAAACCTCAAATCCTTGTTAAAAGTCAATTTAAAAGACCAACTTTCAAAACAAGTATATTTTCTGACTGTTTGGTTCATATTTATAGAATGTATCAAAAAGAGATTGGTCAGTTGGTTTCAATTCTGAAGTGATATTTCAACCATTAGATTACATTTCAAAGCAATTTGCATTTCCACGACACTTACCTCTAAATTCTGACATTCCTGAGCTGAGTTTGTTGGTAAACCTATCCAACGGATTTCTTTCTTTTCTTTAGATATAATATTCATGGCCATCAACACATTCAAAGCATCATAAACTCTCCTCCGAATATTTTTCTGGTCATATGCCTGAAACAACAAAAGCAAACATTTTAGAAAATGACCATGTGAAAGATAAAACATAACCATCCTGCTTCATCAGGGTCATTGAATCCGCTGATCGAGCTCCTTCCATATAACCTGACCTCCTTCGAGCCAAAACCCTTGTAAGGCTGGCCCGGCTTGATGTTTGTGGCTCTGCACACCTGTTATTGTTTCAGCCAATGAAATGTCGTTATTGTTAAGGAGCTTGACACTACTCTTTTGAACTTAATGGAATTTTCCATCTGGGTTGTGCCGCTGTTTCTGGATGCGAGTCGTCTCATTGGCTGGTTAGATAGCTAGCAATACGAGGCTTTTGGCCTAAAGGAGATCAGGGTACATGGAAGGAACTCGATCAGCGGATTCAATTACGCTGATGTAGCAGGATGAAACATAACATGACCTTTCGACTTCAAAACAAAAGATAGGACTTGGGAAAAGATGAAATAGCAAGAGTTACTGTTAATCTATCTTGTCAAGATTCATTAAAATGGTTTGCATCTGGTTGATTCATGTTTTTCAAAAACAAAATTATGTTTAAAATTTCTTAAATCTTTAAATATCTTTGTCTCAACTGGATTTATCATTGACAACTTTGTTCATTTATCAAATTCAATTTCAATTCAGGGCATTAACATTTAACTCATTCAAAAGTATTTTGACAAGTGCTTATGCACAGAAACCATGTATCAGTTGGAAAACCACTTGTAAACCTCTTTTCAAAGCTTGAGTATTGCTTAGCAATGTTTATTGGATGAACATGAACATTAGTAACATCGAGCACTTCTCATCACACATATATGGAAAGGGCTGGTAAGATATCTTAGAGAGGGGTTTCACCAGAGAAATTATTATGGACACAAAATTTGTGGGGTCATTTGTGTTAATATTTGTCACTGTTACATTATAAATCAGTGACTGGGAAAGAGGCCTTCGGCAAGGAGCTGTTTTTAGGGCTTTCAGTAATATCTTTGGAATTTTCAAGCAATGGTCCATTTTTTATTTCATTAACAAACATTGATAAAACATCAATTCTGCTTACATTTACTTGATCACCGGATGACATAGACAGATTCCTGGGGTCAGTGAACTCTGCCACGAGTTCGTCGGCCACTTCATTGTAGGACGTGACCCCTTTCTTCTGCACCTTCTCGCAAACCTTCATGGAGAAGTGGCGCAGTCCCTTCCCTCCTTTCTCTCCCTTCTTCCCTCGTTTGCTGAGAACAGGAAATATTTCATTTGCAGGACGTGTATGTTTCATGTAAGGTTAATTGGCTGTAAGTCTTATATAAGCATATGTGCTGAATAAAAGTCACAACAACTAAGTTGAGTTGTATATTCATCCCCATATGCCAAATGTATGTCAATCAATATTTTCCAATATAAACAGATATGGAAAAAGTGTTCATGCCATTTCCATGTATCAGTTAATTGAACCTATTTCAAATTATCAACCAAAATACTGTCTTTCTGAATGATTGACATAAGTTTATAAAAAATAAGTTTGATTAAATGCTGCGCGTTAACCACTATTCACTGCTCAATTTTCTAACATAAATCACTACCCTGATCACTTATGTACATGTTATCATAAAAATACATACTAAATATATTTTGGACCAGAAGCAACATAAATAAAAGGGCAAAATGATGTTGAATCCAAATGGCTAAGCAAAATAAGTGCTGTACATTCCAACAGATTTGAACTCACTTGTCTCCATATTCAGCTTCCAGAGTTATCTCCCCTGCAGTACGTTTCTTGGCAGACCAGGGCGAGGCTGGGTCGACCTGTATCACCGGACGTGGACTGGAAGCTATGAGAGACCCCTAGAACACAAAAATAATCACTAACTTTGATTTACTGAGAATGATTATTTGTTCTTGGATAATATTTTAGTCATTAGATGTGTATACATTTTTTCTTCCATAAAGGAATATCAAGTCTTATATATTCAAAGATAGGGTCACTAAAATTCAGCTGTTGGTTGCAATAACATTAACATTTAGATTTACAATCAGCAATAATGGTTCTAACGAACAGCTGGATTGCTATACAGATAAATGAATGAATGAATGATTGAATGAATGAATGAATGAACGGTTGTTTAGCGCCACATGGGCAATATTTCAGCCATTTGGGGCGTGAATAAATGACAAACTAAGCTATCACTTATAAATTTGTGATAAATAAGTCAGAAGCTCTGGCATCAAATTAAGTATCAGTGAGTGTGTTACTCTGAATCATAACGTGATCTGTATGAGTGTGAGCAGGAAGCTGATGCAGAGCTTCAACTGTTACTGATTGATTCAGGATGTAGATAACTGTTGCTCTACCTTGTATGGCGACATCTTGGCTGGTGATGCTATAGGAACAGCTACTAGTAGAGCTGAAAACGAATTCAGAATTAAGAATCATAACGCAAAAATTTCAACTCTGAATCATCTATCACAGGTATACCCGCACAAAAGCGGCACAAGTTCTTAATATTGATAATGCAAGTATGAATTTTAACAACTATACTACTTGTCAAATAGAATACCTATGCTGAAAGTTCTAAAGGATGATGTTGCATATAGAGGGGAAAATAAAATAATCCATAAAACGGAGAGATTCACTTTCTCAATACCTCCATCCACCAGAAATCAAGATTTCAGAATTTTCAATAATATTCCTACAAGCAGGATAGACTCTAAAGAAGAGTTACAATCTTATTTGGGTTTTTTTCAATGCTTCAATGCTTTACTATAATTGTGTTTGTCTCAATAAATGCCCTCTCCCTAAAAGCACTTCACAACCATGTTTTTGACTCATGAACAAATTATCATCCTCTTCTTACTTCTTACAACTTACTCTGTGTGACAAATCAAGCCCGTTTTTCTATAAACTATAAAGATATTACAAATCTTTCATGATCCTTTAAAGTAGACCTCTTGCATGAATGGGACCTTCTTTTTTTCTTTATATGGTGGCAAGCACAAATTTTTAAGGCTAATCAAGTTTAAATATATTAAGATTGCAGAAATTTCTTTGTATGGGGTTAAAAATCGTTAGATATTTTATTCATTACATCATCATTATCACTATTATATTCCTGTTAGTGGTAGTTAAAAATCAACAGAGATCATGTTAATTGTTGAACAATATTTATACATTATTATTGAAATCTTATCTTCACAATTTATATTAAAAAATCGTAACAACTCTACTTACGTCCTTTAGGTTGCTGCTTAAATCCCTGCAATTCACCATGGGAGTCGATGATACCCGCCTGGAAACAAAAATGACATGTTAAGAAAAACAGGGCAGTTGATAATGCACAATACTTAACAAAACATTTATGTTTTAATGCAGTATTTGTTGTTTGTGACCAAAAAATGGAAAGGACGAGTGATGAGTGTCAAAATCAGACACCTGGCCCCAAATCTATGGACACAAAGTCCACTCCCCCAAACCCCCCCCCCCCCCCCCTCCAATAGTCAGTAAGGAGCCTCATAGACAACTACATCACTACAAGGTAACAATCGTTATGAAGTGAGGTAAGGTGAGGTGATATGGGGTTTAATGTTGCTTCAGAGTATCTCACTTTCATCACGGCTGCTAGTATTATTGCATGGAGAAAGCTCACAATACCATTGTAGCATTGCATTGCAGTGAAACCTGCGACCATTAGTTAGCCAACCATGGGTGGTAATGCGCTGAAATTCAGTGTAGCATTTCACCCCAACCTTACTGCATGTAGAACAGTTCTCTACTGCAGACAAAGTTGCTGAGGCCCTGGTAAGATTCGAACCACGGACCTCTTGATCTGTAGCCGAACGTGCTAACCACTATACCGCCCCCTTGTTATGAAGTAAAATTTCATAAATATGCAAAATATTCTTCAGAGACATTAAAATGGCTGAAATATTGCCCAAGCAGCGTTAAACAATAACTCACAGACTCAAAGACATTAAACATTTAATTTGTGTAACAATTTCAATAGAATCATAGGATGTACTGAGTTGACACCACAACAATTTATTATCCAACATTGGAGATGTCAATATGACCATGGATTTTGTACATTGGCCTAGTAGTATAACTCTATGGCATTTGAACATATGAGGCGTCAGAGGCAATTAGTGTAACAACCGGTATGTTATTTCATTTCCTATGAGGGCAGACATATCGTTCTTTATTTTTTCCTGATGATGTCTTAAGGTCAATGTCATGAAAATGACGTCATTTACACCGTTATGACTTCACGTTTCCACAGCAAATAGTTTAGAGCAAAAACAACAGCATAAAAATCTTTGCATACATTTCTAAGTGGTAAAAGTCCATAAAAATACATCTCTTAAGACCTAAGATTGAAATGGGGAAGATAAAAGCAAAACTTCACGAGGGATACAAATATGTCATTTAACTGAGAAAATACCTGAAAGAAAAATCAACACAATACCATAATTTATACATAATATTTACAATCCAACATCTATAAATATAACCAACAAAATTTCCTAAAATACCAACAAAACAGCCATCTCAAGTCAAACAACTACACATACAAAAACACAATTGTCAAACAAAAACAAGTTTTAAACTATTTAACCCCATAGCAAAAACCAGCCACAATATCACCCTTACAAACTCGCAATTCAGAACAAAGCACACAAAATACCCAGAAATAAAATCACCTCCAGCATCTAGAAATCCAAAATCCCTGCCATGTGTTTGAAACTGTGTTTACGACAGAAAGGCAATATGTCTTCTAAAACAGCACTGAAGCAAGCCAGCACGCTAGGTTTAACAACCAGACTCCTAACATCCTAGCCCCGGCCTTTCTTATTCTAATCAACGACAGGTGTCTTCTGAGCTTCCCCCAGTGACTGGGCCTGCCTGTGACCCCAGTAGCTTTCCCTGTGACGGAATGAACAAAGACCCAGCTTTTAGAGAAATTCTGCTGTCCACAATAACTTGTCTCCCTGTGTTCTCTTTAGGGCTGTCAACAAGTTGGACAGGCTGTCCTGTCTGATTTGTATTTTGTATACTTGATTAAGTTTATAAACTTCATTTTTGGATAAATGTGTCAACCTTCTAAAAGCTTTTAGAGAAATGATGAAGTTTTTAAAATATCCATTAGGGTAAAGGGCCATTGCTATTAGATATTTTGACAAAGGATTTTGAGTAAATGTCAATGTTTATACTCAAGTTTCATTAATTTTGTATTTTGTATGTTGTATAGTGTTCCTGATGTTCAAAGGTCTCAAAGGCCTTCAGTCCAATTAACAAAAACTGTACACATCAAGGTCAATATGATTATTTTGTTCACAAAAAAAACCCAACAAAACACACATTTATTGTACTTAAGAAGCCAAACTTGTAAGAAAAGACTTCAGGAATTTAAGTAAATACTAGCACAAATTTCTACTTTAACCATCAAAATGATCAGTTAATATTCAAAGCAATGCATCAATAAACTTCCTCGCAGCCTAAAAAAACCTGGATGAATCTAAAGCCTGAAAACTCAAATTTCTATTAAATCTACTACCCCAAAACACAAACAAATCAATTTTTTTCATAAACCATCTTTCAAACAAAACCTCTTCACAGCATAAAACACACATTGTCAGAAAAGACCTAAAAGATTCACTAATGAAAAACTTCTGAAAACATCCTCTTAAACTAACATTCCTCCATGAAATCACCTACAAAGAGGCTAAGATTTAAATTTCAAAAGCCATCAGTCATTGAAACCCCTTTTCACAGCATAAATCACACTACCAAGTCTGAGGAGAGGTACATGACCAATAAGAGATCACATGTACAAAGAATCTGCTGGAAATACCTTAAAATCCTCAAATCCTCCACGAAATCTCTTACCTTCTTCCACTGCATGTAGCAAGACTGACCCAACCACACACATACAAGAGCTCAAGTGCTGGCCAGGAAATGTCAAGACACAAACATGATGCAAGCTATGTAATTAACTAAAGGCCATTAGCAGTAATTCTCGGATGTGGCCATGGCTCGTTATTGTAAACCACTTGTCTATTGTCTCCTTACTAGAGGGGACACGCATCATTGATTACACACAGACAATTGTCCAGAGGCCATGCATCACCGAGTTCTCACAATCAACAGTTGGCTGGCATTACAATGCTGTTTCTCCATGGCTGGCCTAATGGACCGATGCAGGAAAAGCAAGGCATGGGTCTAGTTATAATCTTATTAAACTAGCTTACCATTAACACAGATAAAGTTTAGAAAATGAATTTTTTTTAAAATTCATATTGTGGAAAGGAATTTTTGTCATACAACTTTCTTGCTCATAAATCACAAGCGAATTCAGTATTGAGACAGTTAAGCTACATGACAGAGTTTTGATCTAGACTGCATGTAAGGCTCCTAATAAATAGTAATTATAGCACCAGGTCATTTTACATGTCTGTGCAAGTTATAAACACCTAAAAATAATGCTGATGCTTATTTTTCAGATTCAAAGTTAATATATTAAACCACTGTGAGGGCTTAAATGGATAAAATATCATTGGTGTTGATTTTAAGGGGATGTACACAAGCATAGATCACACTTTTTTTTTTTTTTTGTTGTTGCAAATTTACAATGTAAAATAATTTGAGGATTTATATGCTACACTTATTTTATCAATTGTCATGGGTTAAAGATGATACATAGTTTTTTGTGTTTGTTAAACCTTGAGGAGAATGAATAATAAAAAATTCAACTTAACCGTATACATTTCATACATCTTTGTTTGAAATTTCACACACATAATCGATTTGATGTCTTCAACCTTTCTTAAAGATGTCTTAACTCTGTGAAAGGGATACCATTATTCATAGCTCATTCCCTTTAGAATAACATGTGTCTTTAGGCGAATATTTTCACACAAAACTAAGATTTTCCTCAACCTACATCCTATTATCAACCTCAACAATGTTCACATATCAAACTTCAAAGAAATAAAGATCAGCCTTGAAATTCCTGCACAAAACATTATTTTCTCATCCATGCAATTAACCCATAAAGCTGATCAAATTCCACTTTCAAAACACATCTATAAAAACCACCACCATTTTCCAAAAATAACCCATTTAGCCCCAAGTCATGAACCCTGAGTCCCCTGTCCCCTCATTTAGGGGGGAGGGGGGCTGTTAAGATGGTGGCTATGTCTTAGAACAGGAGAGTGGACTCAGGGAAGGGTAAAGACTGTCATCAAGTCTCTGAAATGAAATTTTGCCGAAAACATCTAAGAAGAATGAACTTAAATACAACAAACAGTGCCTGAGATTTCTTCACTTTCATAAAATCAAACTCTCCAGTGTTCTAATAAACTTACTTCAGATTTTATGTTATTTTTGGTCTGGAAGACAGAGGAGGAGATGTAGAGAGAGTCTGTGCAGGAGGACTGCCCCCAATAAATATCCTCTCAGTTATCAGCACATAGCGGGTCTCATCTGAACACAAACATCTCTCTTTGTGTGGGACTGATTTACACTCCATCCAAGGTGGACTGCAGCTTTAGCTTGGTAATGTGATGTAACAACCTTCCTAGAATACACACTGGTGGACAATGGTCATTCCAGCCCCTGTGTGACCCTTTACTTTTGTACCTCGAGGGTGACCCCTATGATACTGACCCCTAACTGTTGTTCCTGGAGTGACTATGTCCATTTAAGTAGACCTAAAAGATCCAAAAGGCATTGCAATAGTTATCAAGCCATTAATACTCATTTTGATACAATAATTTTGATTATTGTCACCCTTTTCAAGGAAGACAAAACTTCACCATGACCACATTTTGATGTTTTGCTTACATTATAAAATTCACTACATTTCAAATCCTTTCAATGCCCAAGAGTAGCATGTTTTTAACCATTTATATTCAACTTTGATTGCAAAAATCAGAATTAATATTACAAAACATTAAATTTGATCCCAGATATATTAAATTCAAAATGTTATGTATATTGTCAACTTGTCAAGACACTCCTAAAAATACTGGCTAAAATATTCATACTTATAGCAATAAAATCTAGGGAAAAAACAACCTCATGAACATGTACAAGTTGCCAATTTCCAAAGGGGGGGGGGGGGGGTGTACGTTGAGGAGCAAAGTGTAAAGTTTTGAATCCAGTAATAAAATTACCATCCCAGCGAGCCAATGCAGATACTGGTTTTTTTTAAGTATATAAGGCATAATATTCTCCTGATTAAGAAACAATAATTTTGAAATGACAGTTTATCCACAACTGTTTAATTGAAATAAAGGAAATGTTTAGGAGGGGATCTTCTTCAATGTATTTTCTAACTCGCAAAACCAAACACAATATTTTCATGAATGTTTCCTGCCCTGTGCGACAGGCAAATCCTGATAGTGAATTATACCTAATGGTTGAGCGAGTCTGCCAATGCACACTGACTCGATGCGAGTCTGTCACGACTTTTGGCCCAATTAGTGGGATTACATCTTCCTAATCCCATCTTGGATTTCATGACTGACACAGTAATAAGCAATACTAATTGACAGGGATTTCAAGGTTGGCATTCGAAAGAAAAATCTATGGATTATGGTCTTTGATTGTTACATTATTTTTTCCTTTTTTGTTTGGAAAGCAGTTTTTTATGAACTTGTAATGTTAAACCAACTGCCCACACTCAGACTTCAGGATAAGTGCTAATGATCTATTCCAAGAAAAATGAGACAAGAAAGTTACAGAGTTACTTTCACATCAAGTAAGATGTCATCTGACCAATTTAGTGTCCCTTGACATGGTTCTCTGGTTGTTTCAACTATAATTCAAATGTATTTCCAAAATGCATATTGAACTTGATATCAATGTCAAGGTCACTCTAAAATATAACAATCAGCATCCAATGTTGACAAATTAAACGCTTTGCTCCGACTTTGACATTTGGTGATTTTTTCAAAATCTACTAACTTTTGCAAGTGGATATATCATTATTACTAATACAATCAAATTCTCCTATACTCCACTCATTACTACAAACAACACAACAATATTTGGAATATCATGTGCGGTGCACTGTTTATTCTGTACAACACATTACAGTCATCATCATCATCGTCATCATCATCATCCCATCCCATCACAACATCGTTTAACGTCACCATCTTAACGTAATTCACGGTTAATGGCACTGTCATAAGATTCCTACGTATTATCATGGCTCGTCAGCACTATCACACAAATACTCGCACGTATTATCATGGCTCGTCAGCACACACATTATACAAATACCCACACGTATTATCATATCTCGCCAGCACACATATTATACAAAAACCCACACGTATTATCATATCTCGCCAGCACACATATTATACAAAAACCCACACGTATTATCATAGCTCCCCAGCGCACACATTATGCAAATACTCACACGTACTATCATGACTCATCAGTGGAAATATACAATCAAATCCACATAAAATCATGGTTAGTCAGCCCATATATACAAATACTCACACGTATTATCACGGCTCGCCAGCCATGAATCAAAAGAACATACTTACAAACATACCATCATGGCTCGTCAACAAGAACAAAGTATAACTCGCAAGTATTATCATGACTTGCCAACCCAAATAACATACAAGTACCACACGTATTATGATGCCTCGTCTGAACAGACTATACCATTCTTCATATTTGTCAGAACCCATGGTATACTGGCACAAATTATCCACCGAATTAAACAGATATTATGTATCGACACCGGTCAAAACCTGACTCGAGCGCACCGCAACTGAGAATGCGCTTACAATTCGTGCCTTTACTTATATACTCATAACAACGCCCTCTAGTTGACACCCTGACCATATAGTACTTTCCTACGCCAGGAGAAAATAATTTCATTCTAATTCATACCTCAAACGAAAGAAATTATATTTCAAATTTCAGACTGACTTTATTCCCGTATGAGATTGTGCGATTGCACAGGTAAAGGAAACATAACCTTCTCAAAGGTTATAGGAACAGTGTAAATGCTCAGGTTAAAAACTTCACCAAGTTACCTTGATTGCAACCCGACAGCATTTGTTATTTCTTGCCCACAAAGTGATCTACTTTTAACAGAGGTTACTAGAGAAGAAATGACTCATGTTGACTTTGTGGGGGAAGAATGATGCTTTACACGTGTACTAGACAGTATCAGTAAAATGCTGTCGTCATAACTTTAATGTTAAGGCAAACTAGAGTGCCCCAAGAGCAAATCAACCCCAGCGGTGTGCCTTTTTAAAGTGCAATGGTTCCTCTGGATTGGTAACAAGTCTAGGGTTTATTAACCAAGGATCATAACTTGTAAACTTGATCCACATTACATGAGATGGTTTTTAATTGGTATGAAATACAGACCTCTGACCTAGCAAAGATTTCAAGAAACAAAAGCCAATCACCAAACATTCATAGCTATGTCCAGGGTTAGGTTTTCAGAAATATGCCCATATGTCAAGGGCAAAAGTTTAAAAATTCGCTTTGAAACTGTCCTCTGATAAAGGATCACACATGCTGATCACTGGCTACTGGCTAGTTTGATTATATGGCCATTTTGAAAGTTGCCCATTAGTCAAAAGACGGAAGTAGGGAGCTCTACTTATGACATAACCCTTTAAATATACATTAAATAGATTTTTGATAAGGGCATTAATGACATGTCATTTCCATTGTTTAAAAAAATGATTATAAACTAATGGGAGGTGTTACTGGTACTTTCTTTGTGAAAGTTTAACGCCCCATAAAGTGCCAAACTTTTTTCCAAATCATATCAAACTTTACATATGTGTATCACTGATATATATATGATAGCATGTGCAAAGTTTAGATTAAAAATAGATTAACAAGAGTGTTCGGATAGCATAACATATGATAGCATTGCAAATATTATACCGATAATCTGACATTGAAAAGTCAAACGCTCTTCGTCTTCCAAGGTCTCAACTCCAGAAATATTAATTGCATCATGCGGGAATGGGTGCATCACTGATACACATCCAAAGCATGTGTATACATTCAGAAAGATTGATAAAAAAAACCTCGGAGTTGATTTTGCAAAATAGAAATCTAAAAGTCAACCGCTCTAAGTCAAGGACCATAACTCCAAAAATATTAATCGAATCATACCGAAAAACTTAATGGGAGATGGGAATCACGATACATCCAAAGGGTGAAAGCATTGTAAAGGTTCAGAAAGATGAATAAAAAAACTGTGGGAGCACTTTATTTTTTCTGGTACTGTCATTCAGAAATCTAAAAGTCAACAGCTCCACAGGGATTGGGAAAGACACCTTCCATCTATAGAACTTTTAGTCATTTTCAGAATTTCGAATGGGCCATTCCCCTTACTAGCAATGGTAAAATTTCAAATTTTAATGGGCCATTTTTTCATCCAATGTGCAAAATGGCCCATGGCCCCTGCCTTTCCCAATCCCTGGCTCCAAGTCAAAGGCAATAAGAGTCATTTTTAAGTAATAACTCAAAAAATATTGAATGCATCATTCCCAAAACGGGAGATGCGCATCACTGATATATACTGAAAACATGTGTCAAGTTTAAAAAAGTTTGATCAAAAACTGTGGGAGGAGTTGATTTCAGAAAAGAGGTACTGTCATTCCGAAATTGAAAATTTGACCGCTCCAAATCAAGGGCCACAACTCAAAAAATATTAAATGCACCATTCCCAAAACAAGAGATGTACATCACTGATATATATCCAAAGCATGTGTCAACTTTCAGAAAGATTGATCAAAAACTGTGGGAGGAGTTGATTTCAGAAGAGAGGTAATGTCATTGAATAGTTGACCGTCAAGGGCTATAACTCAAAAAATATTTCACCGCTCCAAATTAAGAGCAAAAACTCAAAAAATATAAAATGCATCGTTCCCAAAACAAGAGATGTATATCACTGACATATATCCAAAGCATGTGTCAACTTTCAGAAAGATTGATCAAAAACTGTGGGAGGAGTTGATTTCAGAAGAGAGGTACTGTCATTGAATAGTTGAGGGCTATAACTCAAAAACTATTAAATCCAAAGTATATGTCAAGTTTCAGAAAGATTGATCAAAAACTGTGAGAGGAGTTGTTTCTGCAAGACAGGTTCCCTCTTCAGGATGAATGGAAGGACCATGCCATGCGAGTGGGAGACAAAAACCATTAATACTCTTATATAAGCCGTGTCCACAAACATATCTATAAAGAGTTTCCTTAATGAGGGTGTGCGGTATTACTGGTATATTGCATTACAGAAACAACATATCAGTAACCTTTTCTGAAAATATCCAACATATCAGAGGTTTTAAAATTTACAGTTTCAATGTAAAATTACAGAAAAACTTAACCAAAAAAACTTTATACTGAAAGTTGTAAACAAGATGTGAACTCACAAAGTGAAAATGGCACAGACATGTTAAAAGACTGAAATCAGTCAATGAATTATTTCTCTTTACAATACCACAGCCATTTGAGCATTGATTAGTAACTGTTCTAATTGCTGTTATTTAATCCAGAGACCATGGAAAAACTTGTACAAATATGAAAAGTACCAACATACTGCAATACATATTGCCATATGCTTTTCTGTATCTGAATATATTGCGATACAGAAATTATGAGCGATACCCATCTTTAAACTTCAGGTTGATGTTTCACAAGGGTAAATCAAACAGTTTGTAGAATAAGCATTTTATAACAATCCACTCCTTCCAAATTATCCATAAATCTTGAAAGAAATCTTTTCTGAAGCTGCCATTAAATGAAAAGATTTCATGAGACCCAGAATGGGTAGTTTATCAGGAATGGCATAATGAAGCTGGAACATACCTGGTCCAAATGAATTGATGCCAGTGGAGATTAAATTGAAACATAAAAGGCAAAATGTGATACCTTGATCTTGCTTTCTATGTCATTATATGAACTTCTTGATTTACCCTCGTTATTCTTCCATATCAGATATTTCAACATGGTGTCATTCCAATATGTTGTACTCAACTCAAATTCCATGTCTATCAACCATTGAGAAGGCTTAATCTTAAATGATGGAAGGCGAAAATGGATATTATCGAATAGGCGTTTAACCTGATAAATATCAGTGTATTGTAAGAAGCCTTGCGGATATAAATACGCTGACTTAGCTGTATGTTTAATTGCAATTTATATTGGCGTTTGGGCCAATGTATTCTTTATCAACTCACCTCTTTCGCCAAATGTTCCAACCCAGAATCCCTATAGTATCTTGTCAATTCATCCTTTAATTCATTGCTTCCTGAAGACTTTGTTGGTGTGACCGCTATCATTTTCCCTGGACTAGCCTGACCTAAAACAAAATCATAAATAGTATCAAGACATTAAATGGCGGGTTTCCAGAGTCAACAAGAAGACAAAATCATTTATATATTTTATCAGATTGGTTCTCATGATACTTAAAGATTTCTAAAAGAAATGTCCCCTTTGAAGATACTTCAGAGCATACAAAAAAAACAACAAGGGAAATAACTTCAGAATTTTTGGGTGCTCATCTAATAATTGTTTATCAACATCTTGGCCCTGAATCCAAACATTGAATTTGGTAATCCAGTTTATCCTATATCATATCAAAAAATAAATGTTCTCTTAGACCACTGTTGCACACACAAACACAATCTACGCCCCCCTAACATTTTTATTGCAAGAGACATGTTGTAAGTCAGAGAGATAGGTCAAGAAGTCAAGCAATTTTGGTAGTAAATGTTTTCAAGAAACAAGCCAGGCAATCCTTCAAATGAACAATACTAATCAGGGGTATGTCGCTGATATCAACCCCCTGAACAATCTTTATACACACTAATGTCAAATTGATTACATGGATGACGACTTTTGGATTTGTACATGTCATTTTTGTAATGTTTACCTTGTAAAGACAGGATTAAGAAAACTTACTTTTGGACACAACAACAAATATGCAATTTGTAATCTTAACATTGCTAGGTCCATTTTAATATCACCCATTAAGTTAAGTTGGAGACTATGAACAGAACAAATGTTCAACAGGATAAAAACCTGTGAAATTCCTTCATATAACAAATCAGATTATGCAATTCTAAAAAAAAACATTTTTCTGAAATTTCCACAATTTTCACGAAATTTTTGGCTTATAATGACCAGTGATCTTTTTTCATTGAGTTAGGTTTCTGTTTCCTCATGCCTATACTGTCAAGAGACAACTATGGTAAGAGATATGGGGGTATCTAAGGTTGCGGACTATTATCAGTATATTGCAATGCAGAAACAACATGGTCTGGTACACATTTCTTAAAATATCAAATATATAAGAGGTTTTAAACTTTAACAATTTCATGTAACATTGCAAGAAAACCACAACAAAAAAACATGATTTTAACCCCAAATTTTTTTATAAGTGCACATGCAAAGTGAAAATAGCGCATGTATGTTTAAGGTCTTAACGAGGCGCTGAATGATCTCTTTCAAAAACAGTAGACAGATGAGCAATGACCTTCTTCCATACCCTGTTATTTAGTTAAGAGCACATGGAAGGTCCAATGGAAATGTGTCTTGCCATACTTGGTCATATGAAAACTATCCGTGCCATTAACAAAATCTTACTACATGAATTTTCTACATTGATTTTATCAATGAGACAAAAATCATTCACCGGGTCACCCTTATATATAACATGATACGCAGGGTTCGAAATTAGCACCAGTCAGTGGCCCAGGGACAATTAAACAGAAGATTGGCTAGTAAAGTATAATACCTAGTAGCAAAGACTAGTCAAATGTTGACATGATCATGGAGATGCATTTGGCTAGAAGGAAATAGTCTAGATTAGTTCTTTCCCAAGTACACTAGTCCAAATGGCTAGTGCATTGATATGGTTAATTTCAACCCCTGATATATATGGGACATGCACAATCTATTATTTTACTGGTAGATATGATTCCTTACCCCTTATGTGGTAGCTTTACCCTACAGTAATGTTCTTCGGCTATCATTATGTTTGGAATCAAAATTTTAACACATATTTCATGTATTCTCAATTAATGTACAAACCAATTAACTAATTATTTAGCAACATATTAATGCAAATTTGGCATGTTCATCATTGTTGATCAGATATACCCAGACAACTTGACAATTTAATAGCATGGAAGTACTTGTATTCCTTTACAAGGGAAAATGACTGGATTTCCTGAAAAATATTTTCAAAACTTACAATGTCAGACCAATAATGATTATGACATGCTACATTAAACATAATAACCAATATAAGTTCATTGTTCGAAGTCTTTGTAAATAACATACCAATAATTGTGAACAAATTTATTTTGAAAAAATAAAAATGTCCCCTTCTAAGAGAGGTCAAAACTGATTAAACCCAATCACTAAAGTTTACCAGTTCATTTTCCCTTAGATATTTCATAATATGCCAAGTAACACAACTTACACCGGTGTTAAGGTAGGTCTTACCAAGCACGTAATAAATGTTAATAATACTTCAGAATTCCTCAACGTCACAGGACCATGGTTTTCATTCATCCAAGTCATGTGGCGAGTAACCAAGCGATTTGAAAAATCACCCTTTGAGGTCACGGAGGGGGACTTCCGTGCTTGTTCAAAGAAACGAATATTTACTTTCATGACACCCTTTGCATTGTGTTATTACATGGCTTATACTAAATTTTAGCCAATTTATCAATACGCCATACTCAAAATCATAGTAAATACTTCATTATAACATGAATGATGCCGTGAAGTTTCATTGAAGATTTCATAAATTCTTTACCATCATCAACCCAAAGGCTGGCGAGCGTCGTATTCGAACTTGCGGCCATTTCCAGATGATCGGAGGTCGGCTGTTTGTTAAGTGATTATCCCTGCTCCTTGTGCACTATTCAAATTTCAACAATAATATCTCACTAACACGATTATTGGCTTTAAATTCGCCGTATCACGTTTAAATTTCACTAACAAAATGGCGACCGATCTACTTGATCAGACTTTTCTTTGGATCATTTGACATACATATTGATGTCAGAGTACAATCTTGTCCCATTGCGAATAGAAATCACTTCCAAAGATCAAACGGTTCCCATTTCGGGAACCTGATCGAATACGTAATCGTTTGATCGCTTATTCTGATTTCTATAAACTTCACTGAATTCTCAACAAAACGATCTTGGCGGCGTCCGCCATAACTCTGCACTGATTGGCTGAGTAAACCATGTGACCGGCAGGTGCGCTTGCGCACTGGCTGAAATATTTTGGGTCAAAGTTGATAAATAGCTATTGGAAAACAAAGCATATCGACCGGATGTGACATGGACACAGTAAACTTGTAGACTTGATTGATAAAATAACACACGATTTCTAAAAAAAATTATTTAATGAGACACATACAAACTATTTATTATTGATTCTTAAACTTTCTTTCAATTCCATCCCAATAAAAATTCCGACGCATTCTCAAGGACCTGTAGATAAAAAGGGCAACAGGGGCGATATGGATTCCGCACAGCACGTAGTCTTTGATGCACTTTACCAGGGCTAATCTTCTTAATTAGATTGTCCCTGATTTTACTTACTGTTTACTCTTCTGTTTAGAAGTTAAAAATCCTGAAAATTCGAATGCAAAGGAACACGAACACTTGTTTAGATGTCCCATTAAGTTCAACATTCACAAATCAAAATCATATTTTCAGATGTTAAATCTCGTGTGCATCTTTAGATTAATTTTATCTTCAATCATAAAACTGTAAATGAAACGTTGAGTCCATGAACTATATTTCAACTTCATTAAGTATCTTTCAAATTTGCAAATGACCTATACATGCCAATTATTTGTTTTGGTATGCAATTTTTTTTATCAGAATTGATTCTTATAATTGACAGCATTATCTGACATTCCATTTTTTTATCATTATGAACAAAATATATTCTGAGCCACGAAGTTTGATAATGATGTCAAATATAGTTTGGGATTGCAATCATGCTAATGAATAATAAAGTGACACCGAGTATGTTTCATAAATCTAAATGAGGCTTAAATAACAACCAAAGTATCATATATCCTGAGTTCTAATCAATTTGGCTTGATGTTATTATACATAACATTAATTCCATAGAATGTTGAGCAGTACAAGATTAACAAGACAAAATAAGTTGAAGAAAATTACGATTTTTTGTATTGTGATATTCTATGTTTCACATAATGATCCATCTGATGCTCATAATTTGAATACTTGGTTGGTGCTTGACTTAATTTGTCCAGGATAGACGGTGAAAGCTAAGGAATAATCAAAATGAAATGAGAGCTATACCGTGTTTGTTGTGTCCATGTGATTTTAAAAGACACTGTGGTTACATTAATTATTTCCGAAAAAATAAACAAACGTGGTGATGAATATGAATTCAACGTTATATGTATATTGTATATGTATAACTTACTGAAGTACGTGCAGAAGAGCATTTAGTCTTGTAAATGAGAGCAAACAGGAAATGCCAAAATTGAAAAAGAATAGAAACCCTCATATTTATGTCATTATCTTTATTGGACCTTTGAAACTTTGTTTGGGTCTTTTTCGATACCCCAAGTTTTACGTTTAATTGAAATAAACTTCATCTAATCTCATTTGCATTGTAGCATTGCGCAGTTAATAATAATAAAATAATACTGTATTACCTCGAAAGGAATTCAGTGTGTACCAAACCAGAGCTTGAACATACAGGAACATACATAAAGAAACACATTATATTCATTCAAAGATAATTTAAAAGACGAACGGTGAAAGGAATGAATGTATTTTAACCACTATTGGTTTTATAACGGTGTAATAAATAATAGAAATATAATTCTCACATATGATTTTGGAAGCTATAAATGCTTATACAGGCTATTTAGAATACAGAGTTTAGCATTTTCTACGCCCCTTCTAGCTTTATACGCAAACTGGTACGGATCAAGGAAGTACCTAACATCACACAATAGGAAGTTTAAAATGATGCACTCAAAACAGTTAATAATGTTTTCACATAGCTATTTTTAAAGTGATCAGAGATGACAAACTATTTTCATTTTTGTAAGGCAACTAAACTGAACTAACTATTCTCCACGAAGAAAATCTGATCACTAACACGAATATTTCCTGTCGTATTTGCAAAGATTTTCATTTTTATCCCCGTTTTACAGTTTTGGATGTAGCAGCTTATTGGCGTAAGCCGTTTCAGATCGATGAGGTACCGAATCAAGTGCAATCCCATCGCGAGTACGAAACACCGGAAATCTGGTAATTGTAGCGCCGATACTTATGACAGACGCATTCTTCATTGAGTTTATACTACCTTTTTGTTATTTCAGTATTTGAAAAAGGGTAAGCTATTAGCTATTTAAATTGGATATTCAGCTGGGAAATTTTATGTGTTCTTCGTCACGGCCTAAGCGAAATGACGTGGTAAGGACTAACGCTCGCAAAACACGTAATATTAGGGTAGGGTAGGGTAGTTTGAACTTAATTATTGAGGGCTAGAATGTCTGCAGAGTTCTGAAAATTTTTGCAAACGTCAGGGGAAAGATTTCTGTGAGTGGTGTACTATTTGTCCGGCATTTACTAGTATTACAATTTGCCTTGCAAAAATGAGACAATGACTTTAAGGGTTTATGAATCGAATGAATTTGAACAAAGAATTGTAAACATTTTCATAATCCTTTCTGTGAAATACAATTTCTTTTCTTGATGAGAGATGCTGCAATAAAGTGGGCGGAGCTAATCAAGGGCCTGCTACAAAGGGAGTCAACACATGTGTATTGTTTTGATGCAGAACTTTTAATACTAAATTTAAGAATTCCTTGAATTTCAAAGTCAAAATTTAGAAGAAAATTGATAAATTTACTTACTTATAAACACGCTCCGGCATTCATACCAGTTCAATTTGAAGGCTATACGTAACAAGCCGTTTATAGAAGTCAATGAACAAACACATTATGAAATCTATTTCTAAACGTAAACTAAATACAAACTCTTGTGCACATGTCACTTCACTTGCATTTGCTTGTCAACACTTAGTTCATTGACAAAGGACCAAATATTCCTCAGACTTCACGAGCTGCACGTGCCTTTTTCAATGACATCAGGTAACTTTCGAATCTGCATGGGAATCACGTGCGATTGAGTGGTTTACATTTTAAAACGTCATTGAGTGCATGAGTTACACGTTCAATGACATTAGAAGAAACCTAAACAAACGTACCATGTTAAGTCTGGTTTATTTCAAAATGGCACAGATTTGATTTATACAAGAAAATTGTGTAATTTACTTTCGCCGCATAGGCGAAAATGTCAGTATCTGATTCTAGACGCAACCTCATTTCTTAAAAGAAGCTCCGTATTTCATTGTGGAGAATCCTGTCCCTCCCCAAATGCGAGGTGAGGTGAGTTGGGGTTTAACGCCGCTTTCAAGATTATTTCACTTATATCGCGGCTGCTAGTTATTGCAGGGAGAAAGCCCGCAACACTATAGTGGCTAAGCATTGCGGTGAAACCTGCGAGCATCGGCTGGAACTAGCGAACCATGGGTGGTACTGCGCTGAATTTCAGTGTAGCATTGCACCCAAACCTGACTGCGTGTAGAACAGTTCTCTATTGCAGACAAAGTTGCCGACCCCTGGCGGGATTCGAACCATGGACCTCCTGATCCGACCACTGCGCTATCCCGCCTCCCCCAAATGCGAAACGTCTCGTGGATATTGCGGGGATTTGCTGATTTACTTCGACACACATGTACGACCTGTCACCAATTGCAACAAAAACCGAATCCCTTGAGAAAAGGGAACCCTCCTCCACGATGCATTGTTGTCGGTATTGTTGCCCTGTTGCCCGCTGCTTTTCGTCGATTCCAGACAGTTTTGTATAACTTGGCTTTTCTTGGTACCCACTGCCTTAATAAAGGGCAACTCCGTGATTTTCATAACATATTATTTACCTTTGATATGAACCTAAATGTCATATGTGGTGATATAAATTTGAAACATCTTAACTTTTCATGTCCAAAAGATATATGTATGACAAATACAGGTTTTCCATGAAATTCTAAAACAACAGCCTTATACATGCACAGATGTGTAGATATCACGTCCAATATACATAGATACTAGTTATATAACCTAACAAACACTGTCAATTCTAACTGCCCTCCTGGCTATTATAGTTAAGTCTCCAAAATTACGTTTGACTATTTGACGCGCCCCACTGTCCGATTTTCGATCATAAATGCGACGTTCTACCTTCATATTGTCACTGTAAAAAATAAATAAGCTTTAAAATGTGTCTTTTTGGTAACAGTCGATACTTCGCGATAAAATGACACCATTGATTAAGTTTGACATATATATGACTCCAACAACTCACGGAGTGGCTCTTTAACATTCACACGTTCAGTAACAATCTCAATAAATATCGCACACTATTTTTGTCACATGCTAGGACAGGTAGATCTAATACAAGTCTACATCTTCAATTTAATTATGATATATGGCAAGTCATATTCAATTTTAGGTTGAAAAGCATTTTCGAACATTTCCGACGGTAAAGTGTTTTTTTTTTTTTACGTCAAACGGTGTTTCAAAGATTTCTGAAATTGAAAATGTTATTGGTGTTAATGCGTGCCAAAATATCACACGTATTCTGATTAAAGTTCAAATCAACTTACTCAACTCAACTCAAAATTACTTGTATAAATTGTAATCGAATAAATCATATATTATCATAAGCCAAAAGTATTTTTCTTTTTGTCTACTATAGAAAAAATTCCAAATTTGCTTTTGATCCAATAGGTTGAAAAGGTAATTTTCAACAGTATTACAGTATCTCTTGACAAGTAAACAACATTTAAGGATGTCCGCTCCTCAAATTTAAAGTATTAAACTTTTTTTCTAACTTGTTTTTTTCAAAGGTTTAGTGTATTTGCATGAACTATCCACTTAAAAAATAGGGGTTAGTGTGGGTTTTTTCGAGATATTCTAAGACAGAGATCCCACTGTCAGTCAGAGTTTTAACATGGGAGTCTATGGGGAAATGATGACCTTTTCGGAGAAATCTTAAATTTTAATCAGTTCCTGTATTAAACTTTTTTTAATATGAAAACATGTTAGAGTTAACATAATCTTCTTCCAGAAAAAAGTGAAAAATATATATGGTACTGTGGGTTTTTAGCCGCTGTGGCACATCATGTATTCAAACATTTCAATTAAATTATCAACATTCAAGCTATTTTTGGACTAAAACATGCTTTCTCCCACCCATTATCTTAAAATATACCTTAACGCATTCATACAAATCATATTCATTAAACAACATCTACTTTCTAAGAAACATAGATAATAGAACTTGCTCAAATAATAGTTACAATTAAAATTGCTGAGTCATCAAAATTGTGAATAATTTCAAAATGAAAATACTACGTTTCTTTATTTTGATGAATATTTAGTCTGAAATCATCAAATTTAAGAAATTACCGCTTCATTTTGTTTTATTATATAAGAACATTATGATTTAAGGTTATTTGAATTTTGTAACTGTGACGGAGGAGCGAACATCCTTAATTTAACGTTTAATCAATGATTTGTAATTGGTTTGATATATATATATATCCCCACAACATTCTCTATGTCACGGTATAATATGCATTAATCTTGCTAATGCAATAATAAATCAAATTGCGTGAATTAATAATCTGATCTCATTTTCACCGATAGATTTCTTCCCGAAAAGGAGTCTGCACAATTATCTTATATCATATAGCTTTCTAATACAAATTTGGCATACAAAATATCTATTTTATTCCTTTGAACAATTATATGATTTACTTGTGGCAAATTGAAGTCTACAATCTTTTCATCGGGTTTTATTTATTGATCACCGACTCCAAAAACAGCATTAAAACATTACAGCAAAAGCACCTCCGACGGGACTCGAACCCGCAATCCCCGGCTTGCACACAATGTAACCAGTCCGGCTTAGGAGGCCGATGCCTTATCCATTAGGCCACGGAGGCGTGCGATACAAATGGATGAATTTACGGGTGTCATTGGGACGTGTTTTATGAACCTCTTGTTGCTTGGATACCCCGGATAAAGGGTTACATTTTCAATGATAACCGTAATTGGGCTAAATAAATGCCACCCAAAACGTACGACGAAGAAAAAAACATTGATTCATGGCAAGATTTAAATATTTTAATGTTTTCCCGCCATTTTCATTGCAATCATATTTTTGTATGTTTCTTGAATTAAGATTTCATAAATATTTTCCAAAGGAGCCAAAAATTAAAATAACATTGAGACACTCGTTATTTTGTATTCAGGTGAAAAACTGAAACAAAACGCCAATGATTTGACATGATTTAAATTTTGAGTAATTGTGATATTATTCAATTATTGAATTCATCTGAGTGAGTATAAATTAATAACTCTTAATTCATATGTACGCTTAATTTAACAGCAAATATAAATACTTGAACTATTTTTTTTAAATACATGTACATATATTATTGTTTGGGTTTTATATCATGGTTAAGGAAATTCATTTCAAAGAGATTGTATGTGCAGTTTATGATTTTTAAGTCATCTTTACAAATCTTTTTCCTTACTTGTGAATATAATTTTGTGCTTATTTAAGCCAAAGACGTATATATTTACATACATTTTTGTTTAAGCCATATTCTTTACTTTAAATTTCAATATCATTTAAGGGACAAATTTGAAATAATGTATTACATTCAGTTTGTGTCATAAATTTAGTTTTTAATTTCTCATAGAGGCATGAGACCACTCAGAGACATCTATGACATCAAAAGCAGCATGAACTGCCAATGGCTATTTTTGTGAAACCAATGTGAGAGAAAGATTTATTCAATAGTATTTTTTGTACACAAATTTCAAAATTTAACTATTTGCAGTTAAAACCTGGTTAACAAGCATGTTTGACAACATCGCAACTTGTAAGATAGTTACTGGACCTCAGGTATACATCACAGGAAATTGAGAGTTATTAATATCTTAAAGTATCAAATATAGGTAATAATATCCCCTCAACAAAATCAATAAACTATGGGACTGACAGACGCCAAATCCACTACATTTCCATACTTTTAAATATGATTTTTTCAATTTCCTGTTGGATACTTTTTCCAGCCTTACTTCCTGAAAACATCAGTTGGAGCATCAAATAGAAAGAAGAAATCTGGTTTTAACCAACAATAAATCATTTATTTAGAAATACAAGAGGCATGAAGCATTCATACATTTCACCTGGGAGAATGTAAATAAAGTCGGATTGCCTCCATGATAATACATAACCTTCAATCATACCATTCAATCTGACCTATGTACAGACATGAAAATATTACAAACTTAATAGGTCAAACCTATGGTGATTTTTCTAAAGGTAATTAATGGGCGATATCTTAAATGTTCATTATTTTAAATATCTGAAATGGATAAATTATTCCGACACTGTAAGATAGTATTTTAGCATAGAAAACATCCCTTTAAATATTTTTCTTCTTAAAACAGATTATGTCACTTAAAGCTAAAAAAATGGCTACATGTAGGGCCAGCAATTAGAAATATTTTTAGTTATGTGATAAGAAATACATGCCATTTAGATTGTGAACAATATAACATTGGTTGCTTTGAGATCACGCAATCTGCAAAGCTCAAATTCTTTTCCCTTACTGGATTTGAACCCATAGGGTGAGAGTGGAACTTTGCCAGCACAGACCAAGCCACGAGTTAAATAATTCGCTAGCCAGGTCAACATGAATTTGTACTATTGTAGACACTATTATCATAAATGTTTATAAAAATCTTAATTTTTAATTGGTTTCTTTTTTAATCTAGTAGTGACATGGATTCTTTAAATGATGATCACATTACAGATTTACCAGATTTTGCCAGGTTGCTTCTGATTGGTTAGACTTGAAGGTCACATGATCTGTCAACTCGGCAGAAATTGATCAGCCATGTTACAAGAGAGCAAAATACTTCAATAATAAGTCTGCATTTGACAGCTTTGTAATCCCATTCATCAAAGTGTCATACCATACATTATAAAGTCATATATCCACTCATCGCATAGAACATTCATCTTGAAGGACGAATCCCATTCATTCATTCAAATTATACTCAACAAAAAATATTTGAGAACCACCCCAATATTAAATATTTCAGCATCACAAGCCATCAAATTACATTTTTAGTTTGTTGATATTGGCAAATGGGGTGGTCCTTTATTCATTTTGTTGAGTATATGTTTCAATACATAATCAAAAGTAATGACATACTTAATCCTTTGCCTTCTGAAAACAATTATGAACTACACGAGGCTTTCTAAAGTTCTGATGTAGAGCTTAACAACAAAGATGTCATAGATATAAATAAAATCCTGAAAGAACTTTTCGACAAAAACTTATTGAACCGTGTCCATGACAGGTACTCAACTGTTGATTTTTAATGGAATAAAACATTTCTTAACAGTAACAAATTCTTCAAAAAAAGGTAACAGAAGCAAAACATTTAACAAACAGAAATTTCATATGAAGACTAATTGACAAGACAATTAGAAGAATAACTTTAACAAACACATATAAAAAAAAGTATTAGTTTTGGAAAGGCACATGAAATTATTTTATCAAGATTTGATTTTTAAAACATTTCTCCAAAAAAAATTCACATCATACTCTTTAAAAAATTAGGGACAAAATGAATAAATAACCTCCTAAACTTTAATTTAAATAATTTACATGGATGGTCAATTAAGTGTGACCCGAACGTAATGGGAAATATACTGGACAAAACACGAAAGGGATATTTGAATTATTATCATTGATACCTTATGACTCAATGTCTTGATGTATAATTTCATAATTAAATCTATCACTATTTTTGCCCAGTATATATTCATGTGATGAGAATAATTGACAATGATCATTTAAAATTCTTTAATACATTATAAAAACTTGTTCTAGATTCATAGAGAAGTATTAATACATGGAATATAATTTTTTCTTTAGTTTATTCAAAAAAAAAAATATCTTACAAAACAAAAAGTGCATATTCTACGACTCTCTAATTTTCTTATCTCTCTAGGTAATATTTCATTTCCAACAGATATTGCGTACTATAATGCATAACTGATAAAATTATTATGACAAACTTCATTATGTTGACATACCAAGAAAGAGACAAGAAAAGAAAATACTTCAAGTTGTCTGTTTGTTTAATATTATTATCACCCAAAACAAATTATTAGACAATTTAGAACAAGTATTGAACTATAATAATGTAGCCACCAAAACAATATTTAACAATTTTCAAAAAACAGAAATGAACAATAAAAAGAGCCCTCCAAATCAATATAAACTTCATATTTGAATATATTAAAATATGTTATGGACAAAGATGATCCTTATCATCATCACTAGTTTAAAATATTTCATTACTCAAGAACTCCTTAAATTTCATCATTTGAAACATTGCACACCATGATATTCTCAACATGTATTCATGATTGAAAAGATTGGAAAATAAATATATATCGCTCATATCCCTCTTTCTCTCTCAAGCTTTTCATGCATTCATATATATACAATTGAGACATGCTACTTTCAAAATTCACTTTATATTGAACAGTTTTGACATTTTACCAAGGTTTAGTTTAAAGAGAAGATTTCTTATGCTATAATTTTGTTAATTTTTCAGAATAACATTTTGAAATATGAGACATGAAAACATTCTTTTCATGTTTATCTATGCTTCAGGCTAAAATATTACACAGTAACTTCCAAAATTCTTTGCATAAACAGTTTTGCTGTTAAAAAATTGTCCTGTTCAAACTTGTCAAAATCAAAAAACATTTGCAATGACTTTTCTACCTTGGAATATTCTGATTCTCCAATGATGAGGATGAATATATAGATGAAAGATGTGTAATATACAATGATGGGAATAAAAGGAAGTCTAAAATTCCCTGAATGTCAATTAAAGTGGAATTTGAAAGAAAATCCGTCATTGCCGAATGGATTAAAGCCGCCTTGATGGAAAAATGGATGACCTCCACCCTGGTGTTGCTCTTCGGGATCTAGAGGGTCCTCGCCATTATCGTATCGCTGACGCTTCTCTGAAATGTAAGAATTACCCATTGAAACCTGCTATGTCTACAGGTAGTATTGATATCATTCTTATTTTCCTCCTTATTAACAAGGCAAAAATACTCACATACCCCTGCCTGTAGTTTGACCCCTGTCTGTAGTTTGACCCCCTTCATATAACAATCATTTTTAGTACCAAATATTTTCTAAAATCTTATACATAAATATAAAAAAAGAGTTGACTAGTGTTCTTTTACCTTTTGCGTAATGAATAAAAATCATTCTAATTTTTACTTTTGGTGACAAAACATATTGCAGGAGGTCAGGAATAAAATGATTAAATGATTTGATAGAATGAGTTCTTAATCTGTCTTTATCATGTTTGCCTTGATAGCAAAAACATGGAAATTCTTGATGATCTTAAAGGTCGTAGTTTGGAGTAGCTGTAGCATGAAATAGTTCAAAATAACCCTTACGTTAGAGTAATTAAATATGTTATCTGTGACACAAACATCACTATTGCAAACTTTGGTAGTACTGTACTGAAATTCATCGTAGCATTGCATCCAAACATTACTGCATAAAGAACAGTTCTCTTCTGCAGATAAAGATACCGAGCCCCTATCGGGTTTCAAACACCGGACCTCTTCATCCAAAGCTGAACATGCTACCCACTGTGCCTTCCCGCCCCCTCAGCCATTAGCGGCCATGTTAATAAGCTAACCTTTGTCAGTGAGAACTTCTTTAGCTGCTGCGAGATCAATAAACTTCTTCTCCGCCTTCTTCTTGTCCTCCCCCTCGTACTTGTCCGGGTGCCAGATCATCGCTAGCTTCCGGTACGCCTTCATGATTTCCTTCTTCTTAGCTGTTCTGTAACACATCATTGATTCTTCAGACATGAAATATATGTATCACCTAAGACATATTCAATGACATAGAAAATATGCAAGATTGATGACTGCGATTTTGTGGATTGCTAAATTTGCAAGTCTTTAGGTTGAACTATTCATGAAAATGATTTTGTAATGAGTGATTTTTGGCTTCCGTACACGAAAAAAGGTATTGTTTGGTTTCAATTAAAAACTAATAATTATCATGTATGTTGCATGTTTTAAAACAAATATATCAGATATTTTGAATATAATTTTTGTATATTGGGATTTGAAAATTATGACAACTCTACTTCAAAACTCGTACCTTTTTACACCTAAAATCTTATAGTAGTCCCTCTTCTGGGATTGTTTCAACATTTTCTGAGCCCGGTTCAATCCCTCCTGTATCCTTCTGTTGTTGTCATCGATGTTAGCTGCATCTTGATAGTCTTTTATTGCTGAAATAGAGAAATGAAATATCTGAGTTTGATTTTAAAGAGGTTAATCAAATGGTATTATTAATTTTTTTGGTTTCTGATATCATAACTCAGAAAGGTTTCATCGACCAATCTTAGAGTCAAGTTGAGCCAATATTCAGAAATCATAGATGGTAAAGCATTATTGTAACTTAAGGTTTGGTTGGAATTAAAAATTAATTTTGTTGTCAAATACTTGTTTACTAATTTTCAAACCCAAGGTAGAAGAGGAAGTTGATAAATGATGAAAACTATCATATTTAATAGTTAATCAACAATAGTCAATTCTTACCTTCATTAAAGTCTTCATTGAGTATGTGGGCCTCAGCTCTATCAGCTAGGGCATCAATGTTCTGGGGGTCCATCTCCAGCACTTTCTCACAAATCATTATAGCGTCACTCACATGTCCAGCCTGGGGATCAAACATAAACAGTTGAGAGTGAACAATCCTTAAAGAGGCAGTAGTTCTTTCTTCAAAAAACCCATTTAGTTACCTCAATATCATCATAGCATCGCTTAGTTCTTTAGCCTTGTTAAAAAATTCAGGACTGGACAGAAATTATGAACTGAGTGTTCTCAAATTCATATCAATTAGTTGAAATATTTGAAAATATACTTGGTAGCTTACAATATGATGTTTTGTGTTGTCATTGGAGATCATTAAAAGCTTGCGAATTTTAATTAAAAAGAAAAAGATTCAGGCAGGCATGTATCATTCATGATACACAAGACCTTTCTGACAACTATCTAGTTGCTGCAAACTGGAGGTAAATGATTCGTCATTTTAAACGCGAAACATTAAGGAGCTTTGGAAATTTCTGATTCATTAAATGCAATGTAACATATTTTCTACCCCAAAAGGTTACTCAACTTACATCTTTTGATGTAACCTCTGTAAAATGGGTGCACTATTTCTTTGTATGTGCAAACAGATATGTTCCATACATTTTTGTCTTATCAAATTTACATCTCATCTCTGTGACCTGTGTATATAAAACTTTGATTTAAGCCAATTCGGATTCTCCTTTGCTTGTACAAGAAAACACTTAGACCAACACAGAGGTTATCACTGAAAAATAAACCTGAGTCACTTCTGTGTGAAGATGACTGAAGATGATGCAATGTGAAACTAACCTTTGAGTGACAGTGGCATAGATGAGAGTTAGCGCGTAGCACGAAGGGATAAACTTTGCCCTCGGTTTTCAGCATCTGTTCTGCTTTGCTTATGCATTCCTCGTATTGCTTATCGTTGATGAAGTTTTGCGTTGATTCCATCTGTTTTACAAGTTTCTTCACAATCTTGTAGTGAGTGAAACATTCTTTTTGATCGGGGTCAAGCTTAAGGCACTCTCGAATTTGTCTGTAACAGAAAGATACGTTGAAACTTATGAATTGTGGAAATGTGACCTTATCATATGTGCATATCATACGCTTACTTCAGTAACACATGGTTGCAAAACATTGTGAAACATTGGATTTATTGAATGAAATAGTTTTTTTTATAAAAGGCAATTTCAGTCATTCTCAACTTTCACTTCAACAACTAAAACAACTACCGGGTATCTAATCTATCTAGCCATAACAATGAATTAATTGAATTTTTTATTAGAAGTAAGTTTTGAGATGATGTTTCAAGTACTCAAGGATGAGAGACAGCTGAAGTTCGTCAGAGATGGAATTTAATTTAGTAAAGGTTCATTTAGGATTTTTATCCAAATGATTTGTGATTCCTCATGGGACCACTGAGGTCATGAACAAAAAGAATAACCCTTCCCTCCTTTTATCATCCTCCTCAATCAGGGTATAAATGTCCTCACATGGATAACACAAAGCCCTGATTTTCTTTGCGTTATTGTTCTTTGTGTTTGCATCATATCAACCACCAGCTATGTCAACCATGAAGATGCTCAATGGCTAATTACTGCACTAATGATGTTCCTCAATTATATGTTATTACGAAGGCTGGCCATTGAAAGCCTATATTAAGAAAATATTAAGGCAATTATATCATACTGTGATAACCCTCATGTGTGTTGGGCCCAAATTGTCATTTTAGCTTCTTTAGCATTTAGATATTTTACGGTGACAATTCTGGCGCTCTGTGGGGTCACAACTAGAGTTTTAGCCATTTTAGTGTTAATTTCTTACGTGAGGGACTCGTCGGCCTCTCCCATCTGGTAGTGGAGTTTGCTGAGCTTCATGTAGCCCTTTGTGTTATCAGGGATGAGCTTGGTGGTCGGACGGATGTCACCGGTGGCCTTGAACAGGTCCCCCATGGCAATATAACACTCAGCCCTGAGTTCTCTCAGCTGAGGGTCCCATGGACTGACCTATATGAAAGACGTGATGTGAATTTATTTTCATAATGAGTCTTCAGTTCTTAATTTTAAATAATTTTCAACCTATTTGAATCAATGATTAGATTTTCATAGATTTTCAAATTGTTGTTAGGATTAATTTTAAAACTTTGATGGGTCAAACTATATTTTCAATTTACATGATTTGTGATGTAACGTGCAATAATTTTCAATCTATGGGTCTTGAAGTATATTTTCAAATCATGGAATGCAACTTTTGGCCGATACGGGAACTGAACTCGAATTCTTAATTGTGGTGCTTAGGAGCATAGTTTAAATAAGCTGGTGATTGTGACTGGTGGATGCTATTGCCTTGTGAGAGAAGTTTCATCGCACCAAAATGTTCTTGCATATTAAAAAAAAAACATTCTCTCTGGCAGGAATTCTCACTCAAGTCCTCTTCAACTAAATCCAGGTGAGGTGAGGTGAGTTGGTGTTTAACGCCGCTTTCAAGATTATTTCACTTACATCGCAGCTGCTAGTATTATTGCAGGGAGAAAGCTCGCAACACCATTGTGGCTATGCATTGCGGCGAAACCTGCGGGCATTGGCTGGAACTAGCGAACCATGGGTGGTACTGCGCTTTCCAAACTGAATTACCTTGTTCAATAGCTACTGATAAGTCGATTGAAACTTACCTCAATTGCTTTCGTTAGTAAGTCTACAGCATGTTCATATTCTGTGTGTTTTATCAGTTCTTTTGCATGGTTGATCTCGGCAGCTAGTGGCATGATTAAATCAAGGTTAACTTTTGCCTCCTCGTTGCTGGGATTTTGTTTGACCTGAAGAAAAAAGAGAACAATAAATCTAAGGTGCATATTCAAGAAATAAGATATTTTTGTAAAAAAAGCAGTAAAATCATTTAATTTCACAATGGCACTCACTTATAACAGAAGATATTATCCCTTTCCTTATAGAGCATATTTTATTATAACAGATTGGGATGTGCTATATTATCGGTATATCGGTATATCGGTACAATAGATGTGGTCATAATGTCTCAATCTCTGAGCTTTACACAGCACCCTAATAATCTTGTATGCTGTGTTTGGGTGGTACGCAGCTACTTCTACAGTTATAAAATGTTTATATCTTTATTATTGATATTTGAGAGGCCATTTCTCTTTTAATACAAAGACCAAGCAGTAAACCTGTGTTATTTTTACAGATGTTACCTAAGAAATACAATTTATATCACATTTGTCAACTGGCTTATAAAGAATTTGAAAGGTGCATATTCATGATCATGGCATTTATACAACCAATAAATTTGAAATTCAAAACTCTCTATAGGCTAGCAACTAACTTTAAATTTAGACCACATTTCAACCATAGCCATACCATTACTGTCCTCTTGAACAACAAAACAATGATAAAGTTGTCTTTACTTTGAAACTAAAACTTTGTTACAAAAGTTTTATTTCAACCTAAATCTCAATGAAAACAGGTCAGAACTATCACTGATATCTCATTGCATTTCGGATCTGAGTCCTACTCCATACGGGTCATGTCAGGTGACCTTTGAACTCCAGCCAATCAGCGACAAGGCTAGAAAGCCATCAGCACAATTTGAGATTTAAGCAGGCATTTTCTTATTCGATTTTATTGAAAGTTTCAGATCAGAGACAAAGCCACATGACATGACCCTAGAAACATTTCTCAGATCAGAAGCACAGCGAGGAAGGAAGTTTTGTCTAATTTCAATGAGACTGACCTGAGCAATGATAATGTCGTCACAAGGATTCGTAAGACTGCAGGTAATAAAATAATACCTACCACTTCTTCATAATCTTCAGCAGCATCCTCTAGTTTGCCTTGTTTTAATAAGACATTAGCTCTCTGTAATCTTGCCTGAAAGATAATGTATCAAAATTTTGACATAAGTTCCATGGGATGGAATGACAACATTTTTCATATTCAAATTAAACTTAGAGTGAGAAAGCGAACTATTTCCATGGATTCACAACTTCTTAAAAACAAGAGTGCAAAGGTTTGGGGTATATACTAAACATGTTATCAAGAAAAATTCCTTCTCATTGCCTTCATGGAATCTCATTAATTCTTTGTTCCAAAATGTTACGGGTTCTTCAGAAACAATAAATCACAAAGTCACAACCAAAAAAAGGTTAAAAACATTGTGCTATGACTTTAAGATTTCTTCAGAAATGAACTGCTCTCGGAAGCAATGAATGAGGAACAGAACTGTTGAAAAAATATTAAATCTGATGATTACTCCGATTTAGTTTATTCTATATCAATGTAATCAGTAATGTGCTTTTGGAAATTGGACAAAAAACTTTTCAATTACTAACCTATGTTAAATTATCATACTTACAGCAGTAAAATCTGGTCTCAATTCAATAACTTTGGTGAGATCAGGCAGGGCAGATCGAGACTTGCCTAAAGCTAAATATACTGTTGCTCTTCTATAATAGGTTAAATAGTTGTTTGGATCTCCCTCTGAAAGAGAAAAACAGAAACAAGTTTTAATGAAGGCATCAAAAGCTAGTTATCATCATTATCACAAATCACTTTTAGCCGACTACTTCAGTGCTAGTGCTTACTGAACAAATATGGTAGTGTTTCCCCTAGTCAGTTTTAGCAGGGCGCAACGCCCTGCCCTTTTGAATATGCGCCCTGCCCTTTTTCTGTCCCGCCCTGCCCTTTTCCCAGTTGTTAGTCCAAATCTTCCTGTTGCCCTATTGCAGAATGTATTATGTACAATGTAATCATTTACGATGTCGCAATTGTATTTTACTTAATATACCTACGTATGAAGAGCTCAATTTTGCTATGATATCAGGATCTACAAGCAGAAGAAACAAAAGAAGGGAATGATTAAACTAATGATCCATCCTTTGTGTCACTGGGACACAGCTGCTGACCACATGTTTAGCTAGATACAGGAACAATAGGGAGATTACGGGTGGACACAGCCGAATGATCTCACTTGATGTAATGAGTGAAATGCACATGTTTGGTATCCGTAACTCATTTAAAATTGGAAAGAATAAATGTGATGTTTTTTCTGAATTTATTCGTAAGATTTATCGAATATATTTTAGACTCAGTTTCATTTAACAATGAAACATACTTTCAAATGAATTTGTATTTAAGTGCCCTTTTGTAAGGAGTGGTGCCCTTTTCTAAATCAATTTGCCCCGCCCTTTTTCCAACCTAGGGGAAACACTATATGGAGGACATGATGCACTGCATAGTTTTTCATGATTGCCAGTAAAAATAAACACTAGTGAAAATAAGAATAGAACTTGTTATATCAGTCATGTACAAAAATGAGAGAAAACCTTATGTCGTCAGTAAAGCACAAACTTCATACATCATGTATTTAAGTTTCTCTTAAGCTCTTGTTAGAGGAAAGTACAGACCTGTATTTTGTAAAAATGTTAATATATTTGAGTTTGTTCAATTGTATATTCATGCTACCAAATGATTTGTGTAAGAAACTAGTTTTACATTTATCCTTTCTTCTTTTGGCTATTCTTCTTCCTACAACCTTTTCTTGTTCAGTTTGTTCCCAATCCTTTTCTTCAAGAATAAAATATGTTTAAATCAAATCAACAGTCATGGTCTGGCATGATGGAGCAATTCTGACATGACACGCTCATGACGACTTTGTGCCGAAGTGACTAGCTCCTACTTGAAGTACGCAAATGTAAGCAAATTTCAGTGATAATACAATTAATTGATCATAAGATGAAAGTAAAATATATCTCATCTTGATAAATACCATGTTTATTTTATCTCTTGCAATAACATTTTTTTTATAATGATACAAGCTTTCTATCTCACTCAAAAAGTAAAACAGTGTGCAGTGTTTCTGCTAACATTCTAACCTGCCAGTCTCTTGGATATTTTTTTATTTCTGTATTTTCTTGATATGATATGATAACTTTACACTAACATTAGATCAAGTCAATGTTTGTACCTTGCCACTTTTGGAGGCAAAATAGAAAGGCAGCATAACAGTAAATCAGTGAATAAGCAAACAAGTTGGTTGGATTGTTTTGCAGCTAAGACAAGAACTTTTTTCAGCCATTAAGAAGTAATAAAACATTTAATATTTGTGTTATTTTCATTTTACAGCAATAACTTATGTGTATATCTAAATGGAAATCTACTTTCACCTTATCACTGCCCACGCAGTGAACAGCTGAACATCGTAACTTCCCTAATGCTGTGCTGGATTTGCTCGATTGTTCTCACAAATTGATCATGAAACATAACAGTTTGTTAAATATTTTTCATTTTAAAAATGAGTAAGAAATGAGGGTTCTTTAATCACTTGGTTAAAATCTGTATTATTTACTATGGTAAAAGTATCCTATCTATCAATATTTTAAGGGACACCAAGCCAAATGGGTGAGCAAAATCACCCAGGACCCCTTCTAGGAACAACACTAAAAATCTTAAATGCCTGAACAAAAATTACCTTTGAATACCCAAAAAATCAGCAATAGGTCGACGACTTGCCTCTTATGAAAAGAACAATTAATGACAATACTGACATGATTTACATTCAAAACTCTGTGTCTTAGTATAAAAGCTTCTGTAGGTCAATGACTTTTTGAAAAGGAAAGGATTTTTAAACCCACGCAGCATTCATAAAGTTTTGCTAATGTAATCCAAACACCTGACGGAGTGTCACTTTTAAACTTTACTTAATCTACAACTTACCAACAGCAGCATGATAATGTGACAAAGCATCAGCAAGCTGACCAGCTGCTAACATTTTCTTTCCCAATTCCAGATGTTGCTCTACATCAGCTGACGATCCCTCCACACCTTAAAAAAGGGGAGTAACTCTAAGATTTATAAAACAAACTGCAAAGCAAACAGTTGACTTCAACTTTGAACTATAATTAGCTATAAAATGTTTCATTAGCCTAAGGGCTAAGAGTACTAATTTTCAAATCGGAGATTTTCATCTGCCTTAATCATCTGATGACAAATAACAAATTTAATTTAGATAGTTGTATATTTTCAGAGTTTTGTCATGAAACTAAGTTGTTCACTCATAATGTGTTTATGAAAATCCTATCACCCATCCTTTCAATTAATTACAAGGAAATAACAAACAATCCTTTTTTTTAAAACAAAAAGTTTAACACGTTTATTTCACAGCCAGTGGTCTTCATATTTACATAAAAGCCATGTACAAGATATTAATCATCATTTCAATCAAAATAACTTTGATTTGAAATAGTTGCATCATTAAGAGTCAAAAGCTGTTTCATCGTATACTAAAATGTAGTCAATGAAATTGTGTTTATTATGAAATATTTTAAATGTATTTAATCAAAACCACACCTGCTGATAAGGATCTAGAAGTTCTTGACTTAAAACATACTCACTATACAGGAATAGTTAAAACATTGTTTACCTACAAAATTATGAGGTTGCGACAGCATTACAGAAATTCCTTTTGTTCTTCATACTTATCAGAATAAAAAAATTAAAACATCTAAGATAATTGAGGCACATGTTAAATTAAAGCAGTAAAACCATATGTCATCAAAGATAATAACCTCAATAAATTAGAAAATAAATAAATAGAAAAACTCTTATTTTGAAAAATAGAATAAATAATTAAATCATTGATTGGTGTTAAATACCAATATTGTCATCTTTCGTTTTTGAAAGGATGCTTTTATTATCACTTTGATAAATCCAACCAAAGTGAAAACACCTTTTGATATCGCCTGTAAAAATCTATATTTTGAATTGCTTATTTTGAATGAAGAAATGTTTAATCAATACATACCTTCTCTGATTAGATTCAGAGATAAGATGAAGAGGGACACCGTGTTAATAAAGTGTATCGGTTGCATTATTCCGCTCATCTTTAGGACACCTCAGCATTTACGTTCGAGCATTTCAAGAAGTTGACAGTACTCGTGGTCAACCTCGATTGGATGTTACATTTACTTCCGGGTCAAATGCCCCGATCGCATACTGGCGAGAATTATATATTACTCTGATATAATATATTAATAAGTAACGCTGTTTTTCTGATACTTAAGTTGTTATTAGAGAGCCATTACGGTGATTATTATATATTTTATTTGCCATCTATTGTTTACTTTTCCCATAATTCTCTGAAAAATTCCATCATGGCGGCGATTTGAGTTGACAACCGCGACGATGAACGTTTTGATGGATAAAAAGGATTTTACTGGATAAACGTAATGCTATTCTTATCTGTTTACATCTGAGCAATTCCGTTAGATAGCAGTATAGTCAATTCTAGTTATAGAAAAGAGACTTAGTCGTCATTACTTTTAAGGAAAATGAAATTTAATTGATGATAGGATTTTGTGCAGGGTACTCGTTTGTAACCACAGACGCTGAAAGCAGAGTGAGCTTGTTGGGAAAATGTTTTGAGACTTTAATGAACAGGCACATTTGTTTTTAAATTATGATCGGATACATCACGGTTAATATGGATTTTATGTATGGTACCGGCATGAGTGAAAGTGTTATAATCCAAGAAAGACATGAATGGACTTGTTGATTGTTGTGAACTAAAACGGGGATCTGTCAAGAAAAGTTTAAATATGAAAACATTTCTGGGTTGACTGCATTTTACCTGATACGCCGGCACAATATTGATTTTAAACTCTATATTAGTCCTTTTAGACTGACTTTTGTTTAGCTTGAGCTGTAATTCTTCTTTTTAAAGAGACTATCCTCATCCTGTCTGCCATGGTTTCTTAGAGGGAAATGACATAAGGAAAGCAGTGTACTTTTATCAATTTTACAACATTATGAATATAATCTATATGTATGAATAGAATATCCACATATATAGAAATGATTTATGATAAAACTATTCATCAATACCTTGTAATGCCGTAGCAAGGCTTTCAAACTCATAGCGCCGATGAACTTCACTTCTCATCCTATCTAATTTTACTTAGTCTAACAATTAGACTCTGAAATGAAAAATGCATCAGTTAATTGAAAAATTTAAAAACTTATTATAATGAAATGAAAAGGAGACTGAAATTTCTTCATTTTCAGAAATCAAGCTTTAAAGTCTTTTTATAGACTTGCTTAGGCTTCTACCTTATTTCAGGGTCTGGCCTACAGACTAAATTTTACTTAGTGTACGCTCTTATGTATCGAGTTGTCAAATCTGATCAATAAAACTTTTATCCTCAATACACACACATATAAAGTGGAATGTTCCTTTGAATTTCATTTCCACCAAAAACCACCCCAATAGGACTGTCCTTTTGTAGGGGTGGGATTTCCAGGGTATTCTGTGGAAACAAGAAAGAAACATTCCTGTTAAAACGCACATATTAAAAATATGTGTCTTTATTAGTTTTTTTCCCCATTTGTTTAACTAAAACCTTTAGTATGGGTTCTATATTTTTGTACCAAATTATTTTGAATCAATTGAAATATTGACATAAAAATGGTTAAGCATCCTTTGTCAAACATTTGCAAATCACATTATGACTTTTATTTCAGATTTCTTCTAAGGATTTGTAAACTCTGACATAAAAATGGCAACTCAATTCATGTACACCCCCAGTCAAAACTATGCAAGCCATGGATATGATTACAGCTCACATTCAAACAAGAATGGAGGTGGCTTTGCATTCAGGAAACGACTTGAGAGGGTTGATTGGAGAAAAATTGCGTCAGTTGATGTTGATCACATATCAAGGACCTTGGATTTCAACGCCCTGCAAGAAAATGTCATGAACATAACATTTTGTAACATAGAAACAGAGCTGGTAAGTTTTATTATAGCCAATATTAATTTTGATTTTTTTAAAACACTTTCATCATTTCAATGGTATGAATATTTATGATTTGATACCTTTTTTATATGTTTAAACTTTGAAATTGTCATGTGTTCATGAAAGACAATTTGATACCTAGATAACTCACTAAAATTTGCATTGATTTGCATACCAGTTCTCCAACTTCTGGAAGGCGTTTGCAGAAAATTGGCTTAATGATTTATATATCTCATAGTAAGGTGTAAAAAGTTATATTATCAAAACATGTTCCATTCAAGCTTGTGCATGAATATAAATGCTATGTCAGAAAGTCTCAAACCCAGATATATCTTCACAAGAATTTTATTTACTAACAATATTTAAAATTTATTTGTTATGAATAATTTCACAACTTCTGTGCTAATCCAAACCTTAAATTGAATTCATTCAGGATGTGAGGATGGTGGATCCAAATTTCCTGAAACTTTTCAAACTGGCTCAGCTTACCATTGAGTATCTCCTGGTAAGTGCACATTTTCTGTCACCAATTCCAATGTAAAACTGCCCATGAGTCTGTTGGTATTGTGATTTCCTAAGCTGGTAGTCATGTATCCTCTGGCAAATCCGAGTTTGGTTTGATCAGTTCAAATTAATTCACCATCAAAAGGTTAGACATATGTGAAAATTAGTTCAACATGGATTCTAAATCGCTTGTTTCTGTTTTCTGGCCAGTTACTCCACTTACCAAGTTTAGCGCTTGAAATGAAAATTTGTTACCATTTCCTTTGTGATAAGAACCCTAAAATATTTAAGTTGTGTTAAAAAATATGTTTCAATGTTTTCTAAGTATTGGCAAATATGTCTGGATTACATTAAAGGAAGCTTTTACATTTTGAATAGAATTATCCTTGAATATTTTGAAATGAAATAACAAGAAATACTTTTTCAGCACTCACAAGATTACTTGGCAGGTCTAGTTGCTTCAAATGAAGAAAAGGCAAAGAAAGAGAAAGAGGTAAGATGTTGATTCTTGATCGGTTAGAAACTAGAAATCAACTTACACCTTATTGTAGCCAGGAGGACTAATTTAAAAAATGTTTACTTAGAAATACTCGCCCTAGAATACCCTATGCTTCAACAAATCTGAAAACAGGTGGGAAGCTTTAGGTGAATGATAAGATCGCTTGGTGAATCAATGCCCCAAACATTTACTTTAGACATTTCCAGAGGTTGAAAATCCGGTCAAGGCATTCTGTTGGTCTAAATACGGAAAATTTTTTTTTTGCCAGGATCACAATGAACTTCAGAAGCAGATTGAGAAGCTAACACAAGAGTTGAGTGAAGTGAAGAAGGAGAGTCACAAGAGGAAGAAACTACTCATAGCTCAACAACAAATGATGCATGCTGGGTCAGGGAGTTACAATAAGGTAAGAGTTATCTCCCTTGTACACCTCTACAGCAGCAATAACTTATCCTTTGGCACTGCAAGGCATTCTGGAAATACTTCAGACTGATAGCATTTTAGACTTGTGCCTTGCATATAGTCCAGATGTTTGAATCAGTTTGATTATAGACTGTCTGTATAGTTGATTTTATTTATTGTCAGTACCTAACCATCCTAGTTATACTTGAACTGTAAACTTGATGTTTTGATAATGTAGGCAAGAACCAGGTGTAAAAACCTTTCAGAGTCATTCACTAAATCACAGAACAATGTTTGAAAGTCAATCTATTTTGCTAGTTAAAAAAGGTCATTAACTTGTCATTTATTTCCCCCAGTAATTCAAATATGAAATTTGGTTATTAGTGACCATGGATTTACAGGTTTTTAACCCCTGATAACCCTTCTAGAGCTGCCATGTGTTCCATGAGCGAGACCTTGCAGAATTCTCTCACAAATAATTAACAAACTTATGTAATCAAAAACAGGGACAATCGTTATAAGAAATAGACTAAGAATGTATACAATTGGAATGCAATTGTTATATAATGTGAAAACTTGACTTCAACTTTGGCATACCATTACTCATCATTCATATATTTGCTCTCCCCATCAAGTGTCCATTCTGCACCAAGGCGTTTCTGAACAACTCCTTCCTCCAGTCACACATCAGTCGCCGTCATGGATCAGTGGGCGTGTCCAAGTCTTCCAGCCCGACCCAGGGAGGCAGCATCAACCAGACCCTTGAGACAGAGCTGCAGCACATCAAGGAGAGACTCAAGATGACAGAGTCTCAGCTCCAGGACGAGAGGAAGATGCTTGAGTCTCTCAAGCATAGGGTGAGTCTCTGAAGTCTACTTCACTATATTAAAACTGACACAGGCGCCAGACCATACATATATCTGAGTATCATACTGTTATTTTATAGGTGAAACATTCACTTCTACAATCTGCTACATTATCTAAACTGAGACAGATGCCTGTCTATATATTTAGGTATAAGAATACATCCAGTGGTGAAACTGTTCACTATTACGTCAATTGAATCCCATTATTTTGCTTTCATTTCAGTGCACCAAACATCAAAATGTGATTTCATTTAACTTTTTCCATATTTATTGTTATTCATATTTTTATTTCTATTAAGTCTTTTTGTTTTAAGTTTACATTTATAAGATGATGATTTAAAGAAAAAATGTATTTTGTTTTTATTTTGGTTTGTTGCATTCTGAAAATGCTCTGAACCGAGTTTTCTTCACCATACTCATACCAAACCGAAGCTCAGTGTACTGTACTGTTCCACAGCTTTTCTGTCTTCATTCACTGAGCAGAATCATTGAAAACGTATTTTAAAAAACTATTTTAATTTGCAGGAGAACAAGACGTCAAGTGTGGTGACAGCTCATATGGAAGCTTATCGGGAGGCGGAGGCGGGAGATAAAGAGGTTTGTCTTCTCTCAGTTTAGTTCAATGCCACAAATAAAGTGGCATAAAATGTTATTGTCAGTTCTGTAGGTATCTTTCAGCCCAATTTGAACGTGTTCTGTCTATTTTGGTTCTCAAAATACAGAACTTGGTTCATTGTAGTTAACAAATTCCAGGTTGGAACAATATGCCATGCCCAGTCCATAGTGACCAAAGTACTTCATTACATCAAGCTTCCAGTGCCAGTTCAGTAAATTGTCTAGTTCTTTGAAGCCTTCTTCCAGTTGTTATTTCTACTTCCACTTAATTTAATTTCAACTACTGCTTCATTAAGTTCTTGGATGGATTGATGTTTCCAGGAGATAGAGAGAGTGAAGGAGATGTTTATGAGAGAGCTACAGGAAGTGAACCAGAAGTACATGGCCGCTGAACGTGCTGTCGTGGAGATGGAAAACAGATCAGGGCGTAGGTTGATAAATATTTAAAGGTCACATAATCTATTCTGATGCTCTGGCTTTTCAAAGGTGAAAGCAAATGGCAATGAATTTCACATATTGATCAATTTTTATCCACCTTTAAGATGACATATTTTGAAAAGCATGCAATCCAAATACAAAATTGTTTGATAGGTACAAATTAAACCCTTACCTTTTTCACCTCTGAAATAATTAGTAAGAAGTCATTGTGTGTGATTGATTAACAGGAATTTAGGTCCTGCAAGTAAAGGGGTAAAAATATTGTGTGTGAAATCCAAGGTTTACTTGTATGCAGCCTTACCTCAATTATCCTGATAACTATTTAATCAGTTGGGAACAAATTATTTGACCAGATTAATGGTTAACATGCATGTATCTGTGAAGAGAACCTGTTTAAGCTACAGGACCATAGTCTAGGATTAAGGATTAATGCCTCAAATAGGAGATAAAACTTTTGTCAAATCATAATACTCTTGCTATCAGTAGTCCCAGGCCAATCTTCAAACATCTTGACACATATACATCAGCCACTCAGAATTGTTCAAGGCTAATTATTTAACATTCTAAGGGTTAATATATGTTTCAGTGAAGAGGTCTAACCTGGGTGAGCTTGAGGACGATGTGGAACATGAGAAGAGTTTCCTGCAGAGACAGAGAGAGGAAGTGGCCGTTCTGAAGGAGGAACTTCAGCAACAGGTTGGTACTCATCCTCGGTAACCCAGGGTTGAATGTTCCAATTCCTTTCATTTTATCACCCCTTGACTCCTTATCAGGATGTTATGTGGTGATTGTGAAGAATATCCGAACGTAAGGCCCTAGTTGACAGGAGATGGTGGTATTGCTTGCTTACAATTCCAGCTTCCATCTCTAGGCAAAGTTGTTGTAGTTTAGGGATAAGCTCTGATCTTTTTTTCAATCATTAATCAGATAAAAGAAGTTTGATCTTTCCAGGCTAGGAAAAATTGCTGTAAATATTGGATAAGCTCTTAAAATTTTCCTGAATCAATTGGTCAGATTGAAGATGTTTGATCTTTCCAGGCTAGGAAAAAATTGCTGTAGCTTAGGGACAAGCTTTTATGGCTTATCTGAAATTCTGAAATGTTTTGCTCCAGATCAAATTTGTCATCTCTCCTTTTCTAAGTTTTTTCATAGCTACTCAAGGAAGTACTTTTGGTTCTATTAACACAAGGGAAATGAATTATTCGATTGTTGCATGCAAAGCCATGGTTTTAGTGTTTTGAATTATCATCAACACTTTTACTGTTACACAGGAATTTGTGTCGATTTGTAAAGTTTTATGGTACTATTTGAAACACAGATGTCGATTCGTAACAGGAATTTTGACCAGACTGGAGTAGCCCAGTTGTAAAGGGACATAAACATCTATTCGCTATGAAAATATGTCCGTGTGTTGCCAGATAAGATTTGTTTTTTTTTAGCAATTTGATAAAAGTTCATTTTAAAGATAAACCTCGTCAATTTTGGTTTGGATTTGAAACCATCCCTTAAAATCTTCTTCATCTTCATGTTCTGGAAAAACAGTTTCGATGCATTTTATGCTGATTAATTTCAGGTTGGAACTGTGGAGTCAAGGTTACGCCATGAGCTGGAAAGACAGGAAGGCAAATGGAAGAAGAAAGTCCACAAAATGACAAAACAACATGCACAGGAAATCAAGAATGTAATGTACTTCGGTTGTTTATATTAAATACACATACACAAATTGACAATCCTCAAGTTGATGGTGGGGCATTGGAGATGTGTGTATCAAAGCCTGTTGCCAGTGTTATTGGTCTTACAGAGAGCTTCCAGCCGATGCTCGCAGGTTTCACCGCAATGCATAGCCACAATAGTGTTGCGGGCTTTCTCCCTGCCATAATACTAGCAGCCGCGATATAAGTGAAATAATCTTGAAAGCGGTGTTAAACACCACCTCACCTCACCTCACCTTACAGAGAGCAAGAGTTAAGTTTGGGTTGCTAATTTCACCTTTTACAGATTTGGCAGTCAGGAACTTTTGGTATAAATCAGGGAAACCTTTCGTGTTATTTCAGCAGAGAAAATGGATTAACCTTAAACAGTTTATTTGGAAGAGAACCTTTGGTTTGTTTGTCTGTTTCAGTAAAGATTTAAAACTGCACCAGTTAAAACAAACAACAGAGCTCATTTCTGAATGCATATTAACTGTTAGCAATCAATTTTTAAAAAAGTGAAATTTATTATATTTCGAATAATGAAATATTCCATTTATCGGTGAAAATAAAACCTGTATTAATAATGGTATTCTACTCAGTGAAATCATGCAACAAACATATGATGTCGTCTGTGACGTCATGAAACAATTGAATGACGTCATGCAACAGCCGCGCTAGCAAAGCGTTTTAGCTTCTCCATTCATGTAGTTAGGGTGATTTACTGGGTTTTGGAAAACATAATAAATAGAACATTTGACATTTCTCGTCGAATACCATGAATATCTCAACTCGTGAAGTAGAAAATCATATATTTAGACTCGTGGCTACGCCACTCATGAAAATATTAATTTTTACTTCACTTGATGAGATATCCATGGTATTCGACGAGAAATGTCAAATATCCTCTATTTATCAAATTCAAGCACAACAATAACAAAATATTGTAAATGTTAAGAAATGTAGGTGTTCATGCAACTGATTTCTGTCATGTTTATCCATCAATATATGATATATGGTAAAAATGAATTAACCTTTTATAGCAACTGTTTTGCCCTTTTGAATATTGTGCTAATTATGATTTCTCTCATGTTCATTTTCAGCTGAATGATGCCCTGGAGAGCACGAGTCGAGAGACGGGACGGAGAGCAACCACCCCTGAAGCTCGACAACAACAGCATAAGGTGGAGAATATTCTCAGGGTCAGTGGCATCCATCTTTCAAATCATCCTATATATTTGTCATTCTGTTAGCGTTCATTAAAAAAACAAGTATTTAACATAGTAACTGTTACAGAGCTGTTCTAGAAGTTTAGAGAGAAAATAATTAAATGGATATTCATCCTTATCAACACAATAGCCATGTTTTGGTATAATGTATAGATTATATTACAGTTAAATCAAAGAATGATAATAGTGAACATTCGTTAACTTGCATGAGGTGTGATAGTCCCACTTATTTATTTTTTTTCCATATTTTTAAAATGGTTGGAGGATCTGTATGTAAAGTCTTTTAAATAAACAGGTTTATTATCCATCAACTCCTTATCCTTATCATTGTAGGAGTAAACTCAGTCTTATAGAAAAACAAATTTAATTTCATTTCTGATTGTTATCTATGTCATCAGCACATAAATAATCAGTATATTAAGAGTAAGAATAGATTGTTTTAAAAATTTGAAGTGTTAAGAATGAATTTCAAAACGATTTTAAGATCTGACCCTCATTTCCCAAATAAACCTTTCCTAAGGTTAACCTTAACTTAGGATCACATTTAGCCTTTGCGAAAGGAGGCATTGAGAATGAAAAAGTGATATCAAGAAATGTGATGACATAATTTTTTGTGTAATGATTTTCAGAAATAGCAAAAACACAAGAAGCTTTTCAATTTTGTGTGCTTGTTATTACTAGTGTTAAGACCAAATTTTACAATGATTTCAGAAATCACGGGAACAAGAGAAGTTGTTGAACTCCCAGGAGGAAATGCTGAAGAGAGAAGTAGAAAGAGCTGCTGTGAGTTAATGTGTTGATGATTACGTGATCAAAAAGAAATTCATTACACTATCCTCAATCTTAATTAGGTACAGCAACCATGTTTGGATTTGAAGTTCCAGGTTCAAACTCAATAATGTAGGGCAATTGTGTCTGCATGACAGAAATGTTCTTAATTCTAATATAAAATATGGGTGAAAAAGTCCACTTGAATATTGTAAATACATTTCAATATTGACAGTCCATTAATAGAGAAATATACTTCATGAAGTTTCTGAAAGCTTGAACTACCGTCTTCGATGTGATAAGCGCCCGGGGCGCTTAAAAAATTGGTAAAAGGGGGCGCTTATGAAAACGATAAAAAATTTCCTTAAAAGTTTAGTCATCAAAGTGTTTTCTTACGATACACATGTCTTTGAAATATGGTTTTGTAACTTTTATCATTTTGATGTTGGCTGGGGGTCTTGAAATACCCTGTATTCTTTACTATAATGGAAGTAACAGACTTATTGAAAGACTGAAAAAGCCTTCTTCAATGAATCAGCATGGAAGGTAAGCGATGTTGAGAGGTGGGCGCTAAATCAGGACGCATATTGTTCAGTCAAAAACGTGGTGGGTGGGCGCTTATAGGGGAGTGGGCGGTTATTAAGTTGAATACGGTATTTCATTGTATGTAATCACAGGTAGCAGCCTCCCCTGTGACCCACCTGTCGGTGCCCAAGTCGCCACGCCCCCCTCGTGCCTCGTCACCTGGCCGCATGATGAGCATGGTACCGAGTGATGAGGACGACGAGAGCACCAGTAAGTTCTTGTAATTTCACAAATTAACAGCTTATTAAGAGAAAGTTCTCTGACCTGCTCTTACATGACAATTGGCATACACTTTATTTCATCTACACGGCTATAATTCCTAGTATTGGGGTGATTAATTTTGGTTTTGTTTATTGCGGGCCATATGAGAGAAGTCACTGTTAAAAGACAGAACATTGTTTGGTCATTGTTTTGAATGATAAAGAAATCTATCTCTAGCATGAATTTATGATAGCACCTTCGAAAGAAAAGAAGAAAACAATAATTTTATCATTTTATGTATTGGTTTATCAACTAATTGGAAGAGCATTCATTATATGTGTGATGATTACTTACGTTCTAATTTCTCCAGTGTTTGGATCTGGAAGCATGAATAATACTGGACGAAGGAGTCTGAAGAGCACAATGGCGTAAGTAAAGATGTACACATTCTGTAGATGGCATACTCCTTTTAAACATCATGAAAACCCTGTCTTATGAGGGAAAATATAAAATATAGCCAAAATGCCTTGATAGAAAGAAGAAATCTTCAATGTAGCAAATTTGCATAGAAAAGGGATTTTGCATAAAAAGAGCCAAATAATGGCATTATCCTGATAAGAGATGATTTGCATATCCACTGTGCCGAGAGAATGTTCCTGATCTCACAAAAATATATTAAGTTTAAGTTATATCTTTCTACAGGACAACAGGATCTTTCGGAGACCCCACACTGGGCACAACTCAGTTCCTTGAGCAGCTCAGAAAGAATCCTACGCTTAAGATAATGCACCAAGAGTTTGCTGATTTACTGGAAGAACAAGTGGCCAAGAACGGCATACCAAAGGTAGGATGTCCATCTCTTCCTGTCTGATGCCTTTGTCTAGTGTTTGAATTAAAGCTTAACCTACTGATGCTGAAGTCAGTTTTCAGATTAGCGCTTCCCAACTACTGGTCAAGTTTGACAAATTTTACTAGGGTAAACACGGCACTAAAAGCTAACATGTCTTTTTGCCATTTTATGCACTTAACTGTGAGGTAGATTTCAACAGTAATATGAACATCGATGTATGAAACAAGACTGTAAGACAGCTTTGAATCTGTAACTTTTTGTTAAGCAGTAACTTCGTTATTTTTCTACAATTTTGAAATTATTTACAAAAATAACACTGTTGGTCTGGTTAATGTTTGGCTTATTTCATACACTTATAACCCAATGAATGATTGCCTTATAAAAGTAGTCATAGTATCTTTCAGTGTTTTTCCCGCTAGATATATTTGAACGTTCTAACTCCTGACTTACCTCCCTTATTTGCATTTATTGAAATGATATGTTATGTTTACCAGGGAAGTCGAGGTATTGACACTCAGATGCTGGAGCACAAGCTGGCCATGATGAAAACTCGGAGACAAACATACATCAAGGTAAAACAAAATTTCTATTTACTAAATAACTTTTTAATATATTTTTTAATTACTTAAAGAATCATCATGATAACTGAAAATATTGATTAATTCCTTGAATTAGATTATCTTAGAAGATGTAATATATATACCGATATATATTGATAAATAAGATAGATGATATCATAGAAGTGTCAGTCACTGAAGTCTAAACCTGTTGACTTTGGTGTTTGTTCTGTTCCAGAAATTTTCCGACTTTGAAACCCTTAGATTACACTATGACAGAATTGCTGAATTGAAGGCAAGGGAAAAAGTGAAAGCCATGAAGAACTCGCCTAGAACTAACTGTAAGTCCATGAGAAACTTGCTTAGAAGTAATTTAAGTCCACAAAAATCTTGCCTTAAACTAGATGTAAATCCATAAAGAAATTGCTTTGAATTCTAGTCCAAGATGCTTGCTTTGAAATAATTGTAAGTTCAGGAAAAAGTTGCCTAATACTAATGCAAATCCATGAAAAATTAGGCTAGAAATAATTGTCATCCTTATAAACCTGTTTATATGTATATGCAGGCTTACTGGATTTCATCCTGGAAATGAAATTATCAAATTCGGGTTTCAAAGGGACAATACTAAATTTTCTCAAAATATGAATAGACTTATGGCTGAAACATTAAGCAAATTCATTTGATATATAATCTGAATGGCAACATTAACTTTGTAAGTCAAGCCCTGACCAGAAATTCCTTGTAGTGCCTTAGTATATCTTGCATTGATTTCTATCATACTTTTTGTTTCCAGCTCGCAGTCTCCACAGTTCCCTTCCTGCCCCCCAGAACCGTGGCCCCCAGCAAGTCCGCTCCCCTCACCACACCTCAACCGGCAGTCCCAGCCCCCAGGCTCGGAGCCCACAGACCCAGGGTAGAGCGAGGAGTCCTCAGCCTCACACTCAAGGAAGGGCAGCTAGCCCCGGGGTGCCAAGACCAGCCCCACGGTCAGCCACCCCTCAGAGGACAATGCAGTCAACCGGGTATGTACCGGTACATGGAATATCTTAGTGTGTCTATCTAAAACCACAATGTAGTTGCTGTAGGGTAATGGGAGTTATGTTGCTATTGCCTTACTGCACAGCTAATCTAATGGCAGCACTCAGTTGAATCATGTACCTTTCTCCTTAAGACTTGTCAGATGGAAAATGAAATTTATAATGGATATCTTGTGGTTGTGTCTTCTGATTAGATATTTCAAGATTTTGCCAAGCCTCGAATTTTTTATTAGATATTTCAAGATATTGCCAAGCCTCGAATTTTTGTTTTACATCTTGTTTTGATATATTTGATGGGGTAAGACACTTGGGTGAGTTCTTGCAGTTCTCTCAACATTGAAATATCATCTGCAGTTCCACAACCGAGTGGACCAGTACCCAGTGGGATTCTGACGAGGAATCAGAGGAAGGGGAACTGAATGCCAGAGTGGGTAGTGGTCAACCCATGATGGTCACCCCCTCCAAGTCCAACCGATCAAACTTCTCCACCCAGCAAACGAAAACAGGTGCCCCAAGTCCACGACCCAGAGGTCAACCCACTGTCATCCAATCAAAACCTATCAGCGCTGTTGACGATGATGATTGGGACGATTCGGAGAGGTGAGATGGAATGGCAGTTTTTATTCCCCACCACAGAGAGATGAAAGATAATTCAGCCTATAGTCCTTATTATTGAATTTCTACCTATGGTAAGGAATCACTGGGGTTTCATGCCTGAGGATTTTCCAACACCTTGAGCCTTTTTTTTTACACAGAAGACTGAGGGGCACTGCTTTTTCGTACCTTTGATTCCTACTCTCAAATGTTATTTAATGTTATATTTCATGTGGTATAGCCCATCAACCCTCATAGAAATGTAGACTTGCTTTTCTTAAGAAGATCAACTAAACATCAATTGAATGTGTGGTATTGGCAAAGAATTTGATTTGGTGTTTTTCCCTCATCCACAAACACTGCTCAATTTCAGTGGCCGAGGGGCGGGTATCAATTCCTTTACTCTTTCCTTTAGAATTATTATATTTTTCAAATACAAGTTAGTTATCAATTGGTACATTGAACATATCTGATTAATGATTTCAAAAGTATCTAAGACTTGGTGTCAAAATAGTCCTTGACACTAAAACCATTTAGAAATCTTTTCCTCTCAACCTAACACAATGTTGTGAGATACTTTTTCAAATTTTACAATTTCTTTAATTCATATCCCCCTGACAGTTCTCATCTATTCATTTAGCGAGGACAACGCCAGACCAGCTCCAAAACCTGTACAGCCACGGGTCATCATGTCACAGCCTAAAGGACAGAAGGTATCGGAACTCTCCAGAAGTATTGAAAGTCAGCTCAGTGTAAGTAGGACACAATTGTTTGTGTAACCAGTGCTGCATCCAGGCCACATGATTGTGGGATATTTCATATAATTTCTTTCGGGCAACTTTGTCAATAACGTTGGAAGTAATCGTGTAAAAAGACACAATCCTGCAATAAGGACATAAAAGTGTGCAACCTAACTTGATGATTTTAATTATTTCAAATGGTTAACATGATGTAATTAATAAAAATAATACCTTATAGATGTTACTTAATGTAAACAATCGGAAAAGTCACTTCCTTTTTACTGATACAATCAGAAAAGTCACCAAGGGCAATTGTCACAAGCTCATCAGGAGGGCCTCACAGGAAATGTATACAAAGAATAACTTGGATGTGAATTCTCATGTATTGTATATAACTTGCAGGGTAGGAAGAAAACAGATAAGCCGTTTGGTGGAGTTGACACCATGGAGAAGAAGAAATCAAACACTGATAACATCCTGGTAAGTTGACATTCAGTAAGCTAGGAGAAGACATGGAAGACAAGAATAATGACCCTAAGCTGTTTGTTAAGTTGATCGTCACTATCCGTTGTTTTTTAATGCAATGATGTGATTTGTCTGCTAATGACAACAATTTTTCTACACTTAACTGGGTTCAGAATGAGCATTGAGTTTGCTTTGTCCAATCAGTTTGAAGAGGAAAGCTGTAGACAAATCGAGTTCAGATATATATAAAATCAATATTTTGAAACTTTTATTCTTCGGGGCATGGTCAGTTTTGATCAGACAAACTTATGGTATTGCCTAAATCATTGTAGCGAGCAAGGGAGAGAGTTTAAGATTTAAGGACAATTTCTCATCTAATGTTTGAAGTTTTTTAAAACATTTATTGATTTCAGTCGATTGAAACAGGCGCTGAAGCAGTTAAATTATGTATTAAAATTATTCAGACAGCGATAATCAGACCATTGTTGAGATAGAATTGATATTGATATCCAAACGGAAATTCAGATCTTGGATAACCTACCAATGATCAAAATTGAACCCAATCTTGCTTTAAGAAAACAAAGGGTATATGTTGAAAAAGCATTTTAGTAAAATGAAAAATTTCTCCTTTTTTAAAACAATTTCAAAACCATAACTAACATATAAACCAAATTGTGTAAATTCCCCTGTATGTGTTGACAGCAAGACCTGGATGATGACAGTGACTGGGACGTGACGCCAGCAGAAGATGACGACCCTCCAAAAGCACTCAAGTAGGTTTTTTCTCAGTGACACTTACTTTGCCAAATTACAACATAAATTCATTTTGATCTAGCTGATGCTTTAACCGCTATTGTAGCTATGCCCATTACTTAAAATTCACAAAGCAAGGGACAAATATCATGTAAAGCAACTTGTTTATTGTGAATGAGGAGGGACCAAGGAGTAACCCAGAAATGTTGATATACAATAGAGAAGAACTTGCTTTCAATAATATTTGTTCTTTCTTTAATACTCCTATTTTTATTTACCTCTCAAGATTCTCATTGGTGTACACGAGTTTTGAACCCTGAAACTTATCCACTAAGTTATAGTTTTGTTCAAAACAATTCCAATGATTAAAAGTTAAAGTAGTCTAACATTCTTTTTACATTAGAAGGATTGGTCGATTTCCATTCCATGAATTTTCTGTCCTAGGATATACCTTTCACTTTCAGAGATGATACATTTGTCTGAAATGTAATGTCTAGTGACTAAATAAGTATTTCTGAATAGTATGTCAAGTAATAAACGAGAGTAACTTTTGTTTTTAGGCGACCTCCAACACGCAACAGTAACCGCGGAAGCCATGCAGAGACCGATTTCTCCACCAACACGTATGGGACAAGTGTGTGGGGATCTTCTTCCAAAGGTACATTACTGTGCACAAAATATCAATAACCTCACATAACAAATTTGATTTTAAATTCAACGTTGGAGCTTTTATGGTTTCCCTTTATGCTGCGGACTTTCCAACAGTCTTCTACTTCTTCAAGTTGTTGAAAATAAATATTTGTATTAAAACAACACTTGAGTTGCTGAGACAGATCGGGGGGTACCAGACCCTTCAAACTGTTGTCAGTTAAGATTATAGTCATGTATATATAAATTGTTTCAAAATGTCACAATAAAGTTTCAGTTTGAGTGTATACAATCATTGATGATCAACCAATTACCCTTCTTCTAGGTGCAAGTACAGCAAATCCAGGAAACCGGGCCTCAACCTCCAAGAGTTCCTTTATCACTGATATCAGCTCGGATGAAGATCTTGATATAGAGAACATTTAAAGTCCACAACCTTGGGGTATCTTGTGCATGGAACAATTTCATCATGGGGTTGTCACTTCCTTTCCAAATATGGCCTTGATAAAACATCAACGTGGAGAACAGCTGAAAGTCCTCAGTCTTACAGATACCTCAAGCACACAAGGTTGGAAAATGTCCACAGATATCACGAGTGTAATTGTTGCAGGCAAAAACAGAAGAAAACAGAGTGAAGTCAATACCTTAACTTTTACTTCATTTCAGTAATTCCTGTAACTCTGTGTTCAAATTTTGATCTTGTTTGCCAAAACAGTTTGGTTCAGCCTTTCCTTGAATCTAGGTCCAATGAAGCAACAGTGAGACCTTTTGTTTTCTGTCCAGTCCCATGCCTAACTCAGTTATTTGTTGCCTTATGAATAATACTTAATTCTCTGCAAGTATGTGGATAAGTCTTACCCCAATTTCATTGTTCATTGATATTTCCAAATGGCCTATTTTGAACCGCTACCAGTCCCAGAACTTCCACATTTTCAAAGAATATGTGATTTCTGAAAAATGGCTCTCTAGTTAATTTGGTTTTGTACTTGATATTAATGCAACGGTGAAAGTTGTGAAGAAAAAAATGGTGAACATCAACAGTTTTTAAAAGCATTCAAGACCATTGTGGTCACTGAGACCACAAGTCTTATTGGAAATTAACCTTCTTCGTTATTGTGCAGGAAAATATATATGGTTATCATCTTATTTATGAAGGTTAATGTTTGAAAAAAATTGTTAATTGGTTAAACTTGGTCTAAAAACCACTATCTATAAGGAAACTGAGAAAATGAAATTCAGATATTTTAAAATATTTGAGATATACATATATATATGTGAGAAATGGCATTTACTTTGAGTTGAATTTTATCCATTTCAATTAGTTTACATATTTAGTACAAATGAAATCCATGTTTGATTCGTGGGAAATTAATTTATGTGGAGTTAAGAATTTACACTACCCTGAACTATCCATAAACTATAGGAGATCCATCATGTTATATTTTTATGTCATCTGAAGGAGATTATATTTATACATTATCATGTAAATCCAATCCCTGTTGCAAATGCCGTTATAAATGGCATGTATTTTTCTGCATAATTGATGTTGTGTTAACTGTTTACAAGTTTGGTCCATTCTGAGAGAATCGTAGTTATTACTCAATAGTATAGGGTAATGGTCATAGCGATGACTTGTCAAATCCAGAGTTCAAATTCAACTAGCAGCTGAGCAACCTTTTTGTAAAGGCAGTGTATGAAATAAACCTGGTAAGTTACCAGCCCGAAAGTATCATTTTGTCACATATGAGGCAAAATTGAAGAAAAACACCAGCAGGGCCAAAATGTTGCCAGGTTACCAGAAGAAGGAAGAAGACAAGTCGATTGTTTTTTGGTTGCAATAAATAAATCTGTTTCTTAAAATATTTGGCCTTCTCCCCTTCTAAGGCCTTGCCTTCTTACCGGGTATTTGTTAAGAAAGGAGGTCAACATTAAAGTCTACAGAATCCTCATATTATTACTGAGCTATTAAGATTATGGCCTTAATTTTCCTTTTGAATCTTGATGTACTTATATCTACTGCATAATTGTCCCGTCCACAGAATTTATACAGACCTACTCAAAGGGATGTACCGGTGGGATATTTAACCACTGGTATGTCATGTGATATTGTTCATTGTTGTTCACTTATTGTGAGATATTATTTGACATCAAAACTAATATTGCATAATCAAAGAAATAATTACAAATCAATTAATTTCTGTTTTGCATGGAGATCTATAACATTTTAGAAATGTTGTAGCATATTTTGATTTAATTTTGCATAATTAAAATTTGTTTAACTTTCAAATCATATATTGATGTGTTATGTTCAATTTTGACAAGATATTTCACATACCCTTTCTACTTATTTATAACATTTTATTAATCAGAGTAACATTTGTACATATATACTCATTTTATACAATTTTATTTTCTTGTCTCACTGTGGTCGTAAAATTAATTAAGAAATTTATATGGTTTTGTGTATATATATTACAGGTTTTTGTTAAATTTTTCCCCCAGTGATTGGTTACAAGAATCTATTGTTCATCTGTTCCACTTAAATGTACTTATGTTAAGTGATTTTGTCTTTTCTTGTGAAAAAATACACCTTTAACTGAAATTAAGATCATTTTGAAATGAAATTGAAAAATGTATTCATGAACAGTTGATTTAGTTGACTTATTTTTCAGGATTTTTTGCATTAAGTCTCAAATTGCAAGGTATGCTTTTGCCGGCAGATTTTTATACCATCAGTTGAAATCCATCCAAACAAGATATATTTTATGAAGTCCACATTTTCCATTCAGTGCCTATTTTATACAAGCTTGATATCCCATTATTGTGATGAATATGTGTGCTTCACTTGATGTAAAGACATATCTTATCCATGATTTTGGAAGTGACGAAATTCCAAACTACCTACGAAAAGCATGTTTAATTGCACAAAATATTTTATACTTAGTTTGGTGATCAGGTTTATAATATTTGAGAGCTAGTTTGTCCCAATATTGAATTGGCATGCCTTGGATATTTACAACTCGTGTTTAAATATTTATTCATCAGAAGATATGATGGCAAGATTCTGACATTAGCTCATAATTAGTACCGTCCTTAATGAACATATCCTGCCATCTTCTGTCCATGTACAGAATTCGTCCAGTTTGTAAAGAATTTAGATTGAGCAATATATAATTATGCATCACTTTCATTTTTAAGGTAGAATTTATGAAAGTTGGTTGTTGGATTCTTTAGCTACGAGTTCAAGTATTGTCATATGGATTGTTTCATGATCTAGAATATATTGGTTATGCTTTAGAATGATATTACCACTAGATTGTGAGTTCATCATATTGAGAATTGATTATAAAAAATCAAAACTTGGGAGATGATATGAATGTTTATTTAAATAATAAACTATATGCTAAATTGATGTTTGTTTCTTTGCAATTTCTTTTTCTATTGCCAATAATCGAATACATTTAACTAGAAATTACAGTCCAACTTTTACTAATGGCTTAGTAGTCAACATTCCCTACAAGTCATAACTCTAAAAGCCACTGTCACTCGCTAGTTCAAGACTTTTAACCTTTTAGTTTAAGGCATTTCCTTCACTTTAATGTGTTAGTTCTTATAGGCGTCAGAACTTGGTGAACAGCTGCTCTTCCATCCCCCATAAAGAACAAAACAACCCCACCCCCACTAACAGGGAAATTTCCCCCCTCCCCCCAACTTTTGAAGTGCTCCTAAGCCAAGTCTTAAGAATAAAAGAATTCTCTAGAGGTTGCCAACGATGGATCTGCCCTCGAGCCATAAATTTTGGCACAGTCCAGGAAGTCTCATATGATGGTGATTTAGATAGGCATGACTTCTGCCTTCCAATGAAGTTGCTTTTGATCATAAAAGACAATTTTGTATTTGAAATTCCAACCCTCTATTCACTTCACTTAGACGACAAAGGACAAAAAACAAACATGCATAAATACCAGTGAGTCAATATCTCAAAAGTTTAAACACAAGAAGTGACAGGACGTTCTCCAAGATTTTGGGATCTTCATTGTCTTGCTTTGTATTCTTTTCAAATCACATCAAACATTATTTGAGAAAGCTTGCCGACCTTTGGTTAATCAGCGAGTAAGCTTTTTTATTTTCTCAAACATGTTTCAGTTTCAAGAATTGTCTCCTAGCTTTCACTGCTTATGTCATAATAGCTCCTCGGCATTTTTGTAACAATGAACTGTTCCGTTGTCCAACATCAGGCCAGGGGAAGATATTTCCCAATAATTATCTTGTTTGGTATACTCTTTCACCTGCTTTTGGCTGGAATATTGCCTAAGCGACGATAAACACTGGAGACCAGAGCCAGCAAAGGCTTCCAGTGACCAAGCCTTTCTTTTACTCGAGTCATCCCAGGAACATTAGCATGGGCATGGATCTAACGAATCTTGCCATTTCATGGTGAATCTATCTCAAGCCTTGTTCTTAAGGTCAAATTAGTTCCCATGAGTTAAGAAATTCTGCATCAGTAAATCTGAATATTTCGATTTGACAAATGTTCTTCGGTGTTGGGTGTTGGATTTTATTCGGTTTCCAACCTTTTCAAAGTTCCTGCAATGGAAATATTCATATAATGTACATACCTGGTAATTAATTAAAATTGTGTTAATAAAAAAACAAGACAAATTTGTCTCGTTTTGACATAAAATCTGTTTACAATTAAACAAGCCAATTAGGGTAAAGAGTTGTACATTAACCTTAAAGGCACAAGTGACGCTTTTATGGTTTAAATTGGCTATTTTAAGGTTTAAGAGGACTTATGCATTCACTTAAGCTTTCTATCAATGCAAAGAAATACTAAACATTCTTTACACTTTACCTGCTATCAACAATGACAAAGTTTAGACAACCGCTGTCGGCTTGGACATCTATGGAAAGCTGTGCACAAAACGAATAAATATGGACAGTTTTGAACGCGGCTGAACTAGTATCATGTGCAGCTACTGAATTTACCTAAACTGAGAACAAAGAATAAAATATGTTTTATGGAAGCAATGTTGTAAATAAACCGATTTAATAACACAGCATTAGCATTGTTATTTGATTGACCAAAGCGTCTGCCGTTTCCGCTTTTCTGTTTATAAGAAAAATTGTAATATTTCCGATATCGTATTTCATGGGGATTAAAGTTACGTTGCATTAAATACTTCCGGTCTTTAAAAAACTACCAGAATACGTAAATATTTGTTAAATAACTTACGAGGTAGATTTCTTGAGTGAGGGTCGTGAGTAATATCGAGAGATATGCAGTATCTGTGCATTCGTTGTGTTTACGAAATATTGGTGTGCACTAGTGCGTTTAAACAAAACTAGTAATAGTATATTTACGGTACCTGTAGTCCGTATTCTTCGGTTTATAGCCAATCTGTGCAACGTCCCCGGCGTATCTTCGAAACAAATGTAACGCTGCATCAGTCTACCGCCACTGGTTTTGATAGGTTGGAACGACGGGAACGAAAATCATGTTGCACGTGGAATTCCAAATATATAGTACGAGGTGTATCATAAAATACCCGCTTTGCACGTGCGCCGACGAGGTTCTAAGTAATATCTTTTTACATTTTGGCGGGAAAATGTAGGTCTGACCAATGTTTTTCCGTCCACGTGAAACGACGCCAACGATGGTATGAAACATCATAACGTGTTAAAATATAGTAAAAATGAGCGAGTAGGAATTAATCTTTTAACAAATACACCAAGGAACTTATATTTTCCTTACACGTCTCTGAATGGTTAAATGAAGATTTTGACAACCAACACCCCCCTCCCCACACACACACACACATTAAAAATAACTTTAATTTTACGAATCTTCATTATATTAGATCATAAATACATCGCTATGACTGTTCCACACAGACCAATCATTTGGGTAAGATTAAATGATTAATGATTAAATACATGTAAGACGCAAAGATTAATAATTAAAAAATATTTCAGCACAAAACATTTCTTATATATATGATATATCTTACATTTTTTTTAATAAAAGCACAATTAAGCTTGACAATACTTTGAACAACCAGGAGTCACCAGTGCTTATTTTCGGTACTTCTAATAACACAAATTCATGTCACTGAACAAATCATTTGATAGTAAAATCTTTAGAATGATCATCGATCGAATCTAATCGTTTTAATTACCACCCCAAAACGCTGATGTTTCAAATCATTTTAATTTTATTCAATTTAATTACCTGCACGGGAATCCAATTATATATATCCAATTATATTCAATTTGATTTATCACAACCCAAATGTCGATGCATAGGCCAACTTAAAAGTTGCGCAAGGGATAGAAAAATAACTACCGTATTTTCCCCGATTTGAGACTTCATAGGAAAAACTAGTTCTTTTATATCCGTTGCCCAACGCAAAACCTAGTTTGTCCGTGGTTGATGTCATAACCAAAACGTAAAGATAATTATGATTATTACCGACAGATTAGACTTTAGTCTATGAAATGTTTTAATAATTTACTGTTCCTTCATCCATAATAATCTTTTCTTTGGGCTCCTAATTTCATATGTGTCAATCTAGACTTGCTGAATGTGAACCTAGACTGTATAAAAGGTTCTTTTTTTTATACACAGTCATGAAGCAGGACTACCGACAGATAGTTTGGAAGCATTTAAACATCCTAATAGCCATTTTTATGCTTCATCATGAAATTTATGAATCCCAGAGAGTTACTAATGAGTGTAAACCTTTATGTTAAAAACTCTAACCATATCGTTTATGCCTCTAATGAATAAACAAATAACACCATTGACAACACACATTTATACTGATAAACAGGGTTTATGGAACTTAACAATTGTTTCTATATACGTATAATCATCTAACTCAGTTTAAATGGAAGCAGAAAACACGACTAAATATTTCCTCAAAACAAAAGACACATCGCCCATCTATTAATGACCCTTCTCTAAACTCAAACCAATCATTTCAGCCACTTTGTAAGTGTTCCAACCGTTCATTTCTTCTCATACTAGAATTCGTCATGCTTAACAAATTTAACATCCCCCTTATGTTTATGAACCACAGGACGTTCAGGTTTGAGATACACAACTTTCTCAATGTATTCAGAACCCTCCTCAAATATAGCATGGGCTTCTTCAAGTCGAAGGTGGTCCTGAACGTGCTTTAGATAAACACGAGTTGTCATGTTAGGGTTATCTCCCTTTCCGACCTCGCCCCTGTCGCTTCGACGTAACATTCCGACCTTTTTCAACGCTTCATCTTCAATTACTTCGTCCACACCTCTTATCGAGGGTCGTTTTCCAACCCGTTTCGTGTCGTCTGCGTTTGAGACCTCATCGTTGGAATCCCCATGGACAAATCTTCCTACATATTCCGCCTCGACTATCGCATCTTCGTCCAGTTCTTCAATCTTTACTTCATCTTCATCGTCATTGTCTCTATCGTGGTTGATAAAGTGTTCATACAAACCATCTTTGACATCATCAGCCACTTCTGATCTCTGAGTCAAATGCGCAACTTCATCATTGACCTCATCGTGATGAATCACGTGTTCATATAAAGCATCTCTGACGTCATCAGCCACTTCTGCGCTCTGAGTCAAAGGCGCCATGGCATCTTCCCCGGCACCATAATGCAGGTTGTGTCTAATACTACCAATAATGACAACATCATCATCATCCTTAGCGTCTGCCATGTAATGGTTCAAACTGCCGATATGACCAAGGTTGATTTTATTCTCCACCAATTCAACGTCCTGGTCATGTTTGAGAATGGTTTCGTCAGAAATGTCTGGTGAATGTTTTTCTGCTTCTTCAACAACGAGCCTCACAGGTTTCAATTCTTCTAACTCGATTTGTATGTGTTCTTCATCTGGATCGCTTCTTATGTCATGAAGCAAGTCTTTTTCATCGTATGGGACATGGGCTGAAATCTTGTGGAATGTACGGGGCAGTGGATCTATTTTGTCCACATCACGAAGCTCGTCTTCGTCCAATGGTATATTCTCATCTGAAAAAAATAATATTTACGTAATGGTAGAAGCATAATGTCGAGTTTTTAAATTACGTTACGCAGTAACTTTGATATATTTACCAACAAAACAAACTTTCCCAATCCATCAAATGTCGTTCAGCTTCAAAACCATACACTTACAATCAGCATTATTTATCCCGTTTAACTTGACATTTTAGTCAAAATAATTTAGCACGCTTCCCGATGCTTATCACATGATTAATAGATTGGAATGGCAGATTTACTGTGTATGAAACGAGAAGATAGACGATGTAAATCATTCAAATCATTAAACGATTCTTTAGATTTATTATACCTTGTTACTCCTTTATCAATTATAATCAATTTACGTATAAAGTACCCGTAAGAATTTCGGTCCCTCTTAAAGATCGGGTGAAATGCCCTATGGTCGATTTCGGAATTCGCTAAAAGGGATTGCAATTTGACGTGGACTCAACTTTAAATTTCTGAAATCGGCCGCTAAACAACATAAATACGGCTTTGTAATTAAATTGCCTAATTACGACCGGCGAGCAGAACCTGAAAGGCCCTGTGGTCACTGAAGCGTGAATCTTTCGTGACGTGCTAGTTGGCATATCATCATTCGCTCGTTATGTAAAACAACACCAGCCGATAGTAAATCTCGCAGTTAAACCGTCGGTTATACCTACTAAACGTTATCCAAACAACTCAACCCTTAAAGGAATCTATTGTTTAATTCATTGTCTGGAAATTTCTATTTTTGCAAGCGCAAGACCCTGATTAAATACTATGCTGTGTGCACTTTCCTACGGAATGTTTTTAAAAGTCACGACCCTGCGCCATGTTGTCATAGTTATAAGATTGCGCTAACGCGTGAGATCCCGGGAGTATTTCTTACATGAACTATGCTCACTTATTGGACATTATATTGAGGGATGCACCGGCATCCTTATTCTCATAAAAATATAACCTTTATTAAGTACTTTAACGGATAATGTCCTACAGGGATTCAGAAAGTGAGATATCATTATCTATGGAATGTGTCTCACCATGTTCAGAATCGCTAATTTCAATTGACGGGTCCGATACTTTTCCTTACTTATATAAGCCAAATGACAGTTAGAGTGGCACAGAAACAGAAGAGACGACAAGCAATCAAAACGGAGACAGATTGAACAACATCGACCGGTATGAATTTCTTTTCGCATTTTCAATTTAATTTTTAGGCTATTACAACAAAACTAAGAATTTACTATTAATGCTAAATTGCATTGGACTGATTATTTAAAAAAAGAATTCTCCATTATATTTATATATTTTTTCAGTAAACAGAAAATGAAATTGAATGTATTATTGACAATGGATTATTTGAAAATGATATCCATATTTTTATGTATTTTGGCGTTCACACAATTTTCTAAATGTAATGTAGGCATGTAGTGTATGATGAATGAGACATTATTGTTGATATCGTCGTAAGAATAGCTAAGTGGAAGTCAAATCCTCTCACATTTGTAGGTCATACATCATAAATGTACATCCAAAGATAATTTCCTGGGTCCCGTTGCACAAAACTCTTAGTTAGCCTTAAGTCACTAAGGTTAACCTTAAAGTTAAGTTGTTCATCAATTACGACGTCTGCCAAATGTTGTCACAACAATCAAATTGGTTTAACTAGTTTGTTCGTCATTTATGACACACAGGTGACCGTTATGTAATCCTATCGCATTCAATTTCAATTCTTGATTTAATGGTCTCTAATTATACCTTTTGAATTTTAACGCCTTGGACCCGCCAAGCGGAATATATGTCCTGTCATAATGGCGTAACACTTGGCATTCGACTGGTACTTAGTTTATTGTCACGGCGTCCAGTCATTTTGAACCAATGAACTTGTAGAATATATATTCAACCAATAAATTAAGAGAAGGAGAATTGGCTCACTCACTTCTACGGACGATGGCACACATTTTAAAAAGTACATCGTGAATAACGGGAACCAACATTCTTTAGGATTATGTACATAGGATGTTTCTAACGCTTGCCCCAGGTATGTTTTCATGTCATTTATTGTTAAATTCAAAGACAGAGATATTGCAACACGGTGTGAGATGTTATACTAGATAAGAATATGTTATGTGTTAGTTAAATACAAACGAATCATCTAATAACTACTAAGTTGTCATGGAAGTGAAGTGAAACAAAATTATTTTTTCTATAGTCATTAAAAAAGTTTCTACATTGTCTACCGTTTATTACAAAAACCGTAATTTTTTCGAGACAATTTATAACTTCATATCGATAAATACATGTTGTAACACTACGTGATCTCCCATTGTAATTGGATCTCTCACCGACCAAGTTCTTCGCCTTTTTGATATAAACCCACCAAAGAAAACCGCGTCCAAGGAGTGTCACAGTCCAATTAAGATGGATTTGACGACTGAGAGGGAAAGTTGATATCATGAAGCCGTTATATATCGTATTTTGGAATTCTTTCGGTCATGCTATTGCCTCTATTTAGCTGTTGAATTAGCTTAAAAATACAGAGAAAATCAAAGGGCTGGACTTTCAGCTGCCCACTAGCACGTCACACACTGGGCGTGGCTTCGAGTCATGCTTCGGTGATTTCGTGTAAGCGTTCGCCAGTCTCATTAGGCGGCTATCCAAAACAGGGTTATAAAAGGTCTCCTAGTAGTCGAATTAAAGCGTATATTTTCTCATTTTTTGGCTCTATTGATTCATATAAGTGAAGCGAATACAGATACTAATTTGTAATAATCAAATTCATGCGTTACTTCTCATCTTTAAGATACATTCTCATCTTTATTCAGCTGTAAATTGTGTTTTGTAATCAAGAATCTGGCAATGTATACCACGCATTTAAAACAGAAGGTGTATTTTCAATGATTTACATTAGATCCTTTGTTTATAATCACATCATGATTTATATGTAAATTGAATTGTGTATTTTATTTTATCACATCATAATGAAGCCTATGGCCTACTATAAATGTACTATTGAATACAGAGAGATGGTTGACGCATTCATCTGAAAGTTTGAAGAAGTTGGAAGTACTATAATCTTACAGCTCCCCTTGCCTTATTTTATCATAAGATACCAACTCATCCGAAATGTGGCCATGTATATATACGATTCCATTCCAAATTGCGAAACTCTGTAATTGCAAGGGAATCTGGCCCAATATGTATACGCATTACTCAAATCTTAATATTCATGTTCGATCTTGTAAATAAATGTCTGAATGTCAACACAAATATAGAAAACTTTTAAGGATGTTTTTGACTTCATGGAATAGACAATTTTTCAAAAGAATTTCAATAGAAGATACTAAAACAGGCATCAAACGATAAAAGAATATTTTCCTCATGTCATCAACTGTAATATTTGGAACTGAAAAATAAAGTCTTTTAAATAAAGTCTAGTTAATATAGTCTAGTAATTAAAGTCTGGTAAATAAAGGAATAACAATGTACATTTTACCTGACAAGTCTATGTCACTCAATATTACAATTATATTATGTTATGTGTAGTATACATATGTCAACAGTTGGAATTATAATTTTTATCTTATAGGTAGCAAAATCAATGTTGACTAATATTTCACATTTCCCTTTGCGTATACATGATGTGCGTTGACAATTTGTTGAACTGGAAAAGATATAATTAACAATACATCAACATTAACAATTTTTTATTACGATATAAACTATGTACCTTGTAGCAAGATAATGTGACAACGAAAGAAACTTTGCATGAAGACATAATTATTAGCGTATTTTCACGATAATTACGTCCAACTTTGGAATCTAATATTTACTTTATGCCCGATGTATAAGTATGAATATCTAATTCAGAAAACATAGAAAATCACCCAATTTTACTTACCTGCCTCTATAAAACCGGTGAAAGACAACAGAAAACTGGCAAGCATCAAAACACCGAGCCATAACATTTTCATCTTTGCGTGTACACTGTCACAATAAGCATGTGACAAGGAAATATACTCCGGCCTTGATTATTTGTGTTATGTGGTAAATAACGATCTTCAGATGCAGCAAGACTTTCTACTTTACATTTTTGAGTCAGACTGCAGCTTGTCCTTAATTGTTGGTTTCTTTCCGTTCACGTCCAAAAATCATGTAAAAGATGGGATGTGTCAAGTGGGTATTCTCTACCCCGTTTCTTTATGAGTTTGACGATAAATCACTCCTAGAAAGCTATGTGGATATGAATAAAGACTTGTCCTTAATTTTAGGTACTGTTGTTGTTGTTTTTCGCTCCCAACGCTATAAATCAAGCTCATGTACAGGGATATGTCAAGGGATAATGCTCTCTCCGTTTGTTTAAGTTACTCGATTAATCACACGTTCTCAGATACAGGCGAACACTGTTGATTCACGGATCTTGACAAACTCTTGATGAAATCTTCTTGTTGTTTTTGAATCGTCAATGTTTAAACAAGTGCGAGGAGTAATCCTACAAGTGGACAAGTCAGATCGGTTCGGTCTGTAGTTGTTTCGGTGCGATTAGTTTATGTGTGTCACCAACTTCTATCGTCGTTATTCTAGTGCTGAAGTTCGATATCCCTTCTAGCAAAAAATTGAAAAGTGTTTCTCGTTTTTGCCAAAAATCGAGTTTAAGCCTTAGACTAAGCCACGCATTTTCGCTTTAATTGCTCATTTACATACAGAGGCTTTTCCAACAATCAATAAGCGTTTGGCAACATCTTGAGATAGCGATTTGTCTGATTGATTTTTAGAAAAGGTTTCTTTACTTTGCAGGAACATGTGGAAGCATGCATGAATCAAAAAATCATTATCCATGTCAAATTGAAACATTTCGTGATAAATTGTTCATATAAAAATGTAATTAATTTGTTGAAGTGTCAACGCTTTTTCTCCAATTGCTTTTAAATTATATAGGCCTGTTACTGGTTATGCATTGGCGGTGGGAATTATATATGAACTCTAACTGTATAACGTGTTATTCATAATTTGCTGTTCATAAAAATTACATTTATGTATATATAAATAGTTTAAGTAAACTATGATTTTCTTAATCATAAATATGTACCTAAATTATAACGTCTGAAAAACGTCTATTGACCAATCGCGGTACACGCTGACATTAATGATTATGAAAACACAAGCTGTGACACGGTAGCGATCATTTTGCACTGCCGTGTCGTGTTGAATGCCACGCCAGCAACTTGTGTAGAAAGGAATGGAATAATTCATTAGTCAGAAGTATAAATTCTTGCTGTGAAATGGCCAACGAGTTCGGTATCTTTATAGAAAAACAACTGTATACTTTATAAATTGTAGATTTGTAGCACACAAAGGCATCGGATAAAATATCTGTCTGTTTTTTAACTTTAAAATATTTTTCTATAAACTAAAGTTTGTAACTATATCAACGGTACATTACGACATGAATAATTCAATTCAAGAGACATAATAATAATGATGTCCTATTTGTTTCATTATGCTAATAAATGTACATTCTTACACCCTTTGATTTTGATTTTTAATGTATTTTTTGGGGGGGGGGGGGGGGGGGGGGGGTAAAAGTGGTAACAAGCCCATGATATAAGCGTATTAATTCGTCAACAAGTTGAAATCCTGCCCCTTTTTATCATTATATGATTTTTGCCAGTACAAGTCTGACCTGAGTTCGAGGGCTGTTTAACTTCACCATTTTCAGGAACTTTTAGACTAAGTTGAAAATAGCATGCATTTGTAAAGTATTGTATGCCATTTTCAAATTACTTTCAAAACTTCTGATAAAATGTGCATTTTCTTCTTGTATAGTCGTTTTCTTTCACTAGAGGTCCGAATGCATCTGAACGTATCAACTTCCCCCGCAAGGGGCAAATCGCGCCAGCCTCAATCACTGACTAATATAAGCGTTTTTTATAGCGCACTCATTTGATATGTAGCAACCTTCAAGATATTATCTAGAGGACTTTCATATCCAGCTTCAAAACGCTAAAGGGTTGGAAATGCAGCAAGGCGTTAATTAGATAGTTGTTGAAACTAACTTGAGTTATGCGTTGCGGGCGAAGTTTTGTGAATGAACTGATTGTAAAGGACCGAATCTTGTATTCGAGGACATATAATATCGAAATCTTTTGATTCCTTTAGTTGGTTATTGGATCCTTCGCTTGATTTCAATTTTATAACAAAATGCTCAACGGATAGGTAACCCATAGAATTTAAAAATGAAGTTTTTCTATTTTCACGAAGGATACGTCATTTCATGTTTCAGGCGGAAACTAATACATATTTCTCATTCCTGTAGACTAACAACCGAAAACACAATACATATATGTGAAATGGTATTTATTTACAGGTAAATAATACAAAACATATAATGCAGTATCATCAAGTGTTACAAGGAATTTGAAAGTCACTATTAACAACCCGTTGACATACTAATAAGATATAGTGCCATTTTCTATAAAATGCATTGAAGAAACTGCTGCTATCGGTTCGCTTATAAACAAGTTCAAGTAAAAGTACAATAATAATGTTATAAGCACAGAATTATGATCATCTAAATGATCCTTGTAAGGAAACGTTTGATACGTAAACCATGGCTCATTTTCTCTCCGCAGAGTCATGATATCCAAGGCTAACCTCTGTTTTAATACGAGCACTTTTATCATAAAAGCTACGGACAGTTTAACTAGTAGCATAACAAAGCGAAAGGGTTTGATAGTTTCCCAGAATATGATCCGATACGTTGTTGATTTTGTAGTCAAACGTATTGGTAATATCCTTCTTCATATTTAATATCTAGATACATATATATATATATATATATATATATATATATATTTGAATATATATAAATCTATATTAATTGGCCTCTACCAAGTCCTTTTGTCAAAAGGCATCTTATATCAAATCGATTTACTTATTTCAGCAAAATATGTAATCTTGAGATTTACATTTGATCAATTCTAGTTTTATAAACATGTTTAATGCCACAAAAATGAAATATTTTAACGGAACGTATTATAAAATTGGTACATGGAGTGTGCTGATAAAGAAAAGAGACAACATAAAGGTTCAAATGTATTTTTTATCGAAAACCGGACAGTATACACCGGCTGGGGAGCCATTCAGTTAAACATAAAGTTTTGAATCTTATCTGTCGTAGGCTTGGCCAAACACAGACTGGGTTCGAAAGGCTTTCCGTGGTAATATAACGAGTAAACATGGAATGTTGTTCCCTGTTAATTAAAATAAGTAAATGCAATATTTTGGCATTTGGGGAGGAATTTGAAAGTCGAATGAAATGACTTGAACCTAAACCCCTAAACAGACAGTATTTTGCCACGTATTTTTTATGAAACATACTCTACATTTAATTAATAGGTCATTACAATATTTCATCTTATGTTCATTATTCAAGGTCAAGAAATGGAATGTAAAGGTGTTGTCCAAGTGAAGCAATGAACTTCACCCTCTCTTCTTACGTCAGCCAATCAAATTTAACATCTCTTCCTGTGCAGTTTTATTCTTCAGTTTCCTCAGACCGGTGTCCGTGCACGCTGGACAATGGTCCGGAATTCCCTATCCCTTCCATCAAGTGCTCAATACCGTCTTCTCCTTCGTGTTTTTTTTGGATTTGAGTGATCACTGCATCGTCCCATTCTTCTTCCTTGGGTTGGCGGGAAGTTATGTCATCAATGTCCGCGCCATCTTTGAAATACCGGAACTCGAAACTGTTGAAGATGTTCCACACAGATTCCTCGTCCCCGCCATTTTCTGCCATGTAACTAGAATATAAGATGGAGGCATTTCAGCAAATGGTTTTACAAGTACGGGTTATTAACTGATAGATGAGGATTCTTAAGGCCGAATGGAATCTGTCCCTTATGGCACGGGGTTAATCATCTCTTATGTGTTAACCTTTTATCTTATATGTGTCAAGAAAATTAGGATGTATAACAACGATCTGTCTGGAACATAAAGATAGAACTTGGACTGTTTCTATGGTTTTAAGGGGAAGCAATAAATACAAGACAACACAGGTTTTTATTTGAATCTCAAACCCTCAGGCCTTTCGATACTAGATTTTTTAGATATTGCAAAAATTAAACTGACTCTTAAAGTTGCTAGTGATTTCGGAAAAGATTAATGTTCAATACTACCAATTATATGGCCACTGTTTGTCGGATATGATCATCGGTCAAGAAATAAATCAACTCTTTTTTGGTATAGATGCAAGATAAATCCGTTGTCATTGGGCAGACTAATACAGATCAATAAGCGCGTTACAAAAACCCTAACTTTTCTGTTAGTAACAAATTCAACCAGGGTTGTAAATATCACCTTCAAAGGTGTCTTATGATAACTTTAAGCCAGGCCGGTGTTGAGGTTGCTGAAGAAAATCGAACCATTTGTTCGTTGACATAAGGTATTTCGTTCAATATTGCAAGCGTAACATTTTTAATCGATTAACTCTCGAAAAACGACTAGAACAGTAGAAATGTAGCGCATCTATTGGAATTTTCAGATAATGAATTTTTCATGAAAGCAATGTGAATGCGCAGTTCTTTAGATGTACAAACATCTGTAGCCAGAAAACTCACATTTATGCTAAAAAAATTGGTAGGCTATTATTGACGAAAGACAATCATCTTTTGGATAAAATAAAGAATGTGTCATCAATAACATTATGATCTATTACTAAACCAACTTAAACATACTTCTACACCGCGAGAATATCCTGAAATATGTCACTACCATGACTTGCATATTGACCCCTTATGGGTAGTCAAACGAGAAACTTGTTTTTATTGTAGCAGGGTATTATAGGATCTTCCCTGATACATATACGTTGATGTAACAGGCTGCATCTTTATGCGTCTGAAGATGATCTAAGGACCCACTTGTTATAATCCTCCATATCTGCTTCAACCAGCTTCTTGATATCAAGGCCCTTCAGAACCTTCTCGTCCAATCCCAGCTTCAGGAGATCACGTGGTCTGAAGGCCTTGCCTTTTTTAATATCAGCATCCTCTTCATCATGGTCGCCCGTGCTCCCGTGCATTAGGTCATGCATGAATGACTCAACGACCACGCCCCCCATTGCATCTTTACCATCGGTATCCATGGTAGGGGCTTCACCATCGTGGACATGGTCAGCGCCCTCACCATGGATGATATGTTCCGTGTCCATGGTTTTGGCAATACCATCAGGAACTATCCTTTCGTTTGACTTTGAACCGGCAACGCCGACCTGCAATTCCGAAAATAGTAGGTTAACAAATATGCCAAAAGAGGGATGCATGTAAAAATGAAGATTTGTGGTCAACCGGTTGATTGTTAGCATACAAGATACTTTAGAGTACGTGTATACATATACTATTCTTTCACAATAAAACACTTGATATCTTCTTATCTTGATTTCTATTCTGTATATGACGGTCTTTATCACAAGCACGGGAGACATCGACACAGGTCATGTACAATATATAACAAGGCATTTCACGTAGGCATATCAAGCTCCGATATATATGATGTTATAAACATATTCATAAAGTGACATCGGTAAGTATCTCTCCTATCGTATTCATAAATGACCTAACTCTCATTCAAAAGTGGAATTACGTTTATGTCACCTTTTTAATTAGAGCTATGTTGCTTCAATTAGTGAAAGGCGAGTTTTGGCGTCATCGCAAGACAGATGTGTCCAGATCGAGGTAAAAGGCTTCGTTCAATATGCGACATCCCTTCTCATTTGGCTATTTTCAAAAAACAACAAAAGCACGTGTCAAAGCGGAACATGCGCATTTGCTGTGTTTTGAAAATCGGCAAATGGGAAGGAAACTCTTCCAGTATCACCAATAAAACACGTATCAGGTCTTGTCTATTTGACATAAATTACGCCAAAATCACGAACTTGTTCAATTTGAGAAATAAAACATCACGTACATTTTGTCGCAAAACGGTTGTCTCCCCCTCTTCTTCTTTCGGTGAATCTTCGTGTTCGTGTTCGATTCCTGCCTCCGCGTCGCCATGCATGAGAACTCCATGCAGCTCTTTCATTGGTTCCTTGGGTCCGGGGTCACCTCTCACCTCTTCTTCCGGTTTCTCGATTTGCTTGGATTCATCGTGGGCGTCGCCTTCCGAGCCGTGGGCAACTTCTTCGCCTGTGCGGACTCCCATACCTAGGAAATAGATTAAAATATCATTCACGCTACAGTTTGAAGCACAGAGGTACGTATTGCTGTAAACCAAGGAGAACTGAAGTTGCAATCGACGATAAAGCCCCATTTATGAAATTTAGTTTTCCACGCCTTGCCATACTGGACATAAAGATGGAAATAAGCATTTGCGGTGGGACCCCTGAAACTCTTATTTTAAGGAATTTTTAATCCTTATGGGACAAGGAGTCTGTAAACCAGATTTCAGCTTTCTAGGCCTTTTCAGTTTTGAGAAGAAGATATCAATAGGTTTTAGGGTCTGGCTGCTTTCAAGATTATTTCACTTATATCGCGGCTGCTAGTATTATTGCAGGGAGAAATCATGCATTGCGGTGAAACCTGCGAGCATCGGCTAGAACTAGCGAACCATGGGTGGTACTGCACTCAAATTCAGTGTAGCATTGCACCCAAACCTGACTGCCGTTAGAAAAGTTCTCTACTGCTGACAAAGTTGCTGAACCCCTGGCGGGATTCGAACCACGGACCTCTAAATCCGAAGCCGAACGCGCTAACCACTGTGACCTTCAGTGATTTGTGTCGTCAATAATATCAATAAATGAGGATCACATTTAATGAGAGAAGGGGGTGTTACATATTTTGACAACACTAGGTCATATTATGTTAATAATCAAACTTGTATTTTTGCTGTTTTTGGTCATGATTTCAAAGAAAATTTGCATCTAGGCGTTGTAACCACTAAAAGACACATCAAACTCAAAAATCAAAAATTTATTTGAACCATTGAGTATCAACCCCTTAAAGGCACAACAGCACACTACAGGTCATCCATACCAAATTAGAACTGATTATAGTTTTCGAGTAATGTAAAATTAAAAAAAACATTGGCATTCTGGAGTTGTAACCTTAAAGGCACACCCAAACCCTATAGGAAACATTGATACCAAAAGTTTCCAAGACATATGGTTTTCAAAAAAAGCTCCGGAAAAGAAATAGCGTTTTTAGTCATCAGGAAAGATGAAAAATACGAAAGAAAAACTTGACAACATTTCACAGACTTTTCAAGTAAATCAAATATTAAACATACAGCTTTCAATACAGGGGCACATGATCATATCGTGACTTTTTTAATAAAACCCAAGAACTATTATTTCCAAAACATTCCTATATATTTTACGGAATTAATAAACTTACCCTCAGCTGGTCCAGAGTCGCCGTCTCCAAAACCTTGTTCCTTTGCCTGCCGGAGAAGCTCAGCCTCCGCATCACTTAATTCCGCGGGTTCTTCATCACTTCCTGTTTGTTCATCACTTCCGGTTTCATTGGGTTCAAATAGCAGACGCTCGTCTTTCTCTTCCGATTCTCCTCCGGCATCGGCGTCCTCTGGAGGAATGATTGACCATCGATTAAGAATCTCATTTGATCAATGCTTCATTTTTAGATTTCTAAAATCTTCAGCTGATCTATAATATCTATCGATGTCTCTATCCTTATATCCTCTATCCTGCTGTATTGCTTATTTTACAAATTCAACAACTTCCATTTAAAAGTTTGGTCAAAAGAATAAATAAACTTTGCCAATTGTTTTAGGCGATTTTGAAACGTTGTTTGTGAAATATGTTTAGACATTATTCAAAAAATATCTTTGGAGGTACACCTTTTATCTATATAACAATGTTGAATGTAGATAGTTTAGCATACATTAATTTATTGAGCCGTCAAACAATAATTATGTTCATCATTTGAAAAATTCAAGATATTATTTCGCCATTACCTCTACATTAAACTGCCAAAAATAATGGGGAAAAGTAACACCTAAATCATCTATTTGCAAAATTGATATGAGGAAAATGATAATAATGATTTCTCATGTCATATTTGAAAGAGCAAAAAGGAAAAAATATGTATTGAACCTGTTGAAAACGTGAATTGTTTTACATAGGACAGCTAAGATACCATTATATCACTGTTAGAAATGCTACAAAACCTGAAGTATTGGATTTATCATGCTAAATATTATTCTGTTTTATTCAAGGATGTACAAAACTAATCTTTTCGAAATAAAGGCTTAGTTATAATGATATCACTTATTCACAAATTAATTTGATAAACTTTTAATGTGAATAATGATATATAATGATAAATGATGAAATATGCAAGATAACGACTTACCTTCCCTCGTGGGTAATGCATACAAACAGGATACTCCAATCAAGATTATCAACAAGTACTTATCAAGTGTCATTTTGTCCACTGCCTTGCACAAAACACAATTAATTCCTCTGTGAAAACTCCGTCACCTTTCTCTGCGTTAATAGTCTCTCACTTTTGGTAATATGATCTTCAAGTTTCCCTTATATCCTTCAAATGGAAATACGCAATTTCATCCTGTACTATTTTGAAAGAATTTCGTCAGTGATCGCCACAATGCTGATATGACGTGTACAAAGACGTTCAATAATGGCTGTGTTTTGGCGAACCTTTCAAAACTTTGAAACTTATTAGGTTAAGGTTCTGATGAAAAATATATAAAGACTCTCTTTTCAAATTATTTAAGCTGTATATAACCTCCGACGAATAATTATGCAATGAATGGACTCAAATCATATTCTCATTGGAAAATTAGGCGTTTTCAACTGATTTTTTACCATGCGCCAAAACGCAACCATGATGCATTCAATACTTTATACGCAGCAGACAAAACCGTAGAAACATCTGGTATGTTGAAGAACGGCCCGGTAGACGTGTAGTATTGGTGGTCGATATCAAAGTTCAACTTCAATCCAGGAACAGCTGTTCAGTGTGATCTGTATAGGAAGTCACAAAGAAATACCCCAAACAAGCAAGCCCCGTTCCTACCTTGAAGATTTGTCCAATTGGTCATTAGCCAATACCTACGATACTCTGTTGCAATTACGAATTAAGAAATACACAAGGGTCTAACATCACCCTAAAGCCTTTCAAAACACCTTGTACTAAACAATTTATAAGGACAAGAAATATACATTTTGTGAAAAAATTCCAATAAAAAATAAAAATGTAGTTATAAGTCGATTTAGAAAACATCTAGTTTTGGTTCCAACTGTATCCATTACATAGGCAGTACCTGGGTTTCATGTGAAATTTTGAACTTTGAAATTTATCCGACATATACGACTGTATTAATGTCATTAGGTTGAGAATTGTGTTAAAATTGAGAAGGCGTTTATTTTGTGAACATCGTGTGTCTAGGAAGGTTTCTAATTATGTCACCATCATGTGTCTAAGAAGGTGTTAAATTACGTGAACATTATGTGTCTAAGAAGGTGTTTAATTATGTGAACATCGTGTGTCTAAGAGGGTGTTTAATTATGTATCTAGGAAGGTGTTGAATTATGTTACCATCAAGTGTCTAAGAAGGTCTTTAATTATGTCACCAGCATGTGTCTACGAATGTGTTTAATTATGTGAACATTATGTGTCCAAGAATATGTTTGATTATGTGAACATCATGTGTCTAGGAAGGTTTTTAATTATGCCATCATCATGTGTCTAATTATGTGAACATCATGTGTCTAAGAAGATGTTTTATTATGTTACCATCAAGTGTCTAAAAATGTGTTTAATTATGTGGACACCATGTGTCTAAGAATGTGTTTAATTATGTGAACATTATGTGTCTAGGAAGGTGTTTAATTATGTGAACATCATGTGTCTAAGAAGGTCTTCAATTATGTCACCATCATGTGTCTACGAATGTGTTTAATTATGTGAACATTATGTGTCTAAGAAGATGTTTGATTATGTGAACATCATGTGTCTAGGAAGGTTTTTAATTATGTCATCATCATGTGTCTAATTATGTGAACATTATGTGTCTAAGAAGGTGTTTCATTATGTGAACATCATGTGTCTATGAAGATGTTTTATTATAAACAAGACGTTTACAACATGCCTACATTATGTTCAACCCACGTGTTAAGATGTGATAATCACAGTGAAAACGAGGGTGACCACAGAAAGAGAGTAAGCTAACGCCTTTGTGTTCATTTGGGTTCAACCAAACACTGATTTCTCTTTCTCGTTTTCGTTAATGTCAACAATAACCTCTCTTAAAGAGCCACTCCGTGAGTTGTTGGAGTAATATATGCCAAACTTAATCAATGGTGTCATTTAATCGCGAAGTATCGACTGTTACCAAAAAGACACATTTTAAAGCTTATTGGTTCTTTACAGTGACAATATGTAGGTAGAACGTAGCAGTTGTGATCGAAAGCCGGACAATGGCGCGCATCAAATAGTCAAACGTAATTTTGGAGACTTATCTAAAACAGCCAAGAGGGCAGTTAGGAGTTGATAGTGTTTGTTAGGTTATATAACTAGTATCTATGTATATTGGACGTGATATCTACACCTCTGTGCTATTTTTAGATTTTCATGGAAAACCAGTATTTGTCATATACATGTCTTTTGGACATGAAAAGTTAAGATGTTTTGATTTTATATCACCACATATGACATTTAGGCTCGTATCAAAGGTAAATAATATGTTATGAAAATCACGGAGTGGCTCTTTAAACGAACAGTGCTGTTACAAAAACATTTCCGACTATGAAATTTTAATGTTTACATGGTTACAACAAGGCTTTAAAATAATGAATTGGGTCTTTACTGGCGAGTGTGATGGTTTTCATATCTTCAAACATTGTTAAACGTAGCCCGAGCAGAGTTTATTGCCATAACGCGAGGCAATCGGGCCAATATTTGGCTTACACTACCGCGGAACATTATTACAAAGTTTATAAATAAATACTTTTTATAAAATTAACGTTTTACTGTTACACTTTGCGGGTCGATGTGTCCTGACCAAACAAATCCTATACGATGTTTACAATACTGCTCCTGCTTAAGATTTTAAAGCACAATACTTGATTCTTTACATCTTAAATAATCATAACCTAGTAACTATAAATATGTGTTCTGGGGAAAAGAAATACAGACATGACATAACAAAATGTTGGCACGGATTAACATTAAATCTAAAATGCTCCACTACGTTACACCTGTAGTATAATCAGCAATTTTAGATTTTATTTAAATGAGATTGGGATGATCTTTAGCTCAAGCGGTAAAGACGTTATTCAACATTATAGAGGTCTAGGGTTCGAATCCCATTTTCGCTGTTTATAAACCTTATGTTTTTACTAGTTAAAATTTCAAAATTTTACAAGTCCATACGTTTTGCGTATATTATAGCATATATTGTAAATACATACATATATTCATGTTTCACTGCCCTGAGCTTGTGACAGGATGTTTACATGTTTTTTTGATTTTATATTTCAACAATCTTTGTATTGTTAAAATTGTAGCTCACAACAACAGGATTAACTTTTCACTCTATCGGTTTATTCTCAGGAATCTAAGCTATCAGGAACTAAAATCTTGTGTCCATGTACCTAAGCCAATGGGAATTCTAAAGTGTCGATTTGGTGTCTCTGTGGCCCTAGATGAGGAAATTGGATCATGCCCTAAAAATCTATTGTCATCTTCTTCTCCTGAAAGAATATCCCTCGAAGTTGTAGATTTGGTGACAATGGCCCAAAAAGTGCCTTGAGCCATGCCCTTCAAATCATTTTTCAATTGTTTCTCCAGAAACTGAAGCCCAAGCTAAAATCTGGTGCACAGGCTCTATTTCAAATGCTTATGGTATATTATAATTCACAGGTCTTTAGTTTGTTGTCTGCTCAAGAACAGATCTTTTTCACAGACCTTTTAGGCATTAGGATTGTAAATTGTAAAATCTCGTGACCTTGTGGGTAAAAAAGCACTAAGCCTAAAGAAGCTATTTCTCTGCTCCAGGAAATGAAAAGATGTACAAAACTTTTACCTGTGTGCCAAGTCTCTGACCAATAAAAATGATAAATTGATATTTGTAGAACTCCCGATTCTGCTTCTATAAAACATCCTTCATGTTTGTTTAGCAAATAGAATATGTATTATAAAAAGCCTGGTAGAGCTAAATGGCCAATTGCTCTTTTCATCTTATTCTTTCAATTAATAACAATGCCTACAGTGGAAAAACGCCTACAAGGAAGAATGCCTACAGTGATTGTTGTGACAGCGACACGCTTACCTGCACAGAAGTGAACTGTTCCAATTAGTTTGGATTAATGACGATAATAAAGCATTAGCTGACAAATAGATTAAGAAAGTAAGAGACAACCAGCAAGTGTTATGACAGCAATGTATTTGATAGATATATCACTTACTCATGCTATTGAGAGAGAATTGCTCTAATGAATTAAAACAATCCTTTTAATCTAAATCTAAGTACAATCTTAAACGTTTTCAAGTCATTTTAATAAGCATGAACTATCAGTTTAGTAAGCAGGACTCTTAGTGAGAAGGAACTGTATTAGTTTATAATGTGTGTTAACAAAATGTTTCTTATTAACCATGGCAAATCTACAGAAAACAAAACTGTTATGTGCTACCAATTATTCAGAAAACTGGACACTTTACTATACTAACTAAACAATACTGGACGGACAAGTCCAACACATCTAAATTAACAACTGCAACCATCTGCCCATGATGTTTCAACAAAAAGTAATTTTGCTGTGAAGCTCAGCAACCTACCCCTCCCTTTTGTTATTTTTTGTCTTTATCCTTTTTTTTTGTTGAGTCCCTCTTGAACTTAGAGGGTTCGGTGACCTCCCCTGGGGATGGGAGTGGCTCTTTCGTGCGTTTTAACTAGGTTGGAGGGTTGCACATCTGCTGACCCGGCTGTGTCGATTTTCATATTATTCATTTGTATACTTTATATAAATAATTCATTATTAAAAAAAAAATTCATTTTTTTTCACTTATTACTTTATAGACACCTTGATTATTTCAAATTAATAATCGATTACAATGTGGAACATTCCACTTTGCTAATAGGGTGAAGGTTGTTAAACTAAGAGCCACTGGTGCATGAAGATGTTTTGATAAGACTGTAGGCATTCTTCCATGTAGGCATTAGTGAACGCAACCCCACGTTCATTTCAAGAGTTAATCAAGCATGACGGGTACGCCCTTCTTCACGGATTTCTGACACGCTTGAGCGAGTTTCATCGCAGTTAGCGTGTCCGCCTTCTTAACCTCCAACTCGCATCTCCCTGAAATATTTACAAAACAGGGATGACACAAAATGTATCTTGTACATAACATACACAATCCATCCTGCAATTTGGATATTGTAAATATGTGTCCCCTACAATCGTATTATAGGACAGGTTTAATACTGATCTTTATTGTCCCCTCTGTGTGAAATAATTTTGAATATTCTGAAAGAGTATCCGTAACTTAATTTTTATTCGTTTGATTCTCATTAACAGGCTCGGATAACCTGTTATAGTATCTTTAAAAACATAATACCTCGACGCCATTCGTGTTAAAATCCCTAACATGTGGATCCAGATGTCTAAGATTACGAACAAACATAGATGAACATGGCAACGGTCCCTTTGACCAATCAAAACTAATAAATGTAAGTCAAGCCCCTATTTGGGAACCTGATATGCTGAAATGTATGTTACTTTTAAACATCATCAAAACATCTGTATATTACACCTTTTCATAAATGCAAATCCAAATTAAGCAAATTGACCCAAATTCCGTTTTTTTACCTTCCATCACATCTAGGAAATGTTCTAACTACAAACGGTATGCGTCCACGTAGCGGGTAGTGAAGGTATCGTCAATCGCCGGAAGTGACGTCATAGTGTGGAGCTGAGTGGTAAGCCTGTTGGTGACCTGTATATGGCCTTCTTCACATTTAGCCTGAAAGTGTCAGAATTTTACAAATTATTATCCATCGACGTTCCATCTTCTACAATTCACTGTTTTCTCCTCGTTTTAAAACGTTGGGATCCTACATTTGAGGTGCAATTTAACGAGCAGCGTTATAAGAGGACAAATTCAGAATATCATGATAGTGTTTCCGGATATTCCGAGGATAGACTCCTCAAGACAACAACAACCGGATCTATTCAAAGTCAAAGTCAAAGTCGCTCAATAACACTCATAAGTCGATTATCATCATTCTTCAAAATGCTCTTCAATCTTTAAAAAATAGAGCCATGGGCTCTGTAGCTCATCAGACTTTTGATGGAAATAGGTGTTTGGGTTTAGACCATGAGGTCATGGGCAGTGTAGGAAAGATAGCCTGTCCCAACGTCCGAGTTATTCACAAATAAAAAAGGCCCATTGCCCATTTGGGGTCAAGGGGTCACCGAACCTACAATTCAGAATCCCCATTGTCCAAGGAATCTACACACAACTATTAAGCTATCAAGACCTTTTGGAACTGGAGAAGAAGATGAAAGTAGGATTTTAAGGTTTTGACCCCTGTGACCCCGTTTGGGGTCAAGTGGTCACCAAACCTACAATTTAGAATGCCAAGTGTCCAAGGAGTCTTCACACAATTTTTCAGCTCTCTAGACCTATTGGAACTAGGGAAAAAGATGAAATTAGGTTTTGACCCCTGTGACCCCATTTGGGGTCATGGGGTCACCAAACCTACAATTTAGAATCCCCATTGGCCAAGGAGTCTACACACACCTTTTCAGCTCTCTAGACCTTTTGGAACTAGGGAAAAAGATGAAATTAGGTTTTTTAGGTTTTGACCCCTGTGACCCCATTTGTGGTCATAGGGTCACCAAACCTACAATTTAGAATCCCTGTTGGCCAAGGAGTCTACACACACCTTTTCAGCTCTCTAGACCTTTTGGAACTGGAGAAGAAGATAAAAATAGGTTTTTCAGGTTTTGACCCCTGTGACCCCATTTAGAGTCATGGGGTCACCAAACCTACAATTTAGAATCTCCAGTGCCCAAGGAGTATACACACAACTATTCAGCTCTCTGGACCTTTTGGAACTGGAGAAGAAGATGAAAATAGGTTTTTCATGTTTTGACCCCTGTGACCTCATTTGGGGTCATGGGGTCACGAAATCTACAATTTAGAATCCCCATTTGCCAAGGAGTATGCACATAAATTTTCAGCTCTCTAGAGTCATTGGTTCTGGAGAAGAAGTCGAAAAAGTGAAAAGTTTACGGATGGACGGATGGACGGACGGACGGATGGACGGACGCCGGACGCCTTGCCATGCCATAAGCCCATCGGGTCTTTCATACCTGATGAGCTAAAAATGATACAAATTGATGGTTGTCCTCCTAGCCACGATGTACGCCATTAATCTTACCTCCAATCTTTGATCATATCCACCTCCAGACTTTCTTCCGTTGTCAATCACAGACAGAACCCCGTTTTCGTATTTTATGGTCACGTGAACAAGGTCAAAGTCACCTATTTGACCTATCTCAGGGTCAAATGCGTTCCCACAAGCAAATAGGCTCTTCGGCCTTGATCCTACCATCCAGAGTGACATGTCAAGGTCGTGGATTGTGGAATCAACGAATATACCACCTGTTGTGATCAGAAATGATAAATCATTGACTGCTTTGGTTACATATCTCTTAATTAGGGAATATCTATCCGCAAGGCACCTAAAGTCCCATATGTCTTCATTTGATTTCCCTCGTATGATCTACAAATAAATTGGCAGTGAAATGACTCCAGCAATAAGACAGTAGGTAGATAGAAGTAAGCCTACTGATCAGCGTCCCCATGCTATAGATAACTATGAACAAACAGCCGGTAGCGTTACGAGGTAATGCAGTGAAGGTAATCAGGGAGTTGTAGAACTCTCACGAATTTTGAATCAAAGATTAACATTTTCATAGTAATGTAACCAAAGGCTTTTAATTGTGTGTAAAAAACTGAAAAACGCACATGTTTTTGCCACCCCTGCTTATGTACGAGTTTTATTTTATGTTGTATATTATGAAATCGCAAAGACGACTTCCAAGCCCAGAGATTGTCGAGAAAATAATTGATCACTTCTATTTACGTTTGAAATAAGACTCGGGGTTATCTATAAGGCTGTCACTTACTGAACCATTTCATATGGTCTTCAGAGTTTATGTATCATATTATCGAAAAGAATTCCCCCTACCAGATTGTTTCATATATTTTATTGGTGCAGGACCCGGATCATGACTTGACCCTTTCAACATGCGCAGACGGCCAAATCTTCCAGACCGGATGTCGTCTCGCATTTGTCGAAAACTTGGATCGTATCGTCTGCAAATTTGGAGTATAACATTTAAAACAATACATATTATACAATCTCATGAAAATCAAGTCTAACGTGATACAAGTAACTATGTTATTATCTTATTCTATTATCAATAGGAATCATACCATTTCTGCGACCTTTCATCTTCCATACTTAGAACCATTCACCGTTCAAAGATTATTTATTAAGTCATTATATCAAAACTGTGTTTGCTCAAGTCACTTCTTTTTAAACCTCTGTTCCATGTATTAATTATTTCCCGTTTCTCTAACATATCTTTAACATAGAAGTGGTACATACCTGTGAAAGGCACAAAATAGAGGCTTCCGGTTCCTCTCTGCAAGCTCATAACACTGTTTGGTTGATTCGATATCAGGTGTTATTGGCTTTTCACAGAATACAGCCTTCCCTGAAAGAACACACATCTTCTTTCACGAACACATTTCTTCTTTCTTACATGCTGCTTAATATTACACATATGGTGAATATTCAGAGTCCCTTCCTTCACGAAAGATACAGACTGACCGACGAAAACAATGTTTCAAAAATTTATTGGTACTATGCAGTATTAGTTATTTACATTTAGAATTTCGTAATAAGTATCCAATCAATATGTAATCCAAATGAAAGATGAGAATTTATAACGTTGAGTCTGCTGCCATTGAGTTCCAGTAAAACAGATCCAGTCATGCCATCCAACCATGCCACCCTAACAATTCAATAAAGGCAAGGTTAATGTTCACACAATTTCAATGAAATCAGATCTAACAAAACACTTAGTCGGGGACAAGGTTCTCATACATGAACCGTTCCGAAAAGTACTCTGATCGTAACGAAACGAGGTAAAGAGGAATTGTTCGTGGGTCCAGTTTTAATGAAATTATCTGTTCATACTAACCTGCTTGCAGACAGGCGTTTATTTGCTGAGCATGCGCAGTTGAAGGCGAACAGAGGAGCACGGCATCGACACTGAAAAAAACAGATCCAATCTCAATGTCCATATATAGTGGAAAGGAAACCCACATCGTCTCAGAACCCAGGGTTCCGTTGCACAACCATAAAACTCTACGGAAGCCTTAGTGCACAGCTACATTAGGACACCAAGGTTAACAGACTGTTACGTTTGATGAGAGCTAACCCAAGGCAGTTCTTACATATCAACTATTTGAAATTTCATCAGAAATACGTTTTTGAATCTTGTCATAAAAACCTTACCAATTAAAGACTAAGGCTCAATTATTATATATTGATTGATGAAGATTATGTGCATCAGCAATACCTACCCCGGGTCCTCGAGTACGGGTTCGAGCCTATCCGGAGTGGTGCACATAGACGGAAGGTTGAATGACTCGATGAAGTTTTGAGTTTCCTGGAGGTTGTTCCGGACGATCCACTTGACAGACGCGCGGGGGGACAGTAGAAGGTTCTTCACGTGAATCATACCTGAGGGAAGAGAGATTGAAATTTAAATCCTAGCAGGCTTTTAAACTTTAGATGTACACATAGTGAAGTTCATATTTATCGTACGATGCTTTGAGGCAAAAATTACGAGTGCATGATAACATGCGAGATTGATGACGTCAATTTCTTGCATGACGTTGCAGTCAAAGCATTTTGGTGTGAAGATAAACATTGTGGAAGTTTTACTTGATTAATGGTACTCAACTTAACTACAGTATCAAGAAATAACTACCTAACATTTTGATACTAGACCCATGGTTTACAAAAAGAAGAACATATTTCCAAAACAGATATTAGCCTGAACACAAATCTGTATATATTGAAAGACGTGAAATACTTCCGCTGTACAGAACAGGTATCGTATAATACAATATGCAACTTTGGTTGAAGTACAGAGTTGCAAGTGAGTTTCGCAACAGAAACAAGATAGTTCGCACGAAAGGGGGACTTGTTTTGCTAGACTCTTGTGCACTACATTTTGCCTGTTGTTGAAGTTACAATCATCTCACCCATCCGCCCGAGTCCAAGGACAGCAAAACCGATCTTCGTCATTGCGGGAAACTACTCGGTTATCTGTCAAAGGTAATTGAGTTATATTTCAAGAATATTCAATGAAAATGTTAACATCAAATGGTTTTTAACAATCCAATGCTCATGAATTGACTTTCTCGGTCAAGGGGGCTGTCAGGTTTTGAATGTTTTCATCAAACAGGTCTTTGAGTCTGAATTGAGCCATAAAACGTCTCGAATATGAAAATTCCCTTATCATTGCAATGATAAAATTTCTTGACGAAAAACCGGAGAACATAAACCGGTCCGCAAAGAGAAATACGAAACAATACATTTACTTCCTGGACGAAAAACCGGAGAACATATTAAACAGGTCCGCAAAGAGAAATATGAAACAGGACATTTACATCCTAGACTGAAATCCAGTCTATGTAAAACCTCGAAAATGTGTCACACAACAGGTTAATCTGACCTTGTTTATCGGTGCGCTCAGCAACAGAATTATTAGTCCATGTGCTATGCAAGGGCTTTCATGGGCTGATTGTTGAGTACGCCGTTTGATATCAACATCGATTACCAAAAAGCCTTCTCTTGAAAACTCAGCGAATACTAAGAATGCATGTATACCGGTTCAAACTGGGTTGAAATGACCTACTGGGGTTAAATGACCTACATATTGCCATACTCATATTCACTTCGTTATCGGGGTACATTATGGAACACTTTGACGTTTCGTCTACTTTTCTTGCCAATTCAAGGAATTAAAGGCACTATATCTGATGTTGCAATGCTTATTTGTTAAAATGTTCCACATTGAGTTATGAAAAATGAAATGTATTTCCTTCTGGGGCGAATACATCTCATTTTTCTAGCCATGGACTAAATTTAGGAGAATCATTTTAATAATTCACTTTTCCTTAACGCATAATAGTCTTTTACTTCAGGCTCTTCATGTCATATGTGTATGCAGTCAAATCTAGACTTGCTGAGTGAGGACATAGACTGTATTAAAAGCTCCTATTTTAATACACAGCCACGAAGCACGACTACTCTACCCGATTATCTATAATAGTAGAATAAGTTATTACGAACCGGCGAAAACTGTTTGCGACTATTTTAGTATAAACACCTTTTAATCATTCGAGATAATAATTATTAATAAATCCCCAATTTTTATTCGAAGAGCAGTTAAAATATCAAAGTATAATGTATTTTGGATTCATAATTTTCTCTTCTTTTTTTAGGACATATGCCCTTGATAAATTGTACCGTAATGTTAATGCATTGACATTTTACTTATATGTTTAAACGTTGAATTTTGATTCGTGTAGAGAATATTAAATTGTTTTCGCAATACAAAATCTGTAAACTGTTTAAGTTGTTCTATAGAAATCGACAGTATAGAAAAACAAGGAGTTTTACGAATGACCAACTTCTTTATCATTGACAAGAGCGACGTTTTGTTATAGATTCAATATCGTTTCCAAATAATAACAAAGAAGTTGATAATTCATAAAACTTCTTGTCTTCCTGGTAAGCTTTGTGCATGAAAATGTTGAGTTCTACAAGACCACTGTCCTGTGTCATCTGGAAAATTATCATAAAACAAATAATCATTTCAATAACATTTAACTGCTATTGAAATTAAAGTGACAATAACACGTTTTTATGTAAATAAACATTCTAGTAAAAACTAACATCTAGATAATTACTGATTGAGGTCATGTTCAGCTGACCTTCGACTACGTTTGAACCGACCAATTAAATGAGGACAGGAAAACAGCTTTCAACCAATCAAAGGCGGGTTTCTTTTGCATCTTGGTTAATGTAACATGCTGACGTTTACACAACGTTTGTCTATATTTATCCTTTAAAACTTATTTGGTAATTGTTTGACCTAATTTGTTGATTTGCTTTTGCACAAATTATCAAATAAACAACCTAAAATTATTCCGTTAATCCTATCAGCACAGAATTTATGCTGTCATCATATTTTTCAACACAGTTCACTGCAAACATTGGTAACATTCGGATTTTGTAATCGAGGTACTTAAGAACGGCGAAACAATCGCATTGACCCGCGATTCGAAGCGCTGGGTCAGCTCTCTTTTGACTGGGTGATGTTCGCGACTGCTCGACACGGAATAGACCTGTAAATTCGCTAGATGTAATAACGGACTTCGGGACGTATTATATTACAGCTAGTTTTAACTAGCTTGGTAAATAAAGTAATCCCAATAAAAGAAAATAAATTTGACATGAAATTAGGTAGTTGCTATATGAAAAAATATAGCAATAATTGTATTGCACAGTCTGTAGCTCAATTTATTGGTATTGCAATAATATTGCACAGCCACTGTCCTAACGAGGTCCTTTTCGACACGCCTGATCTTAGACACGAAACACTATTTGAATATTCCCTTACTTTGATATTGCTGCAAGAGATAAAATAGTTTTATTCTTTGAGACCGACTGGCTTTTGTCACTATCGCATCATTGATTATTCAACTCTCACAAACAAAAATATAGCATCTTTAGGCGACATGTGGCATTACATTATCCCGTCTGGGGTTATAGTTTGAGCAACATACACACAACCAGAAAGGGACAAATAATGGGCAAAAACATATATTTTCACTTATATATTATTAAATACAATTTTGAATACGACGTGAATCGTGACTTGACATGAAATCTGTAAAGAGCATCAACCACTTTGGAAGGTTAAGTTTAATAACAGGAGTAAATCAGACTTCTCAGCTTCACATCATAGGCTATGAATCAAACAAAGGACATCTGAATTCTTCTTGGGCATCAGTTGTGAACGATTATTAATCACAGGCGGGTTAAAGTTACTCATTGAATTAATTGGATCAAATATGACATTTTCTCCGGCTTCCTAAAATGAGTCAAGGCCCGGTGCTGAAGCATAATGGATATCAAAATTCTTCTTTAGCACCAACTATCATTGGTACAAAACGAGAGGCTGCTCAAGATTGTTTCATCAGATAAAAATCCGCCTACTTCAAGGTTTCCTGAAATCAACAGATTGTGAACGATATTGACATATAAATTCCTCTCGAAGACCCATTTAACCAACCTTGGCAGAGAATCTGATATGGGTCATAACTCCTTCTGGATTAAATCAGACTTTCTCTTTGCTTCCCGTAATCAGACCATGAGACTGTGAACTGAAGCACAGTGTGGACACCTGAATTCCTCCTGGGCATCCACCACCCCAACCTTGGTACAAAACCTGAGGTGAGTCCAGTGAGAGCAAGCATCACATTGAACCCACTCGACTATCACTGTACTCGCCTCACCAGCCAGACCAGGGGGTTCAAGCTTTCCACACACACAACATGTCTGTTCGTCCACCTGAAAATTTGGGCTAGCCCGTCCACTGGAAACGTCAGAGTCAGACTGATGTTCCTCCGGTTCTGAAAGGTCACTGTTTGAAGAGTCTGTAAATGTTTTGACAATTCTGATTCTCTTTGGTCTATTTGGAACCGTCTCCTTGTCTTGTGCCCTTTTAGCTTTTCGTTTCCCTTTGACTTTTGACTTAACTTTAGATCTCTCCTTGCTTGGTTTGGAATCCTGTTCATCTTCTGAATGAAGTAAATCGTCTGAAGTCTTATCACCCGACAGGCTGGATTTCATTTGTGGTTTACTCTCTGTCTTTTCAAGATTAAGAGGTTTGAGAGATGGCCAGGTTGTTGCCAAAGGGTCAAAGGGAATGATTCCAGCTTTCTTGAAGAACGTTTTCAGAACATCCTGCAGCATCACCTTTAGATAGGCTTGGCATGCGATCTTGCAGGTTGTGTTCTTTGAGATATCAATCTCTTTTTCTTTACGTAGTACAGCTTGAAGTTCATGGGTGTAAACATCATCAAAGTCTTCCATAATGGATAGACCATCTTTTTGCACACAACTTATATGTGGAGGAAGTGGAAAGAGATAAAGCTTTTTGTCCTGTGCCCACTCAAGAAGTCCGGGGAACATTGGAAACTTGTGTCCATCATAGAGAAGAACAACAGAATCATCTGCACCACTGCTTCTCGCCAAGGGAAGGAAGTGTTCGAACAGGTACTTCATGAGGACATCTCCATCGACCCAGTTCACTGAGCATACCCCTCCAGAAGTGCCAGGAGTTGTGTCGGTAATCCTGGGAAGTTTGCTCTCGCCGGGGAACACAAAGAAGGGAGGCAACTGGTTCCAAGCACTGTTAGCCGCAGCGATGACAACTACCACTGAATTAACGGTTGAAGGTTCAGAATCCGAGTCTTCTTCCAAATCTTCGTCCTTGATCTTGTCTTGTGGTTCTTCACAAGCTATATGAACCTTGTCCATACAAAAGGTGGCATACGGTTTGTTAGCAAGACCGTACTTCTTCAGGAACTGTTCAAGCTCAGTGTAGTACTTATGAATAGCGTCCTTTGATGCACACATCGGGCGCTGGTGAGGTCTCACTGATAGGACATCAGGGTGACGTTTGAGGAAGTTGTAGTACCAGATCTTTCCGACCTTCACCTTGCCTTTCTTCTTCTTACTGCCGCAGTACACAGCTTGATCGGTGACAATTTGAAGAAACTCCGATTTGCTGTATCCATAGCCAATGCTCATTAGAAACTTGAAGTAGTCCACAAGGACCTTCTCCTGGGCAACGTTGAGCATCCCTCGTCTTCCCATTGGTGTTCCCATGGCAATTCTGCCCTTCACACGGTCGTGCAGTGTCATGTAGGGAACGTGATAGTGCTTTGATGCTTGGTATATGGACATCTTTGACTCCATTACAGCGTTGTAAGCATCACGTAGGGAGGTGTTAGAATACTTTAGATATCCCTTAGAATTGGAACGCGCTGGTTTCTGAAACAGAAATCATGTTTCATGGATAATTTGTAAAATGTAAGGCCGGAATGACTAGTAGTCAAACTTAATTTTTGACAGAAAGACAAATTACTATTGACAGTATATTAGAAAGCTTACATAATAAGTATTGATAAATTGGAAATGTGATTTCGGCACCTGCACATATAACAGGCAGTTGATCTATGTTAATTGAAAACAGTTTGTAATTTATAAGGAATTATAGAATAATCATAAAAGTTTTGATTTTAAAAAATGGCACATATAGGCCTGTATCAATACAATTTAATAAGAAAAACAGAGTATTCCCCAATTCTAAAATTACATATAACCCGTGTAATATCAACATCTTCGTTTAACAATTTCGTAAATGACACACTTCTAAATAGGGGATTGAGAACACCATCCGATTCCTGTAGCCTACTCCGATTACATTAAAACGTGTGGGTTTGACAATATTTTATTGACGCTTCGATTTAGACAAACATTTACCCTAACAAAACGAATTTATCATAACAAAACGTTAATTATTTCCAAAGGGACTGGTATGTGCAATAAACAACCAATTACATCATCCGTACGTAATATGTTATTGATAACTTGTAGATCTAAAACGTTTCAACATGAACACACATCACGAAATTACCAGTAGGTTATCGGTGGTTTAGCTGTGGGAAAACATGGGCTATAGCCAAATCCAGATCACCGTTATGGTTGTTTTAAAATCACGAACTTGCCAGGTAAATGAAACAAAAATATCACCTTTTTCTTCCGCATGGTTGCAGCCTCTTGCGTTATGGCGTCCTTTATTTGACCACGTGACCAGAAATGGGCGTGGTACCTTGTCTGTGTCACGAACATATATGCATCACGAAAATTTATGTATGTCAAAACAATAATGCCAAAATAACTCGATTTGTATTCATCTTGTGACCAAGTTATCGATGTACACTTCTTAAATACTTAAAGTGTATAAATACGGTATAAAAACAAGTTCTATTGTTTTTCATAGGAAAGTCTATATATGCCACTAGCAGTTATCTCCCTTGGTTTCTAAAGAGCGGCAACTCTGTACTGGCGAATTTTATGTGGTTATAAATGCTTCAAAAACGAGCGTAATATAGTAGCTAAAATCCAATTTAACAAACTGTTATTTAGTCATTTCATTTTTTCATATTAAAACATTACACATTATTTTAAACTTCTTGTCCTTGTATCCTTAATATGTATATCAATTGGGTTTTATTTAATGTGTTTTCATCTAAGAATTTTTGTTAGGGTGACTTTGTTTTCATCATAGTGTTGAAGCGTTGAAGATAAGCAAAGAGAAAGACTGGTTTCCAATCCTGCAATTTGCAGATTATCTCGCATTAAATAATTTCAAATTCATATATCATTAAACTGTCTTGTAAAATTAAATGTCCCAAAGACCCAAAATCTTTATTAGTTGTCATGACAGCTAACAGACAGTGAAGATTCCAGGAATTTGAAGGGGGAGTTCACCCACTGAAAGGGCGAGTGTGAGGTGTGCTTTTTAACAGGCGTTATTAGAAATAAATTTACAAATAAATTTGAAACCTCTGTCCTGTAACACCAACCCCCACAACCTATATATCATCAGTTGACATTTGCTTCATTATCAATTATAAAATAATATGTGACCCTTGAAATAAAAACCAAACTATTGAAGATATTCAATCTATTTTATTACAATGTTGTTTTCTACTTTGGATGACATTAAGTATAAATGGTAGAAATGAGGATGAACACAAAAATCGCACACGATGACATGATGACAAAAACTCAATATTTACAGCAACACAGTGTATTTGAGCCTATTTACAGAACAACACAATGAATGAATACGAAAGAAAGTTGCTATTTGCATGGGGTATAAAAGCATATTCACATTGAATACAGGGATAAACTAACCAAAATGCTGCCTGGCTACGATATGAGCAATATAACACTAACATATGAATAAATGCAATAAAAGTCAATAAATATTTATTAGCTAGAGAAGAGACTTAGGTTTTAAGCAAGCTTGGAGTTAACATTGACTAAGCTGAAAGATAAAGACATTTTATGGGTTAAAATTCTGGTTTTCTTTTAAAAAACTGTTATAAACTTAAAACATACCAAATATAATAGATATAAACAAAAGTTATGTTAACATAATCTTTCATTCACTTGTCACAAAATCTAATACAGGTCAACATTCAATAATCAAAACCACCCAGATTATTAACATATAATCATTTTTTAGATCAACTTAAAAAATACTAAATTTTCCTTTCAATTGGGCAGAATTATTTCAACCAATACAGAAAATCACAATCATTGAAATTAAAGAGCACCTTTCATATGTCCCATGGCTAAATCAATTTTAAAATACAGTAAGTGTCTCGGGTGAATTTCTGCTATTAATCACTTGAAGATGATGATGATTTTTCATGAGTGATAAGCTAGCACTTATTCAGCAGCCATGTTAAAACTCTGAACGACAGGGAGTCATTGAATTGTTGGGAAACTGGAATCATTTCAAACATTTGCGCAAAAATAAATAAAGCTCTTTAAAAGCTTTGATTTAAAAGGCTAAATGCATTGTTAAAAGCATCATAAATTGGTGATAAAAGCATGTAATTGTAAATGATTTTAAGATGATAAAAGATATAAAATGACAAGTGTATGACATATAGTAATACATTTTGCTTTAACTCTGAACCAGCTTTCTTTCCGAGAATTATTTGAAAATCCACAAAAACAAGATGACTGTACAGTTTCAACCACAAACCTCGATACTTCAAGCAATGACATGATTATCATAATGTATTATAAATGTTCATATTCGTAAATACATGGGCAATTTTAATAAGGTTTACACAATGGCAATTTTAAAATATTCAACAGATTCAACAGATTTCAATTGAGAATAACGTGTCACCAGCAACACTGTAAATATAAACACAATAAATATATATAGGCAATATATGATAAAGCATTGGTTAAAACATGAACATACATGTCAACAATATATATCTTACAGCATTACGTGTGTCTTCATCGCTGATGGAACCTTTATAGCACATCATAATGAAAATTATGTAACGTTTTAACTCCCACAAGGTACATATTCATTGGTGAGCCTCATTATGGAAATTGATAATTGTAAAATGCATATTCTTTCGTATAAAAGAATGCATAAATTTTTCTCCCCCTTCAGAGATTATTGGAATCCTATCTTCCAATAAACCTTATAGAATTTAGTGGAAAAACGGATTCTAAAATTGCATTATTTTCTACTCTGTGCAAAAATTCAGCTACATATATTATTAGTTTACAGGTATATACTGTCAACAGACCAGGCTCTCTCCCGGAATTCTTAACACTATACCTGCGGTCCAAGAAATTCTTCATGATTAACTTGTGCAAGTCAAAAGTCAATTCTTACTGATCCTTGTAACCATATTACATTACATCGCTGTCTGGTTGCTCAAAATACTTAGGTGACCTTAGTCACTAAGGTAGCCTTAGTGCAATGTTAACAGATGGCAATAAGGTTAACCTTAGTGTTAAGATTCTAATAACTTAAGCTACCCGTTGGGAACTGCTCCAGGTTTCTGCCTATTCTAATTTTGCCATACAACTTAATGAAGTAACCCTTTCAAGTCTATTTAATATGCTTGGTGCAGTTACAGTTTAGCAACACAAACTAAAACCTGACATCAGATGTTGATTGAAAAAAATCCAGTCAACATTTTACATTATCCATTTCTGTTGAAAAATTTGGACTAGAAGCATAATGGCATAACTTGCATCAAGCACCCTAAAACTTAGCTCATGGCGATAATTTCACCTTAGCATTGGAGGGCTATTTGTGGAACATGCCATCTAAATTTATTGTTATTGTCATGTGTTCAATAACACTATAATCTATTTCAACTATCTTCAATAAAGATCTTTTAAAGTGTTAATAAATACATCCTCAAAAACTTTAACATGACTATTTGATTGGACACTTCATGAAATTTGATGAACACTATATGCTACAACTTTTTGCAATAGAAAACAATTTGACATGAAACTTAAGGTTTGAAAAAAATGTTGATGTGATTGAAATTCAACAAATTTGATCGTCATATCACTAATAACATTCACGATAACCTCAGCACAAGAAATGAATAATTGCGTATTTATGATAATTTGCAATCATATAAACAGTTTACACATCACAACTCATCTAGCTACAAACAGCATCGTCAATAATGCTGGTTCAACAGCCCTGCTCCTGCTTATTTCGGACACAGGCAATTCATTTGATTAAGTTTGCCATTTTATTGACAAAGTGACTGATTCAGACGGGCTACTGTTGAGATTGTCCACTGGGAGAAACCTTGCAGACTCGTAAGTCCTTGTTATTCATGCTGTTTGAAGTATTCGTCGTTCATCACATAGTGAACAATGTCCGACACGTCCTCCAAATCATCGTCCTCATTCCCTTGAGCAGCATCCTCTTCCTCCTCGTCCGAGTAATTCCTCTCCTCTTCAAACCGTCTCCTCCTTGGGCCAGGGGCTGGGCTGGGATTCTCCTCGCTGTATTGTCGATCGTCTCTGAGCAGGTTGTCCATCATAAAGCCCCCACTGGCTTTAGGACCAGCAGCAGAGGTTGGAGGTGCACTGGATCCTTGAGAGCTCGCTGGAGCAGATGCTTGGGAGCTCGGAGGGGTGGACCCTTGTGTGCTGGGGGGCACAGGGGTTCCTTGGGATGGGGGAACCTGGGAACTCGGGGGGACAGGTGCTCCCTGGGAATGAGGCGGCATTCCTGGTCGCATGGGACCCTGGCCTGGTGGGAAAGCACCTGGAGGGCCGTAGTGGGGGTATGGGCCATATCTTGGTAATGCTCTTGCAGGCATCCCGTGTGGCGGTCCGTGGTGCTTCTGAGGCCCTTGTAGATGTGGTGGAAGAGAATGCATGCCTCTAGGGTGAGGCATTCCCTGTGGAGGACCGCCTGGATGGTGAGGGTGGGGTGGTCCACCAGGACTGTGAGATGGGGAGGGGCCTCTGGGGGGACGTGCATGGGCATGGGGTGGGGTTCCAGGTACATGGGTAGGTGAGGGTCCACCTGGGGGGTGAGGGTGAGGAGGACCTCCTGGTCCATGTGATACTGGTGGGGCACCTTGTGAAGGGTGTTGTGATTGTGCACCTTGTGGGTGTGGGTGGGGGTGTTGCGAGGCTTCAGGTGGGTGTGGGTGTGAAGGTGGATGAGGTGGTGCACCTGGTCCATGACCTCCAGGAGCACCCTGTGGATGTGGATGTTGATGTCTAGGACCACCCTGTTGCTGTGGTGGTGGATGTCTAGGACCACCCTGTTGTTGTGGTAGTGCATGTCTTGGACCACCCTGTTGTTGTGGTGGTGGTGGATGTCTTGGACCACCTTGTTGTTGAGGATGCGGATGTGATGGATGTTGACCACCCTGTTGTTGTGGACGTTGGTGTGAAGGATGCGGACCTCCCTGTTGTGGATGTGGGTGTGAAGGATGTGGACCTCCCTGTTGTGGATGAGGAAGAGGACCACCATGAGAGTGAGGTGGATGACTGGGTGGAAGATGAGGACCCCCGGGATGGTAACTGGCTTGTGGGTGGGGGCCAGCTTGTTGATGGGGGTGAGGGGGACCACCTTGGTGGTGGGGTCGAGGCATTGCACCAGGGTGATGTGGTCCTTGAGCATACCCTGGGTGTGGTTGTCTGTAGGGCATACCTGGGTGACCCATGAGATGAGGGGGGCCTTGAGGGTAGCCTTGACCCTGTGGAATGGGAGGTGGACCCATTTTTTGTTGGGGCATCCCCTGAGAATGAGGTGGTGTGTTGTGCGGATGATGTGGTGAAGCATTGGGCGGATGATGTGGTGAGGTGCTGGATGGGTGGTGAGGTGAGGCGACATGAGGTGGGGTTCCTTGTGGGTGATGGGGCGGAGTTCCCTGGGGTTGGTGAGGAGAACTATGAGGGGGGGAGCCCATGGGTGGTCTGGGAGGGAGACCATGACTCATTGGCCCATACTGAGGATGCACATACTGTTTCTGGTGAGCACCGTAGGGATAGGGATAGTCTCTGGGTCCGTGGTGTGGATACTGTTCATGAGGTCGGTACATTTCACCCTCACTGCGGAAACCTGGAGGGGGAACGTCTTTACCAGCGTTACCCGAATGATCATGTCCATTCACCTCTGGACCAGCACCTTGGGAATCCTTGGAAGATTCTGACATGGAAGTAACTTTGTCTTTTTCCTGTTGCTTCTCACTACTTTCACTAGTGTTAGTCCTTTCACCATCGTCAGTTTTCTCATCAGACTCCTCTGGTTTGGAGTAACTAGAGAAATCACAACTGTCCTCCCTCCCGGCCTTAAGAATTGTTTCCATATCCTTCCCTCCCCGAACCTTCTTCCTATTTACAACAACTGTCTTCTCCTTCTCTCCATCACTCTCCTCGGACTCAGACCCCAAGAAACTTTTGAAATTCACATTGGCCGCCTTCCTCTGGGGCCGTCTCTGAGTCTTACTCTCTTCTTCAGAGGAAGACTCTTCCTCGCTTTTCTCAGTTTCATCATCTTCCTCTTCTTCTTCATCACTTTTACTTTTCTCACTACCAGAATTCTCCTCCTCAGAACCAGAACTCCTGTCCCTGATCTTTGGTTTCACTTTCTTCTTTATCTTAAACTTCTTCTTCTCAACTACTTTCTTCTTAACCCGATTTTCTTCTTCCTCACTGTCATCTGACCTGATGATTCTCCGTCCAGGTTTCTTTGATTTATGATTTGAATCGTCTGAACACAAATCCTTCTCAGATATGTCCTCGTCTGATTCTGAGTTTGCTGATTCCACAGCCTCCGACTCTTCTGAGTTGAACTCCCTATAGCAGACTTTCCGTTTAGAAGAGGCTCTGGTTGATCTCCTGTTACTGGCACTGTCCTCAGAGTCGTAGTCATCGTCAACCACTGAAGGAAAGAACATTTTGTGATAATAAGATTGATTCAACTCTTTAACTGATAATGTTAAAGTGGTCATTAAATTCTTGATTATTCAAACATTAATGAATTTACATTCAGCAAAATTAAATCCCTCAGAAACATGTGGAATCAATGTGATAGCAGATCTGTCATGCTGTAAGCCTGTAACTGATGATTAATCTTTTTCATTCAAAGTAGATTATTCCCATCTTCAATAAATTCATAATCACTTCTTAGTTAGATATAACAAACTATGAATCAGAACAAAAAGGCATTAGTTAATGTTAACATAAAGCCCCCAAACCCTTACTCAGTCCTTTAGCATTAGTTAAAATGAACAAGATCAATCAGTACCAAAGTCATCATCAAATCTGCTCCACTTCTTCCTGCCTCTGCCGCCACCACCACGAGATCTACGACCTTTGCGAGTTGACCTGCCTCCTCCTCGGCCTGACCCTGGCCTCCAGTCTGATGCTTCTGAGTCAACCTCACTTCCTGGCCCTTCATAACTCATCTCTGACACCGAGTCACTGAAATATAGACATTAATCATATACATTGATGTCATCTTATCTCCAACATCATGGCATCTTACCCTCAACATTATTTCATCTTATCTTCACTAGGAGGCGATCCTATCTTCATCATGCCATCTTATCTTCATCCTGCCATCTTATCTTCACTATCGTGCCATCTTATCTTCACTATCATAAAATTTGCCTTCACTATCACACCATCTTTTCTTCACTATCATAAAATCCCGTCTTCACTATCACACCATCTAAACTTCACTATCATGAAATCTTAACTGCACTATCACGCCATCTTATCTTCACTATCTTACAAACCATCTTTGCGTCATCGTCTTTATATCATCTACTAACCTTTCATAAGTCCCATGCAGTAAGTGCAATTTATAACCCCAGCAATCTTGCTAGCCAAAGGGTGTATGCTCTTAATTCAAACTTAACCTCTTTTTTTCACTACTCTAGGCCAGTTACAGGTAGCTATGATATTGTAGGGCTTTTTTCTTATATTGATTTCAACTCTTAAACATTCTGTGAAGGAAATATATACCTTCAAAACAAATCAAAAGCATCCAAATCTCATTTCAATTTTCTAATCTTGATATTGACATGAACATAAGTCAGATAGAGGAAACACATGAAACCGTGAGACATAGTGCAAACACTACCCTTTCAAACTCAACAACAACATGCAATTTTCATGTAAATTTCCATATCATGATAATGATAAACATGAGACCACAAAAAACTCACTTTGAGGCTTCATACTCTTCGCTCTCTTCCCCGTCGTCATCGCTGTCCAGCTGGGTGAGTCGCCGTCTCCGACGAGCCCGTTGTTTCTTGGCCCTGTTGACCACTGGAGGAGGTCGTCCAGTGATGTTGGACATGTCCTTTCCTCCTCGTCCTTGGTGTGAGTCATCTGTATATGGAATATAGGTCAGTGAAATGTTCAGGTTGACCTACCACCAATATTCAAACACAATTGACTCAACAAGTTTATCAATTGATATTAGACATCACTTCATAACCACTGACATAAATCCTGAAAAAAACTGCACTGGTATCATAGGCTTGGCACCAAGTAATTCAGCAATATTAAGATGAGCTTTTGTAGCAAGGCCTAACTGGTGTAAGTCTCAGTAAATTACTAGTTTGTGCCATGTAGCTCTTCATTTCGCTGATAGTACCTGATAGTCCGTTCAGAATATCCTTAGTCCGATTAGAATATCCTTACTAACTCCACTTGGGGATAAAACCAATAGTGACCCCTATGTTACAGTATTTTTTTGGGCGTGGCTGTTCCTTTTATCATACGAATAAAACGGTGTGGCAAATTTAGTTGGAAAGAGGATATTACTTGAAATCTATTTGTAATCACTGATGAGGGAGGAGTAATCAAGCCAGGAATTGTCAAGGTGACAGAGTATTTTGTTAGACGCAAATATGAAATAGAAATTGTGCTATATTTTGCATTTCAGGAATGAACATCCAACTTGAGTGACAATATTTTAACAAGCGCTGCATAAGGAATTTGGGTAGGTCTCAAAACCAAAACCAAAACAGATTTCATGAAACGTTTACTATGACACTTTAAACTAGCTAGTTATGGGACACAGCTTGCCTACCAGAGTAATCGTCACTATCGCTGTAAGACTCCTCCTTGACGTCATCTCCTATAGCGCTGTTGATGAGATTATCGTACTCGGTGAACCGGTAGCTCATTGACTGACGTTTACGACAAGCCCTCTGGGAGTATAGGTCATCTGGGTCATGTTTTTCCTCCTTGACAGGCCGGGAGGTGTACAGATGGGAATAGTCTCGCTCTTTAGGCTGGATGTTGATCTTCTTGTCCTGGGGGAAGCAATGTTTACATGTGTTAATTTTGAGCAGAGAGACTTATTGCTGTATCAAAACTTCTTTGAGAGGCATTCAAAGTTGGTAAGATGAAAAAGAGAACAAGTTCTATGGATTTTTAACTTCTTTATTGCAGGATTGCAAGGTTTTGATTTAGATACTAACACCATTATCAAGCAAAAATGAAGGTTTGAAATATTTGGTTTGAAATGCAGCAAAGTTTGGGCAATATTGCAAACAAAACCTATGGAATCTTTGGAACTTCTCTGAGGGATGTTGACTGTATGTACATAAATTTATTTACGTTGAGTCTGATATGGACTCATTGTATACATGGTTGGGAAGGAATAAAGCGTAGCCCTTTATGTCATTGGGACATATTTGAGACAATGACCCACGACATACAGTGCAGATACATCAACTCTGATCACTTACCTCTTTAAGGATGTTGTCTAAACTGATACCTACAAAGGCAAGTCTCTCTTTTCTGAAAATACAATGAAAATTAAAAGCGATTAATGTATGAAAATGTATTTTTTCTGAGTAATTTATGTTAAATCATACTGAGTTTCAAAAGCAAAATTTTCTGGAATATCCCCTGAATATCAGTTGGACACTGGGGTTTCGAAGATGGAAAATTGCGCTAATACGGGAACTCTGACCGGTGCTTGGATCTATCGATGGTGCTGATTCAGAAATCTCACCTTCTAACCAACCGCTCCCTCTTCTTCAGAGACCCGTCAAGATTTGTTAGGTTCTCTTGTAGAATCTGCACCAACATCACCTGCAAGAAGAGCTTACCGTTAAGATTTAAAACAGATATTTTCTTCTTTTTTTCCCAGGGATAATGCTTATTTTTTCGATATTCAATTTAAATTCGGTGTCTAGGCATATTCACCTTAAAAAGTTTTAAAGGAACACTTTGCGAGCTTTGTGTCTTCTTAGTATATAAAGGGTTTATCATGCAGTCAAATGACAACCATGGTTTAGACTAAAAGGGAGATAACTCACGTGTTCACAAGGCGGACAGTACCAGTCTCCGTCTGGAATGATCATGATGGGAGGACGCAAACAGGCTGTGTGGTAGCCGGCGTCACACTTATCACAGAGCAAGATCTGTAATAGTTGGGAGATGAATTAATAGTTGAAGATTGCTTTGCAGAGCATTCAGACATCAAGGTAGCTAAATTATTATATACACGCTTATAAAAACAGATTATGCATGTTGTAACGACTCCTCATCAAGCACTCTACCGGTATATCAGGCTGCAGGACAAATGTTGTTAAGGTATCAGCGTGTTGTCAAGAGAGAAAAACCAGTATCAGCTGGTTGTCTAGGGAAAATAACTAGTATAAGCCAGTCATCAAGGGCAAATAACCAAAATCTATTCCTATACCATTGGAATGTAATTTCATCTTGAACCTAAAACCTGAGGGGGCAATATCTGACAAAAGTATCATCCCAAAGTCAGCCCTCAAGCTTAAGCTTTCGAGCCAGTATTGAGGTGTTTGGCTGATATAGGATGCAATGTTATAACAGGCATACATCTATCCAAGGTGTGAAGAAAACCAAACTTAAAAGAGAACAAATGGCATTAGTTATACATTTGATGAAGTCTTTTTGCATTCAACTAATGTCAACAGACTGTTAACAAGGATTCATTTTAAATATAATTCATTACGTCCAATCCTGGTACCCACCGGACTGTAGGAGTAATAATTTTAGTTTCAAATTCTAAGGGGAATATACTCACCCATTCAGGATGATCATATCGTTTACACTTTGTACAGGGAGTGTCATCAGCCGTGGGTTGAAAGTCATCTTTTTCTAAAATAAGAATAGATTAAGTATATATCTAACCTACATTAATGAACAACATTAACAAATGTATTTCAAAGTGCTGTAAAAAAGGAAACATATTGACTAAAACAATTTGATGCAAATGATGAAGGAAAAAATGTAAAATCATATCCGAAGAACAGCTACTTACAAACACTACGTATCCTGTATTCATCATAGAAATCCAAAATAGTTGAAAGTTATCATAATTACACTGTTATTTTTCTCTTACACATCTTGCTTGCAATATCAAATCTAAACACTAAATCAAAAATCAAATCTTAATCCAAAGAGAAGTCTGTATAAGTAGTTATGTCTCTGTAGTGAGCAGTGGTCGAGAAAGCAGCATGAAGAGCCACTCAGGATGGAGCCAACTGAAATTTGGCATTAACACTCGTGGTATCAACAAAAAGACAGAATAATAATGCCTCATTTTTAGAAATGTCTGCCTTGTTAAAAAAATGCAACATCATCTTCATGCAAATATAATCCTCCCGATAACAAGCAAGTAAATTACCAGCACGAGCTTGTTGCCGTTGATAATTCCTCCCCTTCGGGGAGACAAAGTCTTCATCATCAGTGTTCAGCTCCTCTTGTTGAAACTCGTCCTCGGAGGGACCGAACACCAGGTCTTCTGAGGATGAAGAGAGGTCATCGCTGAAGGAGTCTGAGGTCGGGGGTCGTTTTCTCCTCCTCCCTCCTCTCTTCCCTCCATTCTCGCCACTCTCTTCTCCGTCAGACGCTTTCCTCTTCTTCGCTCTTCCTCGACCTCGCCCCTTGCTTTTCTTCTTGCCAGGACAGTAGTCTGAGTCATCGCTGCTGGTTTCAGATATCGGCTTCTTCTAGGCGGAAAGATATTTCTGATTGACTGATTTCACAACCAGGATAAATGTTATCAATGTGCTAATCAGCACCAATAAAAGAAATTTAATTATAAATGGTACTTGCTTCTTTATTGTCAAATTTTTAAATCAGTAAATGATTCCACTTGATCTAATCTTTTCTAAATATGTGTCCTTTCCAAAGAAAAACCCTTAGCCATAGCAAATCCAAAATTAAAGATTTTCCAGGGCCCTTTTTACAGTTATTCTGTAATCCTATGGAACATTTGGGGCTAAACTTCTTTTCTTAAGTTCTTCTCGAATTTTTTTATCTTTGATTTGATTTTGTCCTTTTTCATCCTGCTTCATCAGTGTAATTGAATCCGCTGATCGAGCTCCTTCCATATACCCTGATCTCTTTCGAGCCAAATCCCTCGTACGGCTGGCACAGCTTGATGTTTGTGGCTGTGCTCACCTGTTAACGTTTAAGCCAATGAAATGTCCTCATCCAAGTAGCTGGAAGCTACTCTTTTGAATTTTCAATCCGTGTGGTATAGCTGTTGCTGGATGCGAGTTGTCTCATTGGCTGGTTAGATAGCTAGCAATACGAGGCTTTTGGCCTAAAGGATATCAGGGTATAAGGAAGGAGCTGGATCAGCGGAATCAATTATGCTGATGCAGCAGGATGGTCCTAATTTTATCAAGTAATATTCATGAACATCCGCACACATACCAAGACATTTCAAGTTACTAAAAGCAGAGGGCATAAATTGCAAATATAAAACAATTGTTACATTTGTATGTTAATGCTTCATCTGCTAAAATAATTCTTTTCATACTGAAATATACACAATAGGCTGCGTTTGGTTCTTGACTGGATTATCCAGTTCATAAATAAAAGCAAAGAACAGCAAACTTGAAATAAAAAAAATAACACTTTCAGTCTTGCTACTTTTTAAACTTATTTAACACATTGCAAACGAATCTCCAACTTTTTACATAAATATGTTCTTTATATATCTGTTATTCATTGAATTTTGAAGGATAATAAAATATCATTTCAATACAGCTTGATGTTACTGGATAGAGGATATTATATGAGTGTCCATGACATACTATGTTTACAACAGAAGCGCCAAGCATTGTTTATGACGTGACGTCACAATGAAAAGTGATATTGCCCTAGGGCTAGGGTGTGAAAAATATGAACCCCAAATGACTGCCCTTGTAGGTAATGATAAGAAATATGTCAACAGTCTCATTAGCAACATTTGATATGTACCAACAGAACATAAATGTCAACTACACGCTTGTCTTGTGAAATCAAATAACACCATCATTCTCACCTGAGTTTTATCGCCGTTGGAAACTGGTTCTCCTCTTCCCCGTCCCCTGCCTCGCCCTCCTCCACGACCCCTGCGACCTTTGCCCCGACTCCTCATTTGGCTCAGAGGCTTGTCGTCACTATCACTCTCTGAAGAGGTCACATTTTTCCGTTTGGTCCTTGACCTTCCTCCACGACCTCTTGACCCTCCCCTCTTTGCTTTCTTTCCGGCTGGCTCTCTCACGCCTCTGTCTGCTCCCCTCTTGACACCCCTGCCTCCTTTTCGTTTCACTGAATTCTCTTTGTTTTGATCATAATCTTCTGTGTCCGAATCATCACTTCCTGCATTTTGCTTTCGATTTTTGTTTTTGGCTGGGGTATCTTTGGAATTTTCACTGTCAATGGAACCATTTTCAAGTTCTTTTGGTACAGCCCGTTTTCTTGACGATCTCCTAGACTGTAGGTTTTCTAAATCTTCATATTTATCTGGCATTTTACGGGCTCTTCTTGAAGATCTTGTTGGTGTTGGTCGTGGTTTCGGTTCTTCTCTAGACTTTTTCTTTGTGTCCTTTGCAGTGTCGTTGCTCTTTTCTTCATTTTTGTCAGGAGATTTGGTTTTCTTGCTCTTTGGCTCTGTTTTTGTTTCTTCTTCCTCTTCTTCAGATTCACTTTCTTTGGAAACAGTTTTGGATTTTTTTGATGATGCGTTTTTTTTACGGCTCTTACCTTGTTTTTTAACTTTGGAATCAGGTTCACTTTCACTTTCCTCCTTATCATCAAATTGTTTTTCAGATTCACTATCGTCCTTAGTATTTTTCACTGTTTTTTTACTGCCTTTACCTTTACTTTTAACCTTTGATGAAGTTTCATCTTCACTTTCCTCTTCCTCACTCAGTTCTTCAGATTGTTTTTTGTCCCTAGAATTTTTCACTTGTTTCTTTGGTTTTTTACTTTTTACCTTTAATTTCTTTTCACTTTCTTCTTCACTTAATTCTTCCTCTGATTCACTATCAATCTTTTTACTTCTTTTCACAGACTTTTTAGTTCCCTTGCCTTTTGTTTTTGATTTCAAAGTTTCATCCTCACTTGATTCTTCTTCAGATTCACTTTCATCAATTGTTGTACTTTTAACAGATTTCTTATTTCCTTTCTTGATTTTAGCTTTTGCTTTAGAGTCTATTTCATCAGAGTCATTTTCTTCACATTCTTCCTGATTTTTGTCCTCTTCAACACTTTTCACTGACTTTTTATTCCCCTTTTCTTTACATTTTTCCATAGATTTCTTTTCACTTTCTTTTTCCTCAATTTCTTCTTCTTCTTTTGAATCACTTTTTTCTTTCTTGGAACTTTTACCTGCTTTTTTAGATCCTTTGCTTTGGCTTTTAGAGTTGGTGTCATTTTCATTTTCACTGTCTTCTTCACTTAATTCTTCTTCTGAATCAAATTTGTCTTTTCTAGAACTTTTAACAGATTTTTTCACTCCTTTTCCTTTACTCACTCGCTTTGAGTCATTTTCATTCTCACAGTCTTTATCACAAATTTCTTCCTTCGATTCACTTTCTTCAGCTTTTGTAGCACCTTTCTTCGACTTTGTTACACCCTTTTTACTTGACTCCTCTTCAGAATCAGTATGTTTTTTATCTTCGTCCTTTTCTTTTGAATTAACTTTAGTTTTATCAGAACTTTTAGTGTCTTTTTCATCTTCATTTAATACAGATTTAGCACCTATAGATTTCTCCACCTCTTCTACGCTTTCATCTTTTACTATTGATGTTTCCTTCTCTTCACCGACATTTTGTTTGTCCATCTGCTTTGTGGAAGACTTACCAGTTTCTTTGCCATCTTCAGTTGTTTCTTTTTTCTCAACAGATTCAGCTTGAGGTGTGCTGGCATCAGATTTTGTATCTTTCTCTTTCTTACTTTCTAAAGATTTTTTTTCGGAAGACTTTTTTTCTACTTCTCTTTTCTTGAGCTCCTTGTCTTGCTTTTCCTTCCTGTCCTCTTCCTTTTCCTTCCTGTCCTCTTTTTTGTCATTGCTGTCCTCTTCTTTGTTCCTGTCCTCTAGCTTTGCTGAAGCTGAATCCATTCCTGAAGAAGAATCTGTTTTCACTTTCTCTTTAATTGAATCCTTTTCTTTGGAAGTGTCTTTGTTCTTTTCAAGATTATTTGAGTCCTCACTTTTTTCTTTCGTTTTTTGTTCATCCTTCTCTTCAGTAATCTTAACAGTAACTACCTCTTTCTCTTCTTTACTTACTTCATCTTTGGGAGAATCTTCTTCCTCTTTACTTTCTTCTTTCCTTTCTGAAATTTTCTCGGAGAGTTCCTCTTTTGACATGTCTTGACTTTCTTCAATCATATCAGATTTTTCATTCTTCCCTTCTTGAATGGTTTCCTCCTCCGATTCCTTCTTGTCAGTCTTTTCATCCTTTTTGTTGCCATCTTCATCCTTATTAACCTCGTTTTCCTTCTTTCCATCTTTGTCTCTCTTGCTATCTACAGGAACTTTTTCAGTTCCATCCTTGGACTCTTCTACAGGATGCATTGAGTAATCAACAGCAGAATCCCCAACATTTGACTCCTTGGCTTTAGTTTGTTCCTCAGTTTTACCTTCTTTGGTTTTTATTTCAGCTGTTTCAGCATGATCTTTCTTTGTTCCAGACACAGATTGTTTATCAGTTGTATCAGGTGTTCGCTTTCCATCTTTTTCTTTTGAAATGTCCTCTGAAGTTTTGACATCTGACGTCTTAGAACAAGTTTTTGACTCTCCTCCCTGGCCCCCTTCCTCAGAAGTAGCCCTACTTCCACCTGTGTCATCCACTTTTGTATCAACTTTGTCCGGCCCATGTTTTTCCTCCAATTCCGACCCCTGATTCTTTTTACGTTTTTCATCTTCGTCTTGCTCATCCTTCTTTCCTTTGGTCTTCAGCTTCTCAGTCTTTTCTTCTTCTGTTGTTCCTGTCTCCTCCTCTTCACTTATCTCTTCAGTTTCTTCTTTCTTCTCTAGTTTATGACTATCAGATTTTGATGATTGTGTTTCCAGTTCAGAGTTGTCTCCCTTTGATACCTCCACAGGCTCTTGTTTGATTTCACTTTTCACAACGACCGGTTCTTGCTTGACGTCAAAAGTTTCATTTTTATCTGATTCACGACTTTCTCCATCTTCCTTTTTAATTTCATCCTTAACGTCGGCTTCTGGACTCCCCTCCTTGCTGCTCTTTGTAGATTCAGCTGCAAAAGATACATTTTCATAACTCATTTCAGGATGAACAGTTGATGGAATCTATTAACATAGCAATCAGATTAAAAAGAAACAATAACCAAAGGCTTGTTAAAAAGCTTGGTATGAAGATAGATATGTAGAAGTTTAAATAGCTACTGTAAATCAAAGTTGAAGTAAGATTCCATGCTTTTTCACTAAACAATATAATGCACATGCAATAAGTTATTTGATTGATTGTTTGAGGTGAACAGACAATTCTGTAATTAAATTTTTCCAACTCGATTAAGTTCCTTAAATATCATATCTGATATTCTTGTTAGTACTTACAGCTGATTTCATCAAATTTAAGATCTGCATCAATCTTGAGTTGGGTTATCAAGTTTGCCAAATCATCTCGATTACTGAAACAGAGAGACATTGATGTAACAGAAACGTTAAAAAGTTGTCAAAAGGTCTAACATGTTTATTATACACATCAAACTTCCACCAAATTATAACATACGAGTCAAGTTATGTCTATATATAAGATTTCAGCATTCTAATGCCATTTGTTAATTAGATTACCAAAAACTGCTGAAAAACATGGGCAAAAAAAGGCTACATAACATTTGAAAATATTATTGATAACAGGTTTTGAAGGGAACTACAAGGAGATAAGGTGAGGTTATCTGGGGTTAAACTCCGCTTTAAAGAGTATTTCACTTATAGCACGGCTGCTAGTATGATTGCAGGGAGAAAGCCTTCAACACCATCGTGGCTATGTATTGTGGTGAAACCTGCAAGCATCGACTAGAACTAGCAAACCATGGGTGGTACTGTGCTGAAATTCAGTGTAGCATTGCACCCAAACCTTACTGCCTGTAGAACAGTTCTCTACTGCAGAGGAACTACAAGGACAAGAAATACGACAGGGAAGTATAACTAAAGAGGTGATGTGATTTGGGGTTGAGCGCCGCTTTCAAGAGCATTTATCACTTATATCACAGTTGCAAGTATTATTGCAGGGATAAATATTTGTAGCATTACAGTGAAACCTGCTAGCACTGCTGGACCTAGCGAACCCTGGGTGATACTGCGCTGAAATTCAGTGTGGCTTTGCATCCAAACCTTAATGCGTGTAGAACAGTTCTCTACTTCAAAGTTGCCGAGCCCCTGGCTGGATTTGAACCCTAGAACTAGAGAAACACAAACCTGCAGACAAGCTGCCAGGACTCTGATGAGGCGTCGTCTTGTTCTTCCCGGTACAGTAGAAGATTCTGCTCCTGGTCCTGTAAAAAGGACATTAGTCAGTATAAGTATTAAAATAGCTCGAGGCTTAAAATATTACAAATGTGTGCACATGATGTTTAATTGTAGCGTTCAAGACTTCATATACCTTATAGATAAATGTATTGCTTTATCTGACACATAGGTGAGATTCCATTTATCATCCAAAATCAATTTGCATAACATTTCAAATGTATATCCCTGACCACTGCACTATCTTTAGACTCCCAAAGCTCTTAAGTCATAGCATTGAGATGTGATGTGATTTCCTGAGAATGTAAAACAATTGTGACGTCAATTACTTAATGGGTAGGGAATTGTCCGAAGTCTACTATCAAAAAGATTTCTTCTTGGAGATACAGCTTGACCTCACACAAGCGATATCCTTGAAGAATGTTTTGAATGTTTAAAATGTGACAACACCAGTTGTTGTGACAGTAGTTTCTGCACAATGCTCTTCTCAACTACATGATATCACAATAACATAACAACATAAACATAGTGACATCTCAACGATATGACATCATAGCATTGGAAGTCCAACAGCGGTGTTTTGTTTAGAAAGGTTTATTTTTTCATTGAAACATAAGTAAGAATGTCTATGTATGATAAATAAAATCTCACCACTCTGTCTTCAGATACCATTTATATTATTTTATTTATTTTTTCAATCCCCCCCATCAGATGTTTACATTGCATGTTTATGATTATGTATTATTGAGGTAGACAGTGTTCATATAGATAAATACAAACATAATTATTTCAAGCATACAACTGTGACTCATTTATAAAGTATATATCCCCAGCCAGAAGGTGTTTCAAATTTTAGAAAATACAGGATTTTTTACCAATCTGATCTCTATAAAGTTTCTTTATTAGAAAAATACATACCAATAGATACCAATATGCCAGTCCATTCTTATCTCTTCCGATGGGTTGGAAACGCAACTCCTCCGCTTTCTTCTCATTTATTTTCTCCTTGAAGCGAGAGTTGTAGTCAAATTGACACTCCAGCAACGTCTAGAGAACAGAAACATCGGAGATAACATACATTCAATTTGCGATCTGCATCAATCAGTCACACCTATCCTGCATGGGTAATATAATAATTATGATATGACTATCCAAAGAATCTAGGCATGATATGATACCATGTGACATATATCTTGATATTTTTCTTTTGATGTAAGGTAGCTTATGATATCAAGTATTCAACACTGCTTGATTCAATTTTATCATATTTTTTTTGTCATATTCAAATACAGTTAAACTTAAACTTTCCCATGCACATCCATACTTATTTAAGATTATTAAGTCAAAACATTCTTTATCACCCCGACGCTGTTCCCTCTTTAAGAGGAATTTTAGCAGCTGGATTGATGAGGAAGAACTAGTTCTTATGGATCTCAGGATGGGTATCGCTTCTCATTTCCATATTGCGATGTGCATTGCAACATAATGGTAGTTTCCTAATTATAAATATTCTCTTGAATAAATAGCAGTGATCAGAACAGCAATCAATGCTAAGCTGTCTGTCCTTTTGGAAAGGGAGGTATTTTAATGACTGGCTAGGAGCTTTATTACCTTCAATAATTTTTAACTTCACAACTTCACGTCTTACTTGGTTATATTACTGTAATTTCAGATGGAAATCGGTAATTTTTAAAAGTCTGATTAATTGGATATTTTCAGAAATATTTACCAGTATGTATCATGTTCTTTCTGTATTGCAACATACTGATATATCGATAATACCGCGCACCCTTACTGGATAGTCAATTTCTGAATTGCCCTAATCTGTTGTAATACCTCAAGATCTTTATTTAGCCTTTATATATGTATGTGCTTACTACCAAAAAATGGACATTCCTCCACTAGGCTTTCCTCAAGATATCTTGGAATGTTACACATCACAGGGTGGCTATCCACTCCACCAGAAGTCATGTCATCACCAAAAACTGCATCTCTCATGCGTATCGCTTAGTACGCTTACCTTTAAAATTCTCAACTTGGTGGCAACTTTTGCAAGTCTGTATCCAAATCTCTCAATCTCCCAAGCATCAACATCAGAAAAGTTGTGACAAAACTGAAATAAAAAACAAAGTTTGAATTTTTGGAAAAACTTCATGCAAGGATATTTTTAGAAGATTCAATAAGAGATGATGTTACTTTTCACAGTTTACAGTTTATAACAATTATATATCAAAAATGAATATCCAAACGCAAAAATCATGTATAATGTATAAAAATTCTAAATTGTTCACATTCATCATAATTACTGAATTATCTCCCTTGACATGGTGATAATCTTATGAGCAATCCCTTTGAAAATAAAATTAATGCATTTCAATCAATTTGTTTTGAACAAAATTTTTAAAAATACCATCATTGTTAAGATGGTATGTTCACAAAAGGAATCCTAAAACCGGAGAACACAACACAGCAAATATAGAAATTTTTTTATATCATATCATTCATCATATTTGATGGCCAATATAAGATTATGATAATACTATACCTTCACAAGGTGCCTCTCAAGTCTTTCAGATGTGACTGATGTCTTTCCAATACGTCGCAGTAGGAAAATGTGGAGATCAGTTAGAACTTTATCAACTGCAACAAAACAACAGTCCATTGGGAATCGGTAAACTGAACATTCATACAATTGACAAATTGCAGGTTAAGACATAAATAGATTTTTAAATTGGAACTGCATCATGAAAGACTACTTAAAAATTATGTAAAAAATAAAAAATAGTTCAGTCACTTTGGGTTATGTGAAGATGCACATTCAGAGAAAACTGAATCTAATTAATGAATAAAGAGTGAAATCTTTATTCTAATTGTTTCCTTTAAATATATTTTTAGTTTGGAAGTTACGATTATGAAGTATCTAAAATTTAATAATATTTCAAACATTGATTCGGTACATTAAACAATAATAGTAAGTCTAAACTGACAAAGCTAAAAAAAAAGAGTTGTAATACAACATTTTGACTTTCAATATATCAAATGCTAGTAGCGATCAAATATTGCTACAGTCATTTACAATTATGAGTCCTTCCCTAAACTTCACAAAACATTTTTGAAATCTGTATGATTAACAGAACTGTGAAACTCTCCCTGTGTTTCTTTACTTGCCAACCTAAGGGAGTGAATAATTGTTTAGCAACGCTTTGACAATATTTTGGCTATCAACTGTGTGGACCTATCAGAATATTGGGTAAATTTCTAAGAACTTCAAATGTCACAGGCACAGGGATTTCTTCAAAGTTTTCAAGCTGTCAATGAAAACTTAAGGGTGAATATTTTACCTCTTATGTTTTGTTTTAGGTAAAAAAGGGCCTGTAACATTTAGGTGCATCAAGGTTTTATATCCTTTTTAGATTGAAATGATGTCATGAACTGAGATTCCTCTATCTGATAATATACTTAACATTTCCAAAAGTCTAAAAACAATCTTATTAGACTATCATAAAAAAGATATAATGATTCTATTAAAGCATTCCCATTACATCAATAGAGTAATATTAAAGATCATAAACAGGTATATCTAAAAAAATAAGAACATTCAAAGTTAATCTTTGTTTTGAATTTGACCAATTTTTTTTTTGCACGTGGTTAAAACTTAAGCTGTACAGCTAGTTACTGACCTCCGGAATAAAGACTTCCAATGTCTTTTAGAAGTTGAACAAAGATTTCGTCATCACTGTGATCATATCAGTACATATAAAATTGCTAAGATGAAGACAATACTCTGAACGTCATGAATGTGTTGAAGGAAACTCCTGCTTGCTGCACCACCATCTAGTTCAATTAAGTTGGTATTTGCTACGTATCATCTACTAGTATGCTGATGTATTCAGAAAATCAAATACATAAGATAATTCCTTTTACTAAGTTTCGAATCACTGACAACTTAATGGAGTTTGACTTCAAATTTCATGATTCGTTACCTTCTTAGATATCTAACATTTGAACCATAAAAATTCCATCATAGAATTAAAAACCATAATGAAGTTAATTGTTAATCAAATTCATTATCTAATTCAACTAGATGCAAATGCAACAAATGTTTATCAGACATTTTCGCACCAAGATGACTATCTTCCACATGTTGAAGGTAGATCATGCATATGAGGATATATATAATGCTAATAAGACGAGAATAAAGTTGCAAAACTATGCATACGCAATGCATTTCAAATTCTTAGCTTTCGGTCAAACATTTCTAAAATCATTCAAATAGAATAATCAAGACAAAAGGTGATTGATTGTTGATAAGTAATAGGGTGAAAAAGTCGACATTTGAACAATTTGTCATGAACTTTGGGCGCATATAATCAATGAGGCCACTCACCAGTTTTATTATCGTCAATAAAATTCTGAAGATCAGTAAAGGAAATTTCTGGCAACCCCAAAGTTTCGCTATACTTGTCCAAAAATGAACATATCACAGCAAAGTTTGGGTCATTGTGGCAAACGCTTTCTCCAGACGTCGCCATCTTGATTATGCTAATGAACAATAAAAGCTATCACATGTCAGATAGGTTGGATGAAGGAATTATCAGGTGATACAATTATAAAAGACCGTTTAGAATTTATATGTTGGACACCTAAATACCAAATAGTAATGTTTAAAACTGTTCAAGAAAAACAATTTTATTTGAATACGAAGCTGCGGCTACGAGAGAAGAATTCCATATGCATAACTTTGTAAACAAAGACGCACCGGTAGATGGCGTGGGTTAGTTGACCTGATGCGCTTGTTATTTTAAGTAGATGAAAACTTTTGAAATAAAAGGAAATGCATGTATATATATCATTTCAAAACAGTAAACAAATATTTGTATGGAAGTTTTGTTTTAAAAAAAATTGTTCAAATGATGATTACAGCGACAAAAAATGCAAATGATGATAAGCCCATGTAGCACCACTTGATATTTTACAGGTGCTTTTCGTCAAAAGGCCTAAAAATATTTCTGCATGTTTCGTTTGTGAATTTGCTCGTTGATTTTAAGAAAAGTGTTTCCTTTCATGCTGTTTGTGAATGCTATTCTTGAAGATCTTTTAATCATTTATACAACTTCACTCCTTATACAAAGAATTAATTCACTAATCCAGCACTGAATTCCATAAAACCACTTAACATTTTTCGAGTAGAAAAAAAAAGATATGTAGGCTTTTTGAAAAACTCGGAAACTAATGGAATAACATTCTCTCCCAGCAGAGGTAGGCTAGCCCCGTCATTAATTCCTATACAATCTCTGTTCTAATACGAACTCTTCTCGATCGAGCTTCCGATAGGTTTCCCCAGCGGCAAAATATTGCTACTTAATTAAACAACCCTGCAATATTTCAGCCAGTGAAAACACAGCATGCATAGATGCAATGGTGATTTCACTAAATAAGGCGAATGTGTTCTGTAAAGAAGACTCAAAGTGCAAAGTGCATATATATATTGGAATAAATCTATATAGGCTTTCCGAAAGCATATGGAAATATAACTGAGACGTTTGAAATGAAAACTTTTGAAACGGCGTCACTGATTGCACAACTATTTTCTATTGCACCCATTCAGACTTCTACATTTCTAGAAATTGGGACATAGGTTGTGTATGGATTTATGATGGAGCTACCTCTGTTGGGAGAGAATGGGAATAACCATTGAGTTTTTGTCCCCCGGATATATAACACTTGTAGCTCGCTGCGGCAGCTTCTCCTCCTGGGTTAGGCCTCTAAACCACCTTGTGTTTGTTCACCTTCCATTTTCACCACAACCAGCCACACGCCCGCTTTCATATTGATTTGTGTCCACGTTTTTTTCCCGAATCCGTCGCTGATTGGTTGAATTGAAAGGTCGTGAGATATGACCTCTGCGATGAATGAATTATCGATCTAATGAAATGGGGGTAAGATTACTTGGTTGTCAGTTGATAAAAACTCAATAATTTAATTCTTAAATGAAAGTGTGATTTGTTCAATATATCATATTTCATGACAAGAGTTCGAATTAGTGAGGATAATAGTTAATATCGAGACATATGCATTTTACGTTATTAACATTTTAAACATATTTGAGTGCGCCAGTGCCTTTAAAAAACAATACAAAAAAGAATTGCTCTAAAATAAGGTTACAGAAATGTCATAGTAAAATATCAACATGTCCGCTTTAGAGGCTGTGATTTCGATTAACACACTAGAAATCATTGTCACTAATTGGAATGGGAGTTAATTTCGGACAATTAAGCCCGAGGTAATATAGAGCACCATTTGTAAGAGACCGGACGATTCGATGTATTCATCCACATGGTGTGTCAACCACTTTGCCATAGGAGCGGATGTGTCTAATAGTAACTTATTGATCACCAGAAACTCGGGAGACAGTATATCGAACGTTGAAGGACAGCGGATAATCCGCAGGATAAGTGCGCTCTTATCCGATAAAAGTCGAAGGAGTTGTTAGCGGTATGGAGTCACCGTAATCCCCAACTTTTTAGCATTATTCATAACACCCATAAAATTCCCATCATCTGTTCAAACTGATTATTTGTCCGTGAAAATCAACGACAGTGTCATTCAACCAGCCATGTTCATTGACAACTAATGCCATCGTGTGAGCTATTCCCACACGGTACCAACTAAAGGAAACACATATTAGCACTTTTATATATTCTAATGAAGTACTAGGGTTTGCTTCTAATAATCAATAGTAAATTCAAACTAATCGATAGTGTAGCCATGATCAATAGAAAAATCTATGCTAATCAATGGTTTCAACAAGAATCTATAAACCCCCTGGAAATCGGTCTCTTCCAATAGATTTGCAGGCCAATCGATAACATGAACTCTTCTTCTAAAGTTCGTATCTTGTAGTGGATGGAGTAACCACTAATGCTATACGATTAAAAAAGCTGAAGAAGTAAATAATTAAGTAAAATCGCATCTGACTGGATATAACAGTAGTTAAGGACGACAAAATTGAAAAGAAGGAAACTGTACAAAAATCCCAAGAAAATCATTTTTCATCAAAGTATTGTCTCGTCGTCGATAGTTACTTAGTCGATAGCTCTTATAAAAATATTTCAACACATAATCTGTACAATGATTTACTGCCTCTATCACTTAATTTTTCAATCTAGAAAAACATTTCACAGAATATTTCCTGTAATTAGTTTGTATGTCTGATTTATGGCGTTATGTACAGCTTATTTTCAACTAGTTTGAAAATGCAAGTGCCTGAGAGTCACCGGAACGAGAAAGAAATCACCCTTTATGACAAAGTGGGCACGTCCAATAGATTTCGTATCTAATGCTAAGGGGAAGTCACCATTCTCAGTTAGTAAATCTAAGTTCCCCCAAAGTCTTCGTAAGGGAATAAATCACCCCTCTCAGACGAAGTCGACTCGTCCAATAGGGATTTGTATCAGGCAGAGGATTGGAGTCACCAGTCCATATCTGCGAGTGATTGCAGGTGTATGTCCACTAACAAGGTGCGAATACACTGAGTACCAGGTGTACGATGACATCGGATTTCACGCACGAGCTTCCTGGAGAACATGTGTACGATGGGATACTTTTCTTTGGATACACACCTCCGGATATTTTGGACGCTGTGAAAGACTTTGAAGTGCGAGACGATGATGTGTTCATTGTCACCTATCCTAAAGCAGGTAAATAGTGAATTGCTAGATTTTATCAAAGCTTATTGGGCGATTGGGGATTATGTCATTATGATATATTGATAATTGTTGTTTAGGAAATAGGTTTAGGAGATTAAGAAGTGAAAATCACAAGAACGGAATCTATGTCAAATAATTAAATAATTAGCACTTCAATGGGAAAGTAAGGAAAACTTTCATCGCCTTATGATAATATGTGTGAATCGCTAGGTTTCACATAATGATTATTGGGCGATTGAAAATACTGCTGTTTTTCGAAGTTAATTTCAAAATGATAATTGTTGTTTAACAAGTCATTCAGGGATCAATAAGTTTTACCTCTCGACCATAATATTATGATATCTAAATTCGTTGAGAATCTTGTTAGATAGCTTAAAACGTTCTTTTAAAATCAACATCTGCATCTTCTTTAAGAGTCGTTCACCACCAAATATTTACGTGTTTTGCTTTACATGTCCCCCCCTTCGATCGTGCCTATTTACAACTTAATATATCAATTATTCATTTACATGATTTAGAATCTATAGAGTATGTTATTAAAAGCTTTTTTCAAACTAGTTATCACGTTTTGATTTATTGACCGTTTTTTCAGTTGTAAGAAACACACTAAATTAAACATGTACTTTGACGGGATTTGGAAGGTCGGTACATAAATCGGTTAGGTCATTTCCGCAAGGGGAGCATAGCTGTAGACCTCCAGCTATGAAACCTTTCGGCTGTATCATAACCACGCTATCAACCATCTTATTGAAGTAGACAGAAATCCATGTTCTTATGACAACGTTAGAGGGCAATAACCCATGTGTGATATTGCTGAATTAACACTTAATATTTTAGGGGTCAAATATGATCCAAGGTTGTTATGCAATATTTGGGCAAGGGAACAGCCTGACCACTTTGACTTGTCGTAGGAACTGGAATGAGCTTCAAGGCTACTTGCTTGTTCCACATGACTTTTTTGACATGGGTGTTTTTTATCATTACCCAAATGGAAATAACAACCTGAGGTCATATTTAACCCCAAATATATTCGAATATAAGAGGGGAATGTTAATTTAAAAAAATTCATATGAATTTTATATGCATGTATCTATGCATTTTGTCAGAAATAATATAAAAAAAGGTGATTGAGAAATACCAAAATACCACAGCATGTCTTTAATTTGTTTAATATCTTAATGATCATTTAGCCCTTTGGACATCTTTTACCCAAAACATCGTAGAGGGGTTAAAGTTAGTCTGATAATATTATGTGGATGATGAAAGAATTTGTACAACGAAGGTACATTGCGGTCTATGTACCTCAGCATGGGGATGAGCAAAACACACGGATTGGATTTACCTAACAACAGCACGTGTAGTTTGACCCAATTGGAGACGAGAACAAAAGGCGCAATGAGGCGATTCAACCATTGATAGAAATCAAACATAACGCTATGCGCGGCTGGTTATCAAACAATCATATGCATATGATTACCATCATAATGTAATAAGATAAATTTATTTAATTCTTCTTGTTGAACTTTTGACGCGTAAATAAACTGAGCAGATAAATCCAATTACCGTATCATACATTTGAAACAGATGGAGTTTAACCAAAAGCTTTTATCATTAAGCTTCAGAATCCGTGAAATATCATCGTATCTACAAGCAAAAATATTCAAATGAATAACAGAGTTTCAACGCGAAGTTGAAATAGGAGAGTTTCGATCAACTTCTACAAAACGAGTGTTTCGATTTGCTACATTTCGATTTGCATGAGTTTCGAATCTGTCATATAATGAGATTTTTTCCCCAAGGATGAGATAGGCAGCGATATCCAACCCTTTCAGAAACTTATTAATATGAACATTTTGGAATTTGAACGCTCTAGTGCACACATATATTTTGTATACATGTATATACAACAAATGCACAGATCATGCATATCTCTCGATATTACTAACGAACCTCACTATAATGATCTACCTTGTAAGTTATTTGACAAATATGTATGTATTCAAATTATAAAGTTGATTGTAAACGACAGGAATTAATAAATGCAATTCACTGCAATAAATCTGCATGAACTACTATATAGGAAACATTCATATTATGTTTACAGTCAGAAGAGCTAAAACGGCAGTAGCTATCATAATCCAGTAACAATGCTAATACTATATTTTTTAAAATCGTATAATTTGCAAGATTGTTTTTATAACAATATTTTATCCTTTTAGTCAGTTCTGCGTTTAGGTTAATTCAAAAGCTTCATACATTACTAGTTCAGCCGTTTTCATCTGTCAAGATTTTTCCATTTTATGAACAGAAGACGATTTTTATATCTACGAGTCTATTCCGGCCGTCTTAACTTTTTCATCGTTGATTACAGGTCAGTTGTAAAGAATAATAGATAGAAACAAGATGTTTGACGCGGCAGTCAATTTGCAAAAAAATTTTCCTTAAAAAGGATTGATTTACATGCGAAAATCATTTTAATGTTGAGGCCATACAATCCAAATTACTTGCACTGGATGACCGAGTGTATTAACATCCTTCAGAGATGTGATTTCAAATTGAAATGCACGTGCCTTTGAAAACTGGACTCGACAACTGCATGAAATTCATGAATCTCGTGCATCACTATGTGAAATGAACAACGACCGTATACACAAATAGACATAACAGCGTGTTTATCACAGGGTCCTCATGTGATATGTTCGTGAAAAATGTTGACGTAATTTATCAAGCCCACAACTGTAAAAAGTAACAACTGTTTCTCCTTTTTTCATCCTTTACAATCTTTTTGTCGGCAACTTCGTCTGCAGTTGAGAACTGTTCGACCCGCAGTAAGGTTTGCGTGCAATGCTACACTGAATTTCAGCGCAGTGCCACCCATGATTGGCTAGTTTCAGCCGATGCTCGCAGGTTTCACCGCAATGCAAAGCCACGATACTGTTGCGGGTTTCTCCCTGCAATAATATTAGCAGTCGTGATATAAGTGAAGTAATCTAGAAAGCGCTGTCGAACTCAAATTCACCCTACCTCAACCATGATCAAACTAACCATATTGCAGGCTATATAATTAAATTCATTTTCTGTTTATTCATATAGGGAATGTTAAACATGGCAATAAAAATCAAACGTCATGTCACTATTAGACGTTAAACTGCAAACAGCATTGAAACGATCAATAAATCACAAATTTCACGCATCGAAGGTAAAATCTAATCAAACAAAACAATAAACCCCCATCAACTCCAGGCGATAACCCTCATCAACCTGAACCAATATTCCAATTGTGGAACACCTTTAATCGTTTTGATTCGTCACATTGAATGTTGCTCGTACTGATTTCCCCGTTATCGCTATCGTCAATCGGAAGTTAAGCCTAACGTATCACGTGTTCATCGATTCCACGAATTAGGGATGTCTTAACGAGAGCTGAAATCTGTCAAGTGTCATAAAAAATTATTACTGATATCGTTTTTAATGAAGCTATTGCCCGTTAGGTTCTTTATTATAGTTAAATCAACACTAATTGATAAATCATTAATTTTCAATTCTTTATTCAAAAGCATTGGTAATGAATTCAAAAGTAAAAACATTATTTAGTATATATCGCTTAAGAAAGTAGAAAATAAGCAACGTGTTTAATCGTTTCCACAAATATTTTACATTTAAAAAAAAAAGTAAAAATGTGTTATCAAAAATCTTCCTTACCATTCGCGTCCCTCAAATGGTTGCAGAAATGGCCAGCCTGACCTGGTTCGAACAAAGTTGATAGAACAAATTATCTAGTTCACTTATTGAAAACTCGTAACCAACATCACAATCATTATTGGCGATTAAGAGAAAAACTTACCTGTAACTCTGATTAGGCGAATTAGTAACAAGGTTCACTAGGTTGAAATTTAAAAAGTGTCAAAGATTTGCGATAATCATCGTTTTCCATCAAGTTATTGCTCCTTATTTTATTGATCTTTCAAGGGCGTAAAAATTGATTGGCTGCAATATCTTAAGTGTCAGTTATTGAATAGTGATAAAAATAATAATGTGGATATTTATAAGGCGCACTTTTCAACACTCTCAAGGCGCTACCAGCATTATTAATCTGGTCTAACCCAAGCTGACATATTTGTCGCTAGAAGGTCACCACCAACACTCTGTTTTACCAGGTACCCATTTCCTGCTGGGTGAACAGAGGCACATTTTGAACTGAGTCTCTTGCCCAAGTAGACACCATAAGTCTCTGAACTCGTGTCTCAGTGTGGGACAGGGAATCAACCCTTCAAACTCCAAGCTTGTCCAGCAATGACGGTTAGCCCATCCATTCGGCGAGCCACGCCTTATGTTGCTGAACTGCACTGATAACAGTCGACTAAACCATACACCGGACCATGTGCCACCACTTGACCCATTACAGAGTCTGGCCTATCGGCAATCGGTCCGCCATTTTTTTTTAGTATACGCTTCCAGTTGTCAAATCTAAATCATCTAAAATGTTTCATGTTTCAACTCTGTTGTGTGTATTCATGTAGTATTGAAATATATGGATAAACAGGAATGTCCCCTTGAATTTCGTGTAAAAAATACCCCGATTAGACGATCACTGAACAGTCGTAAGTTGGCCGGTCATTTGGACATGAGTAAGTTACGCTTTTTGGGGAAAGTTTTAGTTTTTGATGCAATATGATATTATGTCTAAAATGTTTAAAAGCATCATTTGACTTGAATGTCGCTTTACCCGAACATTACTCTGGAAATCCTAAATGATTGTAAAGGAGAATTACTGTGAAGTTCAATGTAATATTTTCGTGTGGATGACACATTTAAACATTCATTTCTAGAAAACAAGAGATATTTTGTGTACAAAGGACAATCTTGTTCAGTTTTACTGAGGCTTGAAAATTATAAGAAGGCGTTCATCAACAATAACCGTCTCTTATTCACGAACAAATGTATCCTTGTAAATATTATAGAAAGGTGTCTATTTCGGGAGCTATAAGTTTACATGGAGTTGCATGATATAAAGTGTAGAAAAATCGATATTGAAATCTGAAAGAGCCAAGTTGGCAGGATTCAACTCGTCGACACGTCGTATCTTTCACTTATATGGAAAAGTCGATATTAGAAAGGGGAAGCCAAAAAAACCTTGAACATTTTGATATCTGATAATGTAAAATTGCGTTAAAAATTTTCATTTGCATTATAATGTTTGCCATGATGGGTGATGATGTTTGTGATGATAATGATGTTAATGATGGTGATGATGATGATGATGATGATGATGGCATTGCTGCTGCTGATGGTATTGAAAGGAGTGATTATGATGTTGACTGTGGTAATACTGGTGCTGGTGATGATCATGATGTGATGGTACCATGGAGGTGATATTCATGATGATGGTTATTGTGGTGGTGATGACGATGATGGTGATGGGGATATGAACGTAATGATGGTGATCAAAGTGGTGATTGTGATTGTGATAGTGATGTGATGTTGGTTATAATGGTGATGATGACGATAACGGTGATGAATGATGATGATGGCGGATTTGAGATTTAGGTATAGGTGGCGATGATGGTGGAAGTGGAGATAATGGTGGCCTTTTAGTTCATAATGTTTCCATGGAAACAAAAAAATCAGAACAACCGGAGTAGCAAAAGGCACGTCTCCAGCTGTGGGTATAACAACTTACCAAATCCCATAAACAGGTACTGAATATATTTGGGGACAGAGGCCGGAAAATCCGCATACATGGACTCAGTTCAAATAGTTTCAATGAAAACCAGGCAAAATGAAAAGGTCATGATTAAAGTACCCAAAGGTATCACTCCTCCACTAGGTCTAATCACATACGATACCTTAGAAACGAAACTGTATAGATAGATAGAAAAAAATAAGAATAACAAAAGTAGTGAAAGGCACCAATAAGGCAATAGTACTGCCTACCAAATATTAAACAATATTGATTGGCTTTTGAGTTTGGACACGAAAACAAAGTCCCTCTATTCCTACAGGTTGTTTTTAGAAAAACCTCCAATATTCTTTCGAAAAAGCAAAATTTTGCAATATGTCAAACAGACTTCCTAACGTATGTACAACCCAGACAGAAAAGGTAATATCCATTTTAGAAATTGATCGTGGAGACACAACTCAAACGTAAAAATGTGAGCTCCATCAATCCAGAAACCATTCGTCTGCTATTCACCGTCACGATCCTTTATTGCGATGTAAAAAGTCACTCTTTGCCACTTAAAGTATGGCTGTCAAGTTAAGGAGGGATTGAGAGCTAACTTAGAAAGCATGATCAGCGAGACAATCACAGAATGGCGACCGGAAGACATTAATCGATGAGTGATACAACTAAAGTCTGGAAGCGGAAGTGCCTGCATTAGCGCTCCATACTCCTTACAGCGACATATTGGAATGGGTCAAAGGTCAACAGTTTGCTTTTTCAGTATGCTGATCCGATGTATGGTTGTCATTTTTGTGAAAAGATGAGCATGTTTAAAGACAATGCCTTATATTTTGGCGTGGCACGCGTGCAATGATTGATTGGTTCTGTATGACACCACACATATTATGTTTAGAGAACGCATTGACCTAAACATCGACAAACAACAGGGGGAATATCAAGGAACAAGATTTCCAGAAACTTCAACAAAATGGAAACGACACTTCCATTCCCTGCTTAAACACACATATCCAATCAATAAGTAAGAAGTATTTGCTATCAATAAACCATCTGTGTTCTTTAAAAGCAAGTTAAACTGTCCCCAGGAAGGAATCCACTGTAAAGTCACACAGCAGAAAATAAGAAAAATGAAACCAACAATTTCAAATCAATAGATGACAAATATTACTCTTTATCAGTAGCAACATTCGAAACAGGACAATGCTTTATTCAGAACGCCCCTGGAAAGTACACAATGACAAATCATGCCTAAGCATATCCAATCGAAATGGAGAATGTCTGTAGCTATATTGACACTGTCCATTACCACAATCCCCGGTCGGAAATTGACCGTAACAAAATCTCCCGTTTAATCGATTCTGTAAATTAACGAGTTAAACATTACTGTCAAATGTTCCAATTTTTAAGTATCGTATTCTCCCTGAATTAACTGCATCTTTATATTGATCCATTAGTAAGATAAGATCTCGTTTTGCCGCATGATTTGATAAACTATTCTAAATGGCGATGCCACAGAATTTTGCTTTTGTTGAAGGACAATATAATTTTACCTTCGCGCAAAAAAAAGGATTGGCTCATGAGGTTCTGGTTAGCGAACTGTATTTCTTCTATATGAACTTGATTTCGTTAGCAAAATGACGGTTAACATATACACAAACCAAAAATAAATATAATGTTGGGTGTAGACTTTTGTTTTAACTATGTTTTACTTACGAAATCCTTTGTTTTCTTAATACATACGACACTGATAAAAAGGCGTTTAAAGATCGTTATAATGATTAGTTATATTTTTTCTCTGAAAATAACTTATAATGGAATTCTGTTTCGTTTAGGAAATGTTGGTTCATGGAACTAAACTTACCTTTTGCATATTGCACATCTCTAACAAAACCTTCAGTTACGTTATATATATAGATTAAGAGGCTTGTCTATCGACTACGGTCCGCCATGTTGCTCTGAGGGAAAATGACACAAAAAAAGGCGCCTTATTTTGACTTTTTTCACAACATTATGAAAATAAACTGATGTTTGGAAAAACTAACAACAAATTAACAAATGATTAACGATAGGGCTAAAAGAAAATGCCTTGTAATGCCGTAGCAAGGCTTTTCACGCTCGTAGCGCCGATAAATGACCTCAATTCTCATTCTTGTTTTACTTTAGCAAGTGTTCGCTCTCATTTATCTATTTTTAGAATCTAAATAAACCAGACTGTTATCCTTAGTATAAGGTTTCAAATGACTAATGTTACAGTCATGTACTGATAACATACTTTTATAAACGGGACTGTCCCCTTGCATTTCATTTTTTAGGAAAATACCCCGAAATGACTGCATGTCATGTTACCTCATGTCTGCAGTAACGGTCTCGTCAACTCTGGTCTTGAGGCGAGACAGCCTTCGTTACAGTGGCCCTTTAAGTCTATAGAGGCTTATACACAAATGTCAAAAATTGATTACGGTTACTATTTCATTTGATGAATCTGATTTAGTTTAAAATTAACTATAAAACTTAAAGTAGACTCTTTGAGTCGCAGTTTGGGGCTTTTTACGTCAATAAATTGGTAGTTAAGATACAATATATTTTTTAGATCGTGGAATCGTAGGGAAGTATTTGATTTTCTTCGAAACGAAAAGCGTCTCAATATACTCTGGTGATTAACCCAAAAAAATTTAAAAAGGTCACGTTCAACTTTTTAGATAAAAAGTTACTTTAAAGTTTTTTTAAAGGTGTGACTGCCAGCTAAAGAAGTATTGAAAACTCTGACTCGAAGCTCGATGGGTGAAAGGATCACTGAAGAAGAACCGGAAGTGTTTGATTGATTTATGAGACGACGTAAGTCTCGAACCGGAAGTGACTCCATTAGCAGACGAAATTTTGTCTGTGCACTCTCTGAAGTGTAATCTACGGTGTCCAATATATCTGAAGTGCATTAATGAACTATCTTTCTTCACCATTTTTAAATATAAACCGTCCTTATATAGCCATATTAACCTTTTTTGACTTAATAAAATCCCTATGCTCATTACTGTACTATACAGTTCTAATTCATCCAAATATCGAATTCTTGAACTTCTCATTTAGCTTCTAGTTCCGTGTCTTGATGTCTGGTATCCAGTCCTTAATAACGTACATGCAAATTTCACAGACATCATTCAAATCTATTATAAATACTATTATAAATGTACCTTTGCTACATGCCAAACTAGATATAATGCCATAATTTGGCAAGAGCGGATTTCCTTCCATTGTAGTTTCCTTGCTATATTGTCAACTTGAATATAATGTCATTCTATGCCAATGTGATTTCGAACAAAGGTCCTTTATCCCTGTTTATAATTACAATCATCAGATAGAATTCTATTGCACAGGAAAACGAAAGTAATCAATAATATAAAACATAATTTATGAAACATAGAATCCCTTTATCAACAGACTATAGGAATGTCAAATACATGACGTCGCTCCATTCTTGCCTATACATCAAGCCATACAAAACGGCATCTGCAGCAAGGGTTTCAGACCATTTGTATATCAGTGAAGGTTTTCGTTAATGTGCTTGCATTTGCCAAAAAGTACGACGATCTATTGATTCCTGTGCCATTTTCCTTTGAAGCTATAGACTCGCAGAGTTCCTCCTTGTTACAGTGTCACATGGGATATAACGCCATGTTTTCTCATGGACACACGATGGTGTCGCAACCATGGTGCACTGTTATGTACATGGTTATTTGTTGGGATCAAAGCTGCACTATCTCACAAGGTATTACCAAGCATACTGTAATTAACATTAAGATCTAATATAGATTTTTTACTATTATCCTCTGAAGATCTGAAAGTGATTTTTAGTGTTTATAAGGGAAGGACAAGGACACTTAAGGGAAGGACATTCCAGAAAATTTAAAAATCCAAACTGTGCACCTAAGCACCATTGCCAGTTGGATTTAAATCAACCAAACGCTATGATATCCTTCGCTAAATCCTAAATGACTCCAAATTAGAAGTCAAACGTGTTTCAATTAAGAACAGATTTAGGAATCAGGATATTAAAGGAAGATCGATAATAGTTCATTTTGAGAGAATGTAGGAAATTTCCTAAGAATCACTGGATATTCCAAATCTCCTAAATTTCCCGAAGTTCCCTTTTGCAGGAAATGAGGAAACGCTTTTCTTGCACTGGATGCCAAGTGTTGTCTTAGCAACTATTCTTAATTGTTTCACCGTTCCAATTTGTTTAAAACATGTGTACCTCTCTGCCTTTGCCCACATACCTGGCTCCGTCGTTTGAGGTCACATTGAACTGATATGCATTGAACGCAACTGTTATATGAATATATAAAGTCTGACATATGAAATTTACAATGCGAGCTTGAGCGAGGCCAGACACAATTTTGCAAATTTTGAGGTTATTCGCATCTTTTGGGGTGCATGAATATGCTACAGACAATTTCTCCATTTCATATGAGTACGCGTGTACATATGATGAATGACTGCGTTGTTAAATATGTGTATTTGATCATTTTAACTAAGTAATCACTTCTCTTTAGGTACTACGTGGATGCAGGAAATACTATGGCTGGTCATGAGTGACGGAGATTTTGATTCAGCCAATCAGAAGCAGGTATACTTTCGGTCACCGTTCCTGGAGTTCAAGGACGATGTTCTCAATGAGGTCGGCCTTGACCTTGCCGACCCTATGCCGTCTCCCCGTGTCATCAAGTCACATCTACAGGTCAAACTGATGCCAAGACAGATACATAAGAAGAATTGTAAGGTAAATTAAATAAACTCATAACTGATGCGCTGATAGAAACTGAATGGTAATCAAACAAATTACAAAAGTACCTTTTAGTTCACAAGAACCGAATTGACAGCCCGTCCAAAAACGTTTAACATTTCCGACTTCTTCAGGAGAACCTCCAATTCACAAATAAGGTTAAATTTGATTTAAAACGACATTACTTAAACGTCCATTGTATGCTTTTACGAATCATTATACGCTTATTGATGTGTGTCCATCAATTCAGTTATTAACATGTTCATTATATACCTCAATAATAAAATTATTCTAAGACATCCTTGTTCTGACCATCTTCCCTGCAAGACATAATTCCAACCAGTCTCGATCACTGGCTAATTAAAGCTTTGATGCAATGCTCCAAAAATCGTACTTTTAAGTGCAGCGCCCTTATCAGCGATAAGCAGCAAAGATTATTGATATGATACTATTTAGCTGTAGTAGACTGAAGGTTTTTTCCTGAAAAGTTGAAGATATGCAGCAAGGCTTTAAAGAGCTGGTAAATAAGATTGGCGCGAGTTATACCTTGAGGAGGAAATCGGCTTGTAGCTTGAATGTCTCTGTTTGCAGGTCGTGGTTCTATTCCGGAACCCAAAGGACCTATGTGTCTCCTACTATCACTTCTACAAGTCAAGCTCCTCTTTCGGCAACTTCAAAGGCACGTGGTCAGATTTCTTCAACATGTTTCTCAATGGACACGGTGCGTATAATCTATAACCATTGACTGTCCACAGTATTAGCTTTGAATCTGTCATTTTTATTGATCGAATACAGAGACTAATGTTGAGCCAAGTAACCGCTACGGGCTTCTAATACCTAGAAATCGAGAGATAGGGGTACAAAGTTAGATGTAACCCATGGAGGACATCTCAATTAGGTTTGATTCAAGGCAATACTGTGCACTTCGGATTCTCATAAATATTGATTTTAAAAAAAATTTATCATTGTAATAACATACACTACTAGAACGCTCATTTAAGATCTGAGCCTTTCGGCTTGGAGGTGATGTTCATGTGACCTATTGCCCTGAAATGGCTCCATTTAACACCACACATGGTCATATCATCCGTTAGCACAGTGTTGGAGTTTTTGGTGCACACTTTATAATGGAATACGTAACATCGCCCGTGCAAATTGTGCAAATAATGCATTTAAGATATAAACCACTCTTTGCACGTATATTTCGTGGAGGAGTAATGTTGTATGGGAAAGAAAACATCGCATTTGTAGCTCATGTAGTTTCAACTTATTGAAATAACAACCAACCATTCTCACACATTTAGGTTTTCTGCATAACTTTAAAGGTGTATTTTTAGATAGATAAATCGTATGCCACGTGGCATTAAGTGCGTTTACGAAACTCTAAACATCGCAAACACTGTGCTAACGGATTATTTTGCGCTGTTCGGTGTATTTTGGGATCATTTCCGGGCCACATGTCACAGGGACAAGCCGAATGCCCGAGATCTTTTAAGAGCGATCTTGCAGGGTGTATAATTAATGATATCGAGTCTTGGTACGAAATGCATTTTAATGGTCTAAATTCTGAAAAATCCAATTACCTTATAAATTTTGGAGATCCCGTTTATAGCTTTTATATCTGTATTGTTTTTGGTTAGGTTTTCGTCGGCGATGGCAAATGTGTCGGCATACCAATCTTTTCCGAATCACATCTCTAAAACTATTTAATATATCTTCCCCACATTTAGTACAATGCCTCAACATTTCAAGATGCGCATTGTGTGGTTTTGATCATATTCAAATTTCCTCTTTCTTTCCGTGGAAATAATTTGTAATATTAAAGAGGAGACGTAACGCATAATTGTGATTACTACAAATTATTATCTGTAGTAGCTTGACTTATAAGAATCAATAGAGCCAAAAAATGAGAAAATATACGCTTTAATTCGACTACTAGGAGACCGTATATACCCCTGTTTTGGATAACCGCCTAATAAGCCTGGCGAACGCTTACACAAAATCACTGAAGCATGACTCGAAGCCACGCCCAGTGTGTGACGTGCTAGTCGTCAGCTGAAAGTCGTCAAATCCATTTTGAATGGACTGTGACTATCCTTAGACGCGGTTTTCTTGGGTGGGTTTATATAAAAAAGGTTGAGAACCTTTGTCGGTGAGAGATCCATTACTGTGGGATATCACGTAGTGTTACAACATTTATTATCGATATGAAGTTCTAAATTGTCACGAAAACAATGAAGGTTTTTGTAATAACCGGGAGAGAATGTAAAAACTTTTTTAACTGTAGAAAAAAATATTTTTGTTTCACTTCACTTTATGACAACTTAGTACTAAGTGGATGATTCGTTTGTATTCAACTAACGTATATTATATTGTTAGCTAGTATAACATCTCACACCGTGTTGCAATATCTCTGTCTTCGAATTTAACAATCAATGACATGAAAACATACCTGGCGCAAGCGTTAGAAACATCCTATGTAAATCTAAAGAATGTTGGTACCCGTTATTCACGATGTACTTTTTTAAATGTCTGTCATCGTCCGTAGAAGCGCATGAGCCAAATCTCCTTTTCTTAATTTAATGGTTGAATATATATTCTACAAGTTCATTGGTTCAAAATGACTGGACGCCGTGACAATAAACTAAGTAGCAGTCGAATGCCAAGATTACGCCATTATGACAGGACATATATTCCGCTTGGTGGGTAAAAGGCGTTAAAATTCAAAAGGTATAATTAGAGACCATTAAATCAAGAATTGAAATTGAATGCGATAGGATTTTATAACGGCCACCTGTGTGTCGTAAAAAATAAGACTAGTTTAACCGGTCTGATTGTTGTGACAACATTTGGCAGACGTCGTAATTGATGTACACATGCTATGGGATAGTGCGCATAGCATCACATTTAAACACTGTCTTTCGCTTGGGACAATACAAATAATTAAAGATATATTTAAAGTCATTGTCTCATTTTTGCAAGGCAAATTGTAATAAATGCCGGACAAATAGTTCACCACTCACAGAAATCTTTCCCCTGACGTTTGCAATCTTCAGAACTCTGCAGGCATTCTAGCCCTCAATAATTAAGTTCAAACTACCCTACCCTACCATAATATTACGTGTTTTGCGAGCGTTAGTCCTTACCACGTCATTTCGCTAAGGCAGTGACGAAGAACACATAAAATTTCCCAGCTGAATATCTAATTTAAAGAGCTAATAGCTTACCCTTTTTCAAATACTGAAATAACAAAAAGGTGGTTAACTCAATGAAGAATGCGTCTGTCATAAGTATCGGCGCTACAATTACTAGATTTCCGGTGTTTCGCACTCGCGATGGGATTGCACTTGATTCGGTACCTCATCGGTCTGAAACGGCTTACGCCAATAAGATACTTTATCCAAAACTGTAAAACGGGCATAAAAATGAAAATCTTTGCAAACGCGACAGGAAATATTTGTGTTAGTGATCAGATTTTGTTCGTGAAGAATAATTAGTTCAGTTTAGTTGCCTTACAAAAATGAGACTATGACTTTAACATCAATTCACCGGAGGTTTGAGTTGCTTGGATGACTTTAGATATGTTTAAACAGATGTTTAGAATGTGAGATTTCCTGTTTTTTTTTCATTAAGGAGGTTATACTTCCGCTGACTAGCACGTGACGCGGCAGGACACGCGGCTGGACACGCCTCAGTGACCACGGGCCAGTTCAGTTCTGTTCCCTGGTGCTAATTAGCTGGTAATTGGAAAAAGCCGTAATAAAGTTGTTTATAGGCCGATTTCGAAATTTAAAACTCAAGTTACTGGCAAATTAGAATACGTATTTTATGAATCACGAAAGTTGCCATGGGTCATTTCAGTCGATCTTTAAGGGAATGAACCTTATAATGATCGTTTATAGATAATTATGAAACTACTTAACCCACCATCACCAAATTCGGCATTTTGTCTCTCCTCATCGTGTTAATGTGCCTTTTGGAGGTTTGATATTTTTTAAATCTTATTTTTTCTTATGAGTTAGCCAATTAAGATTTATAATGTGATTCTTCATCTTCTTCTTTGGTAGAAATGTCCCAAGATTTTTTGTATCTCGAATATACAAAGTACCTTCGATATATGATAATTGCTCATAAATGCTGAAATTATACCTCTTTATCAATGTGTATTCTGTTAACGTATGTATACGTATTAGCGTCTGTAGTGATGTACAGGAAGTGTGTGAGTGGCTTTGTGTGGAAACGCATGCGCAGTCTGCGAATGTTTTCCCACGTACAAGCATGGCATAACGTTTTTGTCCTTTGCTGAAATGAACATTCCTTGGTGATTTATATCCACGAGTCCTACTTTCAAAAGTTCAGTCGACAAGCACTAGGGAAATGTTGAAATGGGAATCTCTGGTAATTATGAAGACATGATTCATTTACTTGCGTTTGAAACATCAAACTTTCCATATGTATACCTTATTTTTTGCAAATAATCTTTCCATTTAATGCTATTTTAAAAAAATGATGATTTGAACGCAGTTGACCATGGATCCTGGTTCGACTTCACACGAGGCTGGTGGCAGGAGAGGCAGGGTGACAAAGTGCACATCGTTTTCTACGAGGATATGAAGAAAGTGAGAATAACAGTCTGTTTCAAATCGACCGTGCTCTGAGAAATGAAAAGTGACAAATATTGATTCTACTCGTTCCCTTCGGGAAGGTTTCTCTCAACTCACTCTGACCAAAGTCGCATGCATGTTATGTAACCAATTAAGGAGTCTGGACAGACAAAACCTAGTCAATAGTAGACCAATTACATCATCGCGTTGAAAATAAGGATGGTGGGGCTCAAATTATATGACTTTGTTTAAGGGAGTTACTTGCCTCTAGGTATCCCGACTTCTAATGCTTTTGCCGGAGGGTTGTGATTGGTAATCTGACCTTACGTCAGAACATGCGACTAATGGGGCTGTGGTCAGACTGAGTTGAGAGGAAACTCTTTGATGGAAAGAGTTCGTACCCCGGTGAATATGGTGTGAGTTTCATTCCGCAGAACACGGTCGATTATTACCTTACTGGTAAGACTGATACCAATTTGTTGAGTATATCAGACTGATTTTTGAATAAATAAATTCTTGTTTTTGATTGGTTAAAATGATCCCCTTTAAATACGCAACATCTATTTACTATTTAAAAAGCATTTTTTGGTTACATCTTAAGTGTTGATTTTCATTTCATCTATTTCTGTGCATTGTTTTGTGAGGATCTTCCAGCGTCTATACGGGAGTTGGCAGAGTTCCTGGGAAAAGGTCACATTGACAACACACTCATAGAGAAAATAGCCAATCACTGTTCGTTCGAGAGCATGAAGCAGAATCCAATGACAAACCATCATGATGTTTATTCCATCAACAATAAGTTGTCTCCCCTGCTCAGGAAAGGTGAGATATAGCAAGATACACACTTACATAATACGTTTTGAAGGACGTTGGGTTTTTGTTTTTCATATATTAATTCAATTTTACACGTTACCAGGATGCACGTAACACATTTCAGAAGTAAGGGGGGGGGGGGGGGGGGGGGCTTTTCGTTTCAACATCCTGGTAAGCCTACCAAGAAAAGGCGACTCAACTGTTTGGTGAAGGGGGTTTCCTTGTTGAGATCGAGAGGGTTTGGCGGAGGGGGTGGTGTTTTTTTTGGGTTTTCATGTACAAACGTTGTTGCCTTTAGGGTCGGAAGTCGAAAGATAGAGGGCCAAAACTTTCATTTCATGTCAACGTCCTGGTGAGTTCATAAAAAAAGACCAACTCTTGATTTCAGGTAAGGTTGGAGACTGGAAGGATCATTTCACAGTTTATCAGAATGAGGTGTTTGATTACGAGTGCAACAAGCGGCTCGGAGACCTGAACATCCCTTTCCAATATCAGCTATAATAGGAGGACGTGATTGGAGTAGAGTGGAGAGTTTGGTTCACACTGTCATAAGCTTGGGAAACAACGATATGGCTCTTATAGTTTATCATACAATGGATAGTGTTCTCGGCATAATAAAGTCAACGTTAGGGTCATATGCGGATACCGATGCAAATAACGGAGGTCAAGTGCCGGAAATTTTTCTGAAAATTACTATGACGTCACACGCTTTATCATTTGGAATGCCTGCACGAACGGATGCATCAAAATTAAGTTGAAGAAATGACAAACGGACTGTGTGAAGCTGTTTCGTGAAGTTCATGATCAAGCAGTGCAAAATAACTTAATTACACCGCTGGTTGAAATCAATAGAGGTTATCATGCGAGTATGTTTTGGGATGGTAAATATCCTGCATTAGGAATAAACATTGTATTTTGCGAGCCTTGGAAATACAATGTTTATTCCTAATGCAGGATGTTTACCATCCCAAAACATACTTGCATGATAACCTCTATGTATAAGTAACAAGGCTTCACATACCGCATATCAAGTTCCAATATAAAAAAAAGAACTTACAACGAATCCATTAGGCGACATCAGTTGCTGTCACGTGTTCGTATATGCCCAATCTTCATTTCTTTTCGGCCTATCATATACATGACGCCCGAAAAAATAGACCCAATTCACTTTTAATTGTACGACGCGAGAATTATGGCGTCATGTGGAAACGGTAGTGTACTATTCCAGGTTCATAGGTCGTGACCTCCTCTCTCATTGGTCCATTCCCAGAACACAACGATGGCAGTTGGGAAATGAACCAATGAAAGAGGAGGTCGCGACCTATGAAATATTTTGACACAACCGGGTGAGGATGACGCCGTCATACTCTTGTTGATTTTGTATCGGAGCTATAATGCCGCTTGTTAATCCTTGTTATATATAGTATATACAGACGTGTTCAAGGCTTTTGATATTACAATAATAAAGAGACTTGCTTCAAAAGGCTTTGAAAGGGGCAGTGACACGTTTTTTTGTAGATAAACAAAGTAATCCCACGAAAATGAAAATAAATTTTAAAAAATGTCAGTTGCATAACAGTTTTATTAATCAAAATAAGCAGTTTTAAAACTTAAAACGAACTTACCATGACTGGTTAATCTATGTGAATCCAATTTTCTAATCAAAATGATTAAAAAGTGTTCACACAAAAATGGCCGTCAGTGGCTTTTGCTTGGTTCTTGATTATTTCCATTACGACTACGGATGATGATATATGAGATATTTTGACCCTCTGAAGATAATACATTTTGGATAAACTAATTTTTAATGGGGAACATTTTAAGAAATTATTTTTTCAAAAATATGCTATTGCCCTTTCAAAACCGAATACTTCTTCAAATCAAATTTAATCATCAGCCATATACTTTTAGTTTGTTGTTAATGGGATTTTATTTTCTGAATATATCGACTTCAATACACGATAACGTTTTGCAGAATTAAGAATAGATGAATGTTGAAGGTTAGACCTTCGTATGATTCTCAAAAGCTATTATTTAATCAAATATAAGAAAGATTCTCAGAGAAATATCGACTTGCCTCTCAAGGGATTATGTTAAGACCAAAATAGTATTGACTTCAGTGTTGTTAGACTAGTTAAAGGTGTGTGTCATCATTTGATGATTATACGAACGTAGTGACAGCAGTCATATACAATTAAAGGATAGCGCAGTGGTTAGCGCGTAAGACTTCGGGTCAAGAAGTCCGTGGATCGAATCGCGCCATTAAGGTTTGGTTGCAATGCTTCACTGAATTCAGCGCAGTACCACCCATGGGTCGCTAGTTCCATCCGATGCTCCCAGGTTTCACTACAATGCATAGCCACGATGGTTGCTGTGATAATACCAGTCTCCGTGATATTAGTGAAATACGCTTGAAAGCGGCGCTAAATCCAAAATAATTCACCCAATCTCATTGAAATGAAATCTAAATGTTCCACTACATGTATAATCTGCGTAACGTAGTGCAGCAATGTTAGATTTTATTTTAATGAGATTGCACCTCATCTCACCTCATACACAACTAATGTAAGTGGTTGTTTGGAGTGCAACAAAACATGAACACTGACACAGTGCCAGTTTTCAAATGAATAATATAGTTGCACCATTCTTTTTAAACATCATTTTTTGCAATATCAATGCAAGCATGTACACATGTTGACTATTTGGCACTTAAAGGTTACATGGTTATAGGGACATAATATGGGTTATTTTAATTTTAAAAGAATTTATCCCCAATGACATAAAGTTTGACGTTCAAACTTTTGACAACGTCAAACTTTTGACGTTTTGGACTTCTTCTCAAAACCACCAGCTCAAGAAAGCAGCTGAAGTAATTTGTACAGAGTCCTTGACTAGTGAGATTAATGATTTTTAAATTTCAGGCCTGATGAGCTAAACTGATACAGATTTTAAAAAAATGTAAAAGTCATAAATCACTTGGCGTATCATCGTGTGGAGAAGTCATGTTTCTAAAGATCCCAAAGAATTCAAGATCCCAATTTTCTGCAAACACACCAGTTTTTATCAATTTTTATTTTGAAATCTACAAATTGTCATATTTATGCATGTGTTGATGAAAATGTGAGATTTGACCAAAACACAAGCAATAAATAAAACATATTAAACCTGTCAAAGCATTGCTGTGTTTATAACATTGTAGTTTTGTACTTGTAATTGCATCTTAATAAATATTCTAAATATTAATAAACTCTGTTTCTTATTGTAGTTTATTATATTTTTTTTGTAAATAAATGACGGTAGTTTTTAAGAATATCTAAAAGGACACTTCAAATCCTTTGAGTGAGCTATTGTTGCATTATTGGCCAATTGGGCAATATTTCAGCCATCAGAGGCCGGTTTAATTACAATGACATCGGTTTGACTGATACTGCTTAAGCAAAATCCGAACCTCCCGAATCACAGTGTGGTTACCATTCTGAGTTGCAAATTTACAGAAAGTCACAAGGTACAAAGAATTTTTTTTAGAAATGTTCGATGCATTAGCTGTTTTCCACAATTGAATACATGCATTTAATCAACAGATCAATGTTCAGCAAAAAACGTAATGTTACAGGCACTTGACATTCTACAGAGCTAGTTAAAGTATTCAAATCAAAGACTTTAACCTCTTTTCTAATTTGAGCGTTCCCCGGACTAGACGTGGACATGCCTGATTGGATGAAATAACAGTTGGTTTTGCTAACAGCCGTTTCAAAAGTAATCATTCGCAAAGACTCGTTCATTTCCGTGTGATTCGGAAAAAAAGAAGAAATTATTCGACTTTGCACCAGGCACAGAACACGGTCACGTATTATTGAGATTGAAAAATATCATAGTGCCTCGGCAACAAGCATGCTTTCATGCAAAATGTGTTTTCATTGGTTGATTTTTCATATAGTTCGTGTTACAACGTTTTGCCCCGAGGAGAATCTCCCGGAAGTCCGAGAAGTGATCGAATTAGAACAGAAGTCAGCGTAAGTTTGTTTGGCTTGAAATATCGCTTTTCGGAGAGCATGTGCACTTGAAGACAAACTACTGTTCAGTGACCCTTGTCCCCTGTACTGGTCAACAAGCTAAATATAAGTTTGACTAAACGGCCAAATATGTCAACAATGCTATTAGCAGATGTCTGTATTCGGTTCAAATTAATTGATATAAAAACAAAAGGACAAAAAGAACATACAGTTTTTTAACGTCAGAATGACAAATGACACTAAACATTCTGCAAACTTATCAAGCATACGAGACTTTTCATAGATAAAATATAAATAGGATTTTAATTTCTTTCAGGCATTTCCAAGTCATTTGGGACGATAAGGAAAATTTATAGATAATAAATAATTAAATGATCAGAACTCTTATATTCCGCTTTTCCAAGCTGAATATCCTGCTCAAAGAAAGTAAAATATGTCCAGAGGAAAGAGTTCATTCGAAAGTTAGATTAAAAAAGTGTGTTTTTAAAAGCCATTTGAACGTTTAATAGTCAGCAGAGATGGGAATATTTTGTGGAAACACATTCCATTCTTTTGCAACGGCAAAGGAACAGCGTTGTCCAAATTTTGCAAGCTTCACTTTTGGTGTGACGAAAGGCTTTGATTTTCTGAGCGTAGTGATCTGGTAGGGAGATAAGGCTGAAGTAGTCCTGAGAGGTATTCTGGAGCTCTGTTAGTCCTGCACTGATAGGAAAGACAAAGGAGCTGGAAGGGATCCTGTACTGGACTGGCAGCCAGTGGAGGTTTTTAAGAGCAGGAGAGATGTGGTGAGGTCTTTGAGTGAAAGTTGTCGTTCGAGCAGCAGTGCTCTGCACACGCTGAAGTTGATCTGTGATTCAGGTTGGAGATCCCGCCAGGGGGACTATTACAGTAATCAATCCTGGACATCACAAGATTGCGTCAAAACGTGCGCGCAAGGAGGATGTTTTCAGACCGTTGTGGAGAGGAAAGCCCCTAATAGAGTACGTTCTAGTCCCGCTAGAGTCAATATTTAGAAACTTTTATTCCTCGGAACACGGTCGATTTTAATCAGACTGGGACATCACTAGACTCAGACAAAGCGGTGCAGATACGTCAGTGAAGTGAAATTTCCAACTTACAAATCTTATCTTGTTGGTATTTGAGAAGGGAGGAAAGGTGAGTCCCACGGGTGAGAAAAGAACAACACAGTCATGGTGAAAAGAATCTTTTTAATCCTCGTCATCGAACTCTTTGGAATTTCAAGACATAAGCTAGTTGAAGGTCGATCATTGACAGACTATTTCTATTTGAGAATTCATGGAGCTATACTCAAATGCGAGGTTGGATGTACAGCAACATCAGGCTGCGTGTATGTAGGGGCCGATTTAGCAGAACTGTTTGAAGGCATTAAGGATAAACTGATTGACGGTCATGTGATCTCAAACTACAAAAAGAAATTGTCTTCTGACAATGTTAAGAAATCTAATTTGGAAGAGCCATACTTTTTTATGGTGTCAAAAATTGGTGCACGGAATCGGGATGTTTTGAGAGGGTCGATAACTTCAAACATAACTCACAAAACTGGTATCAAGGTTACTGGGATAGTTCACTCTATTGTATTTGACAAATATACGGACACACTATTCTGGTATCAAAGACCCTTCTTAATGAAACAAACCATTGGGGAATCGGTTTCACATAAGTTGTCAAAATTAGAACACACTTTACATCTGAGTATTTACAAAAACAATTTGTATTATACGAGTAATTCTTACATTAAGCTGATATCAAAATTTACAGGTAAATATACACGCACATGGTATCGCTGTCGAAAATGTGATGTGATTAGACACATGACCATCAATGAAGACTTTATCTGCTGGATTGAGTATTTATTAGAGACAAACAGCGTAATGTGTAACAATCTTCCCGCATGTAAACCTTTTTCCATATCAAGAAGTGAAGTTAGTATAACTAAGATAGCTGCTTGCTCGTTTCCAGACAAAACTATGGCGATGGTGACGACTAACTTGGATAAGAATGTAATCCGAATGACAATGGTCGACACTCTCAAGAAAACGAGATTGTGCGAAACTCTGCACAGCCGCAGAATTGCATTAATGAAAATGTCGGCAAATGTTTTGTACATAATCTTCCACGGAGTACCAACGTTTCAAGTAATGCAGTTATTCAAGAACTGTAGCATAAATGCTTTGATTTCAAACGAGTACCCCGAGAAAGGACGTTGGTACAGCTCGGTCATCTTGGCAACAGGAGGATAAATGTCTTTATGTACATTGTATGTCAATCTAAGTGCAAGCATATGAGGTTACGTGAAAAGGCAATGTATCATTTTCTATGTGTGGAAACTTGGGATAATACAGTCATTGGAAAAAATGTTAGCCCATTTTTAAAGATCAATAAAAGGAGTTCTCAAACGAACATATACCGAGTTTGGGTACGTTTAGCGAATCAATTTCCCTGACTAAAATGTGTGTACACTAAAATGGTCCCATGCAGTTTTTGCTTGATAAGTGATCATTTCCTCTATGACTAAAATAAGCAGGTTAGGTATTGAGATGTTTGACCCTCTTATGATGAGACATTTTGTTGGGAGAAATTGGAAATAAGAAAATTTTGCATTAATATGTTAAATTGCCTTCTAAAATTACATGGAAAGAAATTTATCAAGGAGAAGGAATATTTGACGAGTTGCAGGTGAACATGCGCGACGAATAACGATAATATCATGTCGCAGTTGAAAGTAGTCCCAGCAATTCATAATATTTTTTTGGATCATATATTATGAAAGACAATCCTAAATGAACGAAATAGTAAAACAAACAGCAAATAAACATTTAACTTATCATGTTATTCCATATGAGTATCATTGACACGTGTATGCTAGACTCGCTGAACGAATAAATAGAAAATAGTTCCGTCAGCCAATCAGCTCTCGAGTTATTTTTAGAAAAACTGTAATTCCCATGACCACTATGAAAACTTTAAAACCCGGAATATTTGTGCCCGCTTGAGTGGGAAAGTGTGGTAGTTTCGAAGTTAACTAATATGCAAAATCAACGCTGGTTATTTTTCGACAGACTGACAAACGAAATTTTGATATGTTTTAGATTTATTTTATCGTGTGTTTGATAAAAATATTTATTTGAAAACAAGAATACGTAATTTCGGTCATGAGCCAGAGGGTAGGATACATCCTGCTTTATGGGTGTCCAAACCGTTCTGGGCCTAGATTTTCGAAGCTCTCGTAGTGCTAAGACGTAAGCCAATTTTAGTGTATGGTACTTACGACTATCGAAGCGCTAAGAGAGCTTAGAAAATCTGGGCACAGGTGTTTTAAGCCATTACATCTCTTATTTATACATATGAAGATAATTAAGATGTTGTCTATCCAATGCACCCATATGACCAATTTCGTTCTCTAATCTCGCTTAAAGGATTCCAAAATGACTTTTGAAATAAGCTTTTTAAGGGAGACTTTTTTTAGTTAAACATCAACTTTAAATGACTTGGTCGAGTTTGCTTCTAAAGAAATTGTGTAACTATATGTTTCAGTCATATTATCTTCCTGATTGAAATACACCTTGTTTTCAATACCTATAAGAAATGTACATGGAAATGGAATTGTCAGATTGATATTTTGAAATTATTTGAGAAAATAAATTGTTAACACTAATAAATTATAAAAATCACTTGAAGTTATATCAGTTTGAAATCTTTATGTTTGTTCATGTTTTGCTTAACTCTGTGTTCTTTGTACATGTTCAAGTAAATTCATATAGCAAACTATTAATGTCTTGATTTATTGTAACGCTTAACCACATAGACAGCGTGTTTTAAGACGACTTAGGTTAATAATGACACTTTCAAAAGAGCGAAATCCAATACGCCAATCGTGTGAGTAGGCTGTTAAGAATGTCTATACATGTATTTTTCATTTCTTTATCGTCTTTCCTCGGGCAAAGAAACTAAACTTTTAGAAAATATATCGAAACTTGTCCCTCGTACCTCGCTGCTTTTCAAGAAACGCAGCAAGGTACGAGGGGCAAGTTTCGAGCTGATTTCAATGAGATCAGGTCACCATGTGAGTTTCTACAGGTTCACCAAATCCATTTACAATAATCCTCATCAGCAGTGGAGACTATACACAATTCTAGCTTTTTACGCCTTTTACCTTGGGAAAAGAAGACGAAGAATATTTAAATGGGGTTGCGTCTGTGGCCCTTATGATATCAGGGGTCACAGGGTCATCAAAATGAAAACCTAAATTCCCCATCAGTCTGTACACAAGGTTTCCGTTTTCTCAAGCTTTTCTAAAGAAACAGATTAAAATACGTTGTTTTGGTGTTGCCCTTATTATTGGTCACATGATCACCAAATCTTTAATTAAAAACCTTATTCACAGTCCAGGATTCTGCCCAAAAGATTTCATGGCTCTGGAGAAGTTGAAATTTTGTAGTTTAAAGATGGAATATATCACGTTTCAATGCGCTTGCTATTAATAGTTTTTGAGTTCTGGTCCGGAAACAAAATTTCAATATTTGTTTCAATGGAAACGGTAAAAAATAAATGTCGGAAGAAGTTGAAATGCCAAAAGGGCACTGTTTCACATGATGATTGTTCCATATACCAAACTTCAAAGAGCTAGGTCTTATAGTTTCTTAGTTCTTGTCCAGAAACAAAAATCTAAGTTGCAATTCCATTGAAATGACCAAACATATATGTTGGAAGACGTTGAAAACCCCAAAAGGCACAACTTCACATGATGACTGTTCCATATACCAAACTTCAAAGAGCTAGGTCTTATAGTTTCTTAGTTCTTGTCCAGAAACAAAAATCTAAGTTGCAATTCCATTGCAATGGCCAAAAATATATGTTGGAAGACGTTCAAAACCCCAAAAGGCACAACTTCACATGATGACTGTTCCATATACCAAACTTCAAAGAGCTAGGTCTTATAGTTTCTTAGTTCTTGTCCAGAAACAAAAATCTAAGTTGCAATTCCATTGCAATGGCCAAAAATATATGTTGGAAGACGTTGAAAACCCCAAAAGGCACAACTTCACATGATGACTGTTCCATATACCAACTTTCAATGAGCTAGGTGTTACAGTTTCTTAATTCTGGTCCCTAAATAAAATTCCAAGTAGCAAACTTGAGCTAGACCTAATGGTATTTTACTTTTGGTCCAGAAAAGAACAGCTTCGCGGACAAATGGACTTCATCTCTATATCCCCTGTCAAGTTTATTTCACAGAAAACAATTACTAAATTTGAGATTCCTACCATTCAAGGTTCTTGAAAATAGATAAATAGATGAATGAAGATTGGGGGGGGGGGGTGTCAAGACAGATGGTTGAACTGACAAATGCCAGATGCAATGGCTAAAAATATGAAATATTCACATACAAATGACAAACCACACTCAGCAATAACCCGATCTCATCTTAAAGGACTTGCGAGCTCACAAAAATAGCTCTGTAGCTCATCAGGCTATCTTTGATTTATTTTATAATTGACCATAGGGTCATTAAAAAAGTATATTTTGATTCTTATAAGGTTAGGTCTCTTTACACAAGATATCAGGTTTTTTAGTCTTTTTGTTTTAAGCTGAAAACAGATTTTAGGGCGTGGTCCACAGTTAGGGATCACATGTCATCAAATCTTTTAATCAGAAACCCCATCAGCTAAGGAGCCTGTTCACAAGGTTTCAGCTTTCTAGGCCTTTTGCTTCTTGAGAAGATGAAAATAGGTTTTCAGGGCATGGTCCCTGTGGCCCTTATAAGCAGGCAATGGGTCACCAACTCTATAATTTGGAACATGAATCATACAAGGAGTCTGTAAACAAAGTTTCAGCTTTATAGGCCTCTTGCTTATGGAGAAAAAAAATGAAAATTGATTGTTAGGGCATGGTCCCTGATGGTTTTTTAAGGGTCACAGGATCACCAAATCTATAAATAAGATTCCGTATCAACTAAGTCCATGCACTAAGTTTCAGCTTGCCTCTTGCTTCCAGGGGAGATCAAATTAGCTTTTTAGGGTATGGCCTGTGGTCCTTAGTAGGGGTCAAAGGGTCACCAAATCTATAGATTAAAAGCCTCATAAGTCAAAGAGTCCGTATATAAGATTTCAGATCCCCCGAGTCAGAGTTTCTGGAAATCAGAAAAAATAGTTAAAAGTTTATGGACAGACAGACATGGGATGACAAGCAATGCCCTGAGCCCATCTGCATTTCAGGCCAGATGAGCTACAAATCACAGATCACAGCACTGCCCATCTTCTAGTGGGGAATTCTTCTAGTAATATGAATAAAGATGTGCTAAAATTTGAAAATAATTTGACAAATAGTTTACAATAGGTCTGGCAACAAAACTCTTCTGATTGAAGGATGGATGGAAAATGGTATCAATATATATATTAAGTTAATGTTTAAGCGTATTTTAAAAGAAAACAATAAAAAAAGATTGTTTTAAAAATACTTTAATACAAAACCCTCAATGTCGTGATTCACAATTCAGGATAAAAAATATCCAAACATATACAAGCAGAACAGTCCCTTCCATTGTGCATTGCTTGTCATTGAGAAATATTCTGAACCAGATTTACAGCTAGAGAGGCTCAAGGCCTGGCCCAGGATGCTTTCAGATTTTAATTCTGAATGCATAAGCACCATGAAAGATGGGACAAAATCTAAAAAAAACTATGAAATATATCAAATGCAAAGAGGGGCTAAGGTAACTTCATTTTTTCAAATTCTGAAAGCATTTGAAACATTTCAACGAGAGGCGGATACAGGGTTTTTGTTTGGGCAGGGTGTGCCCCATGGGTCTCCAAAGTTACAATTCAATTTATGAATCTTTGCGGAATTCTTATTTCCTACCCTACACATTCCCTATATACTTTTAATATGTATGAGAAATAACACTCTTATCATTTACTATATTTGGTATTCTCTTTGATGGGGCGCGCACCCCTGCAGTCTACCTCTTCATCTGCCAATAAAACTTGATTGAAAACAATTTTGGGATTCTTATACTTCACATAAGACATTACCCTCTTTTGTGATTTTCAGACTGATCTGGGTCATGAAAAGCATTGATACTATACACAAATACACAGAAAATATATAAACAATTTCATCACAAGACTCGTATTTTCCAAAACAACAGCACTTTTTGGCAAATCAAAACAATGCCAATGAAAACTGGTGTGATGAATTTATGATGAAAAAAACAAATAAAATGGACTGGATGAATGAAGAAATGGATAAGCGGTTTAACAAACCTCGATGATGAAGCGCTTGTTAGCTTCTAACAAGCTTTATGTCACAGAAGTTTATTCACTTCAAAATGTGCAACATCGTCACTCATATCCAAACTTGCATAGGTCCCTTGGAACCCACCATGTATTTATGATAATTCACATGAATACATATCAGCTCATACCTCGACCATGTTGACCGTGTTCTGATCAACCTCCTCTGCTTTTCAAGAAAATAATTTACAATAAGATTGGATCTCCACAAGCAGCTTTCATATGCTCTTCCGTTGATTTTGATGGAAATCCAGCTTCTCGACACTTGACAACAGTTAAAAAATCCTTTAAAGGAAAAAAAGAAACACTTTGTATGCTTTTGCGCAAATCAAGTGAGCCACGAAGACAATTAATATAACCTCTCACACACAAAGTCATTACAAACATAAATACAGAAAGTTCTTGTCCTCAACAAACACTTTCACTCATCTTGATTCTTGCCATTACACTTCAGGTCTCTGTAACTGTTGTCAAATTCCAACTTCTGACACAGTTCTTTTGAGTTCTTGGGAAGAAAAGTGAAATGTCAACAAGGGGATGACACAGGACAAGGCCTTCTAAATGTTACATAGATATGAGCAAGGCATACAACCATATGATATGAATCACTGGAAAATTCCTCCATTAATTGTCAAGAGCTTGTAATCAGTTCTCTCTCAATGCTAGTCCTCAAGTCGAAGACGACCACAGAAGACCATGTGCTATCAATTCTAGCACACCTCCTATGATGAAGTCCCCTCTACTGCTTGTCCTCGAGGGTCAGTTCTCTTCCATTCTTATCATTCCTCGCGTTATGCTGTCGTATCAACCTCACTTTTCACATCAGTGTCATTATCTTTCTTGTCGGGCGTGACGTCACGACCCTGTCTGAAGAGTTGAATACTCAGTTTACACAGATCTGTGTCCATGACGTGACTCGGGTATACAGGGCTCTGGTCAAACACCTGCAGGACAATATACAAAGATTAAACGCAAGAATGACCTTGGTGTTTTGGTTTGAGAAAAATTAGGGTTGGGAGTCCTTTAAATTGTTACTTAAGGACGGCAAGATTTTCTGGATAGCAACTATTTATTGTGAAATTCATGATGTTTATGGAACTTCTTCATCAGGTAGACTGAAGTCTGATGAAGCAATAACTATAAACTGAGAAACGTCGTGAAATCACATTGAAGAAGGCGTTACTGTTAAAATCTTGCTGTTCTCATGTATGCAACTTCTAAAGGCCCTTCTAGGCCATAGTTACTTGACTGTTAAAAGAATTCAAATCATATGCAGTCAATGATGATGTTACATAAAAATAGTGATGTCATTTGGCCACCATGTGAAAAGATGCCTATCTCTATCAACACTTCATATAATAATGGAATGGACATTACATACAAACCCTTGCACTTATATCAAAACCATGATGAACAGAATATTAAAAAATTCAAATAATATAAGGATCACATTTGATGAAGTTGAAATTAGATATTAACACCCATATCTGCATTTGTATCAAGACTAATATTTCTATGTCAAGTGATGAGAAATAAATGGAAATAACAAGTTCGTAAGACAGTGTTGTTCTTCGGTGATGGCATAAGAGTTTTTTTGGGCAAATTTTGGAACTTTTTATAAAGGTGAAAGTATCTTGCTTCTCAAACTTAAAGTCAAAATGAGGGCAAATTGACCCAATCTAGGCCCAATACATACAAGGTAATTTCTGTCGGTCAACATTATCTGCAACATGAACAGCTCTGAGTGACACCATAAAATACATGTGTTGCAAGTTGGTGCAACTATCAGCACAGAATAGAGACTTATTCTATTCTCCACAGACATTGCTAAAGTTTCCAACTTGAATTGACCTTCCAACAAGTGGTGAGCAGCCATCAGTAATTATCCCTGGATTACATGATCTTTGGCGGAAGGTGGTAAGAATTATGAATGTGTGTGTGTGAAAAGTTTATGTTAGATATCCTTTGTGTGTTGCAAGAAAGATGAGACCACAACTAATAAAAGAATATTCGTATTACCTTGTTAACTTTACACAGTTTCCTCCTAATCTCGAGATCCTTGCGAGCACAGAGGGCTCTACGGTGAGACCCGATGTTACGGAGGAGATCTGCCCTCTCTCTGATCTTGCGTAGCGCAGAACAGTGGAAAGCTGCCACGGTGTCATGAAACACGAACTTCTCCGGAGGCTTCTCCTCTTCATCTGGAAGCAAACAAAGATAAATAGTTCGGATACCTTTATTTTTTTCACCTATGTCATTATCTACATGCATATCCTTCTACAAAAATAACATCAAGTTACATGCATATTAAAAAAATCTTTTATTAATGTTTGTCTAAAGAGTTCGGTCAGATAATTTCAAATTCACATGATTTGTTGTTACTAATAAGGGAAGATAATGGCACGATAATTTTGTCAATGTTTTGTTCCATGATATAATTGATGCTTTAATTCATAACATCAGATTGAATTGAAAAGATCACAAGAAGGGACTTTTCTGGTGAAAAGTTATCTCCCCTTTATGTCAAGTTTTGAGTACTAGAATTGATTAAGAATAAGTCCTATATCTCCGAGTAGTATATTACTTTTATTTAAAATCTTTTCTTGTATGTATATATCCATTAGTTAGTGTGAGATAAACTGATTTTATTCTTTGTCATTATCTTTCAAATTGGACAATAACACTTGAAAAATTCAATCCCTGGAAAGAAGATTGTAACAAATCAGATTTCAGGTTTCTACATCTTTTAGCTGGAAGAAATGTTAAAAAATTTGTTTTTGGTGAATCCCATGTGGTCACAAAATCTTAACTCAAGATCTCAATTTAAGAGGAGTTGAGCAAATAAGCCTTAAACATGATTTTATTGCCCAAAGTTTGAAGTTGTCATTCAAACAACAAGTTATTTAACTTCATATTCCAAGATCAAAAGCAATTGGCTACCCTACAATTGCTAGTTGCGTGTTAACCCTGCTTCAAACATTTTTTAAGCAGGTTTTGTATTTCTATATTCATTCAGTGGCCATTTTTACACATGTGAATGACAAGTGTTTCATATACAACAAAAGTTTCATTGTTTACCCTTTCCTTCCTCCTTAGCCTTTTCATCCAGTTCTTTCTGACAGACAGCTTGGATTTTCTCGAAGAGGGCATCGCCGGCGTAAGCTCGTGACACGCCCAGTTGTGTGAAGATGTTGGCAGGGGTGAACCTCTGTAGAGCTGATCCCTTTGATTTTGGCTTGGCAGGCTCTTTCAAACTTGACCAGTCGATGTCCAAGATGTTCACAATACCTGCAGAATACAGAAGTCATGTTACCAAGAAGTGTTTTTGAATAATTTAAAATTCAGTGTAGAAATAATCTTGAGGAGTAGTCAGTCCCAAAAATACAATTTTATTAATATTTGATAAGTTTACCCAGTTATTTGCTGTTGGATGAGCCTTAATCCATACACAGATTCATATGAAGATACTTAAAGTATGATAACTAGGGATTAAATGATCTCTTAAGAATCATCAGTTATGGACCTACAGCAGCTTGCATTTAGTCACAGAACAATATGCCAGATTGAAGCCAAGAGTGTAGTAAACTGTTTAAAAAAAATATGCGAGTCTTTGACTTTCAGTGATTTTACAGTTAGGTCAAGAGTAAAATTTGGCAGGTATACAACATAGAACTTCAAGATACTTTAACTCCTGATAACAATCACATGAATAAATAAAACTATATATAATGTTATGTAGAAAAACTAACAGAATACTTTGAGGTATCTTAAGGAAAGGTTGGTCTTAAGGGACATGCCTGGAAGGAAGCGAAAGATATGATAATTTCAAATCTTTATTCCATCCATTTCATTATTTCCTTCAAAAACTTAACAGTTTCTGTTTAGCCCTTCACCCCTAGCAAACTAGACACATGCATTTAGGAGCCTGATTTCAGAGACAAACTATTCAACAAAGAATCTGAGATAACATAATTTACAAAGTGTCTCTGCACAGTCTGTGGTTTACACAACAGACAAGTAGATAGAGGTTCCACCTACTCTGAGGCTTATCTGTCTCCTCCTCCAGAAACTCCTCCTCATCAGAGGAGATCTCCTCGTACTCCGGCATCCCTTCCATCTCCTCCTCCAGTGGGGCGGGGTCTGGTGGAGGGATTGATCTGGCCTTGTCTGGAACTGACCGGTCAACATCTCCATCCACGCCCCCTCGCTGACTCATGGTCTCCTTAGATCTGTAAACAGAGATGGATTTATTCATCTATGGAATGAAAGGTCAAAGCCATTGGTTCTGTCGCTCATCAGGTTTGAAAGATTTCTCCCCAAGTCATTCTCTCCTCACAGAGGTCTCTCAGTTCATATCTTCCCACTTAACTTCTGTTACAAGAGGGCCGCAATGCCAGTTCTTTCAAATTTGTATAGCAAGGAAAATTCATTACTTGGATACCTTCCTTAAATAATGTGTTACATCCCCTACTAACTTTTATCTTGTATGAAATATGAATGTGAAAGATTCATCTTTCACCTTCTCATTGAATGCAACCAATCCATATGATATTTTATTTCTAGCCCAGAAAGTGCTTTTCTTGTCAGAGAAGTCAAAAGGCTAGAAATGACTTGGGTGACCACTAAGGGTAGAGACTGACATAAAGTAAAAAATTGCATCAAATTTTTAATTCAGTAACATCATAAAATACATAATCATAATCTCTAATGGTCAAGGTAAGTTGACCTATTATTTCACATGCTAAAGCATATTGTCCAGTGGAGTTTATTAGTCCATGACGAAACTAAAAGAGCTACTTTTTGAGGGGAATGAAATCAGTATTTTACCTTTCTTTAAAGGGCCCCGACTGGTCATGTGACCTCCTGTCTAGAGCACTGCTTCTACTTCCTACGCTGACTCTACTCGGACTTCTCTTCTGGCGTTCTAGTTTCTCAGCCTGCAATACATAAATTAATAAAAAGAAAGTTCTTACAGGTAAACCCTGATGTCTTGAACCACTTTTTGTAGAAACCAAAGGTTTTGGACAGCCAGACAAAAGGGCTATTCAAAAGACTGAAGGCTTCTGCAAAAAACACCCTAAAAGACAGAATATCACAATGATAGTTAAATGGATTAAATTTGTATAAAAACTATTCAACTATGAATTTTATCCCTCAAAAAAAGATTAAGAAAATGTCACATTGGGTCTACAAAAAATCACTATAAATCACCATCACCACCCACTGAGCTGACATGACACATACTAGCATCACTGCTTGTAAACACTTTTCACTTGTTTTTTGTTCTAATACCATCTTCCCACGCATGGCCTTAACTGTGCCAGACAAATCAATTTGTAAATTCAGGCCTTGCAGCATTTCCTGTACTTTTCCGTGCTTGCCGTCCAGGATGTTCTGATGAATCTCTATAGTCCAATTAGAAATCTTATGAGATTTGCAGCTTTTGCTGAAGAGGGCCCCGCACTCAAAACAAGAACCTTGGCGGGTTAGCGGCAAGGTTTAAATTACCAAGTGATAAACGCTGTTCAACTTTAAGCCATGCGGGGGAAGATTCAAGGCCAGTTGATTTGAGTAGATATACTCTTGACTGAAAATCTGATGGATGATATTTATGGAGTATCAGTACAGTAAGCCCTGGTTGAACGAGGAAAGGACTTGACGTACCTCTGCTTCAGCTTGGTTGAGAATATTGTCGGCCATTTCGTCATCTGACCAATCACTGAACGGCACCGAACCAATACTTTGGATGTCTGACGCTGAAAACATTATCTTTCATTCATTTTTGTTCAAAAACTTTGCTTTCAAATGAAAAAGCAGAAAGCTATTATAGCAACAAGGCACTATTATCTAATTCTAACAGGAGCTAAGGATAAGTTGGACAAGCAACATTCAGGCTGATTAAAAACAACCGTATTCCTTGGATTTTCATATGTTTAGATGATAATCCTAGGGTTTTAATAGTTTTGACAACAACCAATAAAATCACAGGATTAGCCATTTTGGATACATTCTACTTGTTATGAATGTGATAGATGAAAGGATAGTGCAATTTACTTGCCCCTATCTTATCTCACTGAAAGCTTTTGTTAGAGGCCTAAGTAGAACTGCCTACCTTCTGTTCATTGAATGTGTTGATATGTTGTAACTTAGGAGCAATTCATCTTTTTTATGTGTAAGTAAACAATGAAGGTAGTATTTTGCCATTAGTTCCACATGATCTTGTTTGACATCTTTAAACTCTTTCTAAATTCAGAATACACAGTTCAAATTGACCCTTATAACAGTCGTGCACTGCAAAACTCTAAAAATATCAACATGAAATGAAGAAATAATTTTTTCAAATTTTAAAAATACTCCAAAAGGGTGAAAGTAGGCGACCCTGACTTAGACTGGTTAATTGAGCTTTTGTCAGAACATGTAACTGTACGAACTGTTTTCAGACAAACATTGTGCAAAGAAAACACACTTATATGTCAAGTTTGTTTCTCAGCAGAGGCTATGATATGGACTTTTTCATTGACAAAGGTTGATATCAATTTTTATTCTAAGTGAACAAAAATCATTTGAACTGTGGAGTCCATCCTAATTAAATGACATAATTAATTGATTAATTAATATGTGATCAAGTATAACATCTACATGATTCTTTTTTTACCTTTTTCATCTTCTGCAAGAGATGACTTTCCACCAAGAGAGACAATTGCAGAAATATTATCTTCATCAAAGAGATTATCTTCACCTGAAAACAAAATGTTCACCATAAGTGAACTTTACCTCACCAATACCCTCGACCGTGTATCCCTGACCAACTGAATTACTGGAATCTTCCTGTTAGTTTGATGTCCCTTATGTCATAATGATAAAAAATGTCTGTAATGCCTTCTGATGGATTCATTTACATTTAATTAATTTTGAAAACACAGTCTAATACACTGACATTTACAAAAAAATTAGATAAACAAACCAACATCACTTGTTACATACAACTGCAACTCTTGGTCAGACAAATTTTTACCTTGAGAAATGACTAAATACATAAAAGATAGTAATTGAAATATAAAATATTCACAAAATTATTTAAATTTTGCCCTGCACCCCTCCTTGTAAGCCCGAAGGCATTTGCAAAATTTGAAAAGAATCGGTAAAGGAGTCTCTCCGTAATCGATTGGACAAAAATTCTGACGTTTAGGAAAGACAAAGTACAAAACATAGAAACCTGTAAAATATTAAATGTGGCAGTCTTCTAATAGGTGCAAAATATAAAATGATCTGGATGAGTCAGAGAAAAATGTCTTCAGACGGATGGCAGGACGGAAACGCAGGTATTATTATACACCCTCTAGCTACAGGGGTATAATAAATCTGCATAAATATGAAACCTGACTCTGAAATTACCATCTCACTTCTAACCGTGACTCCAAACAGAGAACTACCAGTTTGGCAGAATTGTGATGGAACTGAGACTCAGCTGGGAACAATAGCTCCATACATTATCAATGACAAGAATTAGACCTGTGCTATTGAATACCCCACTTTTAAGCTTTTCACTTTGAAATTGTCAAACTGAAAACTAACTTTTCTTCACTGGCTCAGCAGTCATTTCTTTGGTGTCTTTCTGTGGATCTTTTGACCTTGAACTCGAAGCTGACCTTGACCTTCTCCTGGCCTTTGACCTTCCCTTGTCAAATTTTTCATCTGGTTTGTCCTTCAGAGGTCTTGGCTATATAATGGATGGACAGGAACAACAAAATTAATGTTATAAAGAATATAATTCAGAATATTAATCAAATGTTGTTCATGTACGTGATACATATTACCAAATTCAGTAACATACCTTCTCTATTTCACATTTTCTCATATAGCATATTTGTTTGAGCCCTGGGTTTTTAGCCAAAAAGATAATATTGTAACATGACTACGTTGTATTCGTGATTCTGATTGGTTGACTTGAAAAATTTCCCTATGTTTAATGACATAAATGTCCACAAATTAGCAAAGGCAAATCACCACGAATTAATACATCATGAAACTTATAATATATATATAAAATGATGATAAGTTCTGATCCCTTTTATTCTGTTTGAAGGTTTTGCATTCTAAAAAATCATCAAGGATTTATCACAGTGCACCAGAATGTAAGGAAGGGTCAAAATGCTTAAACCCAAAGGTTATGAGTGAAATACTACTCACGCTCATGCTACGCATTTTCTCAGTCATTTTCTCCAGAGGAATGCTTTCCTTCTTTTTGAACTTTTTCTCTCGCTCCAGGCTCCCTCCTTTCCCTTTCCTTACATGATCTTCTTTGTCAGATCCGCTGTCACCACGTCGACGAGGTTTTGGCAGGTCTCGTTCCTTTGTTCGATACCTGCTGCTGCGGCTACCCTTACTGCGACATGAGCTTGCTGGTGAAATGTCTCGAAGTCGTTTAGGAATGGGGGATACAGGAATCTCTTCCTTCTCATAGTTTCTCTTCCTGAGAATAAAATTGGTTTTTTTTAAAACAAATTTTTAGGAGACCTACGGTAGTCAAGACCCTAGAAGGCAATTGAGAGTAAAAATCCATCTTACCAATACCCATCCGAAAATAACCATGATCAAATCTGAGGATCAGCATGAAAGAACTAACTTGAGTATAAAGCTACACAACCTGTAGACTCTTTTGCAATACAGGACTTGATCAAAATCACACATAAAGCAAAACTTCTGCAAGACTCAATCAAGGCGTTATTTGAGTTTTGTTGCAGTTGTCACAATTCATTGTTTGATTACTGTCCTTACTAGCATTTGTAAGCAACTACCAGTCATCTTTCTGATTGGACTATCAAGTTAGGGCACATAAAGCTGAAGAGCTTGCACAAAAAATGTAACTAACATCAGCAAGGCTTAGCAAAAGAGACTGGCACAAATCAGGCCTTGCAAATGTAGAGTACTCGTGGACACTAACCTTGTCTCCTTGCTCCGGAGTTCCTCCAGCCTCCCTCCATCACTCTCCTCATCGCTGTGGTCGGGCTTCATCGGCCACTGCTCCTTCTCTTCCTTCTTTCCTTCCCTTCTAGGCGATCTGTCTTCCATGTCTCGTCTAGGCGACCTCTCCCCCTTTCTTCTCTTCTCTACCTTGTCTTCCTTGACCCCGTCTTCTCGACCTTTGTCATCTCTGGAGGTTCTGGAATCTTTGGAACTCTTCTCGCTACTCCGATCATCCCTAGCTCCTTTATCTTTTGACCTCTCTGACCTTGAGCTTGAGGTTCTTGGACGTTCTTCTTTTGGACTTCCATCTCGGGAGAGCCTATCCTGTTCTTTCTCAAGCCTATCATCTCTTGATCTTCTGTCAGGTGTTTGGTCATTTTCTGGACTTGACTCTGCCCGAGAGAGTCTATCTCGGCCATCATCTCTCCTTCTCTCTTCTCGACCAATTCTCTCATCACGGAACTCACGACCACGATCTCTGAAACTTCTGTCATCCCTTCCAAACCTTTCCTCATCTTCCTCTCTGAACGGCCTGTCTTCCCCTCTTCTCTCGTCCCTCATTCCTCTATCCCTCCTTCTATCATCGGGGAATCCTCTCTCATCTGCTCTCTCTAAAGAACCGCGGTCATCTCTCATTCGGTCCTCTCTCCCTCTGTCCATTCCCATTCTCTCATCTCGACGATTTCCTCTTCCACGTTCATCCATGGATTGATCTCTCCCTCTGTCCATTTGTCCTCTCTCCTCTCTACCCCGTTCCAACATTCCACGGTCAATAGGACCTCGTTCATCCCTTCCTCTATCCATCCCTCGCATTTCTCTTTCCATGCCCCGTTCATCTCTCATTCTTTCATCCCTCCCTCTGTCCATTATTCCTCTTTCATCTCTCAGTCTATCCTCCATTCCACGATCATCTCTGCCGAACATCCTCTCATCATGAGGAAATCGATCATCTCTATATCCACGTTTCTCATATGGAGACGGGCTATGTCGTCTACGATCGTCCCTCATTCGTTCATCTCTCATTCCCATTCTGTCCTCCCTCATATCTCCTCTCCATCCTTCTCTCATATTTCTGTCCATGGAACGCCCATCACTTCCCCTGCTCATTGGACGACCATCTCTTCCCATTTGTCTTTCGTCATCACGGCGGAAACCTCGGTCTTCAAATCGATGATCTTCACGACGATTGTCGAAGCGTTCTTCCCTAGACATGTCTCTTCTCATGTCATGTCTGTCTCCCCAGTCACGAGTTCCCTGACCAAACACTTCACCACGACGCCGGTCTTCCCATTCTGAGCGGCGACTCTGGCGATCGTTCCCAAATTCTTGAAAAGCTACAACAAAATGAAAAATTTAGTAAATCACTCATGATGCAGACTGTATTAGTATTCATCATTTATGATATTTTCATAATAGGGATTATGAATAATAATGAATAAATTCAACTCAATCATCACAATTATCCAAGAACCCTGTTTACTTTGATCATTGAAACTTTTATTTAAAATGGACTGTGTAAAATGTTAAATATTGTCAGATCCTTTGGCAAAGAATTGCTGTGGTGCAAAGCTTAATTCACACATTGTTAGTGGTGATTGTTTCTTAATATTACAAAGAATGTTACAAACCATCAAAACCTCGCCCCCTTCCTCTTCCTGCTCTTCCACGATCACCAAAATATTCTCGACCTTGCCCTAGATTACAAAACAATTCCAATATTTTTGGTTCAAGCAAACACCAAATGCCAATTATTTCATTTCTTACAATAATTTCCATGAAGTAGAGTGATTATAATAAGTCAATCAGACATTATAATTTCATTTTAATAATCAAAACTACTAAGTCAGTGACATGAATATTCTTGTAAACTCACAAAACATGTCGCAGAGTGGTTTCAATGACATATTTACAATTCTTGACCCCAGCATATTACCATACTTCTGTATACAAACCTATCGTAATACAACACTTTGTGAAATTGCTCTGTAAAAGCATACCTTGATGCATTCTCTGTTGATCTTGCTGAAACCTATCCCGAGAGTCAAAGCGCTCTTGTCTATTGTCACGACCTCTTTCAAAGCTCTGATCATGCCTATGGCGATCTCTTGGATCATATTGTTCCCGCTCATCAGGAAACCTTGACCTCTCAGGAAACCTCTCCTGCTGAAAGTCCTGAAACCTTTCATCGTATCTCTCCCTTGGATCTTGCCTGTGCTCCTCGTTACGATCGTACCTGTCTCTATATCCAGCCTCTCTCTGAGCTGATGACCCCATTGCTCTGGGGTCAGGGTCTTCTCGCCTATCACGTGACTCTTTCCCCATTCGCCTTTCATCAGGTGACCGCCTATCTCTGGATCTACCCATTTCTATTTCATCATCACGGTCTCTACGTGACCTTGACCTTTGTGGTGGAAGGTCAGGTGAAAGGTTTCTCCTAGTTGATGGGGTTGGAGTTGGGGATCGGTCCTCGGAGCGGAAGGAATCCGGGGATCCTCGTCTCATTCTCTCTTCACCATGTTTTGGTCGCTCAATCTCACTTCCATAAGTGTCTTTGCGAGCAAACTTCCTGTCCTGACTAGGTCCAGCTTTCCTTGGTTTATAGCCTACATCCCCACCATGCTCTGGAGCAAATCTATCACGTGGTGGGGGCGATTCAGACCGCTTTCTCTTGGTTTTCCTACCAATGTCCCTGCCCATGTCTCTACCCACAAGATCCCTCCTCTCCTCTTCCCTGTCCCTCAGCATGCCCTTGAAGAACTCCCTCTCGGGGGGCTTGTCTCGCCGGGGAGACACGATATTGGGGGAACGAGGAGGCATGGTTTCAGACCCAGGGGAGTCAGAGTGTCTTGCTGGGAGGTCCTCCTCTATGTCACGTTTGATAGGGAATGGAAGCTCTGTCTTAAGCTTTTTCTTCTTTATTCTTACCGGGGAGACTCTTCCATCTTTACCACCACCGTCAGAACTGAATTTGTTCTTTCCTTTTTTCTTTTTTTGTTTCACTTTTTCTCCTTTGGCTTTCTCTTTCAAACCTGGAGAAATGTTCTTCAGCTTTTTTGGTGGTGTTGGAGTTATGGATCTTGAACGTGATCTTGACCTTGATGGTGACCATGACCTATGTGACCTTTTACCTGTTGGAGAGCCAAGGTCAGGGCTAAGGAGTCTTTTATCAGCCTTAGGTGGCTTCTCTGAGTAGAACTTGTCAATGCGTGCAGTGTGTTTCTTCTTTGCCTTTGGGATTTCAACTTCTGGAGATTTATCCATTCTCTTCTCCAACTTCTTCATCTTCTTGTGTTTTATCTTGTGAGGGGAGTCATCCTCTGTGTCATATCTGAGAAAAAAGAACATTTTAAGATGTGATTTTATTTTGGTATGTGATTGACTTGAGACGCAATTGTGATCTCATCAAATTAAAACCCTCTTACGAGTTAATTTATATCTAGTTAATGATGGATTAATTTGCCACATCACAACTTCACTACCTTGTAGAAAAAGGAGACATTTTGAATTCTATGTAAAATTACAGTACCTCATTTTTCCCTTTTGCCATACTCCCTAGAGAAGAGTACAAACCCTTGTGTAAAGACAAACGGTAAAATAATCCAAAATGTTGGCCATATGAACAAGTCACAAGAAAATCTGCCAACATCTAACAATGGGAAGTAGCTCGCAATATTTTTTGGACAATACTGTAACCATGAAGCCCAGGAAACCTGGCTTTGATTTAGCACCGTGTCTAGATGATCAGGCAACATGAACATGCGCTAAGTGAAAGCTTAAAGTGTGGTCACAAAAGATACTGGCATCCAATATTAATCCTAAAAATAGGCTAATTTGCAGTTTAGCATGACCACCAAGTCTTGTTTACTTCAAATCATCTTTTTCACCCTTCAAGACCTGGTAGGCTGTTTTCTTTAGCAATTTGAAATTTGTTGACTTTACCTAACACTTTGTATTGATGAGTCTTCTTGGAATAACAGTAACTGATTATCATTGATGCCAGGTAAAGTTCATTTCTAAAGCTATCTAACAGACTCAGCCAATGCTAAAATGTAGCACTTGTGAGAGTCTTAGCACTGATTTAACATAGCTTTAAAAATACAAGCTAATGTCCAAACTAAAAGGCCATTGTGCAGAGGGTGAGACTAATTATGAAACCAAATATCTCATTATTTATCAAAAAAATCCTAACATATATCTAATCCCTTTGTCTGATGTTAGAATTTTTATGATATTTATAATTCACTTCAAAGACAACAATTGACAGAGGTCGTAATCTTACTTCTTCTTGTGTTCTTTCTTCTTGCCCATCTCGGAAGGACTGGGAGTTCTGGGACCTTTGTTTGCTTGTGTATTCACGGGGGACTTCTGGAACTTGTGCTTCTTCTTCTCTACTTTCTTCTTCCTGTACACAGCAATGTGACATGGATTATTTCACTGGAGATCATGACATTTTATTTGTCACATCTTGTCATGATTTTGATGCATATTTCAAAACAATATAAAAAGGCTTGTATCAGATAGATGAAACATTACTGAAGTATGAATACTGAGGTATGCCGACTGCTTCCTGCATGTATGACGATACACTTGGATCATGTTGAGCCTGTTGACAACCCTGCGTATTCTGCCTATTACCGGTGGGATGATTCAAGAATAGCAAATTCTTGCTTATATTTATTTACATCCCAACAGTCATATCCAAATCCAGGAATTTTGAAATCGCCCTGAGACCCTCATCCACCTGCAATTATCACATATCTAGCACTTGCATTGAATATACACCATCCGCTTAACAGGGGTCGTGTCAAGTAACCATTCACTCAATCCCATCCCAGCGCATGAAATTGTTTCTATCGTTCCTTATCTAAGCTGGTGTTTGATACTAACTACAGAAAGGGAAAAGTCTATGGCTGCTTGGCAAGATTGTTTTACTTTTCCCCAATAGGGGAACTAAGATATGAAAACTCACTGAAGTTGGAATGGATTTAGTAAAATTGACATGTTGGGAGCCTATTAGCTCCTTATGAACAACACTAAATATTCCAGGGCCTACAGTAGTAGACTTTCACTCAATGAGCTTTTTATTTGAGTGTGAACGAACATATTACTCACTGAGGAAAAATCTTTGGAAATAAAAAGGACTTTAAAGTGTTATGAGAAACTGGAATCAGTTATGTGTGAAACAAAAACGATCATGCTAAAAGCAATCTTACCCTTGAGGGGAAATCTTCTTTGGGGATTTCTTCAGTTGAGTTTTATTTCTCTCAGGACTGCTGTCTGAGTTGGAGTAATCACTGGAAAATGCCTGAAATCAAAAACAAAGTCTGCAACTTTCTAAAATAGTTACAAGAACAAATCCGATAGCATATTTACCAAATTTTATCAACAGGGGAATCCAAAATAAATTTTAAATGTTTTACTTGTCAAATAGATTTTTCACCAATTTAAAACACAAACAATATTTTCATCTGATTTCACATAAAAGGTAAGCTGCGCCTTCAAAGAGCTTGATAACTGCAATGTATTCAAGGGACATAACCCAATTACGTTTCCTTTTTTTTGTTATTTTTATTACAGATCACGGCCTAAGACTAAGGTGAAAATAATCAGACTATCAAAAAAATATGTAACTACAACCAATGTTAAGTTAGTTATTATTGATAAAAAAGATAACAAAACTTACTTGAGGGGGTAGTTGTCTGCTCTTTTTCAGGGCAAAACTGACAGATTCCTGCAAAATCGTTTCAAAAATTACTATAAACTGTAATTCAATCAAATACTTTTAAGACCTTTAGCAAAAAATGGTAACAGTTTGAAATCTTTTAAATTTCACTTGAGATGTCATCCTATTGTTCTTAAGCTCCATTTTTTCTCAGTTATGGACCATTGCAAATGACATAAATATTTAGCTAAAATTTCAAAATCATAAAGATTTTTAAGTGATGATGTTAAAAAAGCAATAAGTTACATGTAATGTAAGTCGAAGGTAATATGTAGCGGCGTTAAACACCAACTCACCTCACCTCGAAGGTAATATCCTAACTCTCAATTTTAAAAAAACTGGTCTTGGAACAATTATTTTCAAGAATATTTCCTTCTGCTGAAAACACTGTATAAAAGCCACTCACCCTCACTGGTTTATCCTTCGAGTGAACCTTCTTTTCTATAGTGATATTCTCTCTCTCCTCACCGTCTGACGCGGCGAGCTGACTGAGCGCTCGTTGAATCTCCTGCCTCTTCTTCTCCAACTCTAGTTCCTTCTTGTAGTCGAGGACTGAAATCAACCATCTTGTTTTGAAACATATTTACTTCACGAGAAATTGACCTGGTATATGTTTATCCACTCCCTTGTATGTAGGGGTTATAAGTCTTTTATGTGTCAGTACGTCATGGCCTTAGAGCCGTGCTTTGTTGATGATCACAGAGCTTTTACATTGGGTCATGCCAATATTGATATTTCATTGTAAGTCATTGATTGATGGGGAGTTAAAGATAGAATTTGGTCAGTTAGTGACCTCAGATTTAAAGATTCCTTACTCCTTGGTTTAAACACAAAAATCATTATCATTCTTTATACAAAATGGACAGAAAAGCATGAAATAAGGGAAACAAGTGACAATGATTTAAAGAACCTTTTTGATCAACCAATGTGACTTTGAACAATTCTAAAGTAGAGCCATGAGCTCTGTAGCTAATCAGCCTTTGCATTGTTGATGTTCAAGACTGAGATACATACCCGCTAAATTAAAGTCATAGTCTCATTTTTGTACGGCAACTAAACTGAACTAATTATTCTTCACGAACAAAATCTAATCACTAACACAAATATTTCCTGTCGCGTTTGCAAAGATTTTCATTTTTATGCCCGTTTTACAGTTTTGGATGAAGTAGCTTATTGGCGTATGCCGTTTCAGACCGATGAGGTACCGAATCAATTGCAATCCCATCGTGAGTGCGAAGCACCGGAAAGCTAGTAATTGCAGCGCCGATACTTATGACAGACGCATTCTTCATTGAGTTTACCACCTTTTTGTTATTTCTATATTTGAAAAAGGGTAAGCTATTAGCTTTTTTAATTGGATATTCAGCTGGGAAATTTTATGTGTTCTTCGTCACGGCCTTAGCGAAATGACGTGGTAAGGACTAACGCTTGCCAAACACGTAATATTAGGGTAGGGTAGGGTAGTTTGAACTTAATTATTGAGGGCTAGAATGCCTGCAGAGTTCTGAAAATTGTTGCAAACGTCAGGGGAAAGAATTCTGTGAGTGGTGAACTATTTGTCCGGCAAGCATTACAATTTGCCTTGCAAAAATGAGACAATGACTTTAATTGGTGAAATACATCACAAAAATGTTCAGGATATACAGGATATCTTAACAAGAAAATTTGGAACCACATCATATTTTTAAAATCATGATAAATGATTGAAAACAGATTCTTAAAAACAATAGCTGTTAAGGAGTAACTATATATTGATGCACACTCTCATATATTTGCTGTCTTGTATGTTTGGTAATACTTTCTTTAAGCACTAAATATATTAAAACACAGCTCAAAACAGGCTTTAAAACTGCAAATTACCATTTCTCATCAAAATTCTATGATTCATCTTCTGATTTTATGTCTATATTTTGCTTATAGTTGTGCTACAGACATACACTTGGGCTTGTTTGAATCTTTTATACCACATCACGTCTGATTAGCTAAAAAAGCTGGAAAGGTAGGGGTCATGGGCAATTTTTCACATTTTTCACAATAAGATCTCGGTGAACTGCCATTGACATGTAAATGTAATTCCCAAACAGTTTATCAGGGATTAGGAAAGACACCTTTGACAATGGGCCATTTTCAGGTCTTTGACTCATTTTCAGAATTTTGAATGGGCCATTCCCCTTAAAACAATGGTAAAATTTCTAATTTGAATGGGCCATTTTTTCATCCAATGTGCAAAATGGCCCATGGCCCCTGCCTTTCCCAATCCCTGCAAACTTAAACAATATTTCAAAGGTCAAATTGTTCTCTGTAACAGCAAAATTTTGAAAATTGTGATCAAACAAACCTTCTGCGTCCCAGTTATCGGAGTTTTCAGAGTCTTCTTCGTCTGAGTCCAGACCAGTTGATTTCTTTACCACAACAGTGGACTTTATTTTTGTCTCTTTATCGTGTCTCGACCTTGATTCTGACCGTGACCCTGATTTGTTCTCAGGTGACTGTGACCCCACTGAGTGACGATCACCCCCTTTTACTTTCAAACGTAAATCTTCGGCTAAATCGTCTTCTCCTCGGCTGCAATAGAGACAGAAAAATGAATATTTGAAAGTAGACAAAAGAAACTCCAATCACCTATAATTGGATTCACCAAAATTGCGTCCGAGGGGCTGACTGATTATCACAAACATGATGCCAATAAGGTACATAAATTAAGAATAATAATAATCTATTTATTTGAGTTTTATTCATTCCTGAATCATATGCCCAAAAGAAAAAAGAACCTTCCGAAATACTTTAACACAACAAATTCACTTGTCATTTTATCATCATATTCACATTTCTTGACTCCCTTATAAAAAAGTAGGCAATTAATGATTACAATAGAACCTCAACCTACCTGTATTCAGGGATTTTAAGATAAAAAATACATTTTATTGATACTTGATTGGAAAAGATTGAGAAAATTCAATTGCCAACTCTTATTCCAAATCATATAATTCATCTAGCTTTTTATGTTACCCCTTTCAAAAGAGTTAATTAAAAACAAACGTGTTTGGCCTAGCCAGGGATAAGGAAAGGTAGGGGTCATGGGCGATTTTTCACATTGGATGAAAAAATGGCCCAATGAAAATATATATCTTACTATTGCTACAATAGAAAACGGCTAGTTCAAATTACCATAAATGAGTGAAAGCACTAAAAGCCTGTCCCAATCCCTTCTTAGCTGTTTATGTTTTTTAAATATAAGAGTTAGTTACATTGATTTTTGTGGACATGTCCTCTTTTATGTTTTGAGGAAAATAAACAGATCTTTTTGTATTATGCATTTCACCTTTTTGATGGACGTTTAGCTATGAAAGGACCATGCTGGAACTTGCACTTTGCTCCAAATGGACAATCTCCAGTTAACAACCAGTGACGACACTTATCCAGGTATAAACTTTGACTTTGGGTTTTAGATTTTTCACCTCTCTGAAAATGAAAATGAAAAACAAAAATGAGTATGTGATCATTGTTTCATTGAAAATAAAAGAGAAACTAAGTCATGTCTTCAGATTATTCTTCCCCTTGGTATTTTTTCAATGGTCTATTGAATAAATATGAAGATTGGTTGAACTTGTACAAGAAGATAGACCTATTTTACCCTAGAATCAACAAATATTTTAATAATCATTGCTTTAAAATAATCTTGTGCTGTAAGCGAAAAAAAGGCATATTGGCAAATAAAGATTATCAACACAATAATCAAGGTCAATTTTGAAAATTTTAGAAAATCCTACAGAATCCTTATGATATTACAACGTAGTAAAGAAAAGTGGCTGTGTGGATTTTGCATAGTCCTGGAGAAGAGGCCTTAGCAATCTTTGTGCAAACAAGCATCCATCACAAAGTAAACATAAAGTAAGTGAACGCAGGCCACAATTAAAAGAAACTTTGAAAGTGAAACAACTGCCAGCCATCTTCCAAACAACCAAGCTAAAACGTAAAAGAAAGAGACGTGACTTGCCTCCTCATATTTTCTCTGGCCACCCCCCGGCCCCAGTCGCTCGAAGACGCTGGGTTTTCTCTTCTCCGACTCTTCTGAAACAGGCTTGCCAGTATCGACTGTTACCCTTCTCCTAGGTTTGTTCATCTTCTAAACCAATCACACAAAACACTCGCGATTCAGCTTGCAGCCATTTTCGCTTTCAGGGGACATAACTGCACTGAAAATTCAAACAGCGCGGACCGCTAAAGCATTTAGGTCAGGAGTGTTTAAAACATAATCGCTCTATTAATTGTATGGCTAAAAATAATCTCATTTGGAATAGATGAAATATCCGATATTGATATACGTCATATCATAATTTTTATAGTAAAAATCTCTCCATTCCTACTTTTGAAAATTTGATGTCAAATATATGGTAAAGATCGAGTCACTACATATATAGAAACATCTCAGGAAGACTGTAAACCAAGACGTAAACTAAAGACCTACATGTTTTCGAGTTACTGATCATTTTCTATCTACATATCGGGATTATGAATAGAAATCACTGCTTAGATTTGCTATATGTTTACGTCTGCTCAACCACCTTCCTAAACAAAAACCTTCAAAATGTCAATCGACCTTCATTTGTTCAAAGGATAGGCCTAGGTAGCATTTTTTTTAAAAAGAATTTTTAAATTTTTTTTACCCAATAAACATTAGTTTATGCCAAATGTATTATCTAGAGAGGGTCAAACATCTCATTATGTATAACCGATCGTCGGTAGTCGTAGAAGAAATTATCAAGTATCAAACAAAAACCACTTGGGCATCTTTGAGAGAGAACACCTTTTATCATATGAGGTAGGCCAATCGATTTGCATAGCTGAAGCCAAAATGGTGCGTTCATTTTAAAATGATTCTTTTGATTAAAAACCTTGTCTTGTAACTGGTAATATTTATTTTAGTTTTCGTGACAAAAACACGTGCTACTGTCCCTTCACTGTCAATTTGTTGAGAGTCATCACCAAGAACTACTGACGGTTGCTGGAGCGTGCGATTTTGAATTCTGGACATGTAACATGTACGGGACCTTTTTTGTAAGGCTAAAAAACGTAACTAATTATTCTTTACAAGCAAAAACCTCATCACTTACAAAAATCTATCCTGTCGTGTTTGCAATGATTTTCATATTCATGCCCGTTTTACATTTTTGGGTGACGCCGCCTATCGATCAGCGCTAGCCGTTTCAGCTCGGACGGCAAACAAATCAAGTGCACCCATCGCGAGTGGGATATACCGGATCTAGTAGGCCTTAAGTTTCATCGCCGGTAGGCCTACTTATGACAGACGCATTCTTCATTGAGTTTAACACCTGTTTATGTTCTTTCTGTATTTGAAAAAGTTTAGCATATGGTATTTTCAATGCGTAATCAACTGGGAAGTGTCATGTGTTCTGCGTCATGACTGTTGAGATATGATCGACGTGGTCATACAGCAGTAGGGTACGTGGTACTAGAATTCAGGCAAAGTTCTAAAAATTGTTGAAAGCTTCAGTAGAAAGGTTGATGTGAGTAATGAACTATTCGCCGGGCTCGCTTTAAAAATTGCCTTCCAAGTGTTCAAAAGTGACGTTGACAACTTCATGCTAGGCTTCAAATAGATTTGCAATTAATGATGGTAGATATAGACTAGGTGTACCTCTAAAATTCCTAATCATAAATAAGTTTCTCCGCTTAGTGTATTTGTGAAAGTAGGCTATGTATTTCATTAGTTATTGTGGATGTATAAGCGGCACTAGGCGAGTGAATAGCGTCAACCACCGGGCATTCAGATTGTTAAAGAGCCGCTCCGTGAGTTGTTGGAGTCATATATGCCAAACTTAATCAGTGGTGTCATTTGATCGCGAAGCATCGACTGTTTGTTACCAAAAAGACACATTCTAAAGCTTATTGTTTTTTTTACAGTGACAATTTGAAGGTAGAACGTCGCAATTATGATCGAAAACCGGCAGCTAGTGGCGCGCGTCAAATAGTCAAAAGTAATTTTGGAGACTTATCTAAAACAGCCGGGAGGACAGTTAATTAGGAGTTGATAGTGTTTGTTAGGTTATATAACTATAAGTATCCATGTATATTGGACGTGATATCTATACACTGTCAATTTATAAGGCTGTTTTTAGATTTTCATGGAAAACCAGTATTTGTCATATATTTGTCTTTTAGACATGAAAAGTTAAGATGTTCTGATTTTATATCACCACATATAACCTTTAGGTTCGTATCAAAGGTAAATAATATGTTATGAAAATCACGGAGTGGCTCTTTAACAAATTCATGTCGGCTAAACAGCTGCACCGTCGACGCTTGTTTTACTGGCAGTTAGAGATGAATATGTGATTTATTTTGAATTTTGAGTTGGAGAAAAGCATTTTGAGAGGTTTCAAAGCCTTATGAAATGTCATAAAAAACGGGGAGTGTCTCTTTAGTAAAGGGCAAAGTGACCAAATTTCGGCCAGTTTGTCAAAAATATGACGGACCCAGTTTGCCTGTCATTGGCTTTTATGTGATCTTGCCTGCTAAATCAACTCTTTTAATGCCACAGTATATACTATCCTAATGGCAGGGTCATACTGCTTTATTGCTTAAGTGATGATATATAATACATTTTCCTCACTCGAATCGGTTATAACTCGGCCTACTTCTTGCATCGATTCGTGCTAAAGGTAAACAGGGGTCTATTTATAACCATATATTCATTCAGGTTGAACACACAAGCTAGGGCTGTCATGGCGATGGTGTGGCGTTCATGTTTCAATAAAGAAGACTGGTGATATAATCTGACAAATGTTTTGAAAGTGACAGATTGCAAGAAGATTATGGGTAACTTCGATGAGCTAACACCGGAAGAGAGAGGTAAGTAACGAAGAGTGTACACACCTGAGCACACCTGTGTGAAAATACAAGAGGTAATCAATTGCATAGTATTTTACCTACAGTATAAACTATATTTGTTTTTTTTATTTACAAGGACATGTTCCTGTACTGTTAAAAAGAATCTAAGTCAGTATCATTTTGGGCATCATAAACGTAGGTGTTTTATATTCGTAGAAAAAATGTGTTCGAAATTCAATACCTTTATTTCTAGGTCATAAGAGTTATGTCCCTTTAAAATCGATTTTCAAAGGGAAATCCTGTTGTTGCTTTGTATTTTCTCCATATAACTTTACAATGTAGTTCTTTTTCTTGACAAGATCAATTTCAACATCTACTTTTTTCTCTTGGGTAAACATTATCTTTACGTAGATCGCTGTCCAACATTACAGGCATGCAGCCACAGGCCTTGAACACTCCGTGGTTTTCATTGTGGGTTATTTGTCAAACCACAAATTGATTTATGATGAAATTTATTCTAAGCCTATCAAATACTAATCCTAAATTCAAACTACATGTCAAGTATAATTTCATCAACTGCCAATCGATAATAGGAGATTGGTACCATAATCAATGCGATTACCACTGTTTAAACAAATCAGGCATATAGGCCTAGTCAAAAACGATTTTCTGATATTCACATTTTAAAGCTAAGAAAAGATCAACGCAGTTTAAAGGTTTGTGAGATTAAAGAAGATATTCCATACCATATTCCATCCGTGAAAAATCAATTTTAAAAACCAAATTCGTATACTTTCCAAACTTACTCTGAAATCTACAATGTTTTATCTAATTGTTACAGATAAGGTAATTCAGTTAATTCCTATCTCCTAAACAATCTTGAGTTGATAATATTTCCTCTCCCCCCTTTTATGGGGGAAGGTGGGCAGATAATGAGGGCAAGAGATCCAGGACACGTGCTTGGTAATCATCAACATGATCGTATAAAGTGACTAAATATAACAAGACTTTTCAGCTGACAATCGATTAAAACATTTAAAAAGTGTTAATGTGGTGACATAATAACATTCACTTGTAACTTGTAATCTGTTTTACCAACATGTCACCCATATTAACTTTTAATTACTCTAGGCGAATCTTACGAAGCTATTGTGGCGACCCCAATTCTCATTAGTGAATTTCCCACATACAATTGTTGTGATTGTGAAATGGACAAAATTCTTGATATGGACTGAACTTTTGGAACTGAATAGATATAGGATATATAGCGTTTCCCTTACTCTTCCATTCTTGATTTTATTTTCAACTTAGTTTCATTTTTAACAGTCGTGTTTTGGTCAATCATGATCAATCTCTTCACAAGCTAGGGCTTTAGGCGTAGTCATTCTAAGTGTTATCCTTTGTTATTATCATACATAGAAATAAAAATCTCTTCAGAGACTAAGTGTTACAAGAACCTTCTAGGGTCTCTGATATTTGTTTCAGAAAAGATAAAGAAGCTACGAGACCGAGGGTTCCGATCTCTAAAGAAAATATGTCTGGTACAGCTTGGTCTTGCTTCCATCTCAGTTCTAATGGGCATCGTTCTGGTTGCCATGGCAGCTGAGAACCCAAAGTTTCCTTATATTGTCGCCGCACCAATATGGAGTGGAATTTTGGTGGGCATTCATTTTATTTAGTCTTTAATTCTTGTTCCCCAAAAAGGTACAAATGTACATTACTCCATCAATACATAAAAATAAAATGTAGAAACCAGGCCCGTCACAAGGCGCTAATGTGATGAAAGTTACTTAGGTATCTATAGTGTCAGGTTAATCTTGGCAATGACTCTTCTTGTCCAATCAGCCCCAGGGGTTATCTTTTCGAGTCTCCGTGATTTCTAAGAGGCATGAACCAAAGTACGCACAGTTGATTAAACCCTGTCCAAAAGAAGATAGTTTCAAACTATTGCACTACAAGTGTTCGAACTCGTTCCGTCAATTCCACACTGGCCTTGTGAAGCGGAGCTACCAAGAGAGTTCGTACAAGAGTCTTTTAATTATGTGGGACTATTTCATTCAATATGTTTTGCTCTGTAAGTTAAAACAAGCTGATGAATCATTAAAGTGACACAGAATATGTTTAAAAAAATTGAATGTAGCTGAAGTAAGATCCAAAATAGCATGTGACCTGAGTTAAGCTCAAGTTCCTTTGGATCTTCGTTTCTTAAATGCAAAACTAAAATTTTCTTGTTTTCAATTGTAATTAAAAAGCGGCCATATATATGTTAAGAAATCGTGTCCGATCTCAACTCGACTTTAACCTGTTTATGGTCAGTTTACTGAACTGATAAGCGAAGTTAATTACAGAGACAAACATTATTCCTCGACCACAAAACACCATGAAGTTTGACATATTTGACCCCAACAACAAACCCTCTCTAAAGTGACTTACTATGACTTAATCATTCTTGAAATCAATCAAAGTACGTGCTTTCAATGTTCAGGTTGCCATCGGTGCCATCTGCGGATTCCAAGCTGCCAGACATGGGACCAACAAAGACGACGTTGAAAACAAGATAAAGGGATATGTAAGTGTTAACTGTCACGATTATAAGGATTACTTTAAAAATAAGAAAATATCTACAACCCTTCAACATGTAAGCGACAATGATTCATCAACCAAACATAATAATATGTGTTGACGTTAATATTATCAAGCCTCACTTGCTCGCAGGTCTTTTGAGTAGGCATTTTCTTAACAAAAACCCCGAGGATGATATATGTGTCTTTATGCAGTCAATATGCCACTAAGTTTTGTGTCTTTATGCAGTTAATATGCCACTACGTTTTGTGTCTTTATGCAGTCAATATGCCTCTACCTTTTGTGTCTTTATGCAGTCAATATGCCACTACGTTTTGTGTCTTTATGCAGTCAATATGCCACTACGTTTTGTGTCTTTATGCAGTCAATATGCCACTACGTTTTGTGTCTTTATGCAGGCAATACGCCACTACGTCTTGCGTCTTTATGCAGGCAATATGCCACTACGTTTTGCGTGTTGCTCGGGCGATTTCCGACTGCGTTTTGTGTTTGTATTGCTGATGATATGCTAACTAAATGTGGGTCTTGGTTTAAGGCATATGTCAATAGGAGTTTTTATGTTTCAGTTGATATGCCACTACAATATATCTCTTATTGCAGGTGATACACAAGTCTGTTATCTTTCTTCTTGCAGGTGAAATGCCTCACGCTCGCTGGCTTCTTGCTGGTTTATATATGCCTAAAAAATATGAGTCTTATTGAAAGTGGTAAGGTACCACGTTATGTGTCTTTTTGCAGGTGATAATGCAACTAAGATATTAGTTTTGTTGCAGGTAATATGTATAACTAACGTTATTTTTCTCACTGCAGTAAAACGCAACAAAGGTACTTGTCTTACTACAGGTGAAATGCCACCACGATCCGACATTTGAGTCCTGTTGCAGTTGATACGCCACTGCGTCTCCGACGTTTGATTCCTGTTGCAGGTAATACGCCATAACGCCTCCGACGTTTGAGTCTCGTTGCAGTTGATTAACCACTACTTCTCCGACGTTTGAGTACTGTTGCATGGAAAACGCCACTGCATTTCCGAGTTTTTTTTGCAGCGGACAAGCCATTACGTCTCCGGCGTTTGAGTCCTGTTGCAGGTGATACGCCACTACGTACATATCGCTTTGTGCATCGTTTCAGGTGATATGCCACTACGTATTCAACGTTCTATGCATCACTCTCTGTCTGGGGAGCGGAGTCCTGTCCGTTATTGGAGTCATCTTCTGCCAGTCCACTGACCAAAGAGTCTCCGTGAACTGCGAGGTCAACCACACAGCTCTTCTCGCCCTGTCCATCGTCACCATTGTTATTTCACTGTTCCTCGCCATCTTCTGTATCCTCGGGACATGCTACTTCTGTTTCTACGGCAGAACCCTCGGCTTCAAAGGCAGACATGACCGAAGGTTTGTGTAAGAGTTATACGCCTTTTCACAACTATTGCACTATCTTGTTTAAGCTTAATTAGCTGTTTTATCGATTTAATAATATATTTTTTGTTATAATGGAACTCTAATGGGGGCCCGGTTTCTTTTTAATGACTTATAATCCACCTGGATTGTCGCTCAGTTTTGTAGAAATTCCGCTCATCGTCTGGAATGACATAGCTCAAGCCCCGTATGCGTTATACCAAAATGTTATTGGAATATCTTGAAATCATGGCTATCTTCTTCCTTAACTTCAAATCATAAAAATTCTTATGAACTACACCGAGGCTACAACCTGAGACCTTAATGTCGTCTGCTTGAGGTAGTCCAGCTAGGCAATGTAACTGTAAAAGGAATTGCACATCCACACTTTATTTACATTCAACTATACCATACACATCTTTATCATAGGTATGACCGACGTATACATCGTATGCAGAACGAGATCAACCAACTCAGAGCGGCTCAAGGTCTGCCTCCTCAACCTCCACCTGAGGATGAAGGTCAAGGTCGTTTTAATTATGGTGTTAAAGTCACCATGGTTGATCTGTCCAGATAAGATGGCTAATATGTGTTAGAATTGTTATTCATTGAAGTTATATTGGCGTAAGGACAATCGAGTTTGAATTCCAACATTGCAAAGAGAGCCCTTTCTCGTCCATCCTCGGTCACCCAGGGCTTTATGCTCCGATTCGCTATGAAGTAACCCCTGGAAAATCATCAAATTATGTTTTAGAATTGTATGTAACAATAACCCAATGACACAGCCAGATATGAGAAGATGGATAAAGGAGTCTTTCAACCTCAAGTTGTATTTAAAAGGAAATCTTGCCACCTGATTAGTTGTCAAGACGAGAGCTTGAATTGCATACTAATTTCGTCAAGGCAAGACCAAAGGTTCGCAGGTCCAATCGTCGTATCAATGTCATAGGCACACAAATCAAAATCGGGTTATTTCATTACTTTTTTTTAATGAAGATTCTCAGGGGTGATTTGTGAAAAGTATCGGAGCATGAAGCCCTTTGTGACCGAGTATTTTTTAATTGTCAACATTGGTAATAACAAAGAAGAGCTAATGGAGGTTAAAACCGGTAAGAGAGATGACCGGTAGATACGGGTTAGAGCTAAGGATCCAAGCTAGTGTGGAGTTCTTATCTGCTTTAAACAGGGTCATCAAGATTCAGGAAGGATGAACTGTCATCACGTTATAAATACGTTTATATTTAAGCTATTCGAATGCGACTTTTAAACAAACACTCTTTTAAACTCATTTCAGCGTTCGCCCTTTTAGTTTAATGCACATTTAACACTGTCCCAAAGAAAAAAAATCAGGTAACCGAAGAACACGGTTTTGCTATTCACATTTACGTTAAAATTACGTCACGATATATGTTGCTACGCATCATTAACGTAACATTTGAATTTCGTTTCCGAAAATTAACTCGATCTTTTTTAATATCTTTAATCATTCATTTGTTGTTTTAGTAATATTGTGTAATTGGTTTCCAATAACTTTACATTTCAGATTACATTGCCTTTTAGTTTAGAGACGTAAATTGTAATAAATATCAAATGTGTATAGTTGTGTTTGCTACATGAATTATGAATTTATGATTATGTTTCACAGATATTCTGAAGATATGTACATGATTATTGTAATTTTGAGAATGGGATGTCATTGAATAATTGACACTGCACTAAATGACCAATTGATTGGAATGGACCAATGACGAGGTAGATGCTGCAATATGATGATGATGATGATGATGATGATGAATATCATTAGAAGACCATGATCAAAGAATTACTTTTATATGTTGAATGTTTTCTATTATGATTCAATCAGAATTTCTGAGTTTTTCCGTTGATGCATAATATTTAATAATAGTTTATATGGTTAACATGCCTTTTGTTTTGTATTATAGGTTTCAATGTAGATATGTGTCGTTATTTTCTTTAACGATTTCATTGTAAATAAGTGATTTCAACTTGATCAGAAACTTACAAAATCGTAAAAACCTGAGTGTGATAACTCAAAGGATACAACACGTAGTTACAATGGAGTGTTTCCTATCGTATTTCATTATCAAATTCTTGATTTAAAAGGGCTGATGTAAACAAATCACTATAATGTTGTAACTATAAACTTCTTTCATGAAATCATTTAACCCATGTTTTCATTATATCAAATAACAACCCGGAAAACCGTTGGGTGAGATTTCCTTTGAGTTCCAAAATCAGCTGATTAATAAATATTTTCTTTCTCGATGAGTAGAAAAAGTCTACAGGCATATTAGATGTGTGCTTGCGTCGAAAATATCCCTCCGAGTGGTCTATAGCACACTGTATATTCCCAGGCATTGAAAATGGAAGTTTTAAGTAGTGTAATAATCTAACGAGTTCCTTTCCTAAGTCTTGAACTAGATCCTCATAGAATATTATATGAATGTTTCCATGCATCAGCCATGAGAGATAACATGATCGGAATAGTTCGGCGTGTTCCATGAAATAGTCATCCCAAGCTGAAATAAATGAAATAGATAATATTATTTCGTTAAATATTCTGATAAATTACAGATATACTGCTTGATGTTATTACTTGTAGCCCTAGGACAGGTGAATATGTAATCCATATGGCTTCAATTGATTGTTTAGCATGGAATAAAATACGTTAAAATCATATAACCTTTGGACGCTGTGCCAAGATTTTACGAAACTTCACTTTTACTTAGAAAATAGTGGCAATACTGATATAGACAGGCTAGCAGGAAAATGCCTTGGTACATGTGGGGTAAAGTAAGAACTTCACCTTTTCAACCTTGTTACAAAATGATGCATTAATAAATCGATCGCAAATGAATTATGTACGCGCGAGGGTTGATCAAACTTGAACCCGAGGTCGAGGTCGAGGTCGGTATCTATTTAAGACATATATGCACAATATAAAGCATCTAAAACGTTTGTCTTAAATAATGCAAATAATACGTTCCTTGGTGTAACGTCGCCCTATGTCTATTTCAGGTAGCTAACCATGGACATAGGATCCACCGATATTGCTCATTATATACTGTATATGATCAATATCGATGTCTCCCGAGCTTGTGTAGCGAATCGTGCTGCACGTGCATCAATGTGAAATATACAAGCCACCGCAATAAACCGCATGGCCAATGTCAATATTGCCAGAATTAACACAAAACAGAACACTTTTTTGAGATGTGGATATGCATTTAAAACAAAGGGTAATTAAAACTAATAGAAACGTGAAACACAAAATGAAGATTTTTCTTAGGTAATGGGATCCTTATCGATTTGTCAAAAGAAATAATTAATTCTTTTATCATGTCAAGGAGACATACTGTTTCTGCCTCCGTCCGTGATTCCGTGATTCCGTGATTCCGAAATGCTTTCGTTTGTAAGTGCATGAGTTGCAAATAAGGATACGATGAATAGATTGGATTGAAAGTTGAAGCAGAGGACATCACAGTTTCTAGTTTCAATTGGCTTTCATTGGTTTACTGCAGGTTAGTTAGTTTTTGTCCGAAACCAAGACATCTACGGATCCGATCCGAGTATTTCTTGTAACACGTATGAATATCTTGTGTTGTATTATTGACCTTTTATGGTCAAAACTATTGTCGTACAAGGTGTTCTTTATTTAACATCCGGTATACCTGATATGCATCTCAAATACACAAAGACAATATGAATAAATATGAACCTGGAAAACCTGACTTAAACAGAGAACAATAAAGTGTATATTACAACTGCCAAACACTGAATGTATCAAGCATAATATTGGAAAAGTTTAATCCTGACAATCGATCCTGACAAGCCGATATTTAGCCATCTGGCGTCCTTGGTATGTTACGCTGCGCGTAGGTCAAGTATCGTAAGTTTTTGTCAAATAGTTCCTATGTAACGACACTCTAGTTGCGGAGGGTCAAGTGAACCTAAAAATGGGTTGTCTGGGTACTTCCGGAAACAAAATCGCAAAGATTTCCATGTGTGAATTTATTGAGGTGTATTTTCAATATTCAAGGTGGAGGGATAGTGTTTCAGCGATGTTTCGTACTTGTATTACTATTCGCGATTCCTTTATAAAGACACGACAGGTCGATTGTGGGAGGCGATTTAATAAGGTAAAAATGGGATAAGAACTTCAACCTGGTTCCCGGGCCTCGTTCTCGTTAGCGCAAGCGGAACGAGGCCCGGGAACCAGGTTGTAAGAACTTGAACATACCAAGGAAACCAAAATGACTTTTAGCCATAAACAGGAAGTTTTACCTGCGCAGAAAGTATCAATATTGACGTTGCCCGTATGTGACCGCCCGACGGAATATAGTCTCCGGAAATCGGCCAATAGTGCCTCGTAAGGGTTCCTTAGAAGGACGATAGCTTTTTCATACACGGGATCATCGGCTTCCGTCAAATTAAGGTTCCGATGTGTTTTAATTACAAGAACTGAACGGTCTGTTTTATTTTCTCCCTTGAAACCTTTGTTGTATAAATACACATCGAAGTAGACCGACCCGGTGTATATCCCTGAAATGTCAGATAAATAGTGTATTTTATTGAGGGATTTCAAAGTAACATTTAAAATATATCTAGAGGTGAAAAAGTAAGAACAGTAACCAACGAAGTGTCATCCACATAACGTATCTTGATTTTATTATCAATGATTGCAAAAGGTCATTCCAAGAGGTTCACGAGGGTAAGAAATCGCAATATCACAACACGTTTTCACAACAATTATATATATTGTAGGTTATGTATGACATAAATAGGGCTTAGGATGAGAAAGATCTATAAAGGTATCGACAACAGTGACTAACACTGTAATATAATGAAGTTGGGAAAATGCAATTCAGCATTTTTCATTGAACGATTGCTAGAGGATCTGAAAAGGGTGTCAGATCTTAAAGGATCTAAAAAGGATGTCAGACCTCAAAGTATCTGAAAAGGATGTCGGATCTTAATGGATCTGAAAAGGATGTCAGATCTTAAAGGATCTGAAAAGGATGTCAGATCTATGGAATAAGTGTTCATTATTGGTAGGCAACCAGAAGCATGTACGAGCTCATACAACAAATAAGTGTAAGGACACATTCGTGACGTCAATGGTGACCCTACGCTTTTAAATAAATGACATACAATTACAAAAGAGATCAAAGGAAACGAAGACGTCCATTGGATAATACATAACACCTGACAACTCACCTGTCAGTTTCTCCAGCAGGTGTCTCAACCAGGTGTTGCCTGACCCCGGGAAGCTCGCTAACGCTGTACGGAGGAGGGGGGAGGGGGAGAAGGAGACTGTGGGACATGCTACCCCCGGGCTCGGGATCCCCTCAATGTCGGTACCAGGCAAATTAGAGATCATGATGCACACCAGGAAGAGTAAAAGAAACACAACTGCAATTACTAATCCCTGATGTCTTCCCCATAACATCGTTCGTATTCCAAACCGCATACTTAATTCTGGACATGAGTGTATTTAGAATCAAGCAGACATGTTGCACTGATCCAGTTCGTGGCAAGCCAATTCAAGTCGTTTAATAGGCTTAGCAAGGATCTAATAACGCGCTTGTGGTTTTGAATATAATGTTTAATATGTTTGCATTGTACACATTGGGATTTGTTGTATTTCTTTATGAAAGATCTGAAGCACTTAATGAGATTCATGTTCAGCTTTTTTATTTTTTTGTGCTCTAACATAAGTTACAAGAACAAAATAAGCAAAGCAAATACTTGTCCATGTCCTACTTCGTCATTTTCAATGAAGATACTTAAAAATGAATCAATAAGCTACAACAAAATAATATGATGAAAAAGATATGACTAATAATTTGAATATATGAGTCATTAAATATGTCTTCTTAGATTGAAATAATAGCCTTCTCAGTAAATGTTTTTTTGTTACTTCGATTTTCTTCTCATTTACCTTACTGGTTTACATAACATTAACGTGAATAAGAATTATAAATGTTATAAATTGTATTTTTCTATATGTATACTAAGTTTATATTTAAGAGAAAACTCGACCGTTTTGTTTAGTTTTTGCATTGCTAAGTTGAGTAAATAACTTGTGGATTTTTTAGTTGTATGAAAAACCGGTGTCATAAACATTATTTGATACAGAATGTCCAGAAATAAGGCACAGACAACGGTGCAGAATTAAAGCTTATAAAGCATATAAATAGGTTAAATAATACATATATTCATAAAAATAATGACATTGTCGATATCAAATGCTATTGTCAAAATAATGACATTAATTGGCACTATAATGACCTACATCTTTGAAAATTCCTTCAGTAATCTAGATAGGTTTGTATACATGGAGTCTTTAACGTCGTAACGAAAGAGACAGCGCTAGATGGTCATGTTCAAAAAACTATTTCAACCACAAATGAGTTTAACTTGAACTTTGAGGTCATTCTCTTTATTATTTATTATACTTTAATTTTTAAGTTTAAGACACGCTTTCGATTTGTTACTTGTTTTTTTTAGATCGACGATTTTATTGACAAACTATCATGGAATGTTGATTTATAAAATACACAAATAATCGACCTCATTCCACTCTCTGAAACATTGGTTAATTAGAATGGTAAATATTATCGTTAAATACGAAAATGAAAATACCATGACGAAACATATGATCATACTGCGAACACACATTCGGATAAAAAGTAATTTACAACACCGATTAGAGATTATATGAACAGACATCACATTGTGAAAACGTCTTACACTCAATGTGTCACACAATGACGAACAATAAGTCATTAATGACAGGAAGGGTATCCACAAATCATACAGCATGGATGACTTATGCTCCCTAATGTATTACATGTATATAAATATATATCACCGAAGGGTATGTTTCTTTTTGAGTTCCTACATCTTATGGAACATCGGGACACAAGGAGGTAAGCGTTGGCATTTACCTCAATTGTAACGACCTAGTTTACCTATTATAAAAATTTCAACAGTAATGGTTAATCGAACAACTTTTTCCTTAATTTCCACTGTTTTATTTTCGTGTATTTGTTACAATCTAAAAACGCTTATTAATAGTTTTAGTGAAATATATGACAGACGAATGTCATTTGACTGCATACAGAAGTTTATAGACATAATTTGAGTTGTGATTTTGACGACAAATATCTATTTTTCATTTTTCAAAAGCAGTGGAACTAGTTCCTGACATTTGCGTTGACATTTACCTTTATTGTAACGACCTAATATACGAAACTAAACTTCTATAATAATAGTTGATCGAATAACTTTTCCCTTAATTTCCACTGTTTTATTTTCGTGTTTTTGTTACAATCTAAAAACACTTATTAATAGTTTTAGTGAAATATATGATAGACAACTGTCAATTGATAGCTTAAAGAACATTATCGACACAATTTGAGTTATGATTATGACGAATAATATTTATCCTTCCTTATTTAATAGAAGTGAAACTAGTTCGAGACATTTCTAATAAATATATTTTCTTTGTTGTATACTCAACAACAAAAATTAAGGACCATCAATATATGTTATATCAAAGAATTATATGGATTATTATATGAACAATTGAATATCTCAGTATAGAAAATAAGGGGGGTCCTTCTTTTTTATGGATCAACATCGAATTATTGTTTCACCTAAGAATAAAAAATGTGATCTCAGCCATTGAACCCAACTACTCATCACATGTTTTCTATCATCTGTTTAACAAACGTTGAAATGATAATTAATGATTGTCAGCGTGCTTACCAAGGTATCAAGCTGTCGATGAAAGAGTTTTTGATGAAATATTTAGGATAAAGCATAATCGTTCTGGTTCTCATTAACTTATTGTCTTAAGGACTTAATAATATCATTTGACAATTTAGAAGATTTCCTTTTAAATTGTTGATGTAATGTGATGTCGCTGATTAAATAGCTCTCGGTAGCTTAGAGAGATATTTTACTCTTTTTTTTTCATATTCTCCATTATTTCCTTTTCTATTCATCCCATTTTGAATTTCGCTTTACTGATCAAGTGTTAATTTTTGTTCATACAGCTTTCGTCTGCTTTTCTTTCTTCAGTAAATTCTACGTAACAGCACGATACTTACTTCGTTCGACTTTTTATTATTCGGTCTGGGTTCGAACCTGGCAAAGCCTAAGGGATCATGTCAACGAGGTTGCTGATAAGGAACTTATTTATATACCCTCTGTTGGTAGTTGATAAGGGGGGTTCAATTTATTTATTCAAATATCCCCTTCTATCTCAGGTTTCACTTCATCTAAAATGATGATGTTGATGATGGTTATTATTATTATTATTATTATTATTATTATTATTATTATTATTACGAAATTTCTCCCTTCATTGATGACGGCCATCATCTTATACTAGTAATGAAAGGTTTCTCGAGAGCGCCGTAAGCCTCAAGTCATGTACCTACACTAAAGTATAGGAATTCTTGCCTCGGGCAGTGGTTTGCTACCCATCAAGAACAAACGTGATCGGCATTAGGAGAGATTGATGACTGTCGAAGTTCAGTCATTGTATCCTCATTGCTTAATGACACTTATTGTATGACTACACAATTTGCCTATGTAAATATGGGTTTTATTACTCCATTTTTTTCATGTAGTTGTTTGAAAAAAACATAGTGTTAGTGACTCTTTGTAACCCAAATTTACAAAATTCGTTAAGTGTTACATGAAAAATTTGTAAAAGTGTTTAGGGACGATAGCGGTATAATTTTGTCTTAAACGTTTGTTTGAAAAGAAAGTACAAGTTAAAATCATATAATCATTAAACATGTTTGAACTAAAACCCATTATTGCCAGATTGACAGAGGATATTTGCTTTAAAACACTTAAATTCTTAGTCAAATGGTCAAGTTTCGTAAGGATATAACGCTGATAATGTTGATGCGATATCTGACAATAGTTACATAAAGCTATAGTTAGCTTGTTGGAAAAATAAAAATGCCAGAACGTCGTACATACACTGAAATGTTTATATCGGTCACAATGATTTCATTGACATGACAAAATATTTTATATCATCTTTATCCTGAAGCTCACTAACGTCACTATACAAAAAGGTGTTAATATGTAGGTGAAGTAGAAAGATTTCGAAACCTTATGCTATATTAATAAAAACCGACAGCTGACAGACACTGTACTAATTCATCGTCGAACTACAAAGAGAAGACTTATTTTCAGAAATACATTCACATGGAAAGGGATAATCATGTAAGAACTTTGAGTGTGACAGCCTTTCACTCCATAACTTCTTTTGTCTCTTCCCAATCGATGTCTAATCTTATAGTTGTGATTATCGTTTAGGTGTAATGGTCTTAATGGACAAGTGGACCAGACAATGGCTCTGGGTGTCGCTGCACAACGTATCTTTAGAGTTCACATTGTGCTAAGGCTACCTTAGTGGTTGAAGGTTACCTTAGTGTTTTGTGCAACACCTAATGGATTCACTAAAATATAAATACTTCCGATTGCAAGAAAATATCTAAATACTTTTTTGTTTTGCTCTGCGATTCCAATTCCCTACCACAAACGATTTATTAGAAATATTTCTTTCTAAAACGTGCTATTGTCTCTTTAAGATAATTCTTTTCAAAGACGTCACTGCTCGATGAAAAGAACGGCATCGAAATTGTTTCGCACATATGACTCAAACAGCACAAGGTGTTTCATTTAACGTTTTAAGGAAATCGGCTCTCAATATTCCGGTTCGAATTCATTTTATCATTGGTCAACCTTTATTGGGAAGTAAGGTTCAAATGACATTTTTTATCATCCCTCTGACTGAATATATTTCAGGTGATCCGTGATACGACAAAATGAGGTTGCCTTACTCCTTTGTAATACCTACGTTTATTCTTACGTGGTCAGGTGTTTTATCTCAGGTAAGTGGATTAGAGTTTACGATCCGCATATTTAGTACGTTTGTTAAAGCTGCTGAAATCCTAAAGCCTGTTTTTAGGTATATAAAAATTTCAAATGACAATCATGAAAAATAATGGATGAAAAATGTTTGATCATAGATATTTAAATTTAATTTTTTCGTTATTTATTGGACATCTACTAGGGAGAGACCAGCTACATCCCAACAGGTTGTTTATGTGCATCTCAGGGCAAATATATTAATTTGATTCTAGCACGTTTGTAGGTCTTTTAGAATGGCATTCCAGAAGTTGTAGAGTAAATTAGATGAATAGTTTATGGATAGCCACGTTCTTTATTTACAGGTTGGTGACAATTTAGTATGTAACATGCTTTAAATGGTAAAAGTTTCTAGACAGAAACGTCGCAATTTTGTGAATGAAGCAGTCAAATATAAAAAAAACCCCGTGTATTGATTTAATGCTTGTAAAAGATTTAGAAGTTCGAATATTTCCGCTCATATAAATACAATATTGCGAGTAAAAACATCGGAATTAAATGTCACGAATGTCACGAAGAAAACAGTTGCGCACTGTAAAACTTATTTCAGCATGCACATTTTATGATATTGATATCATGCTGTTATAAATGGGATTTGTATAAATGTTTGCACAATCAATATATCGCTGTTGTTCTGGTGTTCCAGAAAGACAACATAGTGACGTACTACAAGCAGAGAGATGGCAAGTTCGTGAAGGATGGAACCAATACGCCCCTAGACTTCATCAATGAACCCATGAATTATCCAACTGCGGATGTAAGTGAAACGCTATCATTCGATTGCTAAAATATAGGGTCCCATATTTCTCATAAGAGGCATCTGTCTGTCTATCTGTCTGTCTGTCTGCCTCTCTCTCTCTCTCTCTCTCTCTCTCTCTCTCTCTCTCTCTCTCTCTCTCTCTCTCTGTCTCTGTCTCTGTCTCCCTCTCTCCCCCCCCCCTCTCTCTCTCTCTCTCTCTCTCTCTCTCTCTCTCTCTCTCTCTCTCTCTCTCTCTCTCTCTCATGTCTGCTATTAATAACATGTCATACCAAAGGAAGAACGTAATCAAATAAGATATCTTGAATTATTATCGGAACACTATGTTACTACTATATTTGTTGCATTCTTTTGTCTAACGTCATAATGTCAAGACCATGGTCAGCCGCCTTTTTCATTTAATATACGGCTTCGGAATCCTAATAAATGACAAAGAGTTTTTCTTTTAAAGAAAACTTATTCTGCCATAAAGTACAAATGAGGGTAAAGCTTTTGTTATATATGTATATCAGTGATTGCAAATAAAATTATACTATTAATGAAATTATACTAATTGAGAAAAGTGAAAAACCTGCAAATGGTTTCATTTGTAACTATAATAACGAGACACATTATGAACTTTCCATATAGTAAATCGATGAATGTATACATATGCAATCAACTATTGCGTACACAATTTTACGAATGTAAAGGTTCAACTTTGCAGATGGGTATTTGTGTATATCATTTATTCAAATATAAAAAACTGCAAAACTTAATTTATTTTCCTGGTTTGTTTAGACATCCAATAGTTCCAAATCCAACATACCCAAAATACGAATTATCAACATCAACGCCCTGGTACAAAAATTACCAAATGGCACAAACATAGGAGAACTACCCCAGGGGAAGGCAGATCAGCTATCAGCAGCCTACCCCCATAACGCCATTGTTATGGAATCACCGAAAATCATGAAGAAGTCCTCTCTGAGGCCCAGCAAATCAATCGACCAAGTGCTAAAGTTTGCTCAGGACAAAGCCGGTAAGTCATGGGGTTTTAATCATTTGCTTCTTGATAGACTACATGCTCAGGACCAAGTCTGTAAGATATTTGGATCCCTTGACTCTTGAGGGAAGCTTATAGATCATGAACTGTCAGTCACTGATTCTCGATGAAATGTATTTAAGTTTGAATTATTGAAGTTTGAATATAATTTAATGGACTGTTACGTGTATGCTCGGATCATACTGGTAGGTCATAAAGATTTAATTTTTCGGTTCTTAAAGAACTGTTACCTGTATGCTCTGATCAAACTGGTAAGTCATGGAGTTTTGATTATTTGGCTCTTAAAGGACTGTTACCTGTATGCTCTGATCAAACTGGTAAGTCATGGAGTTTTGATTACTTGGCTCTTAATGGACTGTTAGGCGTATGCTCAGTTCTAACTGGTAAGTCGTAGAGTTTTAATTATTTGGCTCTTAATGGACTGTTGGCTTAGGATCGTCTGGTAGGTTAATGAGTTTGAATTACTAACTTCTTGACGGACTGTTGGCTCAGGTGCCAATGGCAGGTCATCGACTTTGAATCATTTTTTACTTGATGGACTGTTTGCTGAGAATATACCTCATAGGTCATGGTGTTTCAATAACTGGTTCTTGATGAACAGTGGTCTTACAATATATATATATATATATATATATATATTTGCGTGTGTGTATAGTCCAATTCCAAGTATAAGAGAGCTCAATACAAAGTATGTAGAGCATATACATAAATAGAATTACACGTTTATGTTCTCATTTGCAACTATATAAATTAATATATACATATCTCACTACTGTTTCTATTCCTGCTGTTGCCAGGTCCTCGTGCTTCTCACTACCCGATGAACTCTGGCTTGATTCTGAACGAGCTGGACATGGTGATGACCACGGAACAGTACTACTACTACTATGAGGGCCGCAAGTAAGAACATGGATATGAAAAATTGTTGATATCATCATGATTGATGTTGCTACAACTTCTCTATTTATAAATCAATTTTTCCTTACTTTTTAACAACAAAAGTAAAACATGCTATATCGAGTTCTGCTACTTCTACTATTTCTACTTCTAAATAATTAAGGTTTAACGTACTACCAGCAATGTTTCAGCTATAATAGTCAGATAAGCAAAGGGAGGGAAAAGAAAAGAGAAAAAGGAAAAGAATACATAACGAGAGAAATAAGTCACTACTGCTACTACTGCTACTACTACTGTTACTACTACTGCAACTACTACTACTACTACTACTACTACTACTACTACTATTACTACTACTACTACTACTGCTGCAACTACTACTACTACCACTACAACTACTACTATTACTACTATTACTACTACTATTACTACTACTACTACTACCACCACTAATTCCAATACTAGTACTACAAAAACTACCACTACTTTCTTATTACAAGTGCCACGCTGACCTTTAGTTAATGTTCGCTGATACACTATAAAATTTAACGTTTGCTGCTAATCTTCCTTATCCTTCCCTGCAGCTTGGTGAGGAAGAACGGGAAGAACAGACGGACTAAAAGGAAAGCCTTGAAATACAAGTTTACCTACTGGCCCGATGGCGAGATTCCCTACACTGTTGATAATTCATTCGGTGAGTATGCCCACAGTTCTTTATTTACCATATGGTTGGATAACACGGGAATGTTTCGTATAATGAAATTCGTATAAGTTCACATTCGTTTTGTAATAGTCATCTGACAAATTCCCCGGGTGATAATATCTACATATACATGTTTACTTACCAGCATTGAAAAAAGGTTTTAACTTTAGTTCGATATCAAGAAATCGTTTTAAAAACTTTCGTCTGGAAGAAGTGATCCGGTTAGGTACAGTATCGTATAATCCCTGTAGTAATGCGTTCTCACTCCATAGAGATGGCTCTGTCATGAATTCCTAAACGAACCTCTGTTCTTTTACGAGCGTTTCTCGACTTTCCGACAGGCTCCCCCAGCGGCAAATACTGCAACATGAAAAACCTTAAAAGCGATATTTCATCCAATGAAAATACCACGTGCATAGATAACATAAAATCATAAAAAAATAATTTCGATGCCTATCCAATGATTAGTCGCTGAAGAAAGTCACTGTGTTCTCTCAATACAATATTCAAATGTATCTCTCATATTTTTTTCTATGTTGAGTTGAATATTTCTGAACGGCTCTTACTTGCATGAATCTAGTATTGCTTTGTTCGCTTCACAGACAGAAAGGAGAGGATCCAGCTGGAGTCCTCGATGAAAGACTGGATGGACAACACTTGCATCAAATTCGTGCCAGCCAATCAGAACCATCACGACGTCCTCAGCATCAAGAATGGACAAGGGTGAGAAGAAGTCTTTGCATGTTTTCCTGACGGAAAGGGTCTCCTTGTAACCGGATCTTATATCAAGATATCAAGATAAGGCAGGAAGTAGACATTGTGGTCAGATTCAAGTATCCAATTAAAAGGGTTAGCTTTTCACAATGGCAAAATGTTTTCTTTTCGATACGCTGGACACAAGGAAATTAGACATACCTTGTATATGTTGGATAATAAACATGAAAACTGATAGTGAATGTTGTATATGTTTTGTTTGAATTTACGAAATTCCCCTTATAGTATCCGCTGCCTAGAATACATATTGATCATTTGTTATCATAAACATAATTAATTTTCTATTCACATGATATTTCAGATGCAACTCCTTTGTGGGTCGAATCGGTGGTGATCAGAGTCTTAACCTGGAGCCTGCGTGTCGAGAGGTATTGCATGAACGGCGCATTTTTGTAACACCTGACATATATCGTTATTGATGAATCTAATCAAAATAACATCGAACCTATCACTCGTACCTCGCTGTGTATTGTATCTGAGAACTGCAAATTATGGTCGTGCCAGATGACCTTCGCAAAGAAGCCAATCAGCGACGATGTTAGGAAACCCTTGGTACGATATTTTAGCGGGCCTCAGATGAGTTTATGGAAAATGAAAGGCACAGATATGACCCCTGTGGGACAAAAGTCAAATCAGAAACGTAGTGAAGCACGAGCGACAGGTTCGATTTGAGTTCAATGAGATCACGTTATTTATACACTAAAAATCAGTCAGAGATGTGAGGTGATGTTTATCGGATAGTGATTAATACAATATTCGCTTTGATAATTGGGATATATAAGAAATGTGAAATAATATAACTTGAAATCACATGGGAAGAATTAACTTTAGTAGCCCAAAAGGAAGAGAATGAAAGGCTATAGGCAATAGATACACTTCTCTGACTTTTCTGATTAAACTAACTACAAAGGAAGTTTTTGTTTGAACGTAAATACTGTTTACAGTCGAACAAAATAATATATATATTTATCATATATGTATTTGGAATATCCAGCATCGCAATAATTTAATAAAAAACGAAGTGCTATATTCTACGAGTCCTTTTTCTTTCATTTTAGTTCCATGTGATGAAACATGAGCTTGGTCACGTGATCGGTTTAATCCACGAACACCAACGGCCCGATCGAGATGACTACATCACCGTGGCAAGAGAAAACGTGGGTCAAGGTCGTCTGAAAAACTACCGGAAGTTTGCTCCAGGAAGAATTGACACATACAACGTTGGTTACGATTATACGTCAATAATGCATTATGGGAAAACGGTTTGTAAATTTCCAAATAATTATCCTATTACAGGAAATTTTCTATATTGAGTGAACTCCAGAATCACATATTAACAGACTTTCAATATGTTTCTTATTGGTAGATTAAAACTGGCCCTGCTAAATCTTTTTGAACTTGAAAACATGACTATTTAAAGTTTTATTCATATAATAAACTTTCAATTGAAAACTACCTATTCTTAAGAATTCTTCTTAAATTAAATTGAAATTTTCTGGTCGAGAAAAATGATGGAAGGTTACAACACTTTTTAAATTTTTACATAATACTGCATACCAGCCGTCGACCCGTTTTAGCTCTCTGTTAAACATGCACAAGATTGATAAACGTGAAAAAAAAGAGTTTAATGCTGACAGTTTCTTCTCACTAACCTAATGATTCTTTAAGGCCTTCTCAAAGGATGATGTTTCAACGACTATGATTACCAAAAATCCGAGCTTCCAAGAGATCATCGGCACTGCCTCCAAAGTGTCTTTCAAGGACGCCAAAATTGTAAATGAGATGTACAACTGTGCCGGTAAGTAATTTTTAGGTGTTTTGATATACAGTAGAGATCTAATCTCAGTGAAATCCGTCGTACCTAACACTTGTACCAGTTGCGTTTCTGATCCATTTGAGTTCTTAAAAATGACCTTTCACTGCAACCAATCTACGACGAAGCTAGACAAACACGGATGTTAATAGATGACCTTATGTAGCAGTTCTTGGGAAAAATCATTTAGACACGTCTTTAACGTTTGATCTTATTCAAACGAAATTTAACGGTGGCCTGGATATTTGATCTTTAAAGTTTTAAGCACAATACTGTTTGTTGATGAATTTATATTTTCAATTTTAAGACCAAACTCGGACTGATTAGTAAAACATAAGAAAGCTAAACAATAAAAATGAAAAGACGTTTTTCAATAGCATAATTTTATTTCGCAATTAAGGGTATTTCATTATTTTAGCATTCCTTGAATACTAAAAGAATACCACATTTCGAAAAAAGTGGGATTAATAACGAAAGATCCTAAAGGAAATGTAGGTAGTCGTGCATTGGTTTGTTTCAGGGCACTGTCAGAGACGGCCATACTGCGGTGACGGGTTTGTGAACAAATACTGTCAGTGTGTTTGTCCCGATGGCACTAAACGATGTGGCAGAAGGCAATTCCAAGGCGGAAACACTCGAAGAATTGTTCGACAGAGAGTTACCCCTCAAAGGTCTACTAACCAATGGAGAAGACAGCAAAGAGTAACAAATCAAAGGGTAACAAGTCAAAGAGTAACTCCTCAAAGAGCAACATCCCAGAGACAAAGACAAACTTTGAGACGCCGAAATTTAAGAAGGAACATCGTCCCTCAACAAAACCAAAGAAGTAACAACGTTTTGCGGAGAGGGACCAGTAATAGGTCCAATGATTTCCGGTCTCTCTTGGGTAGAACACCTGGAGATCTTCCTAGAGAAACACCATTGCTTCTCCGCATTCTAAACATCCTCTCGTCTGGAAGACAAACAAACGGATTACTTTCTACGAGAGTGCAAAGAAGAACTGACCAAAGACAGGGGTTGATACCAGCAACAGCACAAAGACCAGCGCGTCCGACAATGATCGAACCTTCGAGTCCTGCCAGACCACAAACGACCATTGTTCTACCTAGGTCTCCAGCTATGCAACCTGCGACTATTCAAGTTGTCGAACCTCAACCTAGCACTAACCAAGTGGTAGATCCAATGCGAGGATCACCAGCATGGAATCAAGAAGTTATAGAAACTTCTGTCAATCAGCAAGTAGGAGATCCTTTCCCGGGAGCGCCATCTTGGAATCCTGAAGTTGTCAATCCCGACACGTTCAGTGCCAACTCTTTGCAACAAGAAACTTTTAATAATTTTGGAAACGAGTTTTTAACCCCACAAGGAGCCAACTTCCACATGCTCGAGATGCTTGGTGAGAATTTTTACCGAAACTGTTCTGGATCTCGATAGAGTTAAACTTGTCTGAAGTACTCTCTTAGATCATGATAACTGTAATAAATTCGTCCAATATTCCAAGAAAAAAAAAGCTTTAATCTGTAAATCATGCCCAAATTGATCCTTGATTATCAAATTTTATCAATGCATTTTACAAAAAGTTTTCCGCGTTGATATTAACAAGTTCATGGTAGTTAACTGTGTTAATATCCAAACCGATACTAAGCCATCGCGTAATAGACGTTTCTCTTCGATTATTAATTTAATCCTGTCTCTAGCCTCCAACTATCCTGTTAGTTTTTGTTTATGCTGTTGTGTAGAAGCGCCGCAAAGTATGAGTATGAGATGACCTTGTTACTGCCATTGAAATGTCGTTATGCAAGAAGCAAAAATCTCAACGATCCTGACCTCTGGAAGCATTTGGCCTCGGGGTTTGTTTATAAGAAAATATGTCCTCATCGCGAGCGTGGAGTAATTTCAGTCTTCTCATCTGTTACGGGAACAGTTTAAATATGCAAACGTCGCATGTTGCACAAGTAACTTTCTGTCCAAGCGATCAGGATCCTTTACATCTAACCCAGATTGTGATCCTCGTGCCAGTCGGAATTAAAAACCATTGGGCATATGTTTCATGTGTGTGTGTTTGGGGGTTTATCTTGAAGATTTTAATCATTCTTATCTTAATTTCAGACGCAGCGATCGGGAAGTAAAGGATGGAACATGGGAAGGTCAAGATGAACGGTTTTACACTGACAGAGGATTGTGTTTCAAGCAATGGTTCAGTAAAATTATTTCATCCATGTCTACTGTTTATTGTTATTTATGCTTTCGAATGATATAATTCGATGCAAGAATACTCTCGAGCCATTCACCTCTGAGTTACTTCTTCTGAAAAGACGCAACTACCTGCCCTGGTCATCGTAGTGCAAACCAAACAAGTCGAACTTATCCGCCAACCTAAGGGTGTTATTTCCTCGCTTTATTGCATTTTCACCTGAGTTAGCAGATGGCCGATCATTGATAACTTTAAATAATGAAATAGTTCATAGTGGTCAAATTAACAGTTCATTAATTCATTATTGTCACAGAGAACCTGTTTCCACCAAGACAGCTGCTGCTGTTCTCCAAGACAGAAAGAGGATATGGCATCCTTAATATCTTCATCTTCCCCCGCATGGCGTGATGTTGCACAAGCCTTGCTGTCATACCGTCAAAATTCGTGTTTTGAGTGTCCTCTTCGGCGAAAAGGGATTCTCATACGCTTTCTCATTGGACTATCGAGTTCCGTTGCAGCAGCCTGTACGACAAGCATAGAAAAGTACGGGAAATACTGCAAGCCTATCTAACAAGTCATTCGGGCTTTTGCAGGTATGGGCCATGAGTGGGCAGATGCAAGAACCCATGTTGGTATAATATCACATAATCTCCACTCAAACCCTGGATTCGTTTTCGTTTTCGACTTTGTATCTTTTATGACATTGTATAACCACTTCACCTTACTTCGTCTTTTTACAGTGACCTTTATATTAAGTTTGCAAGGGACAGTAACACGATATTTGATAGATAAACTGATCTCACGAAAACGAAGAATTTATTTTTTCCAATTGCAAGGCAATGTTTTACAATCAAAAGAAACAGATCTAAAAGGAACATACCATGTTCAGTTAAATTTTGGGAATTAATTTTCCTACCTCAAATGATTAAATGGAGTTCACAAAAAAATCGCTGCCATGAATTTTTGCTTGATACTAGTACTTGATAAACAACTGTCTTGCCTAAATACAAGTCATATTAGATATACAGTCCAACAGTAAAATGATCCATTATCTGAGTGTACTCTTATGGAAACCTTCGGTAATAGAGGATACAGAGATGCTTTAAAGGGCAGTAGCAGGTTTTGGAAAGAAGTTTCCTTAATAAGCATTGGAGTGCTTATTACACATTAGTCACCTTCAGAGGGTCCAACACCTCATTACTCAACTCAATCAACCATAGTCGTTGAGGAAATAATCACGTATCAAGCAAAACCAGTGGCGACAATATTTTGTGTTAACACATTTTAGTTATTTGAGGAAGGGAAATTGATTCGCACAGATTCATAGTGCATTCGTTTTAAAACTGCTTCTTTTATTCTAAATTATCTGACAAATGGAGAATTCATTTTCGTTTTCTCCCCTAAAAGTTTTTGGAGGTTACTAATTTGCGATGGTCTTGCAGTTTGGATAAGCACTGTATTATGCTCTCTTAAGGAAATAAGGGGATTTCATAAAATGGAAAACAAATGCTACCAATTGAATTTTTTAGATAAAAAGAGTTATAAGAGAAACTACCCGATTAATGTTTAGCTACGTAAATCAATTTCTTCTATTTTGAAGGTGTTCTCACACACTTCAGTTTTATTAATTGATTATAAGTTAATAGTTAATTCGAAAACCTTTCAATAATTTATATAAAATGTATCTTTACTTCAAATATCTGACAAAACACGGAAAAAGTGAAAACCAATTTACACAAAGCTGTCTTTCTTTTACATGAGTAAAATATTGCAAGGGATTAAAGGTCTGGATATTAGGCAAATCAAATACGTTAATGTTTATGTAAGACCATTAATCGTATAAATGAAATCAATCGCAAACTACGTTAAACTGCGTAATGCAAATGGAAGTCATATTTCCTTTCCTTTTGTAAGTCGGATACATTTTTACGTTAACCGCAACACGACGAGGGTATCTTATAATAAATATCTACCTCACTATGTTTACGTTTTAATCACCACACATACGCAAACACCAACACAATCACACTCGCACGTACGCGCACAAAATACACAAACGAACACATCCACGATGTAAATCAGTAGAGAAGTTTAATATTTACCTCTTTTCCTTTCCTGTTCGTTTGAACAGACCAACCCATACACACAAAACAAGCACACATATACGTATACGTGCAAACAATGGCACACGTATACATAGACACGTGTATACATACGCGATCACCTACAAACAAATACATGCAAACACACACAGAGACACACACACACACACACACACACACACACCCACGCACACACACACACACACGCACACGAAGACAGAAACACACATACACAGACACACACCAACACGTACACGCACACACAGACACAGACACAGAGATACACATACACATACACAGACACAGACACACACAAACACAGAAATACCCAACCATCATTGGGGTATAAACACACTTATACACACAATCTGAATCAGTATAAAGTACCCGTAACAGGTGTTCTGTAATTGACCGTGCGCTGATCTACATTAGAGAACAACTATAACTCTTATCGGCACAGAACCTAATCTCAGTTCAGCTCCAATCTAATCTCTTTATGTATGATAAAGCTATTGAGTTGACTTTTGCTTCACCTGTACTGCGATTGCCGTTAAAGGAACATTACTGCCTATAATAAACGAGAGATAGACTCGTTTACATTTCGATAAGGACAAAGAAAAAAATCTCAAACGATTGTAAAACTTTTTTCTACAGCTAATGTTAGCTTTTATGCTTGTTCTTGTTGTTTGCATTTGAGATCGATTTGGAAACACGATATTCATATATCAATGATATATCAAAGAGAAGCGTATTTTTGTGGATAATACAAAAAAGCTTCTGAAAGAAGTAAAAGTAATTCGTTAAAGCTAAGACATGTGTTTTAAAATTCCATAATGAGTGAAAATAATTAAAATTTTTCAATGCCTTGGTAGAGAATTGATCACATAACAAATATAATTTTAATCTTAATAAATATCACAAGATAGCCCTTCTCAATTATCCAAGATATAGATATAGGTATTTATAGGTATTTATTCAAGAAAACATCAAATATTAATTAACGTTCAAATGTCATATACTTTATTGCCAAGGGAGAGAACCGCTGTATTAATGTGTTTCTACAAAGAGCCGACTTTGATGTTTACACACAAATCGAACACAAACGTATCGGCGCATGTCAGAGAATAACAAAGAGAGTAAGTGGAGAGAGATAAGAAAGTGTGGTTCTAATCTCCAACACACTACAACAAATACTCCACCGTCATTACGATGAAGAATGGACATATTGCATTTCAGCTCCAGAGTTATGTAGACGGCATTTCTAGGATATAGGTGGGTGAATTTATTTTCATTTTAATTACAAGGATACAGGTAGGTGTTATTATTTATAATTTGATTTCGAGGATATAGGTTAGTGTAATTATTTTTAAAAAGTTATAAACAGAATAATTATCAATAATTAAAATTGGTTAGAATTAAGTCAAATGTTTGGAAATAAGATAAATACGATTTTGAATTTCAGCTCCAAAATTATGTACAAGTAATTCCGAGGATATTGGTAGTTATGATTATTATTAATTTCATTCTGAGGATTATTCAAAGTATAAAAGTATGATTTTCAAGCATTAGAGTGTTTTGGAAATTAAAGCAATTCAAAACCAGAGTTGTAAAGACCATTGTATTCGGAGGGCTAAGGTGAGTGTGATGAAGTAATTAAATGTGTTAGAATTTATATCTATGTTCGTCACACTATTGAAAATACTCAAAGGTCATTAGGTAGAAAATACAATATCTGTAATTTGAAGTTGTGGAATTGATGGTGTTATGAGAATACATATTTATGTAATAACTTCTTATAAGTTTTATACTTATCATGTAACATAAGGGTGTTAAAGAAACATCATTTAATGATAAGAAATTAACTTATTTAATTGAAGTAACTGACTTGAAGAAATATGGTATTCTAGTAAGATGTAATTATTTCATTTTAGGAAACAGAACTATTGCCAAGCATGCAATTGACCTAGCATTCATAACAAAATTTAAGACGCTACAACACATACCCCAAAGTCATTCAAAGGAACTTAATTCATCTAAGCTCCCTAGTTATGTAGAGGCCGTGACATTCTAAAGATCGTGGTTGGTGTAATTAAACTATTCAACGAAATATAACTATTGCCAAACATGCGAGTGTGTTAGAATTGAAAGCAAAGCTCCCATTCGAGATCAGAGATAATGCCATCGTGGATGATCTGGAGATGAGAGATAATGCTATCGTGGATGATCTTGAGATGAGAGATAATGCTATGGTGGATGATCTTGAGATGAGAGATAATGCTATGGTGGTTATAATTTAGCTGGTAGACAGAGCCTACATATGGTGTTAATGACGGTATCTGCCATGGAGTGAACTCACATTTATTTTATATAATAAAGGTGAAGTTGTGCAATGACGACAAGGTGACCTCTTTTTTTCAACTTAAAAAAGGTTTTTGAATTTATGAGATAAGAGCCGTTGAAATTATATCCTTTTACCCTTTTCCTCCGGGAGATATATTTTATTAACACTGATGTATCACACCGGCTGTGGAAAAGACATCTTAATATTTCAATATATACCTTTGAATATGTATTTGCGTATCCAACTAGGATTGAAGTAAAATGGCTTTGAAGACATTTCTATCAATGTTTTATTCTGAAGCAGATCAAATATTAATTAAGATATTTTTCGCTCTTCACTTTTACATTTTTTTAACAAGAGGATCTTTTTATGAAATAATTCATCTTAAATCTTATCTCCAGCAATCTAAAATTTACTAATTTCATCAAAATAATATTCGACAAAGTAGATTTACATTTTTCCTGCTCAGAAATGTGCATTTGACTTCAACATTATTTATTCATTGGGCTTTTAAGTAGATGGTGTTTAATTTCCAACATTCCAATGAGGTGTAACCCGACCCCTTCACATTGCTTACCTTTATTTGTCCCTAATTGTTTTACTACAATGGCTAAATATATACAAATACTTATGTAAAACGCATCTTAGAAGTTCGGAAATCAGACTAACGATTGCGAGTACCCATTTACATTTTGCAATATGAAGATAACTGCCTTAATGAAAAACAAAACTCCCGTAAATAACCTTTTGAAGTTTGGTTTAGAGCAATGACATTAAACTTAATACTCGTTTTCGATGAATTTATTCTTTAAGTGACACTCAACAAAAAGTTATGGGTCATGCCGATAATAAAAAATTAAGCATCGTATCAATTATTATCATGATATCAACTAAACAATATATCAATACTGAATCGCAGGGGTCCTGAATTTAGATTTTGAGTATCAAACATGCTTTTAAAATAGTTAAAGTTTACTATTTTGCACCTTCATTTAACTTAACAAAGCCTGAACGTAAGATTTCGCCTTACAGAGTTTGATCTTACAGAAAGTTAATTAGTTCCAAATGCCTGTATAGATGTCAAATATTTGTATCTACTATATATCACATATATATCATAACAACATGAACATAAATGAAACTTTGGCAGAGTTCATTTCAACAATATTTTCTATTTATCATAATCAATACACAGAGAACGTAAACACAAACTATTCAGTGTATGTATTCGCGGAGAAGTCGCCTATTAAATTGGCTTACACCTTACAAGGATTTATTGCATTGGTACGTTAGGCAATTATCAACCTTAATGGTTATACAAATCCTTGGGAAATATATGTACTTACATTTACTAAATATACTTAACATTCTGTCAATATCAAGTCAACCGGAGGAAAAATATGAACCAATATCTGAAAACATGTACACAGCAAACCGTTATAATTGATATTGAAGGGAAGAGATTAATTAGTATTTTATAGTAACAGTGTGCTTTTTATGATTATTAACCGAGGCGTGTTAGATTAGATCTAATTGATTGTTAAGTTTTTCATTGGAACAAAAATACTTAGTGTCGTCGACCTATATACATTCATGATAAAATTTTTAAAAAGCATAATATCGCCTAGTCGACCATCAGCGATTGAATTTTGAAAGATAAACATCTCTTTTATATTTCTATCAAGGCAAATGTTTACAATAACTATTCAAATACTTACTATCATAAATACACTAAGCTTGGAAACGAATTAGTAATTAGGAATTTTAGAGGTACACCCAGTCTTTAACATTCCTAATCGATTTGAAGTCTAACAGTGGATAAATGGCTCGGCCGTGTGTTGTTTGTGTCATATAGGTCAAACACTGTGATATACCATTATACCGGAAAGTACAAATTGTTGCTGAAGTATCGTTTGAATCCTAATCGGTTAAGCATAGTGACGATATAAAAATATAGTGTAGCGATTCTGATCGAAAATCGGACAATGGCGCGAACGTATTGGTCAAACTTAATTTTGGAAACTCGTCTAAAGCAGGTAGAAGATAGAATTACAATCTCATTAAAATGAAATCTAAATGCTCCACTACATTGGTAATCTGCGTGAAGTAGTGAAGCAATATTAGATTTTATTTTAATGAGATTGATAGAATTAAAGATTATAGTGTTTGAAAGGCGGGTTTCAACTTCGGCACACCAGCACACATGAGAGCTGTAAATTTTCTTTGTTAACTAATAACTGTAATTTATCTGTCAATTTTGGATGCATATATTAGATGATTTAATTCAAATAATTAAAATTGGTGAACTGACAGGTATAAATGTAATAACAATACCATGAAATTTAAGGAGCGTCTCTTCAACTATTCAAACTGACACTATAACAGAACACGATAAAGCTTTTGCGAAAAGTGATTTACTTTAATTATATAACACTTTTTATATTGGACTTAGTCTCAAAGCAAAATACAAACACTGTCACCTTAGTCATAATCTTGAAAGCGCAGTGATAAAATAAGTCAAAGGTACACTATAACTATATTGAGTTTTGAAGCAATAGAAACATATCCATGTTAATTCTCCTATTAATATTACGTTGAGCTTTGAAGTGGTTTAATAACTAAATCAACTGAGCGGAACATGGACTCTTAATCCAATACCTAGCGCCCATATCGCCAATATCTTAAGGACACACATAATAAGGAGTTTATAATCCTTTGATGAGAGCGAATAACCTAGGAGGGTCGACTTTATTTATATACATGTATTACCTAGGAGGAGTTCAATACATCAATGTGATGGCTATAGACCCAGTGACATAGTAGGCAAAACAAATCAATTTATAGTTCAATACGTTCATGAGTTCGAAAATGGATATGTTTATCAATGGGGATATCGATATGAGATTTTTATCACTCGTGCAGTGCACAATAGTCATCGGTCTCTCGATAAATGTTGAACCTGACTTTCTCCTAAGTGTGTTATGTTTCCAAGACACAATTATCTACTGTTTAGAGAATTGCAACTTCTACATACAAACTCGATATAATTTCCGATAACGACGCAATCGCAGCTAACTGCAATGATGATTATTATTCTAATGATTATTTGCAATTTCAGTTATAACATCACACATAAACGATCATTGAAAAACTGACTGGGCATTTCGGTGTTATTTTCAACAACTTATTACTATATGTTTTCTTTTAAAAGTAAAATCCAGCATTATGCAGAAAATCATCATCATCAAGTTTTTTTTTACCAAATCATTATTATCATTATTAAGCGGTGTTCATAATCAGAAATATTAATGCTTTCAGTAGGTTACAACTTGCATAATGCTAGGACGTGTTATTATCTCTAAACAACCACTCCATGATTTTCATAACATATCATTTACCTTTGATAAAGGTCATATGTGGTGATTTAAAATCCAAACATATTAACTTTTCATGTCCAAAAGACAAATACATGACAAATACTGGTTTTCCATGAAAATCTAAAAAACAGACTTATAAATACAGAGGTGTAAATATCACGTCCAATACACATGGATACTAGTTATATAACCTAACAAACGCTATCAACTCCCAACTGCCCTCCTGGCTGGTTTAGATAAGTCTCCAAAATTACGTTTGACTATTTGACGCCCGCCACTGTTCGTTTTTCAATCGTAATTGCGACGTTCTACCTTCATATTGTCACTGTAAAAAACCTGACCTAACTAACATGACATAGTTAGAAATAGGCATATCTTTTGCACAAGAGATATAAATTGAAGAGCCCCAGTTTTCTGACATATGAACTATCATTTTCTAAAATGTCAATTTAATACTAGTGTTAATCGCCCCTTGAGTAAAATGGGTTTATTACTCGCCCGTGTAAGATACTGCCGTGTAATATTTATACGGCGATATTAAACTAGTGTAATACCGCTGCACGCATGACGTCATTATATTGTGTGATTGTGACTTCATAATGTTAGCACCGCCGTCACAATGGCGGCCAAGTCGCGGCAATGTTTCGTTCAGCACACTTTCGGCAATCATATTTGATTACTAAGGGCAAGTAATAAACAGAATACTAAACTTCCTTCAATTAAATACTATTTTTATTAAACTCGTTAATGATTTGGTATCAAACTCGCTTTCGCTCGTTTTATACTTAATCATTAACTCGTTTAATAAAAATAGTATTAAATGGAAGGTCGTTTAGTATCCTCTATGAGTTTAATGGTCCGAAAGACAAACTGCCACAGGGATACTTATTCATGTTTGTTAAAAAACATACTGCCTTGAAGTATTACAGGAATTAAAGGCAAAATAAAGGACATTTTGTTATAAAGAGGTGAGACTTTCCGTTAGATTGTCGATGATAAAGCATATGGAACTCAGTAATTTGTTGATAATTTAGATGGTCAATTAAATGCCGGTGCTTCTGCGTAATCTATCTCGATGATCTGATCGAATACGCAAAGTCCCATGTATAAAAACGTTCATTATTGATTATGACTTCAAATTGACAGTCATACACGTAAGGTTTAATTATGAATGATTCTCCACCTTGAGGGTTTAAAAAAAATACGACATTGCATTTTTTTTAGGAAACGATTAAATTTCTGAACTACGAGGGGAAGTCAATAATTTCATAGATCTGGGTATTGATACATCCCTAAAGACATCATCAATGATGATCATTATTAAGATAGACCATCTGACGACCGTTTACAGACATAAACAGGCAATCTCGACTATCAAGTTGAGATTTAAAGCCTGTTAGACACAGGTACCCTCCTGTAATCATGGAAAGTTCTGTAACTGAGCATCAAGTCTCTCATGAAAGATGGGGTAAACTACAGAACTACAGAAACGTTAGAGCAGTGTGTATTGGAATGAAGCCCCACAATATTCGACTGTAGCAAAATGGTCGTGAAGGCCTTTTAAAGTAATTACAGATGATATGGTCGGGTCAAGGGCTTTATCATGTCCGATCGTAGAATATAGGTGGACGAGATGCTTTCACAGTGTGGCATTTGTCATTGAAGTGTTTTGAACAACTTAACCATTCTCTTATAGTCCAGATCTGTCCCAACGCGACTTCTATGTCTTTCGCAATTTGAAATCACACTTGCGTGGTACAGGATTTTGCTATGATGACGAACTCAAGGCAGCTACTGAGGCGTGCTAAGGAGACAATCAGAATACTTATACCGCAAGGGCATAGACAGTCTCAAAGACAGTGGGCAAAGTGCATCGATTATACTGAAAAATTATATCAATGTCACAACCACTTATTGACTTCCCCTCGAAACTAGTCCCAAAAAAATTCGAATAAGAAACCTGACCCATTATGAAACTTTGATTAACAATGCTTACTTTCATCATTGAGCTGAAGGCCATCAAGCGGTAAATGTTATACAGCCTCTTACAGATCCAAATATAATGTTACTTACAAAACAAAAAAAGTCTAAGAGTTTGAGTAATTAAAAACCTTTTCTACTTTTGTACCATATACCACAGGGACTTGTATCGCTTAGAAATGGTTTTGGAAGTTCTATATACCTATATACCCTATTGTTCTGTAGTATTTAGAGGTAAGGGTATGTAGGCACATATGTATTTCTTACAATATTTTAAGCCACACACGTCCCTGTGTTTTATATAAGTGTACAACATATTTTAAAAGTCATATTTTTATCTAGGACACTTACAGCTTGGCTAAAATGTTCTCCAAGTGAAAGGAAGATGAAACACTTTTTAAATAAGATATCATAATATTTCATGTTGTACCATACTACTTTCAGTCTCCTAATACTAGTAAATAAGGTAGGCTTACAAACAGCGAATATTCAGCAAATTAAGATAAATTTGTTGGAATTCTCTATTTTGCTAAAAAAAATCTGTCAGATTGACAGTTCTGTTCATGATATATCTTATAAATGTACTGTCTGAGTTCACGTATTCGTTGTATATATGAACACCAAGAGAAACGCAAAATCGTCAACTTCTTATTTACCATGGGAAAGGATTGTTAAATTAACTGGCTTCAATCGCTCCAAATGTGCCTTATCAGAACTAAGGATAGAGAAGTGTCGATATAATTAAATACATCATATTTCCAATACCCTCTTGATTCGAGTTTCGTTTGTTGTTCAGTATATGATTCGCAAAGGAAGTCTAGATGCGTTATCATTCAAATGCGTTAATTCATTTCAATGATGTTGCTTGTCTCTGATTTTGCAGCAGTAACCCGGTACCCGCCACTATGCCGGAGTGGCTGCGAGAGTATGAGCGGGTGGCAGTCAGGCAGCAGGAGTATCTTCAGAGAATCAGGGACCTGCGCAGAAGCCTCGAAAACAGAGAGGAACAGTTCATGATGCTAGCAATTCAGCGCATGCGTACTTTGCAAAAAGGAAAGGTCCGGGATCCGAAGTACCCAGAATTCTCTCAGCAACATCGAAAGATGTACAATGTGGGACCGGAAGCCTTTCCTCAGCGCGCATGCGTTCTTCATGATAGACACGGGAGGTTCTACATGGCACCACACGTCTTACCAAGAAAGTTAGCTCCCCTTGTGAAAAATAAGAGACGGTTGCCTCCTATTGCACCGTTTGCGCCCGTGGATCGTCTCAAAACGGATTATGAACCTATCGAAGCTATCGCGGCTCGCAACCAAATCAACCTCCGCCATTACATGAAAGTAGGTCAAAGTGACAAAGATGGCCGAACACCAAGGCAACCGTTGTCAGTGTCAACAGTCACAGTTCACGGAAGTGACGATGATGTACGGGACGTTGATGAAGTGTCTATGGAATATATCACCGACGTAAGTTCAAGGAAGTCCCTGGACACCAGAAAAATGTGAAACATGTCGACACAAGTCAACGTTAACATTTCGGAACGGAATATACCTTAGACGTAAATACAGTTATGCCTTAATATCGTGTTTAATATACGACATAGGTCAAGCCTGTGCGTCTGGAAATAATATAGAATTAAGTCTTTAGACAGCTGGAAAATATGAAGCATTTGCAAAACAGGCATAAATGAATATGTCATCTAGGAATAAACTGTACACGAAGGTCAAATACCAAGTTACTGATGATAACACAGACGTTAGTTGTGGTATATGCTTTGACATTATAGATCAGTTATCTACTAATGTTTAAGGTCAATCGGCATCGTTTCCGAAGAAAACGAAATTTGAATTAAGCCATCGTATCTAGATTCTTCGACAATATGAGACTTGAAATATTAATTAAATCATTGGGATTTATAAATGTAATTATCATCTACATTAGTTCCAGGATGTATTGTATCATTATGGTGACAACATGACAGATAGTTTATTGTATCCATGAACTCCGGCCAATAAACATTTTACAGAGTTATACACAATCATATTTTTCAAGAAATGACATTGTATACCTGTTATTTCAACACTCAATAGGGTATCAAGATAAGCTGCAGTTGAGTGAAAAGTTGACTCAGAAAAAAATTTACGAAATGCAGCAAAAATCATCTACTGTGAGATCACTCATGTATGCGAATTCTAAAATTGTATAAAATTGTACGTCGACACTGTATATCATTTTTTAGGTAAAGTGTAGCAAATTAAGAATTATACTTTGTTCAGATAAATACCATGTGGCATTTTTTTCAGCCTTCTGCTGTGTCCATTGGTAAGATATATTATTCAAAATGTGCTCTGATAACTGCACCATCTGGCGCATTATTTGGTAGCTTTGGAATTTATGGTACTCGTTGCTATTGTAACATAGCAACTTAACCATAGCAACTGTTGTCTTTTCAAGAATTATCGTGTTAAGCAAGTTGTGTCGTCACCTTAGTGATAGTGACGCCATCAAAGTTTTAAAGTGACACAGACTATGTTTCATGATTTTTAGTGTTGCTTTAGTAAGAGCCCAAATACCTAATGACCTGAGTAAAGTTACAATCGCCTCCTTAGACTTGTGCCTTTTTCTCTAAAATTATGATTATTTTATTGTTTTCATAGGATTATCGGAAAACGGCCTTATAAATGTTTAGAATTCGAAATAATGTGTCCAAATACGCGTATATTAGTTAAAAGACCTGCTTAACACTATCAACTATTGTTTATCTTTGTGTCTGCTAAAAATAAGTTGCCGAAATTACGTCATTACGAAATTACGTCATTGAATCATTGGCGCGCGCCACTGTCCGGTTTTCGATCACAAATCACGACACTATCCCGTTTATTGTCACCATAATGAACTGATAAGCATTAGGTTTCTGATTTTCTTAATCAATACTCCTCGATAAATAACACCATTTATGAAGTTTAACATATTTGACCCCAACAACATACTCTGTGCCACTTTAAGCCACAGTAAACGTCCAGCATAATGTCAATTACTTATTTGAAAATGCTAATACAATACACTCCTTGTGAAATGTCTGCCATTTTGACTTGTAAGAAATATTCACATATTTTACAAGACTTCCTCCTGCCTCTAAGACAACAAAATTGAAACACACGTTTTGTCAAATATTTATTTACTACTGGATATTCAAATGAGCCAAGAACGGTATTTCCTGCCTCGACACAAATGACATTTATTACAATTTACAAGCATTTTGTGATAGATTGCATTTGCAAGTGTCATATACATCCTTTTGGTTTACAACATGAATAAATGCATCATTACACAGAAGGCACTGAACAGCTGAGGCAGATCATAACCTGATTGCAAAGGACCTTATCATGTTTGTCATTTTACTAGAAGCGAAACGTGGACCTGGTGCTAATGCAAAGTTAACGCAAAGACCAATCAAATATAATCAGAGAAAAAAGTTAAGGACCACTAAATACCTAATACCAAAACATCACATGGATCATTAAAATAAACAAAGGATATTCAAATATTTAAAATCCGTGTGGTACTAAACTTACTTTTTTGAGTATATAACGCCTCTTTATTTACATTCTACTTTGAACAGTTCCCCAAATATGCGTATATTATACATGCAGGCGAACCTAATTATAATAAGTTAGGAGGCAACTATTTGTGAGTCTATGGTTGAAAGTCATAAATTGCTCATGAATACGTCGGAATTTGTGTAGGATTCATTCATATTTTTTATGAAGTTGACCAGGTTAACCAAACATGAAGAAAGAACAAAAATGAATAAAGCCTTGACGCAGGGCCTTCTCGCGATGGAACAAGTCTCGAGGTCCGTCCCCTTCTGTGTCTTTTGTTAGAACATAGACTCCAAGTCTAAGCGAATGTGAAGTTGATCTGGTAGCACGCTACAGGTGCTCCGTTCATGGTCATGTTGACCTGTCCTAAGTAGTCCCCAGAGGGCAGGGGGATTGGGGAGTCGATCTCAAACTGGGTCTTCGGGAGGGTGTAATTACCCTGAAAAGGAACATCGTATTAGTACAAACAAACTCCATTTTTACCCTTTGGACAAATTAGCGAATTCTGAACGGCCATTAGCCGCTGTACAGCAAACCTTGTATGTGGATTTTCTGAGGCCTACAAACTGTTCCCCTCATCAAAACAGATTTTGGCAATCTCAAAAGGTGTAACGGATGCCTTTGACCTTAAATGGGAAAAATTCCTTGTCTGGCATTTACTCTTGAATTCAACAAACCTTAACTTCATTTATATCGCAGAGTGACCTCCCTTGATGACTGGCGTTAACTATTTATATATTAAACATAAATTTTAGTATCTCACAGTTTTTTGACGGAAGGAAACCTTATTTGTGAAAATTCAGTAAAATATGTAAAGGCAGTAAAAATCGTCAAACTGTATTTTGAAAGGGTGTAAACCCGTGTAGATGTATCATTTCTTCCACTACGCCACAGGAAATACTATGCTATAATTTTACAGAAATTAATGAAAATATTACCTCATCTAAGGTCACATGCACGCTACAATCAACGAATACGGAAATTAATAAAACAATTACCCAACTAATGGGAAATTTCACTCTCCAACTTCAGACTATGGAAATGAATAAAACACCTACCACATTAAAGGGACGCTTACACGCAACAACAACCGACAACGGAAATAAATAAAACAATTATAACATCAAAGTGATGCTTGCAATGCTTAAACTTACGACAACAATAATGAATAAAACAAATACAAAATTAAAGGGGAACTTGCAAACTACGACTAACGACATCGGACATCAGTAAAGCAATAAGCCCAGGTGAGGGGAACGGGCATGCTTCAACATATGAATAGAGAATTTAATAATATACTCACCACATTAAAGGGACACTTGCAAGGAATGCCATGGTCGATGAGCGGCTGGGGACACTCTGAGATGAGATCGAGGATTTCACAGAAATCATCGTAGTTGCAGGATCCGAACTGGTCTATGCAGGGGACCGTAATCCAGTTGCCTAGGACTTTCTTCTTGATAACCACACCAGTCTGGAATGGTTACCAGCATGAAGTATAATTTCATTTTATGGATTTTATTATTTTTACGACTATTATCGGAAATTGGCGCTAGGCATTAGAGTATTAATATACAATGTAAGTGCCGTCAACCATGAGTGGGCAGTCGGATAATCATAGTTAAATATCGATTATTATTTGTTTCTATCAACTTATGTTAAGCAATATAGTTTTTCTGACGAATCAACTGAGTTGGACCTGTCATAATAATTCATGGTAGTCTTTCCAAAACTTCACCTTTTCAGTAAAACTTGATTGTATCGTATATATGATCAATCAGTGAACATATTTTCATTCTTTGTCGACACACAGGAGCTAGTTTGCAGCTACATCTGAGGCTTTACGAGAAATTTTTATTGATATCGTTTTTTCGAATCTCCAAAAGTTAGCAAACCGACAAACCATATGCCAATCTTGTTACTTGTAATTTGTTTTGCTGTATTGACATTTCATTTGAAGAAAAGGATACTTGTTCCGGTTGCGTGATTAATTAAAAATAACTGGTAAAATGCAATGAACATGTAAAGGTACAGCAAAAGAGCGTAACGTAGCCTTGTTAATCTAACAGTGGGACAAGCTTGATAGCTCTTTGCAGTACGTCATTTTTCCTTACCAACGATGCGCGTGACCTAGTTTTAAAAATATACCTTCGGCACCGGTTTTGGCTATTGAGTAGCCGATTTTGTTGTTCAAGTGAAAATAATTAATCATATTGCATGATCAACCGATGTTTTTCTTGTGGTGACTGGAATATATGTTATGGAGACAAACCTGAAGTGGACTTCCGGCAGTCTTGAGGAAATCAGCCTCGAACTGGAAGCCGACCTGACCAGGGATCTGGATTGGGTCAGGGGTCACCTGAAAGCCAACTAACCTCGCAGTCGCTGTGGATGGGTTCCCGCAGTTCTTCACATTGAAGGTCGTCAGTTTAGTCGCAGGCTTGATACCCTGAAAAATATGACGTATGAAGTAGCTGCAGAATTCATTTTGAGAAGTGGAAACCGATGGATAGCTACGTCATAAATTCCTATACAACCTCTGTCTTAATACGAAGGCTTTTTGATCTGGAAATGTAGAACGCCCATTGGATGCAATCAAAGTTGGTTGTGTAATTAGCGCCGCCCTTCAAGTTATTTCCGGAAGCTACCAAAAGCTTAACTTTATTCGAATATTCACATTGCACTTTGACTCGACTTTACAGAAGACATACGTCGCAAAATTATGTCGCATCATTGCATAGGCCTGTGTGACAACAAATATGGTATTCATGCATTCGGTGTTTTCATTGGCTGAAATATTGCCAGATAGTTTAAGTTGCAATATTGCACCGGTAGGGGAAACTGCCTGAAGCCCATAAAATGTTAGTACAAGTATCATAATGATTATATTACTGATTATACCTATTTTCAACAATTTAAGACAAACATAATGTGTAGCATTTTCGGAAGAAATTACTTTTTGGAATACAGACATTGCTGATAGAATCTTTTACCTCCACAAATTCTGGTATAAATTCTTGGAATAAGCACACTGTCGTCTATCTATAACAATCGGCTGTCTAACAAAGGAATGATAACGAGGTCTCTATTCAAAGATAATACGTGTTATCAGTTATCCGAGAAGAGATGGAAATTTCCAACACATTATGGACTTTGTATTTTTGACACTTTGTTATTGGAAGATATAGTAAATTTCTTTGAATAAAATAAGAAAAACTCCCTATCAAAATTACAACATTGATTAACGTCATGCAATGGCGATTTATAATTCTCAAAAAATGTGTTGCAAAAAGAATTTAGAAAATTTGTCATTATGTATGAAATAAGGAAAAGTAACAATATTTTTGGAAAGAAAGGGATTTGAAATGCATAAGAAAGGGGAAATACCGATTTAGGGGATAATACACAAATTTACTTACGTGCTTTTGGAAGTACGATTTGGGCATATATCTCTCTGGAGTGCGAGGGCGCATCAAAATGTTATAAATGTCAAGCGCATCTTTTTCAGCTTCATCGTATGCCCTGAAGGAAACGACACCATAGGCCACTGCGACTGCGCAGAGCAAGGCAAAAACTGAAAGGTACTTCATAATGGGAATACGAAGTTTATTTTAAGTGACCTGACGAGACGCCTGTCGTTGGTGAAGTGACGATATCAACATGGGGACCTTCTACAGGGTTATACATTAATCTACATTTGCATATACATAGATATCAGTTATCACAACATATGATAACAGCGTCTCGGTCAATATTCACCTTAATCATGTGATTGTACCTAACACCAGCAGTGGTTAGAGCGGTCGGCTTCGTATTAAGAGGTCCGTAGTTCGAATCCCGCCAGGGGCCCAACCTTTTCTGCAGTGGAGAACTGTTATACATGCTGTAAAGTTTGGGCGCAATGCTTCACTGAATTGTATAGTTTATTCAATAGATTTCTTAGTTTAAGTTCCATTAGCGTTTCTACCCTTGTCACGAATATATACATAGTCAAAAGATAACATGTTTGGAAGAAGACAGAAAATAGCTAGGTTAACAAAAATATGGTATAAAATATACTAAATAAAAGGATCTTCAAATGTAAAAGAGTAATCAGCGTTTTACGAAGGCGATGATCTAACATTCAAAATAGAAGTGGACATGAAATATTCTAACATCTCATCGAAAAGTCGAAAAAAAAGTTCCAATTCTGTTACAACAAACTAAGTTCATTTCGGCAAGTCACCTCCCCTTCTGGAGACAGATTATCTTCATCTCTTCCAAACTCAGTTTGAAATAAACTTCAAGAGCAGAGCCGTTTTCTCATCCGACATGCAGATATCCCTTCCTGTAACCAGCACCATTTTAACATTTGCACAATCGTGGCAATAGACACCAAACATTGGCCATAAGCAGTTGGAGAAATCCACGCTATCCAATACAGCAATTTGCGTCATCGTCTCAACATCGAGAAAGGCAACTCTTCCCATTTTGGCATCAGAAGCAACTCCGAAGTGCAGGGTTGAAGAAGATCCGACTTTGTTCGCCATGGTTCCAGGAAGACAAAGGACACGGTTCCCATGTTTCCAGATCCTCCCGCAGATGGAATCATGCACTGAGCAGTGACTCACGCTAAGACTGTAGGCCTTCGGCAGCAGATCCAGACAATGATGCTTATCCTGGTCCTCCATGTGGACCAGCCCAACCTCCAGAATCAATTTGTTGCCCGTCAGTGCTTTAGTAATGGTAGTTTTAGTCTTGACCTCGAAGTAAACACAGCTGTCGTTCAAGAAAACAGGCATCGTGCTGGATGTGCCAAAATACTTGTTGAAGCTATGGGCACTTGTTGCAGGATTGGAGGCGATTGTGTTTACAAGTTCATCATCAGCGGTGAGGGTAACCTTCTTCGTGTTGACTTTAGAATTGTCAAATGAAATTGGAGTACCTGCAATTTCGAAACCATAAATGTTGACCAAAACGATGGAAAGATAGTATTTCTTAACATAGGTTATCCTATTGAATCAAAGTTCTCCAGGCTTACGAAGCCTTAGACAGTGTGATCTGTAAGTTCTATAAATGTTCGTTATTTTTTGTCAGGCAATTTCTAGGATCAATTATCCGAGGTTTGAGAACTTTACAGATTATTCTTCACATTGACCAAGTGTTCTTTGCCCGATATGTATGGTTTTATTTCATTAGAAGACGAAAACGCTCATCAGTTGGCACTGTCAGTCACCATAATTGTAAACTCCATTTGACAAGTCGTTTCTTAAAAAGATCAAAACTCGTTATTTTTTAATTTATTGAGAAAATGAACAAAATTCATTTTAACAAGATAGGCGTAAACATATAGGAGAAGGAACAATTTTTTTGTATACACACGAGCGGATAGATCTATTTCAATAGAAAATCAAGCTTTCTACATTCAAGTTCAATAATTTTAAAAACATTTCGTTTCACATAGGGGTCAATTACTTACGTTGAAGTAGATAACGTTTATCCAAGATGTACGTCGTCATATAAATCTCTGTAATGACAAAATATATGAAATACTTTGGATACAAATAATGTAAATGTTAAGCATATAGGCAATATATCCAAATACAGTAGTAATCGATCACTTCCTCAAAATACGTCTTATGCTGCGCGCCACTGTCCTGTTTTCGATCACAAATTACAACTTAATCCTGCTTAGTAATTTAACACTGAACTGATAAGCTCTAAGATGGTGATTTTCAGAAAAAAATCTACTTTACTATAAATTAACATCAATAATCAAGTTTGACATATTTGACTCTAACATACGCCGTGTCCCTAAATCTACACCTCATGCATGGTCACTGCTAGTTCATGGTATCTCCAAGAATACAGAAACAAACAAAAAATGAAGGAAAACTTTGTTATTGTTCGTTTTCAAATTAATTGACCTTGGAATTGATCTGGAAGCAAAATTCTAGAAAAATTTTCCATCGAAACAACAAGAAATTTAAGCCCGAGGAAGTTGAAAAACCAAAACACCACGACCACACAAAATGACTGTTCCACCCAAAAAGTTATTTAAGGGTTGATTATATATGCTAGTAATAAGTAGAAAGACAAACCTTGTTGATTGAATTCAGCAAGGCATTTGAGCTTCTCTGCAAACACCTACACAGACATGTGTTGAAAAGAGTGAGTGAGTGAGTTTTGGTGTAAAATGTTTTGAACAATATTTCGGTTATTAATCCGATTGGCTCTGTAGTTCAAGAAGAAGACGAAAAAGTGAAAACTTTGCGGATGGAAGGACGGACGGACGCCGGACGCCATATGTTTAATACATATCTTAAATAAGTAATTAAAAAGTAAACGCCAAAAAAGAATGTTCTTACTATTCCCGTAGGTATTTTTTTTAACATTATCAGTGTCAATGAAGCACGCAAGCCACTACAACACGATTAAGTATCCGTATTGAAAAGAGAATATTTGAGGTTAATTGAATTCTTACCTCGTGTATTTCATCTCGCTCAGCAATGAGCCGAGAAACAGATGCCTGCATGTTGACAAGCAAGGCCTCATTTAGTGTCATCCGTTTGTCAGCATCTGAAAGGTGAAGATTCATTTCTGCTATTCCGCGAAAGACCAAGAATTTTCACTAAATACTAACTTATTACCACTGCCTCTTTAAAATGTGAACATCACTATCAACATTATATATGACATTTCAAAATACAACTGCAATGGCAGCCATACTACAGGTGTACATATAAAGACATTGTGAATCAAATGACATATTTGTCTTTCATTCGAAGTTTTTGTAATATGCATTAAAAGCGCATGACATATTCACCCAAACATGCCAAAACTTGACCTTTCAAACAGTATCAACTCAACTGGTATCTTCTACCTTGGTGAGATACGCTTAAAAAATTACGTTTGATTAGTTGACGCTCATCAATGTCCGGTGTTCCATCAGAATCGGGACTTTTAAGCCTTAAACACCGTATTTTTAATAAAATTCAATCGATTGAAATTAGATAGGTATTCTAAGCATCAGTTTGTACCTTTTAATAAAATGTCACCATTCATAAAGTTCAGCATAAGTGACTTCAAAAACTCACGAAGTGCCTCAATATGTACACGAATTTTCTTCCTGGGCAATCCATTTGTAATTTAATCAAAGGCTCCTGCCGGGAAATGTTTCTGTACCATAAGGCCAGTACATACTTAATCACCAGGGCTTTTCAACAACTTAACAACTAGGGGCAGTAGCAGGTTTTTAAAACATTATTTTACGCAAAATTTATAACCTTCAGAGGGTCAAACATCCCATCACAAAGTACATTGGAAATCCAATAGTGTTAGCTGACAGTCAACGGAACGAACTGTCTTTTAAATCCTGCCACTTCAGCCGACTGCCTCATGTCGTATACCGCTGCTATTTGATCGATATGTCTTTCAGTCTTTGAAAGGCAGTTATGCATGGAGCTCAGATGAAGAAAGCATTTTGATAAATATCGTGCCCTGACTATATTGAAGTGCACCATTTCACACAGAACACTATCCACTCACCAGTTTCATTGTCCTCAAGCTGGCGCCTCAATCTTTCAACAGAAGCTTCCAACTCCTCAATTCTAGCAGATTTCTGCTTCAAGACTTCCTTGGAAAAAAAGCCAATTTATGTATTTTTTGTGGGTCGAAAATTGGAGATCTTTCAACGTGTAATAACATGTTTCAAAAATAATTTTTTGTCATCACCCTTATTTGTGTTAGGAGACAAATACTCCTGTTGAGAAATATCATACATTAGTTTTATAATGGATGGAAATTATCGATGAATGATTATGATCACCATGTTCCAATAACTATATGTTTCTGATATCAAACAATGCATCTTTATATCTGCATAATATATATTCAAAGATTACTCCTAATATCAAGCATTGGTCCCAAACATGTTCAATAGGCAAATGTCCAGCTGAGCAACGGTAGAGCATCAAACTATAAATCTACATAATATATTTTACACTTGAATACTTTACCTTCTCAGATGCTTCTTTCTGTTTTTTTCCACGTCCATTGACTCCTTCTACTAATGGATGAAAAGTAATGTTTTATTATGGCTTATTTTATCCATTACATGAATCAATTGGCGTCTGTGTATTGCCACATTGTAGACTTTCACCTTCTTCAAAGACTTTTAGTACCACGGTTTATGAAAAAGATGTGTGCTCAGGTGATCTTGAGAAAAGGTCACCATTACCGATTGGTGTCTAGAATCTCCATTTGGAGGTTGTCATCAGCTTTAGAGACAGTAAGTGGAACGGTTAGTAAGATATTGCGTTAAAAAGGCCATCAGAAGCGGTCAAAGTGTCATGGAGACCGTGGAAATGAGGATAAGACGACTCGATTGCTCATTTATCTTCAATTGATTATCTTCCTTAAAGCTGATCGACATGTTCTTTGAGAATGTATGGGTTTTTAATCAGAGACTTTTGAATACAGTCAGGAATCACTGTGTAATCGTCTGATGAAAATACTTTCAGGTCGAATCGATGTAGCGGCGAGGGTCTTTGGCAAACGACAAGAACCTTAACAATATACCGTTAGAATGACTGTTAATAAACCTTGGCGATAATTCATTGCATTATGTCAATTTGCATTATGTTAGATAATAGGCACCAAAGTCGTGTTTTCAGAATTTCAGACAATATGGTGTATGTCAGTTCTTTCACCCGTTGTTTTGGCGAAGGGATATTTCTTTTACAAAGTCAATACTTTTACATTTGATTTATTTCAATTTTTTTGTAGTTTTTTCTCTACCGTTTAGAAAAGTGTTTTTGGAACTAAATTCCCTCAGACATTGAAACATGAGACTTGAAATATCAAATTAAAGAGATAATTACTCGTGCCCGGATAAAAAATAGAAGGTTTTGCTCGGCATTTTGCAAGTTTATGTAACTTCTATAAGAACTCGCTGCACAAAAAAGTACAAATGTTAACAAGGAAAAACAGGATATATAAGAACAACAGGTTTTCATGACTTTCATTTTGAAAACCCCATATATATTAATATGTGTATGATTACCTTTGGTCTGATTGACGGAAACGTCTGTGGCTATGGTGCCAAAACATGCAAGGGTAGATTTAAACGTATCCAGCCCCTCAGTGTTGAACACAGGGAGAGGAAAAAGTCCGTTGTCATCAGACGGAGCCGAGCGGATGCAATCCATTGAGATTTCATCGAGTTTTGGTGTCTGCCGAAGGATGCCGTGGACAGATGAATACTGAAGGGTTTTGGTGATGTAATCAGAGGCAGTCTTGCATCTCTGGAGAACAGTCTTTGATGCGTTCTTCTTGTCCCGTTCCTCTTCAACCTTCTTCTTGTGATGCTGGAGTTCAATCTGCAGCTCTTTCTCTCGTTGGTCAAGCAGGGATTTCAGTAATTGAAAAATATTGCTTATTTTGTCAGGAAGCATTCTGTATGCCTCTTCTGACGACTTCAAATCTTTCTCGTTTGATGCTAGATAGACACCAAGCTTTTTAATGGAACATTTTACATCTTTCTGTAACTTAGTTAACTTTGTTTTTGCAAGGTCAGCAATTTGTTCAACGAGAACAACCTTGTGCCCAAAATGCTCTTCTCTTCTGCATTTCAGACACGTCAATATTTTACAATCTTCATCCATTGAGTCTACAATGAATTTAGGGTGGACAGTGCAATTCGTTTCCTCCTCGAAGTCGGCAGCTTCCAGCTCCCCGATATCATGAACCATGTGCTTCTTCGTACCCTTAAAGCTATTGTGTACCATCTGACAGTGCTCACAAAGGAACTCCTCACAGTCCTTGCACCAGCACGCAGCCTGGTTGCCGTTCTCCTCATGTGTACACAGGACCAGTTCAGGATGATGCTGAAGGGTGAGAAGCAAGATTTCCTTCTCTCTCACTTCGTCCTTCTGTAGACGTGTCTCTGTCAGGTTGACGTCTCTCTGACACGATCTGCATGATATCACTCCTCCAGCTGCAGATGTCACACACGTCTCACACACACAGTGGAGACACGGGAGCAAAAAGGGGGCGGGGCCTTTCAGTGTGAACTGCTTGTCACAGATTTTGCAGGACGGAAACTTCGCCATCATTGATATTCTGAAAAACTTTGATTGCTAAAGACAAAAACGACCTTGTGTTAGAAAATACATGAGAAATGTTCTAATTTCTAATAATAATATACTCCGTTACTTAAATTAATTTCATAAGGCGTGAAAACACTGTTTGATATAATCACAAGAAACTTCGCAGTATAAATTCCATTATGAGGACTAATAACATTACATTTGTACGGTAAGTTTGTTATGATAAGCGTATCGTTTAAGAGACGATAAAGTTATTATTTTATATTTAGTTATTTTTTAAGACTTAATATAATTTTGATGGCTAGTTGCTACAAATATCAGTCCAAGTTGTGCACGTCAAAATGAATTCGAAACTACAGCTGCATCTCAAAAGTTTGTTCACTTACTACTGAATCTTAGTGCGAATATCATGTAATTTGGGTTTGGTTTGGACTTCAATGAAATAACTTCAGCACAACTGACAAAGGATCTCTCATTGTCAATGTGTAAAATAGCAATTCCTCAACCTACTGTGGGATTGTCAAGTCTCTCGTGCAAAGATTGAAATGTTGACACGATGAAATAGTCAGAAGGGGTCAACTTTCAAAATTCTGATTTCATTCTATTAAAATATTCCATTTCAAATCTCTGATAAAAATTCAACAAAAGCATTATCATCCGAAGATGCATGCATGTAATAAAAGTGTAAGCTAAACGAGAATAAATGAGTGCAAGTGCGGCCCAAAAAGGATGCCGCTAGCTATCCTTCCCCAAATGACAGTGAGAGAATTGAGTGCAAGGGGAGCCCACATAGACACAAAATTACTCTCGGCCAAAACCCCGTAAAACAGCGACTTTGCTAACGAGAGGACGCCACGTCGATAGCGAAGTGCTTGTATTTAACCCTTCCCTGGAAATAATTGTATACATGGGAACCACAGTGATACAATAACCAATATATTTGGAATAACAATATTAGCATTTGCCGAGAGGCTGCCGCCACAAATCGAGTACCTACGAGATTCACCCCAAAATGCTAAATATTGGAAGTCAAGAAAATATTTGGTCAAGACTTTCCTGAATAGAATTGAGGAACAGGGCTGTACCGACATCGGAAAGATGCACGCCATCCTGCCAGTATAGCCCGGGGTCACCAGAGACTATGTTGTGCTTGATTATACTCCCGCCGAACTGTGCCACTGTATACGCTGCCCGCCGGTTCAGCCGTTTCCGCTTCCTCTCAATTCCTGCGATGTTGTCGGCTCCCTCCCATGTCAGCCGGGGTAGCATCTCGGACCAGACGAGGGTGGTGTCAGGCATCAGGTTTAACAGGTTGTGTAGATCCTGGATAACGTCCTTACCGAGGACTGCTCCCGGTGTGTTGGTCAAGTCGTTGGACCCGAGGTGAATGACGAGTGCTTTCGGTGGTGGAATTCGTCTCCGGTTGTTCTTCACGGTGGATGCGAGTTCTGACCATTTCATTCCTCTCTTGGATATCCACTGTATATCGACCCCTCGATGTTCCATTCCAAGGTCACGGCCGAATCCCAGGATTTTTGCCTTTTGTGCCCAGTAAAGGTAGGAGGAGCCGAGGAGCCACACGGCAAAGCATTAGTTATGATTATCACAAAGGTTTATTCTAATATACTTCCTATAGACATCAGATTTCCACCGGCCCCATTCTTTAATAACATCTATTGTTACTCCCATAAAGGAAGCCGTACTTGCTGCCCCTATTCGAAAAGAGTGAGTTTTGTAACCCGCCTGGTCTAGCCCTATAAACTTTAATGTTTTTATTAAAACTGAAGCGAACTGGGATCTAGTCACGGGTTTGCCGTTCATGTGTGCGAAGAGGTAATCCGATTTGGGGGACATAGGACGTACTTTCAAATAGGAGGAAATAGCAATAACTGGGCAAATGTACATGTTTCTATTGCGATTTATGTTGAGGAGTTCTCCACGCCCGGACTGGTCGGTTTTTGAGAATCTAATGATGAGCGTTAAACTGGATGTAGCTAGGGAAACGTCCTTGAACTGTAAGCCTTTAGGGGGGCGTGAATCTGACTTAACAATTTCACTTACCCTGAGGAAGCCGAAAAATGCTAATGTAAACATGCTGGTAAACAGTTTTGCCTCGAAGTTTGAGACTGAGGGAAGGGCCTGAACAAGTCTAAGTAAAATTGGCATTGTGATAGGTAAGCGTCCGTCCTGAACCTGGGAAGTATTTCTCATACCCTGAATCATTTACTTAATAATAAAATTATCTGTGCTATCTGCCCAAAGATGCAGTATGTGTGCTCTTCTGATCGCGGCGAGGTGTTGAGAAACTGTCGACGCAGCTCGGCCTTGTAGCGACATGTAACCAATGTAAATGAACAGATGCTGCGTTGGGACAGGCCACGAACGGGCGAGTTTGAATTTGTTTCTAAATCGTTCAAAAGAAGAGATCACTTGGGCATATGCACGTTTAGTGTTATCTGACACTGATGAGTCTAACAACCCGAAAGCTTCCGCTTCAAATGCCGCCATATTGTGGCGGGTATTTGGGTCGAAGTTTTGCAAGTCGACAAAATTGCTGGAATTTGAAGCGAGATAAACAATCAGCTACACTATTGAGTTTGCCAGGAATATAACGACCCTTAATCAGCACATTAAGTTGCATACATCGCAATGTGAACCACCGGACGAGGACCATTACCCGAGGGGAGGAGGAGGAAAGCTTGTTTATGATAGTGAGGACAGCCTGGATATCAGAGTTGAAAATTATTTTGGAATTTCTCAAAATTTCGCCCCAAATAAGCACACAGAGCAGCACCGGAAAGAACTCTAAGAATGTTATGTCTGTTGTGTAACCCTTACTGTGCCACGCGGGGGGCCACCGCCCGTATGCCCATGCACCGCTGTAGTAGAGTCCGAAACCGCCAGCCCCGACCCCCGCGCACTATCTGTATACAAGTGTAATGCGTCACTATCCTGCCAGAACATGTTTATAAAGATCGTAATGCCATTGTGATTTTCAACAATGAAAGCTATGTTGACAGATCTTTTTTAACGGTATTGCTAAGCCGAATTCTATGTGTAGATTTGGTAACGCCCTTCGTTGTATCAATCAGTCTTCTAATGAATGGGCGCCCCATAGGGATAACCCGGCAGATAAAGTTTAGGAGACCTATCAGAGACTGGATTTCTTTTCACTGAGCTTTCTTTCTCTTCAAAAATTCACCAATCAGATGAACACATTTGTTTATTTTTTCCTTAGGAATTCGAGATTGCTGTTTGATGGTATCTAACTCTATGCCTAGAAATGTTAGTTGTGTGAACTGTTTTGTCTTAGTCAACTGGCACGCCTAGGTCCGCGCAGATATTCATGAAAGTTTATAGTGCCAATGGCACGAATTAGTGCCCCTGCGCCCACCAAACAGGAAATCGTCTAAATAGTGAAGAATATAAGATGAGTCACAATTTCCCCGTGTCCGCCACTCTAAAAAACTTGAAAAATTTTCAAATAAAGCACAGCTTGTTCTACACCCGAAAGGTAAACACATATCTTTATAGTATTTTTCCTGGAAACAAATACCAGAAAATCGAAATGGGTTTTTGTAACTGGTATTAATCGGAATGCGCTCTGTATCTCCGCTTCAGCTATGAGGCCTGAACGCCCAATTTCCTGAAGCATGAAAATTGTCTCATCGAATTTAGTGTAATTCACTGACTCAAACTCGTCACTAATGAAGTCGTTTACTGAAGAGCCCTGTGGAAATGATAGGTGATGAATTAACCTAACTTTGTCAGTCTTTTTTCGGCACTAATCCGATAGGCGATATTCTGAGGTTTGGAATAGGTGGGGCAGTGAAAGGGCCAGCCATGCGGCCATTCGAAATCACTTTGAGAAGTTTTTGATTAACGATGTCTGGATGTAAATGGCAAGAGTTAAGATTTGTTGACGTTGTAGCCTTTCTCGGACCCTCATACTTTAAGCTGAAGCCAAATTTAAAACCATCTATAAGTTGAAGAGATGCTTCCTGATCTGGATAATTTTGTAAGTATGACTCTAAAATATCAGTCTTGATCGGCGACTTCCCTTTACAGGGAAGACCTTTACTGTAAAGGGTGATTTGATTGATATCCATTCGATACTTTGGCGCAGGACTTAGATGCGTGGCGACCACCGCACTTCATTCACGTGTGTGTGTATCTACATTGTGTGCGTGAACACGAGCGAAGATTGAAATCGAAACAAGGAGACTTGAATTGCTTGGTCGGGGGAGGGCGTTATGCTTGAGAATTGTTTGGTGGTATTTGAACGACTGCCTGAGGCATGACATTCACAAGCCACAAACCACGATTGATTTTGGCATATGACGATGAAGGGTATCTCGCCATTCTTATTCTGAACTGAGTATCATACGAACGCCAACCGAAACCTCTTGCTCGACGAGAAGCTAGTCTAATTGTACTGTTGTACTTTAACATTTGCTGATGCTTAGAGTGATGCCTCTCCAAGTAAATACTTGCAAAAACTAAGAAAGCATATGTCCACTCATCGATATTGTCAATTCTTGGTAGTTTTCTTCTGCAAAGTTCGAGGTTACACTTTGAATTTAACGTGAAATTTATTTGCGAGTCGTCAGTTATCAGAGTTTTGACCTTTAATGAGCAGGCCCAAATCAATGTATTCGCCGTTATGTATTTTTTCTTTAATGCTTTGTGGAACGAGAGAGCCTAAACTATCATCTGTGCATTCCTCGGCGAGAGGTAGGAATTCTGCGAATGATGATGGCGCACGTACAAGCCCTTCTAGCACACGTGGTTGCGAGTCGGCCACGTCTAGATTTGTCTAGATTTGCCGAAACATCGTTAATCTCAAAATCACTAACCTTGGGGCCACCGCCATGGGTGGTACAAAGAAATCTTGACAAGTGTCAACGTTCATGATAGGTGGGACGGGGGAATTTGAAAATTCGTTTCCCCTCATCACGTTGAACGGCCTTGCTTAGATTATCGGTTGACGTCTGTGACACTGCTCTCCTCTTTGTTCCCGCTTTCCTAGTCTTCTTTTTTACTGTAGTGGGCCTAGCCCGTCCCGGGGTAGTAGTACCACGTGGCATGGTGTCGAGTTGACCTGACGTCAGTTTGATGTTGACGTGATGAGAGCGCCGGCAGAAAAGGGGGCATTTACCGCTTGCAGGGGCTTTTATAACCTAACGTCACGTGACGTCGAGTTGCAAAAGGAGAGTTACCTCCCTTAGACAGCGCTCTCGGATAATAATGCGATTTATCATAGAAATTGCTTAATGGAAACGAACAAATATGACATTTGGTAAAGAAAAATGAAATTATTGGTTTCGAAAATTTGACCCCTGGGTGACCAGCTAAAACTTTATACGATTAACTATTTGGTATGACATATGATTGCGTTCGAGTTTCAATAGATCTTCATTTCTGTATTGAAAATTCAACATTACTCTTTTCTTTTTCGCAATGCTACAGTGCCTATAAAGACATGCAAAAGTACATGGTATTTGCACTAGGATACGCAGGTATGTGAACAAACTTTTGGTATGCAGCTGTATGTCACAACTTAAGATGAGCCCGTTTAAGCAGCTATTATTTCTTAGGATACTACTTCGAAGATTCCATTTATCCAAACATTAACTTTGTTTTATAAAACGGTCTACCATTTGGAAAAAATTTTGAAAACATTACTTTCTTAAACGCATCACGATCATTATTATAAAACCCACCTTTAACTTTTTTATAAAACGGGTTACCATTTGGACAAAAAAATTTAAACATTACTTTCTTAAACGCATCATGATCATTATTATAAAACTCACCTAACGTATCATGTTGTTACCGTTGTTCAGTTAACGAAAGAAGCCAGATAAGATATGTGTTTGCCCTTAGATCGTCAGATAGTGTACAAAGTCCGTACGTCAGTTAAGTGAACAAACAAGCAAACAAACATAACTATTGAAGATCAATGTTAAAAGATAACGCTCCTGTTATCAGCACACATAGAAAATATGTGTCAACTTCTTATGTAGGGACACTTTAGCGCATTGTTTTAAAGATGTATTATTTATTATCTCTTTGAATATCATATCGCCCAACTTACACAAAATCCCCAATCAGAGAGGACCACTCAATCTAGAAGAGCACTAGAACTGAAATGGACTTTTGAGCTCCTAACGTTCCAACCGCGAGGCCTCAATGATAAGATCGCTGGTTGAAACTTTATCATATTGTTGACTATTGTCGAGAACATTCGTAACTTGGTACAATAATACACTGTTATAAAGAACCATTGAACTAACATAAGAAAAACTTATAAATGGCTTTGAAGTATCTAATTGAACAACCATATTCTTATAATTTCAAGTATTTATTACGGACCCTTTAAACCTTTTTTAGTTACCAGTTTTTCTGTTTTGAAAGTCATCAAAGAGAAAGTTCTGCCCCCGCATATTTCTTTCTAATAACTTTTAATGTTCGTTACAAACATGGATTGTGGCCAGAGGACTTTGTTCCTTTTATATATTTATAGGAATGTATTAAATTCAAAAATGAAATCACTCTTCATAACTTCACTACTGCAATGCACAGGTATAATTTAAATGTTTGACTGTTAATGATAAAAAAAATAAAATTGTTATTTGAATATTGCCAAATTTTTATAAATCGTTTGAGTTTTAACAGAAAGCAAATTAAATGAACGGTGCTGATAAACATGGGATGTCTCTCTCGGCTGCTCTCGATATTTTATGAACGCTTTAAATTCGTTATTATTTTAAATCATTTATCAAAACAAAATCCTACGCTCTAAACATTTATGTATATAATAACTTGTTACTTTAAAGGACACTATTCGCAATTTTTCGTTGACATCCAATAACATCAGATCTAGTTATCTTCGTTATTTTCCAAATCCAATATACTTTTACTTAGAAATTAGACGAGTGGAATCACATACAGGTTTGACACAAAGCTTGAAGCACTGCTGGCAATAAGAAGTTTGACTTACGTGTGATAGAACTATATATATTTATTGCTAAAGAAATGAAGTTTTTATCACATCTATTATTTTACATTCAATCAATGTATCGGGTAAATAACATGATAGAAAAGAATAGAACATGTTGAAAAGACAAAATAAAAATAAACATGTGTAGGCATAGAAAAAGCAAGATATCTGGAAAGTTATTTCTTGGTATACACTTCAAAGAAAGTTTTGCCAAACATACTTTCTTAATGTCGGGGTACTAATGATTTTTTAAATATATTTTTATATCACTTTTATTGATAAAGAACCAAGTTATGATAAAGTGTTTTCATAAGGTTAAACCAAGTATGATAACTAAAAACATCTAAAAATGTCTTCGGTAATTACACAGTGTATCTTATAAAAAGCAGTTTTTAAAGTTACCACAGAAACGGCGATGCTGAGACAGCACTGATGACAAACCTTGCCAAACATGCACCACCGGAAAAGGTTTACAATAACATATACGATGCGACACATAGCTGCAGTAGTTGGCTTAAGCCAGGAGCGAGCTCATGTTCTATTCACTGACACTTTGGAAATGACAAAGCTTTCAGCAAGATGGGACCCGAAAATGTTGACACTTGACCAAAAACATTTAAAGAGAATCTAGCCCTATGTGAAGTCGATCCTGACAATTTCCTTATATATAAATTAATATCTTTTGCATCTGTCTTCATTACCCAATCGCAGTAGCAGCCAAAAGGTTTAATTTCTACCTATTTCAAAGGGTTTTTTGTACAAAAGCTTAAAAATATTGCACTTTTATGTGTCACGATTACATGCACACATTTGACCAAACAGAGATGAAAACGAACCAAATTAATTTTCATCCCTTTGTTATTCCTTTCGAACAATTTTGACTTATTCTCTCTTTTTTGTTAATAACAACTATATTCCAATGAACAAACACTTTTTTCCAATCAACAGAAAAAGTAAAATAAAAATTGTAAATAAAAATTAATGAAAAAAGTATAAAAAAGAAACGAGATATATTGCGTGTTACAAATGTTTTTTGAAGCAAGTAAGAAATGCATTATGATATTTGTCAGGCTATTCAAAGTTGAGAAAGGTTCTACAAATCAGATATTGAACAAATATAATATTTAAATGTGGCTGAGAGCTCAGAATTGTGTACTGTTGCAAACGCTAGATTGTGCGTGGAGGATGAACAATTCCTTCATCAGAAGATCCAACTTTGAGAACCTATGAGGAATTTGATTATCAAACATCACATCAACGAATCCTTCGAAGCTATTATCGTTTACTGAAATGTTGATATATTTGATTAGAATTACTGTATGAGAAATAACAGAATACTTTTTACAATTTTTCTATTTAATGTTTAAATGATCACACTGAATTTAAGACTGCCTCCTACTTAAACTGCAAAGGTTAGTTGAATTATGAAACGAATCTAAAACAAATTGAAATCCTCTGTGAACTTATGAATCTTAAGTCTCCATATACTTTTCTGAAAGTTGAAAGTTAAATAGAACTATGGCATCACACTTTTTCATCAGCGTTGGAGAATAAAAATTGTTTCACGCTATAACTCTTGTGACATACAGTCACGAATATCTGCCACTCGGATAAAAAGCCTAAATATAGTTATGCGTGCACAAGAAAAAGTTAAATGTCACCTATGTCATTCTTTAAACGAAGATCAGTAGGCAGAATCTTCATATAAGCACATAGAATAATCAGAAGATGAAATCTGCCCTCACCTCCCACAAAGTTAACACGACATGAAAAACATCGTAACCTTTGGCTGAAACATGGTTGAATAAGTCGAGCTTAAGTGAACACGATTTCACATAATTTTTGCACTGAAATTTAAAGTAATGAAAGAAACGTTTGTGAAGCAGCTGTATGAATGAGGTAAAAGGTCTTTACAAGAACATTACTGTTGTCATCAGAAAAGCAGCAAAAAGACTGTTCCGTCATAATCATGCCTAAGTAACCTTTTAGGAAGGAAAGTTAATTTTTGGAACGTAAAATTCTGGAACGTAAAATTCAATTGATGGTGTCATGGATTTTCCTTCAAAAACAAAACATTTCATGTGATCTTTGTTTGATAGTTATGGCATCACACTTTTTCATCAGCGTTGGAGAATAAAAATTGTTTCACGCTATAACTCTTGTGACATACAGTCACGAATATCTGCCACTCGGATAAAAAGCCTAAATATAGTTATGCGTGCACAAGAAAAAGTTAAATGTCACCTATGTCATTCTTTAAACGAAGATCAGTAGGCAGAATCTTCATATAAGCACATAGAATAATCAGAAGATGAAATCTGCCCTCACCTCCCACAAAGTTAACACGACATGAAAAACATCGTAACCTTTGGCTGAAACATGGTTGAATAAGTCGAGCTTAAGTGAACACGATTTCACATAATTTTTGCACTGAAATTTAAAGTAATGAAAGAAACGTTTGTGAAGCAGCTGTATGAATGAGGTAAAAGGTCTTTACAAGAACATTACTGTTGTCATCAGAAAAGCAGCAAAAAGACTGTTCCGTCATAATCATGCCTAAGTAACCTTTTAGAAGGAAAGTTAATTTTTGGAACGTAAAATTCTGGAACGTAAAATTCAATTGATGGTGTCATGGATTTTCCTTCAAAAACAAAACATTTCATGTGATCTTTGTTTGATAGTTATGGCATCACACTTTTTCATCAGCGTTGGAGAATAAAAATTGTTTCACGCTATAACTCTTGTGACATACAGTCACGAATATCTGCCACTCGGATAAAAAGCCTAAATATAGTTATGCGTGCACAAGAAAAAGTTAAATGTCACCTATGTCATTCTTTAAACGAAGATCAGTAGGCAGAATCTTCATATAAGCACATAGAATAATCAGAAGATGAAATCTGCCCTCACCTCCCACAAAGTTAACACGACATGAAAAACATCGTAACCTTTGGCTGAAACATGGTTGAATAAGTCGAGCTTAAGTGAACACGATTTCACATAATTTTTGCACTGAAATTTAAAATAATGAAAGAAACGTTTGTGAAGCAGCTGTATGAATGAGGTAAAAGGTCTTTACAAGAACATTACTGTTGTCATCAGAAAAGCAGCAAAAAGACTGTTCCGTCATAATCATGCCTAAGTAACCTTTTAGGAAGGAAAGTTAATTTTTGGAACGTAAAATTCTGGAACGTAAAATTCAATTGATGGTGTCATGGATTTTCCTTCAAAAACAAAACATTTCATTTGATCTTTGTTTGATAGTTTTGCTGAATGAATAGAATATTTATACAGCAAATCGACTTAGACACCAAACTTACAAAAGCTATTTCAGGTTTTGCAACATCATTTAACTAAACAGGTGTATAGCAGGTCTATGTTCTACAAACAATTATTATTGCGAAACATAAATATCGTGACTGTTCATGTTGAAATATATCTTTTCTGTAATATAATATTTTTTTTTACAATTCGTAATAATCATTTCATAAATTAAGAATCCAAATCATATCTTGAAAAAAAATAATACTGGAATGTGTTTTGCTTTATGTGACAGTAACCTTTTCCATTCTCGAATTTTTAGCATTTAAAAAAATGACTACTAGACACAGATGTAGTTTTTGTTTGTTTCTAATAGTTTATCGTTTTATTTATACAGCTGCATACCGAAAGTTTTCTCACTTACCACTGGATCATAGTGCAAATATCATGATATGTGGGTTTCGTTTCAACGTCAATAGAAAAGCTTCAGCAAAACTGACAATGGATCACCCACTGTCAAAGTGTGAAATAGCCATTTTTGAACTTATTTTGGGATCGTCTGGTCGCTCGTGCAAAAATTCTAATTTTGGCATATGGATATAGACAGAAGGGTTCACATTTTCGAAATTTAGATTGCGTTAAATGTCTAATAAAATTTTCCATATCGACTCTCTGAGACTAAAACCAACATAATCACATTGACTTTGTGCTAAGGAAAAAGCGTGACTAATTTTTAAAGAAGTTGATACAGGATTTTATGGATATAAATAAAAAGGAAATTTTGACCCCTGGTCACTTTAAGGATCTGCCACAACTGTTACTGGTAATTGTGGGGCACGATAAACATTTGCCTTAAAGAAGAATGGATCTGTATATGTGTATTGAAAATTCAATATTATACGATTCTTTTTCGCAACGCACGATACATCAAAGGCATCTCAAATTATATGATATTTGCACTAGTATATTCAGGAATGTGAGCAAACAAACTTTTGGCATGCAGCTGTAGTGTGATAGGCATCGTAATAAATAACGCTTAAGCTCAAAATCTGTTAATCTTATTTTACAAAATGAAAAGAAAATAATTCAACAATACAGGTAACTTTCCAAATTTTTGAAAAACATTTTAACAATGAGTTAATCAAACTCACTATGTTTTGAAATTATTTTACACTACAGTCCGGTTTACAGCAGTAAGTAATGCGGTGAATTGACTTTTTTAGCTTGTAAAACATTGGCAAAAAAATCATTGGAATTGGTAACATTTTGGGTAAAACTTGAAGTAAGAGTCGGATTTCATTTATACACTGTTGTAACGAATCCAGACATGTCTCAAATTGTGTACTGCTTGTAGGCATAAGCTGAACCTAATGCTCATATTTCCAATAATGATACATCAAAGTAACGTGAAGGCTGATTAATTTGGACGCCATTCAGACTATCGAATTTCATTATAAGTTGAGAGCTTTGCGAATATGTTTCTAACCTGTTTCCTAGGATTTTATTTCAAGATTTTCTTGAATCTCTTCAAGGACCATTTATCAAAATGAACTTCAGCATTCTTGCAGTTAATAATTTACGAATACATTTTGACATTGACAAGATTTTTTTCTGATTTATTTTCACGTTTCTGTTCCTGATATCAGAGAATATAGTCTTTTGGTATTTATAATGGGTGTATTGTTTCTGCCATACATGAGAAATGCAATGGTTAAATCTCGATAATGCTATTCCGTTGGAGAGATGTACAGCTACATCAGATTTTTTTTATCATCAAATACATGTTAATGCTTGTGAAATCATAAAAGGTTTCAAATCTGGAAGTTGAAGAGATTGTTCAGTCACAAATGGTTTTGTTAAAGTAAAACACGCAATAGTGACATTTGTGAACTGAGAACCTTGTTTTCAATGATAAATACTTCTTTGATGTAAAATCTGCTTTAACAATATTACGATTGATGCATCAATAATGCTAAAGCTACAAAGGAGAGAATGATATCAAAGCGATTATTGTTATAAATGATAGTTTCTATATTGTTTTTCAAGTAACCATGTACAGATGATAGAGTGATATGTTATTGTTAAAAAACAGAAGATTTAAATTTTGCTATAGTTAAAAAAAATCCCAAACCAATAACTTTTGATTAATTTTTTAATTTAGATACATTGCGTAATATTATATGAAAGAACTGCGACTTTCGTTTGTAAAAGACCGCTTAGGAACTTGATACATGTACATCAATTTTCAATTCATATTAAAACATTTCTTATGATATAGATAGCTGATCCCTATGCATAAATCTAGAGACTTACTCTTTAAAAGTTCGAAAATAATTGATTGAATTAAAGCTTTGATTGCTTATTTTATGGATAGTCGTTTTTTCTTGTGATTTTCAAAACGTCATTAAGCAGAGATTTTTTAGAACGTTATTCAATTCTTTTTTTAAGAAGATGTAATATTGATCAGGAACACTCCGAGATCTCGTGAATTTGCTGATGCAAATTTAAAACTTCAAATCAAACTAGACAGTAACATTTAAAACTAATTGGCGCGAGTCACTTTAACTCACTCGACAGCGAACCATGCTCATCTAAAGGAAGTGCTCTCAGAAATTGTAAAACCAAGATGCCGCACAATATATGTATACCAAACATGAATCATACAACAAAACATCATGACATCCCTTTGAACTTATCTGACAATCATTATCATTGATTTTGAAATGTTTTAATCTCTTATATCAACTAAAAAAGGCTAGAATAATTACAGATATCGGCACATGCTTGAGAATCATGCCAGGGATAAATTTCAAGATGTTTAGTTTAATATATTTGCATGTGTTGTTCCCGTCTTTCAAGGTCTACTTGAATGCCGCATAAAACGTAGGGCTGCACGCTGAGATGAAATTAATCGAAAGCCATTAGCAAAAAAAAGACCCCAAAAGCCCCGAAAGGTTACCAGTCATGTTCAATAACACATGCGAACAGTAATTCACCAAACGTGTTTCTACATGTAAAGTTTAATATTTTAAATACATTCCCTTCCTCATCGTTCAAACAAGCATTGAAATGTCCCTTATTCTGTTTTCAACCTGCCATTTATCTCAGCAAAGCAATGAAATGGAAGGAAGAATGTTATCACATTAGTATCGGAAGTGAAGTGAACTAAACGAGATTAGAGCTAGTTTTATGGTTAGATGATATCAATTGAATCGATTGTTCTTCAGTCTACCTCAATTGTTTCAAACTTACAATTAAATTTTTATCTAAAGTATTTTGTTATCCTTGATTAGGTTTTGTCACTGTCAGATACATGTATGGTTAGAGGAAGAATTTATACAAATCCCAAAATTTTACAATTTGTACTTGATTTATGTTGTGTCATTCAAAATAATGACATGCTTACATATTCATGGTCATGGTGAAATATTAACACGTCACTTTAAAAGTTTATTCTTAACAGACTTATTTGTAATTGAATTTCGAAACAATGAACCTTCTGGGACTCTCATTTGTTGCTGTAAGCCAAAATAGCATAATTCACTCTCCAATCTTGCTAAGTTATGTGAAACTCAGTGACGATTTCTTAAATGCAGTTTCACGATTAAAAACTTACTTGAGTAGGTCTTATATAATGTTACACAATCTTTAATGATTTCTGGTGAACTTAAACTTGTGAATCTATCTAATGAAATTACGAAATCATTCTGAATGAATACCACCAAGTAAGCACAAGAATTAGATATGGCCACCATATAAAACCGTAGTTCAAAACATTACAAAATTATTGATGTCTCTTTCAAACATATAGTTTGACCATAGTTGAATTGTAGCAAGTATAACATATATTGACATCAGCACTGCCAGAAAGATGTGTAGAGATTAGTATTTGGTAATAGAAGCACCGAGGAAAAATTGCTTACATTCAGTAAAATGGTAAAAATAGTGCTTTCAACAATATAGATTTGCACTACTGTAATTAACCCATATACAAAATTAACCCATATACAAAATTAATTAATTAATTGGTTCGAGTTTTGAGTCATTTTTCAGGTTATTTCAAAGTTTTAAAAACCCTCCAAAATACAAATCAGAAATGAAAACAACCCCAGAATGGTTAGGTGAGACATGACATGTTATGTTGGTGCCAAGCTTGTAGATTTTCAAACAATGTTGACAAATAAATTTTTGGTTCGTAAAAACTATTTTACAATCACTAAAACGTAAAAGTTTATAAAAGAAATATGATTGCACATTTGAAAAAACCCCGAGACATATATCTGAGATTTACTTAGAAAAAATGAATGAAAGTTTATTTGTTGGGTTATTTAAAGTTAAACATATATTAAAGGAAATGATAACATAATGTTTTTCTGCGAGCTAAAAGGTGTGAATTGCTGCTAACTAGATATACGAAGAGAACGAAAATGTGCTTAAACAGAAGATCAAAATTCATTTATCTTTTTGATTATCAAACATGAATACAACGAGTTCAATCGTTCAAAACACTGGTTATTTATGTCGTAAAACATTTTTCAAAACGTTTTTGTTACAGGTTCACGGGTTATATAATAAAATTCAAGACTGCCTCCTACTCAAACTGCAAAAGGAATTTGGAATACAAAAATATTCAGAAAATTGAAATCCCCTTTGAACCTTTGGATCATATTTCGTGTACACTTTAAAGATACAAGTTTAATAGGACTAGGGCAGCACATAATTTCATCACATATGGAGAATAATAAATGTCAAACGCTATCTCGCTTGTGACATACAATCACACATCTATATGCCACTCATAAAGAAAGCCTAAATAAAAATATACGTGTACTAGAAAAATATGAAATGTAACAATTCTCATCTTTTTAACAACGATAAATGGGCAGAATCATCAAGATGGCATTTCAATAAGCATATATGTATATAGCCCCCGCCTGCCACAAAGTCAAAAGGACATGATTTAATTTTTTTCTGTCAATTCATCAACGTTAACCTTTGATATGATACATAACAGAGGACACAATATTACAAATGTAAAAAGGTATGTTAATTACTTATCTATACTACTGGGTTGATCAAACCCAATAACACAAATGTAACAATGATAAAAAAAACAGGACTATATTATAAATGTAATTGCGAAACAATTATCGTTAATCTTCATACAGTGTAATTTTCTGCTGAAACGCATTTTGTTTGATATGATATATCACATTCATTCTTGTGACTCATAATGAAGCGCTTTTATAAAAAACAGATATTTTTCTGAGTGATGCAAAAAATTCGAAATCGGTATAGGTCAATAACCTTTATCAATATAATTAATCAAATATATCAATTACCCAACTTTTCAAATTCATTAACAGTTATGCACCAAATTGGAATGCGATGATTAAACCAAAATTGAAAATTATCATTACTAAAAATTGTATGATGTCCCACCTTAACACTCCGTTCAAATTGAATGTATAAGTAGTTAGATAGAAAATCATGGAGTCGAAGTGGGAAAATGTTGGTGTGGAAGTTGAATTATAAATTGGCGAAGATGTTGAGTAGAATTAGAGTTAAAATTTGAGCTTAGAAATATTCATCTTATTTAATTCAATTTAACAGAATGTTCTTTAGTCCCTATATTTGTTCTATTTATTGAAATAACCAATCAAGGTTTATTTGTCAATGCTGTGTTCTACTTACAGTTATTGTTGTTACATGTATCAATAAGAATCTATCAAAGTATCCTGGAGGCCGATTAATTTGGACGTCAACCAGGCTATCTTATTCATTATTGAACATAAGGCATCTTACATATTATTGTAACCTCTCGGACTCTTGCAGAATTCTTTCTGTTTATTCTTCTGTTTAATATGTCCATACTTTGAAAATCTGAGACTTGATGTCCTTCCTATGTACTATTGCACCAACCCAACAATGGACAAAGTTAAATAACTAATGTCATCTCTTAATCCAATTGTTAATCAATTAGCAAAATATGTATTTCTTTCTCTGAAAATGCAAAAAAAGTACTTTGAAAATATCGCTGTATCATGTTGATTAGTGTTATATTTTATGGCGCTTGTATCACATTGTATTGGTTTAATGTACTTGTATCATGGGCCTGTGGTCCCCTTACAGAAATAAACTCATTCATTCATATCATGCACGAAAAAAGTTTTGGCTGGCATATGTAAAGGAAGGCGAATTCCTTTTTGGAAAATACATAATTTCACTAAACTCAGGACTCAAAAGATATCAATGAAATTATGAGACGATTGTAAGAGTTTGTTTTTTCCAAAATAATGGGACACAAGATTTTTTAATAATGGCCAAAGTCGAAAAAACATTAAAATTACATACTTATTAGACTATGTTTGAAATAATGTTATCTAAGTTCAAAGTAAAATTAAAGTGTCACTTTTTCTGTGTTCACCATGTCATACAACTCGAAGAATCGATGTAAATACAGGGAAAACCCCATCACCCAAATATCAGAAATTTAAAGTGAATCCTTTGAATGACATTGAAGAGAGAAACAACAGCTTGATTTAAAGAGAACATTTCAATTGGATGAAAATTTGACGTCAGTGCACTCAAATGTTCCTCAGTCAACTAAATGGTTTCAAATTGCAATGTCAGTTTTTTTTTTATCTATTATGGTTTTGTCGCTGTAAGAAAATGGTTAAAATAATAAATCAAAACAAACTTTTGATATCTAGTAATTCTAAGAATTACCTAGTGACCAGTGTTAAAAAGATTAACTCTTGGTGCTTTCGGAATTTTCTTTATGTGCAAAGAAATCCAAGCTCATGAGTTGAACTTGTTCATTAGATATATTTTTGGTTTTAAGTTCACTTCCCCTTGTATGTGACTCAATTTAACACAGTATTTGCTAATCAAAAGTAGACACTATGTTTAAGTCTTCTTTAAATCAAAAGTAACGGGAATTTAGTGTAAAGCCACAGAATAGAGTAAATGGCAATGATAAAATCAGGCATGGATTGAGGGTTTAGAAGCCATGTTCAAAGAAGAGTTTGAGCTTTTTAAAAAAACCTTGTATCTCTTGATTTCCTCTGGTTTACCAAAACTCATCAGCATTTTAATATGTTAACCAAAGTAATGCCTTTTCAAGCAATGCAAACATTTTTTTCTGCTAATATTTGAATGAAATATTGAAAATAAGTTTGACTATCCATTTTGGTAAGATTCAATTGACATTGATTTGCTGCAAAATAAATGACATGAATTTCAATCGTTTAGTAGTAATAATTCAATTAAACTTTTTAACACTCAAAACATAATTTCTCATCTGTCGATCTTTACACTTGGATAAGTTTCGTTTTGACAACTTTCATCTAAGTCATGCCATACATATATATATATATATATATATATATATATATACACTGCAACTTCTCTCTTTATGTGACATCAATATGGAAAGGCATTTGATGAAAAAAAATAACAACGATCTAAACTAATTATTCGTTCATTGACATTTCGTGACAAGTTATGATAGTGCCAAGCATGTTAACCTTTTCAAACATTTTCGACATAGTTCCGTTGTTTCAAATAACAAGGGAAAAACGTATTCTTAATTATAAAAGAAGCATATGGCGCAATTCCCAACATTAATGTAATGTTATTGGTAAAAAAAGAGAAGACATTTCATTTTCCCCATAATTCAAAGTTTTAAAAAATCTACAATATCAAAAAAGAAGAAAAAATGTTTGCTCTAGACCTGAAATAGACCATGAAACCTTCATATTAAGACAAAGTTTTATAGGAATTTATGACGTAACTACCTCTATAAGGAGAGAATGTATTGACTTATAATCAACGCTGTTCGCGGACATTCGTAATGTTACGTTATTATGAGGGATTTAAAAGATGACTTTAAAAATCTTTCTATTTATTTGCACAGAGTGTAATATACGTTGTTTCTAGGCACTGAGTATAGGCAGCATACGTGATGTCAAGGGACTGTCAAGTTTAGTATATCAATTAGAATACCAGAAGTCAATTTCATTGGATTATTTCATTATCCATTAAATTAATGCAGCCCTTTAGAGCAGGTTTAGCGACAAGTCAAACATCTATCTTCAAGCATTATTATGTTTATCTTAGAATATTGAATTTAATCCCTGACATGATTGAAGATTCTTAAAACTGATGGTTGAGAAAGGTTTTGGTTGGTATTAAAAAGTTTCAGGAGTTCTTATTGGAAAAAAATAATCTAACTAAACCTCTTAATGTGATTTTTGAGGAACCTTGATGTAAGTTATAAAAGAATTAACGTTTACATATAAAGGCATATATCGTACATGACTTAATCTAAACTAAAACTTGTTTTCAAAATAATTTTTCGAAGAAACATAATAAATCTTTTGCAACTTAAAACCTTTTCCCCAGCTTCTATTTGAATAACGAAATTTTGAAATCATTTATGACTATTATTTTAGGTGGAATGAAAGAATAAAATGAATTTCATCTTTCCATCATCTTTCAAATTAAACCTTTTAACTCTCAGAGTGATAAAGCCGTAGTTAGCGCGTTCGTCTACGGATCAAGAGGCCCGTGGTTCGAATTCCGCCAGGGGCTCGGCAAGTTTGTCTGCAGTAGAGAACCGTTTTACACTCATTAAGGATTCAGGTGCAATGCTACACTGAATTTCAGCGCATTACCACCCATGCTTAGTCCAGCCGATGCTCGCAAGTTTCAAAGCAATGCATAGCCACAATTGTGTTGCAGGTTTTCTCCCTGTAATGACACTAGCAGCCTTGATATAAAAATTTAGTTGAATTGCTCTTGAAGGCGGCGTTAAACCCCAAATCACGACCCCTCACCAGAGTGACTCCATACCTGTCAATTTCAGGGTTTGTTTCATCTCAGGAATCGACTACTTTCAGCTTTCTTTAAAGTTTGTTTCATGACGTATTCAGTACAACTTCCATTGTCATGTGCCATAAATACGGAGAGAAATTGCATAACTCAAAGATTATATCTAACTAAATTTTAGTCCTTTAGTTATTCAGTGACATGTCATTGTGGTGTTAAACATAACAATATTCAAGAATGTTGACAAACTTATTTTAAAAAAAATAGTTTCAGTAACATTTTTAAACAATGTAGCATACTGCGTTTTATCCTACATTATGTTTTTTATCGATGCAAGAAAAACCCAACAAAACACAAAACAGAAATGAAAAAGAATCTAGAATGTTTGGCTGCTGTACACTCTCGTTGATATGAATATTCTACAATAGAAGTTGCGACTTTTTAACATTTAAGGAATTTCAATGTCAAACATCTCATTGAGGTTAATAAAAGTCAAATATTTCTAATGATACTAACAAATCAAAAAGATTATGTTATTGGAATATCTTAATCGGCCATAAAAAATGAAATGCATTTAAAGGCAATAAAACAATTAAAGTTTAAAAGAATATGCCATCTTCTTTAACTCTTAATTTTTTTTATTTTTTCCCATTTTTACAAATGGTAAGACACCGATACATGACAATGTCTACATGCGAACAGTATACAGAATACATCAATCATTAAACAGGACATGACATGTCGACCAGAATTTGTAGAAGACGTTGATTTTCGAACTTATAATAGCAGAATATTTTGTCAATTGATAGTACTTGTTAAGCTCCTCTAAAAAACTGAAAATTTGGGACTTTTGATAACGTTTTATGTTTAAAGATGATGTTTTTAAAGAAGGATGAGAATCACGTTGATAAGGTCATTGATTTTATGGTGGAATCCTAATGGAATCTTTTCTTTCGTGAAGTGTAAATTTACATCAATTTTGTCATTTAAGCAGTTTTCAAGTTTTTACCCAAAGTTGGAATGAAATATTATCAAAATTGAAATCTTTGTCTAGTAGCCTCATTAAACTTCTCATAGTTCTAAAGAAAGCAATGAGAAGACATTATTTTAAAAGAAAACAATCGTTTAATGTAATCATCCTGGTGACAAACGACCACGCATATATACAACTTCTAGAAAACCTAGGTTTAGGTATGCGTGCACTAGAAATAAAAAAACAAATGTGAAATGTCAAAATGTTCTCCTTTAGTCAGTGTGAAGTCATACAATTTAGCAGAGTCGTAGAACATTTAACAGTCTTGTATGTAGAATAATGAGAAAGTCGTATTTGCCCCCGCCTCCGACAATGTCAACAACATGGTCTTAATTATTTTCCAAACATTAACCTTACATATCACACATAACAGAAACAAACTATAACTAAAGTTTCAAGGTATATGAAAGTAAAATATTTACAAATAAGAAACAGTCCTCACAAAAACACAACTGTTGCAAACATTTATTTTTTCATTTCTAAATGAGAATGAGAGTGTAAGATTATTAAAAAAATGTTAATATAAGTGTGCGAAGATATCCAATAAGAACAAATATGTAATTAAAAACTGAAAATAGAGAAACAGACCTTTTGTTAAGCAAGATTTAAATGGTGATGTCATAAGTTTTTAATCAAAGACAAAAAAAAAAGAAAGAGAGTGCAGTTTTGAAAGCGAACACAAAACATACAAAATATATGTAACATTTGTTTAGAGCTTAAAGAGCCAATCCGTGAGTTGTTGGGGTCACATATGCCAAACTTAACCAATAGTGTCATTTGATCGCGAAGTATCGACTGTTACCAAAAAGACACATTTAAAGCTTATTGTTTTTAACAGTGAAAATATGGCGGTAGAACGTCGCAATTATGATCGAAAACCGGACAGTGGCGCGCGTCAAATAGTCAAACGTAATTTTGGAGACTTATCTAAAACAACCAGGAGGGCAGTTAGGAGTTGATAGCGTTTGTTGGGTAATATAACTAGTATCCATGTATATTTGACGTAATATCTACACCTCTGTGCATTTATAAAGTTATTTTTAGATTTTCATGGAAAACCAGTATTTGTCAGATATATGTCTTTTGGACTTGAAAATTTAAGATGGTTTGATCTTATATCACCATATATGACATTTAGGTTCGTATCTAAGGTAAATAATATGTCATGAAAATCACGGAATGGCTCTTTAACCCAGTAACATAAAAATGTGACAATAAAAAAACAATAAGAAATAAAGGACTGTATCATAAATATTATGCCCTTTGATGGGGCTGTAGCGCGTTTTGAAAGTCTGATTTCTTCAAAATGTCCCCAATAAACATTTATACCAAATGTATTATCTTCAGGAGTCATAACATCTCATTAATCAAATCGATCTTCCATATTCGTAGAGGAAATTATCAAGTATCAAGCAAAACCATTTTTTAGTTGAAATAGTCGAAATAGTTGGAAAGAGATGGAGTGTTATTTGTCCCCGGAATGCATTTTTTACTCGTGTATCGAACAAGATAAATTTGTCAAGCTCTGCTCTGCTTTCAGACAAAACCTGATCTAAATACTCCTATTTCCATATATATATACTATTCTATTTCATATAAGATTGGCGACATTGTAAATATGAGTGTAACCTATGTGTTCGCTAGAATTGTATTTGGATGATTTGCTGAGTTTCCTTTTAATCTCTTCAAGGAATATCAACTAAAGAAAATCTAGCAGCTACTGCAGTTTAGAAACATATTTCTACATAGTATGCATTTTTTCTGTATTTTCATATGGCTGTTATTTATTTCAATGCCAGAGAATATAGATTGATATTTGTGATGGCTTTATTTTTTTTATTCGACACATGCAATATTCAAAGGTTTAATATCGATTAAACAATAGATTCCCAGGTTCATCAAATTTTTTTTTATATTCAAAGGTACGTTAAGCATGTGCAGTTTTTTGAATTTGGAATTTGTAAAATAGAATAAATGCTAACAAGGAATTGTAACATTTGTGAACTCTGAATTATCTGTTAGCTTTCAACGCTAAATTTGCTCTGGTCATATTAAGATGGATGCATCAATTATACTTACACTACATAGAAGAGGCAGCAAAAAATCAGAAGATGGTCATGAATAATAATTTAATGATACTAAAAAATGACAGATGAACTAATTAATATATTGTTGTTACATTTATGTTGGGAGGAAATTGTGAAGTTGCTGAATTACAAAAAAACCCACTCCTACTCTTTAATTTTTTAGTAAATTAGTAGAACTGCGCAATACATGAAAAGAACTGCGACGACATATGACGCATGTTTAAACATGATCAACTTGCATTAAACTTTCTTAATACCTACTTGAATTTAAAATATGCATTCACAGTGATTGACATCGTTGGTTTGAAATTGATGGGAGTAAAGCTAAGAGTGTTAAACCTTCTTAAACCTTACATTTATCTCCCGATTTCTTTTAAAGAGCACTCTCAAAAGCGTAAGTCACGAAAATACTTTTGATCAATCGATGTATTTTAAATTGAATTTTCACCAAATTTGAGAAAACATTCTCTTGAACACAAGAAATAAAAAACATTTATAATTTTACAAAATTATACCTCCTTCATTACTACAAAAATACCATGACATTTTAAAGAATCAGAACCAAATTCGAAATTTCAGTGAATTTTATTAAAAGTCGTGACAACTTACTTTGTGTATTTGCAAACTGTCTTAGATGAATAATAATAAGTTTGAGAGAAAGCGTCGAAGATGTTATCTAATCATTTAAAATTCCACTTGTGAAATTACAGTAGACATCAAAGTGACTATGTCGTCATCAGTTTGCAAATGTAACCTTCTTGAACAAAATTAAAAATTAAAAATTGATGATTCAGCATTAAATAAGATGTAGCGCCGGTAAATTTCAAAGGTTATTATCCTGAATTTGTCCAAAATCCCAACAAGCATTTTTCAATTTAAATAAAAAAAAATTCAGAACGACTAGTATATTTTCAATGCAATTGGTCAATTTCTGCATCATCAAACTAAAATTGAAAATTCAACCTTTTGTTTTTGTAAACATCTTTGATCTATACACTTTCAGACAGAAGCTGACCTAAATGATCACAGTAGCCTTGAGGCCATCGAGACTACGATATTTCATATTAACTTGATGACATTGTAAACATGATTCTTACCTATCTATTTTATAAGATTTAGATTTGAGTGATTTCTGTCTCTATTGAGGTACGTCGTGAGTTTTCTTGAATGTTTGTTTTGCTTTGAGAAGTGTAATAATGGCATATATGCTGATACAAATTTAAAACTTAAATTTTAACTTGACAACAGCTTTATGTATGTGAGGAAGCTAAAAATACATTAAATATATAGGAATATTGGATAAAAATTTGTCAAACACTACCAAACTTTATTTTCCTTATGTTTGACTAATTTGTGCGAGCATGAAGCGATGAAGTATCACTTTTCATAAATTCAATCTGAATCCTATACATTTTCCAAATCTAATGATATTTTCAATTGCCTTTATTGACAAGTGAGATTACAAATATGAGTTTCAGGGATCTCTCGATTTATTTGCATTGAGCTTGATGTGTTTGTATTAAATTCCAGAGCTCGGGGCAGCAAACTTGAACACTTCTACGTGACAATCAGCATTTACAATATCAAACAGAATCCCTTTCAGAGTAGATCTCTACACTTGCAAGGTTCAAGGAGAGCTTGAGCGACACGACAACAATGTGTCCTTAGGCAAAAGTATGGTTGAGTGATTGTTTTTAACTTGACCCTTGACATTATTGGTGATTAGACATGAGGGTATTATTCTCACGTCTTAATTATGATCTTATGGATGAATATAGTTTAGGTTGGTTATAGAAAGAATTAGGAAATCGCATATTTTAATTCGAAAATATAATTTTACTAATTTAATTTGATGTTAAGAATCAACTTTGAGTACGTGACACAACATTGTATGTATTCAACGATCATTTATCGTTCTATATTATTTGAGGAAAACTAATAAATATTCTACATTCAAGAAGTTATTAAAAAATCCAAAATGGTATATGCGACACCGGGACATTTTACAACACTTAAGAATATTGACTTTGTTTTATTAAATTATTGAATTTGTATTCACTTGCTGTTATATGCAGTTATGTCATGATACTTAACCGTTATCAAAATTTAGAAATGAAAATCTTTTGTCAGAATGATTTATGAAGACCGAAAAGATGATTGTCTATGGTGAAACATCTCAAGACACTTACCATAAGAATTTCACTGATGTATAGATAGATTGATTAAATAAAATTAAGATCAATGATTTGCGTTATTCAGAAATTTAAAAGTCGCCAAGGATCTGCGTTGTGTGAGAGTTACATAACACAAGTAGATTATACGCATTAGATGTCAGCGTGCTTTGCCCACGAGATTGAGACCATTACGTGGGAAGGTCGTGCGTGAGAAAATAAAAAGCGTAGCGATCATTCTCTTCTCTCAATTCCATAATAACAGAATTTTCACCATTTGGCAATATCAACCAAAAAATGGTCAATTTGATGCTTAGAAGTTCGGTATAGTGACAATAAACAGGTTGAGGCCGTCTTTTATGATCGAAAACCGGACGGTGGCACGCGCCAATACCTAACACGTAATTTTGGAAATCTATTTAATGCAGACACAAAGAAAATATGGGTTTGAAGAATTAAGTGGGTAAATTTACTAGAATACATGTAAACAGGATATAGAATGTCATTTTCTTTACTATCTATAATCGTTGTTTTTCGATAATAATTGAAAACAATTAAATATAATAATTTTGGCATTTTAGAGATGAAGATACAATATTATCGAGGTGATTTGAAGTTGACTCAGGACATATGATATGGTGGCTCTTATTTAAGCCACAAACTTACTTCAGAAACATTTTTCGTGACACCTTAAGAATCCACTGCCCATAGACTGGTCCAGCCAGGAGGGTTGTTAGTTTTTTGTTTTTTTTGGGGGGTATAATACACAGTGTTGCCTTTATGCTTCGAATATGAAAATAAAGTTTTGTAATTTGGTTTGTCATGATTCAAACATACAAACCTCAGATTGTGAAAAAACACAATAATCCACTGGGCTATGGAGGGATGACAGAGGTAAAAAGTTAGTTGTCAGTATTCTGACGGTTTGACGGTGGAGCACACGGGGAAAACATGGATACCATGATTTAAGTACGTGAAATGCGGGGTATTTTGTCTGTCAATCTCATCGCGTTGCATTAACCAATGACACTCATAATAATTTGCATTCTCTCCCAACAGGTACATGCAGCTCCGTCATAAATTTCTATACAACCTCTGTCTTAATTCGAAGTTTTCTCGGTCTTCCGGTACTTTCCCTTAGCGGGACAATATTGCAACTTAAACTACCTGGCTATATTTCAGCCAATGAAAACAACGAATGCTTGAATAACATATTTAATGTCACACAGGCCTGTGCAATGAAAATGAGGCGTTTATGTTCTGTAAAGACGACTCAAAGTGCAAGGTGCATATTCGAATAAAATTTAGCTTTTGGGAAGCTTTCGGAAATAACTCAGGCGATTTGAATGATAACTTTTGAAACGGCGTCGCTAATTGCACAACTAACTTTGATTGCAACTAATCAGCGTTCTACATTTCGTGCACAAGAAACCTTCGAATTAAGACAGAGGTTGTATAGAAATTTATGACTGATATACCTCTGTTGGGAGAGAATGCATAATTTGTACAAGTATTGAATATCTGTATTGAGTTTCTAAAAAATTATTTTTGAATCACATTCGACATTCTATAGCAGTTATCACTAAACACACAACAGGTTTTTAGCAATTAGAAAACAGATAATCATAAAAAAATTCATCCTATACTTTTAAACTATCGTTTTCAAGCTGCAATTAAATATGAAATTGTTACAAATATGTTTAAGAGAGTTTATGGTAATCCAAAAGATATTGGTAAATAGAAGTTTTAAATGATGTTCAGACTCGAAATCAGACCAAAACTCATTAAAAGTATTTGAAATACTTTACCTGCATCTTTGTTCAAATTAGCAATTGTTAAGTTTTTGTCCTATGTTCACCCTGCGAAATAACTCAATAAATCATTGAAAGAATAGGAAGATGCCTTTACACAAATACCAGAAACTGAAACCTTTGAATGGCGTTGAAGAAAGTAAACATCATTAAAGCCGGTTTTATGTAGAACATTTGCATCTGATGGTTATTTAATATCGGTGCACTCGATTGTTCTTCAATCTACTTCAATGGCTTCTAATTGGAAGCGCTGATTTATTTTTCCGAAGCATTATAAAATTTGTTTAATGAGGTTGTCACTTTCAAAAGATTCTGAGGTAGTGAAATTACAACAACTCTTTTGGTATTAATTTTTTAGTTGATGTTGTACCAACATCTTGTCGTCATAAATGGTGAACATTAACAAAAGAAAAATATATATCAAGTATTGGCATTTTTAAAAACATGAAATACCCGTTTTATTTATAATCTTTCTTTTTGACCAATGCAGATGATATCATAATATGATGTAATTTCATGGCTTTATAAATTTTACTATAATTTTTTTTCGGTTGATAATAATATGACACATGTGGAACAACTTTACTTTTCTTTAAAAGTTTTTATCAGTTTTTATTGTTTCAAGACGTTTTGTGTTTCAAAACTTGTATTAAATTGTTATCAATTCCGATTAATGACGACGATTGAATCCGAAACAGTTAATGAGAACCTTAACATTCTATAATAAATGTCGTAAAGCATATGTTATTGTCGTAGTTTACCATGTACAGTGACTTCAGCCATTGAGGTAACCCTATATAAAATTTCTTTCAGAAAAATGGAAACATTTGAAACTACATCAACCAAGAGGCAAGGTCGATCCATGAATTTATCATTTATGAAGCATTTGCAGATCTTTTGGAACCAACTTGTTAAAAAATACCATTGAAATTCAGATCTAGGTTATACTTTTGCCATATATATATAATATATAATTCTTGAAATATAAGGACTGAATTTTGATAACACTTGGCCTTCATACTGATTAGATTTCAACGCAGAATGATAATTGTCTGATTACTTTTTTGTGAATGTCTATTCTGACATTTGATAGACTAAAACTTGACTTACACATGAAATATATTTTAAACTGGTGCGAAAATATTCCGATTGTCGCCTGGTCTATAATAATAATGATAATGGATTTTTATAGCGCCTAGGTATCCAACTTTGGAGCTGCTCACCGGCGCTGTGACAAGAGGAAATTTAGTGGTTGTAAGCTTCCTTGAAAAGGAAGGTTTTTAGTCTTTTGCGGAAAGAGTCTATGCTTGGGGATTTCTTTAGATCAGTTGGAAGAGAGTTCCACAACTTTGGTGCAAGGACAGAGAAGGCTCTGTCTGCTAGTTTGGTCCTAGTGTCTGGTACAGAGAGAAGAAATGAGTCAGAGGATCTCAGATGCCGGGAGGGTTTGTAGGTCGAGAGAAGATCTTGGAGGTAGAGTGGAAAATGTTCGTCTTTGAGAGAGTTAAAAGTCATCGTGAGGATCTTGAATTGGACTCGTTGTTTGATTGGGAGCCAATGTAGATCCTTTAGGCCTCTATGTCTAGGTCTAATCTTGTTACTAGTCCATACATCCATAAATCATACCAAATGATGCTGATTCAAACAAAATGCTTTTTCGCCCCAAATTAGATAGGCTTTAAAGGAACTGTACACTTTTAAAGAAAGATAATGTCTTAAAATGTTATTACTTTCATAACAGTTTATGCAAAAGAGTATTTTTTCATTAGTAATTTTGATTATCCTTATCCGATAAGTGTCCCATATCAAGCTGAACCTGCATGCGACCATTTCAGTTTGAGGACCTTTTAATCATCCGAATTACAGAAATGGATTCACGTGGCGGTAACCGAAGTTGGAACGTTCGTCTCAATGATTCTGATATTATGAACTAGTTTGTCTTGCAAAGGGTTACATTTGTTTTTCTTGTCATCGGACCCATAGTAATTTTAGAACGTACTGGAATGTTTTTTAGTTTTTCTTCACGCGAGACAGGTGTTTACTTTAATGTGTTCCTGTGAGCGTAAACGTGGTGATTCAAGTAAGGGGCTCCTTGAGACGGCACAGCATTGTCACTTAGCTACAACAATGACGTCGCATTGAATGTAGAAGTGACGTCATAGCATAGTGCATATTACGTCACACCCTTTGTGGTATCGTCAATGGGTTAAGAAAGTTGTATCAAACTGAAGTGTTGAGAACAATGAGAAAACTCACTAACCGTTTAGTATATAACAAACATTGTGTATTCTGTGCCACAATGCCCATAAGATATCAACTCCTAGCAGCTTAATGTTGTCCGATGACACTATGGCCAATTGTGATTTTAAATTCACCAAGTTTTTTGTTACTCTGTCTTACCTAACTGAACCCAGAATTTTAGGACTATTGTGTGTAGAAGCCTTGGTTACTTATAAATTTCATAAATGTTAATCCTCTAAATATTCTCTAAACGTAACGTTTTAACCCTAACTTTATATAAAACCTAACGATACATAAAGTAATTTTATTGTTATTTAATCATTATCACATCTTCCTTTAGCAGAATCCAACCATGGCTGTTCTATTGAGTTCACATAGTACGCAGAAAACTTTTAAGAAATACAACTGACCAATATATATATATTTCAGATGATATGCATGATTTCTTGAATGAAGGCAGAAATAATGAAACGAGTTTAATTCGAAGTATTTAGCTACCATCGTAGCATTTGTTAAACTATTATAGATCTTATGTCATAGTGTATTTGATTTCACCAGATTCCTTTCAAGTAGCAATTAAAGTGAATAAAAAACTCAGAAAAACTTTAAAACCTGAATTTGAAGTAATGTTTTATCACATTATGTCCGTGAGAATTATTTGTCAAATGATTCATGGTGATTATTTCTCTTTGATGAATGATTTATGTACTTGAAGAAAGAATTAAATTTTTTTAAGAACTACACATAATCCTATTTTCCAGTTTGAGGATTGGTTCTTTAGCAGATACTTTTGACGCCGACTAAAGAGCTTTTTCAACTTATTTAAAGACTGCGCATTTAAATGAACAACACTGGCCTTTGAATGTTGAAATTCTATGTTAAGAATTACAGACTAACCAAATTCTTGTTAAATCTGCTGTATACATTTACAAATTTGTGCATCATATAGCCTATTATGGAAAAGATTTCGAGATTAAAAGATAGTTTCTGTATCCAATTAAAAGTATTGCTTCTTCCATAACCTTAGTAAATATACACTGCAAAAACAAGTAAAGAACTATGAACTATGGGACTGGATTTCGAAGACGCGATACCGCCTTATTTGTTTTATAAGTGAGTGATTTCGGAACGTGATTTCAACAGTATTTCAGTCATTCAACAGGCGGATGAAAATATTCCAAAATATAGACAGAGCAGGGATCGATAGGAAGAAGGAAATCTTGATGAAAGGTAGGTGAGCATTTGGTCAACAAGACACGAAAGTCGACTTAAGTGCAATTTAAAAATATCACATTTTCATTTGTTTTATGCTAAGAAAAGTTCTGGGAATGTGCCATAAGAAACACATAGAAATTGACTTGGTGTCTTACGAACAGGTTTGAATCCCGCCAGGGGCTTGGCATCCTGTCTCATGGTAAGACGCTCCACTCTTGTTACCCTGGGTGTAAACCCCAGCGTAAATTTCGTGCCGTGATGGTGTGCGATTAATTTCAGCCACCCTAAGAGAGCCTCTAAGACTGCAGTTGGTTTTCGCTTTTCCGCTTAATGGCGACGTCCTTCGATAAACAAATCAAAAGTTTTTTAGCCGATCGACAATGGTGATAATGTCCGAGTCCAATTTTGCGATTCTGTTTTGTTTATTACAGCAAATCATAATCCAGTTTTGAGGGATCAGTCTGATTTTCGAAGGGATGCCGACTCGCCTTTTTAAGCGCTGTCATTGGTTGTCTATTGTTAGAAAGTTCGTAGGTTATAGGTCACGGCGCGAAGTTTATGCTGGGTTTACACCCAGGGTAAGAAGAGTGGAGCGTCAGCTATACGTCTTACCCTAAAACAAGAAGAGTGGAGCGTTAGCTATACGTCATACACTGAGACAGGATGGGGGCTAGGCAACTTTGTCGCCAGTAGAGAACTGTTCTACATAAGGTTTTTGTACAATGCTACACTGAATTTCAGGGCAGTACCTCTCATGGTTCGCTAGTTCCAGCCGATATTTGCAGGTTTCACCGGAATGCGTAGCAACAAAAGTGTTGCGGGTTTTCTCCCTGCATAACACTTACAGCTGTGATATTAGTGAAATACTCTTGAAAGCGTCGTTAAACCCCAATTCGCCTCCTTACTACACGCTTATGACATTGTAGTGATTCCAAGTTACAAACTACTTTATTGTATGAAATACTGCTGAATGGAGCCAACATATCTGCCATCTCATTTTCATGATATTGATTATCTTCCGGTCTTCCCGTGACACATGATTTTCCCGGTCTGGCCCTGTTCTAAGTCCTTCCTGTCTCTCAGCATCGTTGCACAAGTCTTGTTGTCAGGACCTGTGTTGACCCTGTTGAAAACTTCCTCTCCTCAATCAATTGTATGAACGTATTTATACACTAATTAGGCATGTGCAACTCTTGCTGTACCTTTTCTTGGGTTGCATGGTCATATTGCTCATGATTTATTTCAAGGATGTGATATTTCCGAGAGAATAATATTTTTTATATTGTATAAATAAGATAGTGATCAATTTTATTCTCATGTGGCTTGTTTCTGCACCAACACTTCCTAATGATCCTTTATCCATATTCATGTCTTAAATGTACATGTATCTACTTGGGTCCTTTATTTCTAATTCATTTAGATTTCCATTCGACATTGTACACCTGCAAAGAAAATTACTCCGCCCATAAACGTATGTAAGACCATGTTGGGGGATGCACTACGGCCATTCATGCCAGACTCCGTCGGTTTATGCCATCCATTTTCCCCCGACGCCTCATTCTGGAGTTATGTTCAACCGCGCCCAAAGCTTGAAATCTTGAGATAATCCCGCGAATGACGTCAGTAACTCGGAAATCGTCTGCTACAGTTATCGCGTGACTAGGAAATCGTCTGCTTATGAGTTTTAACGTGGCCCGACAAAACAACATGGTAGGAAGTGGCAAGGAATTTTACCAATTTTTAGCGATACCTTACACTACAGAAATGACTTGGTTTCCGGTTCACTGAAACCACCATGAAACGACATGGAAACCAGTATTTCCACTTGGTATCCAGATAGGTTTCTATAGTTTCATGTTGGTTTCCATGAAAACTGAAACCTACTTTTGCCCCAGATCCGGATGGTATCCATCACCGTTCTTTACACACTCCTCCAAGTAGGATCCACTTGGTTTCCGTGATTGAAATTTCATGTTGGTTTCCATGAAAACTGAAACCTACTTTTGCCCCAGATCCGGATGGTATCCATCACCGTTCTTTACACACTCCTCCAAGTAGGATCCACTTGGTTTCCGTGATTGAAGTTTCATGTTGGTTTCCATGAAACTGAAACCTACTTTTGCCCCAGATCCGGATGGTATCCATCACCGTTCTTTACACACTCCTCCAAGTAGGATCCACTTGGTTTCCATGATTTTAGTTTACTGTAGATTTCCACTTGGTTTCCTTGTTTAGTCAGTTTATTGTATGTTTCAACCTGGTTTCCATATTCAGGTTTATTGTAAGTTTCAACTTGGTTTCCGTGTTTTGTTAGTTTAACGTAGGTTTCAAACTGGTTTCCATATCCTTATATATTGTAGGTTTCAACTTGGTTTCCGTGTTTTGTAAGTTTATCGTAGGTTTCAAATTAGTTTCCATGTAGTGTTTATTGTGTGTTATGTAGGTTGTACAATGAACAAACACATTAATTACCATAAAATATTTATTGCAATAAAGACAAAAAACATTCATGGAAAGTTAAAATACCTACAAGGTAAAATGTAAGCGTGAATTTATGGTTGTTCACAGTGTATGCCGATCTTTTAAAAAGCATTCCTCCTATAAAAACATTTTATAGAAAATATTACCAATCCATTCACTATCAACGTTTATTCAAACACACAATTTCGAAGAATGAATTCATCTTTAAACGAGTAGTAAGAAAACGTAAGTTTACAAATTAATCCCTTTTAATGAAATCTCCAATCTTCATTGAAATAATTATTCTATGACAGCTATGAATATAAATATATCATGGTTTAGAAATGCCTTTAGTTATTCATTGCAAAATTAACAATCTACAAAAGTGCAAAATATACACAATTCACCCTGTTCACTTTTCAGATGTTTTGGATTGGTCTTTATTCTGAAACAGAAAACAATTGTATAGATATTTAAAATATTCATATGATTACATGAAGATGAGACACTTTCAATCTTCCACAGTTACTTCTTTTCGCAAGCATACATATCAATTAGGGAGAGTAGTTAACAATCAATCCGTATGCTTACTTAACAATTGAATGTACTTACGGCCTTGCAACCCTCCTTGTTGCTTCAGTGAACACCTCAGATAAGCAAATTGAATTGAAAATGAAATTTATATATCTCTTATTTTGAATTTCGATAAAAATCAGTAATTTAATTTTCAAGTTATACTAAAATATGTTGGATTTATCACCATAACAACGAATACCATTAAGACATATAAAATGATAAAAATGAAGCAAAAATCTTTTGCAAAGCCGTCATAAAATTATAATTTGTAGATAACAAAAGAACTTACTGTATGTTTAATTGAATAAACTATGTTTAAACCACAACAATTATTTCTCAGAGCAGTCTTCAATTGCAACCCAGTGCATAGTGTAATATCAGTAAAACTTACAATAGTAACACTGATTGGTAAATAGAGAGCAACTCACATTAAATAAGCATTGCTGTGAGGCACTGCATGTATCTTGATGGTTCACACTAAAATTAATATCAGCAATATAAGTCGAGCAGTTTTAAAAACCAATTCAATTGTTTCATTTTCATTTATCCAAATAATATTCTTTTGCATAAGTTATATTTAAAAAAATATCTTATTTTACAATATTCTTATAAGTTGAATAAAGGAAAACCATTGAGTTTGTGACTTGCACATTAAATAGTATCCAAAGAAAAACACAAACATTTAGTTGAAATCGAAAGTTGACTCATGGTATAACAACTGTTACTGTTCCCACCTTGTTGAAATTCTACTATTACACAGAAAACCTACATACTTTCAATGAAAACAAATAGATATAGTAGAAATTGACGGAAATATGAAATCCCAAAATAAATTCTTGTTCTAAGTCAAAAGCAATTGATGTAAAGTACTCCCATATCAAAACACATGCAGTTACAGTAGATTAAACAAATCAATCAATTTAGACAACCAATTGCCTTGGTTGCATTACCTATTGAATTTTCCCATATAAACAGTTAAGTAATATACTGCGTGATTATTCAAGAATTAGGTCAGCATGCTGACTGTGATGTTACCTGTTGCATAATCCACTTCATTTGTCTCAGCTCACGGCTGTCATGGTTCAGTGCACCCTTGTGTAAACAATGTATCTTCGGCTGAAAATTGTTAAATAAAGGGAACTAAGTGAATCATATACTTACAGGTCAACATAATACATACAAACCTGATGACAATGCAAATTTAACATTCTTATAAACACACCAATCCATAAAGCTTGTCAGTTAAAAACACTCATTTTGACTGAGTGTGAAGCCAACATTTAAGAATGATTTTATTCAGTTCTCTCACGGAAGTTTAAAAAACAGTTTATAAGAGCAATGTAAGTGAGTTTGATGCAGTTAAGGGGTACTTACTTTGGTATCCTTTACTGTAGAGCTGCCTCTGAACTTATTACTCAGCTGAGAAATTATCTACAGTCGTTTATGTTGATGGCGGCCATGTTTGCTCCTTCATTAGTGACTGACCTGTGTCCGGTAAGGCCAGGTGTCAAGCGGGAAGTGTTATGCAATCAGCCAGTTCAATTACAGAGGTTCTGATTGGTAGATTTTGTCTAGCCTCTTAAGGAGTGAAGCGAAATGTATTTAATGTTGTAGAGATACGATGAAGGTGATGATTTACTAACAGAAGAGTATTTGAAAAGGTTATGTCAAATGGTTGTGTTAAAAAAACGTATTCTTCTTAGGTTTTTCAGAAAGTAATATAGTATTCTATGAACATCTTTTTGGCTGAAATAAGGAAATGATGTATCAAATACAAGATATTCCTAATTTTATTTTTGTTTCTATTGAATATTGAATTGTTAGTTTCCTTTAGTTAATTGTTTACAAAAATTATTTGTTATCTTTAGTTAATATTTTATCTGTTTACAATAAAATACGCATATGTTTATATCTCTAACGACCAACATTAAGGTAACCTATCAAAGATATTATTCGGCAAATATGTACGCATACAGGATACAAAGCCAATTTTGTAAGACCGGAAATATTCAATGCAACTGTGCTTAAGAAATTGGTTCATTTTCAGGGGTGTCTTAAGAAACATTATTTCTTCCTTAATTATGAGTTCAAATATTAACGCTAACTCAAAAGCTGCACATGTTACTAATTCAGGCGTTTTCAACAGTCCATATCGAATCATTTGTTTGCAAGCTGATCATAGAGATTATATTTCTCTATGCTGAGTAACTGGTGTCCTTTACTAAACAAACAACCAAATATGTTTACAACTTATTGACCGATAAAGGGATTTAGCTATAATGGTAACAATCAACATTCAAGACTATTTACCGTGGTGGACAATTGATACTTTTTCACTTCACATTTCTTTCGTCCATTAATAAAGTATAGGCTCCGCCCATCTCCATCAATATAGCCGATTACTGTTCATGTCAACAACATTCACTTAAATCCTTTTGTAACTGAATATGAAACGTAAATAACGACGATATCATTGATTCATAACACACTAAAGGAAAACCTCTATTCTATTCAATTCAACATATCGATAAAATGAGTGTTCTTATGTAAACTTTGATGCATTGTTTTTATCTTGAATATTAAATCTTCTCCGTTGATGTTAATAATTTGTAAACGATCTTAAGATGATGGAAAACTATTTTGCTCCTTAAACAGGATTTGACTCAAAGTTTAAACATTGCCACGATGTAGCCGAAGTATTGCAATTTTCTAGATGTTTTCTAGCGTTAATCTTGAAGCCACACAGTCATAGTATAGATACGCGCAACTATCGTATCTTGTTGGTTTCCATTCCGGAAATATATAAAACCTGAATGCCAAATGGATTCCAGTAGGAAACCAAGTTACTCAGTTTCAGTGTATGGATACCAAGTGAATGCCATACTAGTCAAACAAAACTGCTTATGATAAAACTAAATAATTTGTCAATCTATTCATTTAGTTCAAAACAAGATTGGAAACCAACATGAAACTTAACATTATGGTTTCATGTTAGTTTCCATTCAAAGAAATCATCATTTTCACTTTCCAGAAATGGAAACGAACACGATACTTATGACCACAGTTTCATGTTGGTTTCCATATATGGATATATACAAATCAAAGAATCCAAAATGGATTGTAGCTGGAAACCAAGTTACTTAGTTTCAGTGAATGGATACCAACTGGATACCCCAATTACCCACTTTACTTGTGGTTTCCCGGATTCAGGAAACCAAGTCATTTCTGTAGTGTTACCTTTATAGTTATGTTCAAAATTCGCGATTCTTTTGGTGCTACTATATTATTTTAATAGAGGATTATACCTTTTCTGTGAAAAATCAGTGAGTACACAACAAATGTTTCATATTCTTTCTCTCACGTACTATAATAAAATCAGAAAAAAAACTCTGGTGTAAGGATATGCGAGAAATCGGAAGATGAGAAGATGAAAAACCCCGGTAGAACGAATTCGAATCCCAGGAGTCAATTATACAAATATTATGGATATTGAATACCACGTTTCAAATGAGATCTTAACATGTTATGTTCATGACGAGTTAAAAACTTTCTTGCAGTGTTGCGGTATACATATCAAGTACAGATAAGTTTTCTTGTTACGAAACATATGATTTCATGTAAAATATCTTATTACCAAGAGTCACGATATGTAATTTTTGAACCCAGATATTACTCTATAGCTGTATATCTCTTTGAATCAATGTGATTGGACTTTAATCTTCATTTCATCTTAATATAACATAGCATCGCTCATATTAAATGCCTCCGCATGACTGAAGGGATTATCCATTTGGCTATTGGTCATTTTATGTGGTTTATTGTTGACAAAATAAGCACTCTGGATGTCACAAACCATGCACTTATCCAAGAATTGTTCAGACTGAATCGTAATTGTTCAGAATGATTAATACTGATTCTAAAAAACAATAGGTCTTCGGACTTACGCCTTCAAGACCCAATGAAGGAATTATGCCCACTTTGAATGCCAATTGATGTCCTCCGCCACAAATGGGACTTTCACGTTCCCTTCAGGAGCCGAATTATGAAATGAGTTAAATAAATTACAATAAGAATTTGTTTAAATATATAGTATGTTACAAGTTGGTGTCTTTTTATAACAAGTTTTCAGTTTCTTTGTACATTGAAATTAAATTTTTTCAAAGATTTTATACAAGAACCAAAATATAATTTCAGTGTTATTGAAACTTGATTATATAGTAGTCCTGATTTTCATAGATTAAATATCCATAAAGAAGCAATTATACTTTTTCAAATTAACATGTCGAAAAACTTTGTGTTATGCCTTTAGTCATGAAATTTTATTTTTGAGCTGTGAAAGGTACTTAATACATTGTAATGTGAATATGACGTATATTTATTTAATATCATTCAAATGACCGATATACATTTGCTACTATTTGTGGTTACCAGGAATGATTCAGCATTAATTTATCTTTGCATTTGATGTATAAATATATTACTATGGGTTGAAAAAATGGTAAGTAATTAATAATTTAGTATAGATAGTAAGTATAGATATAAATATTGTTTACCAGTTTGATGGGGATATCATGATTGTATCTTAAGAGTAGATCTAATTAATTTGGTCACAAGCAGATGTAATTCATCTATTTGTCATTCAATATATAAATTCTTTAATTTGAAACTAACCACGCAATTGTATTTTACGAACAACCTTGAATGGCTGGGCTTGTTATATTTAAAATGATGATCTTTACGATCTTTAGATTATTTGCTATTTGTGATATCATTTTGTTAATCAAACACAAAGCATGCAAAATAATTCAAAGTTTGTGGCTTAATTTTAGTTTTCGCGATCATTTCATTGGAGGACATTTTGTCTGGTGAGTAAAATTGGAATTTTTGTTATTGGAAATTGACACAAGATAGGAAATGTTTTATTGTAAGATCTCACGACCATCCCACGTACGCGATTGTTTCAACATCCTTGGCGATAGCTTGCCCATATATAAGGCTAATTTATCAGCTTTACATGTCAAACATGCGTCTCTCAAACTACAAATGTTCTTGGTTGCCTACAATTAATCTTCCGAATCACGCAGATCATGTCAATTTAACCATACATCATTTTCTTAAATTGTACATAAGTATTGTAATTTAAGATATCTGACCCGATCATTCATCCTCTGCCTTTTCTTTACTTACAGTATTTGCTGACAAACGTGCGATTGTAAATCAAAAGCAAAACTGCTCTGTAATGTATCTTCTTTGATAACAGGTATAACTCCTTATATTAATGTACCACATAACTTTGACAATTAGTTATTTCAATTGTTCGTTAATTACATGTACCTACATATGACGAAAGTTTTGTATCTATTTATCTTTGAAGAAATATAAATTTTATGGATATATGACTTCTTTATTGCAAAGGCATGCGTCATCTCTTTGTAATGAAGAAGTTGCATCTCTTTGCAACAAACACGTTGTAAATACATAAAATACTTATTTCCTCATCTCACCAACCAATGCTACTCAAAGAACTTATATATCTTTGTTGAATATATGATAGCCCAGTAGTTTTTAGGAAAGTAAGCAAACGAGTCTAAGCATGAATAAGAACATTTTAAACCCTAACTGATGAAAACCTTCCTTTAAACATTTTTTTACAGATGAAGGTCGGTAGTCTTTATTGATAATTAAAAAAAGGAGTGCTCTGAGAGCATAAAATGGTATTTAATTGGATTTAATGATCCGATGAAAAGGGATCCATTTTTTATTTAATGAAATGCAAATTACCAAGCACTCAAAGCCAATTGCCAAGGTTAACGATTAAAAAAAAATGCAACTCAATCGAGGGTAAAGATAAAAAAGCTCTTAAAATATGAGTGAGTGAGTGAGTTGGGGTTTAACGCCGCTTTCAAGAGTATTTCACTTATACAGACAGACAGAAATAACTTATTTAAGTTTCACTCGCCAGTTACATGTTAAAAAGAAACTTTGTATTTAGCAAAACTAAAAAAAACTGACAACCAGCCGCGTAGGGCTTATGAGACACTAGGCTTACACAATAATATACATATGTACAAATAATAAATTAAAAATTATAAAAAGATACTAAAATGAATAGATAAACATTTTAGAAAAACCTTTGGCGCCTTAAAAACATATTTGTCACTGTATTAGCTAAAACTTTGGCACCTTCAGCATCCTGAACGCTAATAATATTAGCAAAAACAGTTTTTTTAATCCGTTATATCAAAGATAGGTAAAACATCAAACATATTATAAGTAAGATCAGCGTAAAAGTCACATTCGATTAAAAAATGCAATTCATCTTCAACATTATCACAGAAAGGGCATATTCTATCACAGACAGGTGTAGGGGGTTTGCTATAGCGACCAGTTTCGATTTGCAGATCCACAGCGTAATCTGGTTAAAAACTTTCTATTTTGACGTGAGATGATGTGCTCCAAATAGGGCTTAGTTATTAGGTATTTTTTAAATGTCCTATATGTATCGCGGCTGCTAGTATTATTGCAGGGAGAAAGCCCGCAACACCATTGTGGTTATGTATTGCGGTGAAACCTGCGAGCATCGGTTGGAACTAGCGAACCATGGGTGGTACTGCGCTAAAACTTTGCACCCAAACCTGACTGCGTGTAGAACAGTTCTCTGCTGCAGACAAAGTTGCCGGGCCCCTGGCGGGATTCGAACCACGAACGTCTTGATCCAAAGCCGAACGCGCTAACCACTGCGCTATCCCGCCCCCTCTTAAAATATGACTATTTCAACGATCAGATCAAGTATGAACGAAAATTACTGACAATATATTATAAAAAATAGCACCAATGTTAAATCTGATCCTTGGTCCACATGGAGGAGTTCTATTTAAGAGACATAACCATAGAAATAGTTCTTAATCATTTCGATATGGCCATTATTGATCCAAACCATTCCATTCCAAAAGCTATGACACCAGCATGTACAAATTGTAGACATACTGTCATCACTTTGCTATCCAACTGAACATCATTAAAACTTCAATCCTTTTAAAATCATGGTAGCTTTCACATCAAATGAAGATGATGCTGTTATCGTTTCAATGAATTGACGATTAGGTTAAAAAGCAACATGCCGTTCTCATTTCACAAATCGAAAAATGTTCACGTATAACTATTGCGTGTAAATAATCCATTGCTGCAAATCCAAACTTTGGGAACATTTTTGGCCGCTTTGTCCTTCCAATCCTTAAATATTTTTTACTCTGAGAGATATGGATGCATCGATTGAGCTTTTACCTTTCCAAAAGTGAGTTATTGTCTCGCCATTGGACAAAATCTGGACAATTAGGCTTTACTCAAACAGAATCGGATTATCTAGTTAGTCCACTGCGTCCATATTCTTTATCCAAAAAGGAAAAATATTAAACTTTATATTCAGAAACAAATTCTTATAAAGCTTTAACACTGAAATACTAGGTGAACAAACTTTAGATATCGTTTTATACATTTGGCAAGTAGACTATTTATCAATCTGAAGTAAATAATGATTAAGATACGTGATCCTGACTAAAAGTAGTTACTAAAGTAACAATTAAAGTAAATTTTTCGCAAAAAAGCAAATATAGTCACAATTACTTTCATCCTATATGAAACAAGATCGTCCGAGGCGCCCGAGTAGTCAGCTTGTTACCGAAATGTGAACATCCCATTTAGCTTATATATGTTAAAGAGCCACTCCGTGATTTTCATAACATATTATTTACCTTTGATACGAACCTAAATGTCATATGTGGTGATATAAAATCAAAACATCTTAACTTTTCATGTCCAATAGACATATTTATGACAAATACTGGTTTTCCATGAAAATCTAAAAACAGCCGTATAAATGCACAGAGGTGTAGATATCAAGTTTAATATACATGGATACTAGTTATATTACCCAACAAACGCTATCAGCTCCTAACTGCCCTCCTGGTTGTTTTACATAAGTCTCCAAAATTACGTTTGACTATTTGACGCGCGCCACTGTCCAGTTTTCGATCATAATTGCGACGTTCTACCTTCATATTGTCACTGTACAAAACAAATTAGCTTTAAAATGTTTCTTTTTGGTAACAGTCGATACTTCGTGATCAAATGACACCATTGATTAAGTTTGGCATATATGATTCCAACAACTCACGGAGTGGCTCTTTAACAGAATAGAGCTTGACACGTATCCGGATTAGACGGAAGGTAAATATGTTATATCTAGGGAGTTTTTCAAAGGCCACCAAATGGACCCAATACCTTATCGTTACGTGGTGGTTTGAGTGCTTCAGAGACCCCAAGAGCTATGCCAGCCGGAGCTTAAATGCTCCTTGTAGAGGCGCTAAAGTTGGGCAGGTCGACGGGTAGAAGCCAGACCATATTGAGTAGTTCTAAACCATGTTGTCTATTTCTCACTATGCCTTTCTTTCCGTATTTAACCTCATACTTTCGATCCCTTTCTCCCTGATCTGTCGAATCTTTTTTGGATGCTTGTCATCCACGTGATTATTAATAAAAATATTGATCAGAACATGTTAAACCCTAACTCATTCATTCACTTAAAGTGTACTGCAGTAACATGTATGAGTGTCCTAAGCACATATGCATCTTGGTAATTTTGTTAATTTTCAATCGTTCGACTTAAACAACAAACAAAAGTTGAAGAGAAGTTGAAGAGGAAATCAATAACAACATTTCTTTAATTGGTAAAAAAAAGAAAAAGATTGTCTCTTTACTAGGATAAAGAAACATGTGGAAAATGTCAATGTGCGTGTTTAAGATTTTCTAGTTTGTAACCTAATTAAGCATTTAACATATGGTTTTGATATTGTTTTTGAAGATATTGTGCAACTTTATAATTTTATCGTTGTAAAGCTTCAATCCGCGATGCCTGCATTGTTTCACATTCGACAACAATTAAGAAATAAGTATAAATTTTAAAGTTAATAGTTTACATATGGCTGTTTTCTACGATGTACTTTTCCAAATTTAATTATAACGGTGATTTATCTTTCGACTTATAAAAATCTTATTTAATTAACTTGGAATGTGTCTTTAAAACGGAATGAATTCAGAAATCGAGTTCTTTAAAGATATTCTCGCACCAAAATATACTCAACGAGCATTCAGTGACGGTGTTTCCAGACTTAATTGGTTAGGTAAAAATCTCAGAAAATGATATCATTGAAGACTAGTTCTCAAAGTCAAAGAAGGGATATCATAACCTTGTTTCATTTGATATCGAAACCGTGGTTCGAGATTTGTAATAATTAATAAGTTATATAAGTTAAATAAATCTATAAGGTTATTGAAAATCATAAGATATTTCTCAAAATGTCTGTATTACCAAGGTAAACTAGCATCAAACATAATTAACGAGTATGCAGTGAGGGTGTTTTCAAACCTAATTGTTTACGTCAAGTAAAACGAAACTAATATCACTGAAGATATGTTTTCAAAGAAAAAAAGAGAATATTTATATCATAAACGCGGTTTATGTTTTTTAAATCTACGAAATTGTAACTGATAACCTTGTTAAAGTGTACAGTGGTATTTAACGACTATATGATTGGTTTAACTTTCTTTATGGTTGAAATATTATCTTAGCTTATGCTATTTTACATAAAAATTGACATGTTTTAAGGCGATACACTGTATTCATCATTTGGGAAGACATATTGTGATTGTGTATTTTTGAAACACTTGATATATACAACAATTATAAGAGTCTAAATGATATAATTTTTTTCATTCGTACTTCAATGCAGCCTTATCATTCATATACTATCATTTAAGTGCAATGTCGAACATCAAATTGCAATTTATAAGTTATTCAACTATCTTACGTCATTATTTGTCATGCATTTGAGTGAGCGAGTAGGGGTTAATGTACAATATAAATATTTCAATCCTTTCAATGGTAAAACTGTAATTTCTACTGTGGGTCTTTTTTAGGTCTTAAAGCATTGGACTTAATATTGACACATCAAGTCTTATGTTATTGTGAAGAGGTAATATGGGGTTGACATGTTTTCAAGTCGGAAACGAATTTTGACTAGAAAGTGTCTGCTATTTCCTTCCTATTTCTTCAGTGCAAGTCTTTGCCTTTCCTTTAAGAAATTTTTTCTTTTCTCTAATTTTCCCCCAATAAGAACATGTTTATACCATCTTTAGAGGGTTAACCCCTTCTTGCATCTTAAGTAAGTATAAAACAGAATTGATCGCGGACATTTAAGTTTGTCCGCTGTGTCATGGTTAAATTGTTGTTTCTATTGTTGATCCTTCCTGAGATCATAATTCAAGGGACTGAATGTTACCATTTCAAGTATTTTGTTCTCGCGAACCAATGTCAGGCATGAAATTGAACTGGGAAGTGTCTGCTATAGCCTTAGAAGAATTGCAAGTGTTTGCCTTAAAAGGAAGTTTAGTTTTTTCTAATTGTTCCAAATACAAATATGTTAATACAAAACGCATTACCGCCAGAAGATAAAAAAAACACGTCATTACTCATCAAGATTAATCATCCCGATAAAGTATCAATAAGATGTTTGTTAGAGCGGGTCCCATGATTCGATTGTCATTTCATCCTGATACATCAACGTAATAGAGCTCCTTCCTTGATTTCGGAACATGATTTCAACACTATTTCTATCCTGCTGCTGAATCCGCTGAGCGAGCTCCTTCCATATACCCTGATCTCCTTGGAGACAAATCCCTCGTACGGCTGGTGCGGCTTGATGTTCGTGGCTGTCCTCACCTGTAATGGTTTCAGCCAATGAAATGTCGTTATCCAAGGAGATTGACGCTACGCTTTTGAACTTAACGGATTTTCCCATCCGGGTTGTGCTGCTGTTGCTGGATGTGAGTCGTCTCTTTGGCTGGTGAGATAGCTAGCGATAAGAGGCTTTTGGCCTGAAGGGGATCCGGGTATATGGAAGGAGCTCGATCAGCGGATTCAATTACGCTGATGAAGCAGGATGTTATCTTATTAGGTGACCTTTTTCTGTCAAAAAGATTTGTCTTTCCTGTCAAATGTCCTGTTCTGGTTTTCGCAGAACATGCTGAAGGAAAGAAAGAACTATCTTCTAAATACATGATGAAAACAAACCGTGTCTAGTTTATTTTTCATATCATGCGGATGGTTATACTGTAGAGCTTTTTGCGTAATAATGATAAAGTTATCTTCCGTCTATCGTCAGTCCCTTGCCGATACAAACCATGCCACACAGTTGACACTTCCTGTACGTTTTAATCATTCATGATGATGCATGTGGCTAGCAATGTAAATAGGTTAGCCGGTCGGATGGGAGGTTATCAAATTCAATCTTTGCATTAATTTTGGTTTTGAAATTTGAATATCATGAAATCATGTTTGCCAATATAAATGTTAACACAGGATTAAGGTCAGTATATAAAAGTCGTGACATTTAATAGTTATTTATGACACAAATAAAAGTAAAACACACGTTTGCTTGTAGCGTGACAATTTTATTTGAGGTTACATAAGCGCCTGGACAATCACACTTTTGAATTGGATAAGAAATGAACTATTTCAAGGACTTCATTCAATTTTTTGTTTTAATTTCTTGTGTAACGTTTTAGGGAATAACTTGACATTTTGTCTCTAACAGACGCTTCTGTGTCACAATAGTTTAATCTTCTCAGGTGAAATTTAATTTATATTTTCCTAATTGTCAGACAGAAACCCATATATATCATATAAATATCTAGCCCGTGAAAACAACTTTTGTAGAGGACATAAGTGCCATTCAAATATATAACATAAAAACAATGGGTTGAATTAAATAGCCGGTGTAAAAAAATTTTCGGCGGTAAAATGATAGGGAAAACACATTTCGATAAAATAAAAGGGAAAGAAGTTCAAATCTAGCAAGATCAGAAGAAAATTCAGTGCAGTCATACTTTTTAGTTATGTAGCTGAATTTGTTAATTGTCTGCAATGATTGGTTATTCAAATTTAGTTTAATACAGCCAGTATGAAGGAGCAAAGTTTGTTTTAAATACTACTGCAAAAGTTCGACGCTATGTAATGTCATCCACGTGTTTAATAACTGAAATAATATTAAAACACGTTAAACCCAAACTCACTCACGCACTGACTCGCGATATACCTTTTTTGTGGTCCCCCGCCGCAACGCGAAACGGGAGACTATGGATTCAGCGGCGTCTGTACGTCCGGCCGTCCGGATTCTTGTTCACGCATAACGCGTAAAGCTTAGCACCTACAGTGTTCATATTTGGTGATAGTCTTCAATGGCGGAAGACTCAGACGCCAGTCAACATTGGTGACCTTGACGTCATTTTCAAAGTCACCAAGACACTTTGAACATTTTGTAATACATTGTTAACGCGATATCTCGTAAAGCTTAGCACCTACAGTGTTCATATTTGGTGACAGCCTTCAATGGAGGAAGACTCAGACGCCAGTCGACATTGGTTACCTTGACGTCATTTTCAAAGTCAACACGACACTTTGACCACTTTGTAATACATTGTTAACGCGATATCTCGTAAAGCTTTGCACCTAAATATCTCATAACGACGGGGGACATTGCCATGTTAGTGGCAAACACTTGTTTTAGTAAAGACATAGGGCCGAGTAAAATTGGGTGACTGTCTGTGCACGATGAAGACATTATCCAACTTGAGCTGAAACTATTTTGGAGCTTGAGTTGAACTGGATAAATTTCTGTTAACATCTGCTCTATTTTACATTGACCTCTAGTTAGGTTCGCTTAAATTTTGAATGATCAATATCTTTCAAAAATATTATCCTGGGTTGAAGCTTAAAGGCGTTTGTTATCTATACCTACCACTGAAATGAGGATTTCCAGATGTTGGTAATTTTAAAAAGGTGTTAGTAAATCATTGATTTTATTGATAGAAATTCAACCAACCAAATTAGAGATGGAACGGTAAACATATTTTAATGTTAAGAGTCAATTATTAATTTACTGAATTTTATATTCTTTAAGAATGATCTCCATTTCTCCTCGTTGTTAATCTAGTTTAAAATATCCCTCACGTCCAATGAGTCCATACATTCAAACAGGGAAACGCCTATCTTAACTTGGGGAAAGTCAAGAGCGAAATTCAACGAATCTTTTTAGAGTTCGAACCGTCATTCTGGAAACACGATACGAACATGAAATAATAACTGAAATACTGTTCTAAACACGTTAAACCCCAACTCACACACACGAAACTCTACGTAATAATACAGTTATAAACTTACATGGCTAATGTAAAAGGCACTTTTATGTACAGCAATCCAAAATATTGATAACGGCCTAGCGGGAGGCATCATCTGGTTTAAACTTTTAGGAAATACATTACTGCGATGTTCAGAAAGAGAACATCGACTCAATGAGCAAATTGAAATTTAAGATGATAGTCTTCCATCAGTGTCATGTACCCACCGAGTCGTGACGTCAATGACTAGATTGATAGATTGCTATCATACATGAGCTTTGGTAGTCTACTGAATTCAATTAGAAAAATACCCCTAGGATATAGTGTATATGATCTATGTGACATTTAACTGAACGAAACATGACGTTTACTTGTTACAATCCTTAGTAGTGACCTACATGTACGTAGTCAATCAATGCTGACAAATCAAAATCAGGTATACAATAGTATTTCCACTGTTACTATTTTTATACTAGTTAGAAGTGATCTTATATCGTTCCAAAAAATAAATCTATTTATGCAGCATTTACTGAAGATTTCTCCTCTATCTGAGAGAATAAAATATAAAATTATTAGTAAGGTGTCTTGTTTAATACGTAAGCATCATATTAATGACAGGTGTGCGTTTTCAGACTGACTCACGAGGCGCTAAACAAGAGCCAAGAGTTTATAAACAACTCATATTTCCCCGCTTGCAAAACAGTCCAGACGCCACCTGATTTGAACCTTTTTAATGTTCATAGTTGCAAAGTATAATATAGGTTGGTCGCTACAGTATACCCATCCATGTGTCCCAAATGCCCCCCTGATTTGAACCTCTTCAATGTTCATAGTTGCAAAGTATAACATAGGTTGGTCGCTACAGTATACCCATCCATGTGTCCCAAATGTCCACCTGATTTGAGCCTCTTCAATGTTCATAGTTGCAAAGTATAATAGGCTTGTCGCTACAGTATACCCATCCATGTGTCCCAAATGTCCACCTGATTTGAACCTCTTCAATGTTCATAGTTGCAAAGTATAACATAGGTTGATCGCTACAGTATACCCATCCATGTGTCCCAAATGTCCACCTGATTTGAACCTCTTCAATGTTCATAGTTGCAAAGTATAACATAGGTTGATCGCTACAGTATACCCATCCATGTGTCCCAAATGTCCACCTGATTTGAACCTCTTCAGTGATCATAGTTGCAAAGTATAATATAGGTTGGTCGCTACAGTGTACCCATCCATGTGTCCCAAATGTCCATAGGCACACATTTAATAACAGTTAATATAACGTAAATTGCAGAATTTTGCATTTTTGAAAACATATCAATGAAGAAAGAAACTCTTCTGTTTTCATGTGCACGCTCCCCTGTAATAATCAGTCAGCAAAAGCAGCATGCGTTGATAGAATATATGAAATAAATATTTGCCTGTTCAAACCATAATGATAGTAATTACCAAAAGGTGTTGAGCAGGATCTTTTCGGTTATACATCAAATTGCTCTTGGTCAGGACTTCAACTATTCGATACAATTTTTAAATAGGGTCCTTCTCCTTTTAAATGGTTTGAAATGAGAACCAATCACAAACATTTTATAAAGACATTTCCAATGTTACCCCACCACTGGACTCAATATCTTATCGTGGTTTGGTGGTTTGCGTGCTTCAGAGACCCTGAGAGCTATGCCAGCTGGAGCTAACATGCTCCTGGTAGGGGTACCCACGCTTGACAGGTCATCGGTAGAAGCCAGATTAAATTCGAGTCCTTCTAAAACCTGCTTTCTATATCTCACTATGCCTTTCTTTCCGTCTTTTCCTTCATCCTTTTGATCCCTTTCTCCCTGATCTGTCCACTCTCTTTTGAATGCTTGTCATCAAAGTGTTATATAACTGAAATAATGTTGAAAACACGTTAAACCCCAACCGACTCGCTTCAATGTTACAATAATATAGTTCGAAATGAGCTCTGCAACTTTTTTACCAATGCAAAACGAACGGTGCTCGGACTATTATTTATGATTAACATTGTTCCATGAATAAGAAGGTCGTTCATTTCCCATTAATAATCAACAATAAATCATTTAAAGAAACGAGCAGGAAGCTACCGGGCCCCCTCTAACCTGAATTCCCACAGCGAGGGAATAAGAACTCCAAATATAGCAGACATCTTGCATAAGGAAGTCACTGGTTCATACCATGCCGATTTAATACGATGCCATATTTTTAAAAAACCAAAACAATTTATCTGTATTATGTTTTCCCTTTGAATTACTGAATTATAAGTAATATAAACAGTTATTTCTCCTCATTTGAATTAAACTTCAAAATCTGTCGAATGATGAGTGGCTGAATGTCATCATTTCAACATAAAGTCAATCGTTTAAGTTTGAATATTTTGTGAATTAGCTTCAACTCCTAATATCTTCTGCAACAGTTAATTAGATTTAATCCAATGCCTTTACTCCAAACCTTTTCAATGATCACAGTTATCGTATCCCAAGTAACGAAGATATCGAATTGGATATATGTTACAATCTGTCTATCACGTTTATTCTCGTATGCATCGTAAGACAATTGAAGTAATGGAACACAGAAGTAATGAATCGACTCTGGCTGACTGTCTAGGACGTGACAGATTCTTGTGATAAACCTTAGGACATAGACTGTGACCTCTGATGCAAGCGGCTTTATTGCTTAAGCGAAATATGCTGTAACTCATTTACTCCTTTTATTCATAGATAAGTTTAACTAATAAGAAGGAGCCTTTAACACTTACGTGTGGAAATGTCACCAACGTTCCCTGTGTAACTGTGCTCCCGGACATTAAGTAGCTGTTTTTTTCTGATTTCTTTTTGCATTTCAGTGGTTTAATTGTGGGATCTGGTACAATCTAGTTAGAATTATATGCAGTCATTACATATATTTTGACCAGATTAGATGAAAAATCACTGCGCAAACAACATTTAGTATGTAACTATTATACCTATTTATGATAAATTATGTTGGAATCACACTTAATGTTGAATTTACAATAAATGATGATGAGGTAGATATTTGTGTGAAAATACATCAAGCTAAGTTATTTGTATTTCCAACATGACAATAACTAGAGGTAATCGAGCTTACGAATCACTTATAAAATTGTATCGAGTTAATACAAATTAATTATATAGTATCAGGTTTGATTGCTGTTTTATAAGCGCACAAGGACATATTCAAATGTATATGTATGGTTAAAAACGATACTCAACAATGCAAAGATATTGAATTTCATAATGTGATGTCATAATGGCATCATTAAATCCAATGTAAAAAATAATTTCATTTTAAAGAGACGCAGTATCGATTCGGTATTTAAACCCGAGTGCCCTTTGAACCTGCACTAAACTAAACCTAGATCAACAAGGCTGATGTTTTTAATTTGGAAAATTGTAAAACCCATTAAAATCTTTTTCAGACTAGAAGTGAGCAAGTTACATGTACAGAGCCGCTCACTCAATGCATCAGACCACACAAAAGTTACAGACATAACAGGCAATACATAAAAGAGGCAATACGTTTAGGAAGAATTTATTAGGTCTTCAAGACATAGTCTGGAAGACCTATTGTTTTTATCCTGTTTATTATTATTTGTACTTTTTTGTGACACGGATTCAGCCAAAACGGCTGCTTCAAAGTCGACCAAATTTTGCATGCTGATAGCCCTTACTGAGGAATAGACAGGCGAAGCTCTTGGGCTAAAGCTAAAGTGCGTTAAAGGCACAGTACCACTCAAAGTTTCAAAAATTAACATTGGAAATTTTTTCAAAATGCACTTAGAGACTTGCAACTTTTTTCAAAAGATGCGCAATTACATTTGCAGCAAAAAAGTAAATCATGGCGAATTCGTAGCATGCATAGCTTCGCCGCAATATTTCTTTTTTCTTTTTACTTTTTTTCATTTTCGGACCTCAAGCACCTTTGACAATCTTCTTCTCTGAAGATACTAGCAACTAAGAGCTGAAATTCATGCTAAATGTAGCTGAAGCATTGTACTTTTGAATTTGACCTTTACAAGTTCCTAACGTTAAAACTTCAAAGTCGGGCTACTTAGCACGTGTGACCATGTTCAAGGGGCGATAACTCAAAAACTTAGATCACACTTGCACCATTTTTTCAGGAATGTTAGACCTATAAGGGGATTTTTGAAGAAACTGTTAAAACATTGATCGCGAACAGTCATTTTCCTTCACAATTAACCAGCAAAATCGGCAAAAATCTTTTGACCAAACTTTAACATGGGGTAATTTTTCAAAATGCACCTAGAGACTTGAAACTTGTTTTGAATGAAGCGTCATAACAGTACAAACAAAAAAGTAAATCATGACAAATTCATAACTAGCATAGTTTTTGCGCATTATCAACTTCTTTGCAATTATCACAGTTTGCTTATGAGATTTGGTCCCATTTTAACTAACCTTTTACCACTAAGACAAAAAAGAATGTGAAGGTCAAACACTGTGTGAAGTTCAAACAGGAAGTCTTGAAGACCTAAATACTGCCTTGGCAGTCCTAGTTTTATATTATTTTTACAAACAAAATATACTGTTTATTTATTTCGATGCATAGAAAATGTATGTTAGAAAGATTACGATAATAAATTCAAATCAACAAATAGTATCCCAAGCACGTCCTGAATGACAATGAAAACTCGGAACATCATCAGATGTATCTTACATTGAAAGGACAATCTTCATAAAAAATTTTTTTGGCGTTTTTCCAAGTTATTTATCTCATAAATATTTTAAAGTTCTTATGTCTTCATGATGAAATATAAAAAGTATCCACGAAAATTATTTGCACATATGTTTGAATATGAAACATAAATATGTGTACCTGTGCTGCGGTCGTATCGTGGTGAGATTGTACAGATTACTCACCTTGTTAGCAGATATAACAAAGCTACTTTCGTTTTCTGTCAACCTGTGAGGCATTTCTATTCTTGTGCTTGTATTGATATATGGTGCAGATTAAACATCCATTTCCTGTAAGTATAACCTTTTTTTAAAATTGCCAAATCAAGATAAGTTGTATAAGTATGAAAAGTTTTAAAGAATAGAACTTAATCACAATGTAATTCTACTGCAGAACTTCCTTGTAAATTCTCGAAACGAGATGAAATTACACGATCTACACTATTGAATTCACTGTAGGGAATTTACATGATCTACACTATTAAATTCACTGTAGGAATGTTAAATGTTGATCATTTAAGAGAAGATTGATTCCAAGTTGTATAAGTTAGTTTAATTAAGTTACTAAATATGATACCGTGACAACTTTCAACGCCAAATGAAATTCTTCAAACATTCTTTATGTCAGTTTAAGAAGTCAACAGCATTAAAAGCCATATACTTAGTACATGTGTAGATACATTTGTTAATTAGTTTAACCTATTCATCAACCACTTGTGTATAAATGCTGTTATATTCCTGAATCATTTGTTTTAATTTCATTATTGTGAAGTGTATTTGTATTCATACAAGTTGACTAATACAAGTCACGTAATTCACACCAAAGCAGCCTTGGTTTTTCGCTAATTCCCCCCTAAAGATATACATATTAGTAGTGTTTGGAAAGCTTTTTTTGATGTAGACTGTTTATCATAGTCCCAGAAGGTCAACTTAAATGTTGTGTAAGTAGATTTCAGTTTAGGTGTCATGATAATAAAAACTAGATTGGCGTGGAAAAGGTACATAGAAAACTAATTTATTCGATCAAATTCGTTTCATGTTAAACTACTATTAACCGATCATGACAACTTATTGTCTTGTACATTTTAGCCATTAAACGTGATAAAAATGTTTCTGGTGAGCCGTTTAAGCAACATAAAATATCATACCAAGGTCGCATACCTATTCGTCGAATTTCTAGTTTTAGGATAGAAAAATCCGTTCGACGGATCGGTACTGTGATTTTAGTTGTTGAGTGGCTTACATAACGTTGGAACGTTCCATAATAAGACAAAAGGGGTGTTTAGATTCATTCATTTTATTCTGATCATTTCAAGTTACGATGTATTCGTTGTATTTGATGAGTGAATACATTATCCATATAAACGAACGTGCTGTCGATGTATATAACATATCATCTTCATTTGTATTATGTATTTTATGAATAAATACATGATCATATAAAAATTTCGTACATTATAAACATTCCATACATTATATACACAAAATTGTACAGTATGTGACTGACTTATCGACCAGTCCAAATCTACCATACTCCGAGTAATTGTCCGACACAATTAAATCCAGATAGGCCATGACTTCGCTGTCGCCGTACTTGTGTCCTCCGTGGTAAGCGTATCTTAAACGTCTAGAATTGGGTAGAAACTTCACTACAACTGCAGCGTTTGCCATATTTCAAAGTATGAAGTGATGCATATGTCATACACGTATTTAAATATAAGGGACACAAAGGGACAATTAAACATTCAACTGTTACCCTTACTCAAAGTAAAAGTTTACAGTCTACACAAACAGAAAGGAGTTTTACAGTATGATCCTTTTACTCGGTAATATGTCCGTTATCCGTCCCAGAAAATAAGACCTTCTCATGTAAACAAGTGATCGTAATGATTGTAACAACCCGTACACCCCTTCATTAATTAACTTAAATTCTCCCAGTGTCTCTTGTTCGCCAAGATTCGACCGATCGGTACAAAATCACTAAAGCGTTATTCGACGGATAGGTACAGTTCAGTTTTGAAAATACGACGGATTGGGCCGTAATCCATACCAATTATGTATACCAGAAATATACTGCTTATTACTGCTTTTGAAAAGATATTCAGAAGTCGGTTTAATAAGTATTTATACATGACACAGATAATGCTTAAAACATTAGCTTTCACAAATTAAAAAAGGATGAACAGCATCATATTGTGATAACACCCACGTTGTAAACCCTGTTTTTGCATCATTTGTATTTGTATTTAAACATTCTTATTGTATTATACATCCACATTTTCAATCGTATTTTTGTTGTATACAAAAGACAAGGAAACGTGACAAAAATATTTTTCACCTCTCCTAATAACTATAGCTTCCTCATTTACACGGATCTTAGCTCAGTCAGTAAGAAAATACATGTAGTTGTGTAATAGCGTAAGTTTGGCATTTGAGATATGAAGATAAAGATTAGCGAGGTGATTTGAAGTTTACTCAGATGAAGTGTATGATGTGTTGTCTCTTATGTTAGCCATAAAAAAAGAAATTACTGTGTCACTTTAATGTATAAATGAAACTAACGACATTTATTCTTTCTCTTATCTAATTAAAACAAGCTTTAATGTAAACCTCACCTTGGTCAGTATTTACGTCCTGGAGTTAGTTCATAGATGGTTAGGAGGGTAATAATCCAAATAGAAGTTAAAACAAATGTTATACTGATTAAGATTTTTTAAGTTTATCATTACATTTTCGAAATAGAATTTCCTTCTGTGATATCCAAGGGTGCTTGATGAAGAGTATGAAAACAAGGGTGAGTGGACGAGTCGGGTTTAACATGCTGTCATCTATGTACCGCGTGGAGAGTAGACAGATCAGAAAACAGAGGGAAAGTGAAAGAGAGACACTGTGATAATAAGAAAGCAGAAGAATTAAGAACCCAAGTTTATTCTCGACTACTTGAACCTTCTTGAACATTATTGAAGGAGTTTAATTTAATCAAGTAGTTTGCTTGTAAAAGGGAAAAAGAGAAGTTGTTGTAGTCAAATATGTCAAATTTCATAAATGGTGCGTTTCCTCGAGAAGCAGTGGTTGTTTTTGAAAATGACCAATTTGATGCGAAGAAGTTCAGTACAGTGACAATAAACAGGTTAAGATCGTGATTTATGATCGAGAACCTGACAGTGGTGCACCGTAACTTTGGAAATCTTTTTAATGCATACACAAAGACAAAATATGGCTAGGTAGTATTAAATGAGTCAATTTACTAGTATACATTTAAGCGGGATATTGAATGTGGATTTCATAAAATCTCTCTCGTCGTATTTTGAGGAAAATTCAAAACAAGCTTAAAGCATAATTTTTGTATTTAAGAAATGAAAATACAATATTAGCGACTCAGGACATCTGATATGATGGCTCTTATTTAAGCCACAAACAAAATTCTGAAAATGCTCTGTGTCACTTAAATGTATAAATGAAACAAACGACAATCATTTTTTCTGATATCTAATTAAAACAAGCTGTAATGTATACCTCACCTTTGTCAGTTTTTACTTCAAGGAATAAGTCCATTGAAGGTTAGGAGGGTAACGTTCTTAATTGAAGTATGTACAAACTTACTAATACTAATTAATTTTTTTCAGTTTATCATTACATTTTCGAAATAGAATTTCCCATGTGACCTCTATGCGAAATCAAAACCTTCAGGAATTCGCTTATTTTCAATGGTATAAAAAGATAACTGAGTAAACAACATGGAAAAAATATTGTCTTTTTCCGTGATAGAGTCAAATATCATTCTGTGTTCTAATGAGGTAACACATGTACAAACAAGGCGTATTATAGTAGACTGATTTTAAAAAAAAGGTCAACATTAGAAATCACATAGAATTCATGCAAATGTTAGTTAATTGTTTCATTGTGCATGTTTTGTGTCTGTTGTTATTATTTTCCGTTGATTTGATGGCAACATAACAAACGTGCCTTCACTAATAACTATTAACAAAAATCTTGTTATTGTTTAATTGTATCAGTCCTTAAATTGGTTTGACAATAGTTATGATTTCAACCTCAGCACATGTTTAATTATACGCGCTAATAAGTTAGTCTTTGTAATCATTAAAATTGATTGATATCTACTTAATGTTCGAATTGAAACTTTGAATAATATTTTGATACAGAAATGATATACGACTGTCTTCCACTCCCTGTTTATAAAACACTGTTCAAACTGAAGAATATGAAGATCTCCATATGCAAATGAATAAGTGGATACTTTACCTAGATGTAGGCAACTTGAAACTGTGGGAAATAAAAACTAAAAAAGAAGAAATTAAAAATGATTCCCAATATCAAACGGTTTTATTATTTTTTCATGTATTTTGAGGTTTAAGTTTGTTTTTTGTCATTTTTCGATTCATTGTTTTAACATTGAATATCTGTATTAATAAAATTTGCACAAATCATTTTCACAGTTATGCTAAAGGAAAGCAAAGAAAAATAAACCAGGTGTCATATATCAAATAAGATATTTTTTAGTAATTTGCCTGCTGTCACTTCAATGATAAATACCATAAAATATTCCAGTTCTTGCATTGAATTTTTTCTTTTAAAATGCCTTTTCTTCAAGATCATTTAATAAAGCTCCTGAACAAACGTTTGTTCACTATTAAGTATTTCTATGTAAAATCGTCATTTAAAAAATTTAGTAGTCACCGTGTTTCAACAAGATATTTTACAGTCAAAACTTTTATATCGTTTTGAAAAAGAATAAGTGTTACACTACATATACACGGAACAAATATTGGGAATGCCAAAAGGGCATTTAGGTAAAAGAAATAAATCAATTTTGATATTTCTGCAATGAAAAATTTATTTGAACACATTTCTGATAAATCTTCTCGTCAAAATTGACAACTTGGTTTAACACTGTGACATATATTGAGTATTTTTATACAAAACATCAAACTGTAAAGACAATTTTATGAAATTATAAAACTTTTTTTTTTTGCATTTTGGTCTCCAGTGTTGCATAGATCCCTGCCGAATGTGTTCCTGTACTATTATGGCTATCATCCTATGTGAAAGGAACAGGATTTCCTCCCCATCTTCTCCCAAAAAAAATTCTTATCTTTTGGATGAATGAGGCTTTAATATGTCGATCTAAATGGGACACTTTTTCATGATATTTGCACTAAATTTAAAAGTAATGAAACCAACTTTTGTTTAGCATCTGTTAAGCCTGTGTGACATTCATGACAATCAAAGAAGATAAGATTTTAAATTGGGATTTTTTTTGTACATCAGTATTCTTTCATATCAAATTTGATTGTTTATCAAATCGCGCCAATAAGTATCCTCACTGTTGCTTTCTGTCATGTGCATAAATTAACATGTATTTTATTCTATGATTCCTTCTAATAGTGGTAAGCAAACACTCAAAGACATTCTGATTTTCATAATAAAAAAAGTTGTTATTCAGACAATGTATTGTTCTTGTTTATGCCTCCCTAATATGTCCTTAACTATTGAACTTGTTTACTGTATGCAGACCCTAGGCAATTTATATACATTCCTTGATATGTTTGGAATAGGACGATCTTAAAGTTATAATGATGTATGTACATGAAGCTAATGAGAAAGAGTTCTAATACGCACATAAAGAGACAACAACATCACAGAATTCACGACAAAGAGTCCCTGCAAGCATATCCATTTGATAACTAGGTTTGATGTACTGACAATATTTAACAGTCCCTCTGTGAATGCTAATTGGAATCATTGACTGACACCTTTAAGGCGGGCATTATTTGAAACCCTCTATGAATGTCTAAATTTAAAATAAATCATTTTCTAAAACATTTCGATGTGAAGATTATGAAATGAGGTTTAATGTTGTATATCAAAGCCATACCTAGACGTGTTATAAGATGCTTTCTATAGTTCATTTTCATGTTTACATAAACCTAAATGAGGGATTATTCATGGAAGGGGATTCTTTATGGAAGGGGATTATTGAGGTCATAGAGCTGGTGCTTAAACAAGCTTTAAAACAGGCTAACAGGTATCCATGATGTATCTATCACAAGACTCGTGAAATCCTTGAGTATGAATGGCAGGTATCGTAGAGGTAATCTCAGCTCTACAGGATTGTAAGATAATAACCTAACCGATGGCAAACTGAATCCAGGAATCGGTCTTCAAAAGAAATGAAAGCATGAGGTCGATATAAGCGGCTGTACTTTAACCGGCGTTAATGGTTTAATTTCATACATATATAGTGTTATTGATAATGAAACCATACGTTTCTACAGCCGACGAAACAGGGTTACTTTGCTTATCCGACTATAAAAACTTACACATGGGCGATACGCAGATTGATGAAACAGAAAAGTAGAAGATGAGTTGCGAGTGATACTGTCTCACTTTGTCGAGATTATGCAATTAAAAAATTTAATCATATTTACCTATTCTGATAGCAAATATCAAATTCTATTACTGTTTCATCGATATATGCATCACTGAGACGTTTTAGGTGAGATAATCAGCAGCAAATACTCAATACACTGTCTTATTCGGCTAAGTTTTTGAAAGTTTTCCCTTTGTGTAGATCTTTACGTCGCCTTCTCAAAAATCGTTGAGAGCTGAAATGATCTTATTAGACTTTTGATAAATAGAGTGTCTTTCATATAGTAGTTGATGGTTAGAATTCAAATAGGTTTATCGTGTTTTGACGTTTGTTAAAGAAACCATTTCCTGTGATCGATTTCCAATATCTGCTTTTGTAGACATTTTCATTTTTTTTCAAATTCCTGTTTATTATTTTTCTCTAATTATTAGATACACAAAAAATACACAAAACTGATGACCATGGTGATCACAATCTAAAAGAAATTTTATAAAGCCAAAAAATCAAATCTTTCCTACCGACCTAAACGTCAAACCTGAATTGAAAAATCCTCTTTAAACCTTCCAAATGAAAGAATCTAAAAGGCTTTCAGAAATTTTGAAAGGGGATGATTCATTTTTTGAAGTTGACATTTATCTCACAAAGGTCAATCTATCTGATGAAAGTTAATTTAAAAAACTGAATTCTGATCTATGGACTTGTATCGAGTTTTGCAGTATTTATATAGCTTTTTTAATACAGTTGACATTGAGTTTTAACACAAAATTTTTAAAATGAGAGGAATTTAAACTCTTTACATATAAAACCTTCCCTAATTACAAAAAATATTATTGCTTATATTGAATTCCATTGATATATGCTTTCCTAAATTTATTTGTTATTTCAATGACACTGGTTCAGGTAAAGAATATACCATAATGAATTTCGCGAAATTTGCATAAGCATAAACAAACCAAAGTACATAAGAGTGAAATGTAATTGTTGTATGCATCAAATCATTCAAATGCAAAGGGTACCATAATCAAAACGGCTAAATGAATCCGACTTATTAACCTTATTGAACTATAAGGTCAGACATGTATTGCATAGTCGTTTTTCGGAAATATTGAAAAAGGTTAATGATTTCAAATTTGGTCCTGGATGATTTTGTATATCTAAAGCTTACTATTTTAAAATTTGTCAAATCGTAGGTATAATCAATGTGCCCTTTTAGATAGATGTAAAAAGGTTAATATTTTTAATTACCTTGTTTTTTCCTTTAGAAGTGAATGTTAACAAAATAGAAAACTACAATCTAATAACTGACATTAGCTGTATGCCTGCAACTGCGATGTCAAATATTCATTTATCAGTGTCATGAATGTATTAAATTTCCATCTTTGAAATTGTCTTAAAAGCGTCTATTTGCCTTTTCATCTTCATGCAAACATCAATCTTTCAAAACTTTCAACCAATTGGCACTCTTTGAAATATAAACGATGATACATCTGAGAGTCATCTGAGATATAGGAAGTATTGATCTTTATGCGTTCTCGACCTATCTGTCAGTGGATTCAATAAGCAAACTTATTATGCTTAAAGTTTCTTTTATGCAGGAGGTTAGGGTAAGTTAGATGTTAAAAGGCGTTTTGACTGGAATTGTTAGAATTTAGGTTAAATTTCAACATCTGACACGTTCAATTTTTTTAATGTGTTTAAGTAAGACTGGCATTCTACTCTTTGGTTTTGAAACCTGGTTTATATCTTACTCTAAGCAAACGCATACTTGTAACATTAAGTTATGATGCACTGCAATCCGTCCTTGATTCAAGGTAGGCCGAATTTACAAATTTTCAAATCGAACATTTTCCCGGCATTACAATTTTATGACATTTTGGAAGGAAATACATGTGTCACAGAAAATGATGAAAAGGTTTAGTAAAGTTCAGTTCTTAGGAAAATAGAAATCACGAAAACGAAATAATTGGTCACCAATTGCAAGGCAACATTTAGAAGTTAAATAGTTGCGTTTGTAAAATTTCCGTGATTCATTGTTATGCAACACACGCAAATTTAGTTTAAAACCGATGGCGTTAGCAATGAATTCCGGAAATTTTACAAACGCAACTATTTATCGATATTGTAACTCTGTTTTTGCGTACTTATTTCACCATGATATATTACCATGAAAAGATTAAATAGCAAAACAGCTAAATAGATTTTTTTCAAGATGAGTTTGGGGAATCAATGAAAAAACGATTTCTTGAAAAATTGTCAATTGTCATTCATATTTTCAACCAAAAAATAAACTTCACAAATGTGTTATTCGCAAATTTAATTATCATGGACGTAAGAGTGATGTGTGCAGGGATGTGCCGCTTACTTTTACATATTTTTCAATACCTTTGATTGATTGCTTATTCAATACTGTGGTATTTATTTGGGCATTTGAAGACACTTCTGTCAAAGACAACCTACACGCGAGATTCCAATTTAGTTTGAACTTTGACATTACTTTCAGGGTCTGAGCAAACTTTGAATCGTAAGTATTGCTAATGTGCACGTTAGGTTTGTCAGCCATATATTTTAACGTATTAGAAGATTACCATTTTTTAAGGAAAGTTTGTGTGCACGAAGTCGACATTAGTTAACTTGAGCTATAATAATCTAGAGTTTTGAGTTACACTAGATCAATTTCTGTTGACAAATATTGCTCAAATGATTTTTTAACTCTGAATTATCAATAATTTAAAAATATTTTAAGCATAAAGGCCTCGTTTATCTATTCAAACCTTTGATATGATACTTTCCAGATGTTGGAACAATGTTTTTATGTAATGAGTGAAATGATTGATTGTTGTTCTTCCACCTAGGTTAATCTATTTCATCTAGTAGATCTATAATACAACTTGTACATATTTTACATATCTAATTTTAAAGGCACTCTCATTTACAGCATTCCTAAATATGGATGACAGCGGGAGGTCTCAGCTGGTCTTCACTTTTAGGTTAATAACGGCTGCCTTTGTTCAGCAAAGGGCTGAAAACCGAAAAAACATTTAAAAGTTAGGATGATACTTTTCCATCAGTGTCATGTACCCACTGAGCCGTGACGTCAATGAATAGGTCGTCCACTGAGAAGGCAATACTTTCATCTATCAGCTTTGGTAGTCTACTGAATTCAATTAGAAAAATACCCCTAGGACGTAATGAATACGATCTTTTTAACAATTATGTGAACGTTAAAGACGTTTACCTAATAAAATATTTGATAGTGACCTACATAATTCAAATAATAATGGCTAATCAGAATCAGTTATAATAACAAAATAGTATTTCTGCTGCTTCTATATTGTACTCGATAAAAGTGAACCGGTATCATAACGAGACATAAATGTGGGCACTATTGAAGTTACTGAACGTTTATGCTATTTTGGGGAATCTGCATCATTAAATCTTAAATCATTAGCTGTAGTAGGTTCACCTTTGTAACAATAGATACAATTGTTAACAAAATGCTATTTATAAGTAAGTTATCTTGATGTTTGATATTATTCAGAATACGTAAGTAACTTCATTCTCTCCCCAAAGAGGTAGCTCGGTCATCAATTCCTATACAACCTCTCTTATTATGAGAGCTCTTCTCGAGCTTCCGGCAGATTCCCCTGACGACAGAATATTGCAACTTTAACTACCTTGCATTATTTCAGCCAATGAAAACATCGAATGCATGAATAACAAATATGTTGTCACACGGGTCTCTACAATGATGCAGTCGCTAAATGAGGCGTATGTGCTCTGCATAAAAGACTCAAAGTGCAAGGTGCATGTTCGATTAAAGATTTTTGTTGTTGAAAGTTTACGGGAATAGCTTAGGCGATTTGAATGATAACATTTGAAACGGCGTCGCTGATTGCACAACTAAAATTGATTGCATCAAATCAGAGTTCTACACTACTAGACCGAGACGTTCGTACCATGACAGAGGTTTTATAGGAATATATGAGGGAGCTACTTTTGTTGGGAGAGAATGAAGTAACTTGTACGTCCTGGATGGAAAAGGTACTTTCAGTCTTACTGCTTTTTAGGAATATTAAATGAGCTGCCAAGCACTGGCCCACGTGTTTTTAAACAACTCATATTTCCTTACTAAAAATGTTTTGAGCTGCCTAATGATTTAAAATTTTTCATAGTTCAAAGATACAAAGTAAAGTAAAGGCTTGACGCTACAACTCACCCACAACCTTATCAAACAAATTTTAACAGCACGAAGTAAATAATATAAACGCACATTTGAATAATAATAATAATAATAACAATGGTAATAATAACAATTATAATAATCTTTGTTGTCCGCAATATGTATAATGGAAAGTTGTTGTCGGCAACCAGCAACCACATCGCAGTGCCAGTTTAAGCGATGTTCTGTCGTTATTATTGCTGAACGTCAAACATGGAAGCAACACCTCCTACCTTTTAGCGTCTTTTGGAATGACACGACCAGGAATTAAACACCGGCCTCCAGGGTGACGAGCGGACGCTCTACCAACTGAGCTACGTCACCTACGCTACTAAAGAAGCCTCATTTCCCAGTTCAATCAAAACGTTTTGATACGTCGACAAACGTTTTATACCTTGTAACCTGACAGCTTTTCAAATCAGGTTTGCTTCAAAACAATTTTAGTTTGAAAAATGATTTTGACATATCACGAAGATCCGATCAACTTGAAGGGGCCGATATCATAGTAAAAATAGATGAGAACCAAACCAAAGGCTATTGCATGATATTGTGATATGATTATACTTTTGCATGATATTGTGATATAATTATACTCGTGCCAAAATATCATTATATCCCTCGCTATCGCTCGGGAAATACTTATATTTAGCCACTCGTGTCGTAAACATAGTATGTCATAGAAACTCATATAATACCCTCTATTTCTCACAGGGACGGAATAGGAAATCTAAATATAAATGACATTCAGTATTATTCTTGTATAATGAAGTAACTGACTCAAACTCATAACATGTCCCTTTCATTCAATGCCAATATTTCTTTAAAAGAAATTGAGCGAAAATTCATCTTTGTGTGTTTTTTCGTATCAATTATCTAAGTTATGTATTACCCAGTAATATTAGTTGTTTGTACACTTATTTCCCCTCGTTTTAATTCAAGTTTAATTTCGTAGTTCGTATATAAAGTGGCAAAACTGATCTTTTACAAGATACAGCCTCCCGTGTTAATTGTGTCATGGAATTTAATATGTGATTTGAAACATAACTTTTACTTCAAAACTTTATGAAATAAAGTGATTGATCATATTAGTATCATTATAAATTTGAATATTTCATAAATGTACATATTTGATATTTCAATCTGTGTTTCAAAAGTGAATTCAATCTCATTTAATGGGATTAATGTCATTGAATTACAAATAATCATGATAACAAGGAGTGGATGATATTAACGATCTGTCTATCTTGATTATTTTCTTTTATCTTCGTTATACAATCGAGTAAATGGAATACAGAAGTAATGAATCAGCTCTCTGTGATTGTCGAGGACTTGACACATCCACTTAATTAACCTGGTGATGTTGATTCGGCAATCTCATGAACGTCACTAAAAGCTGATATGGTGCCACAGCAGCCAGTAACTCATCAATTTCACTTTCTTTTCCGCGATTAATCAACAGCTAAATAGTCGTTTTATGATAAAGAATAAGAATATGTTTCGTTATCATTTTTTCTACATGAAAATGCTTCAGATTAGGAACTGCACTAAATTGATTTCCATGCATTGCTGAAAACTATGCTAATGATAATAATAATGGAACCATTAATCCTATTTTAAGGAAGAGGATGAAAAGGGATTTAAATAATATTTTTACGTCATAATGTTTTCCTATTGTCAGATTATCTGATTATTTTATCACGCAAAACTTGTTATTTAAAAAAACATCCACGGATATCCACTGAGTATTTGGAAAGATATATAATTTAACATGTAATTGCCCCTTAAATCTGAACTATGAATTAGGCTGACGGTTGAATGAAAATATCTAAAATCAATTGAACTTTTCTGTCGGCTAAAAGAGAGAAAGTTACAACGTCCTTTACTTGATGCATCTGATCACACAAGAATGATTCCTAGATTGGTAGATTGACATGGATAGGACACTTTTTCTTGAATTATCTTTGAGGCCTGATGTAACCTAACTCCAACTGTAAGCATAGTTAAAGTGTACTGCCTAACTCTTTTACACCTCAATGGTGAAGAAAAAAGCCCCTTTTAAAAACATCGTGCTACACCACCGTTGTACGAGTAGATAATTTAAAAATGAGTTTAAAAAAATAGAATTGAAATATTTAGGCAAAATGATTCCCTAACTTGTGCAGTGTCTACATGAATGCACTGAATATGATATGTTCATGTTTAAAAACTTGAAACAAGCTACAAATACAAACATGCGTTATTCCCTTAAAAAGAATTCGAATGATAAAGATGAAATTACTTGGCATCGAACAGTGCATAATAAAACGTGATTTGGACTGTGTTATCAATTAGATACATCTCTTATTCAAAAAGTGAACGTACAAAATTGAAAATGTGTCAAAACGTCTGAATACAGAGTAATGAAGTTGCTTGTCCTTAAAAATTGTCCCAGTTATTTTTCACATTATATTCTGAAATGACATTCAAATCTTGAGTTTTCAAATACACACTGACACTCACGTTTCTTAGAAACTAAAGTAATTTATAAACATTCAAGAAATTGACATCTAAAATATTGATCTAAGATTGTGATCTCAAGTTAAATATGGGGTAAAATACCTTAATTTTATCTTCAAATTGCTTTCAATCGTGACACTTGCAATTTTGTACTATCTTCTTAATTAAATTAAATTAAAGTATAAATTAAACTATATTAAACTATGAATCCACTCCTCCCGATTGGTTGAAAGTGAAATACAATCACTCAATGTACTTAAAAAAAGGCATTATTGATTCGGTTGAAAAAGTTAATAGGTGTTAAATCCTTATAGGTTTGAACTGATGAATTGTTATGTAAAATTACTTTGAAGGCAAATTTATTCACTGTAAAAATAATTTGAAATTGCGTGCATGTCTGTATGATAGAAGTTGTTCCTATTGCTTTTATTATTAATCATGAATTCTTTATTGAGCCCGTAACTGTACCCATTATATAATTATATAACTTTGATGTTATGCTTTTTATACCCCACTTCTAGGTCGGCAGAGGTAAAAACTAATACTCTTAACGAATTTGAAACTTAGTTTTAAATAATATTATCTTATATACTAGGAGTTATGACCCTTGAATGTATTATTGAACTTTAAACAGTTTTGAAGCTCATGTGAGGATACGTTTTCTTGGAAACTATTACATTAAGTTGAAAATAAATTTAATTCAATAAATAAAAGTTACAACTGATAACGCTGTCGATTAAGTTCGAAAGCAGATAAAGCTTATTTTCACCAATCTTGCCTCAAGAATATTTATAAGAACACTCTCAAACTTAAAAAATAATGAATAACGGTTGAATAAACTTTAGCAAGAACAAAATGACATGCTATTTTCACGAAGACAAAACTAATGAAGCAAACATTTGTTAAGTAGCTGTATTGCTGCAATCATGTTTTCTGTATTTATGGTTCTCATTGTATCCTTTGTTTTATTAATTGCTTAAGTGTTGTTGTCTTCATACTAGACGGATCATTCACATAAATAAATTAACACCTTTACACGTTGCTTTTTATTTATACTTAAGAATCCCATGTACTTGTTTACTCTGTTTTGATGTCAGGCAATTTGTCTCTTACTTACAAACATATCACTCGTTCCTTTCTTTCATGGCGGCCATGACTGATATTAAAGTGTCACTTCACAGAGTAAAAAGCTGACGCTCTAACATCGCATTTTTAGAACCTTTGCAGAGTTATCAAGAATCAAATTGACCACGTGTATTTCTTCACACAATATACATAACGCTATTGTGATGCGTCAAGCAGTTTATGTTAAAATGATGTTAACTGTCATATCACAACACATTTGTCCGTCATTAAAAAACGGAATATCAATAGTTTGCCATAACATCGCTATACGTGCTTACAGTGTATTTACCCATTATGGATATACAAATTAAAATTTTAAGGTAAGTTTTGGAAATTATTGCTTGTTATGAAGACTGTCACAGTGTTATATTGCCTTTGCAATCCTTCGACAAAATATCCAATTACATGAAAACAAAATAAAAGCATAATTAAGTCACGAAATTGAAACCTCATAAAGATTTAATAGCTGCTACAATTCTTTTGATTACTATTTCCCAGAAGATAATTTTTAATGTTGAGCGAATATGTTTTAATTCGCAGTCATTATTTATGTTTAACTTTATTAGCTTAATAAGCTCGAAGTCGAAAGAATTGTTTATTTTACATCTTGATTTATCAAGTGAAATATCTCGGGAATAAAGTGATTATATGAGCACAAACGAATGTTTACTAAACGCTTCTAATGTGGAAAGTGTTCATTGCTAAAATAATTATTCAACAATGCTAAGTTATTACACAAATATCATAAAATAAAAAGATGAAAGACATAAAAGAAAGGCGTAAATAAAATAAAAAAATTATTTGTTCAAATTTGTAGAATGCATAACTACAGCTATCCTATCTTAAATAATCTTACCTTAGTATTATACATAGTGCCTTTTTCTTTTTAGCCATTAAGACAGGACTATGAAACAAATGTCAACTTGTTAGTTCAAGAAAATAACAAATTATGCCAAAAAGGTGCTTCTTATTGAATTTTTCAAATCTATATTAGTAGTTGTTTTGATGAGCATTATACATGACACATAGCTGGTACGTACAACATTAGCAAGCTTTCACAAAAAAAACAAGAAATGCATTTCTAAAAACATGACAACTCTTATCGCAGAATGCTATTTCAATAAGAAGTAACGCATCCTGCAACATCAGTGTAATTGAATCCGCCGATTCAGCTCCTTCCATATACCCTGATCTCTTCGAGAAAAATCGCTCGTACGGCTAGCCCGGTTTGATGTTCGTGGCTGTGCTCACCTGTTATTGTGACAGCCAATGAAATGTCGTTATCCAAGGAGCTTGAAGCTACTCTTTTGAATTTTCCATCCGGGTTGTGTCGCTGTTGCTGGATGCGAGTCGTCTCATTGGCTGGTTGGATAGCTAACGATACGAGGCTTTTGGCCTAAAGGATATCAGGGTATATTGAAGGAACTCGATCAGCAGTTTCAATTACGCTGATGTAGCAGGATGGAAGTAACGCTGGTAATGTTCTATCTTGTAACATAAACATGGAACAGGAGAAATACACAATAGACATTCGACGGGTAAATCAGGCTTGGTTGAGGTAAATAATGAAGGTACTGTGTCAAAAGAAATCTGAACTAATACCCGTATCCAAACAATGTTGCCGTTTGAGTATCATGATTCATTCATATTTGTACCAATAGATCTCCTTCATTACCCTAACATCTATCAGGACATAGAATGCTTATACAAACGAAAGGGACTAAATTGCCCAAAAGTACCCTCTGTGATATCCAAGCGCTTGGGGAAGAATACCAAAACATAAAGAGTGAGTGGACGAGTAAGGTTTAATATGCTGTCAGCTTTGTACCGCGTGGAGAGTAGACAGATCAGCAAACAGAGGGAAAGAGAAAGACGGAAAGACAGACATAATGAGAAAGAGATAGCCGAATTTTAACGACTGTTTTTCATGGTTGAACTTCTGGGAAAATGGTCTTGTAAATGAATCAGGTAGATTTCTTGTTTTGCGGAAACAAAACAAACGACATTCATACTATCTGATATCTAATTAAGAAAGCTGTAATGTATACCTCTACTTGGTCGGGATTCAGATTCAGGAATTGGTTCATTGAAGGTTAGGAAGGTAACGTTCTTAATAAAAGTAAGAACAAAACTAATTATACGGAATAGCTTTTTAGTTTTGTAATTATATTTTTCGAACAAGAATTACCAGTGTGACTGATACGTGTAATCAAAGTACACCAAGAACTCGCTTATTTTAAATGGTGTAAAGAACACTGATTAAACAGCAAGAAAAATATCGTTCCGTGATAAAGTCAAATATCTCTAAGTATTATTATGACTTGACATGTACAAACAATGCGTATTATTGTACGTTGTATTGCAAAAATAGGTGAACAACGTAAATCAATTAGAAATATTGTAAATGTTAGTTCAATTCGTTGCAAATTTATCTTAGAAATGGAAAAGAGATAAGATTTTGAAAGACATAGTTAATGCCTTTTTAAACCATATTGATAAATGTTCCAAATTCTTAGAGCTTATTATGTTTACATCAGCCCTAGTGAAAGCTACATGCACTATACTTGTAAAAATGTGAGCTTCATGCAACAGTGATATGGGTTGAATTAGCTATAAAGATCGCTTTTAAGAGAAATTTACGTATATTTTCATAAAGGAAGGCGTCAAACAAAAATATGTTTATGAATTGACACTAAGGCTGGGAAAATCTGAAATACGCCTTTCTTAATTGCATGGGAACTCTTTGATAAACTCTATAGTTTTGAAAACCGGACTTATTGATCCATTGATGAAAGCTCTAACCAGTGGGTCATCACGTAATCTTTATCTCTCCTTCAAGTAACCAGTTACATCAGCGTTTTGTATTCGCAGGGCTCCTACATTTATGTACAATACCCTGATATCACGTACATGCCACGTATCGTTAATGACGGCTGGTATATGAATTTGATTAGTTTACTTTGTAGCCCATGAAACTTCATTATGTGGTCCCGCCGTTGCTGCTATTGCCTGAAGCATGAAATCATAATTTAACAGTTGCAACTATCCCTTGCTAACATAAGGATATCAAAACTATAATATTTTTTTATCATAAAAGTCATGTTATATTCCTTGAATAGACTTGATATGTTAAATTCTCCTTGTTGAAAATAATATTTTCAAAGTTTTTTTTATTTTTTTAGACAGATACATAATAAATAGTAAATAAATCATTCATTAAGGAACAATAGTACGTTTAGGGCAATGTTTCTGCACATGATTTGAAATAAGATTCTGATTATCCTTTAGTTTCAACCTGGGTATTCATATAACATTCTAATATTTCCCTGACAGTCTGAAAAAATTAAAAAAGCAAGCTTAGTACACCTTACTTGTTTGATTTGATTCTTAAGATTTTAAGAACAAGGATCTTGATTTTGTACTTATGCAGGGAGTGTATATAAGCGATTGCTAGAAGTGCGAAGGATATAGTTTCATAAGTTATATAGGCAATTATTCATCGGAAACAATTATATATTTCATTTGAGTGCCAAGATCACATGTTTATCAACCAGCCGATTAAACAAGACCAACAGAAGGAAGTATAAATGGTTTCTTAATTTGCTGAAAGGCCTTGCCACATCGAATTAGGTATTACCATACGGAAAGAATTAATCGTTATTATGAGAAAAAAACTGTTTTAGGTAGCAATTATTTATCTACCAGAATAAGAATCAATTTAGCCACATAAATTGTGGAATGGTTGATCCAGGATGGAGTCTCAACAGCCCATATCAAAGGTTAGGTATAATGTATATTGAATTAAACTAGTTTGTATCGATATCAATTATGTATAAAACGCATGAAATCTGAATATAGATGGCAATAATGATTGAGATTGAGACTCATTTCTGCGGGATCGGAAGATAATCAGCCAACCGTTGAAAAATGTTCGACCAGGATTCAGTCTTCAAAATGGATGAGAGCATGAGGTCGATATTGATAGTTGTACTTGGGTCTTGGTGTATGGTCTCATGATATTCATGTAAAGGTTAATTAATGAAAGTAACATACTTTTCTACAGTCGACGAAAAAATGTTTCTCCACTTACCCAACCAATAAAACTTTCGAAGGGCAATGAGCAGAATGCTTACACGTAAATGTAGAAGATGAGCTGAAGGTGGCACTTTCTCACTTTTGTTGTTATTGTCGGGAAAAGATGGATTATTTCTGAGAGGGTCACATTCACCTTAATAGTAAGTATGATATTTTGTTTCTGTTTCCAGACCTATTGAAATAAGATATATAAAAAACTTTTTTGAATAGATTTGATCAAGGGAAGCGGAATAGGGTGGTTAGTTTGTTACAGTCAGGGGGTTGATAGCCCAAGCTCTTTAGTTATATAAAAGAAAATAGTAATATGGATGGATTCCCTTCGTCCTATGAATTGTCTTTTAATCTATTTTTTTAATTTGTTAAAATTCCTGGATCTGCTAAGGTGTTATTGATATATGCTTTATAAAGAAGTTCATTGTCTTATTACAGATTAGTTAATGTAAGTTTTGTCTTTGTTAAAATCTATACTTGTCGTCTTCTCAAAAATCTATGTCTTAATGAGACAGAGTGCGCATCATTGCAGGAAGGCGCCAATCAGACATTTTCATTTTGTTCATCTTATTTATTCTAATTGCATTCAAATTGATTAGATACATAGAAGTTAAGTTCGTGATAAATTGATTTTGAAACTAGTCATGAAATCGAAATTATCACGAATACTGTTGTAGATCTTAATCCTAATTATTAGAAAATGTAGTGGACCTGACCCAAAGAGAATCAAAACTTTCCTACTTATCAGACATAAAAGTCAAACTTGTAAAAAAAAGTTTTAAAGGTACATAATGAAAGAATCTTACAGCCTTTCATAACTCATTCGTTAAAGTTGGCAATTATATCACAATCAATGTGATTATGATAGTAATTTCAAAAGATTGCATTTTGATCTATAGATTTGAACTCTGAAATTTTCTTTGCCGTGCCCTACTAGCTATTTACATTATTTGAATGAGACTTTTTGACTTTTTGGGACGATTGATGTTGGATTGGTGAGGTTAATAATCCTTTGTTTCTCAATACCTTTTTGGAGAATGTGATTACTCCCAGACTGTAGTTTAAACTTACCATCCCAATCCCGTTACTCTAATAGGCTCTACTATACCTATCCAGTATTCTTATTTATTAAGTCTCTCAAGAAGCCATCTCTTAAAAATATCGAAAGTACCTTGTACTTGTTGTTTCTTCATCACTATTTATTTCCTTTCCGTCAAGGCGCGCACGCCCCCTGTTACGTGATGCCATAGTTGATCTGTTCTGTTGTACTCTCGTTTAGAGGGCAATTAGTCGTGTCCAGTTGTTTCAAGTCTGAGTTGGCATTACGCTACAGTGTTTACCAATTGTTTTTTCACGGGCAGTTGAATGTATTTAGCTGTTGATCTATTTACAGGTATCAGTTACCGTACCGCTTTCATCGATCGTCTCTTTTAGTCTACACATTAACCATTTCATTAACTTACAACTTCTCTCTTACCTTTTCATTCTACCAGGTGAACTGGTCTCCTCTAAGTATAGATTTCGTTACACTGTGACGTCTGGATCGCTTTTAATCATATCAACTTTCATGTCATAGATGAGATTTTCCATTCCTTGTGAGACTTGCACTGATATCATACACAGTGTGTCAGTAAATATGGGCTAAACTTGCTGCACTTAAGATGTTAACTTATCAATATCGATGTCAATGTTTCTTTGAATAATGCATGTCTGTCTTTACTTGTATAAAAAAAAGCCACGAGTTATCATTTTACAATGACAGCAACGAGGGAGTTAGGAAAAGTGATAGTTGGATGAGATTTTTGTTTAGATATTTTAAGAATTTTCTTTAAGAAGGGAAAGAAATTGCAAAGTAAGTGCAATTCTTCAATTATTAATTATAAATTATTATTTATCTAGTGTTAGAAATAGAACTGAGTCAAAGTACGACAATCCATCACCATGTTTTCAATTGCAATCCTTAGATATTGTATATTGTGTAGTCAAATCACCCTATTTGGAGAATGAATAGACAGATAAAGAAAACAACTTCGTTCTAGTAGATGGAAAAAACTCGCTGAGTTGACAAAAGCTCAACTCTCTTTAAACAATTGATATTGAAAATGTAAATACTATTTACCACTCAGGTAATAAATCAGAAGAGCAAGCTGTATGCTATGACCCTTTAGTTTTTGTTTATCGCGGTGTGAAGGAACACGTGTTGATTGAAACAGAACACTTTCAGTTATCATTATCCAATATTCTCTGAACCTCAAAATTCTCCACAGGATGAAAATATCATTGTTAAAAAAAATTGCCCCTTTAGCAAATGTGGTCAGTCAAGCTGTTAAGGTTCCTTTTTGGCAGGATGTTTTGTTAAGTTAACATTTTCAAATAAAAATTATTTCTTTTACTGTTTATTCTTTTCTAAAACAGCTAGAAAATGGCTAAATTCAACATCCGATTAATTCTTTTTTCCTTCAGATTGGTAAATAAACCTTTAGATTATTTTGTTTGTTTGAAAATTGAAACTTGATCTTATGTTCTCAGCACAAGGACACTTGTTACGTTATGTAATTATCATCCAATGTAGTCAAACTTTCATTCATTATATCTCAATTTGGTTTCAAGATATTCCGCGTTTGACAAATACAGAAACGCAAATAAAACGTGTCTTGGGCAATCTCTTAGAACCTTCAATATTTTTGTCAGGCTCAAACATTTATGGGAAGAATTTTCGTAATGCCACAGTAAGTGAATAGGTTACACCGTCCTAATATCCTCATTGTGAAAAGCTACCTATGCTACCAATGACCGAGGGCGAATGTTTTTGATTACCATTTAAGTACACAAGATCGTACTCCTATTACGGTGCCCTGCGCCCCGTAATGCCATTCTGTTGTCAGGTTGGGTTTTTTTAAAATCTGAATTTCTCGAAATTGTAAAGTAATTTTCACTAGTAAGCATGCAGAGTAAATGAGATGCTATTTTGCGCCACTTAAACTTTTGATTGGCAACACTGACAGTCTGACTATGTAACCATCGTAAAAAATTATCAGTTCACGGTAAAACAAGAACTCTGTGATTTCTATTGAATCTGACCTTCGCTATTATAATTATTTCAATTTGAATCTGCCTACATTGAAACTGCCTGAGTTTGAGTTTTGAAACCCAAATGGGTCAAAGCGTCACGGAATTCGAATTTTCATATCACTGTTGATATGTTCCACCAACCATCATATGATAAAACTGTTATCTCATAGATGAGGGACAGCTTATTTGTATGTTTATAATTTAACTCAAAGTGGAGTTTGTATTATATTAATCTAAAGATGTATTGAGTTTTTATGCAATTTTTTTTCAACTAAAATTACAGTTTTTAACAAATATTTATACAAATAATACATTTTGTACATAATAGCATTTAAACTTTTGATACAAAGATATCATCGTTGCATATCGTAATATAAATTTGATTGAACAGTTTTATATGTTTTATGAACAATGCATTATTGTGATGGAGAGAACTAAAAAACTTTGCCTCATTATGACTTTTGAATACAAATAATCTTCCGGTATGATGTGTATGACCTAAGAGCACTCGCTTGCTATGATTGATGAATTATTATCGCCAATTTTGTAACCGTCGGTCGTAAAATTCGCCAAGAGTGTTATTTATAATCTCTCCACGTAACTAATCTTCTTGAGCTCTTCTACATTCCCAAATGTACTGTTGCCCTTAGACATGATAGATGTTGTTATGAATACTTTAAATGTCATGACCTATGGGGAAGTGGTTTTGCAAATATCACTTAACGAATAAACACTTGTCATAACTGAACTTGTTCACAGAACTCTTTTTAAGATGGTATATCTGAGGGTTACAATGGAATATATATGAAAAAGGTTAATTCAATAAATAAACAATCTTATATTTTTAAAAAAATATGTACCACTTTACTTGTATCAGTAAATTAAACTTTTCTATAATACAAGTTCCGTTTCTTCTAGCTTTTTATAAGAGCTGAAGGGTAAGTCTTAGGCTCAAGAACGATAATGGCACACATCCCAAAGATACATTTTAACCTTATCATAAGTACAACGCCAATAGTTTTATGAAGCCAAGGTGTATTCAAGGCTTGTCTCTACTTCTAATCCTAATCTTAGGAGGCTACTTAAGATTAATTATAAACCAGGGAAATAATAATTTAAAAGGCATTTTGTTCACTTGCTTTCCTGTCCTATCATAAGAGTAAATATTATTATAAAATTGATGAATAGTTAATTATCGTATCACATTCATACAAGTGCACCAAAGAAACAACTTAAAAAAGATTAGATAAAAGATGAAAACTACTCATATTCAAATATTCAGATATTGGTTTGTTCATGACGTTAGACAGTAAAGATGCGTTAACAAATTAATGTCAAAGTAAGATTTATATCTCTTTGACTAACTTCAGCTTATAACCTGAGCTCCTATTCGACACTGGCATATCTCGGGCTTCCGGCAAATTCCCCCACCGGCAAAAAATTGCAACACAATCTATTTGAAACATTTCAGCCAATGAAAACACTTCTTGCTTGTTGTAAACATTATTCAGTAACTACATCACGTGACGATATTCTATCAAGAAGACTCAAAGTGCGAAGTGCACGTTAGGTCTGATTTTATGACGTAACCTTCCTCTGCGATAAATAATTATTTGAACGATGTTCAATCATATTGCATCTTTCAAATAACATGAACAAAGATTACTTACTTCTAGTTACAATATTATTTATTCATTTCGTAAAAAGGTCAGTTATAGATAACCTGTCTATACATCGTCCTTAATTCATTTGAACATCATCATAAACAAATGAATTGATTACAAACCGGCAAGTAGGTCTAGCATTAACTTACTTAACCTATTACATTTTTTTAATAGAATAATGAAACTACAGCAGACATTGCTTACATGTACAAACATCACTAGATATACATAGTTTTCCAGCACAGTATAGAAATGTTCCACAGATCTTTGTATGATTGTAATGATTGTAGATTGAGAAGTATTGAAAATTCGAACAGGCATCTACGAGTTTAAATAAACATGAGATCTTAGTTATGGTCACATGTCAAACGTATTCAAAGGTGTTCGTTTGCGTTCATGTACGCACACATTCAAACCTTCATGTTAATGTAGAAACATTCAAGAAATAGGATCATGATAGTGGATAGAATCATCTTAGAATAGACGAATCATATTTAAATTACAAAAGCAAAAATATTCTAAGATCGTAGTTATGGTTATGATGTACGTGGTAATATTTTCATAAATGACTGTCGAAATATGTTTAGTTAATGTTTTGTTTGGTGTTGGTTGTTTGGAACAAACTGTGAAAAGATGATCATATCTTAATAAATTTAAGTTAATTACATGAGGTATATCCAGATTATCCAGAATAGGTTGTGTGGTAGTTTAATATTTGTTTGCCTCAAATATATAATATTTTAATGAATATCACTATCAGGTTACAAATATTGTTTCTGTTTTTGGATAACCCAAGATCAATGTTTCTTTTGATAATCTTAATTAACCTTATTTTTTCGATTTCATCCAAAACAGTTTTTAATCCAGATTTGTTTGATACTTTGCAAACGATGAGCAGTGTTTTGCACTCTCCCGACAGAAGTCACACATCCATTGGTCATTTTTGACCGGAAACGTCCAATTATTTTTCATTTACATTGTTACTATTTCCTCCCATTTTATTTATTATCTTTTTTATTCTTTGTTGGGCGTTTTTTGTTCTTTTTAGATTGCAATTCATCGTAACAATCCCCGAAAACATTTTTATTTTTGAAGACTTTTTCGAGAAATACTCTAATGTATGATATGGTTGTTATCGGTTTCTAATTATTTGTGATTTATGTGATATTTTACTGCTTCAATAATACTAAAATTTTGAGAAAATTTCTCCGAATCTTTAACATTTAACATACAAATATCAGACCAATTTCCTCCAACTAGATCTTTTGATATGTATTTATTTCTGATGCTAATTGGATAAGAACATTCATAAACTCCCCTACATGAAACAAAAAGACAGATCGAGATTGCTATTTTGTAAACACGTGAACATGTAAACGAAATACAGAAGGCTGTTGCTTCATTTTCATCTACTCAAATTTCAAACTAGTATGTTTTCACTTTGTATTTGTAATGATCTAAGCACCTAATAATTCAAAGACTAAAACTGGGGGGTATTTTGATCCTTTATTGTGATTTATATACTAATGCATATTTAGTACAATCATTTTTACAGATATGATCATCTTTTCACAATTTGGTCCAAACAGCCAGTTCCAAACAAAACATTTAAAAAAACATATTTCGACAGTCATTTATGAAAATATCACCACGTACATCATAATCATAATTTACGGAAAGAATAATCTAATCAAAACAAAAAGTGAACTGAAATCTTTTTTACCATGTTTTTGATAATACCATGACCACTTGCCAATCTCTCTTAATTGAATTGCCTTTAGAACGTGTGATATATTTACTAAATGTTTATGCAACATAATGCAAATGATTGGACTGAACTGTCGGAACAAATAAAAAAAATACTTGAAATGTACTTATATTTTGTAAAGATGTAGATAAAACGAAAGTTTACATATTTTTATATTGAATGCAGTACATGATTCAGAACCGTAAAGAAAATGTTTTTCGTTTCCCAAGAAAAGCATGAACGTTTTAAAATTCTAATATTCTACAGTTATTTACACAGCACTTTGTTCTATATGCTTGTTCTATATGCTTGGATTCCCAGTGCTTGAAACAGTATAGAAGGTTGTACATTTATATACACAGTAAGAAATCTGTTCTGTGTGCATATTCTACTTGCACTGACTGACAAAATCAGAGCTACTGAAAGAACAAACTAACTTACCCTCTTGATGCAACTTGGAATACAACTCAAACATTCATAACTACAGTTTTTTAGCAGTGTTTGTCTTGTATTCATTTAAAGACAGAAGATAGACGGCGACATGTAAATGTCTCATGTTCTAAAGACATTTGCAATCATGTAGATATTCAGTTAATGTTTCATAGTGCGTATGTGCGAATCGGTTTTGAGATGAAAGTGGATAATAACCATAGGATACTCAGAAACAGCAGAACTGCAGAAATCAGAGCAACACAAACCCTTTGGACATAACAGAATATATTGAATATAGTGATTTATGAGAACATACAATCGCAAGCTATCAAAACAAAAATTAGTAACGAGTTTCACTTGGCAATATATATGATTGGCGATTATCGAAACAATGCTGCACAAACGCTGTTTGGACTAGTAGTGTCTATGAACATAAGCTATTAACAACACTAATTTTTTTTATCACTTTCTTTATATTTCTTGGGTACATACATGTTCATTAAGAATTATTTGTGTTTGCACAGTTTGGGTAAATATCATTTTGAAATTTGTGTACTTCTATGCATGTGGTAGACATGTTTTAAGGCTGTACAATCTTCTGTGAATGACCACAATGAGAAAAACTTACCGTAATTACAGTTTGAAAAGGCAGTGAATTTGTCAATATCAAAAAGGGTATGTAAGTATATTTTCAATCCAATAAAGTTGGGAACAGCCATTTAAATGATACACAAATATTTTTTCAATTATGAGAATATGACAAAAGGGAAAATCACTAACATACGACTTCGTGGTGACCATTCATTTCCTATTACATGTATTTTATATGGGTTCGCAAACACAAAGACTTCTCCGGGTCACATTTGATAAATGTTGTAAATGGTTTAGATTTATGGTTAATTGAATATAGTGACAAATTAGAGATTTGATGTCTCGATTTTGAACATAAACCAGGCACTGTAGGGTTGCAGGCAGTCATTAACGTTAAGGGCTCACTTTATCCAGTCAAATTTTAATTCCCACTAGGCAAGGAGTTCTTTTACGCACCAATCTTTCCCCTGATGTTTGCAACAATTTTAAGATCTTTGCGTCCATTCCAGCCCTAATTATTGAAATTCAAAACAATCTACCCCCCCCCCCCCCGTTGTCGTAGTCGTAGGTAATTTCGCAAGAGCCGTAACGTGGAACACATGCAATTTCCCAGGTGTTAAATGTAATGAGAATAGCCCATGCATACATGTACTTTCTTCAAATACAGAATGAACACAAGACCATAAACTCAACGAGAATATTGTTTGACATAAGAATCAGCGAAGCAATAACTAAATTTTCGGTATAACGCAACCTTCGAAGGGGTACCCTTTTGGCTTAATAAAAAGATAGTGTTACATAAAATGTAAAAAAAACCCTGCTGACACGTAAGATTTCAAATATAATAAATAAGTACGAACTAACAAGACATATTTTCTGTTCTGTTGTTTTCACAAAGGCAATCTTTGACTACCGAAATTATCTTGTGAATTTAGCATACCTCGTTACGAGTAAGTGAAAGACAAAAAGTTATAAAAATAGATATTTTGCTATTTCTGATGAATTATTTACGTTGATAATCTTGGACCCTGGTCGTGCTGTATAGCCTGTCAAGTGGTAGATTAAATCACGGCTTACAGACGATTGCTACAAGACGACCTGTTAGTCCAATGACACTCTAATATGTCAAGGGACTGTGACTTCATCTAAGGAAAGTCAATACGATTAACAAAATGATACTGATAACCCGTAGAGGGACTTTTGTGTCATTTATCATAGAAATCAAAGACAAGTATTAACCCATTACATTCTGAATGTGCCTGTTGACTATCAATTGATTATTGCCTTTAATTTGGCAATTATTTTCCCTAATTCCCATTGTATTCAGAGATCTATTAGGTAATGGTTTTGAGAATATTTCCCATAACAGATTTTCAACCTAGGTGAACATTATATTTCTTAAATGCACAAATAAAACAATATCTTGATAATGTTTTAATTCCCACAAAGTTTTATAAAATTCCAATGTTAATTATAAGTTTTAATCTCTGTTTAAAGATTTATGTTTCCCTTAATTTGGATTATTTCATGAATTGTTTGTGTGGTGAATCTATACTTGTGGTTCAGTATACCTATACTCATTTCATTTCTTCTGAGGCGAAGTATGTTTGGCAACAATTTAAAGGTTTTCCTTTTGCAATATATAGTTTTTTACAAACTCATGATTCAGTTAAACTTTTTACAAAAGAGTCTTTCGAAGCTGGATATTCAAGTCAGTTAGGCATAGCTTATGACAAACTTGAACAAAATTCATCATTTGTTTCTTAAAGTATCAGGATTTTCCTCTCTGACTTATTATCCTGCTACATAAGCGTAATTCAATCCCTGAGCTCCTTACAAATACTAAGTGCTCTCAGTGGATACAAATGCGCTGATGTAGCAGGATGCTGACTTATTTGATGAAGGTCAAAGTGAACTAATGTCAAGAATATTACTATTCACATCCGACAAGAATGTAATTAAAGTTAGAAATTACAATTGAGACATTAATTTTACTTTGCCGATTTTCCGTCTATTTTATCACATTTACAACTATAATTAAATCGAATTTTTTTTACAGAAAAAGTTCACAATTGACTTATCTCCTACAAATTAAAATTCCCCATTTCATTGAAACAGCCAAGCTCCAAATGACAAGTTCAAGTTCAACTCTAGTCAAAAGGAGCAACCATTTTTCAAAATAACAAGTTACATGAAGTCAAAGACCACTATTTTAAATAAAGATTTATACTGCAGTGACACTCATTAAACCAAATAGAAAGTCATTTATAATGACAATTTACAGCATCTTATAAAATTTCCTACATTTGCAAGTCTGACTGAAAGACTAGTACTATGTTGACTCCAATTAGCCTCGTAGGCGCCTCAAACACTCTTGTCAATGTTGCATTCGTCTCGTCGATAACACTTGATTTAACTCCACAAAAAAGACGGGGGCGGGATAGCGCAGTGGTTAGCGCGTTCGGCTTCGTATCAAAAGGTCCGTGGTTCGAATCCCGCCAGTAAGGTTTGTGTTCTACACGCAGTAAGGTTTGGGTGCAATGCTACACTGAATTTCAGTGCAGTACCACCACGCTGGTTCCAGCTCGTTGCGGGCTTATCTCCCTGCAATAATAGCAGCTTCCGTGATATAAGTGAAATTATCTTGAAAGCACCTCACATCACCTCACCTCACCACAAAAAAGCCACAATGATTATCGAATTTTAGTAATTAAAAAACGTTTCAAGGGATAAAGAAAATTTAAGGGAAGATAGATAGCCTTAATGTATTTAATGTATGAGTTAAATAGCAATAGTTTGCTTACACAGGTATAGAGTCGCTCTGCAGTAAACAATTGTGGTTTACATAAAAAACAAGAATTCCGCGATCAGGCTGAATCCTTATTGTTATTGACTGGTTTATTATTTTTTTAAAAATAGTTTAGCACTAGATTAAGCCAGTACGACTGTAAATGAAAACAATTTTCACAATATGATAGCCCTTACCTTGGAATCGCGAAGTAAGGTTTTGTGCCCTATCGGATTATTCAGTAAAGGTACAAATCTACACAAAAATTTGAAAATTTAGATTGTTTTGCTTCTCATAATGTAATTAGCGACTTGCAACTTCATTAAAAAATTTTGCAAGAAAATTGGATGCAAAAAAATCATGGATAACTCGTAGGTGAAGTGATTTTGGCGCCACCTTGTTTATTGGCACTTTTTAAAAATGTCCGACCAAATACACATTAGGGCAGAAACCAATCTTCTAATACTTGTACTAGACAGATCACACATGTACATTATGTAGCTCAAGCATTGCCTTTTGACAAGTTTATCTTAGAACTGGGAATTCGGCAATACTTTTTTCTCGGTGACGTTTCAAATATTTTAATAATTTCGTATTGTTATGTTGATATATTTGTTATTGTTTAGTTATCTAAGGATACACTCTGCAAGTTACTTAAGAAATAGAAGACGAGTTGGTGTGCATCTATCGTTGAATAAAACATAGCAGGGAGCAACAACGAGTTTTCTATTTTTTATATGAGATACCCTTAACAATTACTTGCTTTATATATCAAAATAGTTGAAAAATTATGGTATTTTTAACAAAAACATTTTGAAAACAATGATGCCTCTCGCCGTAGAACATATTCGGACGAGTGCATTATCATGTATAGGGGTGGGCGCTCGAATATGAATAGAATCAAATTTATTTAACAATCAATATGAATTTGAAAATGTCCCCAGCTTTACGTCTCTAATCCGTGCTTTTCTTTCTCTGCAAACCCACACCTCTCTTTTGGTTTCGAATCGACAGACGCCGAGTCAGCCATGATGGACAATAGCCCCCTCAAGTTTGATGAATGGACTTGGCCAATATGACGTCATTTGTAACGTTACGGAAATGACGTCATTAACCTCGCGCATGGTTTATCGTCAAATAAAGCATATCGTCGGTCCCATTGTTACCATTGTTTTAATGCCGTGGGTATCTTATATTTTGACATATAGTTATCAATGGTGTCAATATAAGGCTAATAGGTTCAGTAAACTTCAGGGACAAAGTAAAGTTTTGAAGTAGAGATTTCGAGCTTAAAGTAGGGCAGATGACATGCGCAATGTACTCAAATGTTATTAGGAATGGTTATCCTAAAAAGACAGAAAGGCAGACTGCTTTGAATTGATAGTTAACAGTTGATTTATGTCAGCATACATGTATATGTCTATCGTATTTTCCAATTTATCAAAGGGAAATAAAATGTCATGGAAATCGTGGAGGCTCGTTAAAAGCTCTAAATGTTGCTAATATGTCTGATACCCAAGGAAAAGAACAAAAACCTTTTAATATCATGGATCATTTCAAATTTCACATAATAAACGCGGCGGAGTACTCCTTTCGCTTAATAGATATAACACTATTTTATCAAATGTTAACAGCCATGCAATAGTTGCAAAAAATCTCAAACTGCTGATAGGTTAGATTTCAGATTCTTAAATAAAAGCAAATGTCACATTCATCGTATTATAAAGTTAAGGTCCAATGTAGCAATAGTTTCTTCGTAAAATATGAAAGAGGATCAAAGTTTCAGATCGAAAGTTTCATCGAATACGATATGGACATTCCTAAAAGGCTCTAGCGCATACCAATATTCCGAATAAATAAACAGATCATGAATATCACGCGATATTACTATTAACGATCCACTCTCAGGTAGTCTACATTTTATTTAGCTAAAATGTAAGTATTCAGGTTATAAAGTTGACTCGTCAAGACCAGAAGTATTAAGTGCAACGTAACAATAAATCCGCATGAACTATGATATCGAAAATATTCAAGTTTGTCCTACAGTCATAAAAATGAAAACGGCGAGCGCTATGGTTGATCAACTGATAACTATGTTAATAGTATCTTAATGAATTGGACAAGATCGCTTAAATAAGCAATATTTTCGTCCTTCGTTCTCAGTTTTTAGTTACGTTATTTCAAAAGCTACACACGTAAATAGTTCAGACGTTTTCAACTGTCAATATATTTTTCTATTTGACCATTGCTTTTTTTTATATCACTAAGCCGTCTACGTCAGTCTTTTAATTTTCGTTGTTGATTACATGTCAATTGTAAAGGGTAAGAAGTATTTAATTAAATTGATAAGAAGGTAAGTATCCATGCCTTCAAATACCGTAAAATAGCCAGTTTGTACTTGTTATAGGGTCTTTAAGAACTAATATAAAACATGACTCAATTCAAGTAAAATATCAGATTTCCTTCCTCTTTAACCTTAAAAGTTGCTCTAGGTTAGCACATTCGAATATAAACAATACTCCTTTTTTAATATTCAAAGGCGATACATGACTATAGATCATCATCTGTGTTTGCCTCGTAAGAAAATTGTGGCCTAAAGGTCTGGTCAATTTGCAAGAAGATCTATCCCTATTGTTGACATCTATTAGTCATCCAAATATATAGCTTGTTTGGTGTAAATGTTGAGAAATGAAGTTATACCAAGTATTAACTTCTTACAGTTGTTTGGTAAATTACTATAAACCCTTAGTGATTAGCAGTAATATTCTTGTGCCTTCGATAAGCTATTGTTACAAGATGACCATGAAAAGGCCATTCAAGCATGTACACTTTTGCCATAACTTTATGTTATGCTGTTTTGGTCGGCTTCTGTTGGAAAACAGAGGCAATGTAATGAATTCTGTAGTTCCCATAATTCGTATCATGCGGAGGAATACGCATTATACTGTTTGTTGCCCTAGCAGCGGCTCTATAGGTATAATTAACAGTAGTACAAGGCACACCTATCTTGTGTGTTTAGTACAAAACCATGCAAGCTAGCAAATCCATTGTTTGCCAATTTTATTTTCATGTTAGTAAATCATTAGTTTTATAAACTGAAAATTTCGTAATACAAATTAATTAAATATATATGCCGATAGTAACATAACATGCGATCTGATGATGTGAACAATAAGGAGAATAGAGTGTATAGTGTGTACTTTTCCCTTAGTAACTGTAATTATTTAAAAGCAGGAACAGTTTTCAAAGTAAAGTAAGTGTAGACATGCAAATCTAAGAGGACACAGCCATGGAAGATTTTGCAAGTATCAAAGCAAAATTAAAAATCATACAATTATTGGATCAACCCTTCGAAAATGCAGTAGCACTTTTGTTTTAGATAAATAAAGTGATCTCTCGAAAATAAAGTTAAATGTTTCCAATTGACCTAGTGCATTTTTAACAATCAAAAGGAGCAGGATGAAAACGAACGTACTATGATCGGTTGAGCTATGGGAATCTATTTCCTTGCCTAAAGATGATTAAAAAGTGTTCATGCATTTCCTAGAAAAATTTTACATATCGAGTGTTCTCATAAGGTTTAAAATATTAATTCTATCTTTACTTCCTTAAATTTGAAGGATTTTTCGAATTGGAAAATACACGAAATGCGTTATATTTGAAAGAAAACCTTTTAAAATGTTAGTGCTAATTGTTGAACAAAGATTGATCACACAAAGAAACATTGCATTTTTTTCTAACTTCAACATATCTAAATGTTGTATCATCGCTAATTTTGCCATGTTTTGTTTAAACATTTACATTCTTTTTTTAATATCATACTTACAAAAACGAAAAAAAGGAATAAACTTCTGAGTATAATTACCAACCACTCTTTCTGCACTCTTCACATTATCGTGTGGCTATCTTTTTGTTAAGGTTAAGTAAGTGCTCTAAAGCACTCTTGCATCATGACAGCTTAACACATTGAAACTTACTATCAAATTGTTTTACACAAAAGATCGCCACCATGTGAAAGCTTGTTAATCTAGTAGTGCCTGTTAGAAGCCATTTACTTCGACAGTAATTTTGTTTATATTAAACGCCCATCATACAACGATAAGGAAATGTTCACACAAACACTGTGCTACTGTTAAGATACTAAATCAATTTCATCTGATGACTTTAATTTATCATTTGATTTTAGAGAATATTGCTTTTTCGCTCATAAATAACCGATGAACTTATGGCATGGCGTCGGGCGTCCGTCCATCCATCCATCTTTCTCCTTTTTGACTTCTTCTCATGAACAGCACATTCTAAGAAGTTGAAATCTTGTGCACAGGAACTTTGGACAATGGGCCCGGGAATTATAAACTGTCGATTTCGTGATTCTATGGTCCCTTATAAGCGTACCGGGGGTCACGCCCAAATAAAACAATTTTCATCTTCATCTCAAGAACGATATGCCTAGAAAGCTTAAACTTGTAAATAAACTCCTTACACCATGATAATTACAAAAGTACAGACTATTTACATGAAAAGGATAATAAATTGTATATTAAGCGGTCTTGTTACCTCTGACATCAGACATCTTTTCATGAACCAAAAATGCTAAAAAGTTGAAGAATTGTGTATAGACTTCCAACCACATTTTGATTTAGGGACTCTGAAAGCTCAATCAGGTCCACAGGTGTCTTCCCCTAAGCCTAATAAACTATTTACGTTATTCTGAACTACAAGTCAAAAAGATAAATAATTTGTGTCTCCTTGGCAGCCTTGGAAATCTATGTTGATGTATGTTTTATCTGAAATTGAATATTATTGAAAGCCCGATGCGCTCATTTTAAATAGTATGAGCAGAGGGTGGTAACAAATATGTCTGGATACAATATGTTAAGACTCATCTCCGACACGCTGGTTTAAAGACGTCAGTGTAAGAGAATGGTTTTGAGATGATTTACGATAATGTGTCTATCCGCTGCTGGAGTTCTGTTTTCTGGCAGTCTAAGCATATTGTTGATAATAAGACATGTGCAGCCAAACTTATGATATCCCCCATTTGATGCATTCCTACTGTCTTATCAAGCTCCGTTACGTTCGCTCTGGTGGTAATGAATGTTGTGCATCGAATTTTCTAATTTGCAGTATAATCATATCGTGAGTTTGCCAAAAATTCAAATTCAACCAAATCAAGATCAAGTGTCCCTTGTAAAAAGATCATGCTACCTTTTACGTAACACAATTGTGGTGTTTGCGTGAACATTATTAGTTAATGTATTTTGTATTGTAAAAGCAAGAAACACGAAGGAAACATTTGTATTTGTTAGTCTCAAATCAAATGAAGAGGTGACAGTTTTGGAATGTTTTGGAAGAATTAATGCGATTCGGTTTGCATACACAATACGCAATACTTTGATAACAACGATACACAAACACTGTTGGTTTTCAGATGTATTCACCTTATCACCTCCATGTTACTATCACCCTATTCTAAACGTTTAAGAAATGCATAGACACAAGTGTAACTATGATGAAAGTAATTTTTCATTGAAGTTAGAAAGGGATAAGTTTTTGGATTATTTGACAGGTTTTCCTTTCAGGATTGATTATAGTACAATGCTTCATTAGCATGTTCGTTTGTGCGACGTAAACGATGTAATTCTACTTCATTCCTATTATTGATTGTTTTTTACTTTTGTTTTCATTAATAAGAACGACTGAACCTAAAAACGTAATCTGGATTTCTGACATTAGAAAAACGCCTTAGTCTTTCTAAATGTACACGGGAAACATGTTTGATGAACTTAGCACAATAAATAACTGAATTGTTATAATGCTATGCGCCACATAAGAAATCGACAGAATTGTTTTTGTGGACCGTGACCTAGACAGAGGATTATGTATCTAATTGAAGTTTCATCAAAAAGGTAGACATTCATAAAGAATTATATGCGCAGAAAGAAGTAAGACCGTTGTACCATGTAGAGTTAAAAGTTTTAAACTCCTACAAAAGAACTGTCTATACTTTATCTTTAAATGTGAAGGTTCGTATTTTTCTGAAACATGTTGTTAATGTACTAATTACATTTTATAAGTTCTTTTGAAAGCTCATAAATTTCTAATTTGTTGTTTCATGTCATTGCCGGTTGATGGATGAAGAATATTTCAGGCTTATTCTACCAAGGGAGTTGAATGCATTTGGACTGGATTAGAAATGACTTATACCATTTACTTATGCAATTTATATTTTGTACATGCACCTCTTGGGAACTCATTGATCAAAAATAGTTCCATTTTATAGTGAGCCATTTGTAATGAACGTCTTACACTGGCAGTTTGTCACATGCCATTTGCAAAACTTCATAAGAATCTACTTGAATGTACAAACTTTTGCAAAAATGCATTCAACATTAATAATTTCCATATTTTCGACACAATAAGTTTTATAAAAGTTTTCGTTTTTGAAACTTAGAACTCGTAAAGTATTAATCAACTGGTAAATTAAGGTGCTTCATGCCTTATAGCAAGAATTCAAAGGTTTTCAGTTGCATTTATTGCCGAGATGGAATTACAGCACGTCATTACATATTTGATACTAAAACAATAAAAATTAAAACGTATACGTAATGTATTATTTTGGGCGATGCTGACCGAAAGGAATTCACACAATCTGAAAATTATGGAGTTTATGATATCAAAACTAAGAATGCACTTCCAACAACTTGTCTCTTATTTGAAAAGTAATCCTTCATATTTAATACTTAAGTAGAAATAGTGGAGTTAGAAAACATGTCCTTTATACAATGAAGTTGTCATTTAACTGTTCGCATTTAACATATAATACACAAACGAGAAATATAACATTTGAAGCTTTGGACGGCAAACATCGTCAGTCTTTCATCTAATAATATTTCGTATTTTTTTAGTATGAAAACATGTTGCCAATTGTGAATTTATGAATAGTCTTTCTTTCTTTTACCCCGACACCCAAAGTATTTCAAGCCGAAATTTATCAAAATAAATGGTTTTTTTTTCATTTTATATAACGAAAACAGTAACAGCCTGGGGCTTAGTCTAACGTAATCCCTGTTTTTATCTATTTCGTGATAAAAAACAACACACTTTTCCTCGATCCAGCTGAAATACATAGAGCAAAAACAAACATTTATTCAAGAAGATATTTTTTCATTAATTTAACCTTTTCCAATTTTTAATAAAGGTTTAAAGTTGTTACTGACAAGCGTACACTATAATTTCCATGTGGCAAGTAAGAAGAAAAGAAATTCAAGGTTGTTATTCCAGCTGCAGAAGAAAAAATAAGGAAAAAAAACCCACAGGAACATTATAGAAAATTGCCATAGCAATCTACTGTTGCGTAGGATTTTAAGGCGTCGGAAATAAAGTAAATATTACAAGTTCTATACACAAAATAACCAGGTCATACTTATCATAAGAGCACAAAAACGTTTTGAATTCAAATTTAAAACACCAATGAATTTATACATGATAAATATATCACAGCAATCCACTCAGGACAGTAAATCCGTAATTCCTTCAAGCTTATTGATTATTCTTATGACACTTTAGTGCAAAAAGATCATTTCCACATGGTGAAGATTAATTAATCAGTTCTAGCCAACAATAAAACCAAAAAATATCTTTAGCAGTAACATGCAATTCCATGACAAATCCATAATTTTTGTATGTCTGTAAAGAAAGAAAAAGATTTTAACATTAACAGCTTCGAAACGAGTTGGGCTCACATACATTTGTACAAATCTAACCAACGAGGGAGGGTAAGTGTATGAAGATGGGTGAAAATGAATGTATATTTTTAGAGCTCCACTTGAGACAAACTCAGTACCAATGATCCTAAGCTCTCTTGAGCAGAATATTACAATCAGACATTCGTTTCTATAGTAAATAGCCGATAATTAAAAGTATAAATTTCATAAGGGACATCTGTTGGTCATCATTTCCTTGAGGAAACTGCCCGTTATTATCTTATAACACTCGCGAAAATGTAAATAAAATGGTTATTGTCGACTATTACTTAGTTTATAATCAAATTATGGTTTTATGCGAAATATTTATTGGCAATCAGTTTTCCAAGCGTGTGTTCCTGGCCGATTGAAAAGGTATGAAAAGTATCTAGCATCAGTTAATGTTAATGCTCATCGCATTGCTCTTTGTAAATTCCGTTGCTCAAATCATCATTTAATGATTTTGAGTTGGAAGGAGGTGTAATATCAAACCAGAAGATAGATTATGTCCTTTGTGAATAGTATCTATGCAAGAAATTGAATTTCACTTTTCATTACAATGTCCTTTTTATTCAGATTTAAGGAGAGTATTCTTCCATACTATTGGTGTGTATCACAATCTCTCCAACAATCGATATTACTTTGTAAAAGTGATAAGAACTTGTTCATTAACAGTTATGCAAAGAATATGTTCATTGGACTTAAAAACCTGCTAACTTTATCAACATTAGCTAAGTTAACCCCCGCCAAATGCTTGTATTTCACAATTATTGGTGCTCCGTGTATTGTATATTTCTACTTATAATATGGGCCGGTGGCCCTTTTTACTACTGAATAAACCTTCCTTCATTCAGTCGACAAGTACATTTCCGTTGCAATCTATGTTGCATAAGATGTACGTGAGCTGAAATCTTTTACGAACAATTATAATATTTAATCTAAACTTTCTTACATCCTTGGCCAGATATACCTAATGTGATATCAAAATACAAAACGATGATTGAAAACATATACGTTTATCTAAACATATTTACAAACAAATCTTAAACAAATAAACCTGCAAGGATGTTCACACTGAGAGGTGTAGCGGCACGTGGGTTGCCATAGAAATTATGCAATTAAGGAAATAAAATGAGTTCACTCTTAAAACGATAATTTGCCTCACCTGCTACTCGCTGTTGATGAATATTTAAGTTGTCACAAGGTCTCTAAAAGTCTTTTGTCATTTCTTAACGATAAAAACATATATAAGAAGAGCATTTATAAGTCTAGTATAAGAAAAGAAATACCAAAACCATTTTGAACAACCTGAAAGTGTGTCCAATAATTGTAAGACTTTCGTGATTTTTGGCACTTTTTCGGTAAAGTCAATTCACTATGATTGTTCTTGACAACTGACGATTTGTCCAGGGTTTTTCGTAACCATATTCCATTTTCAAAGTCACAAGGGACAGCTGTATATTTTATTCATCAAAAACAAAATGCATTCAAATACTTTAGATTGTGTCAACTTAACTAAATTGCTTTGAACAGATTTTTGGCCAACATAAACGCACTGAAACTAAAACGAAATTGTTTTGTTTACTTGAATTAATATGTTTGGGAATTGGTTTTCAATCTTGATTCTCCATTAAAAAAGGAACATTTTGAATGCTAGATTTCTCTCACTAGGACGAACGCCTTGATAAAAAACATCTTGATGAAATTTGAAACAGGTATAACATGATATCTATAGGGAATACAAAGCGTTTGATTTCCCATTTTTATTGTATTTATTTTTTGAGAAATAAAGAAATCAATCTAAAGTTTTGTTGAAATGCAAAGCCAGTCATTGTCATTTCGACATTTTTTTCAGGTTTTATAAAAAGGTAGTACGTTATAGAGTGTTAACATTTCTATCATCATTAGTCGAGCCCAAAGCAGGCAGAAGTACTCCTTTGTTTGACATACCTTAGTCAACTTTGATCTGCTAAGTGGCTAAAATACAAAAAAACGTGTTTAGATTTTCTCCAATCAATCTGATTTTCAACGCATTCAATCAGAAAAATGTAAAATAATCATCATCTAAAAATCCATACAAACAAGGAAGTAGCCGTTAGATTAGCATTCGATATGAAATATTTATCGTTATGATATAATAATCTACTCCTTATTTGAGAGAAAAGTGTCCTTCCTCACGTGAAAAGGGGATTGTTTTTTAATCCGTGCAAATTGAAGAAAAATAAATTGGTATTTGGTGTACCTCATGATACTTATTTTCATGTATCAACGTTTTGAGATATGTTGTTACTTATTGTTGTTACTGCCAGGCTTGAGCAGCAGTTTTCATGTGACAGGTTTAAGTCAAAATAAAATCAAAGATTTAAGAACACAAGAGCGAAAATAAGTGCCTCTACCTAACATAGAACTAATAGTTTATCTACATCACAGTCAAGACAAAGTAAACCATATTTTGTTTCCAACTGTCATATATCATAGAGCAGAATATCATTTGATGATTTTACCGATTAGAGCCAACAGTGATAGCAGAATATTTAGTGGCAGTTGTAAAAGGCATATACATGAGAATTCAATAAAAGTTGATACGGCTGTTAAATAGAACATTTTGAACGATAATATTGTCATCATCAACCTTAAAGACAGAATTTCATCTTTGGGATAAACTTAACAACTCAACGAGTTAAGATTTCCAAGTTTAATAGTTGAATGAAAATAGTGTAGAGTTTAAGATTTCCACTTTACACAGATCAAGATGTATAATAGAAAATAATCAAAAGAGAATCAGTGTACTAGTTTGACCGAAATATCCCTTAGCGAGGATTTGTTTGCTGACATGGCTGTTTAAATTCAAGAATAGATTTCAGCACGCAGTCAAACTATTATAGTGGCTATGGAGTTGATTATTCAAATTTAAATACCAAAAGAAACACCTGTCTGTCATCACTTTCTTGAGAATGAAGTTTTATAAAGTTTTGCTTTCTTGCCTAAGATATATTTCTGACAAAGGGCATGTATCTATCCTTATATGACACAATTTGCGAAAAGCCCAAATTACTTGACGGTTCCCCGTTCTCTTCTTTCTCCTTGGGCCATTGCAATTAAGATTGCAACTTTTTCTAAAAATGGTTTGCCTTAGTTTTAGGATACCATTTATTGCAAATTGTTCTTTTAACGTTGTTGGTAAAGTCAAATCATTGAAATTGTTCTTGACAACTACATACTTGTACACGTTTTTGTTTGAGATTATATTCCATTTATAAAGTTTCGAGTGACAGCTGTATCTTCTGTTTGTTTCTTTTCGTCGCCTCCATTTAACTCAAAGGCTTTTCATAGATGTTTTGCTGACTAAAATGTAGATAAAGTTTTCACAAAACGTATTTAACTTAAAATATATTACTGGGTTACAAATTTGCAGATTAACATCACCATTTACAAAATTGAAAAAAGGTTCCTAAAAAAATCATTTTCATCTAGGGAAAAGCAGAGCTGTTGATGTCCAGTTAATATTTATTGGTCTGAAACATGCTGATTGTCATATTTTCAAACATAAACTTTAAAAAATATTAACATTTCTTTTCAAATCAATAAAGAGATGAGATGAGGTTAAAGTAACGCCGCTTTTAAGAGTATTTCACTTTTATCACGACAGCCAATATTATTGCAGGGAAAAAGCCCATCGTAGCTATGCACTTAAAATGAAACCTGCCAGCATCTGTTTAAACTATTGAACCATTGGTGGTACTGCGCTGAAATTCAGTGTAGCATTACACCCAAACCTTACTGCGTGTAAAACAGTTATCTACTGGAGACAAATTGCCAAGCCTATGGCGGGATTCCAACCACTGGCGTGATTCGAACCTCATTGATCCGAAGCCGAACGCACTAGCCACTGCGCTATCCCGCCCTTAAACAAATAGGATATTGTTATTGTAAGATAGCATTTGTTACCTTTATGATGAGAAAACTGATAAAAAATAGTCCTGTTGAAAAATGGTGAAAGAGGTGTTGATAATTAAATGATGTGCTGTACATTTACACTTAACATAAAAGTGAATAAGAAATGTATCACTATTAAAATGTATTACAAATTATAAACCTAACAGTTTGTCACAGATCATTGTTTAGGGGAGGTGGGGTGACTTTTGGTTTTGCGCCGCTTTCAAGACTTTTTCACTTATATCATGGCTGCTAGTATTACTGGAGGGAGAAAGCCCGCAACGCTATGGTGGCCATGCATTGCAGTGAAACCTGCTAGCATCGGCTGGAACGAGCGAATCATGGGTGTATCTTATCTCTTTTATTAACCATCTTTTTATTTCCCTTCGCTTTCTTTCACCCTTAGGTGAGAAAGGGAAAAGGACAGACGGAAAGAAAAGAGATCAGATACTTCTGAAATAGGGGAAATCAATTTGAAAAAATAACTGAACATATACGTTTGGGAAATAATATTGAGCTGATCTATCTACTCTACTTTGGATGTTCTCCTTTGGATGGTAACATTCACGTGAATAGTTGAATTATTGCTGACAGCAATTGAAACCCAACGTACTCACTGAAGTTTCATTATTATTTATCCATTTTTGAAATTCTGGAGGTGTTATCATTTCTGACATGAATTCATAATTTTTTTTATTCCTTTAACATGCCTCCAGCTGATAAGTGGCATAATTGGATTGATTATTCTTGTAACAAAATTTTGAAAATCTCTATTTCATTCTAAGTACTCTTGTGACATTCATTATATTCTAATGACAGTCTCCGTAGATGGAAGGAGGTTAGGGGGTTGGGGTAAAGCTCAGTGGTAAATGCGTTCGGCTGTCTAGTAAGCCGCAGAGAAACCATTAACCCAAATGTTTGGATTGGTTCAGTGTGATGTATATTAGCGATCATTTTAATGTGATGTTTCAATTAGGGAATCGTGGTAGATAGCGCGTTCGGATCAAGAGTTCCGTGGTTCTAAGTCTGTAAGGTTAGGTTGCAATGCTACGCTGAATTTCAGCCCGGCACCACCGCAATAAGTAGCGACCATAGTGCTGCGGCCTTTCTTCCTGCATTTACTAGCAGCCGAGTTGTAAATGAAATACTTTTGAAAGCGGCGTTAAACCCGATGTCACCTCACCTCTTCTATTGATGCCATTAATGAATTTTCTTAAGATTAAAGATAGTTACATGAGCTTTAACATTGCTTTTTCAACAGTAACTTCACTCGGGTGATATAATTTAGCACGTGATAACCATACCTAATATATTTTATTTTGAATGATCCTTTTATACACGTTCCTCAAAAACACTAAAAGTTTGTAAACGTCGAGTATGTAGCTAAAAATGTACATGTATCGTCAATATGTTCATATATTTTCGTGATCGAATTTTTGTGATCGTTGTTTTCGCGCATTCATTCTTTGTTAGTGCAAGCCTATTCAATACATATAATTATACCAGTTTATATTTTGTGTAGTAGAAGGTGCAAAATAGGCATTTTCACTATTCTAACCTAAAGCTTTTATTGCACTAACAATTATTAAATACTCGCAAGTCAATTTTCATTGCTAATCTGTTTATCTTATGAAATTGCAAAGGCAATAATCACCAATACTTTGGTTGGTTTTAATCTAAGATAAAGCATGCCTATTAGAACAATCAAATACTTTTGTACTTACCAGGCAATATAGGCAAACTATAAATGAGAATATCTTTAAACCTTAAACGTGAAAGACTTTTATTAGGTTTCGAAAAGCTTTGAAAGAGGACAAGTTTTTATGAGAGATGAAATTTACATACCAAAAGTCGACCAATATGATGATGATAGTTATTTCAAAAGGATGTACTTGTGATCTATTGATTTGAACCGAAATGTACGGAACCGCGTTGCTGGCTTGAAGTACACTTAATGTTTGTGATATCATTTTAAATACAGTTGACATTATTAGGTTTCTACAATATTATCACGATAAACATAAGAGCTATAAATCAATTCATATAAATCCTTACTTTATATACATAAATAATATTACTTACAAAGAAATCTATCTTTTCCTTTATTTGATATACTTTTGAGAAAAATATACTCAAGTTATCACTTTGAACTTACTTGCTTACTTGCAATAATTCAATCAAACAAAGTTACAAAAGGATAATATAGAATTGAGTTTTATATCAAACCATTTTACCAAATTGGTAAATAAAAATAAATTAGTAACCTTTTCATTTGCAATAGATTTTCCATTCTATGATTCCAAATCGCGATTCAGAATAAACAAGTAAAGAAGTGAGCACAGCTCACATACCCTCGCTTCAAACTATAGTCTGGCTTTCTTTGTTGGTCTAACCCTCAAAAAGCTCACTTGGGGATCATGGTTGATAAGTGTATTAAGTTTGTTGAAGCTAGCATGTATAGTTTAGGAGATATGCTCAGGAAAAAGTACCTTGTCAGATAGTCATGTTTTTAGTAACGTTTCCATGTAAACCGCAAAAAATATTTGTTGGTCTAACCCTTAAAAGGCACTCCAATGGATAATGGTTGATAAGTGTATGAAGTTTGGTGAACATAGCATGTACGGTTTAGAAGATATACTCCGGACAAAGGACTTAGTAATAAATTCACTGTTTTAGTCATGTTTCCATGGAAACCGCAAAAAATAAAAATCATTTGTTGATCTAGCCCTCAAAAGGCACATCTAGGGATCATGGTTGATAAGTGTATGAAGTTTGGTGAACATAGCATGTATAGTTTAGGAGATATGCTCCGGACAAAGGACTTGGTCATACATTCACTGTTTTAGTCATATTTCCATGGAAACCGAAAAAAATAAAAATATTTTGTTGATCCAACCCTCAAAAGGCACATCTAGGGATCAACGTTGATAAGTGGGTGTAGTTTGGTGGAGATAGCATGTATAGTTTAGGAGATATGCTCCGGACAAAGGACTTAGTCATAAATTCACTGTTTTAGTCATGTTTCCATGGAAACCGCGAAAAATAAAAATCATTTGTTGATCTAACCCTCAAAAGGCACATCTAGGGATCATGGTTGATATGTGTATGAAGTTTGGTGAAGCTAGCATGTATAGTTTAGGAGATATGCTCCGGACAAAGATTCGTGACGAACGGACAGACGGACAGATGGACGGACGGACAGAATGAACGGTATATATCCCCGCTTACGGTGTAAGGCGGGGGTATAATAAAATAATTCAAGATGATTAGTATCCTTTGTCCACTGAATTGACACCGTTTTCCTTTTGATGTATTTTTAGATATCATTCCAATTGAAATTCTATGGCTAGTTGTGTTAAAATGGTCTCATGTGAAATTTGCTATGAAGGTCTAAATAAGGAAAATGTAACAAATCTGTCAGCATATATTCATGCAGCTATGTTATACATCTCAATGATCTCATCAAAATGTGTATAACACAATCAATTAAAGCAGATTCACATTTGAACCATCAGGGTTGTAAAACATTAATTATTTTATCAGCGTCATGAATTTTGATATCATATATCCAATGAAAACAACATGCGTGCCAAGGTTAGTAAAGGATGGCTTTGAAAGAAATTATATCAATAAACATATGAAAGAAATATCAAAATTAATTGGCAAGAATGACAAAGGAAATGACATTTTACGAAAATTTAATGGAAGTCGACAAAAGGCAACTTGGGAAGACTTTGCAAGCCAATTTACGAATATTAACAGTAAAATAAATAAAAAAGATACAAACATTCAAACAGCCAAATTGCTGAATCCTCAATGAAAATGTTTTCTTAAAGGGGCACCGAGTAGTTTGTCGGAGTCAAATATGTCCAACTTCTTACATGGTTATATTCTATCGAGAAGTAGTGGTTGATGAACACAAGAGACAGGTCTTCTAAGAAACGTTTATTTAAAAAGCAATTGGCACAGTAAAATGCAATTTCACAGACAGTGCTTTAAAATCGTGTAATTTTGGGCCCATTCTTCGACGCTGGATTAAATTGTTTACATGTGATAGTAATAACGCAAAGATGAATATTGCATACATTAGAAATTATTTCAAACTTGAACGAGGATGTGACATGGCAAGCCCATCTTTCGATATCTCATCATCTGTGAAAAGTTATTATCCATGTGTTTCAAGAATAATGAGCAAGTAAAAGGTATTGATGTCCATGGTGTTGAATACTTAACTTAAGAGGGTTCACAAGAGGGGCTTTTACAGCCTATTGGAATCCTACTAGATTTCGCTTTTGCATACGGCTTAAAGGTCATCTGCGATGGCTATTTGGATTGGTTCAGAAAAAAGAATTGAAATGAAAAATGTCCCCATATACCTCACCAATGGCCAAAAGAAAATTTCAAAATTATAGGGATAATGTTCTCAACTGATTTAAAAGAAACCATTCCAATGAACTTTGATCAAATTGATAAAGCAAGAAAAATATGTTTTCCCTGTTCAAAAGTATAAACATCGAATGGGTATTTTACAATCATTAGGTCACTGAGCTTGAAGGTTAACATCGATGCTGGACTAAAATCTTCAAAATTCATTTGTCATCACATATTGTCATTGAAAATATTTACATTAATTATCTTCACATATCAACAAAAAACACCATAAAATCCATGACACTATATGTTCTTAGTATTTTACATCAATATGATGAGACATCTGTTCCCTAAGAGACCATCACACTTGGGAACCTAGGGGCCACATACATCATTTGAACTGAATTTGGGAAGAATTTTGAATTTGTCTTGTGTATACATTTCTCTCGAAACAATTCAAATAAACACCGGCATAGAATACAAGAAAATATTTACTTGACAAAAGCATAAACCAAGTGATTATTCTTTAATGTTTTTACTGTTCATCTTACCTTAATTGATTTTTTATACATTTAGCTGCTTCCAAAATTCTACGACAACTAAAAAATGATTGTGTAATCAGATCAAAGTGGAAACAAAACAGAATGTATAATACTTAACCAACTTAGCTAACTGCGTAACTTTACTACTAATGCAAGTAGAGTTAAATGTTACAAATTCGGTTCTATTTACAGTTGGGTTTTTTTTATCAATGCAATGATGATGAACTCTCTTTTCTCATCGATACAAATAACTTTATCAAAAGCCAATCAAACAGATAGAAATGAGAAAAACGATCTTTATGTAAGATTAAAAAACACATCTCACAATCAACGTATGGGAACAGCTACGTTTCTAATAAGTTGATATCTTCTTACTGAACCAGGAATCAAATACGAGTCGGTAGTCAACAATACCATCTAACAATCTTTTCGCAGAGGAAGTCGTCTTTTATTCATACTTTAGATACCTATGTTGTCCAAATAAAGGATAGTGGCCCGTCATTTTCATCTTCGAGAAACAAGTCACAGTCATAAGTCCAACATCAAGCATGAACAGGGTTTCATTAGCTGAAAAACGAACATTATATTTGTACATGTCCACCAAATCATAAAAATGCAAACGGAGCATTAATTTGTGTTGAAATGTTTACATAACTCGAATTCCTTTCCATCTTTTCAATACCAGTGAATTTGGAGTTAAGTTGTTTATAATATAACCTAATCATAATTTGCAATGAACTTCATTAATTGACCTTGTTGCAAAACAATTTTGTCAAGTTTGTACTTCGAATCAAATAGTGACTCCTTTCCATCGAAGTTTTATATGGACATAGGTACCTAAGACTGGCAACGATAATATAAGTTGTCAGACCGCGCCGAGGGGTAGATGAAATTTTGTATCCCGCGTAAGTGTCCTTGTAGGCCGAGCCGCAGGCGAGGTGTACAAGGACACTTTCGCGGGATACAAAATTTCTTCTACCCCGAGGTGTGGTCTGACAACGAATTTATCTTACCGAACATGTTTTCTTTTTATTTATTGAGAATTTTAACGTTGTTTTCTGCCATATTGTTGACATCTAGGCTAGCAGACGATGTTTTTTTGCAAACTCAACACTGCGTTTACTACCATAACGTACTTACAGCGAACCCTCTACAACCGTGCGTGGAATATACTGCTATTGTTACGGTGTTCGGCAAATGCTAGACAGTTCGGCAAATAGACCTTATATTTGTATCCCGCCTGGAGGTTTACAAGAGTTTGAGAACCCCGGCTAAAGACCAATCAAAAGCGAGTATTTTACTGTAAGGTAAGATAATATAATGTTCAAGTATCTTTGGACCATGGGTAACAACTTTGACAAAGCACCAATGCATATTCCCGTTTTCAAGCTTGCAAAACTTTAATATCAGGCACTACATACTTGAACTTAGACTTCAAAGAAGTGTAATAACAAATGGCAAAAAATATGAAATCGCCACCAAAGCAATTATGAAGCCTTTCGTCTTGACAGTTGATGTCCTTGAAGCAGACCTAATGACATACATGTTCACTTCAAAGGTATGTTAGTCTGTTCTGAGTAACGTGTTTGAATCAAACCCTGGATTAACAGTCTTTCGAATATTATGAAGATAATATTTACGTTCAAAGAATGTAACGTCCCTGCATAGATAAGGTACACTTTATGACAGAATCGAAAATCCAGAGAGACGTCAAAACATAAATGCCTTCAGGTGTGCACATTGTTATTTCCGTCCAATGATTTCTGAGCTGTGGAAGGATTACGCATTATTCAATCCCCAAACGTAAAAAATAGTTTGAAGGATAGTTATTGGTTTATATGATGTCAGTATTCTGATACAAATAAAGAGAAACCGAAATCTTAATCTGATCTACATATGTTAATCCACATAAGTTAATCGTTCGGTACGCTTTGATACAATATTTTTCGAAATGTGAGTCTTATGCGACAGATCTAGATCTTATTTCGTTAGTTAGGAGGGCTACACACTCTTTTTTGCGTTCAGTCTCAAACCCACATAAAAATGACAGAAAATAACAAATTACCTTTTTTATATACCTTAGGATTTAAAGTAACACTTTATCTTAGAATTACATATACTTTGAAATCATTTGCATTTTTTTGACACATCTATGACTATCTCCTTCTCATAAAATGACAGCAAGGATAAGGTTTCTACACGGGATGTCCATTAAGGGGACATTATTTTAAAATATCGTCGTTTCACATGACTGAAGAAGAACGAGTTCTTATGGATAGTCAATTTCTTTATTGCATGGATTGCGACGTTTCGGTGTAGACACTAACATAGTAAGAGTCGGCGCATTGAAATGAAACATCACTTGCTTGAAAACGGTGTTAGTATCTAAACCGAAACGTCGCAATCCTGCAATAAAGAAGTTGACTATACATTAGAACTCGTTCTTCTTTATTAATCCAGCTTCTAAAATGCTCCTTAAGGAAGGTAAAACAAAACTGCCAAATACGATACCGTCTACCGCATGGCTCACGTTTTCATAAGGCATATATATTCAATAGTAACTTTATGAAAATATTTCTTCTATACGAAAGTGAAAGGAATCACTCATAGGATCCTCATGTTACAGACCACACTTACACTCACAAATGTGGCCTTAGACATTTTTAGGCTTTATCCCCAACTTGCGCGAACAAAACAAGTGATTCAGTGTTTAAAGTATTTCTCAAGAAACAAGTGAACTACTCTTCTATTTCCCTGTCGTCACTTCGAGAGTTAATATCCTTTGGTTCATGGAATTTTCTACGTGATGGAGAGGTGATTTGGAGTTTAAAGCCGCGTACGATAGTTTTTTACTTTTGTTTATTTCAGAGAGTCCTTAACACTATCGTGGCTATACATTGCGGGGGAACCTGCGAGCATCGGCTGGAACTAGCGATGCATGAGAGGTACTAAAATTAGGTGTAGCGCTACACCCATAAATTACTACAAGTTAAACAGTTCACTAACCACTGCGCACTAATCACTTCCATTTGTCATTCCATTTGAATAACTAAAAAATGGACACTTACGTAGCCAACTTCCTTAAAAGAAGCCTAAAGCATCCTTAACAACTTTTACCAAATAGCAATTGGAGTAAAGAGAAGCATGCAGGACACATCGCTATGCGAACACAAAGGCTTTCTGAGAGGTGATTCTCCAAATGTGTTAACTCTTATCTCGACTCGAACAGCAATGTCGGCTACTCATTGGCCAAAAGCGGTCACTTGCCGTAGGTATATTTTTCTATATTAAACTAGGTCACGCGCGACCCTAGTAACAGAGACGAGGTACTGCCAAGAGTTATCTCCCTTGTCCCACTGTTAAGTAAACAAAGGCTACACTACGTTGGTTTGTTAAAACCTACCGTTACTAGCTTAGTGTATATTCCACTAATTAAAGTCATTTCGCTTTTATTCAATGGAACAAATAAGTTCTTGTAAAAATGAAATGTTCGTGCGAAAAAACCTTGACAAGTTACAAGACTTGCCATTGGCTTACCGGTTCACTTGCCCGTAGCGAGGTTCTCCATCATTGAGCTGAAGATTGGAATTGTGAACTAGAAAACCAATCTCTATACACATAGTAGTCGATGTTATCGCCGACTTTTCATTCATATCGAACATTCAAACCAACCTAAGCATTATGTTGTGATGCCTGCATGTTCTATGGGTCCGACACTTTCAAACTCAATCGCATCTTTCACGACGGTCCGCCATGACAGTCAGGAATCTTCGGCGACTTTAGCACCGCTTCAAATCGAACGTTTCAAAGGTGGAACGTATATATGAGGTCACGTGACCAAATAATCAAAACTTAAAAAAGCCTCGCAATAATTGTTATATTTATTAAAGTTCGTTAGTTCGTAATTTCTGTCTGGTACCGCTGCACGGTACTAGATTATAATATTTGTGCTCTAAACGGTGATATAAAAATCATATTTGTAAATTCATAAATAAAAGAGTAACATTGACAAGATCAGCCGCCATTTTGACAGATCCAATCTTTCAAGCCTTATTCAACGCATAAAATAAGGGTCCTCGTCGAGATAAATACGTTACCATGTGTCCACGAGTTTGATATGGAGATATATCATGTGTCCGAGTGAAATATCAAACTCTTCGTTCTCGTTTGATATTTAACTCGAACACATGATATATCTCCATATCAAACTCGTGGACACATGGTAACTTACAATCATTTGATTTTAAAATAACATAACCAAAATTCGTAAAGGGGGTGGTTTCATAACCAAAATATATCATATTATTGTGATAGTTTGCCAAAATTATGCTTAAGCGTTATTCTAAATCTTGGTCTATTCGGCTAGCTCTGCCAGGGGCTCGGCAACTTTGTCTGCAGTAGAGAACTGTTCTACACGCAGTAAGGTTTGGGTGCAATGCTACACTGAATTTCAGCGCAGTACAAACGATGGTTGGCTAGTTCCAGCCGATGCTCGAAGGTTTCACCGCGATGCATAGCCAAAACGGTGTTGCGGGCTTTGTCCCTACAATAATACTAGCATTGCAGGTCGAGTCTTGCAAGATAAGTAAACAGATCATCTGTGTAGAAATGTCAGATCGTAATATTTCTGCAGTGTATCAATCCCCGATGTAATCAAAATGAAAGGATAAAACGATAAAACGTTTGACAGGAGCATGTTAGCTCTCGCTCGAGTGACTTTAACTGTAATTTAGTTCTATGATAATTCCGTCAATTGCTGTTTACTTTCCAACTCATTAAGTTTATTTTCCTGATGGCCCCATGATTCAAACTGAATAGATGTCCGCTCCTTAAGGAAAGGTAGTTTTGACTTTGATAAAATGTTGATGAACTTTTTGATGGCATTTAATGAATTACTTTGTAACGAGCTATAAAGCTGAGTGTGATCTATCATTTGTGTCCTCATATTTCAGAAAGTAAAAGCTGGCAAAGAAATACTAATCAACAAAGCTCTTATATGTTGTGATCAGTAACCATTTGAAAATCGATCATAGGTTATCTAGCGGCCAGTTACCTCATACGAACTGCATCTGATATTGATCTGATAACCATAACGTGATGTGCATTAACGTTGACGTGTAACTGTCAGGAAGCCTCTAAACGGCTCAGTCCCAGTAGGACTACTCCCAGTTTAATTACTACTGTTCAAGATTGGGTCTAACGGTCTAATGCCAGATGAAATGAATCGCCGGCAGATATTGTTTAACTTTGAAAACCAAATTCCTGTCTGCTGAATGGTTGGGGTGTGGTTGTCATTGACATTGTCATACATATTCTTATGTTTTGTAGAATTATCATAGAACAAGTAAAGAAGTGAGCACAGCTCACATACCCCCGCTTCAAACTATAGTCTGGCTTTCTTTGTTGGTCTAACCCTCAAAAGGCTCACTTAGGGATCATGGTTGATAAGTGTATTAAGTTTGTTGAACCTAGGAAAAAGCACTTTGTCAGATAGTCATTGTTTTAGTAACGTTTCCATGTAAACCGCACAAAATAAAAAAAATGTTTTGGTCTTACCCTCAAAAAGCGCACCAATGGATCATGGTTTATAAGTGTTTGAAGTTTGGTGAAGATAGCATGTATGGTTTAGGAGATATGCTCCGGACAAAGATTTGTGACGGACGGACAGACAGACAGACGGACGGACGGACAGAATGAACGCTATATACCCCCGCTTACGCTGTAAGGCGGGGGTATAATTAGTGAGTGAGTGAGTTGGAGTTTCACGTGCTTTCAGCAATATATCAGTTATTAAACACGCTGATGACAAGCATCCAAAAGAGAGTGGACAGATCAAGGAGAAAGGGATCGAAAGGATAAGGGAAAAGACGGAAAGAAAGGCATAGTGAGAGACAGAAAGCAGGTTTTGGAAGGACTCAAATTTGGTCTGGCTTCTACCCGTCAACCTGTCCAGCGTGGGTGCCCCCCCCCCCCCCCCCCCCCCCCCCCCCTCCCCCATGGCAGAATGAAACTAACTTTTTTTGAAGCCTTGACATGTCTATTATGCAAATTTGACTGGTAACAGTGTATAAACTGGGACGAAATGTGTCATTTTTAGCTCATCAGGTCTGAAAGACCCGATGGGCTTATGGCATGGCAAGGCGTCCGGCGTCCGTCTATCCGTAAACTTTTTCACTTTTTCGACTTCTTCTCCAGAACCAATGACTCTAGAGAGCTGAAATTTTATGTGCATACTCCTTGGCAAATGGGGATTCTAAATTGTAGATTTCGTGACCCCATGACCCCAAATGGGGTCACAGGGGTCGAAACCTGAAAAACCTATTTTCATCTTCTTCCCCAGTTCCAAAAGGTCTAGAGAGCTGAAAAGGTGTGTGTAGACTCCTTGGCCAACGGGGATTCTAAATTGTAGGTTTGGTGACCCCATGACCCCAAATGGGGTCACAGGGGTGAAAACCTAAAAAACCTAATTTAATCTTTTTCCCTAGATCCAAAAGGTTTAGAGAGCTGAAAAGGTGTGTGTAGACTCCTTGGCCAACGGGGATTGTAAATTGTAGGTTTGGTGACCCCATGACCCCAAATGGGGTCACAGGGGTCAAAACCTAAAAAACCTAATTTCATCTTTTTCCCTAGTTCCAAAAGGTCTAGAGAGCTGAAAAGGTGTGTGTAGACTCCTTGGCCAACAGGGATTCTAAATTGTAGGTTTGGTGACCCCATGACCCCAAATGGGGTCACAGGGGTGAAAACCTAAAAAACCTAATTTAATCTTTTTCCCTAGTTCCAAAAGGTCTAGAGAGCTGAAAAGGTGTGTGTAGACTCCTTGGCCAACGGGGATTCTAAATTGTAGGTTTGGTGACCCCATGACCCTAAATGGGGTCACAGGGGTCAAAACCTAAAAAACCTAATTTCATCTTTTTCCCTAGTTGCAAAAGGTCTAGAGAGCTGAAAAATTGTGTGAAGACTCCTTGGACACTGGGGCTTTAAAATTGTAGGTTTGGTGACCACTTGACCCCAAATGGGGTAACAGGGGTCAAAACCTTAAAATCCTACTTTCATCTTCTTCTCCAGTTCCAAAAGGTCTTGATAGCTTAATAGTTGTGTGTAGACTCCTTGGACAATGGGGATTCTGAATTGTAGGTTCGGTGACCCCTTGACCCCAAATGGGCAATGGGCCTTTTTTATTTGATTGTGAATAACTCGGACGTTGGGACAGGCTATCTTTCCTACACTGCCCATGACCCCATGGTCTAAACCACAACACCTATTTCTATCAAAAGTCTGATGAGCTACAGAGCCCATGGCTCTATTTTTACATATTTCCATGGGTACCCCCCTCAGCCACTTATTCTCTGAAGCGTCACACCAAAAGGTGGATGTCCCCATATCTTTGGTTCTAATTATCATAGAACCATAATCTTGGTATCTAAATGTATGTTTATAAGGTCACTGAATCCATTGACAGACATTTCAGATAGCTACCATAGGTCATTTGTACGAAATTTTAGGTTTCCATTACAAAAAATCGTCATTCATGACTTCCACCGGTAACAATTCTATTTTCTCTTCTCTACAGTTAATGCATATGATTTTATTTTACATTATTTGCACTGAGAATAGAATCTTGGGTACTTGTAACCATTTTGTGTACTTATGTGTACTTATAACACACAAATTAAGTGTCCAAAAGCAAACCAAAGGACCTACCGTTAATCTACTATCATTAAAATACACCAACTCAGCCTTGGAAAAAATATATGTTTTCCTCTCCTCTCTACAGTTAATGTATATCACTTTATTTTACATTATTTGCACTGAGAATAGATTCTTGAGTACTTGTAACCCTTTTGTGTACTTATGTGTACTTATAACACATAAATTAAGTGTCATTGAAATACACCAACTCAGCCTTGGTAAAAATCTATTTTCTCTTCTCTAAAGTTAATGTATATTATTTTATTTAACATTATTTGCACTTAGAGTAAAATTATGGATACTTGCAACTCTTTTGTGTATTTGTGTACTTATATCAATCAAGGTTAAGTGTCCAAAAGCAAACTATGGGACCTACCAGTAATCCACTATCATTGAAATACACCAAATCAGCCTTGGAAAAAACTAACAATTTTGTATTTTGAATGTGTTGTTTTACTTCTAAATCAATGGGGATTTAAAGGGATAGATTTAAAGGGCACAAAGAAGAAAGATAACACATACGTACTAATTCTGCCATTACACACATCACAGACATGTACTATAGGAGTACATTCTTGCAAATTATTCATTTTCAATCTCCATATGACTGTTTGATTCAGTTGCTTTTTGGACATCAACAACTTATCAAAATTCTAGTTTTAAGAGAGAGCATCATCATCAATAACATCACCATACACCACACACCTTAACAACGTTCATCATCATCCTCAAAGCTGTCACGTTGCAAGGCCTTGATGTCGACCAACTCTCTACGAAGAGCGCACTGGCTCTAGCTTCCAATCCACGAGTCGAACTATGACTCTCATTAACAAAATGAACAACAGACATTGGAACAGAGATGTATTCCATAGAGCCTCCTGCTAATTGAAATGCATTGTATGATACTCTAGGCTTTTGATGGTATCATGATAGTGTCCATGTTACATTGTTTGACTCATCTTCACAACAATAGTCATTCAGTTGCAGACAGCAAACTTTATCAACATTTTTTATGTCAGGTCCACCATAGAGAACAAAAATGAAATCCATAAGGGCTTTTATAAGTGATTTGTACAATAAGGAAGACAAAATTTTCTGCTCCCCTTTTCCCCTGGTCTGTCCTCTCTCTTTTGGATGCTTGTCATCCACGTGCTTAATAACTGAAATATTGTTCAAAGCACGTTAAACCCCAACTCACTCACTTACTAGTTAACTGTTATCACTTTTTATCATACAATATAAGTCAGCATTGTTATCTTTTAAATTTCATTTCTTTTTTATACGGTTTACATCGATACATTTTACGCTGAGATCGTCTCTTAAATGTTTTGTGGGAATAAGTTATCATGTAATCCTCCTACGATTCAGTTACATTTGACCTATCTTTTATAGCCATGTGGAGGTTTTTATTAATGCTTGAAAGATTCTGAGAGCTTTGCCAGCCGAAGCCTACATGTGAGGGCAGGATATTCGTAGGGACACATGCGCTGGACCAAGGTCTAAGGGTAGAAGCCAGCTCAGGCCAAATTGGGTCGTCTTTCCTTCACTTTGCCTTTCGTTACGTGTTTTCCATCATCATTTTATTCCTTTTCCTGATATGTCCACTCTCTTGAATGATTTTCATCCACATGTTAATGACTCAAATATTGATGAAAAAGTCAAATTCCAACTCACTCGTTCACTCATTCTTTGACTTCATTTGGGCATTTATCAAAATCAAATACATACTTATATAACATATTCTATGTCACTTTGACCATTAAATATCTATGATGCTGATTAGTTTTACATGAATTATTCTGTGTGTGGTTTCCGTGGGAACAACTCATCAACATTTAATCGCTCAAGAGTTATCGTCTCTGAACTAAAACAACTTGCACTCTACAATGTTCAGACGTAAGTCACCTGTTGATAGCTTTCCATAGATGTGTCTTTTGCGAATAAAAGGATGTTTAATCATAGATAACGTGCTGCCTGTAATACTTGCTAATGACTATTTTGTGTGACTCCTGTATCTTATCAGACAAATACAGCCAATTGATTGTCGTGGTAATTGCCTTATTTCCTGTTGTAGGCAATGTTACTTTTGTCTATGTGTAGGTTTAATTGATTAATTTGTCTCTACCATGTTGAAACATTGTATAAGTCCCTCGCTCTATTACTGTAAAACTTATTTATTGTTGTATTGTCTGAATCGTTCTCAAAATATTCACAATTTAAATGTTATCTTTCAATTAAGAATTAACATAAAAACCGAAATCATAACACAAGAGTTATTGATAAATATGAAGACACAACATTAAATAATTTACATGTATTTATTTGCTGGAGTTCCAAGTATCACAGGGGCGGAATAGCCCATTGGTAAAAGCGTTCGGCTTCGGATCAAGAGGGATATATTTTATGCATATATTTTAAAGATGAGGGACTAGAACCTAAAAAAGGAATAATTACTTATCATAGTGTTTTTATATGGCAGGTATCTTTACATTCAAACAATTAGTGTGTGACTAGAGCGGAACATTATTTGACAAAAAACTGAGGGATCGGAACATAGAAAAGGCACTATTACATTTCACATTAACCAATTTCTTAACATTTCAACAATTAGTTTGTGAGTTATTAGATAATAGCGGAAGCGTGGAGAATGTTTTAAAAATATTAGGGAAACGAGGGACCGAAAAATAAAAGAGGCAAATTTAAACATCATAGTTATTGAATTTGTTGAGTTATTTTAGATCAACATCCTTAAAAAACTAAGAAAATTTTCAAATTAGGGACCGTATCATGTCAAAGACATTTTTACATGTCATAGTAATATAATGTGTTTCCTTACATTAAAAATAATTGTTTGAATAAAGATTGAAACAAATAAAAATTGAGTATTTCATTATGCTAATAAGGGACTAACACATGCAATTTTATTTACACTTATAATGATTAATGTGTCAATTTTCTTTAGATTTAACGAAAGACCAAGAAAATGTGAAAAAATTATACAAATTATGGATTGAAACACATACAAGGCATCTATAAAATATATCAAGTTGATATGTTGATAGGCTTTTGGCTGGCAAGAGATCAGGGTATTAAGATTGAGCTGACCGGATTCATATAGGCTGATTTAGCAGGATCACTACATTTATATGTTAAGGTTCGTCATCTTTAAGGTGATGGCACCACGTATTATCACAACAGTCAGAAAACGAAGTGACCATTTGCAGATGATGTATATTTGTTTAAACTCCTAATGATCGTGTACAAGACACAGAGTTTGAGATATCTGAAGTTCAAGTTGTAATTTATTATACTATGCAAACTGTTCATATTAAAAATTAAACTGTGATAACTAACAGCTGAGATGATATATTCGTAGCTGAGTATCCCACCTTTTCAATTAGGAGAACCTGTTTCCAGCGGATTTCTAATGCATGTTTCTGCTAAAGTCGAATGTGTAATTATCTGATGATTTGAAGGTTTGTTGGCCGAATAACTAAATAGTGCGTGTGGAGGTGTATATATGATAAGAGGTAGGTGGTATGATTTGGATAGGTTATACGTCGACTCGAGATGGGTAAGGTGAAATTGGTGAGGTAAGATATGCTGATATGGGGTGCAATGAGAAGATATTGTAACAGAGGGAGTCAATTGTGGTACTGAGGGATACATCTGCTGAACAAAAGTTTGTTACATTACTTGCAAACTTAGTGCAAATATCATGTAAATAGGTGTTCACTTATGTTCGACTCATTCAATGATCTTTCTGTCCATAGCTACGACGAAACATCATGTTCCTACCACATACTTAAATATCAAATTCATATTCCCACTTGAGCAAATTTGGCATGGATCTGTACATCACTGGGGTCGAAAATGCAAAAACTAAATTTTCATGTATCTCTCAAATTTTTTATAAGGGTTTTTTAATAATGAAAATAATAACGTTAAATATTTCTTTAAGTAAATCCTTAGTAACTATTTTGTCAATCTTTTGCCGGAAATGTGCTTGATTAATATTTTACTGAAGAAATATAAAAATCTGATTAAGTTTACCCCATTCCTCTTTATGGTAATGCCAGAATTGTTTCTTGCATACCACATGTATGTATATATAATTTATTTATGTAGTGTGGATATGAACCCTGAACATGTTGATCCAAAAGTATGGCCTGTAAACTGTTATGTTAAAATTTGGTTATAATCTAAAACATTCCAAAAAATGATAATTTTATATAGGAAATTATAAATATATTTGGTCAAATTTAAATTGTGCGATCACTTTAAACTTACACTGTCGAATGTAATCAATCTTAAAAAAATTATTTCTGACCTTACTTGACACAGTTAAAACATTTTTGAGAGGAATTATTTTTCAGAAAATTTAATTATGATAAGTTTCATGTGTAACAATTTCTTAGGATCGTCATGTTATTTTGAAGAAAAACTGAAAGCAGAATATTCAGAAAAGCGTATTTAGACGAGTCATTTGTAAAAACATAGATAGAACATTTAATTGTACTCGAGTCTATGTCATATTTAAGTACTGTAATAGACATTCGTTGACACTCTTTATTTAACCCTCGGCCACGTGTTCTTCAACTTCCCGTGCAAGGAATTAATTCGTGCCAGTATTCGTCCCAGACTTATTAAAGCTTTGCTGTAATGTGCTATAAGCATAGAGAGAAAGCGCAGAAATATTGGAGAAATGCTGCAATACATAATTCACCCAGTTATGATTTGTTGAAATTTCTTTGTCCGAAGGATATGTATAAGACTAGAAATGAAAAGCTTGTTAAAACATTCACACGAACTTTATATCAGACAGATGTAACTTTTTAAATTGAAAGTTTGAATTATCGGCTCTGATGTTCAGGAGATTAATGACTTACTTCATTACGTGATTCATCATTGTCGTTTGGCAGGACATTCTTCTCACGCCAGCATGGATTTTATTAAGTGATACTAGTTAACGGATTTTATCATAATTTTCTTCATGGAAATATACGAGTGGACCGTATTTTGTGATGTGATTTACCGTTTGAGAGTGTAGAACTAATTTTTCTGTTCTTCTTCTTTAGTGGATCTTTAAAACTAAACAATCAACTTTCATCAAACTTTCTACACTTGGTGATCTTTTTCGAAGTAATTTCTTAAATTTATCTGAACAATGACAGTAATAAATGTACGTGAACCCTTATTGCCTTATAGCTGTAAATGACATTATGGTTTGACTTTTCTATTTTGACTTACATATCAATTTTATGAATTTGCCGTAAAATTGACTTTTGCAATTGCTGCTAACATTTCTTAGTATCAAGGTTGGTTCGAATTGATATACTGATTAATAAGTCTATACAGATTTAAAATAATCTCTTTGCAAAAGTATATTATAGCTGGAAGTTTAATATCTGTTTTATATTTTCAGAGTATATAATTCATGAGTATTATTTCAGATAATACGACATAATGAAAATATAATGATGAACAGGGGACCATTTTGAATAAACTCACTTACCCAGGGTTGAAACACTAATCTTTCAACTCATGTATCGGTAAAGGACAGGCAATCATACTTTTAAGTCTCACTTCATCCCCCATGAGGTCATCCATCCATCCAGCTAACTCCGGCCAATGCAGCTGAACTTCATTGACAGTGAGTGGTAAAGCTACGCTTTGTACCGGACCATGATATATTTGCATGATCATTTCCATGGAAATATTTTAATGAAATAAAGTATTGACTTTTGATTGTTCATTCGACTTTACGAACTAGGTAGTATTTCATCACGTAAGTAAAAGTAGGTGAAGTCTGCACGCACTACTGTTAATGACAATATCGTGTGACTTTCCAATCTTAACAGACGTATCAGTTATATGGCCTTGTCTAGTACTGCTACTGACATTACGTCCTTGCATCAATTTGGGTTCGAATTGGTCAATGACGAATTACTCTATACCACATGGAAAGGCTCTTTTTCTACATTGACATAAATGTCGATATTACAATTAGTATAAAGTTGATGATATATTGTGGTCATCACAATCGCCTACATTCTTCTAAAGGTAATTGTTTTCATTGTGCAGATATTTTTCATTTTATAATTTAAAATGCTGTATATTATTATTATTATTATTATTATTATTATTATTTACATCGAAGCTAATATCATAAATTTATATACGATAAATATATACGATTTTAAGCTGAGGTTTCCATAATGTGTATATCCAGGTACAGCCTTATTGGTATTGACATATTTTTACATACAGGAACCATTGCGTCCCTAAATAACTTTGAGTATTGGCTAATGAGTAGTGGCTGTTCCCTTGTTGGCCAAGAAGGATCCGGCTTCTTGTTTAATGGCTGACAGTGACATTTCTCACACAGCTGAACTTTCCGCTGTCTCATTTGAAATAAGAATACGTATTTTATCATTATCATTTTGTTAATGAAATATGTTTCTATGAAAAAAGAAAAAAAAAAGAATTTTACAATCTATTTAGCTCGCAGTATCATGTCATTTCGAAAAGCATTTGCATTATAAATAATTCATTGCTGAAAGTCAAGGAATGCAGAGTTGTTGCAAACAGACACGTCTCTATGTGAATTATATAATACAATTTGTCGCATTAGTTGATTATATAAAAAACGATAAAAAGATTATGTAAATTCATTCTTCATACTATGGCATTAGCGCAAGACAATTTCAACTAACTTTCAGAGTCTGTGTCAATAAACAACAATTATACTGTCCTGAGACACGTTGTTTATCACTCAGTGCCCACTTGGATACCTGTGCTAGAGACAGAGACATTGATTAAAAAATATTCCCGTTTTTTTAAATGGAAACAAATTACAGAATCTTTCGTCAGATGAAAATAAACTTTTTGATTAAGATATTCATGCTCATATTTATTTACTCTATCTAGTCCTTATTGTGTTCGTCCTATCGCCTGCTAGATTGTGACGTCATACCAATGTTTTGTCAATTTTATTGTGACGTTATTAGTCAAAACTCTTTTCTCTCTCCCTGAAGAAGTATATGAAACAAGTGGACTATATATACTTCTTTTTAGATGTTGGTCGTAATGAAACTCCTATTTTATTTTACAGAAATATATTTAAACTTCCCGATTCCTTCATCATAAATTGTTTTCTTAAAATTGGTAGTTCGAAAAATAATCATTTGTACTTTGAATAGTTTGAATATCTTATGTCTGGAAACTTGAGAATTAAGACGTGTTAAAAGAAACTAGGGCAAACTGACCGAGGTTCGGACAGTGAATCGATTCAAATATTTTGAAACTCTGCATTATAAAAGACAATTTGAAATGAGCAAACCAAATTATGAAAAAGTAATATTTATTTTGGATTTCTATTTTTGGATTATTTCATTACTTGGTATTGTTTCGAGGTGTCCTATCTGATATTGCATCATAAACATTTAATTTTCATAATATTTCATTTCTAATTTTTATGTGGCAAAATGGGGAGTACAATTTGCCAAAAGAACTATTGGCAATATTGGACACTTAACCTTGATCTTTTTACCTTTATTTTGTTTAACTTTTGTTTCCCAATTCAATAACTATAAGGAAGTCCAAAATATGATTGTACTGTTTAAATATACACTAGAAAATGATATACAAAGAAAAACCATAGATGTTTCAGATGTTTCAGATGTAACATATCTATTTGTTTCTTGCAGGTTTAGAATATGCATATTTATGAATCAATTATTAACACTAATAAGATATCAGAATGAATGGTAGTAAAGAAAAATTTAAAATTTTATCCTTAAATTGTAGAGGCCTAAATAATATTTTTAAAAGGAAACAATTATTCAGATTCTTGAGAAAAAAGAAAGCAAACATTTTTTGTCTTCAGGATGTACATTTTACAAAAGAACAGGAACAACTGATTAAGCAACAATGGGGATACAGTAAATGTTATTTTAGTCATTTTAAAAGCAATGCAAGGGGAACAGCTATTCTCTTCAATAATGATTTTCAAGTTGATATTTTACAGACTTTAATTGATGAAAAAGAAGGAAATTATGTAGCATGAAAATTGAAAATAAATGAAATTATATATTCATTAGTTAATCTTTATGGACCTAACACTGATGAACCTGACTTTTATACACATATAAAAACTGTTATAGAAAGATTGGAAAGTGATAAGGCAATAATTTGTGGGGATTGGAATCTAGTACTAGATACAGATATGGATACATATAATTACAAACATGTAAACAATCCCAAAGCTAGAACTGAGGTTATGGAGATAATGGATCTGTTAGATTTAAAGGATCCGTGGCGTGAATTTCATCCAAATGATAGGCGATTTCCCTGGAGACAACCAATTCCATTAAAGCAGTCTCGTTTAGATTTTGTTTTGATAACGCATAATATGATGTATTCTGTCGCGGATACGGATATAATTCCAAGTATTAATTCAGACCACTCAATAGTATCAATTACCATAAACTCATCACAAATGGAAAGGGGTAAAGGATTTTGGAAGTTTAATAATTCATTATTACATGATGCAGAATATATAATAAATGTAAAAGATATAATAAAAACAACACTGCAAAAATATCAGATCTCAGATCAAGATGAAGGTTTAAAATATGAACTCAATGATCAGTTATTGTGGGAAATGCTACTTCTTGAGATTAGGGGTATGACTATATATTATTCTTCTACCAAGAAGAAAAAGAGAAATAAAAAAGAATCAGATCTGGAAAGTAAAATGCAAGAGTTAGAAATTGAGCTAGATAATGAGGAAAGTATAGCAGAGAAAGAAAATATTCTGAATATGATTACTGATACAAGAGTAGAATTGGAAGAAATAAATAAAGAAAAAACTCAAGGACTCTTTATAAGATCAAAAGCAACATGGATAGAACATGGTGAGAAACCGAGCAAATATTTTCTGCATTTAGAAGCTAGAAACTTTCTAAATAAGTCAATTACAAAACTTGTAAGAAATGATGGTTCTGAAATTAATGAACAAAATGACATGTTAGAAGAAACTAAAGTTTATTATGAAAAATTGTATTCTAAAGAAGATTGTACAGAGATAGATCTCGAGACTTTGTTCTCAGATACATATGTCCCAAGGTTATCTACAATGGAATCAACAAATCTAGAGGGTGAAATAACATATGAAGAATGCTTGGGTGTACTGAAAAATATGAAAAATGAAAAATCACCAGGTCCGGATGGTTTTACAACTGAATTTTTTAAATTCTTTTGGAATGATTTAAATAAATATTTGATTAATTCCTTAAACTATGCTTATGAGCATGGCTACTTATCTGTAACCCAGAAACAAGGATTAATTACATGTTTGCCAAAACCCAATAAGCCAAAACAGTTTCTTAAATCTTGGCGCCCCATAAGCTTGCTCAATACTTCATACAAAATCGCATCTGCTGTCATTGCAAAAAGGATTAAACCCATTTTACCAACAATTATTAATGAAAATCAAAAAGGATTTGTACCAGGTAGGTTTATAGGGGAGGTTACTAGACTTATTTATGATATTATGGACTACACCGAGACATTCCAATTTCCAGGATTATTGTTAATGATTGACTTTGAGAAAGCCTTTGATTCTGTGGATAGACATTTTATCAAGAATGTACTCAATTTCTTTAATTTTGGACCAAGTCTACAAAAGTGGATCTCTGTTCTCCTAAATGATATTGAATCATGTGTTCTTGTGAATGGATTTGGAAGCTCATTTTTCAAAATAACAAGAGGTTGTAGGCAAGGAGATCCAGTGTCACCATATATATTTATATTATGTGTAGAAATCTTAGCGCTCATGATTAGAAAAGATAAAAGGGTAAAGGGTATCAAAATTGGAAATATTGAAAGTATTTTTGCTCAGTTTGCAGATGATACTTCTTTAACTCTTGATGGTACAGAAAAAAGCCTTTATGCTGTACTCAATGTTTTAACATTTTTTGCAAGGTTTTCTGGACTTAAAGTTAATACTGAAAAAACTAGATTGATATGGATAGGATCTAAGAAGAGATCAAGATACAAGCTTTGTAAGGAATACAAACTTGATTGGACACAATCACAGTTTAAATTATTAGGTATCAATTTTGATGTAGATTTAGAATTAATGGTTGATATTAATTATTCAGATAAGCTGGAAAAAATTGAGAGAGAGATGAAAAGCTGGGAATTAAGACTTCTGACACCCATGGGAAGAAATGTAGTGTTAAAATCTTTATTACTTTCAAAATTAAATCATCTCTTCTCGTCAATACCAAGTCCACCAGATAATGTTATTCAGTCATTTCAGAAGAGATGTTTTGAGTTTGTTTGGAAGGGAAAGAAAGACAAAATTAAAAGAAGTGTTATTACATCAACTGCTAAAAATGGAGGAATCAATGTTCCAATATTAAAAAACATTATAAAGTCTCAAAAAATGTTTTGGATTGAAAGATTGCTATATAGCAGTTCCATATGGAGTAAAAATGTTTTGATATACATTCCGAATAGTCAGAGAATGTGGCTTGCAGATGGTGCTTACATTGGCAATTGTATATTACCGGCTATTTCAAATACATTCTGGCAAGATGTTGTAAAAGCATGGGCTGACTATCTAACAATATGTTACCAGGATGAGAATCTCTGTTATAATGTTTTGAATCAATCTCTTTGGTATAATAGTAATATATTGATTGGTGGCAAAACTATATTTTATAGAAATTGGGAAGAAAAGGGAATAACATATTTAAGAAATATTATGAATGAAGCTGGTACTATTATGTCTCATGAAGAATTTATTGATAAATATGACATTGCTGTTGATTTTCTTACATACCAAGGTATTAAGAGTGCAACATATCAATACTTTAATAAGAGAAACTGTACATTCATTGAGGAGAAAAACATATACTCCTTCCCAATTCTTCCATTTAATATTTCAAAACTTGATAAAAGTAAACATTTTTATCAAATATTATGTCAATTTAGTTTCAATAAATCAAATGGCCAATTGAAATGGGAAGAAATATTTGGCAAGGAGTTTCTACAGAATGAATGGGAGAATATCAATATGATGCCTAATAGATGCACACACAGTGTTCATCTAAAATGGTTTCAATATAAAATAACTCAGCATATTCTTACAACCAATAATTTTTTGTATAAGATTGGATATATTGATTCACCATTGTGTTCTTTCTGTAAGCAGATACCTGAAAGTATTATCCACTTACTGTGTGAGTGTACTCATGTGAGAAAAGTGTGGAGGGAGTTGTCAGAATGGCTAGATAAATTGGCTGAAGGATTTATTGATTTAACACCAGAAAATATTATTTTTGGTTTTAAGGGTAAACATAATAACCCATTAAATACTATCTGTTTACTAGTGAAACAAAATATATATAGTATGAGCAGAAAGGGAAAGAAGCTCAATTTTAAAATCATTCAGAAAGACTTATTAAGTTATTATCAGGCATGTAAATACATTGCCTTTACAAATAATGAGCGATCAAAATTCTTTTCATTTTGGTCCTCTTTCCACACTTTACTAAACTCATTGAATCAGACCGATGCTTAAAAATCATAAAAAATGAAAACCTTGTAATACAATAGACCTGCTATAACTATGTATTTGAACCTGTTTACAATGTGTATATTTACATCCATGTATGTTGTGTCTATAATTATGGACAAATTATGTACGCATCTTATGGGAAATAAAAATATAAATAAAAAAAACAAAAAAAAAAACATTTAATTTTCATATATTTGCATTTTGTAGGGTTGTCGTGAGTTATGAAATATGACACATAACAATAATTCAAGGGAAAACAGTTTAGTGTCACCGTTACAGTATACCTTTGTCAAGACAAAAATCTGTTCTGCTGTTCAGAGACATTTAGGTGAGTTGTGTGGAAAAGTAATAAATAGCATAAACTTCTAGCTAACAAAATATAAAGCTGTAACTTTTAAGTTTATTAAACTAAGGACAGATTTTATGAAAAGTTTTATGAGAACATTACAATTCACTTCAGGAATCGCTTTTGTGTTCATCTTCGATGTGTTATTGTTAAAATGACAAGATTTTTAAGGACGAAAAATATTCTGTTGACGAATTTGTCTGCAAATGTAATGAGCTTAGTTAATCTTAAGGTTAATACGGATTCACCGTTTTGGCTATTCTGTCTTTTCAGTACGATCATTTGCAGCGTTCGTTTCTTTATCTATAACTTTGAGTCATAAATATTGAAAGTAAACACAGAATATACAAAGTGTTAAATGACTTAGGATGAATAGCTCCATTTCCACATATTCTGTCCTTTCTATAATAGACTATTGTCAAAATATCTTAAACCTTGCTATCATGACACATATAGAACAAAACAATTCTTCATGTCATAAAATGGAAATACCCAATTTATTTTTTTCACAATATATAACATAATGTAGTCACGATGTATAAACGTAATATAAAGGCAAGTAATTAGAGCCCCGCTACGAAATAATCGGGTATATCAATGTCAGCGCGTCCATCTTGCTGTACGTCCGCCAGTCCGTCCGTCACACTCTTTGTTCCGCGCATAACTCAGACACAAATTATTTGAAAGTTACAGAATGTGACACTTATAACCACTATGACACTTATAACCACTATGATGTGCCTCTTGCATGTTAAGTCCCTAAGATGCAAAATCCAAAAAAAAATCTTAGTTTTTCCTTCAAAACTTTGATCCGTTCATAACAACAAAACTGAAAATTGGAATGTAAAGACACTTGACACATATATTCTCATAAACGATGTGCAGAGGCACTTGTTGTAGGTTTCAGTCCCACATTTTAAGATGAATGCCCATTTTCATATGCTTTGCGCCAACGTTTTGTTGACCACATAACGCAAACATAAGCAGAGAGTAACTTAAACTAGTCAATGGCTATGATGAGTAGATGTGTCTTTTGTAAGTTACAGTTCCTAATTTGCTTAATTTATGAACATTTTCTTCGTTTCCCTTTAAGTTTGATTTTACTCATATTTCACAGATGCTGTTTGCATGGTTTATTCCCTAATTTGCATAATTTGTGCAAATGTTGATACATTTCCTTCAGAATATTGTCCCAATGGTCGGAAAGTAAAGAAGCTTGAAACATTTAATCAATATGTTTGGTGGGTCTTTTGTTTATTTCACTCCAAAATTGCATAATTTATTCGAATTTTCTCAGTTTTACCTTCATTTTTAATCCGCTCGCGATATTCGGTCACTTTTTCAAAGAAACTTGACATATGTCAGCATTAAAATGTGTACATGATTCGTTCGTATGTTTCAGTTCCTAATTTGTGTGATTTATGCAAATATTATTGTTTTCCCGTCACATATTGTTTGCTCCGAACTTGAACACTTAATGTTGGAATGTGCGTTAAATTTAAGGTTTTGTATTTTATGCATATTTGCTCAGTTTTTTTCCGTAAATATTTTTTGCTCTCTTATCTCAAACACTTATTGTTTGAATGTAAAAGACTTGAAATATTTATCACATATGTATTTAATTTCCCCTTAAGGTTCACTTACTTACCTATTTAAGCCATGATCTGAAGATGTGCATTCCGTGGGAAAATAACTGAAACCGTGGACCAACCAGTAAATAGTTTTCTGTCCTAAGAAACATAGATTTACGCTTTAAGAAATGCATTGGAGAAAGCTTTGGATGCATAATTTTCGTGCCTTTTTCAGTAAATCAGTATCTGAGGTTTCTGAAAACATGGGGTATTCGAGTGAGTTTTGCTCACTAAGGCCCTTGTTTGTTAATATGATCTTCTCTTGAATCTTCTACAGGCCTGTGGAAGTACTGTCATAAGGATAGATTGACCTTTAAAAGTATTTATATAACACTTTGTATTCTGTCTTGTCATTTTTTGTCTAACATCTCCCGCCATTAAGACCTTGCAGCTTAGTGCAAACATATTTGTTTTGAATTTTGGCGAAATATTTTTATCATTAGTGAGTGAGGTATTGTTTAACGCCGCTTGGGCAATATTTCAGCCATTAGCGGCGAGGAATTTAATGAAATGAAAATGATTGCAAAAGCAAACAGGTGTTAGAGCACGAAGTGTGTGCCTGCTGATTGTGCTACAAATGTTTCCCTTACTTGTGCAGTGTCCGAGTTTTTATCATTATATTTAGCATTGAACTACAAAGCTTCGCTGCAATCGCTTATAGAATACGCTAAGAAAGGTTGGGGCTTACGGTTGCTAGCCAATTGGGTTGGGGCAAGTTATGCCGCTAGGTGGAATAAACATGTTTTTTGATTCGGAGAATACGAACAAGACTAAAAATAAAAGGTTTATAAATCATTACAAAATCTTGCGTGCTGGTAATCAGTATTAGAACAATAACTCTCTCACTCTGTGGACAGGTTTCTTATTACAACCTATATGTTTAATTGTTACCTAGTGTCGAAATATTCCTCGCACGATAGGAACAATCCTTAATATGGTGTGTTGGGGCCAGTTTAGCGATTTATTTCTTGAATTTCTTGGAAACATATGAGGAAACCAACCTTCTTTAGTGTTCCCAACTTGATCTATCTAAGTAGATCTCTGAGACAATACACTCCATTTTCATCCAACGTTATACACTTGGTAATCTTAACTCATTGATTTGTCAATTTCTCTGACCAAAGACGGAAGTTAATGTACGTGAGACCTTCTTGCTTTAATACTTCTAACGACAATATCCGTTGACATTTCTATTTCAACAGACAAATCAATTTTATGGATATGTTGGTTTGAATGGTGAACTGATCACTTATAGTCTATTGAATGTGGAAATTATTTATAAGTACTAATGCATGTAACTTTTGGAAATATAATATTGTCTTGAGATTGCCTGAAACTAATGGTGCAAATATGATAGTATGGTACAGTGTAACCATTTATTAGTCTATATCATGTGGACTTCGATATGAATAATAAAGCATTTAAAAGTCAGAAGTATAATGTTGTTTCCTCGTATGTCTGGAAAGGAGCAGTAGCACGTTTTTAGGTAAACAAAGGAATCTCACGGAAACGAAAGTAAATGTTAACAATTTCAAGGCAATCTTTTACAATCAAAAGAAGCAGCTAAAAATCAAACGTAACATTTTAGGTTGAACTCGCGAATCCATTTCCCTCACTTATAAGATTTTCAAAAAATTCACACAACAGACTTCACGCTTTCTTCTACGGACAATCGGTTTGAGTAAGAGGTGTTACACCATCGGCCTCTAAACACAATTATATAAATAATGCATTTGATACAAACATATTAATTGGGGAAAATTCGAAAAGATAAAAATTAAAAAAGTTCTACCGCCCCTTTTATTTCCTTTGAGAAAGTATACTTTAATCAGAGTCTTACTTTTCTTGGTATATATTTTTACTGCACAGTTATAGCAAAGAGCGACGCTAAACTTCTTGAATAAATTTATGATAAACACATTAACGTACAAGGATTTGTAGTATTGCAGATACCGTGACACCAAATGTAACAAGGTAAAAAAATTCACTTTGTAATTTGCACGTATCTCAAATGCATTCATGATCAGCTATGGAAGATGTGCCAATTTACATCTATCAGAGCGGTCTTGAATTTAATAACAGCTTAACTCGATGGACCTTGATTTTTTTTCGATAGGCGAGTTGGTTTCTGCTTGTACGGTCATGGCTATGGTGTTGCTAGACTGTAACTGTCGCCTTGAATCCCTCAAGGGAGTCGACCTGAAGAAAATTACAAGAATTTGTACTATTGCAGTAAGTGTGGTCCGATATAAAACAATGTAACACATAAACCCACAGTTACATTTATGAATCCGGGCCCAGTTTGTTTCGTTTCAAACAAATTGATTAACAGTCGTACATGATTCAATTATGAATATTAATAGTTCACTCAAAGTAAATAACGTTTAAATGAAAGTAGAGAGGGCATCTCTGTGAAATAGATATTGGAAACAGAACAGAACAGAATTTTATTTCTCATAATTCACATAAGTGACATAGAAAATAATAAGACAAAGCATATAACCTTACTGTATTAATTGTACATTTATGCAAAATGAATTTATAAGACATACAGTTAAACATAAATATAAGAAACGACACAGCCCTTCTTTAACGAACTTAGCCATTTTTAATAAAAGGGGTTTTCATTAGAGAGATATACTTTTCAAACTGAAGGATATTTACAATAATATGAAGGTAAATATTTACTTCTTAATTGTGATAAAAACCATCCACTATACTGAAGGGCTGCACGCTTTGGTGTTTTTTGACAAAATGGTGTGAAATATCAATCAAATAACGCATAAACCTTTCTTCTAAAATTAAAATCTAATCAGGCAGATTACATGCAGGTGGGCGCATTATCCCTAACATCTAAATGGGGCACAAGGAAGTTATTTGTCGCAAATATCATCAAACGTCAAGAATTGAGTTTCCTTGATAGAGAAGCAGTGGTTGCTCTGAAAGTTGCCACACTTATGCTTATAGTTTCAGTGTAGTGTCAATAAACCGGTTTATAAGTCGAGATTTGTGAACGAAAACCGGATAGTTGCGCGCGCCAATGACTCAAACGTAATTTCAGGAACGTATTCGCAGTAGACACGTAGACAAATCAGGTTATCAGTGCTTGGTAGGTCATTAAACTAATTAACATGTAAATAGGACGCCGAATTTTGCCTTCTTAATCTTTATCAGGCCGTTTCTCAACTATTATTATAAACAAGAAAATTTATTAATTTTGCCATGTCTATGTGATTGTCAATCCTGTATTAAAAAAAAATTGACGTGGTGTTTTTCAATAAGCACTTACCGTGTTTCAGTTGGATCTCTTTAACTAACTGATAATGACACATAGTAAGCCTGTACGATATACCTTGTTTATACAGAAACAATGTTAATCCAGGGTTTGATGGAAACATATTGGTATGAGCTGACTTGCAGATCCTTAGAAGTGATCATTTGTGTCATTAGGTCAGTTTGACGGACATCAACTGTCAAGATGACAGTCTTCATTATTACCTTGGTGGCGATTTAATATATTCTGTCATTTCTTATTAGACGTCTTTGAAGTGCTAATGTGTTGCTGTGAACATGTGATAGCAATCGGAATTGTTATCAAATATGGAAGTTGTCAACCATAGTCTAATACTTAAGAGGCATTCTTGCTAGATACCAATGTCTTAATTTTACTTTGAAAAGAAGAGACTTTTGCATTGCAGTAAAACAGTAAATTACTGTAGTAAACGTTAAATCGATATTTAACTACCGCTCTCTTGGCACTTTATGGATCTGATTGACATGAATCCATATTTATCATTCAGTTTATGATAATCTGTTTTGTGTTTTGTGTTTTAGTTATGGAGTAAAGATGAAGATGAAAGGATACGCATCTTTTTGACTGGAAAACCGGTATTAAATGTTAGAAACTACAGTTTCCTCCGTCAAAAATGTTGTAGCTAATATTATTGACTAAAGACTGGTATTCCTTTCCCGTTTCTGTAAACGTTTGAAGGACAGGAAAAGGGGGTTGATAGAGGATGGTTGTGAGAAGTGGTTTAAACTTTTTACTTTTGACCAGTTATTCCATGTTTATTGATTGGAGAATAATTCGTTCGATGGTTACGTTCTTATGAGGGAAAAATAATTTCTAAAGACAATAAAGAAAAAGGCATTATCACTACAACTATTAAAAGGGCTGTGATGCCGATATATATGCGACGTGACAGAATTATGAGTTTTTGACAGTGATGATTTCATATGAGATGAGCATACGATTCAGTGTTCCCGTCCATACAACGTTATCTGAAAATGTATTCCGAGTCATATTAACCTTTCAGTATTGGCTCGGAATGCAAGATTTAGCTCTTTCTAAAGCAATTGGAGGAAAAGCAATTTCTTAATTCCCCTTTTCAGACAATTTTGAAAGAATAATGACATTATTTAATCAGCCATGGCTTATTATTATGCCGTAAGGTGTGATTGAAGCGTTTCGTCTAGCTTCTGGTATTTGTAGCAGAATACATATCTTTAGTTAAACTGGTATGGTATCGGTCATTCATTCTGATGTCCTTGTTTCGATTCGCCCTTGATCTGATTACCTGGCCACTTATTTTAAGTGTATGCATTCGAATTTTGTAACGAATTCAAAATTTGTTAAGCACCTTTCTTCACATAATTTTATGTTTAAAGGAAATTTAAAAAATATATAAAATTTTCAGATATAAGAATTCACGATACATCGCTGGGCTTTTAAAGGCAATGACCTTCTTTTATAAGATGGCCTTGAAGAGATTTATCTGACAGGAAGTTGATACAAAATCATCATCTCCAAGTTCTTTGCAAATGCAGGTCAATTAAGTTTTATGTGCTTAATTTTTGGTATTTGGGGTTCACAGTGTCATCGAGTAATACAGAACAAATAAGACATTGACGTGGATCTTGAATAACTGAACTGACATCAATGGTGTCTTCCTTGATATGTGGAGGCGGGTTAATGTCATTATGGTCCAGGAAAATATGCATTCGGGCAAAAGTCATGTGACACATGGCACTACACTATTTCATTCGAAATCACATCTTAATTTTTCAAGCTGAAATTGGGGGCGGGATAGCGCAGGGGTTAGCGTTCGGCTTCGGATCATGAGGTACGTTTTTCGAATCTCGTCAGGGGCGCGGCAATTTTGTCATCAGTAGAAAACTGTTCTACACGCAGTAAGGTTAGGACGCACTGCTACACTGAATTTCAGTGCAGTACCTTCTATGGTTCGCTAGTTCCAGCCGATGCTCGCATGTTTCATCGCAATACATAGCCACAATGGTGTTGTCCCTAAAATAATACTAGCTGTCGCGATATAAAAGAAATACTCTTGAAAGCGACGTTAAACCTCAAATCAACCCCCTAACCTAAAGCTGAGATTAAAAAAAATCTAGGCACATGGATGTTAACTTTCAAAAATGAACACAGAATTGAATCTAAGTATTCTTTATTTGAGATGAAGAATCACACAATCGTAGAAAAATGTGAAAAGGATAAAATCACGTTAGCTGTGTCTCGATGCACTCATTCTTCTATACCTAAACACTTAAAACTAAGAAAGTAAACCAAGATTTTACAACGATTGAACAAATAGGAGTTCAATTAAAAGGGAGACTGCGAAAACTTTTAGTGAGAATTTTAAACTTTACCTCTAAAAACTCAATTTACTTCGAATCTTGACAAAAAAACATATTATTTCAGTGATATAAATAAAGTCCAAAGCTTTTAAATTATCTTTTGCGTTCATAAGCACATGCCTAAAGGCTATTGAAATGAAATACCTACTCAAGAAGGTCAGTTATGTGAACAGATCAGTAGGGACTAGTGTTTATTCTTTTAGCGTTATTTGCCAAACCACTTCTCCTAAGCGAAATGACATTCATAAGTTTATAATCTCATCTATCATGTCTAAGGGCAACAGTATGCATGTTGAATGTTAACTCAATTAGCTGCGTGAAGAGAATAAAAATAATAATGTTGCCGAATTCTAAAACCAATGGTAACAGCATAAGCGATATTTATCATCATACATAGAAAGCAAGTACATTTAGGTAATCTGTACCACATCAAAAGATAATTGTTATTCATAAGTCATTATGAGGCAAAGTTTTGTGCTTTTCTCAATGAAAACAATGCCATGAAAATGAAAAAAAATCAAATAACTGTTAAATGGATTTATATTCCGATATGCAACGATATCTCTGTATCTGAAGTTCAAAAGTACATTTATGTAAATATCATGGATAGTTGTTTCAGAACTGTAAAGTTTCAAAGTGTAAGTTGAACCGATATAGGTCAATTACTTATTAAAATACAAGACTGACAAAATACCGACTATACTGAATAAAAGATTAAGAAAAACTGTCACTGGGCTAAATTCTCGCGACTTTTTTTGTTACAAAGAAGAGTTTAAAAGTATAACAACTTAATTCTAATTATTATTATTGTCTGTATCTTCATTTTACATCATATAAAAAAGAAGTTGTCGTCGTTATAACCGTTCAATCTATTCAAATGCCTCCCAAACAAGCTATTTAAAAAAAATGTATTTGTACAAATTGTGGTTCAAACAAATCAGTGCAAAGCATTGCTTCGTGATCAGTATAATGCAACTGATTGACAGACGGAGGCGTTACTTGGACACGAAATCTCCCCTTACAAGTCTCCTCATCCTGAGAGTACCAGATTTTCTCTCATATTTCAAACAAACAAATTCGTTTAAGTGTTATTTATACTCTCTTAAACATTTTGAATGTTGGAATTTAAGATCTTTTTCAGGTGTTGTAGAAAAGAAGCAATTGTATAAGGATTTGATATATTTTGTTCAAATATGATAACTTAACACAGAACCTGCTAAAGAGAAACCGTTTAAAGATTGTTTTACATTTTTACACAAAAAATGTAAAACAATCCTTATAATTACAAAATCAACTCTTTTTCCAAAGATTTTCTGAATAATTTTAACACATCTTGAATATTTCTCGTCAACATTACGTTAGTTTGCAGTTTGTTATACACAACTATACATGGTGGAATCAAAATTGCGAATTTCATGTACTAAAACGGAATATGATTTAATTTAGTTTTTATCAGCATTGACGCGCATGCAATCAAAGTTCGTCTTAACTACGCATTTTTGAAATAACCCTCATTAGCATTGACAATCAAAATGGCTACCGTTTGTGAAACGATTCGTTATTGAAATCAAGAGTTTTCGGTGAAGGTAATTGTTTCTTTTGTGGGAGGAAAGTATTATCTGGTTATCCACTCAGTTATGAAGATGATGACATGCGTACATTTCTTATTTTGCCAAAAAACAACAAAGTAACGCGATGTTGTCATAACCGCAAAAGCCGTTGCGTCAATTTGTTCTGCCAGATTGTGACGTCATAAAGTATGGATGCACGAGGTATAACAGCAAAAGTTTTTGCATTCATCGAGAAATGGTTGCATGTTTTTGAGAGCTCTCACCTAACCAGAATCGCCGAAAAACGTGTAACAGCATCATTTTGTAATAATTACGCCATGAGATGAAAACATTTGTTCATATAGCTTTTTTTCTTAAGAATGATATTCCACCATCTTGAGAATCATGAGCTCGAGGTCAAGGGAGCATTTGATTTTGGCTTGAATTAACTAATAATGTTAATTGTTACCTGAAACAAAAGGTTTCTTCACACTGCAATACTTAAAGGGTATTCTTCCAATAAATTGTTTCCTTTCTAAACTGCCCACTCAAACTGTATTCAAATTTTCCATTTTAGTTTGAAGATTGATATAACGTGGTGAATTTACTTGTTTGTGTAAAAGATGACTCAAAATAACCACTAAATCAACCATTAAATCAAATGATTTCACTTTGCAGCTCTTAAATCTAGTAATGTAAATCAGTGCTTTTAAGTTGAACTGTGCTATATTTTACATATATAGTTTTAAATCAATTTACCTTTTCCTGCTTACTAACGTAAAAACTTTAAACAAAGGTTAGCAGGACCATTTCTGTCAAGTTTGAATGATTTAGTACAACTTAAATGTTACAGATAACAATCAAAAGGCAATAGACACAGAACATATTCCATCATCCTTCTTCATCAGCGTAATTGAACCCGCTGATTCAGCTCCTTCCATATACCCTGATATCCTTTAGGCCAAAAGTCACGTATCGTTAGCTATCCAACCAGCCAATGAGACGACTCGCATCCGCAGCGGCACAACCCGTATGGAAAATTCAAAGAGTACCTTCAAGCTCCTTGGATAACGACATATCATTGGCTGTCACAATAACAGGTGAGCAAAGCCACGAACATCAAGCCGGGCCAGCCGTACTAGGGATTCGGCTCGAAAGAGATAAGGGAATATGGAAGGAGCTCGACCAGCGGATTAAATTACACTGATGAAGCAGGACGATAATCCATAAATTTTATGAAACAAGGACAAAAAAGTTTATTATTTATTAGAAAACTATTACATTTGTGCCTATCAATAGTTATTTCTTATTTAGACTTATGAGATCTACTGATAAGTAGGCCAACAATGCATCAAAACTAATACTTACGAAACCTCAGATACATGAATGGATAACGACTGTCTCATGGATTATCATCATTTCAAACCGTGAAGATTGATGAAAAGGTTTACCACTCAAACACAAAGTAAGCATAACGTAAGCATAAAGAAGCAATGATTAACAATCTAGAACAGTTATTAGAAAATATTATACTTACAATGAAAATAATTTTTGAAATCAAATATTGGTAAACAATGTTGACGTTATGTTTTTCCAAACAAAAAATGTGTTTTCTAAACCTTCTATAACGCGTTTTAGAGTATTCCAATTGATTTGTTGTAGTAGCAAAATCGTAAATGGTTTACCCAACTGTACAAATAGGTACCTGAACTTAGGAAGAGGACGGATCTATACGGTTGCGCGAAGGCAGCATCAAAAGTACAATTCCTTCAGGGTAATAACACTGGGACATGTAATGTCGAAATTAACTTCTCTAAAGCAGCGGTTGTCGAACAAAATTAAACAAAATAAAGGGATGTAACGGGGTCAACACTCCCTGTCCCTATGAAAATTAGATGTAATCGTTTAACATTTCTGTAAACAAAAACACCATATTAATCCCTACACTCTGACCTCCAAATTATTAGAAAAATCGCAACATTTATTGACTGAGCCATTTTCAAAGTCCGGTTTGGAAATATGCTAGTTTCTAATGTGCCTAGTGTTTAGAAACAATGATTAAGTACTTTACCTGACAATAAGGCATAGTTTTAGCCTTACGCAACAATTGAATGCCGTTATTCGCTCTTCCACGTTGCCCCCTCGTGATCACGCGTCCATGGTTACCTTTGATCTGTTCTATCGATGATTGTTTATATGATGTTTGTTTCAACGGAGAGTTGTTTCGAATCATCGAGTTCAATCTACCAGAAGGAGGAATGTGAGGAATATTAACCACGTAATAAGCCTTATATGGGCAATGCATACTTGCCCAACATGAGTGTGTAAAAGTAAAGTGTTTTTTGTTTGTTTTGTGAAAAAATGAAAACGTTAAAGTACACAACTAAAACAATAAAAGCTTGAACCATCTAAATACTACATATAAAGTAGGGGGCTATCGTCCTCGTGCTTTAACTATAATATTTCAGGGCAAATACTTTATTTATTACAAAACACATGAAACACATAAAAAAATGAAAACATCAACGTGGCCTTGAAAAGAGAATTAGTAGGTCAGCAAAGGGAGTGAAAGAGAAAGAGGAAGACTGGTGCTTTAAGATTTCCTTGGAGACATATAACTGTAATTGTACATACTGGTAGTGAGCACGATGGCTCAATTAAACTTCAGTGTCTGTGAAAATCTCTTGTAGGAATGAAGTTATACATATTTTCTTTCTTGCTAGGTGATTATGTAACTTTTTTAAAGCAGTCGAAATATCGTTTCCAATCATGTTTGGCGAGTTGATCTGTCAAAAAATGATTTTTTGATTGCTTTCTGTATGGTTGTTAAACGATTACCAATGTATGTTAGGATTGATTGAAATATATTGGCCATTTATTTTGATCTATGATAAAATAATAATGTTTTGTCCGGGTAGGGTAAATTCAATAAGAATGTTTTTAATTAAAAATCTGATTGTTTGAATAATGCATGATAATTCGTTTAAAAATTGTTATAAATTTGTAACCCTTTTAAGATATAAGGCCCAAATAGACTTTCTTCAAAGCTTAGCTTTTGTCTACATAGCAAATTTTTCTATCTACGAATACTTTTCATACCGATTAATTGTATTGTCTTTTCACCCTCAAATTATAGATAAGGTGATTTGACTACGCCGCTTTTACAAAACATCTAAGGGCTGGATTAGAGAAAAGGATCGGTGAAAGGTTGCCATACTTTGTCTAAAGGTACTACATAAATAACAATTAAGAAAGACTGATGTTGAGTATACTTTAGACTTTCGTTCCTTTGACACAAAAAAATCATAAACTATTCAAACAATTCTCGTCAACAACTACAATGTATGTCAATCACTTCTCCTTACTTTCATGTATATTGTATAATGGCAACTGGTTTGTTTTCTAAAAAAAGCCGACTCGATATATCAGATAACTTAGTAAGCGCAGCAAGGTTAGCACATATTTAGATCACTTGACTCATGCTGACAAAGTATATACGATAATATTACAGGCTTTAAATCGTTAAAGAAAAAATATGCAATGCTCATCTTCCTTTTTAAATTTGATATGGTAAAAGTAATGTTTTTTGTTCTTGAAGTTATTACATAAGTCTTCGAATTTCAAATCCATTATGAAATACAACAACTCTTTTTTTATGTGTGTTGTTCGGAAACCCCCTTTTGTAAAATTGTATGTATGTATTGCTGTTTTTTTATATAGACATTTCATTTTACAGCTTTTAACTTACATATAATCCTTGTAGAGCATTAGGAATTTAATTTCATACAGTAGGCTGATAGCATAAATATTTCACAGAGATTTTGTCATGTTTAAACATGTTAATCATGTCTTAAATTAGATTTCATAGTTCAACTATCAATCTTCAAAGTTCATCATGCTGCCTATTCTATCTGATGTTGATGTTAGTAAACTTTATAATTCGTAATCGAATCTTCTGTTAATGGTCAACAAACCTTTATTTGTTTGCATTCCTCGTGATCAACTGAGTGTCATTAATATAAAGTGATACATAACATTGTTGCAAATTAAAACTCATCAAATCGATAGAACCATTGACAGTCACATGTAACAGGGAAATAAGCAAATCATAAAATTTGCCTTATCATGGTTTAAATCTTGTTCCATTCAAAAGGAAGCGTTTGATTAAATGCTATAGTTGGAATAAAAACATTTCTCAAATGATTAAAAATTTTCAAAAGAACATGAAATGCAGTTGGTGATAGACATTAAAGAAAATATTTCATCGTTTAAGTTAATACGATGATTCTTATAAACACATTTTTCAAATGATTAAAATTTTTCAAAAGAACATGAAATACAATTGGTGACAGACATTAAAGAAAATATTTCATCGTTTAAGTTAATAGGATGATTCTTAAATAACAATCGTTTTTAAAACACTACCATTTACTGATGTAAACGAGTCTTTTAATGTTATTGAATGTTTAAGAGCTAAACTTTTCATGTGAAGAAAATGCTAAGTATAAGTGTATTTGCGCTTAGTGATGTTTGCAAATCCAAAGTTATATAACATTTTGACATTCAAGTATTTCATCACCGCAACTGTCAGTAGCCAAGAGCAATATTACATTCAAGAATATTAACGCAAGAAGATTAAATACGTGATAAGCATATTAATGACACCATTGCATAGTGCGACCAATTGTTTATGTTGCATTATAATCGAAGATGTCACAGTAATACATTCATCAGAGAAAGCCAGTGCGTTATGGTCACACATTGACACTTATATCATATATAAATTTATATCGAACAAATATAACAAAAAAAAGGTAAGAACATATTCCTTCCACATATTTCAAGGTGATACTGATGTTTAACAGGAAAAAAATTGACATGATTTTGTACGAAAATGGGTTCAAAATGCCAACACTCAAATTTTTCATCTTTTAGAATTTTCATTTCGAAATGTGTTTTTAAATCTCATGAGATAAAAGTGTGCATAACATTAACTTCTTACTCCAGAAATACGAAAATAAAATACACTTTATAATTTTTTTTGTGCAGCCCCACTCAATAATCCAGATTAAACGTTCCTATGATATACTATGGATCCATCGTAGGCCCGACCCGATAATGTTGTTACCTCCCTTTGCTGGACGAGGCGTCTTCCTTTAGTCAATGAAATGCGCCTCAATCGTTAGTTGAAATAGACATCTATATCATGATTCGCCATTCTTACAAATATTAACAATCCTCAATTTTTAGGGGATGGTGATGCACGAAATGATCGATTTTTTTATATCTAGACTATGAAAAGTAAACATTTCGTAGGGAAACGAACGAGTGCTCTGTAGGGAAACCACGGCACAAAGTTCATAAATAATTTGTAATTTTTTCTGAACAGGAGTTGGATCATCTATCTGAAACAAAGGTCAAACAAATCATATCTTTATAGTATTCCTTGTTAAACCAATGACATACATTATAGAAACCGACCCCTTACACACACTGAAGCGTAGGTGTGTCATGACTGAAGTTGGTTGGACCGCTGGACCTGCCAATTGGGACAGCTGATTGGATTAAATTCTCGTAGAGGAAGGTATAATGCCAGAATTGTATTATAATTATTTCACATCTCATACAAATGTGCAAATAAGTTGTCCTTTAACATTTCATGTGAATTTACTTACAATATTTTTGTACTGATTTCTATTCAGTTTAGCCTCATTGATCACACATCGAATTCATCTTTAACAAACTATTGCATATACTTTCTTTCATTTGCACTTTACATTATTTAATGATTAAATGGCGACAATAGTCTATAATACTATCCCTCAAACAAGTCATGTTTAGGAACCATGAAGGTTCAAAGGTGAATCCACTTTAAATGTTTGTATTTCACATTTTGTGTGGGAAAACATGTCCATTTAAGTGTTTAAAGAGATCAAATAATGGTTTAACTAAGATTAAAAGATTGATACAGAACAGATGGTAGATATCTTTTAGTAGCTCTTTATAATAACCATTAGTATTCTTAATGTGAAAAAAACCATATAAAAATAACTAGCCTTAAAATTTCAAACTAAATAATTATAAAATCCAAATCATATAGACTGCAATGTCAGAATATTTGATATCCTAATATGGTGATACTTTATTAAGAAACATCTTTGAAACTAAAGACCTGAAATTTCAATGCAAGTTATTGTGGTTTCATATCGTATGATTTATATAAACTTAAATGTTATCAAAACACAGAGAAAGAAAAACTTCACGAATTCACAAAATTTGATTAAAATAAATATTTTCAAAAATGTAAGTTGCGTTATTTTGTAGTTGGGTAATATTATTAGTTCCTCCTGCTTGATTTTTTCCTATATCCATGATAGCCTTTCGTTTGCACTTACACATAGAGCATGAAAAGCAATACCTATATACACAAATCCCAGATGACATGCAATATCAGATTAAATATCCTCCATTATCACCATGTTTCAACCTTGAAAAAATCATGAAAATTATACATTAGGGATTCGTATCAATCACAAACAAAATACGTAAGACATTTTTACGTTTGCCTAAAGTATCCGCTGACACATGAAATTTCAAAATATCAGATGATTGTGATTATGTCAGTTTCTTGTCTTATATTGTATGTATCAAACTGTAAGTTGATTCGAAGTTTTGAAAGAGGAATGTTGGCACAAAGTTTATACGGCTATCAAACGAAGGAATTCGACACATTCACACTAGCGAACACCAACAGAAATGTGAATGAAGAAAGTATTTTGTTAGATCAGCACTTTTCTGGGTTGAGTGTTTTGAAACAATTAAAGTCATTTACAACTGAACCATATACTTTGAAGCAGCCATCCGTTTTAACAACCATTCCCCATAATAACGAAGAAATTAAGGTTTTCTTGTGGTGTTCACTACAGATAAATGTACAATTGAGTAATTGACATCGAAGATAGACACAATGTCATTGTTAGTTAAGATTTAATCTTTTTCTATTTTCGTGTACACATTAAAAAGTCATGGATGGTATAAAACATATCATTCATAAGATGTTTAATATCAGATAACTTTTGTTTTATCTGAAGTTCGATGTCAATCTATTGTTAAAAATGTTTGGTATGTATAAAAATAGTAAAATAAGTCTGTTTATTTACATTTTTATTTTGAGAAACGTGATCATATTACGTTGCTTTTTTAAAAAAGATCTTAATTGCGTCTAATTCTTATGTACTTCTGTTTAATTCGTAATGATATATTCTTCATTCGGGGCATTGTGACTACAAAATATAAATAAAGCCAGCAGCGCACTGCAAATTTAATCTCTGTTCAAAGTCATAAATCAAATTGAGGTCTTTTGAAATAACTATCAACAGATTGATATACCATTGTGAAGGAAATGTCAACTTTATAAAACGAATCATACCATTTAAAAGTTTTTGAAAACCTTCAGATTCACTCATGTTCAAGCTTTAACAGGTTTTTGTCATTACAAATGTGACGTTTATATCTGATAGGAAGGAAAGTTTTGATTGTTCTGAAAATATGGCCGAATAAAAATGCGTAACGGTTGATTTAACAGGATGCTTGAAAGACAACGAAATATCATGCCCTGACGCACTAGTTACAGCATTCATCAACGAATCAATTATACCTGTTTGCGAAGCTAAAGATGTGTCCTGCAACTTAAGACAACTTTTTCCCATGGAGTAAGAATATCATTCTCTCCCAACAGAGGTAGCTCCGTCATAAATTCCTATACAACCTCTGTTTTAATTCAAAGGTTTCTTGTGCACGAAATGTAGAACGCTGATTGGATGCAATCAAAGTTTGTTGTGCAATCAGCGACGCCGTTTCAAAAGTTATCATTCAAATCGCCTTAGATATTTCCGGAAGCTTTACAAAAGCTAAAGTTAAATCGAATATGCACCTCGACTTTGAGTCGTCTTTACAGAACACATACGCCCCATATTGCGACTGCATCATTGCATCGGCCTGTGTGACAACAAATGTGTTATTCGTGCATTCGGTGTTTTCATTTGCTGAAATATTGCCAGGTAGTTTAAGTTGCAAAGTTGTCCCGCTAGGGGAAACTGACGGATGCCCGAGAAACCTTCGTAAAAAGACAGAGGTTGTATAGGAATTTATGACGGAGCTACCTCTGTGTTTCCCTAGCCTTAGTGTCAATGCATAAACTATATTGATTGACGGATCTCTTCACGGAATATTACATGTAAAATACTCCTGCAAACTGTCTTCAAACCAAAATCAAGGTCACAGTTTAAGAGTATATCATATGAAGTATTAAACAGAAGTAATATAAAAGTTGAAAGCTCTAAAAATTTAATTATTTATTGATGCGGTTTCTTTCAGAAAATAATTGGATCCTTTCAAATTTAGTGTAACAATTGTTATGTGATTGACGATGTCGACCTATTTTTTAATCATGTACAAGTTTATACTAATTATAACACAGAATGATGTTTGATTCAATCACAAAAGAAGACAATCTTTTTCATGTTGTATAATCAGTTATCTTTTTTATCCCATTGAAAATAAGCCACTTTTGTCTTGGTTTTAGTTTCACATAGTGGTAACACTGGAAATTCATTTTCAAAAATATAATTATAAAACTGAAAACGCTAATCAATAATATTGGTTTTTTTGGTACTTCTATTAGTAACGCTACCTTCATAACCTTCTGTGAACCATCTCCCTAGATGTGAATTCTAACTCAGGTGAGGTAAACATTACAGTTTGTTTAAATTAGAAATGTTCAACAGCGATACGTCTCATCATGCATTAAGCGGCGTTTATCATGTTCCAAGAAGTTCAAGATAAAGAAGTCAAAGTGTATGGCCAAGATGTCATTTGGTCATTAAACTCCACTGTGTATTTCTCATTGAGTTTGTGTTTCCGTTTTTCTGTTTGCTAATCCCTCTACTTTCCACGCGTTACGATTATGACAGCAAGTTTCACACTTCTCACCCACTTAACCTTTATGTTTTTAAACTCTTCACCAAGCGACCTTGGACACCACAGAAGGAATTTTTACACGTATTTCACTTATATCGCGGCCGCTAGTATAATTACAGAGAGAAAGCATGCAACACAATTGTGGTTATGCATTGCGGTGAAACCTGCGAGCATCGACTAGAACTAGCGAAACATGGGTGGCACTGAAATTAAGTGTAGCATTGCACCCAACCTGACAGTAGAACAGTTTTCTACTGCAGACAAAGTTGCCAAGCACCTGGCTGGATGGTATAGAAGGAGCTCTGCGGATACAAATACGCTGATGAATAATGATGGTGTCTAAGTAACTTAAATTCCAACGTGTAAACGATTATAAAAACATTCTCAACCCAAATGTTTATTTGTGTTCTCTAGTAGGTTAGCCTTTTGGTGACTTTCATTTTAAGCCTCTACAAACCCTGATTTAACGGCCCAATGTCTGTCGTGTATTACTTTCGATGTTCAGGTAATAGGACAGTGTGTTAACGGTTACAAAACAACGTCTTGGTTGTCACAATATCCTTCCACAGTATTGAGTGAAAGATTTCTAATGTTTACTCACTTGCTGTGTGTGATATTTAGATTAACTGATACACTGACATCTAAATATCTTGAAAAACATGAATGGGCAGTATTTATTTTGGCATGATTTGTTATTTTTAATAAACTACAACATTTGTTTTTGAGACTAGGTTTAATGGCAAATATTAGAAAGGCAGTATATAACTAAGGAAGGAAGTCAAGGTATTAAGGTAGGTTAAATGAAGTTGTGCATGAAACGAGTTACTATTCTATGTATCTTCCTTTCTTATTTTTCTTCTGTTATTTTGTATATTTTTATAAGCCTTTATGAATCGTTACTCCAGTAATAAACAATGTTCAATTCCTTTTTACATTAGAATGTTCTCATATAATAACTGAATTCACATGATATCTTATATCATTCCCTCGAGAAATTAATCATTACACTAGCACTTTTACACGTCAATTTAGTGTTTTTAATCACTTTGATCATGACATTTAAAATAAAATATATTCACTCAAGATGAGAGTTGATCTAACAAGCAAAAGATTTATCATTACCAGTTTTTTACAGGCGTTTTGTTTTTAATGAAATTTAATATTTCGGTGAAAATAATCTAAACTCCATGCAAGGCCATTCACACTATCATTAAAAAGCACTGCATAAACAAGACTTTCCAAAACTTTCGTTTAATGTTTCAATTTGCATACCGTTTATGACGAAATGCACATGTAAGGACATAATAATTGGTTATGCCAATTTCTATCTAATACTCCGTTTTACAAAAATGTGATATGTAACCATGTGCATTCTGTAAACAGTTAACATCATTAAGGGCAATTTTAACATAATCTGCTTGACACATTACATATTAATTACGTGGTCGATTTCATGCTTAATACATGTAACTATGCATAGGTTTTAAAAATGCGGATTTCAGATACAGTAATGGCGGAAGTGAAAAGCATCGAGTGACAGCAAGAAACAAATTGACCTTTTATAAAACGAAAGGGTACACGAGCATAAAACATTGAGGACATAATGATGATCATAAAAAAATCATATAGAATAGAACAATTCCGTAATGCAGCTGCTTATTAAGTGATTTTTTCAAAAATTTCGAACTTAGTAGATAGAAATTTGAACTTGTGGCGATTGATTGCTTTTGTTTTTATTGAATAATGAACCAAGTATATAATGTTCAGCATGAAATTTTACATCCTTACTTCATGTGCCCTTCCTATTTGATCTATCAAACACTACTTACCAATACCTTCCTGCTTGTCTGCTTGAGAAAAGTTTCAGTATTTACCTTTTACTAAATCGCCATGTGAATTGTCTGGTTTTAGATACAACGAGTAAAACATTTTTTTCGTAAACTTCCTAATCATTGGTAACAATGTTCTTGCATCATGAGAGTGAATACAACATCCTAAGTTTCATTAAGCTCGTACAATATTAATGATTCAAATTTCTGTCTTCAAAATGAAGAGTATCCAATGGAAGTACCAAGTTCCAAATGCCGCTACACATGTTTGTTTCACAGACTTTGTTTCATTGAGATGGGCCATATGTTTATTCATTTCTGGTCTGGAAAAAAGCTTGTGAAACAGCCGACTCTCCCATTGCAGTCTGTTCGCCAAAACCTTTATTGCAGCAGGGGTCAAATAAGACGCGTTACTGTTCAATTTTAACCTAGGCCTTTTTGTTTTGTGTCTGAATATGTATTAATACCATACAAGCGTAATCCTTTGCACAGATATCAAAAAGACGAATAACATTTTAAATAAATGTCAGTTACGTGTTTATAGTCAACGCCATTAGTTACGTTATATTCTTGAAGAAAATGAGCCCAGGTTCGATTCCAGATCACAGCCAACAGAAGAACAACTTCAAAGAGTCATGTTTTATATTCAAACTAATGGGTTAAATTTTACGATTCTAACATGAAAAGTAAAGGTCTTAAACTATTTATAAGATGTTTATTTCACCAATAACGTGAATTATGAAGATTTGTAAGGATTGATTATATTCTTTACACATAAAAGGGAAAGTTGCTGCCAATATCAGTTGCTTTTCCTTCTCTGTCCTTGCATACCGAACAACAATAAGTTTCATAAAAGCTAAATTTGATGATGTTAAAGTCTTTAATGTTATTCAGGGATACCATTGAGTACCACCTGTTATTTATACTAGCGATGAGAGGTAGAGGATCCCACAAGACGATATTCGACGTTTAATCATTATAACATACATTTTCATATGCAACACATTATATAAGGAACAGACATAGAGATTATTACCCGAGGTAGTGTGTCATATGACTTTTACGAAACGAGTGTGAATTTTTGTATTACCCGAGCGAAAGCGAGGGTTATACACAAATTCGCACGAGTTTCGTAAAAGGCATATGACACACTTCCGAAGGTAATAATTTCTTTATTACCGATTCTATTTAATTTCAAACGCATGGAAATATTCAGAAAACGGCCTCCTTCCCTTGCGACGGCCCGCTTCAGTGACGTCATGAACAATGGTTTTATGACGTCACAGACGACTTAATACGGTCACTCCTTGACAGTGATATGTGCACATGTGCTCATATTGAAAATATGTCACCGCTTATGATTAACCATTTGGGTAATAAAGTGGAATATCAATTGTTTTGATTATTAAGATCACATTATTTCTTCCTAAGCCCTTGAACTCTCATAAAACAGCAGTATACTACTACTACTACTACTACTACTACTACTACTACTACTACTACTACTAATAATAATAATAAAAGTGACTTTTGTTTTAGCGTAACCTTTTATTTCAATTTTAAGAATTTTCAGCAGGATAACGCCAGACCGCACAGTACCATGGACTCTTGCCAACAACAACGTAAACGTGCTTCCATTGCTATGTAGATCGCCGGATCGAGCATTCGTTGGATCTCCTTCACAGGCTGTTCACATCTCGACAGCCTCAACCACAAACGCTTCAACAGCTGAGTCTCGCATTGCACGATGAAAGGTAGATTATCACACAAGACCATATTCGACGTTTAATCAAATCCATGCCCAGGCGATGCAGAGCAGTGTCTGATGCTCGAGGTGGCAACACAAGGTACTATGTTAAAGTGACGTTATAGCTGTAGACATCAGATAGAGCTAAAAATGACTGAATGCGGTGGGAGAAATATGTATCTAACCATGTGCGAACTTTGACAGTTGTAAATTCAGTATTTATTTGTAACTCAATTCATTAAACATGTAAATAAATATTGATTTTTGTCTTAGGCGGCCTGTGTAGTTACCTACCAAATGTTTTTAGATTCAGTGAAATTTATGTTCATAGACCTCAATGTGTCTTAAGTAGCAGATCCAATCCGGTGAAGTACCAGATCCAAATATAAAGCCAATGAAATGTAAGAAGAAATCAAAACAAACTACCTAATCAATGTACGGGAGCACACTAACACAGGGCTCATTTGTGACAAATATATTTGCACACGGAAGTGTTGGAGTCTCCTCTGAACGAGATGTTCATCATAAATAAGCAGACTTTCAGCAGACTGGCATCAGACTGTGGAGATCACAGTCTACAACCTCAGAATGTGGAGTTCACAGTCTACAACCTCAGAATTATTTAATGGATCTGCCACATCCCAGACAATTGTAACATAGTTTTTATGAAACATATGTTATAATCTGCTAATTCCATCCCCCAGTAATCCCTAATCCATCAGCTGTTGTCAAGCGCTTTGTGTTGACAACTGAGTCTGTTGGATATCTAAGACCCAGGTTTGACTTCAAAGTTGGTTCTCAGCCATTGTCCTGGAGAGAGAGTTGAGTCTCAGCCACGGGACTGAGGTGTTGAGTCTCAGCCAGGACTCAGCAATGGGCTGGTGACAGTGACAACTAGACATGTGAGAAAGGAGGCGCTAGGCGTCGTGAGGGTGCCCAGGGAAAGCGGGCTGGAAGTGTCGACAGCCAGAGTAGTATAGAGTACTTGGAAGAAATAAAAGCCAAGAAAATACACGTCTCGTCTTCTTGTTGAATCTTACGAAGTGTGTGCCTGCTGATTGTGCTACACAAGTAAGGAGAGCTGATTCATTACTTCTTTGTTCCATTTAGTCAGTTTTCCTACGATGCACAAAGAGAATAAACGTGATAAACAGACTCTTACATATAAACCATTCGTTGATATCTTGGTAACACATAAAACCATAACAATGAAAATGTGAAAAGTTGAATAATTATTGCAACAGAGGTTAAGATTTGCAACTCTCAATGATTATTTTTGTGATGATATGAACCATAACTTAATTTTGCAAACCTTTTGTCATTAATAAATATAATGGAGCTAGATATTTAAAGTAAAATCCTCAGAAACTCCAAACTACATCTTTACATTTGGGTAAGGTGGGAATTTGGACGGGATGGGAAGAGGGTAACTTAACAATTAGCCCCTTTTTATTAACCACTTCAAAATTGAAGGCTTATTCAAATGAGATAAAAAGAGTGTACAAATACATGTAATACTGGATGATGTACAACTTGAATAATTCAAATGAAAAAAAGATATTTTTATGAAGATAACATAATGAATGGGACACGTTTTGAGTTTCTGTCAGTGACTTCATTATACAATCCTGAATGTCATAGACATTTGGAGTTCTTATTCTCTCTGTGTAAAAATCCAGGTTAGTGGGTACCCGCGGCTTCCTGCTCGTGTCTTGGATTGATTAATCTTTGAAACATTATTTATGGAACAATGTGATTCATAAATGATAGTCCGAAAGCGCCCCTCATTTTGATTTGGTATAAAGGATAAAGTGCTCATTAAGAAATATTTTGGTATCATTAGAAATACCACAGTATTATGTTTGATTCTCATTTCTACCCCTTAACAATGAGACGGTCACTTTGGGGGTGGAGGAGAGCGGTGGAGGCATGGAGGAGTGGAGGACAGTGGAGAAGGAATGGAGGAGAGTGGTGGAGGAGAGTGGTGGAGGAGGAGGGGAGGAGGAGAGTGGTGGAGGAGAGTTGTGGAGGGGAATGGTGAAGGAGGAGGGGAGGAGAGTGGTGGAGGAGAGTTGAGGAGAGTGGAGGAGAGTGGAGGAGGGGAATGGTGAAGGAGGTGAGGAGGAGAGTGGTGGAGGAGTGAGTGAGTTGGGGTTTAACGTGCTTTGAACAATATTTCAGTTATTAAACACGTGGATGATAAGCATCCAAAAGAGAGTGGAAAGATAAGGAAGAAAGGGATCGAAAGGCTAAGGGAAAAGACGGAAAGAAAGGCATAGTGAGAGATAGACAATAGGTTTTAGAAGGACTCAAATGAAAGCTCCAGCTGGCATAGCTCTTGGGGTCTCTGAAGCACGCAAACCACCACACCACGTTAAGGTATCGAGTCCAGTGGTGGTGAATGGTGGAGGAGGATAGGAGAGTAGTGGAGGAGAGTGGTGGAGAGTGAAGGAGGAGGGGAGGAGAGTGGAGGAGAGGAATGGTGAAGGAGGGGAGGAGAGTAGAGGAGAGTGGTAGAGGAGAGTGGAGGAGGGGAATGGTGGAGGAGGATAAGAGGAGAGTAGTGGAGTGAAGGAGGAATGGAGGAGAGTGGAGGAGGAATGGAGGAGAGTGGAGGAGGAATGGAAGAGAGGTAAGGGGGGTAGGAAGAGGGGCCTTGGGAGTGGACCTTTGTAGTGGATGTACCAAACTACTTTATTGAGCGGGAGAAGAAGGTTCTTTAATGATATTGAATCGCTTTCGGGGATTTGATTTGACCTATGTACCTCACATGCTGCAGGTAGTGAGTGATCATTACAGGAAACCGTGCCATTAAAAAAATTATTTCTTTTGAAACTAACATGTTTTCAAAGTTCCACAACTTTATTGTACGTGGACATTGTGTTCCTTTGGACATTTGGGATACGGGGATAGTTGTGTGCTGAGGCGTCTAGTTGATAATGCTTTGTAACTATGTGCTATGAAGAGGTTCAAATAAGGAGGCGTTTGAGATGTTTTGTAAGCGGAGAATGATTTTGATTTTTTCAGGACTAAATTGTCTATGCTTGGTACATCATGTTTTTACTTAAACTCAGAAGGATTGAAAAAATACACTTTTCCATCAGGTGGCATTTTACTTACTGTAATGAGTATACTTTTCTTGCTTGAATTGTTTAAACATCAAGACACCTAATGTAAAAGTATCGTTTCATCTTCACAGCTATTTAATATTTTGAAGGTGATATAAGGTTGGCAATTTGATTAAATATGGTATGCAGTTTATTCTACAGAAACATGATATAAATGCACCTCTAATACAAAACATATTTAGCTGAAATATTGTTTGTTCATATAACTGATTTCGATTAGTCCCTAAAGGTTAATGTTTTTGTCATTAGGAAAAGTTTGTATCCAGTAAACGACTTTGTTCATTCTTTTAAATGTCAACTGGGTAGTTTAGATTAATCCTAGGTGTATTTTTCTAATTGAGTTCAGTAGACTACAAAAGCTGCTATTTGAAAGCTAGGCTTCTCAGTAGAAAACCTCACGGCTCACTTTGTACATGACATTAATGAAAGACAATCCATTTGTATGTTGGATGGATATTCCCTTGACGAACAATTGCTGCTTTTGTATGACCTTCAGGTTAAAACCAACTAAGACTGAAAGTGTCCTACCAAACCCGTGGAACGCTGTTAATGAAAGTGTCCTTACAATTGACATGTAATTTTTTTTAAAACCCATAATTAACAGAGTCGGCAATCATGTTTCTTGGACGAAATCACATACAATTGCATGGAAATTTTGCTTGATAAGCTCACTCTGAGGCTATCTTTGAAAGATGATTGGTTTCGATCACGGTAGCTTAAATCAATGTAATTTTTCAAACGTCTGTCACTACCGTCCATGTACAGATAGAGTCGTGTAAAGATGGCCGATGATAAACAAAGCAGTGATCAATGAGCTCTGCAGTTACCATGTAACCTTTAAAAAGACATGTTTTCAGCATTATTATTCCAGTTCTGAAAAGACTTGTTTGTTTGTTTTGCTACTGACTATCCCCTAGACAGTTTAACCAAAATGTATCAATTGGACAAGAGAAATATTTGAACTAGATTAACTACGGGGTGGAAGTAAGGCAATCCATAATTTGACCTAAACCAGCGGACCCTATGTGATAATGTAATGTATGTACAATGTATGTATGCCCATGTCGCTATATAATAGTCCTTTATGGATTGGGTTTTTTACGTTGTCAATATGAATCCCAATGACCTGATTAATACTTTCTTGAAAATTGATGTGATGATGTTGTGCCACAAAAACTTGAATAAAAAAATATATTAAAAAAATAAATCATTAAAAACATTTTTCCATCATCTGGAAAATCTCACCATAAAAGTGTGTATAGATAACCGTGCCCTTTACGCTTCGCCCCAGAATGGTATCTTTGAAAAATATGGATAATTTAATAATAAGGTGAACATGTATTAATAATCGTAAAGTATTTAGACGATTTACTATGTTTTCATGGTAACATAACATGCTGAAATATTTGCTTCTTTTGTTTTAATGTTTAAGCAGTTTGGCTACCACGAAGACTAAATTTCAGTCAACTTGACTTCATCATGAACTCACTGGGCAAGTCATGTTTCAATTGAAGCCGAAAAAAAAATCAAGCATGTATAGTTTATCTGCTCTTTTCATGGTTCCATGAAATCGTTAGAACTAAATTCAAATATATACTTAAGATAAATATATAATTCAAAATCGGTGATATTTTAAAGTCAAGTGTACAGGTAATATCAAAAGAGATAAACTTTACTTTACTGCCATTTTAGCATGTGCAGCAAGGGTCTTGCTTGCCATTGACCAGTTTAATCGACCTGAAAATAAAAGACCAAAATATTTTTATTAAGTAACGACCTCCATTGGTTTGCTTCGACATTTCCACTTATCCTTTTAAGCCACGATTCCTCAATTTCTAAATACAACAATATTTGATTCATCCATGTTCAATTGCGAACCCATTTGTCCCAAAATGTTTCTAAAATATCCGTTTGCGGCTTTAGACCATTAACCATAAATGAAAACATTACTATAAAGTCTCCAAACAAAAGTAAAAGACACTTTCATTTGCGGCTTAAGAAAGTTCATATATTTCTTGCTTCACATTCAATTACGAATTCGTAAATAAAAAATATGAAAAACAAAGGGGCTAAAGACACAGTCTTGCCTAATCCCTGCTGAAGTATCAAACATTACAGTAACACCAGCGCTAGTGCGAACACACGCTGAAAAAGTCTCAAACATACTCTTTAAGATTTTATACATTTAGCCCTGACAGTGTTCCCTATGTAACATAAATAATAGCTTTTTACGGTCACCAATATCAACCACTTTCCTAAAATCTATGAAACAGAATAAAATCGCACCTTAGATTTGGAAAGGATATAGTACACAATGAATGCAAAACAGACAGATTATCGGTTGTACTGTAATCAGGTCTAAATCCAGCTCGAGCTTCTCCAAAAAGTCATTAATATCAACCCAGGCGTTTTATTAGCAAACGAGTATCTGGATATGTTTAAGAGAGATAATCCACGGTTATTAGATGGGTCCGATTTGATGCCAGACTTGAAGAGAGCGATAATCATACCTATCTTCCAAATAGAGGGAGTATACCATTATCAAATACTGTAATAAATAAATCTTTCAAATATCGTACCAAAGACGTAAGGGCTGATTTATAAAAGAGGGAGGTATTCTGTCATGCCCTGCTGCCTTATTCCAATTCAACTCGTAAATACATTTTACTACCTCTTCATCGGTAGTTTTGGATGACAAAAAATCATCAGAAAATGAAAAATCCCAACAATTAAGACACAAAAAGCGTAAACAGATCTATAGAAGTGAGAGCGAAAACTATTTGCTTTACAAGCCTTTGAAGTCTTAGCCAGACACTCGTTTTTTAAAAACTTTTATATTTTTAAAAATATAATTTTTTAAAAGGCTTATAGCATTCACATTTTCATCAAGATAAGCGTTACATCTATGCCTTCGAAACGGTTTTAAAGTCTCTTTTTATTTTGTTTAATTCTTTGCATCCTGCTCGATCAGCGTATATGAATCCGCTCTCGCTCCTTCCTGATACCCCGATCGCTTTCAAGCCAAAACCCTCGTATCGCTAACTAACAAGCCATTGAGACGACTCGCAATCAGCAACAGCGGCACAACCTGGATGGAAAAATGCTTGTAGCTTCAAGCTCCTTAATTAACGACATTTCATTGGCTAAAAAAATAACAGGTGAGCATAGCCAAAACTATCAACTTATTAGCCATACCAAGGATTAGCCCGAAAGAGATCAGGGTATTAGGAAGGAACTTGGGCGGATCCAGCAGGATTTAGCAGGATGAATTCTTGGTCGAACCAAAGAGTAGGATGTAACCGTCTACGACGTGGTAGAACAAACCTGACAGCTCCAGCTTCTTCACCGGCTGATTGTAAAAGTGATGTCAGTCTGAATACTTCACTAAATTCATCTGGAAAACTCTACCTATACAGTCATGTATGTGGTTGTTTAGAAATTCACTCTGATCGTCACTGAATTTGCCAACTACAGATATAAATAGTGGCATTTCCATAACATTTTGGTGTCTAGTGTCCGGCTGGATAACATCCTTAATCTCAAAACTCGCAACATTTGTGAATGATGGAGATGACACGATCACATAATCAACATTACTACTGCCTTTGTTTGAAATATATTCTAAATTTCTTGGAATATCAGGCTAAAATCTACTACTCACGATATGGATTTTCATTAATTAACATAAATCAAGAAGATCCTTACCAAATACATTAATAACATACATGTATCATAGGATAAACGTGTAACAGCAACTAGGTCCTGTGAATAATCGTTGTCAAAAGGAATATAGTCCGCATCATAATCAGCTATGTAACCAGATGCAGGTATGCAGTGGTTCTAGCATTAAAGACACCGGCCAACGTAAACTTACTGCTTTTCCCGTAATCATACAATACTTGTGCGAGTTCGTTCTATAAAGTGTCTATACCATTGTCTTCGGAGTTGAAATATTACGGCGATCTGTTAGGGTGAATATACACGAAACCGACAAATATAGATGTACCCCATTATTTAGCAGCTCAAAGTAAATGCAGTTCTCCAAGGATGCGAAGGCTTTCTGAAATTTAAAAAAAAGAGAGAGACTGAAATACTACCAGAATATCTACCAACATTATGTCGCCTTTTGACGTTGCATTCTAAGTTAGCAAACTCGCTGAAAGTTGTATCTAGAAGTAGTTGTGAACACTGAACACCTCTAGCCTTTCACCCAAAGATATGAATTCTGGACATGCTAATTTGGTACGTAGAGCACATTTATTCCAACTACAAAATACTGAAAAGATTAGTAATACTTAACTTGCTATTAGCCGATTTATTCTCAACGGGGCCATCGCCGAAACATCACCAGACCCAGAAGCAGACGCCGTGTCGTTAGGGGAGCCATTTGGATCTGACGACAAGTAACTGAAGTTGTCGTGTAGGAAAGCCCTGTTAATGAATAGCAGACGATTTACTGTGCCAGGAGCTTGCTGGTTCCGAATTGGGGGTACGGTCCTGAGTTTTTTCTCTATTCTCCTCGTCGAAAAGAAAACAATTTACAGGGCTAACCATTAAAAGGCACATTAGGGATAGTCGCAGACTTAATCAAACTGGAATGTATAGTTAAGGAGATTATTTTCAGATAAAAAGACTGTCACGGAGTCATTGTTTTAGTCATATTTCCATAGAGAACACAAAGCACTTCCGCTTACACTGAAAAGTAGGGATTTATTTGAAACATACAATTACCAACGTTCCCTATAACAATATACTAAAGTATTGACAAACCCAATTTTGTCCACTTCTCACTAACCTACTGACCCTGATAAAAGTGTCTCCAAGTGACCAAATAAAAATAAGGTTCTCCTATTCTCCACTCAGTAATACAAACACACAAAAATATTTGTAATATATATGGTAGAAGCCAGACTAAATTTGAGTCCTTCTAAAGCCTGTTGTCTATCCCTTACTATGCCTTTGCTTTCCTTCTTTTCCCTCATCCTTTCGATCCCGTTATCCCTTATCTGTCCACTCTCTTTGGATGCTGTCATCCACGTGTTTAATAACTGAAATATTGTTAAAAGCACGAAAAAACCCAACTCACTCACTCACTCACTGTCATAGGATTCCCACGTATTATCATGGCTCGTCAGAGCAATCACACAAATACTCACACGTATTATCGTAGCTCGCCAGCACACACATTGTACAAATACTCGCACGTATTAACATCAACACACAGTTTTTTGAGATGTCGAAAGAAGAAGACTCTGCCGAAAAAAGTCCATGGATGTAATAAGATAAAGCTTTTACCTTTTTTAACTGATCAAAATGCAGTGTGAGTGAGTGAGTGAGTTGGGGTTTAACACATAAATAAATCGATACTCACTTAAATGCACTGATACCAGGTCATGGACATACTGTTGCTTTCTCGGGTTGTGTTTTCAAACCACTCTTCCTTTTGTACAACTTAATATAATTTTAAATTTTTTAAGTCCCTGCATATGCGGCATCTCAATAACCATATTTATGGAAATTTATAATTGTTAAATAGTAGAAACGTAATATTCCCCAATGGCTTTTATGACCTCAAATAAAATATCCATGCTTACAAGAAACCCATGTTTTGCATTACATAGTTCCATAAAAAAACAATTAAATGTCAACTTTATATTCCGACGGCATTTCTTTGTTTGCATTTCTCGGCAAGCATGAATTGATTATTTTCAAACTATCTTTATTTTAGTACTTAACAAGCCTCAGGCATGATTTATATTTGGTCAAATATAGCTATTAGCTATGAATTTACATATACAGTTTCCATGCACGGTATTTCATTATATATTTTGAGTGTAAAACCTTGCATCAGTTGTGATGGACTTAATACATTCCTTTATTGTATTTAGAGCGATGGGTATCGTACATAAGACATATTAAAAGACAGTGACATCCATCTTCAAGTACATTTTGAGTACAAAACTTGCATAGACATAATTCTCTGTTGTTTGTAATTATATACCTTTTTCATTTTCGGAATCAATGGCTTTAAATCGAAATCTCGTAAAACATATGCTTAACCTTTGGTTATTTGAAGAATAAACCAGAATAAGTACTGTACAACATAAAAAGCACGTTGGATACTTTTTGTTAACTTGAATGTTTTCAAAATCTGTCGGACATTCATTTCTTAGATATTAAACTAAATTAATAGTTTTGCACAGTGTATTCATGTGTTGTTTCGATTTTTATTTAAATTGATTTGTCCTTAACAACGTGGCCGTTATACTTAAAGTCTTTCAATTTATAATTCTTGCATGATCTTATGCAACTGTTCCCACTTACCTGACAGAAAAGTCCATTAGCACAGGTATAAGAGGCACTAGTATATCAAATTATGACGTCTTTGTATTGCTTTTTAAATGACCTTATCTGTGTGTTAAAATTAGATAATTTGACATCCAAAAATATTATAAGATTTTTTAATCTCTCTTCATCCTGCTTCTTTATAATGACATTAAGGATTCTATCATTTATTTTGAGCACAGTTTTCAATGATACATGTAAATGTCCAATGTAAAGATGTCTTTAAATACTTGATTTGGAGCACTTCATAATGGTCATTAAGAAAAAATAGAAAGTGACAATGAAAAAACAAATATACGATTTCCTGCTTATTTTGCTTCAGCAATATCGGATTTTATCAGGCTGCCAAGGTCCAAATAATAAGGTTAACGAAATGGGTCTGCCATATATCAGGCCATCAAAAAGAGTTGATTCATTATTATTGTGTTGCATTTACTAGATTGTTTTACGAAGCAGAAATGCTTCATGGGAATAGATTTTATGTACACATTGTTCTATATCATACACTAGTTGTTATCCTGGTTTCATGAAGAATATTGACAGTTAACACTTTAAAAGTTTCTTTCGTTATGATATTTGATGAGAATGAACTTACCTTTTCGACAGATATTAAGATAATATTTGCTGTCATCTATCAAATATTCATTACATGCAATGTCATGATCATGAAATGATCAATCATTTAATTTTCCAATTTTTTTTTCAATTTATGTTATCTTTCAAATCGCATGCATGTTGAAAAAGATAACAATTGTCCTCTCATCATTTAACAACTTCGAAATTGAAGTAGAATTAAAATAAGGAGAAATAACCGTGCAAAAAAACAAAATGCTCAATATGAAATTACTTGAAGAATTTACGTAAAAAAACAAGGATGACGTTTCGTTGAATTTGTGTTAAAGAAACTATTGTAAGGTATGAAAGGGACATGTTATGGGTTTTGAGTCAATGACTGGATCACACAAGATATGTACTCAAACCTGAATGTAATTTATATTTTGAGTTCCCTCGCTATGAGAATTCAGGTTAGTTAAACCCCGGCAGCTTGCGGTCTTGATATAGATTGATTTATATGGATCTTATTTGGTAATAAACCAGATTGTTAATAACGGAAGAATGAAATTCATAAATAATAATCTGAAAGAGTCGCCCACTTTGATTTTTTATGAACGTGCTCATCGAGAGGAGAAGGACCTTTTTAACAATTGATATCAACCCAATCAAGTCCTGACCTAGAGCTATTTGATCTTTATGTCAAAGAGATCCACCGCAGAGGCCCTCGAGGCAAGAATTAACAAGTACAAATCTTAAAATAAGTCACCACATTCGACCTGAGCTGTTCCCCTTTCATCTCACCTAATCCACATTATGCCACCTACCTCATATCACATCTCTGCATCTTCTTATTTCACTCTGCGTCACGTCGTTCAAGTACCACTGTTGATTTAACCTCAAGTGATTTTGTGTGCAGAAATTTGACTTGAAAATCTGATTAAAAAATTTTCTCCCAGTGAAAAGTTTGGGTACTCGGGCGTGAATCTATCATGATAGTCGTTAACTTTCATTTTACAAATTAATTTGTATAGCTTTCAACTCCTCAGGCAGAAACAACACATGTTCAATTAGTAAGATTAAAGACTCTGTATACAGAGCCTAGTATACGCTGAATCGGTAAATATTGATATATCATTTAGAAGAGAAAGTTAAGTATATGTTCAATGCATATAGACAGTAATGTTTTAATAGTATATTTCCTTCCAAAAGGAGAGCGATACGTACATACAATTTCTTTTTCAATTTAGATGCACTAGTGCACGCTTTTACGGTTTAAATTGGCTATTGAAGGTTTACGATGACTTATGTATTCACCTAAACTTTCTATCGATGCAATGAAATACTAAACATTCTTTACAATTTACCTGCAATCAACAATGAAAACGTTAAGACAGTCGGCTTGGACATATTAAAATCTATGGTTAACTGTGCACAAAACGGATAAATTATTGACATTTGGAAACGGCTGAACTAGTATTGTGTGCAACTATTGAATTTACCTAAACTCTGAACTGAGAACAAATCATGAAATATGTTTTATGAAAGCAATGTTGTAAATTAACCGATTTAATAATACAGTATTAGCATTGTTATTAGATTGACCATTGCGGCTGCCGTTTCCGCTTTTCTGGTTATGAGCAAAATTTTAATATTTCCGATAGCGTAGTTCATGCGGATTTAATGTAAGGTAACATTAAACACTTCTGGCCTTTAAAAATCCTTGTTAAATAACTTACGAGGTAGCTGTTTTAGTGAGGATAGTTAGTAATATCGAGAGATATGCAGTATCTGTGCATTCGTTGTGTTTACGAAATATTGGCGTGCACTAGTGCGTTTAACTATGATGCATAAAGAAAAGCAAATAACTAGTTGATGAAAGAAATAATTTGGACGTAAATATACATCATGTGGGTCCTGAAAATTCATTATTCTACTATCATCACTTCCACTAAAAAATCATTTTCAAATGTCAAAGTGATAAATTGTTACATTATCGGTGTCCTGAAACAATTGCCGCCATCATGAGCCTATTAAAAGTTTCCAGACCGAAGCATAATGTCTCAATCACTGGCTGATATGTTTTCCCCCGGTTCATCAGTATGTTTTTGGCTTGGTATTTTTTTTATATTTAGTACAACTAAAAAGTAGTGACAGCAAGTTGATTTAGTTAAATAAACATTGTTTCAGATATCTGTAACTCTCGGTCATGTACAATATCTGAAATAAATTTAAACAACCTTTCATTTTCTGTAAAAAAATCGTCACTTGCTTTTTCAACAATATTTCAGTTATCAAACACGTGGATGAATATCCTGCAGACATAGCTCTCAGGGTCCTGGCAGTCTTGTCAGTGAGTGACAGTCACTGGTGCAGCGAGTGAAAGTGCAACCTTATAGATGTATTTAAATGAATCTTGACATACAAATGTTATGTTGACATTCTCCGTTGTCTGACAAGTATCCGCCAACGTCAATTGTAGGGTTTTATCTCTTAAACTAATAGGCTGTCTGCCGGTACCAAAATAATGTGATGCTTTAACTGATTTTAGCATTATGCCGACACACTCTTTGTTTCATCCATGTCTCTTAATGATGATAACGTTTTGGCATCATCATTTATTTTAGAACTGTTGTTTTGGCATTTACATCAAACATATCTAGAATTAGGTGATCCTTCAAAGTGACTATTTATGCTAAGTGGAACGAACTGCCTGAAACGCTGACTTGAAACACATTATTTCCTAAATAACTTTATTTTTCAGCGCTTTGAGCGTACCTGTGTGTGTGGAATTAACCGCTATACATATGGACCTTTTATTATTATCTGCAGTGCATGAATCTCCATTATATATTCAGTTTACCCATCATTTTTCATGTCAGTTGCAAAGGGGTTTGCATATCACTTCTAACTAAAGAAACATCTTTATAACAGGTGTCAACATGGTATGTTCATTAGAACTATTTCGCTGCTTCAAGACAGTTAAATCTGTCGTTTGGATAATAAAAACATACATTCACATAGATCTGAAGCTTATATTAATGTGTATTGGTCTCTGCAATGTGACACATCGAGGATATCTGAATACGATATTACATGAATAGGTCTTATACGAATAAGTTCAATTTGCTATTCAAGGTTATATATATATTTTCAGATTTCGCTTAGTTTGAGAAACACAATTGTCCTCGTATAACACTCTTTGGGAGACCATCAAAGTCATGCACTGATACCATATGCAGTTTCTTCATGTAGGGAAGAAATAGTTACTAGCAGCACCGACTTCCTCAGTTTTGGTGCAGTTTTAACCTCCGCCGCACGTTTTCTTTCGGCTATAACGTTTTCCTAATAACGTTCCTAACAGGTTCAGATTCAGGTAGATAATTTGAGAGCGTAGGTGTCATGAGTTTTAATTTTGTATGTCTTAACTATGAAAAATTACTAAGATTTAGAAACGTTCTCTACATAATGCAAAGAAACATGCTACCTTATAACAATTTGGCATATATATGTGATGTGTAAATGTTTCATTCCCTAATTTGAATATCTTACAATTTTGAAATTTATTTTGGAAATATTGATCCGCTTATTACTTACAAACCAATCGTTGAAATGTTTAAATAACAGGACACATTGAGTCACTATGGTACGAAGATGTGCCTTTTTATGTTGTTCAAAATTCCTTTGATTTCCGCCAATATCTTTTTCATCTCATAACACATAAACTAATGGTTGAATGCAAAGATAATATAAACCTTAATTCAATGTGATGTGTCGTCGTGCCTTTTAAATGTTTTAATCCCTTATTTTGAATTATTTATGCAAATAATCCTTTTTCTGTCTTGTTTGTTCCGCTCACACACCATGCTCTAATTAATTAAGTGTAAAGAAATCTGGCATGATATTTAGATATAATTTGCATAATTTACGCACTTTTCTGTTTTGTAAAAATATCAATACTGACACACGTGTTGTTGAAATATAGAAATACTCGAGACATGTAATGATTGAGATATGTTTGACTGTTCCAGACCCTTATTTGAAATCGCAACTGTATACATTTAACTAGTCACTTTTCCAACAGATCATCACCAAACATTTACCTACCTACAATAACAAATACGTGGGTAAATTTACTCCATTGATGAAGGATGGAAAAACGTCGAAGAACGTTCATTTGGGTTTTCACGCCGCTTTCAAGGGTATTTCACATATAAGATACTGCCAGCAGTTTTTGCAGGAAAGCTATAGGTACTATTTTTTTGCATTGGGGTGAAACATGAGTTGCTGAGCACCTGGCTTCTTGATCCACATCGTTCAGACGTAAAAAATCCGAACATATTTAAACTACGCTATTCCGACCCAATGCCGCTAGGATTAAATGACTCCGGATACACAGTTTCCTTATGTAATGTGAGCTTCACATGTGATTTTAAAAAAATACATAAAATTAATTCAATGGCGCTTTTTCATTTTAGGTTTTATATATTGTTTTAATGTTATGATTGTTTCAGTTTAGTTACTTCTTATAATACTGGAACAGAAGACAAAAATGATTATTTTGATAAACGATTAAGGCAACCAAATAATTAATTTAGTTTTACAGTACTAAAATTGGGACAAATAAACAACGCTTCTACACGGTAGAGACAAATTAATCAATTGACCAATCTTAACCAACAATAGACAAAAGTAATATAGCCACAAAAGGAAAATCAGTCTATTGGATATACCCGTCTGGTACGATACAAAAGTCACACCATATAGTCATCAGCAAGTTTTACAGCCAGCAGTGCGCACTGAATCTTTCACTTAAAATCCTTTTATTCGCAAAAAGACACATCTATGAGAAGCTATCACAAGTAATGTACGTCGGGTCATTGCACTCTGGAAGTCGTTTAAAATTAAATTTAGTTCACAGAGATAAAGCCGATAACTCAAGAGCATTAAAATGTTAATGAAATGTTTCCAAGGAAACCACGAGCACATTAGAAAGATTTCATTTTCATAACCAGCATCTTGGTTGGTTGCTTTAGATTTACCTTGTTACATCGACAAAAACTATGTTTTGATTTTGATATATGCCCATACCAAACATGTGACGTCTATTGTTGAAGCGAAGGAATTATCCTTTGATTTAATGAATTATTTTATTCAAATCATATAAAAAAGGAAATTGATAGTACTTTTCATATGGCGTATCGTGCGGGAGTCGAACTCACACCCTCAGCGTCTGACAACCTTGCCAGCATTGACAGTGCAATAGCTAACTAGCTCGCCTACGAAAAGTCGATACTTTAGAACCCTCTGGTTGATGTAAATTGGCCAACTCTTAAGGCTGAATGTAATGAAAATGCATGTCATTTTTACAGTGAACAAATGTGACATTGGAAAGGTTGCATAGTGAAAGCTAAATGTACTTGTCTTTCTAACGCTAGTTATAAAGGAAATATTAGGGGTTGATATTCTTATATAAGTGTACATAGACACTCAAGATATGTTTTATACTAGTCGTCTCAAAATGTTGTTCGTGTTTTTAATACCATATATCGGGATATTAACTTTTATGCCAATGTCAATTCACTTAAGAATAAGTCACATTTTGAGGTTAAGGTATAACCATTCCATTGATATTCTATCTAAATTCATAGTTTTATTACACCGTTTCTCTATCAGTTAGATATACATGTACTTTATGTTCTACTAAATATAACAAATGGCTGCAAAATATAAGATTTAGCGTTATTCAGTAGGACTTGGATTTGAGAATTATTTCCAGACAATAGAACTATATTTGAACAGAAATTAAGTACAATGATACAATGGCTACATAAAGGTAACATTACGTATTGAATAAAGACATCTCGTGTTACACGTTTTATGACCATGAATTCATTGCTTTGAACCAAAGAACAAATTAATTGTGGACACATATATAATGTTTCAAAATAATATAAATGCGCTTTAAAGACAAAATACCTTTATTTAACATCGTTAACATAACGGAAAATATCGAGCAAAATTAATAAGGGTAGCTTCAAATGATTGACATTTAGTTATTGAGCGACCATCTATGGTTTACATCCGAATTTCATTATTGGATATAGTTGCAACATGGGTTTATCTGTAATGCATGAAAGTTGTCTTTTTTTCTTTGGAATGCATATTCGATATTTACAACAACATAAGGTTGTGACATTAAGAAATACTTTCCATAAATCTTTGATGAATTAAATCATAGAGACATCATGTGCTGTGTTAAGTTTTATTGCTTCATCAGTTTTATTGAATACAGCCATGGCCATTACGTGTGGCAATAACATTCTGGTAATATTTGCAACAATACCTTTATTGATTCATCACATCGATTTATTTTGCACTTCAAACTTATCAGACCGATCGAAAGTGATTTGAACTTCACATGAGAAGATAGCCTTTTTAGAAATGATTGCACCATTCCATTAATTTGATATGATCATATTCCGAATGAATATCATCTCTTTTGATTCGTTTAAAAAAATATTCTTTGGTTGCATGGTTTCTAATGTATCCGACCACTTGACTGAATACCTTATCGTGGTGTGGTGGTAAGCGCGCTTCAGGGACCCCGAGTGCTGCGCCACCCGGAGCTTACATGGTCATGGTAGGGGCACCCAAGATAGATAGGTCGACGGGTAGAAACTAGACCGACTTTGTGTCCTTCTAAAAGCTGCTGTCCCTGCCTCACTATGCCTTTCTTTCCGTCTTTTCCCTCGTCAATTAGATGCCTTTCTCCCTTATGTGTCCATTATATTTTGATGGATGTCGTCCACGTGTTAAGTAACTTAATATTGTTAAAATAAGTTAAACAACAACTCACTCACTCTTAAGAAAAACTTTTGCTTCGGATTACACAACAGGGTAAGTTTAATTACACAATTAGTCATTCAATGAATCATAAAAGAATTCCAGGACCGGTAAAATTTGCTTTCCCCATTAAGGGACATGACATATACAATGTATTATCTCAGAAGGTTATTTTTAATGTCACTTCTTGGTCAAACCCTTTGAACGAAAAGGTGATCAATATCCATTTCGTGCTAAAAGTTAAAGACCTTGCTTGACGGAACTATCCTGCAATAATTGACAGGTTTCTTTTCCCTTCAGATATGCCTTAATTCCACATAAAAGAAAAAAGAACATAATTTCGTTGCAATTTATTTGTAATCTGTGAGTTAGTAACAATGTTTAATGTGTTTGACGTCGCAATATGTCTATAACTTTGGATTAAGTGAGTGAGTTGGGGTTTAACGTGTTTTCAACACTATTTCGATTATGAAACACGTGAATGACAAGCATCCAAAATACAGTGGATAGATCAGGGAGAAAGGGATCATAGGATAAGAAAAAAGACGGAAAGAAAGACAAAGTGAGTGAAAGAAAGCAGGTTCTTATGCTCCGTTTACACTACGTCCACGGTCTCCACGTTCGCCACGTTTGTATCAAAACGGCAAGTACGTAACGGAACCCAAGGGAACGTGAAGGGGTACCGTGACAGAACTAGTTAAACGGGGCTACCGTGGCGGTACTTGAAAGATGCGTTTTCTGCAAAACATTTTCCCACGTTCGTCCCGTTTAAGGACAGAAACAAAGGTGAGGTGAGGTGAGTTGGGGTTTAACGCCGCTTTCAAGATTATTTCACTTATATCGCGGCTGCTAGTATTATTGCAGGGAGAAAGCCCGCAACACTATAGTGGCTATGCATTGCGGTGAAACCTGCGGGCATCGGCTGGAACTAGCGAACCATGGGTGGTACTGCGCTGAATTTCAGTGTAGCATTGCACCCAAACCTGACTGCGTGTAGAACAGTTCTCTACTGCAGACGAAGTTGCCGAGCCCCTGGCGGGATTCGAACCACGGACCTCCTGATCCGAAGCCGAACGCGCTAACCACTGCGCTATCCCGCCCCCCAGAAACAAAGCAGAACGTGTTAGAACGGGGGTAACGTAAAAGAACGTAACACAACTTTGAGGCTTCCGTATTGGAATTTGAGAATGATATGATTTAAAAGGTAGACTGAAGGTTGTGAGCCAAAATAGACTTTAAACTAAGTTAAGACAAAATCGGGTATTTCGTATTTTAAGAATATTTCTAAATGAGATCAGAAGTTTGTGATATTATTACAATAATAGTACACATTTTCTACATCTTCTTTTTCTTCCTTACAGAACGAACATATACCATCTTTAACAATTTCCATGTACATCAACTCACGCTTGGTGTAAATGTTCTTATGAATGAATCTGTATTGGAAATCTTATTGGAAAGTTTCCACTTAATTTTAAGATATCATTACAACCAAAAAGCTCTCTTATCTCTTTGAGTTTTGCGCAAAATACCTTTTATGTATAGTTTATAAACTTGGTGTTTTTACTTGCACAATAAAATGTTTGACTATCTCTTGAAGTGGTTACATTTTTTAAGTATCCACGAGTATAACAAACACATCTTGTTTGGTTGATGGCCTTTATTTAAACCTTCAGAAACCCCGAGTCACATCAGCATTCATGTGTGTGTGATATATGTAACTATTACACACTGAACAACAAAAGCTTCATCAACAGTATATTCTATGAACTTTAATAACAAGTTTTCCCAAAATTGACAATACCATTTGAAGAAAACCCCTTTGACTTGTGTCTTTACTTCAATGTCTCAAGCAAGGATAAACCTCATCTACTGATAATCTAGATCATGTAATATTACACGATTCAGATAGTGATGCTAGGCGCAATCATCCTGTCTTGCCATTTAACAACACCTGCAGGAGAATTGAAATAGTTCTTCAAGTATTCCCTCTGTCGCTTGGAATCTAGAGTGTACCTTTTGCTGTTCCTTTCATGTGGTGTATCCACATCCATCCAGACGACATTATCCCTCCAATTCCCCAGGTATATGAGGTTGTGTTGCTCATCCTGATGGTCCAACTCCTGAGCTGGGATGACAGGAAACCTTGTCCTCAGTAAGTTGTGCAGTACTACAGAAGCCTCAATGACCTCTCGCGCTGTATCAGGTCATTGTTTCATTGTCCCCAGGAAACATCTGAATCGTTTGGCCAGGATTCCGATAGCATTTTCTACAACTCGTCTTCCTCTGGAGATTCTGTAGTTATAAATAAGATCTAGGGCATAGGCCTTCATCAACTAGCTTCTCAAGGCGAATGCGTCATCAGCGAGAATAAAGTATGGAATGTTCTGATCCTGGTCATCGTTGGGCAAAGGACATGGCGGTGGTAAACCTATCTTGTCATCATCCAATAATTCACACAATTCAGACTCTATGAAGATTTGTGCGTCTGACATATGTTCCACGCCCCCTAACTCTATCCAGACGAACCTGTACTCTGCGTCCACCAATGCCAGGAGCGGAATGGAAAAGAATCCCTTATAGGGATGATACTAGCTGCCTATGTTTGCTGGCTTTGTTATGGATATGTGTTTCCCATCCATAGCTCCAACTGCATGTTGAACATTCCATTTAGTCTCGAACAACTTGGCAAGAGGTGTAACAGAACAGGAGAAAACCTCATCTTTATATGTCTCAACAATTGGCCTACAAACCTCTGGAATCATATGTGGCAGATAGAAGATTTACTGCATCGGCGTAGGAAAGTGATGAGTAATTGTCACCAGTGGCGAGATGTCCAAGTGTTAATGCCATCTTTAGTCCCAGCTGACAAGGCACACCGGAAGCTGGTGTCTAGTCTCTCAATTGCCGGTGTTATCCTTTCCCTGATTTCATCAAATAAGTCAATAGGCATCCTGACATAGTTGCTGAAAGTGTCGGCATCCTCATATCGGAGTTCTCTGTTCAGAAGAGTGTTGCATTGGCCAAGTTGTCTTCTTCTGGTTTCACTCATCCATCAACCTTCTTCTTCTTCTTCTTCTACGTGCGCCTCCTTGGTCTAGCCGAACCTTGTCCACCCTGTACTGTTGTTCTTCATCTTTCGTGGCTTGGATATAAGCATACAACATACACGCCAAATGCCACGTCCTCCTCATCTTGCGTGAACATCTTTCTCTCTATATATGACAGAATAGTGAATAATACTCGTTGTGCCTCAAATATGTACCAATAGGAACAAGAAACATGCTCGTTCCCTAATGTTTATCCGTACCAAACCATAATAAAACTTATTGAGACTTTGGCAACGTAGGGTAAAGTGAATACAACGTAATGAACGTAAGATAACCTAATAAGACGCAAGGGAATGCAATACAACGTGATGAAATTAGTAACAGAACGTGACAGACCCTGCTCTTTCCGTAGTGAGCCTTTGCTTGACTTGGAGATATTAAACTCCCGTTTCTCCCGTTGCAACACGTTCACCGTGATAGGCCGAACATGATCAGAATGACAAAACAATATGAAATGCCACGTTTCGGTACGTTTCAGACAAACGTGGAGACCGTGGACGTAGTGTAAACGTAACATAAGAAGGACTCAAATTTGGTCTGGCTACTGTCCTGTCCAGCGTGGGTGCCCATACCAGGAGCATGTTAGCTCCAACTTAGCTCTCATAGCTCTCAGGGTCTCTGAAGCACGCAAACCACCACACCACACCTTACAAAAATTCCATGACAGAAGAAAACGGACTTAAACATACTTAAATTTTATTCTTTAGCTAATGCGCATATACATATACCTACAACGAAAGAGCTTAAATATGTACTGAAACATTTATATTTCAGAATGTGATATTGGAATATGGCATTTAAATTGTCTAAAATAAAAAAAATTGTATAAAATATGTTCTTACATAGCCACAATTGCGTTGCGGGCTTTCTCCCTGCAATATTACTAGCAGCCGCGATATAAGTGAAAAACTCTTGCAAGCGGCGTTAAACACCAACTCACCTCACCCCAACTTACCTCTCATATGTTCTAGTACATACCATTGATGAGGTACTCTACAGTATTAAATCAAACCATAGATCTGCCCTTCAAGCGGGTTGACAAGAGTCGGATATTTTGTAGCTTTCCCATACATGGCTTCTATAACCATATATCTTCGCTGTCAAGGGACAAGCAGATTGTATTGTGGCACTTTCATGATTAGATAAATGAAAGCAATTCGTTGATTGTATCTTTCTAAACGACTGCCCTGCTTCAAATGATTTGTCCCTTTCATTTGTCATTACTCCCCTGAGGGTATCCTTACATGAAATATATTAATTGGATTTTGCCTTTACCAAAGGACTTAAGTATGCTTTTCGCTTTTTGTGCATTCTTTGACCCATAAACATAGGAGCTGACAATTCTTAATTGCGTTAAATAAAACGGTTTACTTTACTTGTTGGTTGGTATTGTCAAAAAGCAAAACATCACGAGACCATTCAGTATTTAAAATGTGCAGCCAGCTTTGCTTCTTTCATTACTCAATCATTACAGAAACTAGCACAGACATCAATATATGATCGCAAGGTTCATATAGCCTGATACCCATGAATAACGCCGAGTTTTATTGGACTGGGGAACAATTATAATCAACTTTATGGCTTATAATGATGTTTTGAAGATTTATGTTTTATCAACAATTGTCCTATAACACAGTCAAAAACTTGCTATCATAGTTAAGACAGCGTCAGACGAAATTGTACTGTCGAATCGGAATTTTTATAATCAATCCTCATTTTTCATATTTCTAATTACACACGTTTATAGCCTGATATGAATACTTTGTCTGCAGTAGAGAACTGTTCTACATAGCTGTGGGTGCAATGCTACACTGAATTTCACCAATAGTGAAATAGTTCCATGTGGTGTTCGCAGGTTTGACCACAATGCATAATCACAATGTTGTTGCAGACTTTCTCCATGCAATAATACTAGCAGCCGTGATAGAAGTGACTCATCGCTGAGACGAATATGTAACATTTAGCTCAATATTATCACACTGTGTATGAACGCACATAAGTTAAGGTAAGACTCGTATAACACCTTCATCTTGTGACCGGAAGTAAACAAAGCTGTATCTAGGCACAATGTCTCAAACCATTATAATTCGCATATCCTTATTAAGGGTTCACAAAATGAAACTATGCAATAAAATGTCATCGGCACCATACCACACCCGCATACAGGAGACAGGATTTCGGTATAAAAAGCTTACCAATATTTGCTAGCGATTCAGTTTTATCCGGATAGAGAAAATACATTTGCCAAATTAAATTTGGACCTTAAGGATCAATTCCACCCCTCAAGTGTTATATAGATAAAAACATTTGTTGAAGAAAATCAAGATGATTTATTCACAAGCCGTACACTTTATTAATAATCACTCAAGTTGGAACTATTATTAATCTGTTCCATGCTGTTGATTGTAAAACGCATTTTGTTTTTCTTAGTTCTAATAATGAACTATATCATTCACGACGATTAGGTAGTGATGTTACAGTCCCTATTGTATATGCATACATCAGGGTAACGTTTATGACAATTTCTTTGTATTTGACAATTCTTTGTATCATTGTACACAACATAAATTTTTTATAAATCTTGCTTTATGATCCCAGTGTGTCACTATAGCTAGTTGCATCAATATTTGAAATAACATAAATCTTCCAGAAAATAACTTATACGTTATGGACTTTAACCATCTTAGAAAAAAAACGAGTACGTTCAGGGAAGTTGACTGCATCATGTTATCGTTGACTTTTTACACATTAATCTGTTTTGCTGTTTTGGAGTGAACGTCTGTTTACCTTGATTAAACTAAAATCGAGCATTTACTCTACTTATGTAGATGTATAGCGTAATAAAAAAATATACATTGTTCCAATTAATGCATTTCTAAAGCAGGTACTGACGTAGATCACGTGACTAAAGCCCAAAACGTCTACCAAAATGGAGATAGAGCTTAAAACCGAAACACTTGTTGAATGAAATATGAATCATCTTTTACATGAAAACTACCCTTATTTTGACGTCCCTCATACAGACATTGAACCCTTACCCGTCAGTGATATATACAAATGTTTTTCAAAATATTTTTAATTCAAAGATGAGTGCTTACTTTAAATCCAGAGATATTTTCAAAATAAAGCTAGTAACCCATTTGCCAATGTGTTATATGAACCCACCTGAAGTACATGTGTAGTTGACAATGTCCTACCGAGCCGAACGTTTTATTTCGTCAGAAAGGTATCTTCTTTATATTCAAAGAGTTACTCCGTGATTTTCATAACATATTATTTACCTTTGATACGAACCTAAATGTCATATGTGGTAATATAAAATCAAAACATCTGAACTTTTCACGTCCAACAGACATATACGTATATGACAAATACTGGTTTTCCATGAAAATCGAGAAACATCCTTATAAATGCGCAAATGTGTAGATATCATGTCCAATATACATGGGTACTACATATATAACCTAACAAACACAATCAACTCCTAACTGCCCTCCTGGCTGTTTTAGATAAGTCTAAAAAATTACGTTTGACTATTTGACGCGCACCACTGTCCAGTTTTCGATCATAAATGCGACGTTCTTACTTTATATTGTCTCTGTACAAAAAAAAATAGCTTTAAAATGTTTCTTTTTGGTAACAGTCGATACTTCGCGATCAAATGACACCATCGATTAAGTTTGGCATATATGACTCCAAAAACTCATGGAGTGGCTGTTTAAAGCTTACCCAGGTCATTCGAGGTATCGTTTATAGCAACAGTTGCCTGTTTTTCGAAAGTATAATGTGTCCAAAAGCTAGACATGAGTAGTTATGAAATCTATTACGATAGGTTTTTATTTTAAAATTGTTTAATGCAAAAACACATATCCTATAGTATATTGTAGTCACATGGATAAGTTACTAATTTCTGTCATTTTTATGCTAAAACTTTAGTCTAAAATATATATTTCTGGTAAGTTTTATCATGAGAATTTAAACGCAAAATAGTCAAAATAACGAGACAAGTTGTGTAATCATGTGTACGGAAATAAGACATATGTCCTTTGATTTGAGAAATATAAGTCAAAATGCACCATGATAAATTTTCATGGATTGACGTATTCATGACAGATTGACATTTATGGGTCATCTTTATGTTTGCCCTAAAACAACAATTTAATTCAAACACGAATCTATCCCTCAAACTTTATTTCATACTTTAAATTGGTGTCGGCTCAGGAAGTCGACCTTCTGAATTTTCAAAATCTCAGGAGGTCGACCTGCGGAAAGCTTTGAAGTTTGATCGTTGTTTTAGCAGGCGGATAATCACCTAAGAGATGTTGTTACAACATTGGTATATGATTGGGGATCGGTCACTGAGTTCATATTGGTTCACACCCAAAACCCCTACAATCTCATTACCCCTACAACCCATTTCAACTACACTTAATGATTGCATGTTTTCTCAGTACACCTACACTCTGAGCTAGTTCTCCCCTGTTTAAGAGTGAACTCGCCCAATTAGCAATAGGGCTTGGTTCATTACTGGAAAAGGTTTTTATCTGAAATGAACAATGAGCACAAGCTTTGATTTGGTAATCGTGAAAGTGACCGTGTTTGTTGGCTATTTGTATGCAATCAAAACCACTGTCAGCTTCTACATGTAGCTTCCTTACTCACATTAGAATGTAGTCTATTTAAGAGGTTTCTTGAATTTAAACACATTTGAACATGGCGTTTGTAAGGAGAGTAGAATATGTTATATCACAGAGGGGTGGAAAACAAGTTTTGTTGGATGGATATCGCTACACTTTGAATAATAAGAGAAAAGTTGCTACTCATTGGAAATGTGTTGTGGCGAATTGCACTGGAAAATTATCAACGGTTGATGATCTAGTTAGAAACGAGTCTCCTCACACCCATGAACCAGATTCAGAACCACAGGTCAAACTTATAAGCAATCTACGGAAGCGAGCCCGGGAAGAAGTTACTCCACTACAGCGTATATACGACGAGGAGTTGAACAAGGTTCCAGAGGACATACAAATGAATTGGACTTTCTAGATGCTGTTGGACATTTGGTCAAACTTGGACTTTAAGAAGTAATGCACTGAACAGTTTTACGACTAAACTATTTTAATGTAATTAAACTGTTAGATTTCTAAGCTTTTTAAAATTTTAAAATGTTTACACTTTTTAAAAATATTTTATGTAACTTTCAGCAATAAACATTCACCAAACTTAAACATGTAGTGTTATAACACAGCTTGGGTGAGTCCACTTCAAACCAGAGGGGATGCATCATCCACAATGTTTATTTAAGACACCCCAGTTCCCCTACACTTTTTAATGGAAAAAAGTGTAGGGGTAATGAGACTGTAGGGGTAATGGGGTGACACCTTCATATTCAATGAAATTAACTGAACATCATTTATGAAGTGAACACGGTTCATATTCACTAAAATTAACTGAACATCAGTTATTAAGTGAACACGGGTCAGTAGTAAACTAATGAAATACAGTTATGAAAATAATGTGAACACATTTAACTAAATAGGGAAGTATATATTGAGAAGAAACATGACAGTATTCATTCAACTTCGATATGGCTAATGCACAACTTGAACATAAGTTTTTTCCAACATCTCGTGGTGGACGTTATCTATGTGTCGGTGGATTCAAGTACAGAGTCAACAAAAGGAAACGAGATTCCTGGATTTCCTGGAAATGTGCAGTAAATGGTTGCAATTCAACAGCGTCTACAGTGAATGATATTGTTGCCATGGTGCTGGTGCAGTATGCTGGGGGTAAACGACAACCAATGAAAAAAAAAAGTACCGTGACCTGGAACGTCACCTTCAGGAACTGAGGCACAAGCTTCACAATAGACAGTCAACTGTCAGACAATTTGCTGATGCAGCATCCCATCTTTTGCATCTCTCATAAATGTCGATTATGCCAATGAACTCTGTATATACCATAAAATGTATATGGTCTATGCATAATTTACCATAGTGATTTACCATATCACATGTGGTAAAATGAATTGGGTGTGTGTAAGGTTTATTACTCAAATAAAATCTATGCATCATGAAGTCTATCGTAACTCTTATTTTATATTTCATATTTCATGTGCTCTGTGTAAATCACTATCTAGTTGGCACGTTTTCTCATTAGGTGTGCTCTCAACCGTATAATCCGGATTATCCCATTCTAACTACATGTCGACCCGTCTTTGTCTTTATAATCCATCTTAATTTGTTGAAATATCGAAAAACACAGGACGTCGACCTTTTTTCTTCACTCAACCATGAATTTGAGGTAGAAGGTCGACTTCCTGAGCCTAAACCTTTAAATTTACCCATTATATGATTGTTGCACTGTCAATTAATTGAACGAATGTTTATTGTTTACTTTCGTATTCAAACTCGAAATATTTGGCAAAATTAGTGATATAAGTATGGTGATATTTAGTGATATATAGTTTTATTATGAACAGCCCTATTCTTTCACTTTGACTTTTAACCTGTTGGTGAATTAAAGATAATGACGATGTGCCTAACGTTTCTGATCTGTGTTCGGAATTTAACTAAAGCATAACCTTTAATAAATTAAAGAAGGAAACCATGGGACACAAAAAAATTCCAGTTAATAATAAATTCGACCAAATCTAAAAAAGGCTACAAGTATGTTAACGTATTATAATGAACAGACTAATATGGTTGTATAAACATTTGTAAGAATAGATGCAAAGTTGCATATTTTACTCGTGTACGATGTTACGGTCTTAGCTATAGATTGTCAATACTACATTAAAAACCAAAATCGACAAAACCATATGTTTAAGTTTGATCTTTTTAATTAAGTTATGAAGTTCACAAAGTTACCTAGTAGGATATGTCTTGTTGATACAGCAACACTATGAAGATAGGGTTTGATGAAAACACATTGTGAAAAACTAACTTGAAGATCTTTAGAAGTCAGAATGTATGACATAAGGCCATTTGGACGGTCATCAATTGTCAGGATGAAAGGCTTAATAATAGCTTTTGTGGTGATCTTATATTTCTGAAATTTGTTTTTACGATTCTTTGAAGTCTTAGATTAATTACGTTTTGATATATAAACAGATTTGACTGCTTGAAAATTCATGAAAATATCTGCTTTTTGTAATATGTATACACAATTTATCTTCTGTAAGTAAAACTTCTTGAAAGAAGGGAGAGTAAAAAAGTAAAAAAACGGGATTATGTTTCATGATTTTTAAAATGAATAGTGGTATTGATGACTACTGGCAGTATAAGTAGACATTATACCTCAAGTTTAGTTGGTAAAGTATTGTACATTTTAAACCTTGTCTTAGGTTTTATCTCATATAATGATCATTTCTTCTACAAGTTTTTGTATATCGTAAACAATTGAAAATGTATAAATGACCAGTAAAATGTCTTTGAAATGTATTAAACAAAATATCAGATCTACACGAATCCCCATGAAATCACTTGGTTGTTTTCCAAGCACATTTGTTCTTTTATCGTTTGGCGGTGTTGAAAAGAATTGTCTCGAAAGAAATTCATAAACAAAAATGTCACAATCATGTTCTTTGCAAATTCAGTTTGATTTGTATGTGTATTATTTTCGGCCTTTGGCTTCCCAAGTTTGATGGTGTTATACAGGACAAGACATTGATATGTATCTTCAGTAACTCTTTTTGACAACAATGGCTTACATGATTTCTTCCTTGATATGTGGAGGCTATTAAACATATTCAGAAAAATATGTGATGACACAGGAATTTATCAGATATGATTCCAATGTAAATGTTAACCTTCAAGCACTTAATATAACAACATCTGCAACCATATCCACTCTTTATTACATGATCTGTAACTTAATCCACATGAAGAGTTGAGAAAAGTTATTTGATCATTGAAGTTAATATGTCTTGAACATGGTAATAAGAATCAAGTTAAGATATTTTGTGCAGCCTCCGGTCTTGTGTTTCCTAATAAACCTTATAACATGCATCTAAAAGTCATAAGTTGTTAAAAAAACATGAATACACAGCCTGGCCAGTCTTTGACATCCAAGTTTATGAAAATCCTAGTTTTCCATACAAGACCTATAATCTTTTCAATATATTTCGACGAAACCTGTGACAATCCCTATATGTGATAACAGGCCGCAACTGAATTGATAATGCAATTTGGGAATTATAGATTAGGTAAAATTTTTTTGAAAACACATCTCATATAGAGGTTGAAATCAGTTGTTCTCTGATTGGTTTTTGTAAATTCACTTTTCAAAAAAGTATCGGAAACTACAGTTAATACACAGAAAACAGTAATGACTTATAAGACAATATTTTGTTATCATAATATAATATGCACTTTTAATATCATGACAAAACGTTTATGACCCTTGTTTAAACAAACATGGAAGATGATAAAAAAGTTCGCGCATACTTAATAAATACAACCTCGATTCAGCCAAATATATAAGCATAACACAGAGAATTGAGAATATTGATGAGACACATATACCAGGCACAATGCACTATGTCTAAAAAATTCGATACGTAAAATTTAAATCATTGAATATATGACCAAAAGGTAATGCTTAGATCACTGTGAACATGCATATCGTGTATGTATGCCAAACTATGTAAAATAGATGATTAATTCCTGTAGATTCTACTCGAAGCCGAAGAAGTAGCGTGAAGCTTCGAATTCAATATCAGTAGATATCGAATCTGCGTTCACATAACAAAATTAAAAAAAAAAGAAGGTTTATCTCCATCGAACCATGAAGAGTTTTATTACCTTTTCACTTACATTTCTCTGAAGTCGCGGTCTTTTTTTCCCATTTTAGATAGGTATATCAGGTAATACCTTAACCAATATTTAAGCAAAAACATTGGATAGGAAAGGGGGGGGGGGGGGTTAGCGCAGTGGTTGGCACTCAAGAGGTCCGTGGTTCGAATCCCGCCAGGGGCTCGGCAACTTTATCTGCATTAGAGAACTGTTCTACACGCAGTCAGGTTTGGGTGCAAAGCATATGCTACACTGAATTTCAGCGTAGTACACAGATTTTTTAAAGGTAAGTACTGCATATATATCGTAAATGAGTAAAAAATTCATAAAATTAAAACATTTCATTTTCTGTAGAGAGGTGAAGTGAGGTGATGAGTTGGTATTGAACGCCGCTTTCAAGATTATTTCACTTATATCGCGGTCTGTAGAGAGAGCCTCCCGGCTGATTTATAAAAAAATTCAAGAAAGCTGATTTATAAAAAAATTTAATCGTCACTTAGTTTTTCAACAATATTTCAGTTATCAAACACGTGGGTAAACATCCTGCAGGCGTAGCTCTCAGGGTCCTGGCAGCCAGTCACTGAGTGACAGTCACTGGTGCAGCGAGTGAAAGTGCAACCCTAAAGATGTATTTAAAGGAATCTTGACATACACATGTTGACATTCTGACAAGTATCCGTCAACGTCAATTGTATGGTTTTATCCCTCAAACTAATAGGCTTTCTGCCTGTACCAAAATAATGTGATGCTCGCTTTAGGTTGGGCTTTAAATGATTTTAGCAAGATGCCGACACGCTGTTTGTTTCATCCATGTCTCTCAACGATGGTAACGTTTTGGCATCATCATTTATTTTAAAACTGTTGCTTTGACATAAATGGAATTAAACACATAGTAATATTATCCTAATATTATCTCAACATTTACATCAAAGATATATAGAATTATTTTTAAGGTGACCTTTTTCGGCGGTGCAGTGCATGTATCTCTATTATATATTCAGTTTGTCCATCATTTTCATGTCAGTTGTAAAGAGGTTTGCATATCACTTCTAACTAAATAAATATCTTTATAACAGGTGTCAACATGGTATGTTCATTAAAACTATTTATCTGCTTCAAGATAGTTAAATCCGTCGTTTGGTGAATTAACACATACATACACACATATATCTGAAGCTTAATGTGTATTAGTTCTCTGCAATGTGACACATCGAGGATATCTGAATACGATATTACATGAATAGGTTGTATACCAATAAGTTCAATTTGCTATTCAAGGTTATATATATATTTTCAGATTTCGTTTAGTTTGAGAAACACAATCATCTATAACTTTCTTTGGGATAGCGCAGTGGTTAGCGCGTTCGGCTTCGGATAAAGAGGTCCGTGGTTCGAATCCCGTCTGCAGTAGAGAACTGTTCTACACGCAGTCAGGTATTGGTGCAATGCTACACTGAATTTCAGCGTAGTACCACCCATGCTTCGCTAGTTCCAGCCGATTCTCGCATGTTTCACCGCAATGCACAGCCACAATGGTGTTGTGGGCTTTCTCCCTGCAATAATACTGGCATAATACCGCGATATAAGTGAAATAATCTTGAAAGCGGCGGTAAACACCAACTCACTTCGACGAGTAAGTATGTGATGGAAAACCAAGGATTTTTAAATGTCATGGTAGAACGTTGATATAGACAAGAAAGAAATAACTATCCTTAATAAGATTCTACGCAGTTATAAAAGTAGCCATAAAATTTCAAGGCACTGTCTATGCTCCTCCTCGTTGCTATTAAGAAACTTGGTTACAGTGAGGTTTGGCTATTTCTTAGGTTTGAGACAGAGTCTTTGTGATGAGTGGCAAAGTCTTGAAGTGTGTATTGAGACACGACAAAATATTGATGAAAGTTTATCGGTAATCATTAACATCTATCACTTTAAACAAGACACACCGAATGTCTTGCAAGATTTACCTGTACGATTTCGTCTCAAAACTGTTTGTTAACCTATTTCATAAATGTCTTAGAGTCTTTATCACCGGTTGCAAAATCCCAGTGAAATAAACACATAAATTTACAAGGTTACACATTAAGAAAAATTAGCTTGAGCTTGATGATATTTATAGGGGATCTTTTTTCTGAAATGAGCTTTCTGTTTTCAGCTGAAACTTGTATGTATTAATATCACAATACGTTTCTTAAACATTTGAAATATACATCCTCAAAAACTTGTTATACAACACAAAACAGTAGATTTTCTTAGATTAACTGAAATTTGTATACTTTATTGATGGCACTGAGTGCTGTGACTATGTAACAATTCTTCTTGTGATTAAATTACAAGAAAAATTTTATTTTTCCCAAAACAACAAAGCGATTCCTGGGCTAATTCATACATAAAATAGAGTTCCAATGAAAAACTAAAATCAACAAAACAAAAAACAAGATATTCTAAAAACTTTATCTCTATTTCAATAATTATAGATGGAGGTATGCAAACATAGTATTTGATTTCTTGTGAGTTCAATATGAACGCTTAACATGACATCAGAGAGCCCATTGTAGCTAAGTCTCTTTTGATTTTTTCATTGAATTAATTATTAATTCGAAATTTTCATAATTGGGGGCATTTTGCACATCTACATAAAGGGTTAGCTGTATAAACATATATATTTACTTTTTAAAATTAAATAACCATTATAAACAAAAAGATTTCTAGATATACCTGAATTTCTAGAGATAACATACACAAAAGACTTCTTATATTTGAATGTTTGATACTTTTGCCGATACTGTATCTAATTTCAGACCTTCCAACTTCAAATGGCAAAGTGTATAATTTTCTGGATGTTCACAATTGTCAGTATGATAAAGAATAAGGTCACATTAAAGACTTATAATGAAGTGTGCTATCATAGGATAAGAATTTTCTCTTCACTCAAAGGAATACACTGAACATATCAACAGGATAATTACGTTTCAAGTTGGAAAACCTGTGTTAGCTTACGACATTAAATCAATAACTATTATTACCTATACATTTACGATAATTTTATGGTTCGACATCAACTGACAGATACGTCAAAAGCGCATGGGAAATTATACCTTCTTTACAAAGTTATTTTGATTATGACAGTGTGTAATTGATTAAACATTTTCAAACGAAAGAGACAATATTAAAGGTAGGAATTTGAGATGGTTCTTAATGCACAAATAGATATAACTCTTTACATCATAGATGCATGTATATTGGAATGATTTGCATGGCAATTAGGAATACTGTCATATTTGTGTGTATTATTATTACTATTATTTCCTCTCGCCACACTTACTGGCTTGATGTTGGGGACTCGCTTTTAAGTCTGCGAGAGGCACACTTCTAAATAATTACAAAGGAAGGTTTTTCCTTATTTTATTACAAAAACATTTAAAGCAGTTACATAGATACACCATTCCTAATCTTGCCTACCTAACTATCCTACGTATCCCCATACTTACTCTACTCCCGATATACTTAACCCATCCTGGGCGGCCAAAGGCTTGTCTAACTTCCTACTCTTTTCGGGTCAGCTCTCTCTTCCGTAAAGTTCCTCCATTGCTTACTTCACTAACTGACTTCACCAACCAACTTCCTACTCTTCCTGGGTCAGCTCTGCTCTTCCGAAAGGTTACCCTAACTGCCCGTGCATCCCCCTTTTAACCCGTGACCACACTAATCACCTTAAGGGTGTGTTTTTCTCTAGACCAATCATTTCTTTACTATACCCTATGACATACGTCAGTCAGAAGTGTACTCTGACCTTCGACCTTGATAACTTTGAACCTTAACCTTTTTGTGACGTCACTGCCTACTTTCTCTAATTGAATAATACACTTTAGCAAATGCTTAGTAATTCATTACATCACGATAATGCATTCTATCTCTCATTTATTCTTCTTACCAAGCTGTTTGATTACATGTTAGGCTTGGTCGCCAATTCCAATTGACCAAATGTCACATATGTCAGAATACTTGGCCTAAACTCATTTCTCATCCTTGTTTCTCATAATTAATAACTAAAGAACACGCAGCTTTTGATCACCTGTCCTATTATGTCTTTTGTCTACACATTTGCTACTTTCAAATAATATCTCACTATTCTAACCTTATTTTAAATATACCGAATATTTCCTAAAACCCCATATTCTAACTTCGAGAGTATTATTGTAAGTGTAAAATGTCTAGTAATTTGAGTGACAATAAAATAACAATCCTTAATTTTGATTCGTTCTTTACATCAACTCGTATAGTTTATTTATAGAAGGGTCAAACTTATAAGAATGATACATTATCGCAACGCCCACCAATGCTATCAACTATTGTTATCATTATATAATCGTGGAAAACATTCATCTGCTTCAGATGTTACAAATATTTTATTTTCAAGTGGATTTTCTTATGCTTGGTTGAATCAAAACCTCGGTGATTGACAAATATTTTCGTCAATGTTTAAGCAACGAATATGAGATATATTTTACCAGAATTGGTCTGAAACAGTTAATAGATCTAGTTTTCTAGTTGTTAATCATTGTTCGGACCGGAAAGGAATAATGTATTAAATGATAAGTCACTTTTGAGAAATTTCGGGTAAATGAGAATTTCACTTTATTCCCTTAAAATACAGACGTTTAGAAAAGATAACAATACATTAGATGATTTGTCATGTACGTATCGTTCTTCTTGTCATCCTTTCGATCCCTTTCTCCCTTGTCTGTCCACTCTCTTTTGGATGCTTGTCATCCACGTATTTAATAACTGAAATATTGTTCAAAGCACGTTAAACCCTAACTCACTCACTCACTCACATATATTGTTATTTTACGACGCATTTTCAACCTGCCGTAGGAAGTATTTAAATTGTGTCAATGAAACATATCGATGTATAATCTCCTAGATTTAAACAATGCTGATGTCATCTAATCTGTCGCCATTTATATAAAACAATTGCTGTCCATTATAAAATCTCGATTTCAACTTTTCAACGTGATCAAAGTCTGTCATAATGTAACTAAGTGTACTTCGGGCCACTGGGCCTCTAATACTGAATAAATCTTTCAGTCTGTTTGACACTGATGACTAAAACAAAAACCATTGTTTACTGTTCACAAACAGGATCTCGAAGTACAATAAGCAGCAAGCAGGGCAGATGTATAAGCCTTGACTTTTCTGATTTTCCTGTCAATGGAATATGATGAATGTCACACGTGTTCAATTACATGAAAGAATTGATAACTTCTCTAGAACTTCAAATGCATAAAATAATAATGATACTTTGGCAGTCAGTGGGTGAGTGAGTAGGGTTTAACTTGCTGTCAGCAATAATTCAATCATTCACGTGGGTTTTATCTTCCAAAAGGGGGTAGACAGATCAGGTAAGGATGGGAAAGGGACAAGGACAGACGAAGGAGTTATATGAAATAGAAATTTAGTCGCAAGCGACGACAAACGGATTCAGCGCATTAAAAGAACATTCATTACGTACATAGTGATGTTAGCAATCATCCCTGAAAGTTTCATGAAAATTGGCCGACGCATTTGGCTACAGCAGCAGGTTTCCTCTGACCTAATGTGTGATTATTGCAAAGAAGTTGATAATGTGAAAAAAACATGCTACTTATGAATTCGTCATGATTTACTTTTTTGTTTGTACTGTTACTGCGCATCTTTCAAAACAAGTTTCAACTCTCTAAGTACCTTTTGAAAAAATAGCCCATGTTAATTTTGTTCAAAATGATTTTTCACATTTTTTATCCTTTATTGTGAACGAAAATTATTGTTCGCGAGCAATGTTTTGACAGTTTCATCAAGTCCATATACTGTTCTTACATCCCTGAAAAATTGGTGCAATTGTGAGTCTAACTTTTTGAATTATCTCCCTTTGAATATGCTTACATGAGCAAAGTCGCCCGACTTTGAAGGGTTGCCGAGAAATAAATATTTGACTTTCATCAAAATCTGAATCACCCTGATATTCCCAATGTCTCAGCTACATTATTGGAGATTTTGAGCTCTTAGATGCAAGTATCTTCAGAGGAGTTACATTTCAAAGATGCATGGGGTCCGGAAATTTCAAAAAGTCCAAAAAAAGCAATATGGCGGCGAAAGTATTCATGCTACGAATTCGCCATGGTTTACTTTTTTGCTTGAAATGTTATTGCGCATCGTTTAAAAAAAGTTCCAAATCTCTAAGTGCATTTTGAAAAAATTTCCAATGTTAATTTTGAAAAGTTTGAGTGGTACTGAGCCTTTAATGCAATGTCCGAATTGGCTGAAAAGCTTCGTGTCGCGAGGTCTGTGTAAGGGCTATTAGATTGTAAAGTTTGGTTGTAATTGAGTCGCTAGTTTTGGCTGAATTTTGTACACAAGAATCGTGGAATAATAATAAAAAACACGCCAATAACAATAAGGATTCAGCAAAATTGCTGAATCCTTAATTAATCAATTTCCAAAGATAACAAGGGCTAGCGCTATACTTTTGGCTACTTAAGTTAGAAGCAAATGCAACGTAAGCTAAAACAAATTGTTCCTGTTTTTGACAATTGTCAATCAGTTCCATATACATGTAATGACACCACGAAGGCTTTCAGAAGTGTGTTGTTTGTTGTTTTTTTTACCTCGGATCACCTATTATTCAAAGCAGTATATACATAAACAACTTAAAGTTCCACTTCAGAAATGAGCTGATGATCAAATCAATACAAGATGCGTAACATGCTCTGAGACACTATAAATACCACCCATCTAAAATCTGAAATTCGTACCAACTGTGCCTGCACATGAGAACATGGAAGACAAACATGTGTTCGAATCCCCTTCTACTCACTGTGGTGCACGTCCAGGTCGGATTGATGATCATGTCGATCGTACTCCTCATGGCTAGAGGCCTGTGTAATAGATGAGTCTTAATTCTGCCTCGACTTTACTGAAAGAGAGAAGTTTGCAGAAGATTGGGGCAACAGTTGGCAGATGGTAACATTGCTGAACTTTATGAGGGTATGGGGTGAAATCAAATATGCATGTTCTTGCAAATGGCACGATGACTGCTTTTCATTACAGGGATGAGATCTTGGATGCCTGCAAAACTCCATCAATAACGACGACAAAGCCCGTTCATAAAGACAAAGGGTGTTGAAATGGTGCCTTCCTATTGACCGCCAGGGGCTCGGCAACTTTGTCTTCAGTAGAGAACAGTTCTACACGCAGTCAGGTTTGAGTGCAGCATTCTACACGCAGTCAGGTTTGGGCGCAATGCTGCACTGAGTTTCAGCACAGTACCACCCATGGTTCGCTAGTTCCAGCCGATGCTCGCAGGTTTCACCGCAATGCATAGCCACAATGGTGTTGCGGGCTTACTCCCTGCAATAATACTAACAACCGCGATATAAGTGAAATAATCTTGAAAGCGGCGTTAAACCCTAACTCACTCACGCCTTCCTATTGAAACAATCTGCTCGTCCGCCAGAAATAGAAACTCAAAGCACTGCTGGACTGTGTGGTTCAACCAAGCATTAAACAAGAAGCTCGTGGAGAATTTGAACCGTCTCCAACAGCAGCAGATTTAGCAACTCATTTGCAGCACGAGAAGACGATTTAAAGCTGTATTGCGTGCCAGGGGGTCACATACACGTTATTTACTAGGTGATCGTCGCTTCTTTTATCTTCAGCTGATTTTTAAGTTTTGTTTTGTAGGAGGTTTATTCAGGTGTTATGACAGCGAACTTTCTCTGAATAGCGTAATCCATCTTCCATCACATTTGTTAGATGTTCAAATAAGTCCTGGTCGTAAATGAACAAGTTCTGTACATTCTGAACAATACTATAAAGAATACATCTCATGGCCCTTGCAAATGTTGTACAGTACATATAGATATCATGCTTTAGAAGTATGACAAGTTAAATACTTGCGTATAATTACATGTGCTATTCTCATAGATACAACCAAAATTTAAATTAAATAGCACACAAGAATCTAAACTTAAATGATTGTGTTAATGATAAGTATAATTTGTAAATAGAAACAAGCAACATATTTTAGTAAAACCTGAAATATGAGACAAGACAATTATATATATAATTAGCAGAATGGGAGTGAGTGAATTAAGGTTTTGAAAATCATAATTACACGTCCTATCACGTTTTTAATTATGGAAGGGTAACTGACATACGATAGGTTTAGATTAGCCACGACTATTGTTCTGCATCAGGGTACAAATTACTGACATATGTTGGAGCCACTAGACCACTCGAACGACGAATCACCCTTCACTTACTTTCATATGCAAAGGATTAATTTTCATTCCAAATACGTTTTTCTTCAGATATTGTACACACATAAAGTTTGTTCTTGCTCCATGCTAGGTTGCTATGACTAGTATTTTATAAAATGAAGATTATGTGTCCAATAAACCTTCTATTAAAATTAAGGATCTTAAACAAATAAATATCGAGGATTATTAGAAAAAATATTTTATCATATATTTATAATTCGCATCCAGGTATATGTATGTTTCTGTCAAAAATATGTTTTTTTACTTTTTAATGTTATCTGCAATTCTTTTGCATTAGGGTGTCGTTTCAAAACACTGGACTCAATACCTTAACGTGGTGTGGTGGTTTACGTGCTTCAGAGACCCCAAGAGCTATGCGAGCTGGAGCATGAAAGCTCCTTATAGGGACACCCAAGCTGGACAGGTCGACGGGTAGAAGCCAGACTAAATTTGAGTCCTCCTAAAACCTGTTGTCTATCTCTCACTATGCCTTCTTTTCCCTCAACCTTTCGATCCCTTTCTCCCTTATCTGTCCACTCTCTTTTGGATGCTTGTCATCCACGTGTTTAATAACTGAAATATTGTTCAAAGCACGTAAAATCCCAACTCACTCACTCACTCAAAACGTTTGAAATATTAGAGTGCTGGAGTAAAATCAGATATTTTACAATTGACAGCGTATTAAGAGCAGATGGTTTTAGAAAGAACATTAGGACTCGGTTAAGAACTGAAATCAAACTATCGCACAGCGATCAAACGGAAAGGCCTGTAGGTATATAGAAGAGAAACAACTTGAAATGTTATCACTAGACCTTACATTTTAACTGACATTGAGGATGTTTGCACAGTTTCAGATAACCTAAAAATGTAAAAATTGGTTGGGTAGTACAAATAGATGAAGCCTTACTCGCAGTTGTGCGAGTCTTAGTCAAAATATACTTTCCAAAATAAAGAAGAAGAGAAATGAAGCCATTCATCGGCTCTACAAGCTTGGAAACCCTTGCTATGGCTCAACAAGGAATTTTAATTAGGTCTTGTAAATTTGTTGTGATTCTATCGATAATTATTTTTTTAATCTGTATATTTCCTTTATCTTTAGGTAGTCGGTTTGTATTCATGAAAGGCAAAAATTCAAAATTGCAAGACTCTCACTTTAAGTTTATAAATGATACCAAACCCGTCATATTTCTGTAGTAGGGTCACTAAGGAACAACGCCAATGTGAATGCTGGGTTTGAGTTCTTTATTCCAAGTGGTTTGGATGATTTGTAAATACATGTCTTACATGTGGATTTCTACATGATCATTCGTTCGTCGTGGCGTGTAACGATGTGACGTCAGGGTGCAAAGTGCTCATCCATACAAAAAGCATGCAGATTTGAAATCGACCAATCGTGACGGGTGTTGTCACAGTTGGGTGAACACTATTGAATTAATTGAAACGACATAACTGCTTAGTTTCATTCATGATTCAACTCCATTAATACAGCTGAAACAAAGTAACAACGTTAAAACACGAACATAATCACTTATCATATCAACCACTGTAATATGGTGAAATAAAGATATAACTAAATAGTCAAGACACCTCTTTCGACGCCTGTTAGATTGCTGAAAGAAAGATTTCTATTAATAATGTATTGACAACATTAAAAGCAAAAAAACTATATCACACAGACTTACATTTTTTAAGGATATAATCGTATAAGACTAAAGGGGATTGATTAAGCATGAACGTTTTGAAATTTAATATCGGCCGTAGAGTCACCACATCCGGACTTTATCAGTTTACCAAATTGAACAGAATTGCGTTTAATACTAAAACAATTAACTTTGTTTAAATACTGACCTTATAATAGATGAGGAAATTTAACATGAAGACCCGATTGTAATCGTAGATAAGGGATCCCACCACAGCATGCGGTCATCAACCAAATTATTTAATATAAACTGACCAGTAGTATAAAGTCTGTACGCAGGATTTTATGTCCCTTGGGCAGAACATGGAACAGAACGTGAAGGTTTTTACATTTTGAGGCACTTTTATATACCCTATTTAGCTAGATTTCAAATAACCATATAAAAGTTATGATATTTACAACAAATAAAATAATATCTTAGGACGTATTATAGAGGAACTTTCCATGCGACCATGGTTGCACTTAACATACGTGATGATTAACGTGTACATATTATCATGGTTGTTTGAAGGCAATTAGACAGTACGTACACGTTTATGCATGAAGTGCTGTGGCTATTAGGTCAACATAATATAGAGTTATTTAGAAGTTACTCGCCGCAAAGCAACGGATGATCAGTTATAAGTGCTTTATAATATAAACAAAGTAATGAATGTTAGGAACAGAATAAAATCCCTCTCTGCGATTAATATCGAACTTTGTGGATATGGATATATTTGAAATACTTGCTTACGTTAGTTTGATGTCAGGATAAGGAAATATTGGCATTAAAAATGATTATATTTGAACAATATCTCTTAATCAACTATAGGACGGCTTATAGGACAGGCAGAGAAGAAATGAAATTTAAGGAAATGGCCTGCTGTTTTTGACCAAAATAAAAATATATAAAATAATAAATCCAAAAAATCAAGCCCATATCAGTCACACTTTTATGAATGTCAGATCGTAACGTTTGCCTCAAACGCAACAGGTCATTGCTTTAAGGAAAGGGAGTTGTATCTTAATGAACACTTGATAAGTTGAAGACGTATTTTATTTATTTATTTGCACATTGTTGTCTCTTAGGGTTATACCTCAATTTGTATATATTGTATATATTATTTACTTTTCTTGAAAAACGTAATTACTCACCTTGAAAAATGTATTTACTAACCCTGAAAGGCGTATGTACTTCCCATAACGACGCTGCTTGCAGTAGACCTGAGAAAACAAGCGACTTCACATTATTCCAAAATGTAGATACACTGTGTTACAGCGTCCGTCTGTCTGTCTGTCCGTCCGTCCGTCTGTCTGTCCGTCCGTCACAAATCTTTGTCCGGAGCATATCTCCTAAACTATACATGCTATCTTCACCAAACTTCATACACTTATCAACCACGATCCCTAGATTTGCCTTGTAAGGGTTTCACCAACAAATGATTTTTATTTTTTGCGATTTCCATGTAAACATGACTAAAACAGTGACTCTATGATCAAGTCCTTTGTCCGGAGCATTTCACCTAAACTATACATGCTATCTTCACCAAACTTCATACACTTATCAACCATGATCCCTAGATGTGCCTTTTTTAGCGTTAGACCAACAAAAGATTTTTTTTGCAGTTTCCATGGAAACATGACTAAAACAGTAACTCTATGACCAATTCCTTTGTCCGGAGCATTTCTGCTTTCTCTCCCAACACCTCAACATTACTGAGCGGCACAGTGGATGACAATCTCATTGAAATCAGCCCGAAACTAATCGCTCGTACCTCGCTGCGTTTCTTGATCTGACCACGTCTCCATAAAAGCCGTGTCAGACGGCCTTGACCGTGACCTTTCACCTCCAATTATTCTAACCAATCACGGGTCCGCGTACATATCGGTTTTGTTTGATCACGAAAAATTGCGGAAAGTTGAAAATAAGGGACGCCCTGAAAAATGTTTTGCAAAAGTTTTGAAAAGATAGCATAAAAAATGAACATCATCGTTGTTGCAACTGAGATCTATCATTTTGAGTTGTATGATAAGCTTTTTACTGAAAACATAATTGTCACTCTTGAGATACACACCAGTGGCGGATCCAGGAAATTAGAGTGAAAGCGAAGAAGCGAGAGGGGGCACCCTGGTTGTCAATAACCCCCGGGGGTAGAGGGTCGGGGGTCGGGCGAATGGTCAGCCATTGCACACTTCTGAGTTCTAAATAAATAACAGTATGTCACTGATCAAAAACAATTGCAGAGGTTTCTGTTTCTACATTTTCTGATTTATTTACCTGCCCCCATTCACAAAAATACTTAATTTGAAATTTAAAAATTGATATGAATTCCTCGAAACCCTTTGACAAAATTGTTGTCGACCTAATTTTGATATAAACTTTGTAGACCTATTCAATAATGTGTCGTAGTTTGTTTTTGGTAAATTTCTTCACTATAACTTTTAATTTTTTTAAAAACGTCTTTTGGACGAAGAATATGCCAAATCAAACGCACATTTTGTCACGATAATACATCTTAATCACTATCCTCCTCGGGTCGCAGACATAGCTAAATTTCCGACCAGCGTATTCATCATGATAGTCAACACACCCACGATCATTTTGCATTCATCCCAGCTCGGCTTTTCTCGGGTCCATTCAGAAAAATCTCGAATCCCGAGATACAAAGGTTAGATGTGATGTTTTGAATGTCAATTCAACAGTTGCCGAAGTCTTTCCAGCCTCGATTCTTTATTGGCTGGCACAGTCTGGCGGTCAAGGCCGTCTGACGCGGCTCTTACGGAGCCGTGGTCAGATCAAGAAACGCAGCGAGGTATGAGCGATTAGTTTCAGGCTGATTTCAATGAGATTGAGTGGATGAGTCTCTGTCTTTTGGAAACTGGAAACACTACAGGCATGTTACTACAGCCACCTCCCGTCTTTTCTACTCCACAACAACAGGGATTCTCACAACCACACACTCAGGTAGCGTACAGTCTTACACAATCTAGCCCCGATACAACGGCGGCCATATTTGTAGAGCTAAAACAAATGAATATGAAACTTTCAAAACTGGACAACATCGTCAAAGATATAAACGACATAAAGACAAATATTGTTAACCTTGAACTGAAAGTCCAAGTTGTCGATGAACTGAAAGAACGGGTCTCTGAACTTGAGTCAAGTGCCCACTTTGTCAGTGAAAGTTATGATAAAGTGATTGGAGATACTGGTCAAATGAAGAACGACATAAAACAGCTACAAGACCAGATATCGACATTGATGGTAGGGAAAAGAGAAAGTGAAATGTTGCATGAATCACTCATCGACTTGCGTTGTAGAACCATGCGCGACAACCTAATCTTTACCAACATACCTGAAGCTAGTCCGGATACATACGAGGACTGTGAGGACGTGATCCGGGATTTCATCAAGACGGAGCTGAAGCAGGAGAGCAAGGACCTGCACTTCAAGAGGGCCCACAGGATCGGGCCACGCAGACGACCCTCGCACCCCCGCGACAACCCGACCGAGGCCAATCATCGTCAAGTTCCTGTACACTAAAGAGAGAGACGCGGTCAAGAGAGGCGGTCGTGAATTAAAAGGAAAGAATTTCCACATAATCGAGCAATTCCCAGACGAGGTCAGTATGTATCGCAAAAATCTGCTACTGCCACGAATGAGAGAAGCAAGAAGCCAGGGTAAGACCGCCACTATGGTATTACTGACTTTACTTGTATAGATAACCATAACCCTATCAGTTGCAACCACCAGTCATGTGACCACAATATTAGTGACAGTGACTGTGTAGCGAATGGTATTACAGAGTTTAATACTGATCATAATTGTACTAATGATCATGACTCTATAAATTGTAACAACTTATCTGGCCACATCGGTATAAATGAAACACATAGAAAAAATTGTGAAAATTGTGCTTTCCCCCTAACTGATACACCAAATCCAAAATCACTAAAACCTCGTACTTTTACAAATCAATTACATTTTACTAGTTTAAACGTTTGTGGCTTAAGAAGTAGGTTAGATGATCCAGAGTTTATAGAGCTTGTACAAAGTAGAGATAAAGTCGGTTTTCAAGAGACTAAGACTAGTGAGCTGGATGATTTAGAAATAGGGGGCTATACTCTTTACTTACAACATAGGAAGAACGCAAATAGGAGATCAGGAGGAATTGGTCTAGCTGTAAGAAACAGATATTCAGTTTATGTATCCCCTCTGGGAGAGGAGGATGATTATGAGGATGATTATGTATTATGGTTTAGAGTCTCAAAAGCATTATTTAACACTGATCAAGACATTTTCTTAGGTATTGTGTATATACCACCGGAAGGATCGAAGTACGCATCTGATGATTTATTAATGCAAATGGAGCATTCGCTCCTCAACTCCTTAAGCGAGACAGATTACGTTATTTTAATTGGTGACTTGGAATGCAAGAACTAGCACTTTACAAGATTATTTAATTTTTGATGAATTTATTGCTGAAAAGTTAGACATCGATATCGGAAATCAAAGCAATGAAATTGACCCCGAACAAGTACTAGAAAGTCTGAATATACCGAAAACCAGACAAAGTAAAGATAAGAGTTGTATTAATAATTACGGACATAAATTGATCAGCCTCTGTAAAACCTACTCGATGTTCATAAGTAATGCTCGAATCGGAATAGATAGATCCATAGGTAAAACTACGTGCAGAGATAAAAGCGTTATCGACTACTTAATTTCCTCACCGCTGTGTTTGCCATTAATTACCGATTTTGAAGTTTGTGACTTTAACCCGTTATACTCTGACGTTCACTGTCCCGTTAACTTTACGTTACAAATTAAGATTATCATACCTTTGAATCCATTCGTAATGACTATCCAGACCTTTCCGCACAAAGTATCCCGAAAAAGTTCCAGTCGATAAATAGTCATCTTCATGCACAAAACTTGATTAAGGAGCTGACAAACACACTCGTCAATAGCAATGGTGATCACTGTGACCCTGACGGTTAACAAGTTAGCCAATGACATAACGCACGTGCTAATTGATGCGAAAAGCACCGAGTCTCACGAATATCCACAGTAAACTTAAACACAAACCGTGGTTTGGAAAAGAATGTAAAACTATGAGAAAACATTATAGATTAGCCAAAAACAAATTTTACAGTAGGAAGACAACGGAAAATAGATTGTATTTCCGACAACAAGCAAAATTTTATAAGCGTTGTTTAAAACGACACTCAAACCAGTATACGAGATCGGTTAGCAATAGGTTCAGATCACAAATCAAGAACTCGCCTCGAGAATTTTGTAAACTACTAAATCCTAAAAAGGGAAAGTCATAAAAACAATGTAGATCTCAAATCATTTTATGATTTCTTTAAAAATTTGAATAATACGGAATACCCTGATATTGATTTAAATGAGGTTACTCATAACCCGAATAGATGGAACGCGGATAAATTAAACGAGGATATTGATATTGAAGAAGTGCGTAAAGCCGTTTCGGCGCTGAAATCAAATAAAGCCGCTGGATCTGATCTTGTAGTAAATGAATATCTCGTACATTCTTTTGATAAAATGGGACAATTATACGTACTTTTATTCAATCTTATACTCTCAACAGGATCCATACCCGAGGCATGGGTAACCGGTATCATAAAACCGATTTACAAATCTAAAGGTAATATTTCGGACCCCAATTCATATAGACCGGTAACAATCCTCAGTTGCTTAGGAAAACTATTTACTAGTATTCTTAATACGCGTCTCTCAGAATATATAGAAACGAATCATCTTATGACTGCTTCACAGGCAGGCTTCCGGAAAGGTTTTTCAACAGTCGATAATATATTCATTTTACACATGCTTTCCCAAATATTGAAATCATCCAAACGAAAGTTATACTGTGCGTTTGTCGATTTCTCGAAAGCTTTCGATAATGTCTGGCGTGCCGGACTTTGGTTAAAATTACTACGTGTTGGAGTAAATGGCTGCTTCTTGAACGTTGTACAAACACTGTATCGGAATATTAAATCATGTGTGGCATCAAACAATGAATTTTCGGATTTTTTTCCCTTGTTTAAACGGAGTCCGTCAAGGTGAAAATTTGTCACCATTACTATTCTGCATTTTTATAAATTATTTAGAAGAGGAATTATCTGAACGAAATTGCAAAGGCATTAGGATACAGTGTTTGAGTGATGCAAATGAATTGTTCTTAATACAATTCCTAGCACTTCTTTATGCTGACGATACTGCCTTGTATGGCGACAGTCCAATAGCATTGCAGCTGTCTATTGATCACTTTTATGAATATTGTAAAACATGGAAACTCACAGTAACTATCTCTAAAACAAAAATAGTCATCTTTGGTAGCGGGCCAAGCAAATCAAATAAATGCTTATTTAAATTTGGCAATCAGAATATCGATATTGTTGATAATTATACTTACCTCGGATTAAATTTTCATAGAAATAGACGACTCATTTAAGCTATGAAAAACCTTGCACAGAGTGCTATGAAGGCAATATTTTGTCTTATAAAACGTGCTAGAAATATATCGTTGCCCCTCGATTGCCTTATCAAAGCCTTTGACATAATGATTGTACCAATCTTACTATACGGTTCCGAGGTATGGGGCTATGAAAACAAAAAGATATCATTGAAAAAGTTCATTTAAAATTCTTGAAGATGATAACTGGATTAAGAAATTGTACAGCGAATTACTTCGTGTACGGCGAACTAGGTCGCGAGCCACTAAGTATACAAATATACAAAAGAATTATATCATTCTGGCATAAGACCTCAATACAAACTGACATCGTCAAGTTATCTAGCACAATTCTAACACTTGATCAACACAATGCCAATAATAAATGGCTGAAGAAAGTGGAAGAAATTCTAAACAATTGCGGACTGAGTGATGTTTTCAATAACCCATTTAACTATAGTACAAATTGGCTTATTGCAAAAGTTGATTATGTATTAAAAGATCAGTTTCTCCAGTCATGGAGAGAATCTATTCGATCAAGTTCTATGGGACACTATTATAATTATTTGAAATATAGCCTGCACTTTGAAAAATATTTGTTGTTGCTAAAAAATATCTCAATCCCAATTTTAAAGTTCCGAACATGTAATCACAACCTACCCGTTGAGACAGGGAGGTGGCGCGGAATCCCAAAGGAGGCGAGGACATGCCACCTCTGTGGCTCACAGACGGTTGCTGACGAAATGCATTATTTATTCAGATGTCATGCCTTAAGTAGTTTTAGAGCTCAGTTTATACCAGTTTATTATTCAAATTGGCCAAACCCTCACAAACTTAATGTACTCCTCAATAGTAACAAATTCCGATGTTTAAAGAACCTCTCTTTGTTCATCAAATGCATTTTTTCACATTTGTAAAAGTGTATATGCTGTTGTATGTTACTTTTTATGTTATGCATGCGCAATCCGTATCTTTACTTCTCTTTGTAAAATTGCTTATGTACCACCGTGCGTGGTTTTAGAGAATAAAGAATCAGAGCTAAACTATACATGCTATCTTCACCAAACTTCATATACTTATCAACCATGATACCTAATGTGCCTTTCGAGGGTTAGACCAACAAATTATTTTTATTTTTTGCGGTTTCCATGGAAACATGACTAAAACAGTAACTCTACGACCAAGTCCTTTGTCCTGAGCATATCTGCTAAACTAAACATGCTATCTTCATCAAAGTTTATACACGTATCAACCATAATCCCTAGATGTGCCTTTCGAGGGTTAGACCAACAAATCATATTTGTTTTTTTTTGCAGTTTCCATGGAAACACTACTAAATCAATGACTACATAACAAAGTGCTTTTTCCTGAGCAACAAATCATGGTTTTTTTTGGGTGGTTTCCGTGGAAACATGACTAAAACAGTGACTCTATGACCAAGTCCTTTGACCTGAGCATATCTCCTAACTATACATGCTATCTTCATCAAATTTAATACACGTATCAACCATAATCCTTAGATGTGCCTTTCGAGGGTTAGACCAACAAATCATATTTGATCTTTTGCAGTTTCCATGGAAACATTACTAAAACAATGACTATATGACAAAGTGCTTTTTCCTGAGCATATCTCCTAAACTATACATGCTAGCTTCAACAAACTTAATACACTTACCAACCATAATCCCTAGGTGAGCTTTTTGAGGGTAAAACCGACAAAGAAAGCCAGACTATAGTTTGGTATGTGAGCTGTACGTTTTACAGGTTTCACCGCAATGCATAGCCACACTGGCGTTGCGGGCTCTCTCCCTGCAATAATACTGGCAGCCGTGATACAAGTGAAGTCATCTTGAAAGCGGCGTTAAACCCCAAATCACCTCACCTATGGCCTTCAGAATGTGGAAAATAATAATGTGAACACTCAAGAAAATAAATTGCATCGTGTTTCTGTTGACATTTAACTTTACAAAGTCTTTTATGAGTGGACCTATATTGCCTGACATTTAACATTAAATATAAGGTTGTAATCATAAAAAATATACATTACTTACCAATAACCAATTTTAAAAATACTTTAACACGAGTAACAGAACTACAAAGCCAATAAACTTTTGACGTCTCTCGAATTATCTACGATTTGCAGTATCATCAATCCTTTGTAAACTACCCTTGACTATTACAATTGCAGTATCATCAATCCTTTGTAAACTACCCTTGACTATTACAATTGCAGTATCATCAATCCTTTGTAAACTACCCTTGACTATTACAATTGCAGTATCATCAATCCTTTGTAAACTACCCTTGACTATTACAAAGTCCGTAGCAATCTATTTCACCAGAAATTCATATCATCATACCAATGTCGCAAATTAAGGACGAAACAAATACGGATTGAGCTCCAAATTTTATAAAATCTCTTTAACTATTGTTGCATGAATCACCCGTATTGTATTTGTAACTCTGTCTGATATATAACTTTTGTAGGTTTTCGGCATGAAAAGTTAAGAATGTTGTAAACGTTTTGTAGAAGTGTAATTGCTGTAATGTGTATAACGCTGACAACAAAATAAACTGATCAAAGGCGTTTTTTGGCCCTTGGCTATTGAAAGTCGCGATGCATTGTGTACTTTTTCAACATCAAGTCTTTTCACATCTTGCGAGATAAGCGTAAGGACGAAACAAATACGGATTGAGCTCCAAATTTTATAAAATCTCTTTAACTATTGGTGCATGAATCACCCGTATTGTATTTGTAACTCTGTCTGATATATTACTTATGTAGGTTTACGGCATGAAAAGTTAAAAATGTTGTAAACGTTTTGTAGAAGTGTAATTGCTGTAATGTGTATAACGCCGACAACAAAATAAACTGCTCAAAGGCGTTTTTTGGCCCTTGGCTATTGAAAGTCGCGATGCATTGTGAACTTTTTCAACATCAAGTCTTTTCACATCTTGCGAGATAAGCGTATGTGTTATGACTCCGCTCTCGATCCGTCTTACTACCCTGATCTCTTTCGGGCTAAATCCCTCATTTGGCTGGCGGCTTGCTATTCGTGGCTATGCTCACCTGTTATTTTTTCAGCCAATGCAAGGTCGTTAATTAAGGCGCTTGAAGCTACTGGCTTGAACCCAATGGATTTTTCCATCCGGGTTGTGCCGCTGTTGCTGAATGCGAGTCGTGGAGCGGATTCATATACGCTTCTTTTGCAGGATGGTCTTTTCAGAGCTGGCAACTTAAAGAGCCATTTGAGCATAAAGTTTCATGCTCCATGCTCCTACCTATTAGGAAACCATTCACAGCTGGGTGAAATGGTTCACATAGTCACAGTATTTTGTACAGCATCCAGCATATAGGTTTTCATTAGGCCACCATCAGGTCAATTACCTTTGGATTCGTAGGTTCTTAAGTGCAAAGGGTTGTAACAACACTGAGAGAGTCTACACACAAAGTCGACTCCAATGATTTTACAACTGATCACAGAGGGGCTCGAACCTGACACGTCAAAATCGCTAGCCAAAAATGTATCATATGTCTCTTCCTGGATATTTTATGTCACAGAGAATCAGCTGCACTGACTTAACGCGTTGGATACGAATAAACATGAATAGCTTATGCATTTTAAGTTATCCTATGTTCTTCTTGAATATAGTCACAATTTTTCAAGCAGATTGGAATACTGTCATCCTGCGATTCACATAACTACATCTATAATCTTTATTAGGTCTACTTCACTTGATAATAAAGGTGATTGTACCACTGCTAGCGTTGCTGATTTATGTTGCTACCGAAAACATCATAATATTTACCTGATTTGTTTACCTATTCCAAAGGAATAAGACATAGGAAACAACAGGGGAGTTTTTATCGGCTTCCTTTACTGAAACATTGTATTAAAATGATTGCCTTGATGCATAACAATTGTCAAATCTTTGGGTTAATGTTTTTGCTAAGACGAACAACAATGGATAAAATGCCATCTTTGATGTCTGGAAATATCCATTTGATGTCAATTTTGCAAACGTTAACGAGCCAACCGTCAATAATGTCCACATTCCTGTTTTGTCCACAAAATGTGTACATGCACATCCATATAAATATCATTGCCAATAAAGGAATGAAGTATTTAAGCTTAGATTAATACATTGTTTTTATCCAGTGAACTGACAATGTTGCAGTGTCCGTTCGCTTGTCGGCCAAGAAGAATCCGGCTTCCTGTGTATGAGCTAGCTGACTGAAATAACTCGTAGCTGAGCTTTCGGCTGTCTTAATTTAAAGAAACAAATGCAATATAAAAACTTGTTTTCTGATACAAATATAATTATTGACTTATCTGTTGGGTATAAAAGAAATATGACTATGTTGCACTCTTTTAAATGGCTTTAACATCAGTTACACACCAAATAAATTAACACATGAACTTAAAAAACAACTCAAAAGAATAATTGAATGTTTTTTCTTGAACATCAAGTTTTTAAAACACTTCGTTCACTCCTTGGCCCATGGCTAAAGATTTCGAATTAATTTGTCATATTCTACTTTAGTTCTTTACTTTGTAAAAAAAATGTTTAATTCTTGAGATTTAATAATACTTATTTTAGAGAAGGAGTGAATGAGTTAAGATTTCTTCTTGTACTATTATTGAGCCCCATTGCAGTGGCCCCTTTCAGAGAGAACAGAAGGGCAAAGTCATTTTTGTTTTTTGTAACTTCTGTTTTATGGGGAAGATTTCCCTTTGAACAACAATTTATCTTCGACTAGGAATTCAAATTGTTTAAAAACATCATGCCTATAAAATGTTGACAGATAGTTTGCCTTTTGGTTTTGAAAGTTTGAATCATCAACTCGTCTGTTAAAAAAATGGGCAAATTACCAGTTTCAGTTAGTAAATTCTAATACAGCATAAGAGTTGAATATTTTGTTGTACGCTTTTTCAGCAAAGTATATATCCAACCATATTCTTTAAATATCAATACCGTATGATAATATACAATAATATATAATAATATATTTAATAATATTAAACACACAGGATTACATTTGATTGTTTTGTTTGAGGGTCTCTTCAAAACATGTTACTAAGACCCTCCTTTTTGCATGACAAAATTACTATAAAACACTGCATAATTGGGTAATATATTGTGTTGAAACAATTCAGTCATGTCAGCGAAGAATCATTGATATGGGATATTTCATTAAGACAAGTAAACTAATTCTATGTGAATTATTTTCATGGAAAAATCTTGATATCTCTCAAGTGCATCACTGAAACTTAACCTTTTTTTTCATCCAGCACTCTACACTTGGTAATCTTAGTTCATAGATGTGCAAAGTTCATCTGAAAAAAGACGGAAGTCGATGTAAGTAAGCCCTTTAATGTTGTTGATGACAATATTATTGTTTGGCATTTCTATTTTAACAACAATGACAATTAAATTGATTTGTTATGTATGCCTTTAACATCTGCTGAAGTATTTGCTGCTTTCATTGTTGACTCGAATTGGTAAACCATTTAATAGTCTATGCCATGTATAAATGATGGTTTGTAACAAAATATGGTTTTCTTTATTGTCTTGCATGTAAATGAGATACGGTTAGTTTCGGTGTTTAACCTTTCAAGGTACATTTTTTTTATTTCAATACTGTTTATTGAGAATATTATTTAATAAAACAACGACGTTTTTTAAACATTGCCGAATAATGAAAATATGACCTTATCATTATTAAATTTTTTTAAGGCCGCATGTTTGTGTTTCAAATTCAAATAACCTATTTGTATTGATAACATGCATAAGCTGGGATTTTTAGTTTATAACATATATTACAGACCAATTTGTGAACTTGCTACATATGATTTTATCCCAACGCTTAATTTAAACACAGCATTAGACTAGATTGCAATTTTCTTCAATGTCCTGTTTTTTTCCTAAGAGTATTCAAATGCTTCTCTTTAAGCCTTACTAAACTCTTCAAAAAAAAGAAACTTTACACTGACTTTCAAAGTTCAATATGAAGACCACAGATGCAAGTTAAACATTGAAATGAAAACTAAAACGCTGTTTGAAGATCTCTGTTCAGTCAATTTTATTCAGAATAAGCATGATCTTGAAATGCACAGGTGCACAAGTGTTTCAACATCACAGGGGTTCACAAATGTCAGTATCGGGTATGGCCACCATTTGCATTGATTATTGCTTGGCACCGACGACCCATGGATGCAATCAAGTTGTCAATCACAGCCTGTGGAATGTTCTGCCATTCGTGCTGAAGTGCTGCAAGAAGTCCTATAAGGATTTGGGGTGGTGGATTCCTATTGCGCACGCGTCGATCCAGTTCGTCCCAGAGATGCTCAATTGGTGACAAATCTGGTAACATGGCTGGCCATGGCAATGTCTGGACATTGTTACGCTGTAAAAAGTCTTGACAAACACGTGCAACATGTGGTCGAGCATTGTCCTGCTGAAAGAGACCACCATGGACGTTGACGTGAGGAATAACGTAAGGCTGTACGATCAAATCCCTATACTGTACTCCTGTGAGGTTACCCACAACATGCACAAGGGGTGTCCTAACACCGTGACGAATCCCGACCCACACCATGACACTCCCACCTCATAATGGGACAACCTCCTGAACTCAGTTGGCAGCATAACGTTCTCCACGACGTCGGTATACACGTGTTCGTCCATCACTTCGTCTCGAAGCAGAAAACGGGACTCATCAGTGAAGAGAACGGTTCTCCACCTTGCACGTGCCCATCTCATCCTCTGTTGACACCACTGGAGACGTTCCACCAGATGACGTTGCGTTAAAACGGGACGTCGAACCGGTCGTCGTGGAAAAAGTCCAGCCTCTCTCAGCCTGTTGCGTACTGTTTGGTCGGAAATACGACGCAGGCCTGGTATCTGCGTTGTTGTTGACGTTGCTGTTCTGGTGCGTTCCCGAAGGTGGAGCAGTCGGATGTACCGATCTTTGGCCCGAGTAGTCACCCTTGGTCTGCCTGACCTTGACCTATCATCAACGCTGTTTCGGGTGTTGAAACGACCCCTGCTTGCAGTCTGCCAATAGCGTTGTGGCGTTGCGCTCTGTTCAGTCTTGGCATTCTTCAGGTCGCTGTACCGATGTTGTGTAGTCTGAATGAACAGCGGCTGATATGGCTTTTTTATACCACTAAAGCAGACGTATCTGCATTTAAACCTTCATGATCCCATGCTGTACGTGCTTTGGCAGAAAATGCATTTGGGCGAATCGCTCGTTTTTTGTCCCTGAACACAACGTAAATTGTTTGGGCCATTGTCTTTGGTAAATTTACATTTTTGAGCAAGTCTTTCTTTAATTTACAGGTATGTATCATGAAAAAAATTGACCCGTTTCGAAAAAATCAATTTCGCATGAATGTCAAGTTTCTTTTTTTGAAGTGTTTAGTTTTAGGTAAAGCGAAGGCATCAATCTTTTCATCTTTCTCCTTTCATATACCTGCCCCAAGAAAATTGCATTGGGTAAAAAAACAGAGTCCATGAAAATAGCTAAATTATGTCGACATGTAGATTTCACAAGTAATCCAATAAATTAACACTTTACCTCGAAAGATTTCCGAGACTTAAAATAAAAACGCACATACACACATTTTCTTAGTTCACATTAGGGAGGAAACTTTTTTTCAAATAAAAACTAATACCTTTCAAAGAATAATATTTTTTCTCACGTAATACTAATGGCTTTTTTCTTCCTTGCATAGATGTTATATGTCTTTACCTCTTTTAACTTTATTCTTTATAGAAAAACGTTGCGAATATGATACTATTGAGGAAATATAAATGTTAAAAGCATTTCCAAAGATTGTAATTTAAACCTGATGGCATTTACATGCTTTTTTATTTGAACAAACATAACCCTTACCTGAGAAGATACATCAATAAACCTCTTTGTCTACCAATGACGTGTAATTATTCCACATATTTTAAAGAGTAAATTAGATTGACACTGTTGGACGATTTTTATATATTCAGTAGGATGATTATTGATAGGTCAATATAGATTTTTTTTGAAACAATGACTACAATCATTCAAATATGCAGAGTATTCGTTTACATTGATTAAGACCATTGCAAAGCCCTCTGAACCGAACTCATAACTGTCCAGTCATTTTGACAGTAAAACACACCACATGCAGGAAAATGATTCACCATTAAGGCGTCATTCATGTACTCGATTATCTTCAAACAGCTGAAGTCAGAGTAATTTATATGAAAATAAAGATTTAGTTCTTCATTCCAGTTATTGATTGACAAAATGTTCATCTCATGTCAACAGCTAATCCCCAATAAGCCTTTTGTTTGCATGACCATGGGTTACAATTATGATAATTTCTATTGAATTATTTCAGTGAAAATCTTTGCTTCTTCATCTGTCTGAAAGATATCGCTGACACAATACACTCCCTTATCGTTCAACATTACACTTTATGTACTATGTTCTTATTAATTTGGTAAGTTTATCTGAAGTACATAAACGAACGCTGCTCGCTTTAATAACGTTAATGGTAAAATCGTGTGAATCTTCTAAACAGACAAATCAATTATCTGGACTTGTGTAGCATTAGTCTTTTAGTACTGCTGACATTACGTCCTTGTAAGAAAGTTGATTCGGATGGATAAACTGGTTAATAAGTCTATACCATGTGGGAATGTTCTTTTTAAACTATATAATAGATATTGATATCAAGTACATAACAGCCGGAGATAATTTGTGCTTAAACTATTCTTCACCTAGGTTAACGTAAAGAGGTGACTTGTAATGAGATTTTTAAAGCTTTATCTTGTGATTCATTTACACAAATATTACTCAAACGGAATTAAACTAATGTAAGAGCTTTGCTTATTTTAAAAAGATATCAATAAATCATGGCAATACATTAAATATATGTATATAAATAATTCTAGTTAGATATTACTATTAATGAATAATAACTGTACTATTAATGTTGAGATTTACATATTGTGTATATATATCTATGGCCAGCATTACTGCATCTAACATACTTTTACATAAAGGAAATATTGCGTCCCTAAATATCTTTGAATACTGGCTAATGAGAAGTGTCCGTTCCCTTGTTGGTCTAGAAGGATCCGGCTTCCTGCGCAAGAACTGACCTTGGCCATACCCACACAGCTGAGCGTTCAACTGTCTTAGTTGCAATGGTAAAACGTAATTTTCACCATCTGCCTTTTACATTCATAATTATCTTTCCACTCCAGAATGTAACAGCTGTTTTCAATATATTTTAAATGTCAAGAAGAATTTGTATTATGTAAAATCTTTTGCACTCAAATAAGCAAAGGCATTCACCTTCTTGCAAATATACAGTTTCTTTTTTCTTATTCCTATGATAAAGTTTGACCTTTTAGTTGATCATATAAGAAAAGAAATCCTTTTGATCTTTCTATATATACATACTAACGCGTCAACAACAAATTAATTCAAACAAACAAAACCAATTGCCAAGTTTTGTTTCTCAATTGCTCAAATTAACATAGTAAACCAAATGAACTTGAACACTTCCCTTTATCATAAATTGTGTCAAATATTTAAACACAAAAGCAACAATTTTTGACAGATTTGAGAATCTCAGTAACTATCTTGATTGAAACAATAAATGACCTTAAAATAATTGTCAATGTTAAAAGTTGTATGAAAGTATAATATTTGAAAGATTTAGCATTCGAAGTACACTCATTAGGTACACAATGTTGATTGCAAAAGGAAATGGTTAAAATCAACTGATTCGACATCGAAGTTAATGTAGATTACATGGGAATTGCTGTTCAAACAGAAAATGACAAAAGTACATTAAATATTTACGCAGTGATTGTTTATGAACACTTAAATATAAAATTCTAAATGTAATGTATGTTAATTCAACACTGCATCCAGTTAAATATTGGTATTTCAGACTTTAGTTCTTTGAGGTAGACATTTTCTGTAATGCCGTTTCTTACATACATACTTCTTTACCACCACTTCACTCGTTACAATATAGTGGTGTAGTGATTTGCGTGCTTCAGAGACCCCAAGAACTATGCCAGCCGGAGCATGCTCCGGTTCTTCCTTCTAAATCAGCGTATATGAATTCGCTTTCGCTCCTTCCTAATACCCTGATCTCTTTCGAGCTAAATCCTCGTATGGCTGGCGGCCTGATATTCGTGGCTATGCTCACCTGTTATTTTAGAAGCCAATGAAATGTCGTTAATGAAGGAGCTTGAAGCTACGGGCTTGAACCCAATGGATATTTCCATCCGGGTTGTGCCGCTGTTGCTAAATGCGAGTCGTTTGATTGGCTGGTTAGATAGCTAGCGATACATGGGCATGGGCATTGGGCATGTAAGATATGAGGGTATTACGAAGGAGCGAGAGCGGATTCATATACGCTGATCTCGCAGGATGGCTGAGGTTAGGGACCCCTAAACTGGAGAGGTCAACGGGTTGAAACGAGCCACAATTTAGGTCGTTTTAGAACCTGCTGTCTATCTGTAACTCATTTTCTCCCAACAGAGATAGCTCCGTAATAAATTCCTGTACAACCTCTTGTCTTAATACGAAGGTATCTTGGTCTAGAAATGTAGAGACATGATTGGATGCAATCAAAATTAGTTGTGCAATCAGCGACGCCGTTTCAAAAGTTATTATTAAAAACGGCTAAGTTATTTCCGCAAACTTTTCAATAGATAAACTTTATTCGAATAGGCACCTTGCATTTTGAGTCCTCTCTACAGAACACATACGCCTCATTTACCGGCTGCATCGTTGCGTAGACCTGTGTGAAAACAAATATGTTTGAATTCGGTGTTTTCATTGGCTAAAATATTGCCAGGTAGTTTAAGTTGCAATATTGTCCCGCTAGGGGAAAACTGCCGGAAGACCGATTAACCTTCGTATTTAGGACGGCTCTATCTCTGTTGGGAGAGAATGTCTGTAACTAAGCCTTTCTTTCCGCCTCTTTTCTCGTCCTTTCGATCCCACTCTCCTTGATCTGCCCACTCGCTTAAGGATGCTTCTCATCCCAGCTCAATAATGTTCAAAAACGTTGAACTCAAACTCACTCTCTCACTCATACTTACTTCTTTAAAGAGCCACTCCGTGAGTTGCTGGAGTCATATATGCCAAAAAAATTCAATGGTGTCATTTGATCGCATATTGTTTTAAAGCTTAATGTTTTTTACAGTGACAATATAAAGGTAGAACGGCACAATTATGATCGAAAACCGGACAGTGGCGCGCGTCATATAGTCAAACGTAATTTTGGAGACTTATCTAAACCAGCCATGAGGGCAGTTAGGAGTTGATAGTGTTTGTTGGGTTATATAACTAGTATTCATGTATAATGGACGTGACATCTACTTCTCTGTGCATTTATAAGGCATTTTTTTAAAGATTTTCATGGAAAACCAGTATTTGTCATATATATGTCTTTTGGACATGAAAAGTTAAGGTGTTTTGATTTTATATCACCACATATGACATTTAGGCTCGTATCATAGGTCAATAATATGTTATAAAAATCACGGAGTGGCTCTTCAAGTGAATTGGTATATTCTGGCATGATGATTAACAGACGTTTATTTTTTTGATAAAATGCACATTTAAGCAACATATGCAGTATGTAGTTTGAATATATTATATCTGATGATATAAGAATACTGTATCAAATGAAGCAATAAATAAAAATCGGAAATTAGAAGCTTTGAATTTTATTCCAGTTTAATGTTTCATCAACATTCTAATGTTTCAAAGCGTAATTTTACTGATTAAAGAACTTAAGCCTTCAAACATTTTTCTTCCGTTTAAGTGTTGAAGTTAGTTTGAAAATAACGAATATAAAAACCAGTAACATAATATTTCGAGTAAAAAACTTTTTTCCAGTGCATTTATGTCAACAAATAATCTGTTCAAAGCATTTGAATTAAGTGGAGTATAAGACAAGTATTTGTTTGCATTATGTTTTTAACTGTCACTACAAACTTTGTAATTTAAATATGGTTAAACACTTAAACCCTGGCAAAGTCGTCAGTTGTCAATAACAATCATAATGAAATAACCTCAAAAACAAAAAAGGAATTTACTACTAAGACAATCCTTACAACTAAAAATATTTTCAGAACTCTTTGGTGTAAACATTGCAATCGTCCTATCATTTCTCATCGTACTTTTGAGCTCTCTGCAGTGGGTTAAAGTGCGGACATATTTGGGGAATCGACCTATCATTTGGGCTTTTGCAAATTATGGCTTGGGAACGAAAATGCATATCCTTTATCCGGAGAATCAAGACTAGTAATGATAGATATCTAAAACACCATACTCAGGAAATTGATGACAGAAAGTTTCGTGATTTGGTATTTAAAATTTGAATTATCGACTCTTCTGTTTTCCCATTTTACTCATTTCAATACATGTTTGATTTCCCTGATGTCACAAATGTACGCACAAAAATCAAAAGTAAATTTAAAAATCTTACTACGAATGAAACATGTAAAGAAAATAATCCCGTTTGATAGTAAGAAGCTTTGAGTGTATTACAATTTCCTTAAGGATTCGCTTTGTAGTTTATCTTGATATTTGTATTTTATATTGATATTATGGAACTATTTGTATTTCGTTAACAAATTTATTTAAAAAACAATTGAAATTCGTTAAATTCTTGATAAAGGTAGATCAATCTATTTGATTATTCAGTAGGATATTTGTAGGAAATTATATCTTTATCTTTGCCTTACATTAGAAAGTTTCATTTGCAATTGATTATACAACATAGTGGTTTTGACTCTTCAGCGATGTCAATCGGGACGGGATTTGGAATTTTAACATTGTCAAATGGATGATAGGCAACGCTTTATGGCACGGATGGGGATTGGTTTTATTTTTACAGAATTGGCAGAAAAGCACGTATAACAGTGGTGTCGGTAAAGGATTATCTTGGTAAATCTCTGGCGATCTGAAAACTAGAGAGAGACCAGAATGCAAGCAATATATTTATGTCGTCTTACAACCTCTTGTCTTTCCATTTATCCACAAACAAATGCTTATTGCATATAACACGCGAGTACAAGGCCCAAACAAGGAACATCCCTTTGCATAACGCGAACGAGTACTACCAGTGACACCTATGATCAAAGAACAGCTGGAACAATGACTACTACAATTATGGCAACATATAACGTCCAGTCACAACCATATTACGTCAATGCGTCATCGTGTTGTAGCTTTTATAAACGGTTTTCACAGTCACTAGTAATTTCACATTTGATAACGTTTGTTTGCAGTTACTGATAATGATACTCGTAGCACATATCTTTTGTTGTCAGTCAAAACGAACTTTTGACTTGGTATTGAATGCATGACATTGCTTTGAATTGAATTCTCTGTTGATAGCAATCAAATATTCTTCTATACATGTTTTTGGTTTTTTCCCTAACGTGGTCAAACACAAAATATGCTTTCATTTCAGAACTAGTTTAAGAATACAATCCATTGATATTAACTGGGAGTATTTTGAAGTAAACAAACTTGATAATGTGTTCCGATGAATTTACTACAGGCGTGTGGCTTATCTAATAACTATCAAAGAGATTGGACAGCATTTTTGCCACTACTTGCACAACCCGGTGTCTTACGTCAAGTAGTATTTCCTTCAACATCCCTAGCAAACCAATATCTCCATCACTGGCTTATTCAAACCTTGCTGCATTCCACCAAAGTTCAATAATTGAGTACAGTATCCTCTTGGGGATTAGTTCGGCAATCTTTACAAAATGTTTTATATGACTTTCAAGCTATATATCGACTTATGTCCTGATATTTCCTTATTATTATTGTCGAGAATATATTTAAGACAAGATATGAGAGGTTTGCAAGAGAAAGACAAACAGCTGTACCTTAATGTTGAATGTTGAATTAGTTGCTCTTTTTCAATAGATTGTTTTACTGCAATACATGTTGGCTTATCTTGTATTGGAGCATTCTTCTCATGTCGCGATATGGTGTTCCATTTCCATGGAAACATGTGAGATTATTTATTGTAGATCTGTGTTAAGTTCATATCCGATACCCTACACTATTTGAATAGACAGATTTCGTGCACTTAACTTTCACACAGCTTTATGCACTTTGTAATCTTTAGTCATTGAATTGTCAAGTTCATCTGAGCAAATCAGAAGTCATTGTACGCATGGAGGCTTGCTTTAATACCGTTAATGACAATCGTTGACTCTTCTATTGGAACAGGCACATAAGTTTTATTGATTTTATTGATCTACTAATTGCTTTGTGCGTCTGATGCCAATATTTCCTTAATCAATGTTGTTTCGAATCGGTAAACTGATAAATGTGTCTATACCGTGTGGTAAAATCTTTTTGTACTGTTGAATTACAGTTGGAAATAAAATGTGGTTAACTTTTCCTGTCTGGTCTAGATTTATATCCTCACCTTACTTTTCTTGGTAAATATTTTTCTGGGTAATATTTAGGACCATAGCACATGAAGAAATTAGATTGACAGTACAATGAAAGCGATTGTGGAATGACGCGACACTTGAATGAATTGGTTTAAAAAATTCATCATGAAAATATGCCACTTTTGTATAGTTTCTTATACATTTAGAACAATTGTACACTATTACACACTAAGTAACAATTACATTTCAATAAAAGGAGCTATTTGTATAAATTTGTTACGTTTTCAAACAAATTTGATTATATATATATGCGTTTTTGTGTTTTGGAGGATAAATATGACCTTGTAATTTATTTTAAAAAAATGATAAGGGTTTAAGGGATTAGTTTTGTATTTACTTTTTTCTCCAACACTGAAAGTTCAAACTGTATTAGATAGTTTCGCATTTTTCTTCAATTTCCTGTTTAGCCTGTAAATTACATTGTTTCGTTTTTCTATTCTGCAGCTGGTAAAAGAACTGTGATTTTCCTTATTCATTTACCTGCCACATGGAAGTGACAGTGTACGCCTGTCAGTAACAACAATTAGCCAACATTGAAGTGTGGCAAACCTGAACAGAAATGAAAAGAAGACATTTATATACAGACATATTCGGTTTACCAATTACATTCCACAAATTAATCTACAAAGTTACACTTTGGTCACGTAAGGAAGGAAACTTTTTTGTCAATAAAAGAAAGAAGTCTTGATGATGATAACAAATAGAGTTCTTATCTAAAGCTAATCTAATGGTCGTTATTTATCTTGAATGGATTTGTAGATGACGTTTACAACATTAAATGTAAATTTGTTTGGTGTAAACATTGAAAATAAAATAAGTCATAAAATTTTAACAATTTTTTGTCAACTTAAGCCACTAAAAACATATTTTCAACGAAGGTATTTCAAACCTTATTGCATTTAAACTTTGTTGGTAACACAAATGACATTGAGAGCTGAACCTTCTTAGTTTGAGACATCAACAGCTTCTGCACCCTTCAATAGCTCAAAAAGAGTTTTGTTGTGTTATCCTTGTTAGAAGACATGTCATCTTCTTGTCGAATGCCATAAGGTTGGTCGCTATTTGTCCACTTTTGGGGATCTCCAAGATTGTATGAATCAGAAGCTTAGATGTCATCATCCAGATCATGAATGTCATTGTCAACAATTCCTCTCTCCTTGCTGGCGAGAACAGGCTTCATCTTGCCTACAGACAACGTGTTTACATCGCGCTGTTCCTCATCTGTTCGTCAGTTCTAAGCTATTAGTGATATGTATACAAAATTAAATCTAAGGAAACCATTAAAGCTATTTCAGAAAAGCAGGTAGGAAACATATTCACATTCATTCATTACTACTATTTCAGATCCCATTTGGCTTATAACTTTTGAAATATATTAACACTAGCAAGTAATTTTCTAAAAAAAATATTAATTGTGATAGGCGGCTGAAAACCTGCATCCTTACTGCATGTCTTCCCTTATGTGGGAGGCCAGTTTGGTGAAACGTTGTGCATGGAATAAAATCCAATTTGATGTTAACCTCTAGTTTCAGTTGAAGAATCAAACATTATTGAAATTCACTATACATGACTCAAAATATTAAAATAACAAGTCCACAATAACTCTGAGTTTGAATCAGTATTCTATTTTGTTTATCACAAAAAAACCAAGACTTGGAAACAACATACCACTTTTGATACGACATCAATAATATCTAAATGTATACATATGGAGATAAATGTGGTTCAAAAATCGTCTTCACAATTAGAATGTTAACTTAAAGGTAAATATTATTAATGATGAACAAGGAATGTATGATTTAAGCTTAAGATTCAAATATAGTTGATGTCAAGGAACTGCATTATGGGTACTGGTATATTTTTACATAAAGGAAACATTGCGTCCGTAAATATCTTTGAATATTGGCTAATGAGAAGTGTTCCTGCTTCCTGTTTAATAGCTGACTGTGCCATTACCCTCACAGCTGAGCTTTCCACTGTCTCTTGTTTCACAATGAATACGTATTTCGAAATCTTTCTGTTAAACGATATGTTTTTATTTCATTTAAAAATGTAACAATTTTTCATTCTGTTGTTGCCTAGTAATGTATGTAGTGTCAGAATTTCCATGAGCTTTTGCATTGAAAATAATTCATCAAACTCATATGAATCTAGAGGAATGTACCCTTTTCTAAACAGAATTCTTCTTTCTTTGGCATCAGTAACAAACTAAATCAAAGAAATTAAAAAACAAACAACTTTCAAATTTTCTCTATTTTTCAACGAATGATAAATTTCTAAGACGCACATTATTTAAAAGCAGTTTCAAAATAAATGAAATTTACCATATCAAAATTTATCATAAAATCTCATTTGATATAACGGCAGAAGCTTTGAGGTAAATTTGTCATATTCTTCTCCATATTTGCTAACGTTTGGTACAAGTTTAAGATACGCTGGTGAACCCACGGACAGACATAAAAACCAATGCGACCTTACATTTTTGTTGTTCTCATTATTGTACTTTGATCAATGGCAAATCACGATTTATCTATAGGTATTTATTTGATTTACTTTATTTCTACTCTATAATCACAATAAAGCACTTGTTTTCCTGAAAATGGTTCATTCCTTAACTATGTTGCTATATCTCTTCAGCTAAATTTTTCGACTTAAATTAATAATACCTTTTCGGTTTTTAGTTTCAAAACGTTATATGTATGTGTGTGTATCATGTTGAATGATATATTTTACAGCTAAGCAACGTCTGTACCATAATAGTAAACACATGCTTTCTTTCAATGATAATGTTCTTGTTGTTTTAAAACTGTTTGGATAGTTTGAATAGTTTATATCTGAAAATATGAGAATTAATATGTAAAATGATGAGATAAACAGAAATGAAAGAAGCTTTGTTGTTTACCTGATATAATTTCTGTTTCAAATTTCATCATGACAGGTATTGTTTCAAGGTATTCTTTCTGATGAAATCTTTTGAGAATTAATATTTATCTCTTCCGTTTTTGTAGTGTTGACGTTTGATTGTAACTAAAATGGTTGAACAATTTTGTGCAACAACTCCAATAAAATATATGTCGGAAAATAATCTGTAAACAGCAAGAGTGTTAAGTGGAAATGAGGAACATTATTTGGTTGTAAGATGTTTGTAGACTACAGTAGAAAAAGTTGTAACTAGGAAATTTGAAATAGAAGTAAAAAGTAAAAAGAAGTAAAAAAACCTGTCAGAATCGACAGTTCATAAGAACAATCTCAATGAACTAACTTCACGAAAAAAATATAAGGCGATGATTGAAGATGACTTGACGAGTACGAAAAAAAACTCTTCCTCGAAAAAATTTTGTAATCTACATTAGATTGATAACTTAGCGAACTATTGAAACGAATTTTGGAAAGGCTGCAAAGCCTCAACTAGCCAGTCATTTCCTTAGCTCAGAGAATATATCTTGGGTTAGAAATACGAAATTTATTACTCAAGAAATTGATGAAAGTGTGACGTTACTAATTCTTAGGTCAAAATACTTATTTCAACGCATGTTTGATTATTATCTTGTATCAAAACAGTTTTCTCATGTCAGCAAATTTTCATTGATATTGCGATTGTTGAAACACACCGATTATTACAATCAATAATCAACAAGATGCGAGGAATTACGGTTTATCTGCCCAAGTGGATTGTTGTTATAAATTCCCAGCTTTAGCTTCTTATACAAGGCATATTAGACATATATACGGTACATTTGGAAGATACCCTCGTGAAGGCGAGTTGCAAGGTAACTCGGTTAACGCGCGACTAACAACGATTATGTCATGTCCTTCATTAGCGCAGTCAAACATAGTTCTTGCAAACGTGTGAATTGGTCACATATTACGCAAAACAATATTATATTACTTTACGTTAAATGTTATTATGCCATACGAAATAAAAAACAATGATTGTTTCGAAGTCTCGTTGTCACGTGTATGCTAGAGTCACTGAACGAATGAATAAAAAGCAGTTATGGGAGCTAATCAGATCTTACTCATTATATTGTCAAGTGTATCTGAACAGAGACGTACTTCAATGATAGTGAGCTCCCTTTAATGTTGTTAGTGATAATAACGTTTGCCATTTTTATCTTCACTGACATATAATCTTATATTGATTTGTCATGTAAATGCATGCTACTTCTGCCAATATGTCCAAATGTAAATGCTGGTTAGAAAGGTAAATCATGGAAAGAAACTGATAATAATAATAATAATAATAATAATAATAAATAATAATAATAATAATAATAATAATAATAATAATAATAATAGCGCTAATTCCATAAGGCATATGCTCTTAGCGCTAGCATTAGTGAGACTGAAAAGGTGTGTCTTTAGTCTGGATTTGAAAGAGTCAAATGTTGGAGATAGCTTAATTTGGATTTGGAAGAGAGTTCCACAAGAGAGCAGCAGCATGTTTAAGTGGTCTATGTCTAAAAGATTTCAGCTTGCTTTTAGGCACAATTAGAAGTTGTTGATCTTGAGAAAGTAGTTTGCGGGTGGGTCTGTACTCTGTGATGAGGTCTGTGATGACTAACGAGTCAATGCCGTGGCGAAATAATATTTTTGCATTTCAATATATTTGAGCCTGAAAAAATTTGCATGAATGTTTAAGTGTGATTAAGATGAGTCTATTTTTTGTTATTTCCATCTTTCTTTATCAAGGTAGATAGTAAAACACAGTATTTCAAAGACAATACCGCATTAAGCAGATAGAAAAACACTACCAATAAATGTTGAAAACGACTGCACTGTCGTCTATTGAAGTTGTAGTAGTAGAAGTCTTTTTTTGAGGACGGTTTCTGGCTTCTTACATGCAAACCTAAGGTGATTTAGGAAGGTTTATCGTCATTACGTTCAGGATCATTCTCTCCAAACAGAGTTAGCTCTTGGCCTTTATGAAACATCTTGGCCTGTGAAAAACTTTTAAAATATATAAACGGTTTATAACACATGGTTTTATTGGAAATGTATTTATTTTCGATAAATGTGTTTTATAGAGATGGATGAACAAAACATCAACAACATAAGGAAATGGTTAAAGTTTTCTTTTATCCAAAAACAAAGTTTTAACCTTTGTTGTAAATTGAACTTAACATTTAGCTTAACCACAAATAATGTATCTGAGGATAAAAATATAAAATCATTGGTGTTTATATATTTGGTAGCAAATTGTTTAAGAGAGTTTTGCTTAATAATATAAAGACCTATTGATGTGTAGCAAAATAAAATAACAATATAACACTTAGTGTACCTACGAAAGACCTTATATAATACCCTTGGTACGTTTACATCAATTTTCAGATAAACAACAAAATTTAAAATAAAAAATCTAGTAGTTTTGATATTCTAAAACATGTAACATTACACCGTACAACAAATTACCTTCTTCCTGGCGTATGATTTTAATTTAAGATTTTTAACACATATAATATCGCCTAATTAAGTGTTTTCATTTAAAAATATATTAAATGCACTAGATGAAAATGTTTACGCAAAAACAACTTTTGTGTTATATATAGAGAAACATTATTACTTAATCCATGAATTTAGATAATTTGACTTTCTTTAAACATCACATTTAATTAAACTGCAAATATCCATCCGGGCAAACGTGACATTAGGCGCATGAAAACGGTTGGAATCAACAAGAGGGGCCAATTTAAGTTTGGCTGCACTCGTATGGATATCAAGAAGTTTAATTTGTCCTGCCACGGGACATAACTCCAGCAGAGGATAGACGCATTATCGTAAATCATCTCCAAACAATTTACATCCACTGGACCTCGATAACAGCGGGTTCTAGGTGAGTTTGAACATATTTTTTCCCAGCAGATCTATTTTCAACCTGTAAAAAGAAAAACCGAGGAGCTGATACCTTCGAGCTATATCCCCCTGCGGCTGAGGCAATCGTTTAAGATTGTACATGCACTAATACCCAACTCAACAACATATACATTAATAAAAAAAAACAATATTTCCTGTTTGTGTGAACACTTTAACTTCTATGAATTGTTGAAAACAATAAGAATACCCAACCGTTTACATTACTTTTGCATGTCATATTATTATCTAAAAAAATTATAGTATCTTTCAAGTGCTCTGATTTGAATAAAAGAAGAAATCAACTGACATTTGACAACTAACATTCTTGATCATTCTTTTATATGAAGTATCGGTTTCGAAGTAAATTGTCGTACTTATTGGCATTGCTAGATAAATAACCTGGCTCGTAATGGTAATCTTTTGTGATTTAAATCTAATAACAAATTTCAATGTTTATTCGGTTAAATTACAAAAGTGCTTTAAGGAAAAACAAAAAAGCAGAAAGCAGATAATGTGAAGTAGTGCAAAAAGAATCGTTTGTGTTCTACTGTGCTTAGAAATTTAGTGCTTTTTCTCATTTTGAAAGTTGCAATTGACAAATTAAAATGTTTGGAGGCAATACATCAATTGAGTAAGCTTATACAAGTTTTAGATCTATTGAAATGAGAAGAAATTCAGTAGGCTTTGGTATGATTACTTTGTGTTCAACAAATAACACCGACATTATAAAGGCGTTCAGATCATGCAATTCTTGTATTTTTTAACTGGAAATATACGTAAAAGATTATGTAATGAAGAAATAATTAATATAAAAATGTGAAAACACTTAATTTGCTTCTTTGTTCATTAGAATACACATATCATACATGAGCCGTTTAGTTGGTTGGAAATAAAGTCTTTAAATTACTGACCTGTTTATCTATCTAAATCTCCAAATTATAAATTAAAATTATTTATCTGAGTTTTAATGACATTAATCTTGCTTTGATATATGCCAATTAATCTGTTGTTGCGTACCATTACATTTACACATCTATAATGATCATAGACTTGATCTTATGTATAATGCATCAATTTTTTTAGAGAAATTCATATACAAGGGGAATACTTGTGGGAAACTGAAATAAAATGAAACTGTTTAACAAGTCAATAATCTAGTTTCTCAGGTGGTAAGCTTGAGGCTATATTATACATCCGTGGAGAGACACGCAAACTGATGATGTCAGAGAAATGATGGCTTGTATGATAGCCGTGAAATACTGGCATCCATCCGTGTAAATAAGGATAAGGATAACAAAAAGGACTTTACGTCAACAAAAAAAATGCTCTCTGGCAATGCTCTGACATAAGTTAGGGTCATAACATCAAGCTGTTGCCTAGGCGGCAGACTATTTCGAGGGCAGAATCAACGTAAATAAGCTTAAATAGTGGCACAAAAACATCGTACAATCTAGAAAATTAATATTTATGACAATCCAGTCAGCCAGAAAGTTTACCCTCTTGTCTACGCAATTTGTGACGATACATCTTCTACCTCACTCGGTGGGATGCACATGGTTTTCGTCAAGATAAGAAAAATATCTCGACTATAAGAGATAAAATGCTAGTTAGCTAGTGTGGTGATGGACACAGATGTTGCTTACTTTTTTTTAACTTTATCTCCAAACTTCGTTCAATAAATCCATTGGAGGGCTCTATGTAAGCTTTCCAATGACATTTAGCGTTTCAGCCCTATAGGCGAAAATGTCAACCTGTATGGTTGAAACATGCCTCCATATTGTCAAATGATTCAAGTTTTGTATCTTCCTTTCCAACTGAAGCATATAAACACTTACCCAAACAATTATAATGTCCCAATAGACCACTACAGTATACAATGGACAACATTTTTGTCGAGATTTAACTGATCAAAAGCTATTGGTACACAAAACAAATAGGAATATATAGAATTTTCTAAGATTGTTAGAATGAATTCATGCGTTAGGAGTTTCTAACCCTGCACGACTTGTGCGCAAACTGCGATAATAATGAATTTCATCTGAAAATGCCCTCGAAGTTTTCACGTCTACTAAATCCCAAAGTATCGATGGAATAACAAAATGAATTTAGTTAAAATGCCTTTTCATTAGTCCCGTACGTGTCTAGAAATATTGTTATATACTATTTAAGATAGTGGTATTTTTCCTGTTAGTTGGAATGTTGGCTTAATCATTTCTTAAAGAATGTGACATTGGTGAAATGTAAATTGGCGCTTTTAAAGAAGGTTGTTTTGATTGGATGACAACACTGTTTTTTTAATGACTTCTTCTTCATTCATAAAACACTACTCGATGTATACATTTTTACTTGAAAGTGAAAAGTATGGCTTAGAGTTATATAATGACAAAGACCTTTCACCTCGGTCACGAACTTTGAAATACAACTTTGTCACTTTAAACCGTTAACTGGTAATTTATCAATTGAGATGTACATTAGACCATATTCAAGCAGAGTATTAATTCTCACTCGTTTGTCTATTTATTTGCACAGCATTTATAATTCTATATTCCTGATTTTCATACCTTTTTCAACACGTTCAATATATTTAACAAAAAGGAAAACGGTACAAATATTTAATATTTTGCAGATTTCTGAATAAAAAACTTCCTGTATAATAGTTTTAAGTTCCTTCGCCTTTTCATATGCTAGTTTTTTAATATTCATAACTAAGTTTTCATATCTATATCCAAACAATGGTTATGATATTGTTATTGTATCAACATTGGATTGGAAAAAAAATTGCTTTTACAATGAACACAGAATATCAACATTCATGCATGTCGAATTGACCCAATATTATCTATAAAATTAATACAATCATGCGCAGAATATTGTTTGCGTCTGAAAAACTTCCGAAAATACATTTATCTAATGTCATTCCATTTATTTTAAATGACATTACAGTTATCAGAATTATTTATTCTCTCTATCTCAGTCAGTATCAATTGGTTTGATTTGAATATATGGCAATATACTATCTTCCTTGTTTATTTGAAACTTTTATGTTACCAATGACATTTTGCTATTTCTTTTAGAGAATTAAACTGCACTTCCCAGTGTCATATTCAGGATATTAACGTGATTACATGTTTATAAATGTAACAATGAAGAGGACATAATACTCAATTGCTAATGAATACCGTCGATTTTATGTGATATCGAATAATTATGCAGTCTGTAAACTTTATTTAAAAATGTTTTAAAGATAAATTATCTGCCATACTTATTTAATGATATAGTATATTGTTTCGTCAATCGTATGTTTCTGCTATTCTCTTCTTAAACATTTACCTGTAAATGTCATTGTACTTTATTCTTCAATAACACTGTCTAAGGTTACGTCCGTCGAACATATGGCGAAATGTATTGAGGGTCTAATCCCGGTGTTCTTTGATATCAAATACATCAACTTATAAAAATAAGTTCATAAAAGAAACGAATTTCCGAGACTTGCTGTATTAACGAGTGTTCTTGTATATTAAAAGATAGGAGGAGTGACTTTATCTATCATCAAAAATAGCCTGTATTACATCTGGAAAAAATCTCTAAAGATAGCACTGCCGTTTGACTGCCAATGCGGTAAATATGATAATAACAAAAGTAAGAATTATGGTGTTCAAACAAAATAGATAAAAATAATACATTTGAGAATGTTCAGTGAAAAAAAAGACTTATCTTGAAAGAAATGCCCCAGACATTGAGTGAAAGTTGAGATAGAGCTTAAAGCGGCGTTGTGAAGTATTGAAGATTATCTGGTGATTTTGAGATATCTTAAGTTGTGACACGACAGATTCAATAACGCTAATCTATGGTCATGGCGTTCAGTGCTCACAAGGGATGTTTAATGTTTACGTTTTATAATACGGAAATGTGTCTCTTGCTTCATGATTTGACTAATGAAGAGTTAATTTGTATACACATGATTTTGATGGGTAATGATTGAGGCGTACGCAAAGAACATGGATAGCATGATTTGAGCCCATGGAACGCATGCCAATTACACAGTGGTGCAATATAGAATGGCAATGCGCGTGCAATGACAAATCCAATTCGAGAGAGTCCTGAGGTTGCATTCCATACCCATTCTATACACTTTGGTGTGCCTCATTAATCATTAATTGTAGAAAGAAATATTTGTATGTGTAATGTGTAAATGTGTAATTTTACTGTGGTTTTAATGTTTAATGCCATTGTGGTATATCTATAGCAACATTTTCATTAAACTGATTAAACTTCAAACTAATATATTTGATAAATTCATTTGTATAATTTTAAAAGGTTTGAAAGGCTTTACCTTAAACGGAGGTGCTCTTTAGGAAATGCAGATGACATTCAAACAGATGAAAGATAACATGCACAACATTAGCATAGGTATTGACAGATAAGCCAGTAAATTATGTTGTTTGTCGTCATATATCAAACTATAACAATATCCAAGAAATGTCTTTCTTATATTTTTCATAAAAAATATGTAATTTCTGCAAGGGCAGGTTAATGCTCCATAAATCCTGCTAACTTCGTTACCTTCAAATGATGATTGATATTCATCGTTAATATTGAGCTCGACAACTTTATCTGCAGCTGAGGACTGTCTACATACATGGATTTTAGCGCAGCACCAACCATGGTTTGCTAATTCCAGCCAATGCTCGCCGGTTTCACCGCATTCTAAAGACACAATAGTGTAACGGAGTTTCTCTCTGCAATAATACTAAGAGCCGTGAAATGAGTGAAATACTCTTGAAAGCGACTTTAAAAACCCGAAATCACCTCACCTGTATTTCTAAAAAGACGTTCTTTATATGTATCGACGTTAATTATTCAGAATGTAGATTACATGGTGGCCAGGAGTCCTGGAATGACTTTCTAAATTCCCTAACACGCATTAACGCTTACATTACAATGAGCAGCAATCGACAATGAGCTTGCTAATGATGTGCTTAAGAGTTACACTTTGTGAAAATCAATCCACTGTATATTGATGTTTACCCTGCTGTTCAACTTTAAGGACAAATCGCTGACTATTTTATTTTTATTGCCTTGTTTTTTAAAAGTTAGCTTTTTACTGTGAAGTTCTGCAAATCGCTGTTCGATACTCATGTACGTTGCTCCTGTGTTTTTATAATCGTCTCAAATGAGTGACACAAATCATATCGTGTTCCTGATGAAGTTTTATCTAAAGACGAGTTAAGTTTTTTGCATACAATATAGTTGCAGTTATATTTGCTCCTTCAATTTATTTTTTATGGTTTTAGTATTCTGATCATCGCCAGAGGAACGAAATTTGCGAGTTCACTGCTAATATAATAGTATTAAATCGTTATGAAACGAGTAAATTTAGTTTAAAAGGGGATATATTTACCATTTATTTTGGTTAACAGTGTTTATAATACAATGTCTAATTATATTACACTACAATACTGCCTTGGTAAAAATGAAAATATAAGTTCAGTGTCATAATCACTCGATGACAAAATTGTTAAATGAGAATCTAGTTTCTATTATGAGTTCATGTGATTCGTTGAACTTCAAAATTTATTGGAATATTAAGCATTCAAGTCATGAGGTAGGAAAGTATGTTTAAATACAGTCTCTGTAGCTTTATCCGATTAATTTTTTGAAATGAGGTTGTAAATGATCGGATCTTTAAAACAAGACGTTAAAGTCCTAAAAGGAAGGTATTCTTAACAGTACTAAGACTTCTTTTAATGCGATAATTACACAGCGAAATATGTTATTTGTTGATTCAATCATACTTACTATTCCTTAGCCACAAAATTTTACATTAGTCACTGTCAAAAGTTTTATAGCAAATTTAAAGGAAGTCATGTTCAACCTTGTAAATTTGGCCAGTAGTATAAAGCTGCGGCTATATCTTCTTGATAGCGATTTTATGTATTCTATTTTGATGATCGAATAATTTGAAACATATGTCAGTTAAAGCAAAATATTCCTTTAAAAACCATAATTTGGTATGTGTTTATCAGCTCAAATATGATCACTAAAGGTTTGTACATAATGGAGGATATTGAATATATCGATAAGGCATCCTGTATCAAATCCATAAAAAACGGTGACACCTGCACACACTGGCAAAAACAAGCAACCATAAGCAAACCAAACAATTACCAACAAACACTAATCATAAATCTATTATATATATTCCTTCTTTCGATTTTGTTGAAATGTTCTAAATTTAAGACTTATTTTCTCTGAAGCTTGTTTAACGTAACGTTTGTAACTGTCATCAGTAAATGCCATTTACAAAAACAAACAAAAAGCCGTGTGCAAAACATATTTCAATAACTTATTTCGTGTAAAAATCCCTAAAATATTGAAGACCTCACGTTACTTGTTTTGACAAGAAATATATTACATCATTAAATGGCAATGTGAATAATGACCTTTAGGATTCATTTCTAGATGAACAATTAGCGTTGGGCTCGGCTTTGACAAGAAAAGTGATGACTTAGGAATAAGGAAATGAGTTATGCATTGCGGGGCATCGAACCTATAAATTACAATTGAAACATTAAAGTTAACTTAATAAAATTTGTAATGTCAAGAAGTTTTAACATCAAGTTAATTCATTTCGATATTTCTTGTATTCAAACAAGTATGGACAAAGACATTTGAAAGTTTGTGTGAAATTATTTAAAACTTAAGACACAATAAAACCCCATATTTCTCTACTGTGATTAGAAAATATTAATACATTGACAATACTAAATTAAACTTTAAATTATTCAGTCTTGTTATATAACCTCAACATTCTTCAATCGATTATATCAAGATCAAAATTCCTTTTATGTAAGGATTTACAAAATTACCTGTCAGCAAAGTCATGAATTTAGTGCACCGTTTCATGATTGTTGTAAAATACATTTGAGGATAAGATACATCTATGTGAAATGAATGCATGAAAAACCAAGGTTCGTATCCGACCTCTCCTGTAAACATTAGTTGCAGGTGGAGGAGATGATAGTTCAAATCTGTTTGCAGCTTCCATAAGAACTGACTTTACGGAAAGCATTTTCTCAAAGTATATAATCTCCAGTTTCATCTCGCTTGGCGGATCACCTTCCACCAAAAGTGTTTTTTTTATAACTCCCTGTTAAGCAAATCCAGCAATTATAGCCATTTACTGTCTGTGTACTAAACTGGCAACATGGTAGCCATTCTTGCTTCAAAACCAGCCGTTTGTGGAGTATCCGATAACATTATCCTTATTATCATGTATCTGGGCATCTGGTTTCTAATTACTGTAAAATGGTAACCTGGTTGTATGGCAATTACCTTGAAATAGAGTTTTGCCGTTAAAAGAATAATTGCATCATTTGCCATTGATACACTCTTGGTTTAAAGACAAATTGCATACTTTATGGAGGTCTTGAAGTTGGAGTGTCCTCGTGACCCAAGTTATGTATGTAAGTGTTGATAAACGTCAAAATTGTCACATTTGAATGATAATAATAAAAAGAAATCAAGCAAAAATGGCCAATTTTCCTGAGGGAGAGAGAAAGGAAACCTTAGGAGACAGTGTACAATCGATTTTAGATGTCACAGACGATGCAATTACAGAAATTCGTGCAATGACTATGCTTGCCACGAAAATGAGATTTGTGCACAAGAAGGCAAGAAAACCACAAGTCATGGTTTGATTCATAGCTTTAAAGGAGATGTATTGAGGACAATAATTTCTCCTGAGAAAAGACTTCATGATTCGATTAAAACCTTTATTATCAACTAAAAATCATCAATTGATCTTAGCTGCTTTTTAACTTTGATGATGAATTTTTATTTGAAAATAAAACTTCAATGTTCACAAGTGTATTTTCACAATGATCTTCAATGTTTTATCATTTTACCATTTGTTTTAGATTTGACTTCAGGCAGATCACAATTTAACGTTTATACCGCTTTAAATCAGATAATGTGAATTTGTCCCTGGAGAAAACGATTTTTGAAATTCCTTACTGCCTCCCTCTTTTCTGTTTGTATTGTAAAATCATTGTAAAACGAGTCAAGACGGCTGTAAGAACAAACTAATCATTGTTTAAAATACAGACAAATACGCTTAAGCAATGTGAAAACGGAGGTTGTTGAGAGCACTAAGTGCAAAACCATATTTTTATTTGCTCCAAGCCATGAATGAAAAGGTTGATTAGAAATGAATCCTGTGTAGATGCGTCTGACAAAAAGATAATGTAAAACAGATTAGCAGATTGTACCTGGAACGGAACTTGAGCATGAAAGTTCGATGGTGAAGATAACCTGCAATTGAATTAGAGTCTTTTCATAGATGGTGCAAACGTTTCACTGGAATCTTGGTTGATCAAATTGGACAAATGAACACCGCATCTCATATTTGATTCGCTTAAACTTAAATAAGGTTTATCCTATGAAATCAAGCTAAAACAATCAAGGGCAAAAGAGACACGTTATATAGACTCATCGAACCTTAAGTGTACTTGTGTTTAAAGTGCAATATAAGGACTCAAGATTACATATACGTCGGCCAGAAAATACGGAATCAAAGCCTTTGAATCCAGCTAAAATCAATATTGAGCTTGTACAACATCGTGAGGGTGCAGCTAATGGTAACTTCCAATCACAATGAATTCGACATAATTGGAATATAAAACACAATTGGCTCATGTACAGGTGCATACCAGTTAAAATGGTCCACCTTTGGGTGAACTCTTAAACGCTTATCAACGCTTTCTCATTAATTAAGAGGTCATACATGTGTATTCATGTTTCATGCTGTTTTCATGTTTCGAAAAGTGACCACTTTTGATATCAGGGTACAAAAACAGAAAACGTCCCGAATGATAAATTATTCTGTTCAGATATGTCCCTTTCAGTATTAACATGTCTTGATGTACAAAACTACTTCACCTTCACCTTCACCATCCAATATTAGGACTCAAAAGTTAAATGCATTTCACCTAATCAACCCTACCCTTGGTTCAAGGAGACTTGGTTTTGGCCCAAGCATGAAAAGGTAACTTTTCTATTATTTCAGTTTATTAGAGTGTCTAAGACAAAGCCAAATGATGAATTGATGAAACTATAAGTTCATTTTATCAATTGTTTTGTTTAATTTCAATAAATATTGAAAAACTGCTAAAGGTTAGATTAGATAATGTTTCTTCAGTATGTATGTCCAAATGCACATTAGGTGCGTGCCTTAATCAGTGAAAATAAGAATTGTTTGTACTGAGAGGTGTTGAAACTTTAAGAGAAATAGTATACATCTATAAAGCTTGAGGACAAACATTTTTATTGTGCGTTATTTCGAAGTCTTTCTTAAGTAAGTTTATATGGATGATATACCGATAAAGCTTGTGGACAATCATTTTTATTGTGAGTTATTTCGAAGTCTTTCTTAAGTAAGTTAATATGAATGATAAGTTCATACATAATCCTTCTTATAATTATTTTTGTATCTACCGTTTGAGTGTTCTTATTTTAATTAAAATAGAATCATAATATAATCTTTCTTAACTGAAAAATACCTTCTCCAGTAGACAGTAAACGCTTCGCTGTAATCGGTATAAGAATCTACAATTAAACGGTCGATAATTTGTAATTAGAAGGTGGTCAACCAGAAAAATACATTTGTCTTCCTGAAGTCACAATCGTCTAGAACGTCAATCACATGGTAAATGTAGAATCTGTCATTTGATTTATAACATGTAGCCTGTGTAACTTTTCAAGCTCCGTAATGATACAACATGATAGTAATACGATACGATTTTTTCAGCATTAGGAATTAAAGTTCTATTGAAACACTTAAAGTTCACCATATCTGATGTCATTTTCATGTTTAATAAATCATAGAAATTTATTAGATTTTTGAAAATCAGTTTGATACGATCTTCGCCAGAAGGGCAATCCTTGGTGTTATTTATATTACAATGAAAGTAGCACATGGTGTTATGGAAAAAGGTTTAGGAATTTTATCCTTTTATCATTAATGAATTTCGGCATTTTCTTCTAAATTAATGGTATTAAGTAAGATCCGTTATTAAAATCTTCAATAGAGCAACTCAACAGAAAAATACAAAGTTATTATATGATATAATCTTTGTGCTAGAATTTTGCTTTCAATTGATGTCATAACATTTACTAAGTGCATCCTTTATCTGTTAAGTAAATATGCATGTAAGTTAACGAATGCATATTATTCATGCATATGTTTGGTATGTTGTTAATTGTTTCTGACATCTTTCTTATTCCCTGTTTTATTGAACATGTCTATAGAAATAAGTAAGACGTTGATGACAATCAAGTTATTTTTTATATGAAAAATTGCCTGCACGTCATTCCTTTGAAGATTCTGATGATCCCTATCAAACTGTGAATACCGCCATATTTGTCATTTCGGTTCGCATCAAATTATCTCTTCAACACAAAGTTGTATTAGGAGAAAATGAATCTTTGTTTTACTTATGCTGGCAAATTATTAACGGTTTGGACTAACATATAAAACCATAGACAATATAATGGATTGCGATACATGTTTACATACAAGAAAAAAAGTGCCCAAACTTTATCTATGAATATTTGCTAATGAAAATAGACTATTCCCTTGTTGGCCACGAAGCATGTAACTCTCCTATCTTCGTTGCAACTGATCCATTCCCTAGTTGACCTCAAGGAAGCCGCTTCCTTTGTTAAGAGTTGACTTGGACAGAAACAGCTGAGCTTTACATTTGACAACCATCTGATTTTATTTTCTCACACCCCTGAGGTTTTCCAATGAAAAATTTTCGAGTAAATTATGTTTCTTTTTTCGAAGGAATTTAGAAAATAGTGGCAGTGTGCTTCTGAAATCAATGTAAGACTGAGTTATGTTCTACTTAAGATAGCTGAATATCGCGCAAGCGGCGCTCAGCAATAAACCACTGACTTGAAAGTTCACAGTGTACTCAAAAAGCTACGGACTCTGGACAAGAGATATCGTAAAAGGTTTCTTGGGAAAGAAGTCTTGTGAAAGCTCAATTTTAAGTATGTTTAATAAATTAATCTAACATCAATATTTGCATGATTTGCTGGCTCTTCGGTGAAAGCTGTGAACATCGGATGGAACTAGCGAACCATGGGTTGTACTGCGCTAAATTTCACTGAAGCATTGCACCGAAACCTTACTGCATGTAGAACAGTTCTTTATTCTACAAAGTGGTCGAGCCTCTTGTGGGAATCGACACCCGGACCACCTAAACAGGAGCCGAACGCGCTAACCAATGAGCTACCCCGTCCCTTTGAAAAGTGAATAATCTCACTTTCAAGCAGAATATCGACTCTGAGGTTACCGGTCGGATAGTTGTGACATCGATGTATATATTAATCGATTATAAATCGACCTCGGGTGAACAGAGCAACTTCAATTTTGAATTCATTTTTCACTGCCTTATTTTGACAATTATTCTAAATGTTACAATATATTTGTGACATTTCTTATCTCTAGGTTTAAGGTTATATAGTGTTTATAAAAGGAGAATAATGTGCAATAACGTTTACGAGATTTGTATTAAAATTTACATATTAAAAATGAACTTTACAAATGCAAACCAAACATATTTTGAAAATTCTTGGTACCAAATGACTCAAACTCTCTCAAATAATTCTATTAATATCCACAGTTTTTTTTCTTTTTAAAAGAAAGGAGATGGTACAACCAGTCAATCATTGTTGAAAACTTTTCAGTATGACCATAAATAATCACAAATAAAACAGAAGAAGAAAGGTAGATAGGATAGGAAATAGACGAGAATGAAAGATGCAGAAATAGAGGGGACCTACAGTACATTATCCATTTAGTACAAACACGACCATTTTCTTTGAAAATTGAGGTTATCCTCCGAAAAAATTTATTTTTCTAACTTAAAATGAAATTCTATGAAGTTAATTAGTTCATTGAAATTCAAATCGTTGGTGCTAAACCTTGCTTTGTTTACAATCTCTTTTGTTATAATAAAAATGTGGTTAGTCAATAGGTTTGCCTTTGGGTCCCCGAGCAGAAATTTTGTCATATCAATGTTCAGACTTCTTCCCGTTTTGGAATGGAACCAGATTCTTAATTGTGAAATAACATGTTTGGTTTTCTCACATTAATAAAATAGATGCTCAAGAGTTTCTATTTCTTTACCACATAAGGTGCAAAGATTATCCTGACAAATACCTATTTTAAATAGAAATGATCTTGTTGAGATTATTCTGTGAATAAATTTAAACTGAAAATTTCTTGCCTTGTTCTCTATAGTAGTAGCATTTATGAGTGCAAAACAGTCCGAAATTTAGTTATCAGTTAAGTTGTTATTTAGTTTTGATTCCCATTTCAGCTGAAGATTGTCTAAGGAAATGGCTTTGTCGGAACACAGTTGGGAATATACAAATTTACAGTCATCGGAGCTGCATATTTGTTTAAGAATAGTACATTGTGCAATTACTTCTGTGTGATGCTGAGGTTTTGTCTTAATAAGGTCGAAATAGTGTTTTGGTATGTATTTTAAAAATCTGAAATATAGAAGGTATGTGTGTGGAATGTCAAATTCCTCTTTCAGTGATTCAAATGATTTTAAATCACCAGTATGAGATTACATCCCCAATACATTTCAGTCCGTTTCTATACCAGGAGATGAATAAGCTCATATCAATGAATGGAATATAATTGAGAAATGGGAGAGATACAAAATTGTCAATTGTAACAACTTCGTTTCTGAATATATTAGTGTAACTCGTTATGACTTCTTTCCAAAAGCAATTTGTGATTTTTTTTTTTACATATAATAGCAATCTTTCTCTTTGGAATGTCTCAATGTCTCCAAAGGGGGATAACGATTCAAATGTCAAGTTCTGCCATAATCCTTTTCTTGTATATATCCACAGTTGATAAAATCAAATAAAAAAAATAAAAAACCACGTTCAGGGAGGTATTGTTTAGAAACTAAGACGTCTTCATTTACAAGTATTCCATCTTGTCTGGTAGGATCAAATGCAATAAAGTTTTATGCGTTGAATGTTTCCGTTACTGATCGTAATCATGTGTTCAACATTCTAATCGAAATGGTTTTATAACACAACTTTCTATAATGAGAAACCACACATGCCTCGTATGGAAGCCTTTCTGTTTCCTAGCAACTATTTGCACTCAGTTTGATGGGGCTACATGTCTTGCTCATGCATCTGGATTGCGACACAGGGAAATAGATGATTGCATTCATCATCCGAATATAATGTTGAAGATATGTTATTGTTCATTCTTCACTTTATATCAATTGTCAAAATTATCTGAAATGAGAAATTATATTACTTAAAAACCGATGTGCAAACTCGGCGTAAATCCGCTACGCTGATGCACACAGTTTGCACATCGGTTTTTAAGTTTATACCTCCATGAACTTAATAAATGTTGAAGTCAATTCTTAAATATCAAATATGGATTAACGTGACATAACTGGCAAATTCATTTTAAAACGTCAATGATCTTTACTTATAGTAAACTAATCAACTATAATTCATTCTATAAGGACATATAATGACTTATTTAACGGGTAGTAGCACGCTTTTTTGATAAATCAGGTGTCTCACAAAAACGAAAATCAATGTTTGAAATTGCGGGACAATATGTTATTAATGCAAAGGAGCGTTTAATACGAACGTATCATGATCGTTAAGTTTTTCGAATCCATTTCCCTAGCCGAGATTAGAAGGTTTTCACACAAAATTGACCGCCAATGGTTTTCCTTGATAACTGATTATTCATTTCAAGACTACGAATAATCGGGTTAAGTACTGTAATACTTCGACCTTCTGAAGAATATACATTTGGCATAAACTTAATTTTTTGGTGAAAATTTGGCCCTTAAGATGGTACTCCGGTCAGTGTAGGTTAATGCATGTTGAATCTAATTTCTAAATTTGATTTTGTTGCCATGACAAGAACACTAGTTATTGATTACATACCTCTTGGGGCTCAATAAACATATTATGAAACTAAGTAAGGGAGTTGTAACGACAATGTGACAACAGCTAAATGGGAAAAACTTACATTAAGCCTAGAGACTCTAAATACGATTCAGGGATATCGAGAAGATGTAAGTGCAATCAGTCCAAAAGCTTCGTTTTCCTACTTTAAGCTATACAGAGTTAAAAAGATTGATTAGATGGATTCAGTTAAGACTCGTCTGTCACATAAGTTACGTACATCTCATGTTAAATAACCACTGATTACTTGAAACAAGTAATGCACATCGTCCAATGATAAAGACTAGAATTGATTTCTTTACACCGTTACGGCATGCAATACATACACATCTTATAAATTATAAGCCACAACATCGGTTGAAGGCAAGTATCATGAACTTTACTAGACAATTTACTTTCGTACAACTTCTCAAAGTCATATGGAAAAATGTTGAACGTTGTTACAAGTTGATCTTGATTTTGTTATCTAATAAAATAGGTTTTATGTATTCAAAACTCAACCGCATTTAATGTATAAAAAATATATCTCCAAGTAAATATCGTTTTGACAGAAAATTCTGAACAATGCCCTGCCATCGTCAAATTCATAACATCACATTTTTTACGTCTTGAAGAAATTACATCAAAATGCTATGACATCATTATGACGATGTAACAATGCTATGACATCACCGAATTTGGAGTCGCAGGGCAGTGCATTAATCAGGGATAATTATTTTTCAAGGAAACGCAGTGACAACTGCCTTCGGAAGATATATATATTCTCATCTTCATGTGTTCTGATATCATATATATCAATACCCATTGATAAACGTTAAAATATCCTTGGCAAGCCTCGGATATTTGTTACTATTATCAAATCGTTTGATAAAGTATATAGCAGAACTCTTTTTAATAAGATTCTCTATTTATCTTGTCTATAACTATATAGTTAGTCTTGATGACATATCTTCCAGTTCGGTGCCCGTCAATTAGTCAAACATAACTTTGCAAATTGATATATAGTAGACAAATGGACAGATTAAGACTAAAAAGTCAAATGGTTGGGAGAAAATATTGTCATATTTTTGGTATTTGGAGGTAGATATTAAGACACGATTTGATCTGAAATCAGCAGATACCATTTTGGCACGTATCCAAAAAAAAAATAAAATAAATAATTCAGTGATTTTAAACAAAATTTAGTTATCAATTAATGGTATTGGTTTAATGCTCGAATAACATCAGAAACTTGTTGAGGTAAAAGTGTACTTTTATAGTTTGCATGTTCTTTGAAATTAAACCTTCTAATACCTGGTACATAACCCACAAATTACTATTAACTCCAATCTAACTTCTTGCTTGTTGGATAATTCTCTAAAATTTGGTTTGAGTACTAAACGCAAGCCAGCATTGGTACATTATATTTCTTTTTATCAATCCTTCACCTTATGCCTATATTTTTCCACTACAAAACCGATTAACTTTAAATTTATTATTAAAGCAACAATCAATACTTATATGATCCTAACGTTTTGTATATTATAAATAAAAACTCAATGAATGTATGCTGAAATGCACGTATTGAGTCAGCTATTCAAGAGAATCAATTTCTTGATCTGCAAGGCCTACTGTTAAAAATATCATATATGAATAAAACATTTATATGTCAACAAAAAACATAATGAAATAGTTCACATTCTTTAAAAACCTCAAATGCCTTTGGATCATTCACAACAGTGTCCATCCAATTAACTAATTTGATATTCACTTACACTCATGCTAAGAACTTACAATAGCTTATATATACTAGATAATTATTGTGTTAATTCTAAGCAAAAAATCTATTCTTTTTGCTGCTGATGAGTATTCCAGTAAATGGCCTCCAGTCCCAGTATGGGCTCTGAGTTTCAAACTTTAAAAAATAACCACGTTACACCTTTTGTTACCACTATACATGTACTTCACTGAAAAGGTTAACATTTCTTTCTTTCTTATTTATTCTAAATGTAAAATTAATGTAAAATGCATGTAACAATTCAACTCCTATTGAGTACTGAGGTGCAACTCAATCTTTTTCAGATTTCTGATTTCGGATAAACATGTAGTTTGAAGCTATGTCTATTTCATCAAAATTGCATTTGCTGTTTCTAATTAGTCAACTCAGATTGATTTGATTTGATTTGATCTGAAACATATTTTATTTAGTGAAGAAAAGGATTAGGTACACGTTATCCAACTTAGGTAACCTTCTCCCAAGTATTTACAAATGTAAGATACACAAAAACATATATGTAACAAGGAAAGTGATATATTACAGAAAAAGTAGTAAGAAATATACAAATTAACACACTATACATACTGCAGTCAGGAAAATCGCTTACTGTTTGAAATATATTGTTGGATTGCTTTGAAGATGGTCTGATCGTGCAGATCTGATAAGATCTTACTGCCATTTAGAAGTAAATCTAAAATTACAACCTTATCTTCCACATATAGTTTTAACTCGTTGAACATTATTCGTCTCTTGATAATCATATATAGGACACTCAAAAAAAAGCATTTTCGCATAAATAACCACATTTGCATGTTGAATCTGGCTTAATTCCAACATAAAATAAATCGTAATTTAAGTCACTTACATGATATCTTAAACGAGTATGGTGAATATTTAGAATTTAGAAAGTAAAAAGGTGCTGAAATATTGGGTTTTCCAAATACGATTTTTTTTCTCTTGATGGTAAATTTCGCTTATCTAATGGGATATTATTCCATAACAATGTGGTTGAAGGGATAAACGACATGGTTGAGTGTTTCAATCTATAAGACGGAATAACAAATTGGTCTGCGTTTCTAAGAGAATAAGGAGTTGAATCACCAACGGTGGTAGGGAGTAAATCTATCAGATATGGTGGTGCACTGCCACGCTGTATTTTATAATATAATGTTAACTTTCTCCTTTCTCTACGTTCTGATAATATTTCCCACCCGGTTTCATAATAGAAATATTTCAGAGGTGCCTGTTTGATTTAAACATATTTTATTCAATAAAATTGAATTGGGATTGGTGAACAAGCCGAATGGCTTATTTTAACACAGCTCCCATACAACATGTGATACAAAATGAAAGAAAATGCGACATCATCGATGTTGATCCTTATGTAAACAATATAAATATACATTCATCAATTACAATAATAATATTTAAGTAGACAGTAATGGTTTGGTGTGTCCAGCAACCCATTTATATACATATAAATCTATCAAGGGATTCAAAACCAGTTTTTATTTTTGGGTGTCAGATTTGAATCGTTGAGTTATGGTGATAAAATCGTGAACTGAATCAATTATTTTCTGATTTTCAAAGTGACTAAGTTCTTTGTTCCCGTTCAGAATTGTATCCAGGGTATTACCAGTGTTATAAAAGTACATATTTTGTCTTAGGTTGGTATAATTACCGCAAGTGAAAAAGTAATGTAGGGCGTTTTCTGTCTGATATCCACAAGAGCAGCATGGACTGTCCAATATGTGTCTGTTATATTTATCCGAGTTTAGATTACTACAACCGAGTCTAAGTTGACAGTTAATAATTTGACAAAATCGGGTGCCGTAGTCAAGGTTGAAATAAATTTTATTTTTACTTTTAGTGATTAGGTGTTTGAATTCTGAATATGTGCACGACTCTTTGTAACGAGGTAAAGCATTCCATGAATTTATTGTATCTGGTAAAAACGATTTGGCGTAATTGGCAGTTCGACTGTAAATTCCCTGTATTTCTGAGCTGTTTCTTAATTCATATCTTGCAGTTTCGGAAACCGAATTTGGGATCAAGTCGCAAAGATAGCTTGGTAATTGATCATTGTACATTTTATAGAAATAAGTTAATTTCTGACAGTATCTTCTATCTTGCAAAGACTGAAAATTAGTTTCACTGTAGATTTTGTTGTGACTTGTTCCACGAACGGCACCACATATTGTTCTCAAAGCATCAAGATGCAAATTTTCTAATATTCGTGACTGTCCAGATGTGCAATTATCCCAAATGTGCGAACAATAGTCAAATATCGGTAAAATATACGATTTGTACATTGTATTCAAG